>LR991000.1:16238550-18638550 GCA_905163435.1 Mamestra brassicae | reverse complement strand
GTGGTAGAATGTCTATGGCTATAATGATTTTGGTACTTACCTTTTTTTTTAATGGAAAATCATCAAATGACTTCTTCCGCTCTGGTTGGAGCTGAAGGGAGTGTCAGATTCTTACTGACTAAAACCCATCCGTGTTCCTCCTAATGCCCTTTGCGTTCCAGGGCCGCGGTGACTCTTTCGAACAAATTCCGCAACTCTGGCAGGTCATTTTGGTACCTAAATAGACTTTAAGCCAACTTCTTTCCTGCCTAATTGATGACCAACCATAAGGGTGTGTTTCCATTAGAGATGTGCGAGGAAAATGAGTGGCGCAAGGATGTGTAACGAAGCTTTGAAACGATATGAGCGTTTCCACCAGAGTTGTGCTAGGTAGCTGAGTGGTGCGAGGTTGCGTAGCAACGCTGTGAAACAGTGCGCTGATGACCGATGCGAGGGAATGTCATGCCAGCGGTTTCTCGCTCGCGCACATATCTCTCTAGCACACATCCCTCGCATACATTTCTCACACACATCCCTCGTACACATCTCCCGCACACATCCCTCGCACAATTAAAAAAAAGGAAACTGACTGATTGACATCAACGCAAAGCCGAAACTACTGGGACTAAGAACATATGCACAAGGCTTCCATGAATGAGTTGGGTGAGCAGTGCTCACCTACATAATAAATGCTCACTGAGCACTAAAAAGGGATTTTTGGACATTCAACCTTTAAGGGGGTGAAAAGCGACAAAATCGTATGTACTAAATATCTCTATATTTAGTACATACGATTTTGTCTCTTTTGGTATACAGACGAAGTCGCGGGCGGAGTGGTATGTGTAAACAAAGCAATACTTCGTAAAATATTGCCGCCATAACGTAAAAAATATGAAATCTAAGAAACTTGTAAGGACCAATGTTGTGACTGCACGATTAATTGTGTTTTAAAGTAAGGCCTACGTACTGGGAGTGGGGCGCACTCACCGTATGTCGTTAACAACAGAAGGTTCATTAAATGCCGTTAATTTAAACAAAAATGCCATCTTGTTACGCTTAGAGTTTGGTTAGTCGACTGATACCATTTCCGTGTGTGTTTTCATGCTTACACGATTTATAAGTTTTTTAAATAGGTTTCTTATGGTCTAGCATCAAATACCAATGGTTAAATCAATGTTGCATGCCAAGTATGTATCATTAATGTGCGTTACGATTGCTCCGCCGAGTTATCCAAACGCAAAAAAATTCGCCAAAAAAATTGTCAGAATTTGTCAAAATCTCAGGTTGCGCGATCACATGCATACTTTTTGTTTTGGACTGATTTCGTCTGTTTTACTTAACTTTAGTAGTATTTATTGCTTTCGTTAGATTTGACAAATTAAAACCTTTTTTCTTGTAACAGTTTTACTCTATGAAATCTCAAGCTTTAAGGAAAAAGTCAACAATAAAGAAACAACAAGTGAACGATTGCGCGGCCATAACTTCCGAGGTGTATATGCTACTGGAAAATGGCAAACTCCGTAATATTATAAAATAAATTGAGAGATTGTAAACTCTCTACAAATTGTCAACAGAAAATTTGGAATACTTTTTTAAGCATCAAAATTTTACAGTCTATAATATCTCGAAGACATTCCGAAAAATTGTGAACTGACATAAAATGGCGACCAATCAGCACTCTGGTCTACAATTTATCTGTTTTGGTGTGATAGTTTAATTGGTGCCATATATTTCGTAAAAGATTGATCTCAAGATCATAATTCTTTTTTCGTCTATTTGTGACAAATTCAGTCTTCAACTGACAAAAAGAATTAGATCTCTAACCCAAGTAGTTGCTGAGATCTGCATGGCCGTGCAATCCTCCACGTTACGTTCGCGCGTCAAACTTAAAACCCTTTTAACTTCTTTATTTCTACTTTGTCAAATTTTTGGTTTTATCCCTTTCATTTTGACAAATTCCGTAAAATTTTGATGGCGAAGTTGTTTTTCTGTTTGGATGACTCGGCGGAGCAATTATAACGCACACTATTATCATCATTTCAACCGATAGACGCCACTGCTGAACATAGACCTACTCAACGTTTGCTTGAAATTCCTGGTTGTGAACATTTTCCTTGACCCACGGATCGAATAATCCGAAGATCATGTTTATTTACGGATAAAAATAACAAGTTTGTACGGATTCATTTTGTTTTATTCGGCTTATTTTCGTCAGGCTTTACGCAAATAAACTCTTTTCCTTTCTTATTTCGAAACAAGCTTTCATCCCCTTTTTAAGAGAAAGATTTTCAAAAATCTTGCCTTAGTGCTGATCTTCACCACATTATAAAGCATTGTGTATTTCATGCTTCGGGATAAAGTGGCTTGATCAATGAAAATCTTTTTTATTGTTTTAGAAAAAAGTACTCACGCTTGACCACAACCTCACCAGATGGCAAGCGACGATGTGGTCGACAATGGAGCACTAACCTACACGTATCCTATTCACTCTTGACTTGAAGACCCCCAAGTTATAGGTTCCCTCAGGTTAGGGTCCGCATAATGAAAGTATTCCCAAAATGTTTTAATAACGAATTGAACAATTTTTATGACTGCATTAACTCCCCATTAGACTGGTTTCACACCAGTTGCCTTTTCCCATTCTACGTAAATCTAAAAACAAAACATACAAAATCAATCACTTTTAAACTACGGCTAAGCAGTCACGTAGGCCGGTGATCTTGATGCGAGTATCTACTGTTACTTTAGAGTTAACTCGTTAGGCTCTATGGTTAAGTTATGGGCATTGCTTCATCGTTTGCCGTAAAGGTTCTTGGACTTTGATTGATTAAATATTATAATATAGCTATAGCTGATAAGATTTGTATGGTTTCGGTAAAACAAAAATTCCTCAGTTCCTCAAACGAATATGATCACAAAATTATTGTTACAAAGGGTCAAACGCGCGTTATTTACCTGTGAGTGGTTGAAAGAGTTTTCAACATCCAATGGTGAATATTCGGGCTTCATTGGCAAAGCGAGACTTTAAATCTCAGCAGTTTGGCTCCTAAGTAGTCTCATCCCTTTCTAGCAGTTGTGTGCGCGAGTACCGATAGGGATTGTCACAATTTTTAATTAAAGTCTATATGTCATTTTAATTCATAAGCTATATTACTGTAAAGTTACTATGAAAAAGTTCCATCAAATCCGTTCAGTAGTTTTTGCGAAAGTTTTGCTTTTATAAGTAGCAAGATAGGATTCTTCATGAACGATCATTGCTGTCTCCGTGACGTTATTATTCGTATAAATGTAAAAATCAGATCGTTTTATCATTCTTTATGTAGCGTTACAATAGTCGTTTGCGATACCCCATGACCTCTAAAAGAGCTTCAAAATAATAACGTCTTACGGTCTACGGTCTTAATTATTATAATGACATTTCTGCATCTAAATTAGTATTTAAATGTACTTACCTATTGTATAAACTCCTAACTAATTAAGCCTAGAATTCATCCGCATTGCTGTCGACTGGAAGTGAACCCAGTGCGGCAGTGCCACGTTGTATTGAAACTTAGTTTTTATTTTTATTAGTAAGAAAGAAAAGAAAGAAAAATGTTTATTTGGGACTCGCACAAGACAAACAAACCAGTCAAATACAATTAATAACTTAACAGTATAATAAAATAATTATCTGTCCTAGGCCAAAATGGTCCCTATCTCAGCTTATGCTGCGATATCTAAAAAATAAATAACGCAGCGCTGGTATTCTGGTGTCAGTGGTGCCACGGATACACTCACGGAGCATATAAAAAGAAATATACAAATAAAATAATAAGTATAAATATGGGTAAACATGCAACAATTATAAATATATATATATATAAATAATAAAAAAATAAAAGTAGTAGGTATATAGTTAGTTAAGTATTATTATGATAGAAAAGATGTACCTATTGTATTATAGATTATGTTATCTACCTATCCTTATAGTTATCCGTATAAAAACTAGTTCTGCCGACTCAATACAATCACAACTCTATGCTTTTTTTCTTGTAATACCTACTTTATTATGGCATGGATGGGTAACCTTTGGACATATTATAATAGTAGAAGTGATTAATTGTTCCTAATTAGCAAATGACTTTTAAGAGCGGACTACAATGTTTTGTAAGTTTTTTGGAAGTACATAAAACCGGTCGAGTAATCTAGTTTGTGTTTGTAGTGTGATTTTTGGTTAGATGGAAACTAATTTGTATTTTTAACCGACTTCAAAAAAAGAAGGAAGTTCTCAATTTGGTTGTATTTTTTATGTTTGTTACCTCATATCTCCGTCATTTTTGAACCTATTTGAAAAATATTTATTTGAAAGGATATACTTTTCGATTGGTTCCATAGAAATTTCATAAAAATCGGTTCAGTAGTTTGGTTTTCAAATTGAAATAGATGGAAAAAATATGTCATCCAAATAAACGAAATTGTGAGTTTTGCTTTCCTGCGACTTTCCAGTGGTGGTGTTAGTTGTGGGGGGGGGTACCTACCACTAAAAAGTGAAAAATAAAAATAAACTTTTTACAAAAAAATACAACCGTCTTCCGAGTCGGTGTTTTTGGTTGTTTCTTCTGTTATCTTTTATTATTTTGCTGATATTCTATTTTCAAATCTGAACATCAAACTACTTAAAATGAATAAGCATTAAGTAGTTACTTCGGATGTTCCATTTTTAATATAGTTGAATTTAAAGTACTTAAAGTGAATGAGCATTAGTTTAATGTGGCGGGGATTTTTAATCTGTGGCATTCGTGATTGTTCCCGCCATGAAACGGCAACATGTTTTGGTTAAGGATTTTATGGATTATTATGAAAAATATAACGAAGCATTGGAAAGTATACTGCGCTTTATTTAACCTCCTAGCCCCTGAAGTTTTTACTTCGTTTCTTTAACACCGACTTCCGAAATGAAGGTTATTTTATACTTTTTAGTGCTCTTTGGAAGCCGGTTGTATTTTTTTGGGTAAACGCATGTTGCAAAAGATACATCAAATCTCGAATGGCACAAACTATGAGAACGTAAAATTTACAGGAGGTGAGCTGTCAATCCATAAAAAAACAAGATGGAATGTCAGTTCACAGCAAGCTCACTCCAACAAAAATTTCACGGTTTGATGTTTTCAGAATAGACCGGCAGAACTCGGCAGAAGCTAAGGATTGACAGCTCACTACATGCTCACTCCATATATACAGATATATAGACATTATATGTACAGAATAGGTATGCTGATTACATAACATGACCTCGATAGATCGACAGCAATTTTCTCATATAATATTAACTGAGATCTTTATAAAACATTCCCTAGACAGAAACTGCTGCATAGGTACGACTACGAGAGTAGGTTATGTTTTACGATGATCGCTTTTCATAATAAGGGCAATTCTGCTTTCCTTCTGAAGTCCTGCAAAGAGTATGGGACTATCGGGCTTTAAACATGCACTTTATAGCCAGTTTATGAAAACACCGCACAGTTTTCTTTTTTTTATGCCCCACACTAGGATTTTTTCTTGTATCGAGGGTGCGTTTACAAACACATATACTATCTAACATTCACAAATAGCCAGACCCGGAACAACTATCTGTAGGTCATACAAATTTTTGTTCCGTGCGTGAATCGAACCCGCGACACGCAGCGCAGCAGCTAATCGCTCAACCACTGCGCCAACCGTGTCGTCAAATTTGCGCAGACCTGTCCACAGTTATCTTGTAGTTCCTGTTTGAACTCTAGGGGCTCTAGACGAAACGACGTTAATCAGCAAGAGCGATTGGCGAAATGACAAAATGTTTGGGCTTGACTACGTGCCATTTCGATAGGCCCGGTCAACCCCATACAGTCTGGACTTCTGCAATTGTTTTCACTGATAGAAAAAGCCACCACAGTAGCTTAACCCTAGGTAAAGCCTAGGTATTTTTTCCACTGTGGCAGCTTAGCCAATGTAGATAAGTAACGCCATCTATGTATCTGAGTCAACACTACGACGAGGTCGGAATCGATCTCTGCAGTTAATAAAGATCAACAAACAAGGTTGTTAGTTATGTAGGTACTAACGAGGTTTATAGAGTCGTACACAGATGGAGCTGTGTTAACACAAAATTGTAGTTTGGCATTAAGCTTGCATTAGCTACAGAGGTGGGTAGCAGTGGCGGCGTTAGGCGTCGGCGACCGCTGATGGCCTCGCGCCTAATGGGACCTTGCAAGAAGTTGTTCAAGTCCTTATTGACTTATTTGCCGTATAATTATTTGGAAGAAGTATACTATCAGAAACATGCTGACAGTTCCAGTCAGCACGGCATCTTCATAGAGAAACTGCTCAAAGTTAAATTTACCTACTTGAGAAGCACGATTAGCCAAAAGTTTTAATATCGCGTTCTCTGTTACCTGCATCAATTGAAGCGACTCGTGTTTGCTATGCCATAATACTTTTAAAAAAATACTCGCAGTGTTTACAATTCAGCTTATTTTTAAAGGTTTTTCTCTGTCTGCGAAACGGGGCCTCGCAAAGCTGATGTCTCCAACATCTACGTTGGGCCAAGCGCCGCCACTGGTTGGTAGAATAGAACGCACTTACGTACGTACATATGGTGTGGCCGCTTCCTTACGCGATTTCCAAGGTACGAACAGTACCGTTGTAGTCTACGCTTGCGATTTTGCAAGTACGATCATGTCCAAACTGCATGCACCCTCCCCCCTTGTCTTGGTCCGGTGAGAGTGCGGCGCGGCGCACCGTGTGGTATGCCATGGACATTTGTATGTATTACGCCGCAGCGGCACAGATCAGGCGCCGCGCCGGAGCCGCACCGCATCGTGTGCCCTGCGCCTGATCTCCCCCGGTCGTGTCGCATTGCTGTCCCATCGGACTATCAGGGTAAAGTTACAGAGAGTGCTCCTGTGTTTAGGCACATACTTGCGCACTTTAATATTTCCTGCGTACTTGCAACGCCTGGAGGTGGATAATTTTTATTTTTATTCTGCCTATGATCACTTTTCTTTGTGCTACTCTTTGTTCTTGGTTTTCCTTATCTTAACTATCTTGTCTTATGGTAATACCACGCCACTAATAACAATAAAATATCACATTCACTGCAGTCATGCGTAAAATCTCCTGAGGAGAATTCCACATTGATAATCCCCAACATAAACTTCATCAAAATAAAATAACAAAAAACCTTGAGGAAAGTTAAAGTTTTGCGCTATGGGAACACCTCCAATCGACCTTACTTATGCTATGTTATTTTATTGTTAATACTAAGCACATAGTGTGTTAGGTAAACTTTTGAGATCGATAACCTGCAACTGAAGGACAGAAGATAACATTGTAATTTGAGAGTTTTTAGGGTTCCGTACCCAGAGGGTAAAACGGGACCCTATTACTAAGACTCCGCTGTCCGTCCATCTGTCTGGCTGTCCGTCTGCCACCAGGCTGTATCTCATGAACCGTGATAGTTAGACAGTTGAAAATTTCATAGATGTATTTCTGTTGCCGCAGATGAGGATTTCTCGAAATACCTACGGGAACGGCAAAAACAGGATAATTTCGCTTACAAAGTCGCAGGCAAAAGCTAGTATATATATAATTCTTCCGTTACTGACTGACTGAGTGACTGACAGACAACGCACAGCTGAACCTACTGGTCGTAGAAAGCTAAAATTTGGCATGTAGGTTCCTTGGGAGTGTAGGGGAACACTAAGAGAGGATTTCCCGAAATTCCTACGGGAACGGGAAAAAACGGGATGTGCGGGCAAAAGCTAGTAGTATATAAAATACTACACATTCTTTCCTAATTATTTTCACTAAAAATCGAGTTTCTAACCCGCTAATAGTCTTATGTTTTGCGGCTGAGAAGTTCAAGTTCATCTCCCTCAGAAAAAAACACAAATTTAATTAAATATACGACTTTATGCGCGAGAAGTGTCGGTTTGAGCTTAACCTTTATTTTCGTTTAGCTCAACCTAAACTTTCTTTTAAGAAAAAAAAATGCACATCAGACGCCTTTTGGTTGAACCAGGAAGAATCATACCCTTCAACAAAATAATTCCGTAGTATCTACTGCTGCCGGAGTCATCGACTCCTTGGTATTATATGAGAGCTCTTTATGGTATTAAGTTCGACATTTCCGGGATGCGTGAGGTGAAAACTTTCGTCACTGGTGACTTCATGAAAGCCTTTGTTTTTTTTAAGGCTTTATGATGTGGGGGAATAAACAATTTTGGTTTTAGCCACATCTGTTGACCCTATTTCCTGCTCTAACTAATATTATTGAGTGGATGGATGGGTGAGGGGGATGTTTGTAACTCTTTCACGTAATATTACACAAGGGATTTCGATGAAATTTTACATATTATATAGCATATACAGGGTGAAATTTAAAGTGTGCGTGAATGGCCTAATCCGAAACTATGAGGAATAGCGAAAAACACTCAAAGGAGTCTCGAGCCCGATGTTGATAAAAACTAAAATTGCATCATAGATTTTTGAAAAATTGCTGCTGAAAAGAGTTGTAAAAGAAATTGGTTGTCTGTAAAGTCGGTTCACGGACGATAGTTTAACGTGACAACGTCATAACAAAACAATGATGAAATTATCGTAACGTTACAATGAGCGTAACGTTACAATGAGTCATCCTTTTTCGTGCGTTCATCGATTTATTAGACGTCACGTCAAACAATCTGTTTTTTCTTTATAAAAAACATATAGTTCTTTCCTTTAGTTTGCCATGTATTGTTACTTCCCAGAATTTGATCCTTAGTAGCAACACTCGAATGGTAATAAAGAATGTGTTTTTTTTCCAAAATCCGTCGAAATCGAGCTCGAGGCTCCTTTCAATGTTTTTGGCTATTCCTCATAGTCGTGATTGATTCTTATTGGCTATTCCTGTCTAGTGTCTGTTGTAATCCTTTTATTTTTTTCTGTATTAGAACATGTCCGTCATAGATATGAGCGCCGTAGCGATTTTTGACAGCGGCGGCGTGGAGTGAAAATTTCCGCGGCGGCGGTGGCGCGGCACTCTTGTCTAGTCCGTACACGAAGGACTATTTTGGTGACATTCACCAAAGTCAATCATGATTATTAAATACCAACAGAAAAAATATGGAGTGGTCTTTGTTTGTTTTAGTGTACATTTAGGTAATCTAGATTGTTTGAACCAGGTGAATGAACGAAAGTACACAAAAACCTGACATTCAAAACATTCCTAACTCGTTCTCGGTAATAGGTAATGATCGGTTAGACTTATTATAATGTTTGTTTACCCACAAAATGTATTTATTCATCAAAAAACGTTTCATATTGATTTCATAATCAATTGATCGCAGAACCGCAGTGCGTCATCACTTTGTATTCTGACCAATTTATCGTTAAGTGCGAGTCGAGGGTTGACATAATGGGTTAACCGTTCTTTAATTATGTTTTTTAATAAAAAAGTATTTTATTGAAACTCTGCAATATTATGTAGCTACCTTTCAGCTATTAGCTACATAACATTACTCTATTCTTTATTATTAAAAGCAAAGAAGTAAGAAGAGTAAAAATTAAAAGCAGAGTCGGTTTTCCAGCTTTTTAATTTTGTTACAAAGGGCCGATTTTTAAATAGTAGGTTCCTGGAGAACAAAAATTATGGTTGACAGTTTTTGTATTGAAAATATGTGAAACAGCCATATTTATGTTTCAGATAAAAATGATCTGACTTTTAAAAAACAGCCTTTAATTATTATAAATTATTTTTACTGTAAATTAATTTTTAACTTGGCAATGACGGAAATATCGACCTACATACAGCAGTCGGTGTAACTTACTTTTCTACCCTCAAAACAAAAGAAGTTTCAAAAATTCTTCACGGACCTCCAAAATAAACGACTTTTCTCCGACCTACGTATAGGAATTCTCTGCATTAATATAATTAAAGGTTCATTTGTCCGCACTTGAGCGCAGTATATATTGCGGGTGCACCGCTGCGCCCAGGCATTAAGGCGACATCTTTGATTTAGTGACGTTTCTTATCATAATGAAGGGCTGTGTGGTGATAATTTGTGTTGCAATATTTGGGCTGGTGTCTTGTAGTGATGGTAAGTGGAGATTATATTTGAAATACACTCGTAAATAAACTGTACATAGTAGATATATATATTATTCGCTCTTTAAGGTTCTAAGTTGAGCTACACGATAACTGACAAATGCTTGCACTGTCCGGACATGTGCACGCAAAGAATTACGTGTGGTGCTTTCATCTAATGACTACCTCCGACATTACCTAACCTACATGTCATGTGATGTGTGTCATGTCATGTCATATGAACAATTACATAAATTATGTATAATTATGGATTTTAAAAGTTCTAAAATATCAATAGGTTTCCTCTGCCTTGAAAAACTGGCGTGATGATTTTTTATGTGAACTGATTCACAATTTCAAATATTTCTTCTTAATTACAATCAGCATCATAATATGTAGGTACTAGTGTGGATGGATAGCAGTTATAAACGTTACAATCCGACAATTTTGTAAATAACCGACATTTTTGTAAAGTTGTATGACAAGTGCTGTTTAATAAACCTTACAATTATGTAAGAATTTTACAAGTAAAAACATTACAAATATAACCATTACAAATACTGTTTAATAAACGTTAAAATGTGCAGAAAACGCCTGTAGATTTCGATGACAATATTGTACCTATTTACAAATATGTAATTGTAGGTTACAAATTACATATTTTGTAAGTTTTTGTTGAAGATTCTTAAATCGATAGTAAATTTAAAAAAATATTAGAGTTTTTATATTTTTAGAATTTGGTTTTAACTTTTGGTTTATAGAGTAGGTACCTACTTTTCCTTTTCTATTTGTTTGATTCATAACGAAAGTCATGGAGTACAATAACAAAATGATTATTTCTCAAAACATAAGAGAATAAAGATGTTTTATTTGGTCGGTTTAGTAAAAATCTAACCCTTTAATATTATATTTCTTAATCAATCTAGGGATATCGAGACAATTAGTTGACCAGCGAACTTCTTCTCCAAATAATTTACTGACCAAAAACCTAGACACATTTTTGAAGTGACAACTTCTTATGGGAGAGTAAACCGCTTCGTAACGTAACGCGTTACGGCGCCAGTCTGTCTGGCTTCCCTTTCTCTCACGTAACGGCAGCGGTAGGCAGGCTCTTCCTCTCCCACTCTAACCCACAGCGCTAGTCGTATTTCGGACAGACGCTTCCCATATTAAATAGTTCAACTTAGATTAGTTTAAGTTATCACTTCTGTCGGGCGTCCTGAGACGCACACTTTTTTTTATGCAGTTATGTATCGTTCCTTCAGTTACACCATGTGCATCTGCTATATATGGTATTGCAAGCCACAGCCCATCCAGAGCAATGCACACTAAATTTGCTGAGTGGGTGTAAGGGCTACATTTCTCTTAGAATCGTATTTCAGATCATGTCCTATTTTCGTTACGAAAAAAATCGACGGTAGTAAAGTTTATCCTTTTACGAAAAACTCACAATTGCCATTCACTCATATATTCCGCATCGCTACTGTCACTACGTCCACTACTAATTGTTAGAATCATTTTTTAATGTCAAAACAATTAAATTTCTTCACTTATTAAATTGAGGTACAAAATTGCAAAGTTCTGACACAAGGCGAATCCACCTGTCGGAATTGTTTTACCATTTACAAAATATGTAAATTTGTAATTACAATTATGCGTTCCATAAAACAGTTTTCCTTACAAATATGTAAATTGTCACCAATAAAGAGAAAATGTTTATTAAACAGAAATATTAGAAATTGTAGGTGTAATTTTACAATTTTGTCAGCTTTCCACCGTGGTAAATTTTTGTTACTTGTAAAATACAATTACAATTTACGTTTATTAAACAGGGCTAGTAGTGTAGCTTTTCCCGTACCATCTATCAAAAATTAAGAAATTGTTAAATATTATGTTAAAAGCAATATTCATTAAAACTAAAAAGTGGTTGATATGTTATCCAAAAGAGATTTAATTGAAAGAAACATTACTATCTAAGTATTCGGTTAACGATGCGGTATTTTCCGATATTTTATAACAAACTGTTGGAAAAGTTTTATCATTGTGATTGTTTTCTTACTAAAGGTGGTATAACTGGCGTGAGGTTCTAGGTTTCGGCAGTCAAGCCTTTTCATTTTAAACTCACAAAACAAAAATTACACTCGTTTGGGAGACCAGTCGCGTAAAATGAGTCGCCGAATTTACGTTGCATTCGGTTTCATACTAAAGTCTTGATCGTGCACACGGTGACGCAAAATGAGTTGACTGCTAACTCACGCGCATTATATCAACCGAATTGATCCAGATTCTCTTTCTCTTTGTGACATCTTCATCTAATGTTTCGTATATGCACAATATTTTTAATGGATCCATTGTACGACACAAACACCCCGTACAAACGTTGGAGAGTAAGAATTTACGTCCGTCCGTCTGGCAGCCTAATCGAATTTTAGTTGGACGTAAATTGCGCAACTTAAAATACGCGACTCACGTCTCACAAAATTACGCTCGTTTGTCCTTAGCCTTAGCCGTTGCGAGGTCGCGCGTCCGCGGGTCGCGGTTATGATTCTCGCACGGAACTGTGTGAGTTTTTAACCCTTAACTAGCCAAAACATAAATAAATATGTTAAAATGCAATTAACTTACTTTCTTCTAATTGTCAGGGTTCTGAAGTCCGAATGAAAGAAGGAACCCTTATAAGAGCAGCTGTGTGTCTGCTAATCTGTCTGCAATCTGTCCGTTTGTCACAGCCAATTTGCTCCGGATCTACTGAACCGATTCAGTTGTTTGGGCGCATATACACACACACACACACATATATGTTGTTTGAACTTCTGTGACCTGTGAACGTAAAAAAAAAAATTTTCAATATGGGTTCCATTTTGGATGACAAAACGGAAAATCTAACGATGTGTGTGATTTTAAAATTAAATGTTTAATTAAAACATGATTTGGTCGAAAAACTTTGCGCACGAGTCCGAATCGCTTTTGACCGGTTTTCTTACCATGATCTGTGGATGCGCTTGACCACTGTCTGGGAAATAAGATATTTTTGAATGGTTCACTTTAGCATAATATTACATCAGCAACCAGCATACATATTTCCTTAATAAAGGTTCCGTTTGTCAAGTTCAAACTGTGATTTCTGGCTGAATTCTGGTTAGCAGTGCCTTTTACCTTCACAAAGCGTTATTCGCCGAGCCTTGACTTTGACCGATACTACCGCCTGTGTCAGGCTCGTCAGGCTTGATCCCTGATATGGTTTTTGTAGGTAAGCTTTAGTATTTTGTTTAGTATGCTGAACACGGAACCAGGTTGTTAGATATTAGGGGTAAGTACCTACATAATTATATTTTTTTTCGCCGATTTCTGAATTCAGAATTTTAGGTTGAGTATTTCTCAGACTCTCGATACCCTGAAAACCTGTCAAAAGAAGGGAAATTATCAAATTACTCCGCTGTGAGCGGTGCGGAACAGAGTGTCAGACTTTATTTTTTTTAGATGGGAAGTCGTCAAATGGCTTGTCAGACTCTTACTGACTTAGATCTCATCCGTGTTCCTCCAAATGCCCTTTGTGTTCTAGGGCCGCGGTGACTATTTCGAACAAATTCCGCAACAAAAGTAGGGTTTGAGCCGTTTGGGGCTAGCTCAATATATTCAAGTCAGAAACCCTCCCACTAGAATCTTTTCGACTTCGATAAGTTATTGAAGGTAATCCTTATCTTTTATTCCAAACATCTCACGCCGCCACTCCAACACTTGATTGCAGACTTGCACAAATGCACAGGCGACACATTGTTTAGGCAATAATAAACTTTGTCCATTAATATTTTAACAATTTCAAAGCACTTGAATTCATAACAACAACTGCATTACTAAGCAAAGTCCGGAAATTGCTGAACTTTGTTCTTGTCGTCAAAGGTCATGTGCCAAAGTTTTTCTTGGTATTGTAAAGTATGACATTAAGCACTTACGCACATGAAATGATAAGATACCATGATAATTATGTCCAGTAGGCAGTACGTCGGTTGTTACACTTTAACCTTTAGTCCACCCGGCGTAGTAAAGTAGGTAGTCAACTGGATACGAGGCAATGCTCGTTTTCTTAACACTGACGTAAGGCCTAAAAAGATTCGGTTGTCGGAGCATTTTCTTATCCAGCTTCAACATTGGTACTTAATATTTTAATGACCGACCACTCCCGAAGATTGCCGAGCATGTGTCGAGTTTGCATCTGTGAGGAATGAATTACGGCCTGTCGCCTGTCCGCACTGTTCACTCATACTAATGTTATAAATGCCAAGGTAACATTGTCAGTCTGTCGTTCTGTCTGGCTCTTCACGTCTTAACGCCTGAACGGATTTAGATGAAACTTGGTTGATTGTACTGGAATAGGTCAAATGATTTTTACCCCAGGAGTTCGCTCCCTTGGGATCATAATTTACACGCGGGCGAAGCTCTGCAAGAAGCAAAGGCCAGCACATCAAGCTACAACAATCTGTCAAATTTCTTTAATAGGTTTTCAACTTTGATGCTATGGCAATTATAAAGGCATTAGGTACAAGGTTGATTGGGAAAATTTGACAGTTTCGGGTAGCTTGATGTGCTGACGTATTTACCATATAAGTCAATGTGCATCTCCCTAATTTCATTAATTACAAAACTATCATAATTTCACCAAGCTTAACGTTCTCTCCCCCCCATCTTACAGAACCCACAATAACACCATGTCGTGCAGAAGACTCGGCATGCCTCAAAGCCTCGGCGCAGGCAGCTGTGCCCATACTAGCGGCTGGCGTGCCCAGCATGGGCATCGCTGTCATGGACCCCATGCATGTGGAACAGGTGAAGACCACGGAGGCTGGGCTCGCCATGGACTTCAGGAATACGTCGGTGACTGGCTTGAAACATTGCAAGGTTTTGGGTTTGAAGTAAGTGGAATGCTGTTTGTTTTTTTTTGTAGAAATAGTTGACGATGAGTTAATGATTTCGTGTAGGTACTTGTGGGAAACCATCAGAATAATAATAATAATAGGTCAGTATGATTATAATAATAATATCTTTTATTTATAAAAAGGGGCACATTTACAATAAAATATTAATTAATAAAATACTAATTTACAATAAGAATGAGGGACTCACGGAACCGGAAAGCAGATAAAAGATAATTCCAGCGGTTTTACACCCGTAACCGTCTCCAAGGTCCCTTTTCATCTATCTCTGGACCAAAATTCTTTAAAATTAATTCAGCATTTCAGTTGTAAAAGCGAACTTACACGTTTATAATATTATTAGGGGGAGAAATGAGAGGGTTTTTGAGTATTCACATTCTGAGCGAAAAAATGATAGCTGAGTGCAGCTTGCTGAAGAACACCTAGAATTGATCTGAAATGTTTCAGGAGCTCTTTGATCGAACTTCTTCTGCTTTTAGTGTTCCTAGATCGATTTCCAAGGATTAGGTAACTGTGGTCCGGTTTAATTACGGGTAACTATAGCAGGCCTTCATTTTCAATGGCTTTAATATGTATTATTAGAAATAGGTTCATTAGAAAACCAGCGTCAGACAGCATCAGTCTGTCTGACATTTCGCTGAAATGGACCTTTTTAGTGCAGCCGTGAGACACACTTAGTTCTTAGCATACCTACATTTCTTTTTTGTTTCTATGTGCTATTTATTATACTTGCACCCTTGATGTATTAATATATCAATGCCTTGCACCTTTATGTTTAACGGCCGGTTTCAATAACGTATACCCGTAACCTTTAACCAACTGTCAAAATTAGCTACCAACAGTAGCTGAAACGTCATGTTTGCCTTACGTTATGTTATTGAGATCGACCGTATGAGACCTGGGGAATAGCCAGAATATTCATCCGCGTTGTGTCAAATTTGAAGAGTCCTCTGAGGATATTTACAAATTCGTGGAATAGATAGTATGTATAGCCTGCGTATTATACATAATAAGTAGGTACTATGCAAATCATGATGACAATGCAATAGTTCGCGTGTGTACTATTTATTGTTTTTTGCCTAAAAATCATGTCAAGTATTTGCGTGTGTAATAAACTGTAATAACAGATCCAAATAATCTAATTACGGGTATCATCTCCCTTACCAGCCTTATTCTCTTATTTCTTTGGACTGTCATTACTATCAATTTCATAGTTTTCAAATAATACCTAGTTTAATGAATAGTTGACGTTTCCTATTTCATTGTAATCACAGGTTTTTTTTCAATTTCTCGAGAATCCTTATCTGTAAAGCCGACATTAAAAACTCATTAAGAGTTTATTTTCTTAGATGGGGAGTAAAAATTGATTCGTTGCTAAGTGATCGTTAATTGACTTTGATTGTATCATGATTCGTAGAGCTACCTACCGATACATATAGATTCAACTTTGACATTTTTACTAGAATCCACGTAACCAGAATTTATTTTTTTACAATTTGAACACTCCAGGCACTCCACTATTAACTCCGAGTTAGTTGGCAACACCAGGTCAAAAATGTGCAAGTGGTCCCACGATGCCTATGTGTACTTAGACCTGTAGGTACTATCACAAAATGTGCAAGTGGTCCCACGATGCCTATGTGTACTTAGACCTGTAGGTACTATCACAAAATGTGCAGGGTCTCCGATAAAGAAAGAAAGAAATAAAGAAAATTGCATTTATTGGCACAATAATAAAATAATATTAAAAAAAAAAACATCTTACAACTAGAAAATATCAAAACAAGAACATATAGCAATATTGTGCCAAAAGGGCCTCAGCTCAGCATAATGTCAGGCGGCAACAGTAGATATTACCACCTAACGCTGATTTTCAGCTGCAGCCCACGGGTACCATACGCTCGAACGCGCAGTAGACATATAAATAATAAAAAAAAAACAAAAGTAAAAAAAGTTAAGTGATAGGTTCGGATAACCTAAAGGCCTAGATGAAAATAATAAGTCGTCCAACTGCGGTTAGCTGGGAGCTCCCACGCTTGCTGTCCAGATCGATCCTACTTTACCGATCCTACCAACACGACCAACTAATACGATTGTTTTATCGTTTCCAGGCGTCAGGGACACACGACTAGCCTAGACCTCAAGTGCTCGGTGACGATGCAGGGAGACTACACCCTCGGGGGAAAGCTGCTCATCATGCGCATCGAGGGCAATGGCAGATATACCATCAAGATCCGTGAGTATCACATATTCATTATTTATCAGCCAACACTTAAAACTATCTATGAAGATAAGCAAAAGGCTTAATGTCCAAGTTCATTAGCATGACCATGGATGACAGGAACAGCCGGTCTATTCTGTCAACATCCCATTGTGTAATCTTAGGCGGAGTAATCATGAAGTAAACTATCGTTGCGTCTTGTTTATATGGATTGACAGCTCACTTCATATTCACTTCACCTAAGCTTACACGGTGAGAGATTATCAGTATCGCACTGCAGTAGGTAGTGCTATTGTGAAAAATGTCGCCGTGACAACTTAGGTGAATTGAACATGAAGTGAGCCAATCCATCCAAGCAAGGTGGAATGACAGTTCACTTCAAGCTTAACAAAATTGATGGCTTTGTGTAAAAATAGGCAAAAAGCCAGGACTATCGCAGTAAGTATCGCTGTGAGCGCAATTTATTCTCAAAGACTGATCGAGGTGGTGGAGCCATTAGAGAATATGCGCCATTAGATAGGTTATACGGTTTATTCAGCTGAACGAAATAACAATATTGATTTATTGTTGTGACAAAGATTCTTGATTTGTTAAAGTCAAATGCCTTTTCGGACATATTATGCGTTCATCTAGGCAAGTCTAGCAAGGTTCATGATACTGGACCGGGTCGAAAGAAAACGTGCTCGAGGCAGAACACCGGTAAAATAGCCAACTGTTGAAGGCAGCATGTACAGCGGTCCACACTGCAGAAGGACAAAGTACGACACACGACGTTGCTGAAAATTCAAGAAGGCACTATAAAAGAACACCAGAGTGTACCCATCATAGTTTGGTTTCATGACTTATTCAGGGTCTTTCAATGCACCACACTCATTCACTGATTGTGATTCCAGGTGACATCATAGTCAAGATCCAGTTTCACGTGGAAGAGGTACCGAGGGACGGAGACAAGTACTGGGTGGTGAAGAGCTGGAAGTATTCCTCCGATGTGGAGAAGGGCGTCCACTTCAGGTTCAAGAACCTTTTCAATGGGGACAAAACGCTTTGTAAGTATAACCTTATCGTACTTTGTTTTATATCGAAGAGCAAATATCTTACTAGTAAACTAGAGAACCTAATTATCAAGCTATATACACTAGAAATAAAAATAAAAACTCCTTACTAAATTAACCCTAAAATATGGCGTCAAAAAATTCATACGCATCGCGACTGGAAGTGTACCCAAAAGACTGGCGGCATTGCCACGTTGTATGGCAATGCTTATTCTTTGACCAAGGTAAAAGCCAGCCCTTGGGTCACGTGAAGTGTCAACTAAGCGTCTTGAGAGATCTTTAAACAAGTTATGTGCACTCGGACCCCAAGACCCGAGAGTTTCAAGCTCAAACGGCTCGAAAATATTACTACCAACAAGTTTATTATATTTCCGCCGCTTGAGGTTCTCTGCAGCCGCAGCGGCAGCGCCAGCACAGAACGAAGAGCTAGGAAGATGGGATGGCGCAAGAGTATCGACACAAGTAGCGTCCCACACTAATGTATATAGTTAGTTTAGTATTTATGGAATAAAGATTATCAAGCTTAAAGGGTTTCTACCCCTACGTTTAGAACCGTAATTTCTTATCATAACAAGGTACGGTTTTGAAGAAACATAATTATGATAATTAGAAAGGTTCATAATTAGAAAGGTCAGTGTTAAGAATTCATACTAATTTTATAAAATAAACTAGTTGTTGCTCGCGTCTTCGTCCGCGTCTGTTAACGTTTTCTTGGGTTTCATATTTTGTGCACGGAACGGAATCAGTTATATTTATCTACTAGTGAAATTCCCGTCAAATTCCAGACATCAATTTAATCTCTTTCATGTCTCATCTTTAAATGATTTCATTTCTATTTCAGCTGACGCAGTCCATGCATTCGCGAATAGCAACTGGAAGGACATCTTCCAGGAGGTGGCGCCACCTATCGTCAAAGTTATCGTGTCTCAACTCGTGATTGAATCCACCAAGCTGTTTGACAAAGTGCCCCTCTCCAAACTTGTTATAGAATAGAGCTGTTATGTCGTACCTAGTCGTTAATTATATGGTTGTCTTAACTAATTGTCGAAGTTTTTTTCCTTAACTGGAGTCCACAAAAAACGTTGGTTTAGTAGTTACCTACGTAAATTAAAGTGCCTTGAACTATTGACTCGTTATCCAAGTACCTACGTTCGCAGAGTTCAGATTTAATAATTACCTAGCTATAATATTTCTAAACACTACACTATTATATTACCTACCAATGACAAAAAACTGAACGCCTGTATATCCCTGAAAAGTTATGCATGTGAAAATTGTGCTAGAGTGGTAATAAAGCTTTGTATCCATGCAACATTTGACGCGCGACATGATGCGCTCATCATGTTGAACGGACATTTAGGAACGTTTGTTTAGTATCAGTGACAATGTTGCGCCCTTGCTAGCAACGTCGCCCGTTGTTGTGCAACGTTGCTGATCATGTTGCAAGAACGCCACGTGTTGCATGTCTAAAGTTGCCTAGTGGATACGTCACCGGAAAATTGCAAACCCCGTAAGATTGTAAATATGGCGTGAAATTGTAAACATTTTTTTCTCAATAAGACACGGATATATTGGAAACTTTTGAATTTGGATGGGATTGATTGTATTCAATGATGGTACACCGTGAAATATAAATAAGTACCTACCTAAATAGGTAGGCAAACTTCACAAGTATTGTTTGCTCATTCACAAGTAAAGACAGGCAGAAATAGTAGCGAATGTGTAATGGAAATGTAGGAAAAATATAAACAGGGAAAAGTATCGCCAAGTTTGTTTTTTTTTAATGACTAGTTTTTGTGGTTTCGCTCCACGGGCCTGGCCCCCAGGAACTGTTTAGTTTTGCGGGATATAACGTAGCCTATTGTCACTTAGCGATAAAAAACCGAAGACTGACCAGAGACAAACCAGAGATTAACATCTACAATCCATCTGCATAGCCTTTTGCCAACTACCGGCCGGTCTCAATAACGTCATGTTTTAAAGGCAAAAATGACGTTCAGATACTGTTGGTAGATAAATTTGACAGTTGGTCAAAGGTCGTTACGTTATTAAAACCGGCCGTTAGTTGGTATCGAAAAGTCTAACCGGATGTAGCTGAGTAGGTTACCAGCCGGTCGATTCTAAAAAAACATGTCGATGTGAAGGCTTGGGTGAAGTGATCACGAGGTGAGCTGTCAATCTATACAATCAAGATGTCACGTGATCACGGAGTGAGCTGTTATCCCATCTTGATTATATATACTTCGACATGGTTACAAAATCGACCGGCAGTATTTTTCGTGGAGCGACCGCTTATTTGACCTCCACAACCCAGACTCCATAATCTGACACCAATTTTGTCAAGGAGTATCTTCCCTTGGCAAAATTGGTGCCAGATAGTGAAGATTGAAGAAGAAGAAGATTGTAAAAGATTTAAAAATAACGGAGGTATCTAGTCTACTAAGATGGTCACCAATCCAGAGATCGGCTTCGGCAACTGTTGCTTATCCTTGAAGACTGTACGGCTGTTATTATTTAGCAACGAGCTTGTTACCTTCTACTACCTTCTACAAACAAACAATTTTACATATTTATAAAATTAGTTTCAATAGATAATTATTCCAATTAACTTATCCATTAAACATTAATATAATTCGATAAACCATTATGATACCACAGAAGCTTACGTGATGACTTGCACGCGTTATTATTTTATGACCGTATCACGCATGACTTTACCTCAATATAAGCACTAATATAGCCACAAAACCTCACAAGACAAGTTCAAAGTTAAACCTTAAAACATTGAGATAACATCGCTACAGAAGGCTAAGGATATTTAAAGATTCTATCTTCATTCGCGACCTCCAACTTAAGTAGCTATTTGTGTCAACCATTTTTAGTGTTTAAGTTTTTTCACACTATAGTAGGTATACCTATCTAATTAAAATAACTACTGTGTATTATTTTCACAGAGCCTACGGACCTCTCTTCTAAGTACTCCTTGATACTAGAAAAAAAAATCTAAGTACATGGAACGTGTAGACAACAAGTAAAAATAAGTAAAAGGAGTAACCACGGAGTTTCTTGTCCAATCTACTCTTGGGAATGGACAACTAGAGTCGCTTTTTTACCGTGCATCTTGACGTAAGAAGTGCCTTTTGATGGTCATCTATTTTACCAATAACACGTAGGTACAATAGTAGAGCATCAAACCCAGGAGGTTTTTTGGTGTATTTGTTTTTAATGATTTTATTGAAGTAAATGATTTGACTTTGACAACAACCAGAGTACCTATACAGTCATGTAGAAATACGAGTTCCCCCATAGAGGTATTGGGCCTAAGACCTCTATTGATAGAACTCGTATTTCTTCTTATTTAAATCATAGATACAAAATTACCACCGCCATGTAATACTCCAACAACGCACGTAACGCTGGACCTCGGTCTGCAAATAAATAAATATTAATACCTATACTCCAGAACATAAAGAGATCATACATTTATTAAATGTGACAAATTGTTACCGGCTGTGATTCATTAAATGAATTTTCAACGGACAAATTGTGACGCGTCGATCATTTTGTTTCAATTTTCGCTAACGGGATGTGTGACCGAAAACAGCGGTTGATCAAAATTAAAACGTTAAAAGGCTGCATTTCCACCAGAGATGTGCGAGGATACGTAGCAAGGGATGTATTTGTTAAGAACCAATAGAATCGCTTAATTTACCTAGCCTCGCTCAGCGGAAGCGATTCTATTGGTTCTTAATAAACACATCTACGCATCCTCGCTCATTTCTGCTGGAAACGCAGCCTCAGAAGAGTCGAAGGTGTTTTGAAGTTATGTATTGTTTTAACAAGCTTGGCGGTCGCACTGCCAAGCACACATTTTACGATCCACCATATTTATGACTATTGTGGTTACTCTGACGTCATTCAGTGGATTCAGAGAAACCTATGTCGCCTATGTACCTACGAGTAAATATTGACGACTACATAATGTACCTATGTCGACGTACCTACTTACGAAGTGCAAAAAACTTTTTATAACCGCGAACTTTGTTACTTAGTATTACATACTTACAAAAGTAATGGTGTTTTCATAGCATTTAATTCTTTATTGCTTCACATTAAGTTCAATGTGGAATACGAGTTAAATTAATGAAGGGAAAATATAAAAAAATTGGTGAGCTAACTCAATATGCCAAGCACTCAATCTACAAGAGTAACATCACGGCTGAACAAGTATTCTTCAAGGGGTTAGACAGAATTGTATGAGTCTACTTTCACATAAACCAGTACCCAAAACACAGTAACTGGGGAGCACGATAGCAGATACCCCTTTTTTTAAGCATAGGAAATCATCAAATGACTTCTTCCGCTCTGGGTGGAGCGGAAGGGAGTGTCAGACTCCTACTGACTAAAACAAATCCGTGTTTCTTCAGCCGCTCCATGTAAAATACTGGTATTCAGCTGAATCCGGTTTGACTGGAAGCCGACCCCAATATCATTGGGAAAAAGCTAGGCAGATGATGATGTTTCTTCTAAAGCCCTTTGCGTTTCAGGGGCGCGGTGACTCTTTCGAACAAATTCCCCAACCGGTAGAGACCCCTTGGCAAGACTATTTTTTGGATTCATGATTTTTGACCACAAATGACAAAGATCTACAAATGACAGCCGGGGTTGACTAATAGCGAGGCTCGGTGGATAATACTGGTATGCTATAGTTTATATTGTAGATACTTTTAGTTGTAAACTGCCGGTTTAGTTGGTGAAGTCGTCACAAGCGCTACTCTACTGCTGCATGCATGAAGACCTGAGTTCGATTCCTTTGTCGGGCAAAGTATTTTTCAGTAGCAGCTGAACTGTAGACGTGATATTATGTTTACGATAAAGCTAAATCAAATGACGCCACACTTGATGTTTAATATAAATGTCACTATATCTCGTTTTAACGTCTAAAACTACGCGCATTAAAATATCTGACTATTTGTTCACCACATACTAGACAATGCAGGGAGCCATACGACAGCAGCAAGCATCGATTATGTAAAATCTATTTGTATTGGGTATCAATTCAAGTTTTTGTGCAAACAATTTAAAATTGCATTGCTTATATAAGAACAACTGGGGAAAAACCTCTTCAGGGCACAAACCATATTAGCTTCCAAATAAAATATTTATTTAGGTAAATACTGACTAACAAATAATGTTATGGCGGCATTGGCAGCCTCTATACTGACCTTTGCATGGTGAAGAATCGGAAGATGATTCACTAAAAAACATTCTCACTGCGTAATTGTAAATGGTAATTTAAAAATTAAAGACAAAATCAATTAAGACACATGACTGAGAGCTGATTTTTCAATAGTCTAATTACTTTTATCTTAGGAATAAATTTGGCTGTTTGACATATTTCCGATAGAAAAGCTGTCAAACTACCGAGAGTTATCTGGCCATTGTAAAATCGGCCCTTAACTGTATTTTTAACCGACGTCAAAAAAAGGAGGAGGTTCTCAATTTGATCGTATTTTTTAAAATGTTTCTTACCTACCTCAAAACTCCGTCATTTATGAACCGATTTCAAAAAATATCGTTTCATGTGAAAGAATATACGTTTTGATTGGTCCTATAGAGTCAAAATCGGTTCAGTAGTATGGTTTTGAATTCAAAATAGCTGGAGGAAATAATAAAAAATCCAGACGTGTTCTTAGGTGTGGTAGGTACCACTAAAAAGTGTAAAATAAAAAACTGTTTAACAAAAAAATACAACCGACTTCCAAATAAAAAAACACAACAAAGTATAAAATAACTTTAAAGTTATTTTGTACGTTATTGTTTTTTTTATTTTTTCTATTATTATTGAAGCTTCTTAACAGGATTGTAGGTACCACCTAATGCCATGCAAACTCAAAGTCACAGTATTTATTTCCAAAGGTCAGAAGAAGTTATTTACACGTTCCAAAACGTAGATCTATGTATGCATATGGAGCACAATTGCTGGCTAATAAACGTTATGCAAAATCGCAAACGCGTTCACAACGAATTATAATAATTGTTCATAACAACGGAAACTGCTATTATGTGTGACAATAGAAACAAATTAATGTTTATGGCAGATCCAATTACAACATCAAAGTGTAATTATAAGCAAGACTTACTGGTGTTATTTATTTTATTGCTTTGTTAGGTCCCACGTAGATTAAACATCTAGATTCTAGGATATACTAGAAAAAGCAATATAACGTGTAGCACGACTCGTCCTTCGGATGCTACAAATTTCTGAAAGAGCTCATTCCAAATTGAATAAGTATTATTTATGAAGGTACCATTATTATTAAGTGAAACACACCATCGGGAATCCAGGGTAAAATAGAAAGGTGCATTTCCCATGTAGATGAACAACTTTCTTCAAGTCATAGTCATCTGCCGGTCGATTCTGTAAACATGTCGAAGTGAAGGCTTGGGTGAAGTGTTGTCGAGGTGAGCTGACAATCCATTTAATCAAGATGGACAGCTCTCTTCGTGATCACGTGACATCTTAATTACATAAAAAAATCATTTTATTTCAGACATTGTCCATACATTAAAATTAAAAGTCAATAAAAACGAATCACGTTAAAACAATCAACAATAAATTAAATTTAACACACATATTTCACATATATATGGATTGACAGCTCACCTCGTGATCACTTCACCCAAGCCTTCACTTCGACATGTTAACAGAATCGACCGGCTGATCAAAATTACTATGAGAGGTCCAAATTTTGTTTTGGGAGTTAAATAACTTTCTTGAAGATTTTACCAATAAGGGTGTGTAATGTTTGGTCTAAGTATTATAACGACGTTATTTTTTTTACCACGAATGATATAATTTCGATATATACAATATTAATTTGCGTTTATGATACTGCTTACAGTATCATAAACGCAAATTAATATTGTAGCCTAGCACTTATGCTAGGCTATCAGTATTTTATATTGAGCGATTGCAAGAAAGAGATTTAAGTTTCTAGATCCACTACAGGTCCACTACAGTTCAGTTTTTCGGAGATTCCACGTCGTTATGTGAACTACGGGTAACGTTTAATGCGTCAGGAAAGAATCTGGTATTGACGAAGACAAGTTTATAGAGCAGAAAACTTTCCATAGAAATCCCACATACGGATCTGTTGCAACAATGTGATAAGTTTAGGAAGTTAAAGGAATGGAAAACTTATCTTCTTTAGTTTTCCAAAAATGGGAAGGCTAAAAAAATGGTGGTTTGCAAGTAACCATAGTTTTTCCTCAGACTCTTATTGATTTATGCGCATTCTTATGTATATTCTCAGAAAATCTACCTCAAGGGTCTCGGGGGCAATAGGTAGTAGCTGTCATTACACAGCCATAAAATTGACATAAATATAATTTATTTATTTACACCTGTGCACACTACTTCACTGGGAAATCACTTTGGTACGTCCATAGCTTATTACGCAATAAAAAGGTTAATTTCCACGACACGACTAACTATATTAGTTTTTGGTAGGTTTTCGATTATAAGTAAGAACGATTTATTTTGGTAACAACATAATACAACAGATATTAGAACATGATAACAACAGTTCCAAGTTTCATCTCAACTCATACGCAATACAGACTCACAAAGTGTAAGTATCAATATTATAAACCATCGACAACAATAATAGTGAACCAGAGAAACTATTTAAGATACAAAATGATCTTGGGGCTGCGGACTTATTTGAAGGAGTTACCGCGGCCCTGGAACGCAAAGGGCATATGAAGGAACACGGATGGGTTTTAGTCAGTAAGAGTCTAACACTCCCTTCCGCTCCGCCCAGAGCGGAAGAATTCATTTTGAAATGATGGCAAATCATCAAATGAGGGTCATTTGATGATTTGCCATCCAAAAAAAAAGGTTAGATACTAAACGATTTAACGTGCTTACTAGCAACAAATTATATGCAATTCACCCCTGTATTTTGTTTGTATACGTTTCTTAAAGTTATTTTTGGACGACCACAGCAAACTCCTGTATCCTGTACCAACCTATGCCAAGAAATAAAACTAAAAAGTATAAAGTAGAGTACTCACATTTACTGCAGTTAATCTGTTCCGTTTGAGCAGTTATTGTTCGCCGCAGTTCAAATTTCAAGATCAAGGTGGGGCGACCATGTTGTGTTTCGAAGTACTTGCTTGTGTTTCTTAAGGGGGAGCCGGCATGGTAAATAGAGATTTCCACACGTATTTTACTGATTATAATTCTGTTGCACTTCTTTCTTACTAAGTTACTTACTTTTAATTATAACTTTAAGCTAACTAGTGTTGGCAGACGACATTGCTGCCATCGCACCTCACCGTCATCGCATCCAAGTTCTACAACTTGTATGTGGGTGGCACAGGACCGTGAGGATTGGAACAGGAAAAGAGAGGCGTAGTGGGGCTGCTAATGATGATGATAAAGTTAATCGTGGTGAAAGAATTTGTCCGCTAGAGTCTGTGTTACCAATCCTAGCTGCCCAGTAGGAGCCTACAATTTAGATTAACGGCACTCAGGATTACAGTTTTCATGAACAGCACTGTCTGTTATCAAAACGACATGCTTGTCGAAGAAACAAAATTTTCAATTAAACTCTGTAGTGTCGGAATTTGGTCGAAAGAGTCACCGCGGCCCTGGAATGCAAAGGGCTTTAGAAGGAACACGGATGGGTTTTAGTCAGTAAGAGTCTGACACGCCCTTCCGCTCCACTCAGAGCGAAAGAAGTTATTTGATGATTCCCACCCTGAAAAAAAAAAAAGTTTCAACTCACGAACATACCCTTAACACCGTCCGAACTAGCTGCTGTTGACAATGTACGAATGACGTCGAACGCGTGCTCACCTGTCATATAAGTTAGGTGCTGTCCCGCTGAGCAGCAGACCTGCGCAGGAGTTTACCGTGAACGCTGAGACACAGCAGTGCTATGATGAACAAACTCACATATCTGTGCTTCCTGGCTGTCGTTATTGGCGCTAAATCTGGATTAGGTAAGTTAAATATTTTTGTTTTTTGGATTAGCGAGTGACCGATTATTTTTTTTATTCGGATTAGTATTAAAAAGGTGCATTTCAAAAATATCTAGGTATATTATTGTTAACGGAAGTTATAACTTGGCTGAGATTTATATAAGTATTTATATTTTTAATAATTATAAATAATGCATGAGAACTTCATAAAATTTTGGACGTTCTACAAAATTTAGAGATCAACTGGCTTTAATTTATCTAAAGTAGGTACACTTACAACTTATTTAAAATTTTGCTGTGCCCGATAGGGTTCATATTTTTCCATTTATGAATGTTTACCACCCGTAT
Source organism: Mamestra brassicae (assembly GCA_905163435.1). Classification (NCBI taxonomy): domain Eukaryota; kingdom Metazoa; phylum Arthropoda; class Insecta; order Lepidoptera; family Noctuidae; genus Mamestra; species Mamestra brassicae. Next base: position 18,610,947 of record LR991000.1, on the reverse strand, counting down.
GTGTACCTACATTATGGATTGCAATAAACATTTTGGGATTTGAGACTTGAAGTTGATTTGATAAGGTAATGGTAAACACCATTGTAATGCCTGACGAAGGTGTTCCTAAGCAGTTCATGAAAATCCAATGATTGTGGTAATAGTAGATATCTACCTAAGGTAAGTACTTCCTGACCCCTTTATTGGGATCTGACAGATTACTAAATCTATTTTTTTTAATGTTCATCCAAAATGTTCCGAATGCTTTTTTTAATAAACAAACAAACATTACATAACCTATGCCGTAGCTGTCCGTAGTCAAAGTCAAAGTCAAAACGTTTATTTCAATTAGGCCATTAAACGGCACTTTTGAACGTCATCATTTACAGTTCAGTAAAAGATTAATAAAGTGACTCTTAATGTCCATTCGGAAAAGTAGATTCTTTTGGAGAAGTACGGACTAGAAACTCCATAGATAGTACCTACTTATAGCAAGGAAGCTCTTCTTATGCTACTGTGCGGCCGCAGCCATAGACACCGCCGGCAGGAATATTTTTCATTCAATTTTCTAATGAATTAACCAACTCTGTTGGTTTGTCGAAAAGCCCAAACGCGAGGAAGGATGCAAAAGCGAGCGATCAAACCTAAAATTTCCCTAATATGAGGCATTTTGGCCATTTTGGCAATTGAATGATTTGTACATTTGATGAAATGGCAGGGTGCCAAATGCAATTAAGAAAGACCACAATTGTTTTGTTTTTGTAGTTTTCTGTTTTATACAAAAGATAGACGCCGTGGATTATTAAAAGTTAAAAACGTGGGAGAAAAGATTTCAACGACTCGTGATAATAAAGCCAGATCGAATGCGTTTACAGATTACCTTGTTATATGATCATGTCTGCGTTCTGCCTATTACAAATGTAATCTTCATAAAATCGAAATTGATACTGGCACTATAATGACATGCTGAAAGATAATTTTCTCTGATGAGGTTTTTATAGGGTTCCGTAACAAAATCCATATGGTGCGACTTAGTCTGTCTATCTGGTATATCTGCTTATTTCAGTAACATCTAATGCTAGACTTCAGGAATGATTTAAATAATGCTTGTCCATCTATATCCTCGTAGGAAGGAAAGTCAGCGAAGGTTTTAAATGCTAAATCTGAAATAAGACTTGTTAGTTCAGGTTAATCTGGATATGACAGGAAAAATAAAAAGATGTCTCTCTTTAGTTGGCATTTTTCAAACTAACTTAATTATGTTGGCCCAAAAAATGACTGCGCAGAGATAGCTTACATCCAGCAGACAAATCAGGCCAAGCAAGCGCGTGCCCTATACGCCAAACGTAGCAAATATGGGACAAAAAGTACAACGAATTTGTGGCTTGCCGTCGGGGGCACGTCGATGCGTTGCCTGCTCTGGCGTTCAAAAGGTTTATATTCTTCCCCACAGCTCCCTTCATAACACCATGCAAGTCCGGAGACAACGCTTGTGTCCTGGCATCAGCACAGGCGGCTGTGCCAATCATGGCGGTGGGCATCCCGGAGCTGGGCGTCAAGTCCCTGGACCCCATGCACTTTGACGAAATCAAGGGAGATCAGGGGGGACTGCAGCTGAACTTCAGGGATACAACGGTGACTGGCATGAAGGGGTGCAAGGTTGAAGCTGTCAAGTAAGCCAAACAATTATCTATTAATATTCACAATTTTGTATAATTAACTATACAGTAAGTCAAAAATTTAATTAAGTACCTACTTACAACGAAACGAGTGATAGTAAAATTCAACATGAATTTTACTATCACTTGTTTTGAAGTACTTAATTAACTGCAATGTACAAGGGTGAGCTTAACTCCATAGTCCATGTTGAGTTTTCTCGCAGCAAACCTTTGAGTCATCTTCTTTATATGGCACATTTGTATTTACTAAGGTCGGTCGGTCAGAAAGATGAAGTAGCACCTGTTAAAGTGTGGTCCCTATAGGGCTGCCAGGGTTGCGGAATCTGTTCGAAAGAGTCACCGCGGCCCTGGAGCGCAAAGGGAATAGGAGGAACCCGGATGGGTTTTAGTCAGTATGCCTGACACGCCCCTCCACTCCACCCAGAGTGGAAGAAATCATTTGACGAAATCGTCAAATGATTTCTTTTCCAGGTTGGGAAATCCCATCCTTGAAAAAATACCGTATATGGAGAAGATCGTTTAAGAAATCACATAAGTGTTCTTTTAAATAAAATAAATAGTAGATAATTGTATCTACTATTTATTTTATGTTTTCTTGTCTCAAAAGGCACGTTAAGACGTTGGTTCCGGCTGTTATTTGAACTACAGTTGTTACGGTTAGTCAGACGCCAGACAATCTGACAGCAGCCTAACAAGAGGGTATCGTGTTACCCAGTTACTGGGTTGCGGCCATCAGATAGGCAGTCGCACCGTTTGACATACTGGTGCTCAGCTGCATCCGACTAGAATGGGAGCCGACCAGCCTAGCCTTTTCCCAAGGTTATAATTGGCAGGTAATAATTATATTACAAGTGACATTAAAATAATTATCATGCAATGAGTTCCATCGGCGAACAACCGAAAAGTGAAATGTTCAGTCGGCAAAACGTTCATCGGAGAATCGTGTGTCGGACAAACGTTTACGTCGAGATTTTTAGTTGGTTCGAAACCAGTTATTCGTGTGGGTTGCTAATTATCTTCTCTTCTTGTATTTGCTAATGTGTGTTATGTGGTTCAAGACATCTTGTTTATGTCTCTATTTCTTAAGTCACCTATTGTTCCTAATTTTTAAGGTAAACTGCTTTCAACAACTGTAGTCAACACTGCATCGTGAAACACATATCATGTCTAATTTTGTACTTTGTTATACTTTTTTAAAACTATTTAAAGGCACGCGTTTGACCACTATCTCACCTGATGGTAAGCAATGATGCCGTCGAAAATGGAGCTCGCTTGCCTTGAAGTAACCTATTCGCTGTTGACTTAAAGACTCCCAGGTTGTAGCTATCAGAAATACAGACCCTGGAAGGGTATTCCACTCCTAATCTGGTACGCACAATGCATGTGTTCCTAAAACGTTTTGTGCGGGTGGGTGGGATGTCCACCATGTACGGGTAGCGCCGTACGGGTTTTTTTTCACTTCATGTGGAAGGTTTATATGTATTCCGCAGAAGTGAAGCCTACGTGACTTGTAAAAAATAAGTATTACAGTTTAATGCAATGAATGGTGTCACTAGGTACTACATAGTTTTCATTCCATATTTTAGCGAGAGGTTCTAATTGTCTACAAATGTTTTGGTCCGAGCCTCGATTATTTGCGCTGGAGACGTGTCACTTTGACGCACATGTCAAATGTTATAGGTACTTGTGTTTTGTAAATAAGTTAAAAATAATCCTATACTTAAGTTTCTTTTTAAGACAATGAGCGTTCGGAATTTCCTGAACTGAACTGAACTGAGTGCTATAAAAAGAAACACCGAAACAAACTCAGGGTCACAATCTCTTTGAAAGTTGGTATTTGGTTCTCATACATTACGATGATATGATCATAACGAGCTTTGTAGCCGTGGGTCTGAGGTGATTTTAAGAGGAAAAGCACAACACAAATTAGTGGGGACCTGTCCATTGAATCAACAAGCCTATATTTCAATCTTTACTTCAAAACCTTGGCCTTGGTTGTGAACCAAGGCCAAGGTTGACGCATGGTCTCACAAAGACGACTTTTCCCGGAATCTGCTGCAATTACGAAGCGAATGGATTCCGGTCTTCTCGTTGTTTGTTTTGTCAATATTAGTTCGAGGATTAATCGTGTTGGCTGTTGGTGTTACTGGAGCTCTGTTTGTCTTTTGTTTAGCACCACTTTGTGCGGTGGGTGTCGACTGCGATGCGTGCGGGTGCAGTTCTAGGTTTGGTCCAGGGATCTGGTGCCCCACAAAAGCTCGTTTGGCTCTTTTATTTGTTTTCTTGAATCCATGGCTTTACATTGCTATTGATCTTCTACTTATTGTGTCGACAGTTCATCAAATTATAGGTTTATTGCACTCTAGATGATTTTAAAAACGCCTCCAGCGTTATTTATGTCATCTAGGGTGCAGGTGAATGGACATTTGGAACACGCCATCGAGCCCACCTGGTGTTTGATAGTTCAATAATCCATCTTATCGCCAAACTATACTTGCTTCAGCCTACTGAGGTGCACAATTCCGTTATAAATTAGAAAATTTACTGAATCAATAAATTCAGACACTTCTTCACACACACCATCACATACATACCATCATTCTAACATATACACCCTACCACTTATACATACATAGGTATTACTTATCATACACACACATATACACCTCAAAAGTCGTATTCAATAACCCCCAAATTTCCTTCTTGTTTATTTTATTATCCATACTTTGTATCCTGCATTGTCAATGACTATTTTCTATAATGTTAGAACCAAAAATGTTGATACCAAAAACCTTTTATGCTGTAAAAGGTTTTTGGTATCACAGCAACAGCAGAGCACTGACTCCTAAGTCACAGGATCACCTAGTTTAGGAGCCAGGGTTTATCGTATCCGTAATACCTTTAGTTAACCAAGTTATGTATCCTAGTCTTAAGCAATGTTAAAGGTTTTCGTATGAATAAAGATTTATTATTATTATTATTCATTAGAAGTCTATCTCAACACTGATCAGTCAGGCCTCCAAAATAATTGGCACCGATTTGTATTACAAGTATTACCTAACCGAATAAACTTACTCCAAGTCCCTCATAAACTCGGTTTCCACAAAATAACTAATTTTCCTCCTTCAGTTATAAGTGCGGTTGTCCTAGAGCATGACACGCGAGTCGAGGACAGCCATTGTGGCACTTGTAAAGCCATAAACTTAATAAACCAACCATAAACATGAAATATACAATGATTTTATTGTTGGTTATATAATTGTAGACTGTAATTATGTACATCAGCCTCCCTACTGTGACACATCAATGATGAATGAAGATGAAGAGATAGTGGTAGGTACTCGAAAGTGTGTCTGTCAAAATTCATCTAAATCGGTTCAGCGGTTTAAGCGTGAAGAGGTAACAGATTACCTCTTCACGCTTAAACCGCTGAACCGATTTAGATGAAATTTTGTACAGAGATAGATACGACCTTGGAGAAGGACATATACATATATGTCGCGAGAAAAGGGCTTAAAGGGGTTGACATAGGGGATAAAAGATAAAATGAACCTTTTTGTTTAGGCATTTGATTAAAAATAAATAAACAAAAATGTTCAAACGTTTTTGAAAAATTTGTATCTTAATAATAAAAATTGGTGTCCAATGTAACTATTCCACGCTTTACAATTATAGTATTAACATCTATCATACATCAACACATTATCAAACGCGTGTTAGCTGCTGTGTACAAGAATTTTCAAAAGCCAATCGAATCACTTGACGTGTGTTACTTGCGTTTAATTTGTTCGTCAGTCTTTCTTCGAAGGCCAATTATCTAAAACTGGCAGTTTATCCCGAGTCTAAATCCAGAGAAGTACAGTGATTGGCTGTGTGAATGACTCTAGTGTAGATAGGAGAGGCCTTAGATTAGAGCCATAAACGCGAAAATACTCAGGTAGGAAAACAACAATGAGCAGCACTTAAATAAAAGGTTGTTATTAAGTGTATGTTACACTATATAAGTAGATGGGCACACAAAGGTTCCATTGTCAGTCTACTTCATCAGAATTATGGATATTTAGTAGGTAGCTATCATTGTTATTTCAGACTGTAATAGTACCTAGATTGGTGCCAACGACAATATAGACTTCCTGTGTCAAATGTTGAAGGGCATTTGAAAACGTCATGGGCCGCGAAGTCACTCAAATCGAGTCAGTATTGTGTCTACCTGTGCCACAGACAATTACGTAATTAATATAAGATATTAGGCCTACAAGAGACAAATTTGGGGTGGCAAAAAAACTACCTTTGAAGTTTGAACTTCCTACGTTTGCTGAAACATATATTATATACGTAAGTATATAATTAAGCCAATTATCTATGTTGTTTTAAACCAGTCATAAAATTTAAAAAAATGCAAGTTGTCATCCAAAATTAAGTGCTTTTCTAACAGGAAGTCTTTTTGTGATAGTTGCGAATTTAACTACATAGCTATTATATTGGGAAATTAACTTGTTTACAACTTAGCGATAGGTAGGTATTGGTTTGGACTTACGAACCCACATACTTCAAGTACATTTCGTATTGCTTGCTTTGGATACCGTGCTGGTTTGCGGGTTCCAATTTCATTTTCTCCACAGGGAATTTGAGTAGGTCTCTGGTTCGTGTTTTGGCTGAGCATGGTTGGGGGCTATTATGAATGGGGGGCTGTTTCTCAGCAAGCATAATAAGTACACTTTTTTATATTTGTAATCAGATAAATGTGCGTCTGTTTGGGAGGAATAAACTATTTTCTTTCTTTCTTTCGTCTTTCTTAAAGACAGTACCTTAATATGAACTATCCACTGCTATTTATTATAGGCACAGAGAGGTTAGCGATGTCATCGAAAAAAGACAACGTGAAATTGCAAACAATTTTTTCTAAATAAGACACGGATATATTAGAAACTATTGTATTTGGAAGAGATTTATTGTATGCAAAACGATTTTTTCATAATATATCGAGAAATTGTAATCTAATCAAGATTTATTACAATCTTACGGAGTCTTGTCAGTTCTCTTGTCTACCAACGATGCATGCGTGGTTAGCGTGGGATGGCGTGAAAAAATGTCGCGTACCTACATTTTCATAGACAGCAAGTAAAGTAAGTTTACACTTTACATGCGTAATTTTTCGGAGCAACGCCTGTTCTAACTAACTTTTTCCCACGACTTCGTACACGCATATTCCGTTTTTCCCGTTCCCGTAGGAACTTCGGGAAATCCTCTCTTAGTGCTCCCCTACACTCCCCAAGGAACCTACATGCCAAATTTCAGCTTTCTATGACCAGTAGTTTCGGCTGTGCATTGTCTATTAGTCACTCACTCAGTCAGTCAGTAACGGAAGAGTTTTATACATAATATGATGATATTTAAAAAAAATCCAACGTTAACTTTACAGACACGACTTGACCAAAGGCAAGCAGACACTAACGATCAGATGCACCGTGGAGCTGGTGGGAGACTACAAGCTGGCCGGGCACCTGCTGGTGCTGCCCATCAGGGGCGAGGGGAAATACCACATCAGCATACGTAAGTAATTGTGAGGCAGCCACAGCTAGCGGAGGAGGAGGGTTATATTTGGCATAGTAACAGTTTATAATGGTGAAGAAGACCAAAAAGCTAAAATTGCGGTGAATTCCGATCACTGTTCTTCCACTTTCCTAAAACAATCCTTAAACAATGTTTCAGGCGACATCGTTATCAAAGCCACCACGGCCCTGGGCACGGTAGATGGCGACGACGGCAAGAAGCACTGGCATATCAAGGACTGGCACTACACCAGCCAGGTCAAGACCAACGCCAAGTTCACCTTCGACAACCTCTTCAATGGCAACAAGATTCTGGGTGAGACCTTGTTAAGAAGCTTTTTAGTCTACTTCAGAATGTTACATCTTCTCCAAGAGAGCAAGATGGTTTTTTATTGCGGTTGTAATTATAAGAACCTAAGTATGTTTATTAGAAAGAGGAACACTGAAAACCTATATTCAGAAACTCACGCCTTTTCCCTGTGGTCTTGCGAAATCACAGAACATATAATTTAATTTTACAACGACCATTAATTGACTATATGCTGCAGTGTCTGTCTGTAGACTAAACAGTATAAATGTGACTTTTTATTTCTCGATATATCTAAAACTTGAACGCGAGCTAAGCTAGTTTGCTATATCTATATAATAAAAATGAATCGCTAAATGTGTTGCTAAGTGCAAAACTCGAGAACGGCTGGAACAATTTCGCTAATTATTTTTTGTTGTATTTGTTATTGTCAGGAGAAGGTTCTTATGAAAGAAAATTTTGAAAAAACATTAATATCCGGGCGAAGCCGGGGCGGTCCACTAGTCTCTTATAATAATGTCACCGAAAAATTTCAAATGCCGTAAGATTGTAAAATATCGCTGGGAGAGATTTTTATAGAAATAAGCATCTTCCAACATGCTTCCTACTATGTAAGGTCACCTAAAGTGGGTTTCTTTAGTTTCTAATTATCTTTATGGGATGAAGGCATGAGTTTGCGTATGTCACCGGAAAATTGCAAACGCCGTAAGATTGTAAAATATCGCGTGAAATTATAAACAATTTTTGCTTAATAAGATACGGATATATTGGAAACTTGAATTTGGATGGGATTTATTTTATACAAAACGATTTATTCATAATATATCGAGGAATTATACCTACATAATCCAATAAAAAAATATTACAATCATACGGAGTCTGCAATTTGCCGGTGACAATAACAAGGGATCGGCTGTCCTCCTCGTTCTTTTTAGCAGTACGATTCTGTAAACATGTCGAAGTGAAAACCTAGGCGAAGTGAACGACAAGCTCAGTTGTCGTTCACTCCACCTACTAGTAACGGTGAGACGTTGACAGAAAGACCGGCAGATGTTGATGTCGGTCTATTCTATCTATCTATTATTATATGAGATAAGTGTGATAGCTAGGTGGAGTGAGCATGACGTGAACTGTCATTCCATCTTGTTCGTATGGATTGACAGCCCACTTCACCTAAAGCTTATACGGTGAGATTTATACAAAATCGCACTGCTGTGCTTGGTCGCCGAGACATTATCTGACTGGACTACCTTCGGATAATTATTTACCCCACAGCCTATGTTATTAACCCGACGTATTTGTATTCCAGCCGGACCTGTAGAAGACTTCGTGAACACAAGCTGGCGTGAAGTGATGCACGAGATTGCCCCCCCGATAGTACGCGCCATCGTGGCCCGCACAGTGGAGGCAGTCGAAGCACTCTACAAATCCGTACCCGCGGAGGAACTTTACGTCGAATAAATCGCTATTGTAGCAAAAGTTGGTCAAAAGCAATAGGGTAGACAAGCAAAGTGATAATAAAATATAGTTAAGTTTCGAGTTTCTTTTATTTTTATAAATTACTAGCGGACGTCACGCGGTTTCACCCGCGTAGTTCCCGTTCCCGTGGGAGTACGGGAATAAAAGATAGCCTATGTTACTCGCTGATAATGTAGTTATCCATTGCTGATAGAATTTTTCAAATCGGTCCAATAGTTTTTAAGTTTATTCGTTACATACAAAAATACAATTTCCTCTTTATAATATTAAGAATAGATATAGATGTTTCTCCCTCAATAATAGTACTAGGTCTGTTCTCCCTCCATAGTTGTAATTTATAACTTGATGCGATCCTTACATTCATTTTCGCAAACAGTCATTCATGCCCAAGCCATCCACATACTGGTGGTCTCTTTACTTTTACATACCGCCCCAAAAGAATACAAATGTGGCATATTGTGACAAACATAGATCTATCTACCTTTCTTTACCTTATTTGAGGTTGATGCCAATTAAACTAGTCCTCTAAAATGTATGACTTTCCACACAACTCAGAGGACTATCTTAATTGGCGTCAACTATGTATGTAGGTATGGGGACACCCTTTAATTTTCTACTTTTTTTTATTTTTTTACCTACAATTGTAAATTTTGGTTAAAAGCTAGGTCTTACAGCACAAGTAAAGCAAAAATTCCATAAAATAAAAAAAAGTTGAAAATTAAGGTAAATTTAGGTACTTTCAAGTTTTCGCGAAAATCTAAATTTGCCCATATCTTTTTATCGTGTTGACTCAGGACCTTGATTTTTATACACCTAATAGGGACTTTAGACCTCAGTATCTGGTATAAATTTCAACTTGCTAGGTCCGCCCGTTCCTGAGCAAATCGGTGATGACACACGGACAGACGGACAAGACAGTGATCTTCTAAGGGTTTTTTAAACTTTTGAAGTACGGAATCCTAAAAAGAGTGGCATAGGTCTTACTATCAGCAAAGGGCAAAATTAAATGCTCTTTGTGCTAGCCCAAACCTGGGTTTCGTGCGGTTCATCTCCATAGGAAACGACCAATTCCAGCTGTCCACTTATCCTTAGCTTCTGACGTTTTAAGTGCCCATGACGGCCTATAAATAATTTAGATTCTTTGCCAATAGGCGGAATTTGCCAAAGAAAAAGATAGGTTTAATATTCTGTGCGAGAAATAAAGTGTAAATCTGTACACAAACCAGAGGCAAAATAAAACCGAAATTATAATAACCGAAGTCGATATGAACTTTCCGATTTAAAATGCACATCACTAAAATGTCATTTTTATGCTGTCAGTCATATAGTGTCAAACTATCAAAATGCAGCCCCAGTCGTGTCGATTGATCTATTGGAGGTTATGTGTCAGATGGTAAGGTTATGTTGTTATTGACGGTTTTCAACGTAGAAATTGATAGTTACCCGTTCTTAAAGAGTAACGAGAAGGTGACGAAACTCAAATAAATTAACAATATGCTGTGCCCAGAGGTATGGAATTTTCCTCCACCGAAAGTAATGGTAACTCATAGAGAAAATCAAGATTTAGAATCGGTAAACAAAGCTATACATATGAACAATTTTTACAAAAGTCTGATTGTTACATGTCCAGATGAAATACACGCGCCAAGTCTCATTCAAGATATTATTACAGAAGACACAGATTATTATAAATTAACGCATTGTTCACTAACGGAATTTGTGGAACCAGTGTTTATTGAAAGTTTTGCAAAAACTGGGAAAGTACACTGTTTGTCAGCTGGAAGAAACTGTATCATACAAAATTGCGCAGTTATAACTGATGGACATCTTATACTGAACATTCTTGAATATATTTATCAAACATTAGGATTTGAAGGAACGAAACGGCCTCATGGCTTCTATGAAGTTAAAATAGATCTTAAAACTATAAAGAACTATTCCAAAGTGCGATCAGGGTTGCAGAAACTGGAAGAGTTTGATTTTTACTTAACATGGGAGCCAAATAATGAAGATATTTGCCCATCATCTATAGCAAAATATTTTAGTGAGAGGAACATCAATGTTTCAGTTCATTCACTAAAATCTAGGAATATATCACCATCAGTCACTGTGGTACCATCAATAAAAGATGTTGATGCTGAAGAGATGGTTGAATGGATTGGTTTACTGGCTCATGATGCAGACATTGCCTCCACAGAAGCTTATATTAGCACTTATAGTCAACCTGACAGTGAGAATGCATTAAAAACTGGAAGAATATCCATCTTGATAGCCAAAGGCTTTATAACTCCTTCCTTGATCAGTCTTATTTGTGAGAAACTATCAGAATTTGTTCTGGCCAGAGAAACTGAGAACTATTGGGCATCAATAAGTATACAAAGTGATGACAACAGCTTGTGGCAATGGAACACCAGTAGCCCTAACATGATCCAGGCTCATGACTCTTCATGTAATGTATTCTTTACACAAAATGGTCATGTACTGTATTCAATAGGTCAATTAAAGTATTCATAGGAATGAAACAAGATGTCATCTTTCCATTTTACTACCTTGAACACTTTTAGGTCCTTCAGAATCAGATAGTTGAGCTTTTGAAACAGTAGAACAATGTCTGTTCAATTAATTTTATCTATTTTCATTTAATGAGGTTAACTTTATAGGTAATGAGGGAAAAACTAAAATACTTAGAACTATATTTTAATAACTCCCATAGAAAGTATTTCAATTACTAACTTACATAATAAGCAAAAGTTGATCTAATCACAAAGTGCTATAAAAATTATATCAATGGTTGTCAAAATTAAACAAGTTAACACAAGTAAGTCTGCAAATATTCACAAAGAAGATGGGTAAAAGACTCAAAAGAAAATCTGCTATCCCCAGGAAGCACCCCCACTCCCCCACTATAATGATGATTTTGTACCGGAGATCTGTTACAAAAAGAAAATTAAAAAAAACATCAATTTAGATTACTTTTATTGAAACAAACCAGTACATATGACATTTACATATCATGTGCCCTGCACCAATAATAAAATAAAAATCAAAAGATTCCAATAATTTGTTCACTGAGATATGCCAGGAATGCTATTAAATAAATCACAACATCTATTATAGCCTTACATTCTATCTACATAGGTGTGCAACCTATTGGGTGTTATGTTTTCTGGACTTCCAACCCTGATATATTGAAAAAATAGTATTAGATACTGAAATTATTACCCATTTATATAGAGGCACAAACATCAGTCCAGGTTGAGGCTGCCTTGTACTTGCAAATGTACTTTTGTTTTGATGAGACAGCTGATGTAAATGCGAGTCCAGGACACATTATAATATCAGAAGTAGCCAATAACCCCTAACCAGAAACTTGTTGCAAGCTGATACACACTAATGCTACAGTTACAATAAAGGGGTGACTGAAGTGAAGGTTCTTCTAGACCTTGGCGAGTCCGATGACACCGCAGGCGATGCGGGCACCGGCGTTGCCTGTGGTCTTGCTCAGGTCGTGACCGCCCAGGCCCAGGTCATCAGGGTCGGCGTGCACCACCAGGGTGCGGCCCACGATGCTGTTGGGGCCCGTGAGGGAGATCTGATTGTCCTGGATGCATACCTGGAATGTTTGGAAATAGGGATTTAAAGTATGTTACAACAATATGGTTTAAGCTAAATTGATGGTAGGAACTGGAGTGTGTCGTTATTGCATCTCACGCATCACGTTTGCGCGCTTAGATATGTTAGGTTACCTAGTGGCCACTGATCTTATAATTATTATGGTATTTTCAAACCACCTGCACAAAAACATCAAATTACAAGTCAGTTAACTAACGAATCCTCAATAGGGTATTTTACTAAAACAATCTAATTAGTACATCAGGTAGATTTCCAAAAAGATTGATTGTAAAAAATTTACCTAATTGTACCATCATAGTGGCGTCACGCGTGTTATTAACGCACTGTATCGTCTTCATATTTTGATTAAAAAAATACATGTCAATTTCGTTTTTGGAAATTTATCTATTACGTTCGGGATTAAATATGACGCCCGTGACATGAGACACTGTTTTATCTCCTCAGTGCATAATCTACTATTTGTAGGGTAGATCTTCAGGATATCACACTCTCTCCAGCAAAGATAAATGCCTTTCCTTAAAGTCTGTAGAATTTGATAAACTTTGTAAATAATGCTATGATGGTACCAAGTATGGTAGTCATGATTTTTTTCAGTAACATAGGAACCTGTGTGGAACAACAGGTATTTGCATGCTAAGCTGTGTAAGCTTGGCATGCAAATACCTGTTGTTCCACAATTTCTAGCTGTAAATATATTTACCTTAGTGACGCCGCCCTCATAATACGACTCAACGTTGCCAAGGTCGCCGACGTGGCGGATTTCGCTTTCCGGTGAGCCGTGATCCAACTTCTTAGGGTTGAAGTGAGCCCCCGCTGACGTGCACCCGTTCGTGTTGTCTCCGAATTCATGCACATGGAATCCGTGCTTACCCTGAAAGAGAAGGAAATTCATTTAAAATATTTGTTTTTATTCGAATTCTAGCTTCTGCTCGTGAAAAGTAGTCTACTTATGGGTTTTATTTTTTTTGCCCAGATTCCTTTTTCTATAATAAGTATTCTTTATAATATCAGCTATCTGCCAGTGGAAGTTTCGCCGAAATCGTCAAACTGTTTCGGAGACGGGAACAAACAGACTTAAAAAAAAGTGTTTTTTTATATACTTAGGTATCGTTTTTAGTAAAAATCTGTTATTTTTTTATTACAGACACTTCAATTTTATTTATTTGTGAAGATCTCTTCCAAAGTATACCTTATGCTGGGAGAGATTTCTGTAGAAATAAGCATCTACCATCATGCATATACCTGTATTTCTGTTCCTCTTTCCCATCCTACTATGTAAGGTCACCTTAAGTGGTTTTCTTTAGTTTCTGACAATCTTTATAGGATGAAGGCATGACTTTGTGTATATGTATGATGAATTTGGATGGGATTTATTGTACCTAAATGTCACCGGAAAATTGCAGACTCCGTAAGTGGCAAACGCAAATAAGGGCTGCAATAGCAACGGTTAGTGTTGAAATGAAAAAATCCACAAATCTTTGTGTGATGAGCATGAACATTTGTTCTGTGTCTGGGTGTAAATTTTCTATAATATGTATGTATTTAGAAATATTTAAGTATGTTTATCAGTTGTCTGGTTGCCATAGTACAGGCTCTGCCTAGTTTGGGATCGGATGACCGTGTGTGAGTTTTCCCAAGATATTATTATTATTGTGAAGGTGAAAATATTAGTGAACTAAAGTTTCTAATAAAGGTTGGTCTCTTAAAATTGCCAATGTGCTGTTACCAGATATAAAATCAGATAACATTGTAAGAAATCAGAAAGGCTTAAATATATTAATACCATTGTTTTCATTAGTTAACCCACTTTAAGCTTTGGAGTTCAACAAGAGTAATAAATATGACCTGAGATAACTTATCAGTATCACATAATTATTACTTCATCGCATTTTGTTACTTGAAAATTTTCTTTATTCACATAAATAATAAGTAAGTAGTTCGGTTGAATCTATTATTTTGTAGCGTACCAGTATTACGACATACTTTGTGACCTCGGCTGTGGCATCTATAATAAAATTATGCTGTATTGATAGTCATTGTATATGCTAATTTATGAGTACACCACACTACCTATATCAAACTTGCATAGTCATTCTGTTTTTTTTTGTTTTTTAATGTGTTACGTGTTACGTTAATCACTAGTTTTTTACAGCTCACTCACATGAGTCAAATGGCATATCTTGCAGGAACCATGATTTTTTCAGGATGAAAATACCTACCCAAAAAAACGCGATCTGTACGCTTAACACCTAATATGTTGCGCTCCACAGCCCGTTGGCAAATCTTGAGTCTGGGCTTTTGTTGGTCAGTAAGTGACCAACTTTGTGCACCGTGGGTTAGAACTGGCAGGATGCACTAGTCAATTGTGTTTCCTTTTGAGTATAATCGGAAGACTTCCTTTTATATGTTTTTTAAAGGCCCAGAAAGTCTTCCAAGCATTTTGTACTCTTCTCTTGTCTTTCGACCTCCTTGTCTTGTCTATTTTTAAAGATCTGTTCATTGAAAGTCCATTTTCAGGACTAACCGTGTTCAGATTTTGAAGCATTTCTTTAAGTTCTGAAGGTGAGGTGGAGAACAACACAATATCCTCAGCAAAACGGAGGTTCGTTAGCTGGTTGGTGGCCGCTAACATTAATGCCTCGTGACTGCCATGAATCAGGAAACTTCTTGAAGCCTCCCGCAGTGCGCTTGTGAACAGCTTCGGTGACAGTGGATCACTTTGTTTAACTCCTTTTTCTACGTTGACATTTGGACCAGAAATGTGTAACTTGATGTTCGCAGAGCTATTGCGATAAATTTTAATGGTTTCAATCACATCAATGTAGGTGTGCATCACGTTTTGATATTCTAAAGCCTTGATGTCTGAGTTTATGCTGTCGAATGCCTTGGCAGAGTCCACAAAGGTAAGATAAAGTGGTTTGTTAAATTCATTGTATTTTTCTATAATTTGATTGATGGTATGGAGACGGTCGGTTGTGGAGAAATATGGCCGAAATCCTGCCTGTTCGGGAGGTTGGTAAAGGTCAAGCCGCGACCCAGTTTCAAAAACTTCTTGCTGTGGGGGTGAACAATTATTTCATCTGGTGTGCCTAACGCCATAAACGATAATGGCACGCCTATTCTGCCATCAGCTGTAGTGTGTACAAAAAATTTACACTCTTTGGTTTTTTCACTGATTTAGACTTGATTGAGTTTAGTTGACATCAAACCAAGAAAGTGAATTGCAGGATATATTTTCTTACGGTTTTTGAGTGGCTCTACGTGTTTTCCTTGAAATGAATGGTAAGTGACTTTATAATTCAGATGTTTCAAATCTTTTGTTTAAAGATTTGAAATGATCTGTTCTTTTTTATTTTCATAATTATTATAAAATGGGCTAAAGTGATACTTAGGTAAAATCTCACTAATTAAATAAAATTGCTGTTCGAGTTATACATAATGTAATGCAAAAGAACTGTCTCACACCTAATTAAGATGTAACTGTATGAGCTATTTGAAATCATCTACAGATAATTTCAAGTTAAATTGATTCTTTATTCTAAGATATCATTATTATTTTTTAAATACAAAATAATACTTATTAAAGTATGGTATAGTTGTAAAAATAATGCAATTTGAAAAGGTTGTTAACCACTGATTTTTGAAAATCTAAACAATATCCAGATACGAAGGCTACAGCCTTGTTCTATGTGAAAAACAATTATAGTTTTGTTCTGGGTAGACCCTTCTGAAACTAAATTTGAAGGAGTTTTAATTGGTTTAAAAATAGCACGACACTTGTGTCATCTGCAACATTAAAAAATTTGATGAAACAACTGTTGTGACATTTGCAAGGATCGGTTAATTAATACAACACACTACACTTGATAAATAGGTACCTACTTAATTTTATTTAAATTAAACATACTGCATACCTTTGCAAGACCTTTGATTTCACCAGACAGCACTACATTTGATTTTTCATCCTGGAATTTAAAAAAAAGAAGTGGGTACATTTTGCTTAAACATACCAGTATGGAAAAGAGTAGCAGATTTAAAAAGGTGTATTAATCCATGTAAAAGGCATTCATTTATAGTGGAAAACTATTAAGACCTCAGTATAAAAAACTAGTTAGTGTTAAGTAGGTAATATTTTTGTTAAATAATATCTAATTATTTTGTAACAGTAATGCTGATGAAGATTATATTTTGTCAAATAATTACATTTATCTGCTTTGAACCTATGTAGATAAGCGGTTATCATGATCAGTAACTATAAAATGTTAATGTCATGCTGCTATGCACTATTCCTGCCGAAATCGATATACCTACCCTGAAACTGGTTTACAAGGTATACCTTATCAAAAAAAACATCACATATTTACAAGTATAATGTTTACCCATCGTTCCAGAACTATCTTGGGACGTACGATAAGAATAAATTTATACGTAGGTAGGTAGCCGCATCAAGTGACTAGGTACTCGACATTGTACGTCGTAGAAACTACAGAGTTCAAACTACAACTTCTTCAAGGTTATATAATAAAGGCACTTCTCTTGCAGGTTTGTACAAAAATGCGTTAAATAATTACATTTTGGTCGAAGTATACGGTTCCGCTGACATCGCCCTTGAGAACACACACAGCTCGTGTCGGCATTTTGAATTCAAATTGACTTTTACGACTCGAAAATAACTAAGACACTGTAAATATTGGTAAATCACTAATAACTGACGATATTTAGATCTTTACGCTATAATTTCTTGTTGAGTAATGATTTTTTACCGACGACACTAGTCAAACAGCACTACCTACTGAAAAGACCGATAATTTTTTGACATTGACGTTTCGTTTTCTGCTGCTGCCCCCACTCCGGAAAAGCCGCATTTTAATGTGAAAAAAAATCAGAAAACGATTGATCGTAAAGCTCATTTCACACTTAAGGTTGTGTAATGAGATAAAGTGCTTGTTTATTTACAATGTGGACCTTGGATAGATTTTAAGATTTTAGACCCCACAAGAGGTTCAGGCAGCGAGCAATGGAGCGCAGCATTGCACCGTGTTAAGAACACAGTGCTGCGTTCTAAAACACAAATCACCGACGTCACACAAAAAGCTAAAGTGGGACTGGATCGGACACGTTTGCCGCATACCGAACAATTCATGGGCTAAAGCAACCACAATGTGGGTCCCAAAAACTGCCCGACGACATCGCGGGAGAGTGAATACCCCGGCGAAAATGGCGGGACAAGCTTGACGGCTATCGGCAGGATTAGTCCACACTTGCCCAAAGTCGTGAGGAATGTCAGGAAGAAAGGAAGGCCTTTGCCCTGTAGTGGGCCACAATAGGCTAAAATAGTAACACTTCACAATGACCTCATCGCCGTGACCGTGATGTAGGTAGTCATCCGAATCTCGTTTGGCTCATAGGCACTGTTAGTGCTGGCTGTTACAAAATAAATACAATAATAGTTAACAGTAAATAATTAAAGTGTTGATCCACCAATAATGCCACTCACTTTGAAAACTTTGAAAAATATGGCGCCATCTGTTGGCTCAGTTTTGCATATGATTTACTTTTGCGTACGAGCTATACCCGGCATTACTTTCAGTCGTTTCAGTGACTGCTGCTGTCACTAGCGATGGGTAACTAGCCGCAATAACTTAGCTAACCAGCTAACCAGCTATTCGTGGTTGAATAGCTGGTTATATAGCCGGCTATTTCAGATAATGGCTTTAACGCCCGGTTTTAATAACGTATCTACCTTTAACCAACTGTCAACTTAGCTACCAATAGGGGCTGAAACGTCATGTTTGGAAGGCAAATTTTACGTTTCAGCTACTGTTGGTGACTAAGTTAGTTTTGTTAGAGGCCGGTATTGCGGTAGTGCTCCGTACCGTAAAGAATTCGAGCTATAGCTCCCTATAGGGTGCTGTGCTACACGTGCCGTGCATAACATTGTTTACCATTGTGGACGCGGTGCCATAAGGTTAATGAAGGTTTAGGGTGTGTTTTACTTGCACTAAGGTATAAGGAATTCAATATAATTATCGGGAATCAAAGTAAAATAGTTTTTTGGAACGAAGTTCCGGTAGTGCGATTTAGTAGAAATCGTCATTTAACGAATTGCCGTATGCTGTGTATGTATGCGTGTGTGTATCGAGCCTATTACAAGCAATTGATCACACGAGCAAGTGAGTGCGCAGCTGGGAGTGCAATTCTCTCACTCCTTCTTTCTGTCTACGATCGACGTTGATCGAATGGTGTGTTATCACGTCAACACGACAAGCGTTGTACAGACACGTGTAAATTTCAAGAAAACGTATTTGTTATGGAACTTTGTTCCTGACGGGGTCCCCCGACCGCAATTTTTTTTTGAATATTTGTTGTGTTACGTTCGATACACTAACAATATTGCGGTACGGTACGTTGACACTCGAGCGCCGCAGTGCATAACTCTTCTTCGTCTTGTTTCTCAAGTTTTACGACATGGTATTGGGAACATGCAGAAACTATAGGTGGCAGCACAGAAGTGTTATTGTCAAGTATTCTTGAAGAAAGAAAGAAAGTTTCGAATAAACAAGACTAGATGGCGCCGTGAACGTTTCCTACAGTGATTTGTAGTAGGATGGCGCATCGATCTGTTAACGCATCGTATGTTCTTATATTCTAGTTAGCCAATAGAAAGCAATCATGTTCACGATTATCATAACCGTCGCTATTTCTTCAATAGCTTAGCTGCTATTTGGCTAGTTATTAGAAAAGCTACCCATCTCTTGCTGTCACTGCTGTCAAATGGCAATCAGAGTTTTTATATATTCTGTGGTCAGTAGATCCAAAACGATCCAATCCAACATACAAGTCACAAGTACAACACTTGCAACTGTCGTGCCATCATCGTGCTCATTTGTTTGGATCATAGGTTTGGATTGTGTCGGGCTTTTAAAAATATTCAAGGATTTTGCGGATGGAACTGAAACATAAGTTTTTTCGTGTCGTATTTGAACTAATTGTGAACGATTTTTATAATAACTGACAACACAGGGATGGCAGAAAATGAATTTCAGTTTCCAGCTCCAACAAATTCGAACGTAAGTACACAAATATTGTAAGCGCGTGTACTGCCGCCGCATTCGTTATGAATCACAGTACCTTACCTTAAAATCTTTTTGTCTGTAAAGTCTGTAATGTGAATGCTTTGGTGTCCTGTGTGAAGTCCTGAAAGCCGGGAAGCCGAAAATGCCAGCCCAACTTTTCTGTATAAAACCGGACTTCTGGACTTATTAAGATTTTTTGTCTAAATACATAACATACCTAATCATAATAGGGGTACAAACATTTTTCTAAAGAACTCTTAGAATTGAAAAAAAAAAATCTAAGTACCAAAAGTCAGATGGACTGAACACATCAAAAAAGCCTTACAATCTGGAAACCTGATAACCCTACCTTACCTGTAAGCTTATTGAAGTACTGCTACAGGTTTGTGAATTTACGCATTCGGTCAGAGATTTTAGTTTAGTACTGGCAAATAAATAAATTGGAACTCAGTAAAAGACAAGCTTAAAATTGTAATAATAATTTATTTGAGTGCTTGGGAGAAGGACATATTATAATCGTGATCAAGATCGTATGCACAGGAGTATCTTGACCACACTTCCAGAATAGAAAATTTCAAAATGATGTATAATTAGCCTTAATTTTGAAGGCTTGCAAATAAGTCGACAAAAGCTTGTGCAGATAATATTAACTAACAATATAATATATAACTAACAATATTATTACTAGTTTTTATGCCTCAAGGGGTGTTACGAGTTTGACTAGATAATTTGGCATGTTAAAGGTTGATCCACACATAGGTATTAGGGATGTGGCCAGGATGTGGTCTGTACATCTTATATGAACTCTTTTTCACACAATCTAGTCTAGGACATATTCAGGACCATCTTTTGTTTTGCCTATTGGAGGCCTTGGGCACGGATTAATGGGGCCCTATGACTTTGAAATAGGTGAAAAATCAAACAAGATTTTAGATTTATTTGACTTAAGTCACATTAAATGAAAAGATAATTGTAATATTATTTGGAACATAAACTCGTTTAGCATTTACAAGTTAGTGCTTAAAAATCTATAGAAAAAAATCTATGGAGTGAAACAAAAATATTTTTTCATTTGGTTTTCTTAAATTAATAGATTTATCAGTCAGCAATAGGTAATCTGGCAGAAACTATGGTGCCCCCTATCAATCACGGGGCCCTGGATACATGCTCTTAGTACCCAGTGGAAAAGAGGGCCTGGACATTTTACACCAAGTTGTAATGAACCACGGCTCGGACACAGCCCTGTCACACACAGACCTGACATATGTATGTGGATAAATGAATGATAGTCAGATGACCCCGGTTTGGCTTAAATTATTCATAACATACTAAGTGTATGCGTCTCTAGGATATTTAGTATCTAATTTGCAACAGCATAAATATTTTTTGATCTTTGAGTTAAAATTCTTTTATGGCACACCATGGCAACATTCAACTTAAAATAAAGAAATATTATGTTTTTACTAGAATAATGATAACAAACTGACTTATAATTTCATTGGCAATCTCTTTGAAGGATATGAAGAACTCCCACCTGTTATAATTCCAATGATGTATTAAATGCCATTCTGTAAATAATAAAGCTTACCTATTATATTTACCATTCTTAACAGTAATACTAAAGGTATACTGAAAGTTTCTGGATTCTGATAAATAATAATATAAGACTTACAATACAATTATTGTTTTTTAAAGTATATTTTCCTCACAATGAATGCATTTTTGCTGAAACCATTGTACAAAGCAGTTGGACACGTCTTCCTTAGGGACCTCTTCAATGGCTTAATGGAACGAATTTACCGTCAATTCAGAGCTCGTAAAACGTGTGTCTCTAAATTTGTCTTTAATTTTTGGAAACAAAAAGAAGTCGCTGGGTGCGAGGTCCGGGCTTTAAGGCAGATGCGTCATCATTTCCACATTTGAAGCCTTCATATACGCTTCCGTTTCCTTAGCGGAATGTGAGGATGCGTTATCGTGGTGAAGGATTCTGAAAACGGTAGCTGAGAGCCTCGGCTCTCCAATTGTGCAGCAGTTTGTGAAGAGGTTGATTGGTACTAACACTAGGTAATAAGTTTTTTTTTTTTTTTTTTTTTCATATGTTACTAACACGCTATGGATCTGTGCGTCCGAAATAAAGTTATTATTATTATTATTGCTTCGAGGACGCTTTTCGCGAAATTTTTCAAAGAATGGGCAAGCAAGTGTTGACGTACCAATCTGCAGTCCTTTGATCTTCAAGCGATACTGTAGTGTAATGTCCTGATTTTCCGAAAAAAGAAGCAACCATTTCGGCCAATGCTTCGACTTTTCTCAACTTTCATCGGCAAATCTTGAAAAGGAATCTTGATAGACCCACGTTGCCGACTGGCTTTTTCATTTGGGTTCAAAGCAGTACGCCCAGGTTTCGTCACATGTCACGATGTTATAGACAGCCAACGACTGTCCTCCGTTAATCTTTTTTATCATTTTACGGCACCACTGGACAAGCAGTCGTTTCTGGTCCTCCGTTAAGTCATGCGGTATCCATCGAGTGCAAAGCTTCCCTTCGGATGCACATGTGAAATGTTTTGTTCTTGGCTCATTCCAAGTCGTCGGCCGAGCTTGACGTACCTCGTCATGGAGGTGATGAAGTCCACGTCTAAATTCTCCAAACCACGAATACACATAGCTTCGACATGGTGCTTCATCACCAATTGCCAATTGAAGTCTCTGGCAACTCTGATACAACGTAAATGTACACGAGTTAGTTATATTCATTTTGATAGCGACACACAATTTTCGAAAGGACGCAAAAATGAAAAAAACAAATGACAGGCTCGCAAGTTAAAGTAACATGTTCCAAACAGTTCCATTTTCGAATTCCATAATTGATTTTTCATTATTTTTTGTAAGTGGCCAGATCCAGAAACTCAGTATTCCCCACGTATTTACATTTTATGGTTGTGCTCCAACAGAAGTCCGTTATTACTCTTCTATTTGAAGAGATCTAATTTGTATGTTTTTTTTCATTGCAGTATGCTACAGATATCGCTAATAACGCTACTATAGTAGAAGAAGGTCCAAAGGTAAGATTTTTCATTCACATTGCAGCATTAGAATAGGATCTATATCCGATTTAAAAATACAACGGGTTAATTATTAATTAATTGTTCATTTACAGATTTGTCCTCTGTGCAGCTCAGTCGTGCGACTGTACTACGTTGATTTCTTCACAAGAATATTTATGTGCACCAACATGTCATGTGAATATCCTTTTGGAAGTAATTTCACTATTTATACCAGGGATGACGAGGGACCCTGCCTGCTTTATGGCGTGGACTTGTCACGCATGCCTCGCAGACGCTACCAAAAGTCAACCAAATCTGTGGGACAGAGTTCAATAGGAACATCTACTATTGCTACTAACTCAAATTTGTCGTCGTCAGAATGGGGTGAGCTGAACCCACCAAGCCAAACCTATGATTCTGACGACAATCTGAGCACAACTTCATCGAAAATATTTTCAAGAAAAACTAGTAAACGTCTGATGGAAAAAAGAGCTAAAAAACAAGAGGATGAAGAACATATCAAACAAAAAGTTAAAAAAATAAAGGAATGTAACAAGGTTTTATTTGATAGCAAGGACGACTTTGAAACAATCCGGAACGCGAAATGGATCCAGAATTTATCTACAATGCAGTCCTCGTCCGGAATGAGGCTCGTCACAGATCATGAGATGCAGAAACTGAAGAAGACACAAGAGAATATCTGTCATGGCGAATTGAAAATTGACATTGATACTAAGAAAGATTCCATGTCTTCAATTGTAATTGAAATTGGTAATATTACTGGTGGAAATAATTCCAAGCCAGTCTGAATATTCAGTAAACACATTGAAATTTTGTTTGGATATTTTGGAAAAATAAGTAGTTTGCTATGAAGCCTGTAGGGCAATGACTTATTGAATACATTTCATGATTTATTTGCTACCAGGCTTGTAGTATGAACAGCGTTTATAAAATTGGACGATCTCTGAGCTTGAATAAGTCAAGGAGTATCATATTTATTTTCACTGGTATTCGGGAGCTCTGCACGTGTGTGTCGGCCAAAAATAAGCGCGTTGTTCAGTTTTTGTTGCGCCATTTACTCCGTAATTATTATAGGATAGATACGGAAGATGCAGATCGATATTGTATCAGATCTGTATCTGAAGTTACTTTATAATTAATGTTAATTGATATTCTCAAATGAGTGCTATGGTTGTTTCGCTTTAGCAGGGCCTTTGCGCTCATTGCCCTTTAATTAATTTCTTCGGACGAATCTGAAGAATAAACTACATAAGTAACGTTTTTTGTAGTAGAAAATGTTAAGGATCGGACGATAAGTTTCGATTCGCGATGACATTCTTCATTTTTGGAAGAAGAATGTCATTCATTGTAGGTGGGTCAGTGTCCGCATTGAGATCCTAAAATGGAACAGCTATAGTTCTGTCATGTAGTGTATGTAACCATGTATTATTAATATTATTATCTATGATGTAACCCACCTAAGGGCATAACGTAATGATTACCAAAGAATATTATACCTGTTTATTTTTAAGGTATTGTGATTTACTACTGCTTTACCTATGTATTTCAAAATTAAAAGACAGTGTATTTAGTCTTCTCAATTTGTTTTTTATTCCAGTTCCCTGTCTTACCCTATTGAAATTCTTTGACCATTTTTTGTCGCCAGGACGATAAAACTTTGCGTACTATTGTATAAATGAGAGTTCTTCTAACTCAACAGTCAGATGTGTTGCTGGGGAGTTGCGCCACTTCTTCCCAGCTTAAACACTAGGAAGTGGCGACGGGCGGGGTGTTTTTGGGGGACTGTCTTTTTGTAAACGTTGACGTTCAAAAAGTGCTGACGCTCAGCCTAATTTGAATAAATGACGTGGCTTTGACTTTGATCAGAAAAAAGTTCTTAATCAGAGAGGTGACTTCCTTTATTAAGAGCTTTGCCACCGGTCAGCGCACACTTACCGTTTAGATACTGTAGCATTTCTGCGGCCTACCAAGACATCCCGCGACGTGCCAAATGGACGGCGCAGGTGTGGTGTACATGTAGGTACACCCGCTTGCACTGCCTCACCCTGTGGCATGTCACGGCGTCCTTTAGCGTGCCGTTGCATACCGCAGTGCGCTGCGGCATCCGGCTGCGGGATCCCTCTGCGTGCTTTTCAATGCCGTGTCAAGAAATCCCTTTCGATGCCACGAAATCAAATTAAAACATTGGCATATATTTCGTTTTGCTACTAGGCAAGTTTGAAAGTCCTTAAAAATTTAACCCTCTGCCATTCTGTCCCGGTGTGCGTAGGCCATTAGCGCCTACCTATTTTTTGATAGCAAATTGTCTTGATCTAGTAACAGAATACTCTAATCATTCAGGCTTATGCTTGGCAGTGGTCTCACACGGATATTTTACTAGCTAAACTAACAGCCCGCTGTTGCTCCAACTACCTTTGGGCTAGGAGGAGTCATTCGCGCATGATAGATCATCATCAGTAAGAATTTAGCAGGTCCACCAGATAATGTGGGCATCGTCATTCTCTGCGGCTGTTACCCTACGTGCTCATAGGTTCCTTGGAGTTTATCTTGGTAGGTACGTTAGCGATTTGAAACCACTACATAATATTTTTTATTATTACGTACAGCTACATACCCGCCGACTATAAATACTTACCAATTTACCTGAGCATCTAAGTAGGTATCTACAAGTAGTAGGTATACTTACATAGCTAGGTGCGGTACCTAGTTACCTATCAAGAGTTGTTTAATTGAAAGTGATTTTCTTGAACATATCTGGCGATTTCCTAGCTTCATAATTTACAGGTACCTACCTACCTAGGTAATAGGCATATTAGTTGGGACGTAACGACTGTAGAAAACGATAATGTACCTAGTTCCGTAATTTATACCTAATTATACAGTCCGGTCAAAAAAAAAAAAAAATCGCCACACAAAAATTAGAAAAATCACCAAAGCCAAAGATGCTCTAAGTTTTGCTAAAAAATAAAATGCAAGTGGGCAGGTCATGTAGCGATGCTAGAGGATGACAGGTGGACTAGCCGAGTGACAAAGTGGAAGGGTCCATACGGCAAACGTCTCAAAGGTAGACCATATTCGAGATGGGCAGACGAAATAATAAAAATAGCTGGACGCAAATAGCCCAAGATAGAGACAAATGGAATTCTTTAAAGGAGGCCTTCACCTTCGCCTAGGGAGGGGTTCTTGCACATGAACAAGTGTCAGTTTTGATTATTTCACAGTTTAGCAAATAATAATATAACTTTAACTTTACTTTGTAAATACCTATTAGTAATGCAAGAAATATACTTAAGGCTTTTTTATTATTTTATTTATACAGTCCGGTGCAGTGTTTACAAGTGCAGAAGCTGACATGCAACTAGGGGTGGTTATTGGGGTCGATTCCCAGCAGACAATATAAGAGTTCCTACTGTTACAAGCTAAACAATGGCAATGGCATAGACATCGCTTGCTTATACCGGCACTATGGTGGTAAAAACTCCGACCAAGTGCGTGTCGGCCCACGCGCAGTGAAGGGTTCCGTAGTTGAACGTCACAATTGCCGACTTAGAATGATGCTTTTTGTTTTATTCTATGAATAAATTGATTGAGTTCACGGTTTAACGGTTAAAAAGATCTTAAAACGGGCCCACATAGGACGATGGTAACTGAAGAAAGAGTTAAAGGTAAAATCCAACTTCTCAAGGGAAGATAAAAAACAATATTATCTATTTGAACTAATTTGAAGTACCGCGAGTAGAGGCAAGCTCTTGTAATGAGGATGATAACCTGCTATTTACTACCTTTTTAACCGACTTCCAAAGAAGGACGAAGTTTGTGTTTTTGAAGTGTTTGTAGTTTGTTCTTATGGGACGGTAAACCGCTTCGTAACGTAACGCGTTACGGCGCCAGTTTGTCTGGCTTCCCTTTCTGTCAAGTATACGGCAGCGGTAGGCAGGCTCTTCCTCTCTCACTCTAACCCACAGCGCTAGTCGTATTTCGGACAGACGCATCCCATATTAAATAGTTCAACTTAGATTACTTAGTTTAAGTTATCACTTCTGTCGGCCGTCCCGAGACGCACACTTTTTTTTTATCTCATAACTCCGTCATAATTGAACCGATTTGAAAAAAAATTTTTCTATGCAAAAGGATATACTTTCCGATTGGGCCAATAGAAATTTCATCAATCGGTTCAGTAGTTTGGTTTTTAAATCTAAATAGCTGGAATAATATGTCATACAAGTAAACGAAATTGTGTATTCTGTTTTTCTGTGACTTTCCAGTGATGTTGATAGTTGTGGTGTGGATACCACTAAGAAGTGAAAAAAAAAAACTATTCACAAAAAAATACAACAGCACGCAACCACACTTGACTCTATACTTACCTATACCAAATTCTAACTTTCTAGTGCTAAGCGTCTCTGAGCTAAACCGCGGACAGACAGACGGACATAGACAAAAACTATAAGGGTTCCTTATTGACTACGAAACCCTAAAATAGGTTGAGTACCTATTTACTCAACCTTTTTTCCTCCTGAATAGTCTCAGCACATCGTCAAGGTGAATGTAACCATATAGTTACGCCCCAAATCTACTAGGTAGTAGGTACTAGATGTAGCGTAAGTACCTATACGTAGTAGTCTACTATGTATACCTATGGTTAGATTTATCGCTGGTATATACCCAAGTAGATACATATGTATGGAGGTAGGTACATGTAATCTAGTATTGATGATACTCTAGAGGCGAGGGAATCGAGTCACGTCGTTAGTGAAAGCTAATGCGGTGGCTGTCTCATGTGTCTTTATGTTTAATAACTTTTATCTTTGATAGGAACTAAGTAGTTAGCAAATTCCCTACGGAATTTAGAATTAAGTAGGTAACCCTAATTCAGTGGCATTTTATCAGCTCAAGGACATCCACTGCTGGACATATTTAAGCTTCGCCATTATCGCCACGCTTGGCAGGCGGGTTGGCGATCGCTGCTGCTGCCCATTCTCTGATGAGTCCTTTAGTCTCCTCTCACGACACCCACGGGAAGTGATGGGATGGTTCTATTCATTTGCGTTCGACACCTAAAATATTTGACGCCCGGGCCAAATAATTATCCAAAACATAATGAACAAGAAAAAGAAAAAACTCTTCACTTTGTTTTTATTGATTTCCAAAAAAGGTGTTTATAAGCTTTTATTTCGTTTCATTTGTCCCGTTGTCTGTTGATCACAATTGCAAGTTAAATTTGACACACTTCTCGGTTTCCGATTGAGCTGACATTTTGCACGTAGGTATATGTAGATCGCGTGACAGTGCAATATTATGATAAAATGGCCCTAGATAATAATATTCATATGCAACCCCATCCGATTTGGGAAAATGAGTTCGTTCCATTTGTTATGAATGTGAATTCTATTAAATTAAATGGATATAATGAGAAAAGTTATATAGAAAATAAATTTTAGGTAGGTAGGTACCTAAGTAGGATTACTTATTAATAAAAAGAACTAAAAATTTAAAGAACTAAAAATAATGTACTCAATTCTGATAAGAAATATACATACCATGGACATTATAGGTATCCTATTTTTTAAAAGCGTGTTACATTTTGACGGCACGAGAAATAAAGAAGGTGTAACGTTCGTTTATTTAAAAATTTACCTATAAAATGGTATATTTCTTTTCAGCATTAAATTATTTTTAACTTTAATTTTTTTTTGCGAGAGTTAGCGAAGAGATGTCGAAAATATTTGTACCTACCTCGCCTCGGATACTTTGGATTTTTTTAGTAAGTTTTCATACAGATTTATAGGAGTTGCTTTATTGACTTCTTCATAAAACTTAATCGGTACTCGTCTTCGAGGTTAAGTTACGCTTGCCATGTTTGGTCCGTAGACCATCAATTACATACCGAGTTTCCTCCGTGCCTCGGAAAGCACATAAATCTCTTGGTTCCATATATTACGGCCTACCAGTCCATATAATTTTGGCCGTAGTGAAAATCCTTTCGTTTTTGAAAAGAAGGAAATTTTCTTTCGTCTACCTACTTTTTATTCTTCAGCAAAAATCACAAATACATTTTCACAATCTATTAAGTCTCATTGCTGGGCATAGGTCTCCCCCGTACCCTTCCACTCTTCCTGGCGCTCATTCTGGTTGCTCTCTCCGGTGAATCAATCGTAAACATTATCAAGGAAATAATTCTTCCTTCTTTGCATTGTTGTAGACGTTGTACGAGTAGTATGCTGTCAGAGGCTCCATGTTTACGCATATTATATTGACTTTCATAATCGCAATGTAGACGATCAGGTACAGCCAGAGGCTGCTAGTTGTCTCCACAGGGCGTGGCAGGACGTTTTCCGAGGAGCTTGAACTTGACTTTCCCTAACGGACACTATTAGTCGTTGCGTGTGGAAGGCTACCTACGACGAACTTTAGGAACTCCGTCGGAGTAGAAAATAGACGGCGAAACTTGTTGTTTTTTTTACTTCAATTTATTGGGGCTTTGATTTTCATTAGGAATAGTGTAGCATCACAAAATTAGATTTATGCCCGACGAGGGACAGCAGTACTCAATAGGCATGCCCTGAGTTGCCTTGTGTTAAAAAATGAAATTGTTGGTGTGGGTGTCTTGTGCCTGTACTCTACTACTGAAATATGGCTTCCTGTTATGCAATGATTAATAACCGGATACCCTTCCAACCAAAGATGTTTGGAAGGTTATCCTTGGGGTGCTCTTGACTTCGATCTCACCTGATGAAAAGCAATAGATGAGTCTACAATGGAACGAGCGAGCCCAGAAGATGCTTGTTCACTCTTGCTTTGAAAGCATATTATAGATGGTAAGGAACATAGATGCTGGCAGCTCCACACCACCTACTGGCTTGTCTTATATACTTATACAGGTACTTACCTAAACCCACTACAAATGTCATGAAGTTTTAATTGGTAAATCAAAGAATAAAAAAAATAATCAAGATCCTAAGCGACAAGGTTGGTCTCTGGTTTACAACAGAGGCGCCTACTTATTAAATTACATTTCTACATTCGTCGTAACTAGCCCGCACCCGCCTTGGCGCCCGCCGGTCCGCCGTCCCGAGCTTATATAGGATGCTGCAGCTGCACTCATCTCACTTTCATTGCGCCAGTGTCGGGCGTGCGGTCAGCAGTGAAGTGCCAATGGTGTGATACAGTGTCGGAGGTTAAGGTATGTGCTTTGTTTATCCTAACTAAAATTGAAATGCGAAAGTGAGTTTTCTGTTTGGTACGCTTTCATGCCTAAAATCACCTAACCGAATCTGATGATTTTTTGGCGCAGAGATAATTGATCCCCCTTGTGGCCGTTATAGGCTACCTAACTACTTTAACGCGAGCAAAGCTGTGTGCAAAAGGGACTAAATTATAATGGAAGAAGCGTTGCCATACCTATCTTATGGTTTGTGTCGTGAAGGCAAAGTATTAGAGGAAAGTACAGGAACGAGTGATTTAAACCGGATGGTTCAGGATTTTAGAGCCTAGCTTGTGTTGGGAAAACTGAGAATATTATGTACCTACAAGAAGGTAACTTCCGGTCCTGGGAATATCCAAAAATGGAAGGTCGACTCTTGATAGATTATATCGTTAATGATGTGAGTTACCTATTTATTTTCATGTGTTCTCCGACTGCCTAATTTGTCACAAATGGTTGTAAAAGCTGCTGTACCGCTAGAAGTCCTTGGTCCTGACTGTGATACCTACCCATGACCCAGGTGAAAAATGATTGGTCGGAGTTTGAAATTTAGATATTGCCAAGTCAATTAAGATAGACCCTGGAGTCTGCCTTAGAGGATGTAGGTCTTATTTGGTCAAACGAAGACAATTTTATTTATTATTTTAAATTTTTTTTTTTTTTTTTGACTTTTAGATGCAAAACAACTTTTATTATTTTCTGTAAAAAATGTCGTTCAGTGTCCTGGACCATAAAACATACAAGAACAACCAGTTTGGAGCCATATAGTTTCCAACATGGATGACAAATGCGTTTTAGAGAAAGTGCCAAAAATGCGTTTTTTCGAAGAACTGTAATTTCCAGTTACTTTACTTTCTGTTGCCTCGTCATAATAAAAATAAAAATCGAATGTCTCACTTTTGTTCGATCGGAGTCCTCGTTAGAGTAGTAGGTATGGTAGGCGCCAGATAAATGTGCATTAACGGTCACTGACCCATATACATTTATAAAAAAAAATACAACCGACTTCCAAATAAAAAAACACTACAACGTATAAAAACAGTCGGAAAAAATAGCAGTGTGTTGCCTATGTTTCACCCGACCTATGGGTAACCCTAACGAAATGACATCAGCAGACCTCGTCCGAATTTCATTAAGAAAATTATCTGTCTTCAGATGCAGTGGCTAGCGACGCGGACGTGTGTCCTGCTGGCTGTGCTCGTATACGGTGGAGGTGGAGTTACTAAGAGATCTGGTACGTATACAATAGGAGCTTAGGTACAATAGCTGGTAGGATGATGGCCCAACATGCTGCTCATCATAGACCATGACTGGCGAATGGAAAAGCCGTTGAGATATAGGACAGACTCTGCGAGGCCGCTGAACACCAGTATTTTACATGAAGTGATTGCCTAGCTGACTCCAACTGGGCTACACGATACCACTTGGCACGACTGCTGTCAGATTTCCTAGGTTGGAAATTTATTGTCATTTATTCGTTTATTCTTATTCCTGATAGAATCTAGTTTCTTGTCCCTGGTTCAAGGCCCGCTTAGGAAATGCTACTACGGAATGTGCCAGCACTTGACCACTATGTGGCTCGATATATGAGATTTACGATCGAACGAGCATTCTCAGAAGATTCCGGTTTACTTTTGCTTTGCAAGGACGGCGAGTAGTAATAGGTACCTCTGGATGCAAACTTATGTACAGACGCCAGCACGTAAAGCTATCCGAAACTGTCAAATTTTTCCAATCAACCTTTAACTAAAGCGTTAGCGATAAGGTTGAAAATCTATTAAAGAAATTTGACAGATTACTGCTGCTTGATGTGCTAGCGCCTGTGTTTTATGTCATAAAACAATGTTTCATTCTCTCATTCACTCTTCAGTCTCGACTCGTGATTCTTCATAATCGTTTGAACCGGAAATTGAATAAGACAATTACTTGGTCGGCGAGCACCCTAACTGCTTACTCCCTTTCTCTCGGTAGGTAACTGTAATTAAGTAGAGAAAAGTCACGATTCATTCGCTGTAACATAACCGTCAAAGGAAGGACAGTATCTCCGTACGACTGAGAAAAAAACAATATTTATTTGGATGAACTGACATTTACAGGAGAAGAGCTCATAGCTAAGCCTCACGGGTAGATCTTTAAGATTAAACAATGCTCGCCGAGGTCGGTTCGTGTATGGGTGACCATCTTTACATATCGAGATTCCTGGTTCCAGCTGTCATTTGTAGATATTTGACAGTCGTAACGGGTAGTCAGACACCAAGAAATCTAACAGCAGTCTTCTCAAGGAGTATCGTGTTACCCAGTTACTGGGTTGTCGAGGTCCGATAAGCAGTCGCTCCATGTAAATACTGGTAGTCAGCTGCATCCAGTTAGACTGGAAGCCGACCTCAATATGGGGAGTTTATTGCGCCACATCTTCTTCCCATCTAAAACACTGGAAGTGGTGACAGGCGGGCGTTTTGGGGGACTGTCTTTATGTAGAACTTTGACGTTCAATAAGTGCTGGCACTCAGCCTAATTTGAATAAATGACTTTTGATTTGATTTGAATTTAGTAGGGAAAAGGCTAGGCAGATCGATTAATAGCCACTTTTGTATTTTTAAAGTTGGGCAGTCAAAAAGATGAATATAGTTCCTGTTTCAAAGCGTAGCGTCTCTATGGAGACGAAAGTTCAAGAAACTCGACAAACAGTCCGTGTTTCAAACGCTAAGCTAGTCATTTAATTAGTTAATGCCATCATCTGGTTATTAGACTCCTCTTAGACATACAATACTTTACATTGGTATAATTTTACTTGTGCTTTCGAGCGAGGAACTGGTGGGGTTGGAGTTCAACCACTCGGCCTTTTGCTCATCGATCTCACTGCTTACAATTTCTCTCACTAATTTAATCATGTAACTGATGAGTCGACAACTTTGTCATTTGTATAGATTTAGGTTCTGTATGCGATATGTTCGAAAGTGACAATGTGTGGACATTTGTGTGGTACAGTTTGATGTAATTTCACTTGAGTAGGTACTTTCGCGATGTACCGGTTGTGAAACGTCACTGTTATTTTATCTCACCTCGACTCGAGATCACAGTTTATTGTAACTTTCTTTAGCGAGCAGTGAATCTCCAGCTAATGATGGACAGTGAGCAATAATGGACACACATACCATGAAAAATCAATTTTGCACGGTGTTCTATAAAATTTTATTGATCGCTTTTCACTCAATGGTATTCAATAAATCTCGAACGTAGCTCTAACGCATTGGATGTAATTTTAAACAGTTCTAAAAAAATGCTAATGCTTTGCAGGAATTGAACAATTTTGGACAGACGACTACAAGGTTTTCGAACAAGTTTACGGTAAAACTTCAGACAGAGACATATACGGGGAATCATTACCATCAAGCATAATCCGAGGCAAAGATCATAAGAAAGAAGCATCACAGAAGAATGAGAGATATCTTCTCAACCTCGACGAAGATTCAGATGAATTAGAAGCATTAAACTTCGGGGATCAATATAAAAACTTGTTGAGTAAGCAAACTTTGAAACTCTTCAACAAGAAGAAACCAGCAACTTCCTCTATCAACTTCGTTAGCTACTCAGACTTCAAGCCGATAAGCCAGAGCAACGATCCAGAAACATACAGCTATCTGAAACACTTAGAAGAACTGAATAAAGAAGACAAGTACAGCTTTCCTGAAACCGTGGGAGGATTCAAACCATACTTGAACTACTTACGACCTAAGCCAGAAGAAAGTGATGCTTATAAGAGCATCCAAGAAATCTTAGATGCTCATGAGGCAAATAAAGAAAGCAGCCAGAAAGTCGAAGATGATAATAACATGAAGTATCTTTCGTATGGAAAGAATAAGAGGAAGAAACCTCCTCGGGTTTACAACGATGTATCTAAACCTAGATGTGTCTCCGGCCGGTGTAGGAAGAGGGGAGCAGGGTCTTATCGTTCGAGGAGTAGGCCCCATGTGAGGGGCTTGAAAACAGTAGTTGTTGTTTAATTTGAATCATTGTTGGTATGTCGGTTTAGCTGCTGAATTAGGTTAACGACGCAAGACCGTAAATGTAATTGAGTTTGTAGTTTTTTGTTGTTGATACGTATCATAGACGTAGTGACACTGTTGAAAACATTTCTATGTTATTTTGTGTGTTAATTTAATCTGTTGATTTTGTGCTATTCATGTCCATCTTGTATAACTTGTATCCCACCCAGAATTTAATGTCTTCATTTCAGTTTCTATTTTGTCTATTGTACCATCTTTTTGTTTAATTTATGTATTAGTTTGTTAAATATGTTTTCTATATTATTTGTATTAACATCTCTAGAGGTAGGTCTCATAAGTGTTGAGTTTGTTAAATTATTGTTGTTGATTTTGAATTTACTTTTGTTTAAGGATGATTTTTTTGTGAAGTTAAAATAAGTAGCATAATTAATTTCTGTTTTTAAACGTTTTATCTTAAAAAAAATCTAGTGCCCATTTCGTAAAATAAAAACAAATTTTTAGTTTACCGTAATTTTAATACTTACAAATTAAAGAAATAATCTTAAAATTACGTTAAGTAACCCTTTTCAATCCAATTTCCAAATTAAAATTAGCTGAAAAGATTACTGCATTTTCACTCAAAGATACGCCTTCCACGGACATTATAATAAATAAAATACCAGGTGCCTCTGTCCTTACCAACGGCAGGCCATGCATTGAAGAAGAGGATAGATGAAATTATCTCATAAATAAACAACAATTTGTGCGTCCTCTACTGTTGCTTAAATAGAAGATAATCTCGAAGAGAAAATAGAAGAGGTACATAAACATAATTTTAATTCATCATGCATAATCAACATTGTATTAGAAAAGTATTAAATTAGCTAAATGTAGTCCAAAAACAGGACTATTTAAAGTCTGAGTAATAGGTAGTCCACGATATTAGTTTGTTACCAAGCAAGATCATAAAATACTAGCTTGCAAATCTTTCACCATTTTTTTTTAAAAATGGGTTTGCTCTTGACTCTAGTCTAGGTCATAGATGACAGAGACACAGTCGACGATGGAGCGAGCTTACCCAGAAGAAGTTTTCTGAATAATAGATATTTTGGTAGCCTGTCTTTGCTTTCTTGTATAAATCTCATTTAGAAGTTTCATCATTCCATTCACCAATCAGTTTGTTTCCAACCTTCACATTATCACTATTGCTTGCGAAAGGTCTTTCATTCAGTTGACTACGACAGATTTTGGAAAGTTGGATTAATTATCAACGACGGCATTCAGGACTGAGCAAGTGATTTTATTTCATTCAGCGCTGTCAATGCGCTTAGTATAATCTTGGTAAGCCTTTGAATTAACACCGATATTCGCAGCCATTTCCTCGACCCTATCCAAAGAGCCGATGTCAAGAATACGGATGCAAGAAGTGATAATGTTCTGAACTTTTACTCTGTTGGTTATTATTGTTTTATGAACTGCCATGATAAGTGCTAAGCGCACTGCAACGGTACGACATAGATTTCTCACTCAATCCTGAGCACCATCGCCTAAAAATTCACCTGCATCTAAAAGTTAATAGATAAAGTTAGGGTTGGTGTCGCTCTGCCTGCCATTGGCAACTGGGTTGGCCAGACTCCTGGTCTTCATTTTACTGTCCTGGATGCTTTGCAGCAGGAATGGCGGAGGGTTGTTGGGTCTCTGCTGCCTGCTGTCCAGCTCTCGAGTGAGCTCGTCGACGAAGGTGGGGGCACTCTGCCTTTCTTCGTAAAGACTAGTAGGAGTATGTCTGTCTTCATGTCTCCTGTCTACGAACTGCCCACCCGTCTGCCTGAAAGAATACGGGGATCAGTAAAAGGTTATGTTTTCTGAATGGACCAAGCCTAGTCGCCATCAATGTTGTTTCTGCCAGGCTTGCCTAACGAGAAATATATCTAACTAGCTGTTATCCATGCTCTATGCTACAGAAATCGTGCATTTTTTCGATCGATTTTTTTCAATCGTACACTATTTTCGGGGGATGCCTCATTCAGTACCCCGCCACAAATTGAATTCGTTTTCTTTTGCCAATTCATTCAGAGATGGAACTGACTTTGTCCACTTATGCAAAAAACCTGGAGAACTTAAGAATGCTAGAACGAGTAAAGCGAGCATACAAATTTGATCACCTCCCCTCGGATGTCCCCTAGTGATCAAAAAGTCACGCATAATATTAAAGAACCTATTTTCTTATACCATATTAATAATAATTTATTCATTTGCAAACATGGGTATTTATACATTGATGTCATAAGATAAAAAGTTCTCCATATTTTGCCAACATAGGGGCATGCAAATTATCATAATTTAAAATGAAATAGGTTTTAAAAAATAATCATTACAGTACACAATACAAAATTATTAAAATGTCAAAAAAAAAAAAAATATTGCCAAGAAACAAACATCACAGTAAAATATTATTAAATGTCAAATTATGTTGTCAAGAAATGTAATGTCATCGATTATAATGATGAAGAATGAAATCACTTGTAACAAATCACAGCATTAATACAATGTCAAAGTTAAATAAATCTTAATGTCAAATAATGCAATGTCAAATAACTTTTTATAATAAAAATAATGATACTATGTCAAAATTAAATAAATATCAATGGCAAATAGCTTACAATTTATCATTAAGGAATTCGTCAATGGTATAATAACATTTCTCCAATAATAGATGTCTTAATTTATTTTTGAATTGAATAATATTTAAGTCCTTAATCCCATTTGGTAATTTATTAAATATTTTTGGGGCCATACAAAGTATGCTTTTGTGCATCAAGGCGGTCTTTGAAGGTCGACCGCATAATTCATGTCTATATTCTTGTCTAATCATTTTATAGCGTTGTTCAGATGCTTTTCTGAATAGGTGCATGTTCTTTTTAACAAATATAGCAGTCTCAAATATGTACAAACAAGGTAAAGTCATTATTTTTAACAATACAAAATAAGGTTTACAGCTATCAGTTATTTTTATACCGGTGATGGCCCTAATGCATCTTTTTTGTGATTTGAACACCATATCTTTATTGCAGGAGTTACCCCAAAACATAACTCCGTAGCGTAGTATGGAATCGACATATCCATAGTACGCAGTGACTGCCGAAGTTTGATTGACAACTTTCTTCAGTTTATATAAAGCAAAAGCAAACTTACTAATTTTTTTAATTAATATTGAAGTATGTTTTTTCCAATTAAGTTGATTGTCGATTGTTAAGCCCAAAAAATTTGTATTTGCGACTTCTTCAATTTTTTCATTATTAAAACTTACATTTAATTCCTGATTAGCTAATCTTTGACGAAAGTTCATAATTTTGGTTTTTTTCAAATTTATTATTAAGTTGTTATGTTCTAACCAGTTAACGGCTTGTTGTAATGCATGGGTTATTTTAGCTTCAAAGTCATTTTTATTTTTGTTTTTGTCAAGTTTAACAATTATAGTACTGTCGTCAGCAAACAATGTCATAGGATAGGGTATATTCTGAGGAAAGTCATTTATATATATAAGAAACAACAAAGGCCCTAGCACACTGCCTTGGGGCACACCATAAAATATTTTCCGTTCTTTGGATATGTATTTTATAACGGTTTTACTTAATTTACAAATTCGACTTATTTCTGTGTATTGTGTCCTATTTTTTAAATAAGAATTTATGAGTGATAAGACGTTTCCTCTTATCCCGTATGCATTTAACTTGCTCAGTAGTATATCATGGTTGACCAAGTCAAATGCCTTGGTCATATCCATGTATGTTATTATTAATTTTATTGATAGCTAGGGGGATGCGGTAACTGTCATAATTATAATAATAATAATAATAAATCATTTATTTCAGATTCATCCTAAGATTACATCCATATGTGTTAGTAGAATTGCGAGCTTACGAACTAGAGAAAGAATATTTGTTATAGAATCAGGTAAAAAACACTTTTGCTTCGTTGTAATATTGTGCGGCAAAACCTTAAAATAATTGGGAGTCACACTTCAGACTGATCTCAGGAATATCCAGCCTTATCAACGAAGGAATGGTATCATTACACTGAAATGAAAGGTGACTAATTAAGCGGAACTGACGACGTATCATACACTAAAAATAAATTATGTTTCATATTGGAAGCAGGTGAGTGTTGTTAAGGCATAGATAAGATAAGCCAAATTAAAAACAAAAATAAAGTTAACAAAACTACGAGCGAAAGTGTTTAACAATACTAAACATCATTATGGTTTTATAAATATTTTTGAAATTCGATTCTCAGACCTTCGATTTGAAGAAAATTACGGAGTTCAGTTAAGTCTCGCGCTCTTCCTCGCTCCTAATTAATTATTTTAAGTTTTGCTGTGCTCGACAGGGTCCATAATTGTTTCTATTTATTAATTCTACCACCTGTTTATGTGTACATTATGGATTGCAATAAACTATTTGAGATTTGAAGTCAGATTGGCCCTTTCTAGACTGAAAACTCCTTAGAACAAATTAACTATGAGATAAAATCGGTGCTCTAACGGGAATACTCCGATAAAATGCCCTAATTAATCTACATCCACGAGAAACAAATTCATTTCTTCGACATTTTCTTCAGCGTATGACGTGCCACCAACTCTAAATCTACTACGCTCCGTTCCAACAGGACGGCTGGCAGTGTCATCACTGCCAGCCGTCCTGGTTTCCTATTGCCATGATGATAACAAGCATGAGTTCCCGGGTGGGCTTATTCCCCGTTCGAAATTGTTATTAGGTCATCAGAAATTTCTGAGTTGCAAGTTGAGGCCGGTTTATGACAATTAGCTTATTAGGTACCTACATGGTCCTGGCAAAATGTGGGTTTCCTATTTATAGGTTCGCCTCAAACCTTTCGGAAAATTCATGTGTGATATAATGTTAGGTCGAGTATACACGTACCGCTCATCGCGCCTGCCACCCTCCACATCTTCGTTGCTCTGGTACATGGAGTACCCTCGCCGGGACAGCTCCTCATCCGGCGCCAGCCCAGGGTTGGAGAAGGCGTGGTTCTTGTCGTTGTGGTCTAGCTTTAGCTTCCTGGAATTTAGAAGGTTTGAGGGTTAGTTTCTGTTATAAAGAACTGGTCGAATCGTTGCTGTTTGGCGTTCATGTAGGTGCTTATAATAATTATATCAGTACTTTCTGGACCTCTATTAATTATTTGTTAAGACACACTGGTGTCAGCTGATGCGTGTGTTTCAAATAGTTTGGAGATAATATCTAGTCTTTCCAATTGGTTCTTGACGCAGTTCAGTGAAGGATCCTATTGTGTTTCAAAACACGAAAATGTTTAATGTATTACATTAGAAAATATAGTATTTATCGTGCGGAAGTTATTGAATTCTTACACGTGGAAGTTTTTCTAATACCTGTACTTCAGATTCACGTTCTGAGTGTCAGTCCTATTGTTTTGTCAAGTGTAAAACGTGACCAGTTGTTGTATTCACACTAATTTAAACTCCTCTCTTCTACTCAACGCGAGTTATTGCTAAAAATAATAAGGCCTATTTATTGGATTAAACAATAATATGAGGGATTACAACTACTTCATCACAAGACTGATTACGACTTACGACGTTACTGGGTAGCACGATATCCCTTGGCGAGATCTAGTTGTGATAGTAAGTTTAAATTAATCATACGTACTGTATCCTCATCCGGCCCGTGGCCTGCATCTCGGCGACCTTCTTGCGAAGACTGCGCACCTGTATGCAGAGCACGATGGCCACGATGAGCACCGCCAGAAATGCGCATGCGAACACGCCCGCTATCACTATGATCTGGGTCTCTACTTCCTGCAGCAGAGGAAACGTGTTTTAGTTTGTACTAACTTATGCGGTTTCGCTTGCGTAAAAGTAGAAAATTATAATGATGTATATCCTAGGTAATCGAGTATTTTCCAATAAATTCCATAACATGTCCTTTTCCAGGGCATGGTATTCTCGGGCAGAGAAGAGTTAGGTTACAAGCAGACAGACAGTTTCTTTCACATATATAATATTAAGTATGGATTTGGAAGCCAAAAGTAAGAAACGAAAGAAGAAAGGGAGGCATGCAGGGCAACATCACAGGCTTGAAATACATAAATATAATAAAGGTAAATTGAAAATGGCTAGGTCTAACCTTAGCCTTAATGGTTCCAATGTTGTTCCTAAATAAAATTATATTATTATTATTTATTAGCCATTCTGTTGATGTAGGTATGGTAGGTTCACTTTCCTTTCAAATTCAGAACAAGTTTTTTAAATAAAACTTTGTCCCACTAGGAATGTCTCCTGTATCGTGGGTGCGTTTACAAACATACAAACTCACACATACAAACACACCCAGACCCGGTATAACTATCTAGAATTGAAAAGAATTCTATTATTAAGCCAAAATGGTAACCTCTTTAGATTCAGAAACTCACGTATTAAAAACTAATGCCACCAATTCTTCAACATTCGTATTCAAAAGCCACAAAAAAAAAACAATTGACAGCTTACCATACTTAAAAAATCACTAACAATATCACTCGAGAGCACAAAACACTCAACAACTACTAAGCATTGTAATATGTAACAAAAACAAGAAACTTCAAAAACAACACAAACACTTGGAGTAATTAGCGAGGACTGACAACGACGAATTAAAACGAGGGTAGATAAACAAGTGGGTGAATGATTGTGGATTTGTGTTACAGATAATGAATACTTGCGAAATTAGTGACGATTTATCATTCTGTTCGTTAGTAAGCAGATTAGGAGGTAGAGGGAAAGAGTTTGAATAATTACTATTCAACATTAATTTCAAGTTTTAACGAATCAGCATTTTCATCCAATCAGTGTTTTGGACACTTATGCCCACTTATGTCTTTGACTGCGATGGGGACGAATTATTTGATGGCCAATGAGTTCTTCCCCTCCGCCTTTTTATTCCTCTTGTACATACTAGTATTTTCTTTTTATAAACTTTTGCTTATCTGTACTATTTAATTTGATAGTAAGGAAGTAGTGTAAGTATAAAAGTGGAAATGAGGATGAAAGAAGTTACTCAGCACATATATAATCACAGGCAACAGAATAGAAGAGAATAACAAAGAAATACAGAAATGAGCATTACATTCATTAAACATAAAAACGTTAAAAAAAAGGATGGTGATTTTAAAAGTTAAGCAAGACGAATGAAATGGATGGATTGCGTGAAAGATGATAGGGCATCACTGAGATCATCAATAATAAAGAAGCGTGGAAGAAGAAGCCACGATGAGCTGACTTCATGTAAATTGGGATAGGCTGACAGTGGCGGGTGTAAAAATTAAACTTCTAGAATAAATAATTCTCACGTTCCTATTAACTAAGATTATTCCTGGTCAGTAAACAAACATTTTGAAATTAGATAAAATATTTTCACCAAAGCTTCCGTCGATAACGAATCGATATCTTGCCTCGTCACGAATTTTATCTTTTTATCTCACAATTTTATGAAATTCCGATATTATTACTATCACGATTGTAAGAAGCGGTATGTTTTTTCTGTCAGTAATAAAACAGTTTTATTAATTTATTCATAATTGCACCAATTTTATCAAGATTAATTACATCATACGTAGGAAAATCAATATATCTTTCGGAAGATTACTGATTAAATTATCAGAAATCAAATTTGTTTAAGCAAATGACGAAATAAATGAAGATAACATTGTTTTGGGAAGTCCTACAAAAAAAGAAAACACGAAGACGACATAAAAAATGCAGAGAAATGAACAAAGTAAAGTTGTTTCATACATGGGAACGAAAAAAGAAAATAATTAATCTATTGACAGTACAAATGTTTGCATAGTTGTTGATACACATGACGATAGACATAACAAAGAAAATAAAATAATGAGTAATCCAGTCATTGTAGTGATCAAGTCAACAGTCGCTGTTGATCTAAACAGCAACTACACTTTCGTCACAAGTGGGAATTGTTATATGGGAAATCTGAAAATGTTGATGAAGGTAACACAAGAGATAAGCATGATTCATCTTTAGAAAAAAGGAATTCTTGTAACTATCAATGAAAGTTTACAGCTATCATCTATGCATCTATGGTCATAGTAAGGATGACCATGACACTGAATCTAATATTATTTCTCGTTTAGTCTGAAATCAATTCAGTGCTTGAGCTGAACAACGAGAAAAGTGACACTAGATTTTGTTGGCCTTCAATTATTATTGTTAGATCAATGACTAATTCAGACGTATCCAAAGAAAAACAAAAAGCAACCGCACTAGCTTCAGATTCCTTTTAAAAATAACCAATGATCCTCATCTAAGGTACAACACAAAATATTCCCCAAGTCTACGTACCATGTTTTAAGTGTTTAGCTGACACATCGTTGAGTTGCGCTGCCGTTGATGGCTGTGTGCACACTGACCGTTATCACTAGATATCGCTGATAACACCGACCATCCGACTTATCGCCTATTCAATTTG
The DNA here is from genome assembly GCA_905163435.1 of Mamestra brassicae. Classification (NCBI taxonomy): domain Eukaryota; kingdom Metazoa; phylum Arthropoda; class Insecta; order Lepidoptera; family Noctuidae; genus Mamestra; species Mamestra brassicae. The sequence goes on along the minus strand of LR991000.1, from coordinate 18,568,483 downwards.
TTGAAAGAATAATATTAACATGCTCTAGCTAGTGGAACGTGACTGCGATCTGGCAATAGAAATGAAAAAGTGTAGAATGCTGGAAAGGAACCCACGCAGTCTTTGAAAGGTTATTATTTGACCGTCTTATATTTGGATTGCTTGTGTAAACATGGTGGTGATTGTATTAATGCAATATCTATATTAAAATGCGGCTGTCATTATGTATCTTATGAGTATAGAGCTACTAGCGATTTCCCGCGGCTTTGTTCCCTACGTAGTAGTACGTAGCTTATACTCAGCAATAGTGTAACTTTCTATTAGTGAAGGAATCTGCGAAGTTGTACCGAAGATATCAATTACCCTTTACAAACATAATAAAACGTTTTACTTCTTTGTTATATTATTTAAGGAGCCAAGACTATAATTATTTATTCACAAATGTGTTAGTACTTAGTTCTTAATTCAATTATTCGTAACTTAATAGATCAATTTTAGTAAAAGCAGAAGCGAGACTATCACAGTCTTTCTGGAAATGAAAGGGAATTCTTATGCTAAGCCGAAACTTCTAGAAAAGCGGCGGAATCAGTCTTAAATAGTTATCAATATCCTGTTCACAGTTAACAAAATAGGTGTTGAAACTTAACTATGCGGCATCTACGAGTAGATCAATCAGATATGATTACAAATACTTTATCAAACAATGGCGTATTAAAATTTATAGATTTCAGTCGTAAATGTTTACATTTTTGTTAGGTAAGTGGATATTAATAAGAAGGGACCTGAATATGTTAGTGTTAATAATTGCACTTATTAAAAATTCCCCGGATATCTGTTTTTTTTTCCAATATGATGTAGCTATCTTGAATTTTGCAACTGATTGTGATATGTTTGGGATTTACCTATACCCGCATAAGTCACTTTCATAAAGTAATCACATAAAATATTAACATAGTTTATATTTAATATAATACTTTATAACGTAGTGACCTACTCTAATATTGAATACATTATATTAGAGTAGGTCACTACAGTCACATTAAATACGTTATAAAGTATTAACCACAACTCAAATTTACTTGAGTTGAGGAAAATAATATTAAGGGAACGTAAAACTGAGCTATCCACTATGATTGAATGTGGTCGAAATCTAGAACATGGTGGGCATGCAGGGCACTAAGTTGGGGCCAGTAATGCTTAATTGCTTAATTTATTTTTTTCATTGTGGAGTGTAATATAAAATCGTCATCACTAATTTATTAGATGCTAGCGGACGTCAAGCGGTTTCACCCGCGTAGTTCTCGTTCCCGTGGGAATTTCGGGGATAAAATATAGCCTATGTTACTCGCTGATAATGTAGCTATCCATTGATTCTAATTTCAGTTTTTTTTTTGAAAATATTTTTTCAAATCGGTCAGTAGTTTTATTATTCGTTACATACAAAAATACAAATCTTTCCTCTTTATAATATTAGAATAAGTATAGTTAGTATAGATTAGTACCTAATAACTTTAATAATACTAGAAATTCCTGTATCTATGTACTTATAAGAGTGAAGCTACATAATTAGGTAATTAAAGAGTATGTGTGCTTAAAAGAGACTTGAGTTTAAGTGGCTACTATTGTTTTCAATTTTACAAGCTTCTGGAACTAGTTATGTAAGATGTTAAAATAATGGAAAAGAGAAATGTCTATTTGTGGAAATATTTCTCGATTCGCAATTGGCCAGTTAGGTTTTTATAGTACCTATATTACGATACACAATGAACGATAATGTATTGATAATTTCAAATATTATCACAGGAAAAGTTAATTAATAGTCTTATTATTATCTGATAACAAATATATCTTTCACCTTTATGACTTCATAACAGTGTGTTGAATTACTTTTGATTCGGTCATTCGGTAAGGACCTGGAATCAACGTAGATAGTAGCAGTGATTATTTTATCGAAATTAGATCAGATTCGATAATGTATGGTAATGTATTCTCCCACATTTATTTTACAAACATTATTTTTAAACTAACCGTACATGCATCGTATGTGTGGGCGGCTAATCACCTATGCATTGATATCGTCTTTAAACGCCTGATAGAAAATCAATGCAACGAGACTTGTAGCGTCAATTAAAGTTTAGTTTCAGGAAGGCATTATTTTTGCAGCGGCGGGCCTTACAAGCTCTTGAGTCACTTCCTGATCCAACAGGCCTATTATGTGTACTACCAGAATATCGTGATTTCCAAACAATATTGATCGGTATTCCGTTGACAATAGAAATAACCTAGAAACAGCCTTGATTCAGCACGAATTTGATAGAATTTGAGGATTCACATACAATAGATTTAATCCCACAATGGGTGGCGTGATTTAAGGATTTCATATTGTTATAATTTATTGTATTATTCTGTTTGATTAGCCGCCCACGCGAAAGATCGCCATTTTCCGCATTCGTATATGCGGAAAATGGCGATCTTTCGCGTGGGCGGTGGCGCGAATTAACAAACTTTATAAATGCGAATTTTTTATTTATTTATTTATTTATTAATAATATTAATAATATATAATAATATTTATTAATAATATAAGAATATTAGGCTGATTGCGTATTGTTAACAGCTTGATTGTTCAATCGGTATTTATTAGCATAGAAATTAATATTTTGTATTTAAATGACACGTACATGCACGGCTAAGAGTTCATAGTCAAAAACCAAAAAATGGAATCCGCTGGACAGCTGAAATCGAAAATGCGCCTGTCTCTGAAATGGGCGAGTCTCATTCTTTAAGAAAGACGCAATAGTACATGGGAGCTCAAAAAGTGACACATATAAAAGAATAGTTGTTCTTGCAGGAAAAAAAAATACCATTCATACTTTGTACCTATTTGTACCTAATACAGGTTCAAACAGTATTTATTATAGCCAAAGCCAAAGCTATAAAATTTATGAGCTCCTCAATTTATAAAAGAGCACAATCAGTTGAGATCTCGAAACAGCTAGATTTATTCAATGGCATTTATAACATAACAAAAAATGTGGACTCATAAATCTTGACGAATCCATAACATTGAAATAGATCAGATATTCCATCAGTATCGACGGCAGAATGTGGCTGATTTATAGTTATTTGACTTTTGTGTGTTACTGTGTCCGGGTAATAAAAACAATAGGTTGGTTAATCGTGTGATCCAATTTTTGAAACACATAAATATTGGAGTTTTCTTGTATCACAACAGAAGGCTAATTCTTACGATTATAAAACGTTCGAATTCAAGTACCAATATCGTCTCAACGACAATCAATGTGAAAAACTTGTCAGAATTTAGGGAAATTAGAGGTGCTTTTTGAATGCAAACGAGTACTTATATATAAATATTTGCATGCTATCATAGTTCCAGTTCGATCCAGCCCGTCCCTAGCTGTCCTCTCCCCAGCGACGCCCTAAGCCGAGGCCCGTACCCCCCAGGGGGTGCCCTTAGCGTGTAGTCGCTTAGTTGTAAGTTTTTTATAAGCCCTGGCTGGAGGCTTTAATATTATATTAAGGCCACCACAGGCAAGCCCGGTTAAGCAGTCGACAACCTTATAGGTTGAACTGCGAGAAGCAACACAAAAAAAAAAAAAAATGCTATCATAGTATGGCGGAATGTATTTTGCACTAAAATGTATGTAACACTTTTTTACCATTTTTTTTGCAAATAAAAACTTACTTAGGTACTTCAATATAAGAAAGTTGCTTCTAAAATGTTAACTCTAGTGGTCCAATCAATGTCTTGAAAGAAGTCCACAAAGATATTGCCATTGAAATATCCTTGTCGGCTTCCCCGGATGAAATAATGAACATAAAGCTCAAACTATTACATACACTCAAAATACCATTAGATCGCTATTGGATGTAGTTGCAAATAACCCACACGCGAGCCAGCCATCAATCAAAGAATAAAAGCCAGTGCAAAAAAAACAAGGTAAAATATTGTGTCTAATTTTAAATTGACGAAAATTCTATAGCCTAATCACCCCGGTCTCTAATTTTCTAATCAACATGGAGGCCATTTTAACAATTGTAATTAAGCTCAAATCAAATCAAGAGACATCAATGGACATTGATGAGACGTAATTAAGACTTAGATTCATTAGAATCCCAATTATATCGGTTAATACAAGCCTTTGTAGACACACTGGGTATAACGTTGATCGTTCAATTACTATAACAAAGTATTTGCATAATACGAACGTGGAAACCCAAATAATAGCTGCAATTATTGTTTAAAACAATGATAACGACACGAATTTTGCTGAGAATACTAAATTGCCAACCGAAAATGGACCCTCCAGAAGTAGTAAAAAGGTTGATGTGTCAGGCAATAGGTGAAGCAAAGTTGGTGAGGATCGGTATGTAGATTGGTCGCAGATGAACAAACAAAAGATCTTGCACCAAAAGGAAGCCTTGAACTTCTCAACTCGAACAAGGGCATTTAATATCGACTATTATTTAGGTTTGAAGAGCTCTCAATTTAGTACTAAATGTAAGATGTAAGTGGTGAGTCATTCTATTGTAATGGTATAAGAAAGGATTTAATTAAATAATAGTAGAAATGACAATGAAGAGGCAAACTGCCAATGTAAGGTCGGGTGTTAAATACGTTAAATTTCAAATTGGCTGAAAAGGATTTATATTGCTGGAAATGGCATGAACCTTCCTAGTAAGATACAGCCTTATTCATAAAAACGTTATAACCATTACATAACTAAATTAAAATAAGCAGATGCTTTATTCAAAATTTTCTATGGAGAATTTGAATTTAGAATATCTTAAACAGTATTATAACTAAGTTATGTTTAATAAGTTTTTATGAATAAGGGGGTTAGTTTTAACGTTGATGATTGAATCAATAAACGCGGAGAATCTAATTAACTGACAGAATACGAAGGTTGTGAAAGTCATTTATTCAAATTAGGCTGAGTGCCAGCACTTTGTGAACGTCAAAGTTCTACATAAAGACAGTCCCCCAAAAACGCCCGCCCGTCACCACTTCCTAGTGTTGTAGCTGGGAAGAAGAAGTGGCGCAACAAACTCCCCAGCAAAAAGTGGACGTCTATCGGCTGATATGATGATGATGATGATATAACTTTGATCATTTATTTAATAGACTTTATTTATAGGGTTAGTTTTCAAAGACAAGTTTTGTTTTAAGCATTAGGTTCAACCAAATATTAGGTATAGAATTATGCATCAATCACATAGATTTGCCGAGCTATGCGACCAATAATGTATCTGTATCATGTAAAGCCATACTAATATTATAAATGCGAAGGGTGTCTGTCTGTCTGTTACCTGTTCACGCTTAAACTGCTGAACCGATTTAGATGAAGTTTGGTATAGAGATAGTTTGAGTCCCGGTCAAGGACGTAGAATAACATTTTTATCCCAGAAATCATCCTTTAAGAGGGTGAAATTTAATGAAATATAATTTTTGAAGATAAAACCATGAACCTTTGTATTTGGGCACTTGATAAAAATAAATAAACATTTGTATAAGCGTTTTAAAAAAATAACAATGGCTGCCGGACGAAGTTGCGGACAACATATAGTGTACCTATAATTCTAACGAACAAAACATTTCTAAATCTAAAAGCAAACACACGGCTAACCTACTCCGCATTCCATCGTGATCCTCCAAAACATAACAAAAGCGGATCAACTAAACGGCCCTGTCAATCACGTCTGACCCCGAATCGAGAGCACTCCACAAATATGCGCTGATCAACAGCTGTCCATCAGAAGGTGTCAGTAGCCTGACCTTTGAGAGACCTTGTTCAGGACCAGAACAATCAGATCAGATGTTGAAGAACGTGATGCAATGAGATTTGGAGATCATTGGAGTTTGGCATAGGTCCTTTATAAGATTGACAGATTGTATTTTGAAGGCGGAGAACTAGACGATTTGGTGTAAGTTCTGAGACGCACTTGATCAACTAGGCTGTATAGATTGGTAGGTATTTAGTCACCGTTTATTGCTTACACCATTTCATAACATCAAGACGTCATTTTCTGAAGGGGCACGCTGATGTGCACAGTACAACCTAGAACACCCTCACCTTAATAGTTATTTTTAAGCGACTGCGAAAAGCAGGACGTTGTCAATTCAGATATTCCATCCCTCCGCTGCCAGCCACCTTCTTCAAATCATTGATCCATCGTGCCGCAGAGCGAATTCGGGCATTACTCCGTCATATATAGACGGATTTGCAAAAAGATTTTATATTCGAAAGAGCTTTATTTCCAAATGGTCCCACTTATATTTCGTAAAGATCTGATGAAGAACTCCGGAGATAGACAGTTAAATAGATATAGACTTTTGGGGGAACAAAAAAAAACCTTCTTCGAAGTCGGTGTCAAAAACTTCCAAAATTAAAGTTATTTTGTACTTTGTAGTGGTTTTTATTTGGAAGAAGGCTGTATTTTTTTGTAAAAAGCTTTTTAAATTTAGATTAGTCAACTGCCCCAAACGACAAGAAAAATTATGATGAGCTGTAGTGTTTTATGACACGAAAAATGCCCAATAAAGGACATTAATTTCCCACCCATCATCTATTGATAGTCTGTTATCGTTTTCATCTAAACGTTTCTTTGTAAGAACTTATTAAAAACTTGGCCTGAAGCTTACGAGCTGACGTAACATGTTTAAGAGTAATGTTTATGACGGTCAGAGGTTGTTCCTCAATCGTCACTTCACAACTTATTATTACTGTATTTAAATCTGTTGCTTCACATGGCTGCAGGGAAGTGCCATCATTTTGATAGATTGCTTAACCGATGGAGTGATTGTAATTTCTACTTATTAAGTGCTTTTGTGTATTAAAGTTCTAAGTTTCGAAACTTCTTATCTTAATGTGATCAATAGAAACTTGTACTGGTGAACCAATTTTCATTCCTTCATCTCTTGCCACGTCTTCCTTCATGGTTTTTACTTACACAGTTTTTACAATTTTATTAAGTTGATATGTCACGGGAAAATTGCAAACGCTGTAAGATTGTAAAATATCGCGTGAAATTGTAAACTATTTTTTCTTAATAAGACACGCATATATTGGAAACTATTGAATTTTGATGTAACTTATTGTATACAAAACGTTTTTTTGATAATTTATCGAGTGATTATAACCAAATAAAGGTTTATTTCAATCTTACGTAGTCTGCAGTTTTCTGGTGATAGCTATATGTAGAACAGATCCTCAAGGCAGATGGTCAGAGTTGATATGCAGTGGGACTCAGAGAGCTGGCATGACCTCTTAAGAGTCGCTCATGATGGATTGGTCGGAGGAGATCAACAGAAAAGGCAGAGTGGAAGGCTATGGGGGAGATCTTTACCCAGCACTGGGACAATATAGATTGATCAAAAATAATAAATATTTCTGCTATTTCTTCATTGTCATCCGATTCATCACCATTAAGAATACCAAAGCTTTGACTAACGTGAGAACAGTCCATAAACAAAAGATCATCAAGCTGTCACTAAGGTAACTAATTGTTACTTCCATGTATCATTATGTTAACATGACAAGGAACAAGGGTATTTTGTTTTGAAGGTAGCCATCATTATACAATCAGTGTGGGTGGAGAATTTGACAGATGGATACCCTGCTACGTGTAGAAGGATGGATCCTTGCAAACTGTCTATCTCTGTCTGTTCCTCATGAATTTACGCATTATTGTGTTGCAGATTTTTGCAAGTAGAGTCTCATGCTTAAATAGAAATAAACGCTTTGGAACGTTCAACTATTCAAAAGTGCCTGTTAATGTTCTAATTGAAAAACATGCTTTGTGTTGAGTTAATGAATTGTTTTCGGAGTTTATTCCTTAAGAAACGATTTTCATATGTAGCCCGTGGTATGAAAATTTTATGAGGAGTAAAATCGAGCGTTAACTAAAAGTGAGGCGTTACGTTCCTTTGCACACCTCTCACTTCGAGATTATGTATGTATGTGTGTAATTGTGTATATAAAAAGTATACTTAGCTTATTTAAGATGCTTTCATTTACCTTCTTTTTACATTGTCTACACAATAATAGTTCTTAAGGAGTAAACTCCAGTCGTGCGGCGGAGCTGACTCCCTTTTTTTTCACTAAGCCTGGGCTGATTTTGTTCAAATCAATGGTACAACAATTTCTGTTGTGGCTATTGATCAGAACAATAGAGTAATTGTCGTTGCAATGTCTACTAAGTGGGTGCTCAATGTGGGAGTCGCAACTAGATATGGTTTACCTCACTTGACTTTTCTTTTCAGATTAGTTTCCAAGACAGTTTAATGATTTCTTCGGATTTCTTGCTCGCCACTCTAGATTCTCGCGAAAACGAATTTCGCAGCGGTTGGGAAAATTTTGCCGGTCCTACTACAATCTGGAGAATATGTTTCTTCAAGAGTGCTTTATCGCCGACTACATCATCACTTACCACCAGGTGCAAAACATGGCTATTTGAAGAGCTTTCGTATTGTTTTAAAATAGATAAAAAAAACTGTGCGTTCTAGTGACCCATATTTGTAAATTTGTGGTATTTCAACATATTCTTGGTGTCATGAGCCACCCACGCTCATACTCATATAATAGCTGCATAAACTTGCTTTTCTAGTTTCCAAATTTTTATGTAAATAGAAATATAGATTAAATATATATTATTTTGTCGTGGTTATGCAAAAGTAGTCTGATTTTTATTTGTAAGATTTTAGGTTGAAGTCTGAATCTATCAGTGTCATTTAGGAAGCCGTTACAAACTAATGTTAATACAAGATAAACAAGTAGGTACTCAGGCACTAAGGGCCGGTTTCTTGAACAAAAAATCATCCCAAAATTATTGGGACAAATTGTTAAACTTCGCCAGTCCTATTATTCTACCAAGTTTGATGATTGTAACTATTATATTCATTCTTATATTTGGAGAGCCATGCAATGTTACAGGACCTAGTTATGAACTATTCCAGTTTATCAGTTGAGTTTTAAATATCAGCCTTCGGCGTAAGTAAAGGCATGTGCTCACGGTCTAAAAATGTCATCAACACCTTGTGGCAGTCTATTAGATAATTAAGATTTATTTAACAGTACCTACTTAGGTAATGTTCGTCATTTGAAGATCGGTACACTGATTTGATGGTATGAAGTGTCGGATTGGTGATAAAACGCCCATCTCATTATAGTCATGTACAATTGTACATATTTAAGTGCCTATTTCTTAGGTGTGGTTTCAAAAGGCTTGCATGGTTATATTATTATACAACGTCATTTTTAGGGTTCCGTACAGAAGGGTAACAAATGGAAGCCGCACAATAAGCTTTTGTGTCCCTTCGTCTGTCTTTCAGCGGGCTGTATCTCTTGAACCGTAATACTCTTAATAGGTAGACAGTTGTATTTTCACAAAGTGTGTATTTTTACGGCCCCTTTATCAAGAAGTTTTAAAAATAAAAACTAATTAAAAATTAAAATGTCCGACTTGGATTTTATTAGTTAGTAGCCGAGTTTTATTTATCACCACTCAAAATACCTACTACAATATAACTTGACAGAATGTAAGGAACCGCTGTATTTTTTTTTAGAGTTAAATTAATTTCTGCAAATAGTGTCTTTGGTTGATCATAGAAACCTAATACCTAGTAAAAAACCCTCCAGCAGGTAAGTTTACTTGTAGTGCGCGTCGTGTTTGCATAAATAAAAACATATTGTACAGACAGACGCTACAACAATCAAATTTCTTTGATAGATTTTCAACTTTATCGATAAAGCATTAGGTTCAAGGTTGATAAGGAAAATTTGACAGTTTCGGGTAGCTTGATGTGCTGGCGTTTGTACTAAAACTGCAAGTTCAGCTGAATAAAAAGTATCGCAAAATAAAGTGAGGAAGCTTAAATCCGGTACATCCAGTCCATACCTCATTGCGAAAGGAAACCATACCGGTATAACGACATGTATCGAGCCAGACAGTAGTTAAAAGGCATTTCATTCTTTTGTGGCAAGACATAATTTGTTATTTCAAAAATTAATTCATGTTGGCTAAAGAGTTAATAAAACAAAATAATTTCCAAAACTAAGCAAAAACCTTTTTTACAACAAAATACAACCGACTTCCAAATAAAATAAAACAATACAGTCGGTGTTTTTGGTTGTTTCTTCGTATTTTAACACCAACTTCCGAAATTAAAGTTATTTTGTACCCAGTGTTTTTTTTTTTAAATTTGGAAGTCGTTTGTATTTTTTTGTAAAAAAGTTTTTTATTTTACACTTTTTAATGGTACCACACACACCTAACAACACCACCGGAAAGTCACAGGAAAGCAAAACACGCAATTTCGTTTATTTCGTTTACTTGGATGATATATTTTCTTTTTCCTCCAGCATTTAAAAACCAAACTACTGAACCGATTTTTATAAAATTTCTATGGAACCAATCAAAACATATATTCTTTCGCATGAAAAAATTAATTTTCAAATCGGTTCATATATGACGGAGTTATGAGGTAAAGAACATAAAAAAACAACCGAATTGAGAACCTCCTCCTTGGAATAAAATTGGCCAGCTCATTAGTAAAATAGTTATTTTTACTAATAAGACATAATATTTTATTAATCTTAGTAGATAGGTAGGACACGGTACACCAACTGTTTAACGTGACGTATCGAATACAAAAATTATCTTACCTACTTGATTATTATTAATCCCATAAATGAAGTAACTTGCAATTTTCAAGGTTGGTGATTCGACTGAATCAAAATTAGCTCAGTAACCTACGAAAGTTTTATGTATAATAATTAATTATAATCTTCTTCAAGGAAAACGACAGTCAAAAAGTATTTAAAGTATACAAAGTAGGTACATTACTTCTATCGCTGAAGTTGTTAAAATTGCAAAATAGTCAAACATCCAAAAGAGGATCTTGGAGGCGCCGGGTATCGATCCCGGTACCTCTCGCATGCTAAGCGAGCGCTCTACCATCTGAGCTACGCCCCCGTTCTATATGATGCCGAAATTACCATTCTATCGCAATATAAGACTAGATTAGGTGTTGTTTATGGACAACAAGTTCTAAAATTATTAAGATTGAATTTCCTTGATGGTGGGCGCCTCATGACGCCCGTAATGACAATAATCATCAAAATGACGGCAATTAAATAGTCGGCTTTTAATGTTCGGTACATACCTTATAATAATTATTTATTTCCCAATCCCAAACCACGATACACTGAATCATTATCAACCAGGAAGCCTAGCATAACAAACAAAAGGTTTTGGGCAAATATTTAAATGTAAGTAATATAAATGTCCATTAACATTTAGTTTTTTTAATTGGTATTAGAATAAAACACGCAGGTGCGTATAATACATCCTTATAAGTTTAGTGTTACAGCCGTGTCATCGCTAGGGTTAATTGCATTTGTTTAATCTAGGGTTGTCACACACACATCTGCCTAGCGTTTTCCCAACTATATTGGGGTCGGCTTCCAGTCAAACCGGATTCAGCTGAATATCAGTATTTTACGTTGAGCGGCTGCCTACCAGACCTCTACAACCCATTAACTGGGTAACACGGTGCTCCTTGGCAAGACTGGTGTCAGATTATCTGGCTTCTGACTATCCGTAACGATTGCCCAAGATCTACAAATGACTGCCGGGACCAACGGCTTAACGTGCTTTCCGAGGACGGACTGGGTCTCGGTATGTTAAGATGGTCACCCATCCACAGACCAACCTCGGCAAGCGTTGCTTAACCTTGAAGATCGACCCGTGCGGCGTTTATTATTTAGCCACAAGCTGGGGGGCACACCGCACCTTAGGGTTGTCACACACAGAGGGGGAAAAATAAACTGTACTGTAAAATGCCTGTTACCACACTTGCGAGACTGGTTTGACTCCAAGGATTCCTCAAAATATGCGATTTTCTACCCAATCTATACGTAGGACTAGCAAAATATTAATTAGGTTTGCGATTATTCCGTCGGGATGGCGTGATGATTATTAAATTGCATGATATCGAGCATAGAGTATCGTATACTCTCATTCCCATCACTAAATTGCATTGTTTCTACTTTCCGAATAGAAGATATCCGCTGCCGTCCCGAACATCGCCCAAGAACAAATGTTTCCAGATTGCCATCCTTACAACCAGGACACAGCGCATCTATGTCATCTATCATCACCTGGACCGCGCGTAGGTGGGTACCTACCTATAATTCCCATCGATTAGGGACACGTCGCCAACCCTGTGAACCCGTGTGCCGCTGCAAGGCCGGGCGTATCGCCGATATATTATTATAATAGCTACAAGAAATACGTATAATAATTAGAACCGTCAGCGAGGCGCAGGTTACATGTCAATATTTTGTAAAATTGATGTTTGGTGTGACTTGTAAATGAGGGGACTTGGTCAAAAAATTTAAGATTTTTTTTGTTTATGATTGATAGGCACACGTTTGATCACTATCTCTCACCTGTTGGTAAGCGATGATGTGGTCAAAGATGGAGTACGTTTACTTAGAAGTAACCAAATAATGGTTTGAAGTTGTGGAAACCATACGAACAAATAGTTTCTAACTACATCTACAGGCGTGTCTTTCTTAATCACAGACTTTCAGTATCTTCACATGATACTTAAATTAAACGCAATGTTTAATTTAAGTATCATGTGGAGATACTGAAAGTACTGACCCAAGTTTGATTAGTTAAGTAAGTAGCTGTTTAATATTCAAACCATGATGATGTGATTTGCTGACTGGATTAATAACTACCAATCATATACATACGTTTGGTTTCTGGAGGAAAATCGGTACAGGAGGTAATTTGCTGTAATATTTAGTATGAAAATGATAGTGACGGATTGTCAAACGCGCGTTATTTAGCTGTGATTGGTGAATCAGTTTTCAATCGCCAATCATGCGATTGGAATTGGATAGGCGTGAGTTTAATTTGTGATGGGTAACCTGTTTTCCAGAAACCGGGGTTAGAATAATGGTTTACGGGGTAGTTACCTACCAGAATAATGATTAGTTAATAATCCAAAGAAATAATCAGTCAACAAACAGTAGGTACGATATTTTTGTTCGAAAATAATTTGGCTCTTGACCAAAACTTATCCCAAGTTCAAAGTTGCAGTCCTCGTAGTATTAGCAAACAAAGCAATTTGATGAACTAACATATTGATAATACAATGTTGATAGATAACTTTAACACTGTGATTGTGATAAAAATTACACATGTTGTATTTTTTCAGCTCGTTGCTATTTGAGCAAAGTGATTGTTCTGACAAGGTGTATGTTAGGTTCCATGTCAACTGAGGCGTAACATAATATCTAATCGGTATTAGTACGGTAGGAAAATAATTCACTACATGATGACATTGAACATTTATTTCTGAGAGGTTTTCCTTACTTTATCCTACTTGACTTTTCAAAAGATTAAAAAAATATATTAAAAATAATAAAACAATGATCCCGATTATCATTTGTAGATCTTAGGCAGTCGCTATGGATTGTAAGAAACCAGAAAATCAGACGCCGGTTTTGCCAAGCACACAACCTAGTAACTGACTGGGTAACATATTTTTTTTTTTTAAACGTTGCTCCGCTCTAGGAATTTCTCTTGTATCGTGGGTGCGTTTAAAAACTTAGAAACTCATATACACCAACAGCCAGACCCGGCCATAAAAATACTTGATCCGTGCGGGAACCGAACCTACGACACGCAGCGCAGCAGCCAATCGCTCAACCTTTGCGCCAACCGTGTCGTCGTAAATTATTGGATTGTGGAGGTTCTGATAGGTAGTCGCTCCACGTAAAATATTGGTATTTAGCTGAATCCGATTTGACTGGAAGCCGACCGTAATATATGTAGTTGGGAAAAGGCTAGGTAGATCAAATAAAACCGTGCACCAGTCCAATGCACGACTAACCTTACACCACTCTCTGTGCCCCGTCCTTCCAACAAGAAGTTAATGAGTCCTCTTGAAGTTAATTACACTTGAGTGACGCCCCGTTGATTGATGATTGTCGATACATGTCGCTAATTACCACTTGTAATTACTGTCTGTACTTCATATAGGTGTCAGTTTAGCGTTAGAACGTTGCGGTTTTATGTTTTTGCTTGGAATTGATTGAACTTTTCCTCGACGTCTCGTATATAGTGTTCTTCATGATGTCTTTTTTGGTTTGCTGGTAAATTGGAAGCATAGGTAGTAATTCTGAATCGTGGCAAACATCTGAGGGACAATTCCCGTGTTTTAAAGGAACTTTCGAATTCGCATCTGTATACTTCTTATTGCCCTGCACTTTAACAAGTGTTTGAAATTAATTAAGTATCGGTGAGATGATGATGATGATGTATGAAATTGTGACTTGAATAACGGAACCCTTATAGGATCACTCGGTTGTCTGTCTGTCACAGTCAATTTTCTCTGAATCTATTCGACCGATTTTGTTAAAATTTGGTACACAACTTCTGTGATCCAAACACGGCGCATTACGTAATAAATTTTGAGTATGAGGGTCACTTTTGGGGGATAAATTAGAAAAAAGTTTTTTGACCTGTATCGTGAGGGTTTCGAATATATTTTTCTCATAATTTTAAAACAAATGGTTTTGAAGTTATTCAAGATGAAGACGAAAAATGACCCCTCCCATATCACCGAAACTCCTGAGTCTCAAATTTTGAAATAATACGTTTATTATTTCTGTGCCTATAGATTACGGGAAAATCTATGAGACATTTATGGTTTTGGTTTGAAAGCAACTTGTTACAAAAATGACATTTGTGCGGACGGGACTCGATAGTGACCTAGTTTAATGGCCTGCACTGAACTCTTGTATTGATGTAGTCTCTCGCAAAGCGCCTTCCTAAACATTTATGATAAGTTACTTACTTCTAAGATGATTATAGTAGCTATTAAGCCTACTTTGTGAAAAGGGAACAATATAATATTGATATACAATTCACTTGATCTTGAGTACTTACTTGATTGAAAAATGGGAATTGGCTACCAAAACTAATCTAAGACAGCTACGAACCACACACAACAGAATTATTAGAATTGTTCCATTACAATTACTTAACACCTACAAAAGAGCTATACATTGCAACTAAATTATTTAACATTACACAATAATGCACACACACATACACATTACACATACACATATATACAGACACACACACACACACGCACACACATCACACACACATGATACATTTAACACTGGCACTCTCGTTAAAAAAAATATCACAGGCAACATCCCCTCAATCATTACATTTCAATCAACAGATACAAATTAGTATCAACTCAACCACACTCACTGACTTACGGAAAAAAAAAAACCATACTGTTTGAAGTACAACTTTACAACAGCCTGCCTAACGACATAAAACTATGAGACAAATGAAATATAAAAATCCAGTCAATCTAGATTTTATTTACCTATATTTATGTGTGTCAAGTTGTCCCGCATGGGATCAAAAATATATCAATGGAATGGGTAGGAATAATCCCCTGATTATCATATCAAGATCTTTAAGCTGTACACGACGTAGATCGGAAAAATTATAATTAATAAAAATCTAATGTGAAAAATTGAAAATCCACTTTAATTATTAATTACCGGTAATTTCTGAAAAACGCAGGCAAAATAATACCCCGTTTATACCAATACATCAGCTGATCGTCTAATGGCGCCGCGCCGGGCCCCAGTCACGGCCAGGCGCAATCTTTTCAATGCACCGCAACAAAATAACTAAGCGGATAAACATTTTTTTTTACTGTTTATAAATTTGCGCATGGCGTATATTATATCTAAATTTACTGGACTATAATGCAATGCTGACTATAATAATATGAAACTTGTCGCAATAAGCTAAAGCTGTATTTTTAATAATAATAATAATATATCCTGGGACAACTCACACACGGTCATCCGATCCCAAACTAGGCAGAGCCTGTACTATGGAAACCAGACAACTGATAAACATACTTATATATTTCTAAACACATACATATTATAGACAAATTACACCCAGACACAGAACAAATGATCATGCTCATCACACAAAGATTTGTCCTGGGTGGGAATCGAACCCTCGACCTCCGGCTAAGCAGTCAGGGTCACTAACCACTCGACCAACAGGCCAGTCAAAAGATATTTTGTGAATCTCATTTTAAGTGAACTACTTATGTATGTTCCTATGAGACATAAACTTCTTTAAACATCTTTTTTAACTCATCTGTTTTTTTCCGCTGGCATCATCAATATATTGCAGTTACGTAAGAAAAGGCAATGCAGATCATACCTGTTGATCTTCAACGTTACATAAGAAGACACAATCTAATCCAATCCATCTTCACTGATTTGCATCCTGGCTTAGTCGCATGGAAATAAACTTTAAATTAGCATCCGACTGTAAATCAAATAATTACGCATTACAGGAGGAAAACAAAAGTAAAAACTATGTACCTATGCTACATACTAATAAGGTAAATCAAGTAAGAATAGTGATTTAGAGAAATACTCCTTAGTGACTTGATGATAAGGTTTAGGTTAAGGTTGCCTGCTTGTCGGTCTTCTACAGATTGTACTTCGGGGAGAGTGTCCAGGAACTCCTCTACAATCGGACATCTATAGTAGGCGCCAGATAAATGTGGAATAAAGTACATTGACCTTTCCCTAATAACTGTTCATAGGTACCTGAACAATTAAATATGAATCGTTTTTCATTATTAGACAATGTTAAGGATCACGAGAGATGATGATTCGGGACAGCTTTGTGTCATTAATTCCGTTTTTCAAATTAAAAATGTCAATAATTGTAGGTGGGTCAATGACCGTTATTCCACGATTATCTGGCGCCTACTATAGACGCACTGCAAGTTACCATCCCTACCTTGTTGCTATTCCATCAATTCGCACTAAACATTTCCAAATCCATATTAAATAAAAAAAAAAAAAAAAAAAAACTACTTGGGAGCTGAAAGCTTTATTACCTTGCAACAAATTTTAACTGCTGTTATTAATGGCAAAGCGAATGATAATTTTGATGCAGCGAATTAATGCATTCAAATATTTCATTAATATATTTCTTCTGTTATTATGCAAAAATTATGCACAGTGACCATTAGTTTCCAGTTGGCAAAGTTTCCATTCAGAAATAAATTGATGTTTCAAAATATTCCTAAATCGCTACCATTCAATGTCATAAGAAGATTTATATTTGAGCGTAGCTAAGATGAACTTGTATGCAATTTTCACAGTTTCTACTGATTTATAGTGTGTCGGAAATCGGTTCAGCTCTGCAAGCACAAACAAACTCACGTTCGCATTTATAATATTAAGTAAGGACTAATTAACCTTAGATAGTTTAAGAGCAGACCATTTTCAGCATTCTTAGAGAATGTAATCTTATGGTCATTCTATAGGGAGGTTGTAATTTTTTTTTTTTTGTGTGTGGCCTCTCGCAGTTTACGAGTAGTTCAGGGGGTGCCCTTAGCGTGCAGTCGCTTAAGTTTTTAAGTTTTATATAAGCCCTGGCTGGATTCTTTTATATTTTATATTAAGGCCACCACAAGCAATCCCGGTTAAGCAGTCGACAACCGTATAGGTTGAACTGCGAGACGCCACTCACAAAAAAAAAAACCCACACATTTAGTCACTGAGAAAATAAGTAACGTTTAAGATCTTGGAGTACAACACACGTCCCACAGTTACCAATTACAGATCAAAAAGTTCATCTGATCACCTATTGCATGAACACTCAAGTATAAATGTTTAGTTTATGGCTCCCAAATAACATAGGTGCAGTTTATAGCTTTAAACTCTATTGATTTAGCAAACACACGCAAAAGTACTACAGCGTTGATCAAACTGAAGTTAACGTTATTTGTAAAGAGTTAAAGTTCATTTTGTATTGGCATTGTTTTTTAATGGGTGACAATAACAAGATTCCCGTGTAAAATGATAGAGGTGCGTTTGCGCCTACAAAATGTTGCAAAGATTAAGTTTACAGAAGTGGCATTGTATCCTCCACATCCATACTTAATAATATAAATGTAAACGTAAGTGTCGGTTTGTTTGTCACGTTTTAAGCCTTAACAGCTTAACCAATTTTGATGAATGTTGGTATGGAGATAGATCACCTGATTACGCAAGCGAAGCCAGCAGATCTATTTAAGACTGAATGCAGAAGTGACATTGTATCCGCCACCTAATAAATAAGATAAAATATCTAATCAATTGTCTTCGAATAATCAAAATAAAGCTATATTTCAACAGTATTCAACGTGTAACAGAATATACGCAATACCTCTTAAGGGGTTTTTTTCTCGATTGCAGTGTTGGTCCTATAGTAAAAGTTATTCATTATGATGAGTACAATGACCCCTTAAGAGGTATTGCGTTTATTCTGTTATACGTTGTAGTGTCCAAAATTGGTTATAAGTTTCAACAGTCATAAATTAGCTAAGTATAAATAATATTATTAAAAAAATCTAGACTAGATTTGTCATTTCTTAATGATTTATTTCTGAAATTCTTGTCAGGTATATTTCACATTTGTAGTTTTAGTTTTTTTTTAAATTTTGATCGGCAGAAACTTGTCCTGGAAGCTTTGGAGAAAGTAGGCAATTAATCTGGAATCGATCAATCTGGAATCAATAAATCTGAAATCGAAGAATTTGAAACCGTGGAATCTGAAACCGTCGAAGCTGCACCTGATAGCTTCATCCAGTTTCGTGAAACTGATGAACCTCGGGTACATATAAATCTGGTACCGTGTAATCTGCAACCGATGAAACTGTAACATGGAGATAAATGGATATTTATTTTGTAAGTAGGTTAAACATAACACTTTTACACGTCAATCTTTTTTGGTCATTTTTAAACTAGATGAGGCCGGTGTTTCCTAGCTGACTACCCTGAGAAGAAACACCGAAACAAACCCAGAGGTCAAAGTCTCTTTTAAAGTCCATACAATGGTACTGGTCAAATCATATGAGAACCATGTAGGTTAATGTCATACCTCGACGATGTAAATGTCCGATTTTATTTACAAGTCCTTTTCTAAATACGTGTACGCACATTCACGACCACGATCGCGTATCAGTAATGATTTATGACAACCTGCGTTTATCTCGAGTTATTTAATGATACTACCGTCATTATCCGCAAAGTGATTGTTACGAATTATCAATTATATGGATTTTTAGAACAATTTATTGTAATTTTGTACTATGTATTTTAACTGTAATTCTATTATTTGTAATGTTAAAATTGGTTAGGATGTTAGGATATAATGATTGTGATGTTGACCTAGAAATTATAGTATTTTGTTGTGTAATACCTGTAATTTTGTAGTTCTTAAGAATCCATATCACAAGAGTTGCTTTTTGCTATTTTCAGGGTCCAATTTATTTAATAAAGCTTGTCTTCGGCTTGTTAGTGCACGGAAATTGATTATTTGATGAGAAACCGCTCTGAACTGAAGAATTAACCAAAGATTTATTTTTGCAACATGTGGTCGGACGCAATACTACAAACAAATCCAAGACTTGGTAGATGACATTTCGATAGTTTATATTTTTTTCATAGTTTTTTCGAAGATTGAGTCATCATTTTGTACCTATTCTATAAGCAAATACCATAATTCCGCTCCACCAAGTTCTTGAACAACATACAGAGGATGATAAGCATCTGGTACACTTTCGCTGCATCCCATGGATATTTCCCATAGATGTCGTAAACTGTATTAAAACATTAATTACGGACATAAGTAACGTTACTTGTGCGTGTTTGTTGAGAAACCCTTTTGTTACCGTGGGAGGACGCTGTATGACAGTGTAGTCGGTTTAATATGAGGGTCCGATATTATAAACATGAATTAATGTGAAGACTATCCAGCTGAACCGGTTTATCACAGAGGTTTTGTTATCAAACGTGATATGCGACTGAATTGGTTACTGTCCTGCGAATATAGAGCAAACATTTTTAAAAGTCCTATTAAATATGTCCTGGGTCAGGGGGGCTACTCTCAAAGCCCAAAGTCCGTAGTTTCGAGCTTAGTTGCGGGCGTATTCTACTCCGTATCACCTAACCACTAAGAATTAATTCAAAAAAACACGATTTGACAGTTACTGTCAAATCGTGTTGTCATTCGTTCTTAGTTCGGGTTCGGAACTAATCGTAAGTCCGTAGGTGATACGGAGTAGAATATGTCCGCAACTAAGCCCGAAACTACGGACTTCGGGCTTAGAGAATAGCCACTCTGGTATTGCAAAGCAACGTGGCGAAGCAAGTAGCTTATCCCGGAATAGGGTTGTTTCCTGGGTACAAAAAATATGATTCAATATAGTCCGTCAGTTAAATTTTATCAAAAAATATTGGACAACATTTTTTTTGCTTTATCAAATTAATTAAACGCATCAAAAATCCAATTACCAGCATTTCTTCCAAGTATATTTTTTTGTAATATCTGATGGATGATATTCAAAACGATACAGTGATTTATACAGACAGTTTCCATAAATCTTTTTTTGTTTATATTTGCGCAGTTGTATGTATTAAACACAACTACAGTAGCAGTAGTGGAAATAGTCATAATATTAAAGCAGGGGATTGCGATAATCTATGTGTACATAGCTGCAATGTATGATATTATGGCTCTTGCATATGAGAACCATAAATGGTGATGGTGATATAGTACATACTTGGCAAGTATATCGAAATGCCAGCAGACGTAGATATACGGTTAGATAATATTTTAATAGCTCTATTGTAAGGTAGGTATAAATGGATATTATTTGGCGACTGAGCTTTGAGTTGCTGAAAGTGTAGGATGGAACTTATTACTGTACAGTGTACAATGTAATCGATGAGGGATTGCAATGACATAGTGGCTTTTTATCATTCTTTTACACTGTCATGGTTGTTTATAAATTATTGTTTTTGAGGAAATAAAAGACTTTTTTATATTCATAGTGAGGAATGAGTTCATTAGAGGTAGCTTAAAAGTGGCGCCAGTAACGGAAAAGTTGAAAGGGAACCGCTTATTTTGGTATGGTCATGTGAAGAGGAGGGATGAAATGCACGTAACTAAAAGAGTTATGAATATAAATGTGGATGGATGGGCAGGGAGAGAGAGGCCAAAGAAAATATGGATGGATTGCATTAAGAGTGATATGAAAGAAAAGGGAGCTAGTGATAGCGTGACGGTTGACAGGACGGAATTGAAGAAAAAAACGTGTTGCGCCGACCCCAAGTAACATGCGATAAGGGCAGGAAGATGATGATGACTATTCATTGTGTGTGTAGTTCTCCTACAATTCAATCTGAAAGAGACTTAGGAGAATTTGAAGAGTCTTATAAATAACACAGTAATACTGGAAGGAAATAGAACTGGGATATGATAAGCCGTGCAATGCGATAGGTTCGGCTGAATT
Organism: Mamestra brassicae; assembly: GCA_905163435.1. Lineage (NCBI taxonomy): Eukaryota > Metazoa > Arthropoda > Insecta > Lepidoptera > Noctuidae > Mamestra > Mamestra brassicae. Next base: position 18,547,053 of record LR991000.1, on the reverse strand, counting down.
TGTTGATTGAGTGAGCTAAACTGTTGAGTGAGATTAAACTGATATGCCGATTTTTTCGTAACGGTCCTTGAGCCTTAAATAATCTGAGAACTTAATTGTGAACAATTTGAAAGTAGGTGCCATGGTGTGATCATCAACACCATAGCTATTGTCAAGTTTTACATAGGAAGCCTCTTGCCAAAGAATTCAAGCTATTGCATCAATGAGGTAAGCAGAGTCCAAAGCGGTTACACGATCAGCTAATCTAATGGCCAATCTGAAGGATGTTCCCATACTGTGTCGAAATGAAACAAAAAATGACCACAGTTGCGATACACTAAAATTTACTTCAATTACATTAAAGTTAAATTGTTCAGCTACAATTGCCTCTGAATTTGTTCAAATTGATCGTTTTCTAACTGAACTGTGGAGAAATAATGATGTGATTAGTGATTTAATCACGCGAAATATTATGTTGGATTGGATTTTTTCTTGGTATGTAACCTTATCAATAATATCCTTGTTTTAAATAGACTGGAAGCGAAAGTAATGCTGTCCTCATAATAAGTACTTGAAGGTTTTTTTATTTAGCAAACGTGTGATCTGGACTTCGATTAGGTTTTTGTTAAATCAAATAACTGAAGAGATTGACGAAAGAAAGATGAATGGAGATGTGAGGGAAAAGGTAAAGGTAACGTCCTTATTCTTAATGACAGTTAATAGTTTAAGGAAAACCTATTGTTACCAAGTTTATGATATTTAGAGATTCAGAAGGTTAACCAAAAGCGTAGTTAGGTCCAATAATGTCGTTAAACTATATAATATAATCGTAGTAAATACTTCTGTCCCCTAAACCGTCAGTTTATAGTGCTCAAAGGGAAGAAGTGAAGGAATTCTTCAACTGGAACGCTTGGCTAGCCATTATGAAGCTGTGCGACAAATGCTCCCCTTGACTTTATTCTGCAGCCATTTAAAGTTTGTTATTTTCAAACTAATGAGGCAGCAAGCTTAACAAGTTGTTTGTCAAACACAATGCTTACCATAAATCCCTGTACCATTGTACTAAACTTAATACTACAGAAACAAACTATATCCATATTTCAAATCGGAATCATCCATTTTTCTCAGTGAGTGACGTGTTGCCTTGAACGGGAATCGAACCGCGCTGCAGTGCCATTGTTTGAACAGGACGTGAGGCAGATTTATTTGTTTTATCTCCCGACGAGGCAAATGAGGTACAAGGTGAAATTGAAGTGGGTAATCTGTTTAAAGTCGTTTTTAAAAGTTCCTAATGTTTCAAGGTAAGGTAGGCGAAATCGCCCTAGGAGGACATCATCATCGTTTCAGCTGAAAGACGTCTAATGTGGTCCTGTGCGATTCGTATCCATTGGATTCCCGCAGCCTTTGCCCCCTGTCCCCTGCAGGCTTTCGACCTCATTGGCTATCTGTTCTATGAGCAATAGTGCCCCCTCAATGCCACTTCAGTTTGGAGATTCTTTGGGCTAGGAGGATAAGCACAGATCTTATTGATAACGTTCTTCAGAAAGGCTAAGTGCTTAGTAATTGCAAACGGCGTGCATGACCAGATGTGTGAACGTAAATTAAGCAAAAAGAATTTGTAAGGATCGTAGCAGTTGGAGTTCTGTAGTGACTTCCTACCTCGATGGGACAAAATCGTGAAATTATATTATTGCTTTGATATTTGAAACTTCCTCTACTTTCAGATAAAGGGAGAAGGAGTCGTTTGTCTCGGTACAAAGAGTAAAGAATAGAGTTGTTGGGTTAAAAATATGATTCTGTATAGTCCGTCAGTTAGATTATCGAAAAATATTGGACACGTATTTTTTATTTTATCAAATCAATAAAAAAATACCAAGACGAAAACGCATTAAAGATAAGGAGTGAGGGCTTGTAACGACACTTTCCAGTAAAAAGTGCACTGGTAAGTGACGTCACACGGTATCGTCTTCATTTGTTGTTTACATGACAACAGAAAAATACGTGTCCAATATTTTTTGTATCAAGTCAAATACCCTATTAGATGGAAAAAGAAAGGAAGATGAAAAAAAAATTGGACGAATTGTGTGAGTGAGTGATATCGTGTCGGTTGACAAGGGAGAATGAACGAAGAAAACGTTGGACGGCGACCCCAAGCAACATGTGACAAGGACGGAGGAAGATTATAATGACAAATCTTTGTTTTGAAGTGACTTTTAAACCGAGTCAAAAGAACGATTAAGTTCTCGTGTGAAAAGATTTTGAGATATGAATCATTCTTCTCGAAAAAGAATCGCGCTCATGAATTTGTGATTAATATTTGAGAACCAAATGTTCATAAATGTCAGAATTATTCATTGTTTGGAATTCGCAAAATTCAGACAGCGGTATTTATTGGGTAGTTAGGTAAGTATGCTGATGATGTGAAATATGAAATACATAAAAATCAGCTTCTCCAAACAATCATGGTTAAATATAAAGATTTAACTATGAAAACTGATATCACAACTTTTTATAAAAAAGCTACTTTCTTTCTTACACATCCGCTGTTCCTCTTTGATTAATTTCGTTGCGGTATCCATGATAATTGAATTATTTCTGCGGGACTCGTCGAGCCCCTTTGACTTGACAGTGATCAGGAAAATTATGGCAAGCATGTACCCCAAACAGCCGCTTTGTCAAAACAGGTGACAACTTCAACAAGTTGCACTAACCTATAAATCTTAGCTTTGAAGTAGCATAGCGTTCTGTTTAGTACTAGGATCTAGAGATAATTAATCCAGTAATGGAACAAAAGTCGGATGCTTAAGACATCGCTTGTTAATCAGCTGCCAGTCAGGGTCAACTGACGAACCAATAAAGTAGGGTGACCATCATACTTAGTATAAACTGTATAAATATAAACTATATTTTCTAAGTAAGTCCCCTATTTGAGGAGTTGCTAGAGAGGCGCCACGGCGACCTCAACTTCTGCCTAACGCAGGACTCACCGGACACAGCTGTTTCGGAAGATACCTGTTTCGGATTCGGCGGGAGGAGGTGGGCCGCGTGAGGGAGAGGCAAACCACACGCCCCAGCCGCCGCAACAGAAGAAGACGCCCCGGGCGTCGAGAGTCGCAGGGCGATTCCCGGCCACCGTAGGCGCGGGCCTGCGGACGGCGAGCGTTGGGTGGCTCGCTGTCCGATCACCACCAGGCCCGGGTCGATGGCGTGTTGTGTTCCACGCGCGCCTCAAAGAGATGTCAGCATAGAAGACGGGGCCGTCAGGGCCAGAGCCTGCCTAGGGCTGCGAAATCTGTTCGAAAGAGTCACCGCGGCCCTGGAACATAAAGGGCAAATAAAATTAATTCCGCACTCTCAATATTGCACTGTCTCTGCATCACCCAAAACTTGAGTGGTAGAAAATGACAAAGGCAATTGTGTAGGTTTCGCATACACATAGCTAAGTTAGGTTCCATGACTTTCGAACAGGAAACTTATGTGACCCGAACTGTAGATATATGGGGATTTCTTTATCAATTGAAAAGGAATTACTTGCCCAGCAAAATTATAGCCCAGGACATCGTTATTTAAAAAAAAAGGTTAAGGTAAAGCCATTGAACTATTATGAGCCGGGAAGTCACAGGACCTTGAATTATCAACAATTTGTTAATAAAAGCGTAAACACCGCTCCGTGGAAATGATAACGATTATTGTGTGAATTTTATACCACAAACAAGAGACAAGAAGACATTAAAAATAATATTTTTTGTAATCATAAGTTCGACCTCATTGTTGTAAGGTCGAAGGTGTGAAAGACGCAATTATTTATATCGTCTCACATTACATTGTTCGCATTCGGCTTGAATTTTTAATACTTTTTGTTTAAGGAAAAGAAACAAGATATTTTTGATATGCAGCGGCTATATAACCTAAAGTTTGGCTGGTAGAGAAGGCCTTGTTGCATTGAGTTCGCCTATGTACCAGTACTGCCCTAACCAAATGTCCTTACTTTGGTATTGTTCGTCAAATCGTTGAGCTCCTTAAATTTTTAAGTTTGAGCTACACGATAACTGACAAATGCTTGCACTCTCTGGACAGGTCCACTCAAATCTGTGTGGTACTTTCCTCAAATTACCACTTCAGACATTAACCTCATATTTTTGACCAGTACGATTGTATGGACTTTAAAAGAGACTTTAAACTCTGAGTTTATTTCGGTGTTTCTTCTCAGGGTAGTTAGGAAACAACGGCCTCTGTAGTTTAAAAATTATCCAAAAAAATTGACGTGTAAAAGTGTTATGTTTAACCTAAGTACAAAATAAATAACATTTATCAGTATCATTTGTCCATTTCGTTTATATAAACAAATATTTCAATTGAAAATTAAACATCTGTAGCAGTTTGGGAGACTGTGGTTACACTATAAAAAATCATGTTTACTTCTGAAAATGTGTGTACCATTGGCATCTATCTAGATGTCTCTTGGAAACATTATGTTTTGTGATGATAACGTGTTAAAGGATTATAATACTTATCTGGCTTTTGATCTTTTATATTACAATCATTATTATCATCGGTTTTTCTTTTCACTCCAATAATCAACCGTTTAAGCTTGTACACTGTTCTGTGCCTGTACTGTGTCACAAAACAATTCTTAAAAAAATCTACAGTTACGTCAACTTATAAATGCTACTGCATTTTTCTCTTCCGCTTACTTATCTTCACAAACTGCAATAATACTTGAACTTTACTTTAAACTAGGTCGTACTACACATAGTTTACATTTTTTCCCTCAAAGGTCAAACGCGTGGAGCGCCTAGCGTTATTGTCAATGTCTTGCGCAAGAGTTTAATTGTTCCATTATTTCGGATTCGGGTGGCCTCAAATTCGGTGCGGATGTTAGGAAACGGACCGTTCGTCCGTTTGTTTCTTGGGAGATCCGTGTCCTGATAGCTTGGACACCCTAGTTACACCACCGCCCTTTGTTCGGCGAACGTGAAATTTGATTAGTGATGCGCGTTTATATTTTTATATTATTGATATTTTCTTAGTGCAATGTTTTGCTTGGGATAATTTAGTGTTATGGAGGTTAATCGAAGTGAAGGTCGATCAATAGTTCTGATGTTAATCGGTTCTGCGGTCAATAACCTACTTGGAATAGAAGATATTGTCTTAACTTGATAAAACAAGGCCATAATAATTTAAAATCAAGTACGAATGTTTTTAATCGACGGACGAGGGGTTTCCAAATAAGTTCTTATTAGGACAAATAGGTACCTACCTGATATGTGCAAAAAAGCTTCACAATTACAGAATTCTAATTTTGTTCAAACTGCGTCTTACTTTAGCAGGCATGTCTACAATTAAAATAGTAGTATTTAAATACAATAAGGACGAGTCTCAAATTCTCACGCGAGCAAAAAGTTTGAAAAACCCCATTTAAAACGAAAATGGACACAATTATTTACAGTGAATTAGACATATCCTGTTTTAAGCATTTTAATTTAGTCGTGTTTATAATTAGAATATTCTTGGCTTCTTTACGCAGACATTTTTGATTGAAGAGGGTTTCTAATCATTTGATTTGTTATTTATGTTTTTCTGATGATTTTTTCTCAACAATGGCTGAATGAAATGTTATCTTCAGCCGGTGGAAATGTTTTAAGGAAATTTACTATAGGGATGTATACGTTATTATTGTTAGTTAATTAATTCATTTGATTTTTTGTTTGTCCTGTGCGACTCAAAATATTTTGTATTTTTATTTGCTACCGATATTCCAAATCCGTCAAGCGGTTTCAGATAGGTTTTACGAAAACGTAACAAAAACACATTGGCATTGGCATGAGTGAACTTAAGAAAATAAAACAGTTTCTATATGTCAAGTAAAAAACTACAAGTAAATCATAACTACCTAATCACCACAACATTAAAAAAGTGAACTAAATTTTTATAATAATAATACGTTTATTTTCACCACAATATTTAATAGAAACATTTACATATTTAATTGCCAAGTAGTACAACACTGAAAATATCTAAATAACATCGCTCTAAATCGCTCTCAGGATCCGCCTATATTTCGTAATCAGCACATCTCGTTCCCCGAGGCACCATAGATACGGATCAATGATAAGCGCTGTCAATTGTGCGAATACGTCAAATTGATTTCTTGAAGCTATCGAGATGGCAATCTGATTACTATGTTAGTGCTCTATGGACAGCTGAGTAGGTGTGCTGATGAATTGTAGATTTCGTTCAGGTTGACACCGATAGTAGTGACAGTGTTGCAAATGCTGCACGATATTTTGGAGTAATGGTGGGTACAAAATTATGGTTTTAATATGGCTTGCTTCCAGTTGCCACAGGATCTTTGTAGTAGTCCGTGACTTCTTTATCCCGTACTCATACAAAAATGCTTGTGACATTCAGCGACAGGTACTGAAACCTTCTCTTAGTTATAGAATTGTATTTATTGGATCAGTACTTACAGAGATGCCCTTTTACATTTAATTTTTTATTTTGTAGAAGTGATACGTAGGTACGTACGTAATCTTATCTATCAGTATTGACTAAATTTCGGAAAAAACGTGACTCTAAAAAAAACACCCGATGTCATAAACTGTTACTAACAAACTTATGGACTAAGTCTGAAATAAATTATTATTATTTTTCTCTTTATTTATTTTCCTTACATACTAATTTACATTTTTAAATATTTCTTAAAAAAAAAAACGTTATTATTTTTATTATTATCTATAAAAAATACTGAAAGTACTAGTCAGTTACTCACTCAACTTCTCAATATTTAATTAATTTTCAAAACTCGGAAAATCCCCGTTCATTCTTGCGTTAATACTACAAACAAAAACTCCTTTGTTTATTAATTAAAAAATTAGATGCAACGATGCATAACACAATGTTTGCATACCAACAAAAAAAAATCGAATAACAAATACAGAATAAAGAAAACAGATTTAATAAACAAACAGTTTTGCGAGTGATTGTACAACCCCAGTATTTGATCGAGCTTGATAGGTTTGCTTAGAGTTGACCTATTTTCGCAATGATGTATTGAAATTCGTCGATCTATTGTATTTCGATTATGTTTTGATGCAGTTTCGTGCGTACGCGCAATTTCTTACGCACGAGTCTGTAAAATGCAAGGTCTGAAGCTTATTGCTATTACAGTTGTTTCTTTAAGTTCGCATTTGTTCTGTTGACGTTATTGCGATTGAATCAGTTTAGCGAAAAGCTTGCTGGGTGAATAAATTGGATGAATTGGACATTGCCTTGATCGTATGATGAAACTAAGGGACTTAGCGATTGATTACCAACTTTACGATGTATGTATTTAAGTTAATGTATTACTGTGTGTTTGTACAAGTTATTTCTTCTTTCTTTATATTTTACTAGTTGTCGCCCGCGGCTCCGCCCGCGTGATTGTCGAAAATTATCCCAAGGGAAAATATTCCCAGGATAAAAAGTATCCTATGTGTTATTCTAGACTATAATCTACCACTGTGCTAAATTTCATCAAAATCCATTCAGTAGTTTTTGCGTGAAATAGTAACAAACATCCATCCATCCATTCATACTTACAAATTTTCGCGTTTATAATATTAGTAGGATATTACTGACAGCGATGTCTCAGTCCTGCAGCATTTGGAAAAAATATTTAAGTAGTATAATTTAAGAAGGACATATAAGATGTTAATTAAGAGAGGTTCAAACATTCTTTGAGGCAGCAAAAATGACAATACCAGCTATGGAAGGCTCCATATATTCCCTGAGGCAATAAAAACAATAGTGCCAACCGAAATCATGGCAAGCATCATTCAATTACAAGGAGAATTAGTTACTAAAGACGATATCGTGCTTGCCCTCTGTACTGTCACAATCTAATTGACAAGTTAAACACTCGTCGATGCACTAGCCGCGTGGGTACCGTCACTACTTGCAACTAGGGATGTTATGTAACCGAGCGTCTTACGGCCGGTCTCAATAACGTACCTTTGACCAACTGTCAAATTAGCTAAAAACAGTAGCTGAAACGTCATTTGTGCCTTACAAACATGACGTTGCAGCTACTGTTGCAGTTGGTAGCTAATTTGACAGTTGGTTACAGGTAGATAAGTTATTGAAAGCAACGTTAGAGACGGAAACTACTCCGTAGTATGAGAATTTACCAAAGAGAGATAAGAGGGGAAAATAATAAGTAAAAAACATTATTCTTTTTTATTAATTTACACGCAACTGCACTTGCAACTCGGGATGTTACGGAGGTGGTTCTATGACCGAAATCGAAACGAAACTTTTTTGGTTAGTCTGAGTCGGAATCGGAGTCAAGTCGGAGTCGGAGTTGGTAGCCGAAAAGTTATGTGCTCAGGGCGGTAAAACAGTAATCGACGTCAGAAAGCACGTATGTAGGGTATTCCTACGCCTCATGTATAAATCTATTCCTTCACGTTATCCGCTATACTTCGACCTCCGCTTAAAACTCCGATTAAGAAGTGTCGGTGCCAAAGTCGGGACCGGAGGTGATTACACCTCCGGTGCCGACTGACTCTTCGTCTCAACCCTACTCGCAACTATTACAAGTTGATCATCATGGACGGACCGTACGGGGAGATATGCCACGGATGCCACGCATTCTGGGTTAAAGGTGATGAGCAAGAAATGTGTTTGTTAAGTAGATAAGTATTTGGATGAGTTTAGAATTTGGATTTTTGTAGTCAACTATGTGATTGGTTTTCTTGCTTTTGTAGAACAAATCTCGTATTTTAAGGAGTGTTCGCATTAGTATCGTTGCAATGTCAGCCTCTAATTCCCCTATAGTTTGACAATGTTGTGATAATTAGTGTCGCTGAAATGATATAACGACTTGCATTTGTACGCTTTTTGGGTAAAAGAGTTCGCCTTCTAGTCTTGAGATGGTTAGTCTAGGCCCAGTCTAAAGATGGTCAAACAACCGGTTTAGTTGGTAAGCAATGATGTGATTCACCATGGTGCACGCTTGCCTAGAAGTTGCCTATTCACTCTTGACTTGACTAAAAGATCCTCAGATTATTTATAGCTATCAGACTTAGGCATTTGAGTGTTTAAAGGATACGATCATATTTATTATTATTTGGTATGTCTTCCTGGTAATATAAATGCAAAAAAACACTTACCTATACAACTGAAAAACGTAACTCTCTATGGGTGTTACAACACTCGTCGATCGATCATCGATTGATGCCGTCGATCGATCGGTGTGGTAGCTTTGGTTGATCGAAGAAAGAAGTAGAAACTATCGATCGACGTCGACTAATCCATTCTACCATCGATCGATGGCATAGATCGACGATCGATCGATTGGTGTGGTAACTCCCTAAGATATTATTCGTAGCCATCATTTTGATATTTAAAAAAAAAAAAACATATTAATCTTTCATTTGAATCTTTGAGGTTTGAATATAATCGATGACAAAAGTGTTACACCCAGCGTAACGTTGATGAAACTCTAATTGATTTAGTTCAGCCACTTTAGCACTCATGATACGCCTCGCGTATATAGTGACGGCTTGGTCGATGGCATTAGTGTTGTGTCTTAATAGAAACATTGTATAATCAGTTTAATGTTATGCGTGATTAAATTCGTTAGTCGAGGATTGCATTGTCTATGTATGGTTGGTGTTACTTGTAATGTGCTTATTTTGGAGTTTAATGTTATGTAATTGTTTATTTATGTACTCATAAAACACTTAAGAGAGATCAAACGGGCAGACCTGTGACAGGAGAGATGGAAACAGTAATGTTTATATAGGAAACTCAAAATAGACTAAGTTGAAATGAAGGAATGAAGAGGTTTTATTATTCATCATCATCGTGCCCAACTCCCAACTGGGATGGGTTTTTCATGCTACACTTAGCCCAAATGCTAAGTGTAGATGAAAAACTCATCCATCGCTTCTTTGATATTCCCCCCATAGCCATTTTCATTAATTACTGCTCAAGGGAACATCCTGTTCTTCCAAATTTTATTATCGTATGAAGAGATCTCTGCTCGATTTAAAACCTGACCCAATTTTGTTGCTGCATTCTATTTTCAAAATTGACATTTGAAATGAAGACATCATTCTTCACAAGGCCAGTTTGTGAAACACTTTTCCACTAAAGTATCCTCAAGTCATTCTGTACAGCCAGTGACAGTGATTCTCTTGACATTATTACTTACCAAGGGATAATAAGATAAACTGATATACTCACATGAAACTCATTGAAGCCCATAATTGGTGCGTGGGCGATATAATGTCAGAAATGTCAAATAGTGATATAGATTTGACAAGAAAGAGCACTTGGTCACTTTGTTCAAGTAACTTGGGGCTAGGATTACCAAATATCATTTGTGATGCGAGAATATACTAAGAAGGTCTGAATATGGGACTTGACCGAATTTGGTAATAGGCGCCACAAAACAAAATCTGGTGTTTTTGATGAATCAACATAATTGCTAAATCGTTTTCAACGAATTTACTCTGATTCGCCACACCGCAGAAGTTTTTAGTGAGTTCGAGTCATTAGTAGGTGGAAATTCCTGAGGTTTTCATGAGTTGTTATTGATATTAGTTATTAAGTGAGTCAGAAGTAAATGATACCTCAGCAAAAAATGAAAATATTCCTACATGACTCTTGAGAACTTTTTGGTTTAAGTTTCTAAGCTTTGCAAAGATGTGGAGCCAAGACAAATTTAATTAATTTCTAATATTCCCCATTAAGTGATACCATGTTTAAAAATTATTAATATTCATTTAAGTACTTACTACACTTCCAGTCGACAGCGATGTGGATTAATTTTTTGACGCCATATTTTAGGGTTAATTTAGTTAGGAGCTTTATTTTTATTTCTAGTGTATATAGTTAGTTAAGTATTTATTAAACCAGTTGTAAATACCTGTTGGCAATCATCCATAGATATAATTTGGTTTTAGTACTTGTCCATGTTTGGGTACCAAATTTCAAATTAATCGGTCCAGAAGATTCGGAGAACATTTCTGACAAACAGGCTCAAGGGTTCCTGATTCTATAAGGGATCCATTTTTCCATACGACAAGGAACCATAAAAAAATATCACATTTATACAGGACAGAAAATTATTTTGTTTGTATAGTTATGTTTGTAAAAGGTACCAGTGGCCTAAGTACTTATCCGACAAAGAATACTCTGTGACAGGTAGAGAAAGGCATTGCTATTTTGTGCTGTAGTAATGATTAGTTACCATGGGATGGAGAAGCGGCCCGCAGGAAAAATCTACTGTAACACAAATCAGTTGACCTCTCACCTCTGATCCACCACTGATGATATTACTTACTATCCATCTTATTTGAAATATGATGGATAATGAAGTAATATCATAGGTACAATAGCGAAAAGGAAGCAACTGATCCCAATCAAAAATAACGAGATGACTATTCACAAACTATTATAAATCTGTTTTTATTTATCGTAATTACACATTTAATAGGCAGTAGCAGATACAGCTGCAAAAACCCCGGTTTTCCTGATCCAAACATGAAAACCTCATCCACATAAGGACGGATGGCTTAACTATATCGTATTAACTAACCATTTACCGTATAATTACGGGCTTCCTAAAGGTGCTGATAGACTTGAGCATTCACTTGTAACAGAACATCCGAGCATTCGCCGTTTTTAAATTTGTCGAACTGAACAATGAACAGAGCCGAGCATTTAGCCAAACATTGCTACGAACAGTTTCACCATCATTCTAGCGAACGCTCTAGAATATGCTCGTCAAAAATTTATGCTTTAAGAAGTTGTCAAACAACAATGTCAAAATTGCTCGGCTCGGCAAAAAGCTCGTAACACTATTGTTCGCTAGAATGCTCGCTAAAACGCTCTTGTTTATTTTGAACAAAACAACATTCGCTAGAATGCTCATTCCCAGAGGTCAGAATTAGGTAGAGTTATTTATGTACTTGCATCGAAATGTTGATATTAATATGGATCTCCCCGGGATTTCTAATTGACAATCCCGTGTGGCCAACAATATTACAAATAAATAATAATAATATTTCTTTTGTTCTAACAAGCTATGTTGTGCGATCTACAAATGTGGCAACATCGTGCGTGAAATTTTGCAACTTCGGACATCCGATGTCTTTGATGTAAATTTGGCAACGTCGCGCGTGCAGTGGTTTAAATTGGTTAAAAGTTAATAACTTTTTATTTAATAAATCACGGGATTTTTCTGCTCTTTAAAATTAATCTCGGGATTTGGGGCATATCCACTTTATTCTTTCGCTGTATGAAATCAGTGTAGGTACATAAATAACTCTAACTAATTCCGACCTCTGTTGTCACAAGTGAATGCTCAAGTCTATCAGCAGCTTTAAATGTAGCAATTAACAGAATCACTTAATTATTGAAACTATGATTTTATTTCCTCGTTATATAGACTCCTACGCATCTCCATAAAGTCATGTGGTAGGCCTTTACTGGAACGATGACCATGTTTGGTAATATCTAGTTTTTGTTTACTTGCATTTATGACGTGGTGTCGTTACAAATAGAGCGAAATATTTAAGGGACTAATGACCATTCAATTTTTTGGTTCAAATAGTCACAATTGTTATTACTATTTATTGCGAGCGAACTGCTTCAAATTGCTTCTTACGTGTATATTGAGAACACAATCAGTTTGTCAGACACACAAACAGATATAATATGTGTGTACTTGTGTTCATAATTCGGTATAATATTAATCTCTCGCCACCTCAAATCCATGTCACCGGAAAATTGCAAACGCCGTAAGATTGTAAAATATCGCCTGAAATTGTGAACTATTTTTTCTTAATAAGACACGGATTTATTGGAAACTATTGAATTTGCTTGGGATTTAAAAAACGATTTTTTCATAATATATCGAGAAATTAGAATGTAATAAAGATTTATTAAAATCTTACGGAGTCTGCAATTTTCCGGTGACATATACGTATCCTTGAGGTTGCGACAGAAAATACGCTTAACAAATTAAGCGTTGTGTATTTTCAATTGATTTTAAAGTGACCATTTGCATTCATATAAGTACGGCCCTAAAACAGGTAAGTAAGGGTTGCAATGGAATTTAAACTTTGTATGTAATTTAAGTATTTTTGTCTATATCTAACCCCATGAATGAAGAATTTGCCAAATTTCGCTTTATACTGAAAACCTGTTGAAATACAGTATTAAATTTAGAGAAGTTCTTCACTCGTTATACTCAGATCAGAAACTCGGCTCGTAGTGTTAATTATTCAACGATTTGACAGTTACCTATCTGGAATTCATAATATTACTTTTATGACACCTAAAGTTAGTCTATTTTTAGGATTCCGAACATCCGTATGAAGCATCGGAACCCTTATAGGAACACACGTATGTCCGTCTGTCTGTCACAAATTCACAATCATTTTGCTCCCAAGTTATGTACCGGTTTTTATTGCATTCAAATTCTTAGACAGATACTTAATATACTTCAAACAGATCCTGTCATTGAAAACCCTGATGCTGAAAAAAATACATACAAGACAACTGGCAGACAGTGTAACCCCTACCCTTTCTAGAAGACTATTTACAATTTCGAACCTAACTGTAACATTCGTCTCCTGTCAATCAATATAAGCAGATATTGTTCTACTTGATGAATAGTATTGTTTCAGAGGCGCCAAGTGATACCTGTCACTTGTGGAGCACGATCGTGATATTATTTGAACTTAACAAATTAATGCTGAACGCGATTTCGACACTTGAAGCTTTGTTCACATTGATGAAAAGAGTTTAAAACAAAAGCTGATCTGTGACTTCCCACGCAGCAGTTCTTTATAAGAAGATTATAGGTACTTGAAGATGCTTAAATTAGTCATATGTCTATGACGAGAATGATATTTGTCATCAGCTATGAGTGAGTTAATAAGAAGGTGCTGACTAGTCCAAATTAACCTTTTCTTATGACGCAGGCTTTTGCGGCAGTAAATCCAATATACGTCTGAATTTGTAATCATATTAAGGGGGAAATTATAATAAGAAAACAAATCAAGTACCTCGACTTAGCACACGAGGTTGTCGACATGTGGAATGTGGACTCGGGGCTGGCTGAGTCGTCCTGACGCAGGGGTACACGTACCCACGCGGCGAGACGATTTCGGACCGCCAGGCACTTCTTCTCATGCAACCGAGCGGGTGGGCGGGTTGCGGATAGCCCAGCTCCGGCTGGGGGACCGCCACCTGACTACTGGGAGTCGATCTCCCAGCTGGAGTGTCTCAAACGAGACCCCGGACAGGAGAAGTTTCCCGAAAGCCAAATCCCAGGCCAAGGGTTAACCTAGTACCCCATTATCCCTTGACTTACCCACTCCAAATTCGCACTCCTTCCTTTCTTCCTCTACTCCCATCGGTCCGGAGGAAGGGCAACCTCGCAAACCAAAAAAGCCCAACAACCACAATACTAACCATGAAGCAGACAGTGAAAGTAACTACCCAGGTGGGTCCCGGCCAAGCCGGGGAATCCCATGCCGACTCGTCGGTCAGCCCCCATCGTATTCTGGGAGGGGGCAAACTTCTGCCGTTAGAGGACGCGCCTTCAGCGCGTCAGGCTGCTACTACAGCGCCAAATATATGCACAGACTCGGCTGCGGTACACGCGCCAAACACACCGAAACCGGCTGCGGTACTCGCGCCAACAAACACAGACTCGGCTGCTACTCAAGCGCCACTAACTACCCTGACCAAGCTTTCCACGAGCGCCTGGCAACAGAGCATCGTCCGGAACAGCTTCAGAAAAAACCCTGACAATGACCAGAAAGTGACGGGTAAGGCTGCCGGTTCAGGTGGTTCCATCCCGACCCCAGCGGGCGAAGTACGCATGCACCAGCGCGAAAAAACCTTAGCTGGGGAGAGGAAATACGGCGACCAGATGGTCGCCCCAGAGAAAGTACGCGACCAGCCGCGAGTCCGCGAGGGTTTAACCCAGCGCGAAAAACGGCCGGACGCGGAAACGCGCGACCGGGGACGAGTCCGCGAAGGGGAAACCCAGCGCGAAAAATCTCCGGAAGCGTTGGAACCCACCGGAGCTGTAGGCCAGAACCCAGACCGACAGAGACGCGACACCGAAAGACCACCGAGAAGGGCGAGGGGGAAGCGGCTTCGGGCCCCGCGCGGGGATAACCTGGAGCCCAGAAATCTTCCGGGCACCTCCCTCAAACCACAACCTGAACCTAGCGGCTCGGGTGCGGCGAAGAGGGAACGTCCGGATGACACGGCTTCGCCGAGCACGCTTCAGGGAAACCCGAAACGTGTGAGGACCCAAGCTGCTCAAGGGGAGCAGAGAACCTACGCGCGAGCCACGAAGGACATTCCGGCGCGACTCTCCGTAGCGATCTGCTTCTCCCCCCCCTCCAGAGACCTGACACACACCGAGGCGACACATATTCGGACTGAACTGGAAAGACTGGTTATGGAAACCGACCCGACCAAACCACTCCCGGCCTTCCGCGGCTACCCTCGGGTAGCGGACGGCACCGTGCAGATGTGGTGCGAGGACGACAACTCCCTGACCTGGCTTACCCTGAATGTGCCCAGAATAAGACTCCCAGACACTGACCTGACTCTGACCGTCATGCGACAGACCGACGTGCCTACCCGTGTCAGAGCTGCGCTCTTCGTACCCAGGTACAATGGGGACATAGCGCGGCTCCAGAGCATTCTGATTCGTCAGAATACTTGGTACGACATCGGGAGGTGGTCACTGTACAGGGCAACTTCTGTCGGTGGGGATAACCACGGGACATATTTGACCCTGGGAATCCCGACCGATGAAGCCGAAAAGGTGTTGGGGCGGGAGCGACGCATATCGTACCTTCTTGGGTCCATATACGTCCGCTTCTACCCCAAGGCCCAGCCCGCTGACGTCAGGACTGACACCGAGACTGTGACTGAGACCACAGAACCGACCCAGACAAACGACCAAGACATGACTAGACTAGAGGAGGAGATGGCGAGAGCAGCGATGGCTGATGCAGAGGTAGACTCTGCGCCACCTACATCACCAGGGTGGACATCGCAGTTGCTCGCATCCTCGCCGACTCGAGACAACTGGCCCGGAATGGAGGAGGGAGACAGACTGTCCGATGGATCCGTCTCCTCCTAACCCACCACCACCGTCGACGTCGCCCACACCTAACACCATCCAGATCATACAGGCAAATCTCCAGCATAGCCAAACTGCCACCGCTAGCCTGCGCAGGGCGCTGGAGGTGCAACCACGAACAATTGCCCTGATACAAGAGCCGTGGATCAGAAATGATAGGATATGCGGCCTTGGAAACATCGGAGGTAAACTAACACTCAATACAAGTAACACCAACAAACCACGAACCTGCATATTTACACCTAAAGACGTACCTATTACGCCACTAACTCAATTCTGTTCCAGAGACCTGACAGTGATCAGGCTTCAAACCGACAATAATATCCCGGACCTTGTACTAGCCTCGGCGTACATGCCAGGCGACGACGAGAACTGCCCACCTAAAGAGATGACTGATTTGGTCCAACACTGCGAGAACGCCAACCTGGACCTCATCATCTGCACCGACTCAAACGCTCATCACCCACTCTGGGGCAGTGAAGTATCGAACACCAGAGGTGAGGCACTATCCACATATCTTTTCTCGACTAACCTTAACATCGTAAACCACGGCTCTGAACCCACTTGGGTCACTGCCAGGGGACAAACGATCATAGACCTAACGCTGGCCACAGATAATGCGACAAAAATCATCTCTAATTGGCGCGTGTCCGACGAACCCTCTTGCTCTGACCACAGGAGAATTCGTTTCACACTAGTAGCCAACACAAAAAAGCCCGCACCCAAGCGAAATCCGCGCCGAACAAATATACCTCAATTTAAACGCCTCCTAGCTTCTCTGCTAAATGGGCACCAGCTGCACCAAGCTCCAATCACAGACCCCACAGAACTAGAAAACACGGTAACAAAACTAACCGATTACATAACCGAAGCATATCACACGTGCTGTAAACTAACAGCATCACACACCAAGGGTAAGGGTAACCCCTGGTGGAACACAGAACTTAAAAAACTCAGAAGTACACTTCGCAAACAGTTCAATAGAGCAAAGAACACTAGACTCCCTGTAGACTGGGAAACGTACAAAAAAACCCAACACATATTTAAGAAACAAATCAGAATCGCCAGGAAAACTGCTTGGCGGAAATTCTGTGAATCCATAGAATCAAACAACGAAGCCGCCCGAGTAAGGAAAATCCTATCAACTGAACAGGACCGCACCCTCGGCGCACTAAAGAAACCAGATAACTCATACACACAAACAGACCAAGAAACCAGCAGAGTTCTTCTGGAAACGCACTTCCCAGACTGTAATCTTCTTGAGGACAGAGTGTGGGCAGGTGAATCAGGACGAACCCCTGCTGACCAAGACTGGTCTACAGCCCGAAATGTAGTAACAGAAGATCGAATAGCATGGGCTATAAAGACCTTTCAACCATATAAATCCGCAGGACTAGATGGCATCTTCCCAGCCCTGCTACAATGGGGGGAGAGCATCATAACACCATGGCTGCTAGCAATCTACCAAGCCTGTATAGCACACAGATACGTACCCCTAGCATGGCGCGAAGTGAAAGTCATTTTCATTCCCAAACCGGGAAAAACAGACTACACACAACCCAAAGCATACAGACCAATAAGCCTGACATCCTTTTTACTGAAAACCCTGGAGAGGCTCTGTGACAGATATTTTCGGGATGGACCCCTACGTCAATACCCACTCCACAGACAACAACACGCCTACTCCGCGGGGAAATCAACAGATTCTGCGCTGCACAGCGTGGTCTCAAAGATCGAAAGCGCTATAAACCATAAATGCTCCTCACTGGCTGTCTTCATTGATATCGAGGGCGCCTTTGACAAAACCATGTTTCAGAGTATCAGCAAAGCCCTCGTAAAGCACGGTGTGGACACGACACTGAGTGGCTGGATCACAAACATGCTCAAGCAAAGAGCTGTACAAGTCACAATAAATAACACAACAAGGGCCATTGTGGCGAAGGGCTGCCCCCAAGGGGGGGTCCTTTCACCGTTACTATGGAACCTCGTCGCAGATAATCTAGTTAAAAGACTCAATGATAAAGGATACTTTACCGTTGGCTACGCAGATGACATAACCATAATAATAAACGGAAAACACGAAAACACGATATGCAACCTCATGCGCCAAGCCTTGAAAATAGTAGAGGACTGGTGCAAAGAATATCAGCTAGCAGTGAACCCTGCCAAAACCGAACTAGTCCTCTTCACCAAGAAGAGGAAGTTACCAACACTAGAATTACCACGGTTCTTCGGAACCACCCTCAGCCTTTCGACTGAAACCAAATACCTGGGTATATATCTGGACAAGCAGTTGAATTGGGCGAAACACACTGAACACACCACCACAAAAGCCAGTATATGCATGTGGCAATGCAAACGCATGCTAGGTAGGAACTGGGGTATTAGCCCCAATACAACCCACTGGTTATACACCACAGTTATCAGACCGATAATCACGTATGGTGCCTTAGTCTGGTGGCCCAGGACCGACTTGAGCACAGCACAGAAAGACCTTGAGAAGCTGCAACGGCTTGCCTGTGTGGCAATCACTGGCAGTATGAGGACGGCACCCACTGCGGCCCTGCAGGCTATGCTGGGACTGCCACCACTGCACCTTATAGTGCAGGAGGAAGCGGCCCAAGCGGCCTTCAGGCTCAGCACAGCTGGCACTTTAGGTAAAGACTCTAGAATCAAACATACACGCATCATGGAAGATGCCGTAAAACGACAACCCATGATGTCATCACCCAATGACAAAGCTCAAAAGATGCACTATTTCCAAAAGCACTATAACATAGTGCTAACACAAGAATTGGATGACCACTCAGGTCCTAAAGAGCTGAGAATCTACACTGATGGATCAAAGACAAGTACCGGAACCGGAGTTGGAGTTTACTCCAGCGACCTCAACATTAAAATATCCAGACCACTAGGAAAGCTCAACACCGTTTACCAGGCGGAATGCATGGGCATTATCCTAGCGATCCATGCCATAGAAGCCAGGGGAGTCACGGACACTCGTATTCGTATACTCTCCGACAGCGCCTCAGTTCTCCAATCCCTAAATAGAAACTACACCACCTCGAAACAAATACAAGAATGCCACAATGCACTAGAACGCGTCACGGTGACAAACCGCAACACCATAACGCTGCAGTGGATAAAAGGTCACAGCGGATCACTAGGAAATGACGCGGCCGATGAACTGGCCAGAAGGGGGTCTGGTACGATGGCTGTTGGACCCGAACCCATAGTGCCACTCCCTTTCACCCAGCTACGCACGTGGCTACGAGAACATACCCACACACAAGCAGAACGCTGGTGGACCTCGGCACCAGGCTGCAGGCAGTCCAAGGAGGCTATACCACTCCTAGACAATAAACTCACCAAGCGCCTTCTGCGACTGGATAGGAGCAGCCTGCGAATGGTGGCGGGGACCATCACCGGGCACTGCTCACTGAATAAGCATTTCCACACACTAGGTATAACAGACAGTCCTCTGTGCAGAGCATGCATGGAGGAGGAGGAAACGGTGTCGCACGTGCTCCTTGAGTGCACAGGCGTCG
Organism: Mamestra brassicae; assembly: GCA_905163435.1. Lineage (NCBI taxonomy): Eukaryota > Metazoa > Arthropoda > Insecta > Lepidoptera > Noctuidae > Mamestra > Mamestra brassicae. The sequence goes on along the minus strand of LR991000.1, from coordinate 18,527,358 downwards.
CCGATATACGTAGACAAACGATAGGAACACCAAATTCACTCACAGACACCCTGAAATCTTTAGGAGGACTGATCTGCTTCTGGAGGGAAGTCGGCTGGTTGGAATGACGGCCGCCATGGCCCACGCACAATGGTCCAACATCAGGACTAAGTGCGGAAACCATACCCCAATAGAATAGAATAGAATAGATGTGGACTCGGCTGTCATTGTGCCGATTGTCGTTACGGCAAATGGCCTGTTGTCCAAAAGCTTCGACACCACTGTCGAAGCTGTCGTTACGCGGTTGGGTAAAAGGCCTGATACAGAAGGCAGTACTTCTCGATATGGCTCGTATTGTTAGGAGGTTCCTCTCTCTTGAGCCCTGACCGCCGGTAGCTTGGACCCTGTTCCCGATACCGGTGGGCTACTATTTTTATATTTTCAAATGTTTTTATTTTTATTTTATAGTTTTTAAGAAATATTTAGAAATGTAAGAAATAAGTTTAAAAAAAATGAATAAACGGAACAATAATAAGTTTATTTTCGAGCAAGCAATAAATATCTTAGTCACTAGGATACAAAAACTTTGAGCCTATGAACAAATACAATTCTGTGAACATCAGTGTCTGAACTAGTTAACTAAATATCTGTATTTCAGACAGCAGCGCTCCTCCTTTTAATATTATATAATTATTTGTTTGTATAGTTATGTTTGTAAGAGGTGCCCACTATCTAGGAATAATTTTATTTTATTTGTTTGGAACAAAAAACAGTTACACGTTACATTTTAACACAGGTGTTTAAAAAAATAGAAATAACAAACATGTAACCCACACTATTGTCCGCGAATTTGCAAAGAGACAGAGATTGACCAACGTGCACATATTGCTCATCGGATTAATTTAACAAATATATTAACGATTTTGTTATATGGATAGATTATATAGAACAATAAATTAATATTTTACCCTTACGGGGATCTGATAACGAAAATTCTGCCACTGATAGAGAATGGTAAAGTATTGCTTGGAATCACAGACTACTTTTTATCAAAAATCAGCGCCGTTGATTTTTGGATTTGCCCATTGTCACGGCATCTATGCTGCGAAAATGACCGATTCTTGCTCGGATACGACGCACAACTTGAATTTATGTCTATTTTCTACATTACTTTCATTATTAAAATGTTTATTATTGTTTTGTTTCCATGTTGTCGCTGTCAGTCAGTCGGGCGTCATGCCAACTGTGTTCTGTTTTGTCTGTGGTGTGACCAGATACACGTTTTTTTAATGTCCGGTCCTGACATGGGCTGACAGTGATGCGGTTTTTTTAGTTTTTATTTATTTTTGTGATAATTGTAGTTGATAAGTATTTTAATTTTTAGTGTTTCTGTGCATTTTTTTCCGGCAGAATAAACTGAATTTCTTTCTTTCTTTCTTTTAACGATAGACCACGGGAGTCACACAGAAATCAATTGACCTCTCACCTCTGATCCACCACTGAGTAGGATATCCGCCAAAATCCCAAATTCACTTAACAATAAACGTCTGGACAGTCAGACAACAAAAGCTTTCCATTCGTCCATTGTTTAGTAACCCAGTAACCGCAGATTTACAACAATTACACAACTTGATCTAAATATTGTGTAACGAGTACGAAAGTGATAATATCTTTTGCTATCTGTATTCCATCGATTGCCATACAGGGATCGAGATGATTATCGAGTATTGTATCGAATCGAGAATCATCGATTAATTGTATGTTATGAAGATTAGTGCAGTTATTGTTTGCTAGCAATTAATTCAGTTGTTCTGTGTCCTCTGCAATATTTTTTGCATTCTGAGAACAGTTGACGGTCGAATTGATAACAATTATAATTCATGCTTAAATATAAATGATTTTTTTTTAAAACAAGGGCCACCGAAGCGTGTTGTTTAAGAATACCTACTTTGTTTTCTAGCGCTGAAAAACGCTGTGATGGTTTTCGTAAGTACGTTAATTTTGTTAGGGTCAGGTGTCAGTCACCTCAAAATGGTTGGCTTTCTTTCTTTCTTTGTCTCTGTCTGTCACTGGTTGTTTGAAATTATTCTAAGTACAAAGAAAAATAGATGCAGAACTGATACCAAAATAAATAATTATAGGCCAGAGGATCATTGCTAATGATGATGATGATTCAAAGGTCTAAATAAGTATGTTGCAAATAGATAAATACATCTTTGTACGGTAGATAATAATAACTGGGACCCTGACAGTCTTCAAGCTTGAATCTGAAAATGCCAGATCTGTATCGATTAACTAATCGATGGTTCGTCTGATAAGAAAATATAATTATAATATATAATATAATAATAATATATCCTGGGACAACTCACACACGGTCATCCGATCCCAAACTAGGCAGAGCCTGTGCTATGGCAACCAGACAACTGATAAACATACTTATATATTTCTAAATACATACATATTATAGACATACTACACCCAGACACAGAACAAATGATCATGCTCATCACACAAAGATTTGTCCTGGGTGGGAATCGAACCCACGACCTCCGGCTAAGCAGTCAGGGTCACTAACCACTCGACCAACAGGCCAGTCAAATAATAAATGATATATAATTAATGATATATGTAATCGTTTGGAGGTTATGTTGCTCTGCATTACTTATCTTTACATTCTACTGTGATTCTAGAGTGATAAGCTCCTTGGGAGCCTTCAACACTATTACAAAGTGTTTTGATAACAAGATTCTTATAGATATGAGTATGACGATGATTGATTAATTTTCAGCTTTACTACCCTTTAATCTTTAGTTGGACAAGTAAAGCTGCATCAATTGTTTTACGTCCCAGACTGGCTTGATATTTTGTTAAAGCTTTTTTTGAAGTGAAATCTTCCTTAGGCGCTTTGAGCACTTTTTGGGTGAAACAAAATCATGGAATTCGCGTCATCGTCACCGAACGCTTTAGCTTTCGCTTAGTTTTCACTTCTATCGGCAGTCCCCAAAGACTTCCCCGCATGTTTTTTTCTTAACCTCCTGCTGGATCAAGGCGTCCCTAAAGTCCTTCTTTTCCCAAGCCACCTCATACCAGAGTAGTTGGAATATAGGGTATTCAGATCACAAATCGTGATCTGAATAACCCTATATTCCACAGTTAAACCATTCGAGTATCAGATTATTCCTCTGTAACCCCATAATATACATAATTATTCAAAATTTTCGTTCAGTTTATACCTCTGTTTTTCAATCCAAGCCACTTGTAACCATTCTTTCTTCGTCAAGTCATAAAATGGTCTACTAATAACATTTATAGTTTTCTATTCAAACATATATTTTTTTTTTTAATTAAAGTCCTGTATAGTAGTCGCATACTCATCAGTAGCATCTGTTCGAGTGTGTAAATAAACAGAGCAGTTCAATATGAACTGCTGATTATAAGAAGCGGTTCAGTATGATCAGCTCATTATAACAAGCTGTTCAGTATGAACTGCTCATTACCTTTAACAAGCTGTTCAGTATGAACTGCTCATTACCTTTAACAAGCTGTTCAGTATGAACTGCTCATTATAACAAGCTGTTTTTGCTTTCGATGTCGAACTATAATATGTGGTTGGCAGGTGGTTAACTATATTAATATTTTTAGTGTTAAAGAAATAAAACTCGCAAGTAGGTCAAGTTTAAATATTTATTTCTATATTATTCAAATATTGTTTTATAAGCAATGATACATTTCTTACATTACTATTACTTACATTTTCACTAACCTAAATAATAGAATATGTGTAAGTAAGTTTGTAGGTTTAACATTCTATAATCATTTATTCGTAAAACTAAGATCGTTCTTATTTTATCTTACTGACAAAACACTTGATTTTCTTTACACCATTTATTTAAGCAAAACACATTTTTTAAGGCACATATATTGGTATGATACATACAACTTATAATGTCAGATGAATCTGAATAATTGTTATATAATGTCAACAAACTCGGGCAGTTCTTACTTTCTAAATTGTATACATTATTAATTCGGAATATATCTTTTATCCATAACACTTTTTCGTTTCCTTTCGTAAATATAGATTTATTTTTTAAAAAATCCCCAAAGATTACTTGATAATTAAAATATGGTACAAAGCCTTCGTTCCAGTTTATTCCTCTGTTTTTTTCAATCCAAGCCACTTGTAACCGTTCTTTCCTCGTCAAGTCATAAAATGGTCGTGGTGGTTTTATCAACAGTACTTGTACGTGTCCTTTGTACATTATTGCTATTTCTTTTGGAATAAACTCATTTTCTTCACTCTTAAACCCTTGAACATCTACGATGACATTCATGATAGTTTTCTCACAATATTACTCAACGGCTTGTATTCGAACAGTCGATCGTTTATTATTAAACAATAGGCAGATGTATTATTTTGAATATCTTCAGAGCATTCAATTTCTAATCGCACGTCAACTGGTCCAGTTTTAAGTGAATCGTTTTGTCTTGAACAGTCAATCACAAAAAGTGGAGCAATTTCTTTAAATTGGTCTAAGCTAAGCAATGGATCAATGCCTAAGTTGTAATACGACTGACGAAAATTAGCATACATTTCATATAATATACTGTATTTACCTTCATCAAATTTCAGATTAAGTGAGTCATACGGATAGTATTGAGAATTCAAATATAATTTAATATTGCTTACATTGCAGTGATCAAATATAGAAGAACTTCTAGTTTTATTATTTTTTCGAGCTGTTTGCAAACCAAATATTACAAACCTCGGTTTTTCTAGCTGGGAAGTTGTCTTTACTGACCAGGAATGTTTTGTTGTTCTTGGAAGTAATGGATATTCATACAAATCCCAATTTCTAAATGCTATCTGTATAGAACGATCTCTCTCCAAGCTTTTGAGCAATAACAATTTATTACGATCAGAAACTTTAATATGCGGCACACGCCATTGTATTTTTTGTATATCTATTTCTACGTTATCATTTTTGTCTATAAGCACACAGTTCAATGCTGAGCTGCTTCGTTGTAAAATAAGTTCATGTTTACAATTGATTATTATTTTGTTGTAATCTTCTGCAAATCCCAGTATTCTGTTCAATGGCACGATAACACTAAAATATTCGTTTCTTAATTTCGTACCACCTAAGTTCCATCCCCAGACTGCTGCAGCTTTACTTTCACCTTCATTCATTGAGATATACGATTTTAAGGTGGTTGTAATACCAACATTTTTAATCCGATCGATTTCAACACCATTTATTTCGTATCTAATATCTTGAAACAAATATGAAATGGGATTATTTATAAAATCAACATCTTTTTTTACTAATTTTCCCGCTGCATCTTTAGTTGACACATTTACATATCCTTCTATGTAAATGGAACTACCTGACGGCAATACATATAAATCTTGCTGTTGTATGGGTATTCTAATTTCATCATTTTCTTTAAAGCTATTATTGTATGGATTGTAACTGTGGATCTCATAACCCTCAATAGAGGTATCATATTGTGGTAAATCTGTAATTTGAAGCATATTATATTTTAAAACCGATATCTTGAAGAAATCTTTTGTTTTCCTTTGAAACTTTATTAATTCTCACTGCACTGACACGTCTCACTTCTTTGGATATTGGCAGTCTTATGTTATATTTCCCTCTCTCATTAGGAGTTTTATTAAGAACAAGCATGATGTTGGTATGAATAAAACGAAGGAGGTTACTTTAAATAGGTAATAAAAAATCCTTTTTCAACACTAGTGACTTTTATCACCAACAACGAAAGAATGTATGCGTATGAACTAGCAATGTCATTTATATTTTTATAGTTTAACGAAATTTGGAGACGTAAGAAATAAAAATCACTCACTTAATTAATAAATTCCTTTATTACTTTTCCAAAATAATTTAAGAAATTTTAAACATAAGTGTCCACAATTATACAAGTGATCATGTTGTACATTTTCATAATTGTACTGAATATTTTTTCCTAAATATTTTATTAATTCTTTAGGTGGTTTTAAGTTACCATAACTGTCAAAGTATTCAATGTGATCGTATATTTTGGTATAGGCTACCCAATGAGTGCCAGAGTTTTGAGAAATATCAAGATTAATCACTCCACATTCTAATGGTAATGGGTTACCTGGTAATTCATCTCTCATAAATACACCTCGAAAGAATGGGATACTATTTGAATGCTTCAATATATCAATATTAGTTAAAGCTCTATTGGGTAGCCGACCATTTAGTTTTTTTTCTTTGTAACAAAAATTCCTAAACCTTCTTTGTAAGGCTTAAGATGTAATCCTTTTCCAATAATTAAAGCTTCTATTTGCTTGTTGTGACGTTCCGATTCAAGCAACTGTTTCTTAGCTGTTTTATATGAATTAATAGCTTTCGCAATCCCAGCAGCACCCCCAGCCAAACTTCCAGCGGCAGATAAACCAGCAAATATTGGTACTAAAGGAAGAAATCCTCCAGTTTTAGGTACTGGTATAATTCTGGGTAATTTTATGGGTAAATCAGATGCAAATTCATGAGCTGCAGCGCAGGCTAATTCCATTAACGCTTTCTTACAGGTGGGTTTTAGTTTCTTGATGTGTTTTTTGGTATGTGATACAATATTTTTAAGGGTTTTTCTAAACCCCGCTCCAGATCTTACTTTATCCATTTTGAAAGATGATAAACCAGCCATTTCTTTATTGCTTGTACATAGTCCTCGTGCTTTTTTCATTGTTATTATATTTTTTAATTATTTTACATAAACCTGAATTATAAAGTATGTCTTTATTGCATTAAGAATAAAGTGGAAGTGAATAGATAATTGTTTGTAAAATGCTTAAATATTGTTCAGGAGTTATAATACATTTGATTTATCAATCCAGCTATTTTCACTGGTCGGCAGCCCCAACCATTTAACATATACTCGCTTTCCTTCTCGTTTCAAAACTTTTTCAACGAGGTATATGTCGGGATGATTGGTTTTCTGAAGTTCTTGTGCATAAAATGCGCCTAGTATTGGTCGACATCTACCATCTTCTATTAAATAAGTTGTTGGATTTGTTCCTTGAATTTTTGTTATTTTAAATATTTCAGTGGACCAGTTGGGATAATAACCTTTATCAAAACATCCTTTATATTTACTTACTCTCACAAAATCTCCTACACTAAATTTCTTACATTTCACTTTTTTTCGAGACTGAGCTGCGTCTAAGTATCTTTGAAGTATATTTGTTTTATTCCTTTGATTTATTGAAGCAGGTGACTGACCGACAGTTCTATGAACATCATTGTTGTACTCATGTAACTTTTTTTCTAACATACCGTTAAACCATTTATAATTTCCATTCAAACTAAATTCCTTGTATAGTTTATTCTTTAACGTTCTTATTAATCTTTCAACAATTGAGGCCTTTTTAGTAGAATAAGTAGAATAATGATTAATTTTATACTTATTAACAACACTTTTAAATTGATCATTGTAAAACTCTTTCCCAAGATCGGTTTGCAAATTTTTTGGAACTCGTCCTGTTTCTATTACCGTTTTAAACGCCTCTGATACCTGTTGCTTATTTTTTTGTTTAAGTGGAATCGCCCAAGCATATTTTGAAAAAGTGTCTATAATCACCAGTATGTATTTATAACCTGCATTCACTTTTGATATTGCTTGCATATCCATCAAATCTGCTTGCCAAAGGTCATCTATATCTTTAAGTATTACACTTCTTCTTGGGAAATTAACTCTAGCGTTTTTATGGATTTCATTTATGACGTCTATTTTGCTCATAATGCTTGCTTAACTTCCCTGCTATTTCTTTTAAATCAATGGTCTTTTCAATGTTATTTAATCTGCTATTTAAACCACTAATTAATTTGTTCAATTGTTCTATTTTAATTAATATTTCAACTTTGTATTTATTAATATCTTTGCAGCATTCAGTTTCGGTTGATTTGTCTAAGATCTCAATATGCTCAGAGCTTATTTCATTAAAAGACAGCGACGTTTGTTTTGTATGAACCTTCATGGTTCAGACTCTCTTAATAACTAAATATAAAATTAGATACAATGCTTTTTATTATTTTATTATACCGGCTTCTTTTAACTCTTCAACAATTGATATAATTTCATTGTCATGATTAGTATTACCAGCGTTTTTTGAAGCCATTAATAGTCTTAATCTATCGATTAATTCATTAGGGTCATCCCAATAAACATAATCTGTATTACTCTTATACTTTTTTTTCAATTTAGGTAAGTAGCCACCACTTTTTGACTTAATGACTTGTTCTGCATGTTGAATGTAATTTTGTTCAGAAAACAAAGGTTTTATGATTTGACGGTATTTCAAACCTTTATCACCTTTTAATTGGCCGTTTGGATTAAAGTCACGTTTGTGAGCATTTGTATTATGGAGCATATCTTTGTAAACAATTTTATCAGTTTCAGTTACCAGACTGAGGTCAGGTCTATTACGTAGTAAAAGTTCTTTAAGTCCAGGAGTTATTTCATAATGTTTGTCATTAACTGTGGCTATAATTGATTTTAGGGAATTGTTAACGTTGTTTGTAAAAGAAAATGATACTTTAGAGTTACCCATCATCAAATTTTTGTTTTCACTTCGAATCCCGAAAGGTACATTCATGTTATTATCATAGATTTCAATCATATCTTCTTTATTAAGTGACATAAATGTATCGTTCTCGCTATCATCACCTGTGCAGCTAAAGGATGCAGAACCATCATTTGAATGTTTCTCTATAAATCCTTTGAAATTTTCAAAATCTACGGGTGAGCTACATCTTCTCATTATATTATTATCACCTTCACTCGTATCCAATATAGTTCTATTCTTATCATTAACTTTAATTAAAGTCTCTAGAGGATCTGTTATTGGCTTAAAAAGCTTCTTAAATTTCAAATTATCGACATCTTCTGCATTTTGTATTGTTTTAATTTTATTTTTTATACTATCTACGGATTTTATCAATTGTTCTTTTATATTGACCTCCATAATGATTCCCGACAATATCCAACCGTTATTTACAGATTGTAGACTACGATTGATATTTTTTTTACAGTATTATGGTTTTTATTATGTTTGCTCAAAAGTTACGAATATGTCAAACCCCTGTCTATATCTACCTTCATTTAGAGAACAATCTTTATTTATCAATACAAAGTCAAACCGATCTTGCCATATAGTAGAGCAAAGTTTTTTAAATTGAAGCCACTCCATATCCGTATTTACATGTTCATTATAAATATGTTTTAAGTTTATGTCGTCTTGTTTAAAGATTAACAAAAGATTAACATTATCTCGTATTAGTTGTTTAGGTATTTTGGAATAGGTTTGTGATAAGTAAAAACAATCTATCTGTTTGTGTCTCCCCATTGCGAAGTAGTTACGAATATTTATTTGATTTTCACATGCGACATCGTCGAAAATCATTATTGAATTGGTTAAGGCGTCATTAGGATGTATAACTTCTTTATTATCATGGAAGATAAATAACTTTGCATTGGGTATGCACCGGATGACCTGTTTTAAAAAACAATATTTTGGCTGGAAAGCTGTCTTCGAGTATAAATAAATATGCTTGAATTTTACTCCATTTTCATGTAATAGTAAATTAAGCATTATATTAGTTTTTCCACAGTTAGATGGACCGCATATAATACATCTTATAGTGTTAGGTAAGAGTGTGCTATGTCTCACTTTTTGTGAATGATTTTCTAATTTTATATTATTTATTTTAAAAGTATGTGATTGCTTAACGAAATTCATTGTGAAATGTGAGGTAATAAGACATGCCCCGAGTATATATACTTCTTATTTTACTAAAAGGTGCTATGTTTTATTTTTAACTAATTCTTAACTTGTAAGTAAAGTATGAAGAATATTGTACTAAATCTTTAATTAGACAGTAGTGTCCGATAGAATTTTTTTCGATATAAAGTAAATTAAAATGATTTTTTCTTCTATTTTGCGTTGCATAAAGAGGTCCGGTCACAGTATTATTTTGTAGGCCATATATATTTAAACTGATGTTGGGATTATTTTTTTCTAACGTTTTAATATCATTAATCGTAGGAGGAAATGACATTCCCTCAATATTTAAAACAGAGGTATAATGGGGGTATGAACTTGTTCTGCATACATTAATTTTAGCTGGGTATAATCCAGCAACTATACTCCATAATAAACAACAATTATCTTTATTTTTAATATTTATACAACTTTTATACTGCTTAATAGCTGACGGCAGTTGTATATAAGACCCACCTCTCATAGGGGAATACTTGTTTACATTAATTTCGAGATGACTCATAGAAACAAATGTCCAACCAGATTGACAGTGCTGGAACTCGGTTAATTTATTATTTAGTTTATTTATTACTTTGATTAATAATTCATTCAAATCAGTGTTCTTATAAATAATTTCATATTTGGTATTAAACGACTTTAATTGTTGTTCGTCTGATTTTGATAACATAAAATAGGCAAACAATTCGAAATTCAATTTTATGCAATTGTGTTCATTAAGTGACATTTTTATCAATTCTGTTATATTTATTAGATGATCACCCAGGAACGCCTCTAAACCGAGGTACTCGTCTTCCTGAGTGACATTCAATCTGTATGTCATTAATCTGTTTTTGAATGCTGTTGCAATAATATGAATATCTGTGAACTTGGTATTCAATAAACAGTTTGCTTTGTGTATATTCGTTCTCATATGATAGGAATACTGATTTTCTGGTATTTCAATTTTACATTTATGACAGGTTATTGACTTTCTAGGGCTCGGAGCGTTGATTCCTTGCAGACAGGTTTCGTTCCAGAGAGGAATTGTGCCGGAGACTAATTTGCGAAGCGTTTTTATAGGCCTAAAATCACGTCATTCAGTCCAAATTTGTAAAACTGCATACTTGCAAAAATTGTCAATTGCGTACACGAGCGTATTTATCGTAGCGGTTAAGGTTTTAAGTTTACAGCGTTTTATATAAGACAAATAAAAAAGCGATTTTGAATCTTGTGTAGGTACTCACTTAAATCAACAATAGGGGAAGCTCATACCTACTTACAATTATAAAAAATGTTTGTAGGTTGTTGTTTTTTTGCTGAATGTTTTCGACGTCGATGACGGCGACGGTACAAACGCTGCGGTTTGCACGCTCGCATGCAACTCCTAGACATGTGGAGAAGTGGAGATATGACGAGTCAGAATCTCATATTTCGGTATACAAGAATAATCTTGTTTTTATCTTATAATTTTGAACCTTATTACAAAAATCAAATAAATCTGAACAAGTATAAAATCAGTACAATCTCGAAAAAAATAATCACATCATCGCTAGCGTTTCTTCACCAATAATGTCGGTAAGTAAATTAGCGACACTTTTATTAAATTAATTATTTTTTCGCAATTTCTATGATAACTTACATAGAAATATAATTTTAGTTTTTATGAATAATGAAGTTGGGCTGCCGATATTAATAAGTAATCATAATTGTATATTAACTTATCTTATTCATTCTTATGTTTCAGGAATCCGAGCAACTTTTTATTTCAACCCCGTCATACTCACCGAATCCAGCACCACAACAATTACGTCAAAATGTGATGAACTATTTGGAAAGAGAGAGACCGTTTATATCGTACTCTCCAATTTCCCCCACCATTGAATCAAAATCGGGAGAGAGAAACATCACCCCAGTTAGAAGAAAGGTTGAACAGCGCCAATACCACCAGGAAAACCGTCAATGATAAAAGACGAGGGAGCAAAATGATGTATTCGTATGTTAGAAAGTATGTAAAGGGCCCACACCGTAAAATAATACGTATTCAAATCTTTGAGGGTGAAGAACTCAATGGTTCTAAATTATGCACTTGTAAAGCTAAAATATGTGCTCAACATATTGTTGATAATATATTTACTGATGATATATACGACTGTGCTAAAGATATGATAAATAAAATTCAAAAGAAAATGTAGTTGCGTATGTACAATTTACATTAGACATAATGGTTGTAATGTATAAACTATGTATCATTCTAAATCAAATGTAATTAATTAGGTATTAATATAAACCTAGATAATAAACAGTTATAACGAATTTATGTATTTTAATTGACATTATAATACTACTTAGATATAAAATAGTAAGTAAAACCGAGCGTAGCAATAGTATGATAATTAGACACAGAACGCCAGCTTCCTATAACGAGCGATACCTCACCTCACGCACACATAGATGTGGGACGCATGCACTTGCGCGAGTGGAGATTGTTCGTTGCGGCTGGCATGCATTGCTGAGATCCCTTTATGTACACATCAATGTGTGCGTGCGCCCGTTTGCGCACGCTGTAGGAGTTGTAACGTCCTGTACCTATTTACTTTGCGTCTATGTTGCTATTTTGTTTTGATCGGTCTCCTTATAAAGAATTACTTACATTGCAAAACTCATGATTAATGGTAAACTACTAACATACGATGACTTTGCCTGCCATATCTTCTCAATAAAATTTGTGGGACAAGGACAGTGAATAAACTTCAATGACAATTTACAATGGATGCGTTTACATATGGGATGAGCATTAAAGCCCGAGTTACTTATAAATAGCTTACAATCAGTTAAGACGACATTACATTCTTACAATTCGTAGTGTGAAGGTTCTCGCGAAAAAATATTAACATTACAATGTTTAATCCATTAAAATCTGATTTAGAAGGCATTCGTAAAATTATTTGCAAGAATGCTAACGGTGAAATTATATTTACTCAAGATATGCAGACTGACCTGAAAATACCGAATGTAAGCTCATCTAATCACAAGGATAGTGATACAAGCCAGACAAAAGAGTTATTTGACCTAGAGATGATTCAGTATCTTATAGTCAAGACTGAGGGCCATCATGAAGATGTTCGTACATTTGTTCGAGTTAGCGACATACAGACTGATCGTGGAAAATGTAATGCAAGCTCACCAAAACCTAGTGAAAGTAGTAAAACAGAAACAGCAGACACAGCTCTACCTGATTTAGAAGATGTTTTATGCTACCAGATTCAACCAGGAAATGAACTTTTTTTCTTTTAAACCGTTTTATCTTCACTGTAACAGTGTAACAGAAAGACAAAAAACCTGATGCCAGCTGTCAAAGATAGGCTAAATGTTGTGTAGTGCGTTCTGCAAATTGACCAAAACAATGTAAATATCCTCTAATAAATTATGTTCTACGATATTTATTGTTTCATTTACACAAAATACCTACCTCGATTTGGTCTGCATGATCTTAATATACTTCTTATACCAAAACTAGGACGCAATCTAGTATGTTATATAAACAAATAAGATTTGAGAACAAGAGCCATTTCACAACGAAGTGTGTGTTAATTCGAACACAATATAATTTTATCTACACAATAACTATACATGAAGCCTGCATTTTACACAGGTAACTAGATGCTACCCTATATAAGGTGTCGGAGGAACACATCTGTGCACATTCCACTCCAAACTCGTTGATGTCTGAATAGACTATTCCTACTGAATGATCCATTGATAGGTATGAAGTGACTGCTCTTTTCATTCTGAATAGACCATTCCTACTGAATGATCCATTGATTGATATGAAGTGACTGCTCTTTTCATTCACATGAAACTACTTTCAATGTATTTAGTCAAAGTCTCATTTCGAATAGTGAAATATAGGAATACTCGAATGGTTAAACTGTGGAATATAGGGTTTTTCAGATCACGATTTGTGATCTGAATACCCTATATTCCAACTACTTACCAGCCCTCACGGTAAGCACCCAGGTCATCTCACCACCTCTTTCTGGGCCTGCCTCGGTGACGCCATCCGTTTTCAGGCACCATGGTTCAAAATATCTGATAAAAAAAATGGAATGGATGGTAGTCAACCTCCACAGCAAAATTAATACCAACTAGAAATTGTTTCTCAAAGGCTTGCCTTATTGTGGACTGAATACAAATACTAGATTACTCCATTAAATATTCAGTGTTGTTACCATAATCCATGCTCAATCCATAAATCGAATATTAATGCCTTGTTACATCACCAGTAATTGTCTCAAATAATCGAATCTTCGTATTATTACATACGTGATACACTCACACACGTTCTCATCCAAATTGAACTGAATTCTACGAACAAATCATTTTGGGTAATGCAATATTTATCTCAGTTGAATCTGGATCGAGATAATCACTTCGTAAACTGGTATTTTATCGTTAATTCAGATACTGTGAGGAGGAATGCTTTGCTCTGAATTTGAGTGATTGTTCGACGTTTATAAATTGAATTCCTTAATATTGCTTAATGGGATGCTCTTACTTATGTATTTTATAGAATTATTCCTAGCGATGTTTTGCACAACTAACTTTTGCCCGCTACTTTGCTAGCGTTAATATAGGTTACCGCAAAAATAAATACCTTCTCCAGGGTATCATCTATCTCTGTACCAAAATTCATCAAAATTGGTTTAGCCAATTAAGCGTGAAAGCATAACAAGCAACCTTACTTTCGCATTTAAGATTTTAGTAAATATTTAAGCCTTGTTTTTATTTTCATCTCATCTGCCTTTTTTTTAAAAAGGATGGGAAATTGTCAAATGACTTCTTCCGCTCTGGGTGGAGCGGAAGGGCATGTCGGACTCTTACTGACTAAAACCTATCCATGTTCCTTCTAAAGCCCTTTGCATTCCATGGCCGCGGTGACTCTTTCGGACAAATTACGCAACCCTGCCTAGTCTTTATACTACGTTGGGGTCGAGTCTCCAGTCCGAATGCACGTTAACTCCACCATTCTACCAGTAACGGCTGCCAAAGACATCGAATGCCAATCGGGACCAGAAGAAGCTTGGTATGTAACGGATAATTACCCAAGCAAGCATTGTTTAACCGGGAATATTGACCTGAACAGCAGTTATTACTTCGCCAGGAGCACTTCTGGATTTTATTCATTTTTTTTCAAGTTCAAATAATGTATTGTAAAACATGGGTAAAATATAATAAGGCAAATACCCTTTGCACACAATAGATCCCATGCCTTCCAATAAGAAGGCTTTTACTCAGCAGTTGGTTATTCCGGGCTAAAACATTGATGAATATTCCTTCATCACCATTTTAGCCTGGACTCCCGCTCTGCTGGCCATACAATTCTTACCATCAGTCTCCATGCTATGGTTCGTCCTCCTTATTACATTTTGATTAATTCATTTTATTGACCCCACTGACATTAAAACCGTTTCATTTAAGTCAACAATACTCATAAATAACAACTCATTTGTCTTAATTAACCTTTACAAATTGCGTTATGTTCGTTCATTACATTATTACGTGGTTTTAAAGAAACAGATTTACTTCTATCTCGTCCTCATGGTTTACCATCAGTTGCTAACACAATAACTGTTTTAATTAATGATTTTTAATAGAAGTTAATTTAATTTCAGTAAGTTAGCATTTTATTTACATTGATATTTACAACTGTTTTAATAAACACTTAACTAACTATATACACTAGAAATAAAAATAAAAACTCCTAACTAAATTAAACCTAAAGTATGGCGTCAAAGAATTCATCCGCATCGCTGTCGACTGGAAGTGTACCCAAAAGACTGTCGGCATTGCCACGTTGTATGGCAATGCTATACTTTGACCAAGGTAAAAGCCAGTCCTTGGGTCACGCAAAGTGTGAACTAAGCGTCTTGAGAGATCTTTAAACAAGTTATGCGCATTCGGACCCCGCGACCCGACAGTTTCAACCCCAAATAGCTTGAAAATATAACTACCAACAAGTTTATTATATTTCCGCCGCTTGAGGTTCTCTGCAGCCGCAGCGGCAGCGCCAGCACAGCACGATGAGCTAAGATGATGGGATGGTGCAAGAGTATCGACACAAGTAGCGTCCCACACTAATGGCCTACCCATCTTCCATGGAAATAACGACATGTCGTCCGGTCTATTGTCTTCTTTAATAGGTTCTAAAGTGTTGTGATGACCCAATAGTTTAGGCATCTCACGAGGGTTCGATACCGGGCAACCACAAAAGTGGTTTTTTAAATTATTTTTACAAGGCAGAAGAGAGGATATAATACACCATGGCAGATGGCGTTCTGTAGTTTATCTTACACCCATTGGAAAAAGGCATAGGTTTAAATGTATGTTTGTACTTTCTTAGTTTATTTTTGTCATCATGGACATCGGTAAATGGAAACATTGTAAGGAATCCAGAACTTGTAATAAGTGTGAAGTCATCAACCCGCCTTCAGCTGCCGTGGTTATTACTGCTCGTGCCTTCTCTGTTTGAGTAGAGGGCTTGACCCAGCAGTGAGACTGGAACAGGCTAGTTTATCATTTTGTAATAGGACTACCTCATAATTCTACTGACCGCAAGCACTACTGTTGAGCATGATCTAGGTTCGGGCAAAACTTTTTTGCGATGGCTTTATGTTCGGACCCATTCTATTGGACTTAAAAATGACTGGCGTCATGTGTACCTGGACCTCTGCCTAACCCTGAGGGCAATATAGGCATGATGTTATATTATATTGCGTCTAATGGGTGTTGATAGAATTTAGTTCAATCCACGCCCTATCGGTGATAGGTAAGTCAAGGATAGCGTACGTTCTCTTACGCAACCGATGCGCAAGCGCAAGCTCTACATAGCTTATTTAGTTAGGATTACAAATAGTTTTGGTATTGACTTATTTAAATAAAAATAAAAAGGTTAGAGCTCCGATCTTCAACTTTCATTATCAATTTATTTACTAATAGAAGATAATTATTTAATATACGAGTATGCAAAAACTCTTCTGTAACTGTGTGACTGACAGGCAACACACAGCCGAAATTACTGGTCGTAATAAGCAGTTTGGCATGTAGCACTAAGAGAAGATTTCCCGAAATTCCTACGGGATCGTGAGAAAACTTATCATTTTATAATTTGTAAGAAAATATGCTTAAAAATTGTGATTGGGGCTTTCTTTTAGATGCGATTTAAACTTCAGCCTCCTGTTTAAAAATTCGCAAACCTTAATTTCTCTAAAAAACATTTGAATTATATATTTATCTGCTTATCAGTGTTATGATATACGATATACAGTCAGTCCCTACAAGTTTGTCGAAGTTCTGACCAATTTTGGCTTAATTTGTACACAATGGTGATAAGCAGACAAACAAATAGGTATTTTATAAAATCATTTTTGTCTGTTGACGTTATTTTCAGGGTGATCATCACATTATTGAGATGTTGTTTTGTAGGCAAGTCATCTGCCTAGCTTTTTCCCAACTATGTTAAGGTCGGCTTCCAGTCAAACCGGATTCAGCTGAAAACCAGTATTTAACGTGGAACGGCTGCCTACCAGACCTCCACAACCCACTGGGTGACACTGTATTTTTTGGCAAAACTGGAGTTAGATTTACTGACTTCTGACAAACCGTAACGACTGCCAAAGATCTACAAAAGACAGCCGGGATCAACGGCTTAACGTGCTTTCCGAGGCACGGAGGAAACTCGGTATTAAGATGGTCAACCATCCACAGACCAACCTTGACAAGCGTTGCTTAACCTAGATCGACCCGTACGCCTGTTATTCTTTAGCCACGAGCTTATGTAGTTTTGTAGGCAAGTAATAAAAAATAGAAAGCGAAGAGAGAAAATATTTCTACGTTCTTTTCTGTGCCCGACAGGGTCCACAATGATCATATTTTTGTAAAACCCTACATACACCACCTAAGTTCACATGTAGAAAAGCAATAAATATATTGAGTTTTAAATTATTTTTTAGTCATCAGAAGAGTCGTAGTTCATTCAAGCAGTTCCTTTAACTTCTTTACAGTACACTGTTACCCAGTAAAATACAACCTGTAACGAGATAAACGCAATACCTCTTAAGAGGTCATTGTATTCATTATTATGAACAAAGAAACAACTTTTACTATGGGACCAACACTGAAATCGCGAAAAAAAATCAACTCCCCCATACATTTCTGTGCGCGTAACTTGGCAAAATGTACTGAACAGCACATTTTAAATTTTCGCGATTTCGTGTTGGGTCCTATCGTAAAAGTTGTTCATAATGATGAGCACAATGACCCCTTGAGAGGTATTGCGTTTATTCTGTTACACGTTGTATAAACAATATCATTTCAAGATAAACAAAATGAAAGTTCCCCATAGATCCGTACTGTTCCTCTAATAAAGGCAATGAAGCTGACCTGCCACCTGCTGTACCTACTCTCATTATGATCAACCTGCCCTTGACACTACTCTGCATATTTGACGTGACTCGAATCGTGATTGCCTATCATTTACCTAAAACTACTGTGTTTAAACATCATCACTTCAACATAATCGAATAAATTGCCGTCAAGTACAAAGACAATGCTTGTAGACCCTAATATTTCCCATCATCGTTTGTGGTGACGTGTGCTACTATGACCTGAATGCAGATCTCCTCAACAAACTTGACCGCCTTCTAAATTACTGCATTCGATTTGTTTTCAATCTGCGCAAATATGATCATGTCTCTGCGCATCGGTCGCTTTTAAGTGGTTGGTCCATACGCGAGCGTAGAGAACAAAGAGCTCTTACTACCTTGTTATCATTTCTCGACTCTAACTCCCCCAGTTATCTAGCCCCATACATTCAATACATTTGCGCCAACCACAATCGTAATTTACGCTCATCACATAACCGTCTTCTTCAATTTCCCACTCACCGTACTGACTTTATTCACTCTTCCTTCTTTGTTCAGTCTATTTCTTTGTGGAATTCGCTACCCCAGGAAATCAGGATGGTCACCAACCGATTAGCCTTCAAAGTTAAAGTTCGCGAACACATTCGTAAGAAGTTGGCAGTAGTATCATCACATCGCTAATGTTTTCCAATTACCTATTTGTTCTAATTGTTTAAGTATTTCGTGTACCAATTGATCTTGAAAATTTGAGTAATTTTTATATTTTTTTATTTTATGTACCTACAGTTTATATAATTGTATTATTTATTTAAATGTGTGTATGCAATTAAATATCAATCGCTTTTTATTCACCATATTGCACCTACCACCATTCTCTGCATCACCCAAAGGTTGACTGGTAGAGAATGCCTATGGCATTTAGTCTGCCTCTGTACATTTATGTGCGTAAAGTGTTAATAAATATATAAATAAAAATAAATAATTCCTTTGATCCGTAGTTTTTCTCTAATAAAGGCAATCAAGTTGACCTGCCACCTGCTGTACCTACTCTCATTATGATCAACCTGCCCTTGACACTACTTTGCATATAATTAATTTGACGTGGCTTCGCCCGTGATTGCCTGCTTCATTGCGATGACAGCTGTCGAACAGTTTTTTGGAGTAGGTACAATGATTTCATTTATTCATTGTTTTTTTATTTTTTCATTGACAAATAATTTATTTAGAAACATTAATAATAAATTAACAATAATTAATTAATTAAATATATCAACAAAAATTAAACATTTGAAGTATAAAAAATAGTAACCCAGTGGTATCAGGAACAGGGTTCAGGATACTGGTGGTCAGGGTACCAGAGAGGTTGTGGAATTTGTTCGAAAGAGTCACCGCGGCCCTGGAACGCAAAGGGCTTTAGAAGGTACACGGATGGATTTTAGTCAGTAAGAGCCTGACACGCCCTTCCGCTCCACCGAGAGCGGAAGAAGTCATTTGATGACTTCCCATCATTAAACAAAAAAAGGTTTCTTGAGAGAGGAACCTCCTAACAACACAATTCGAATCTAGAAGAATCGCTTCTGAATCAAGTCCTTGATCTAGCTACCTAACAAGAGCCTTCTAAGGTGTTGGTCGAAGCTCGTAACTCCTTAAGCCTTAAGTACCATAATTATCACTATTGTCAGTTTCTAAAAGATGTTTACTGAAAGGATGCGATTTGAATTTGAATAGGTAATTTGGCTTTGTCAAAAAAATAAAGATGATTTATATATGCTTTCAATAATTTTAGCGCCACAGGTCTATAAAAGGAAGTGTAAATGTGTAATTTTCCTTTGGAATATTAATATTTCACGCGAGCAAAGCCACGGGCAGTAGCTGGTAATACGACCTTGAAAGATTTATAGAAGAGACGGTCGACATCCTATTTAAATATTATGAACTTATAAATGCCATCCCATTCTTCTGGTATATTTCTATTCACTTAACGAAACATCCACGACGATTGAAGTCGGTTCTTCTTGAACATTCCTAATATGGAAATATAAAATAATTCAAATAATAACATTTTAATAACAGTTACATGAGCAATTTACATTTTTAATTATTATAACTACGGAGACGCAGTCCAGCTGCGCGCGCGCAGAGCATCCGGAAAACATAATAATTGTCACAAGGATGGCTGAAGAATGCTCATAATACAAGCCATCTGTAGATCCGTGAGAAAAACTAACAAAGAATCATAAATGTTATCATTTTATTGTGATCTTATTCTGAATCATAGTTGCGAAATGTCAAATAAAATGAAGTCAATCCTGTAAACACGATGACGTCCTGCAGTATCGGAAAATACGACAATTTGCTTGTTAGAAAAATACAACCGAAGTCGGTTTTTGTAAAAGTTTATTTTACCTTAGTTAGTGCCTTCCATCATCAGCTCAGTAACATGAGATGATGATTATCAAGCACAAATATCTGAATTGCGTTAGAATGTAAATGAAAAACATTGTACGTGCCTATAAAATTTGAGGGTTGCCCTCAATTTTCCTGGGATCCCATCATCAGATTCTGAATTGGTGACAATAGAAACACCTCAGTAGTATAGGCTTTCGAATAAAAGAATTTTATTAGAAAGCCTATACTAATATCGGTTCACAATTGGAGGAGAAATAGGTGAACATAGACAAAAAAAAATACAAACAGTCTAACATAGAGCATACTTCTAGAAACCCAATAGACATTGGTAATTTGCGTGATTTTGAACTCTCTGCCTGCGTCTGTGTTTCCGAACGCATACAACCCTAATCTCTTCAAAATTAGAGTGAACAGGCTTCTTCTGGGTAAGCTCGCTCCATCTTCGACTTTGACTCTGTCATCTATGACCTAGACTAGAGTCAAGAGCAAACCCATAATAAATTAAAAAAAAAAACTTTTTTAATCAGCCCATAATGTCTCAGTACAGCCTACCCCAAATTCTTCCAGGATTTTTTTTTCCTGTGCCACCTCGTACCAGCCTTCATGGTAAGCGTCCAGGTCGTCTCGCCACCACTTTTAGCGACAGTTTAAAAGTCAATAATTTGAATATCATTGAAACCCAGTGCAAAACAAGCAATTATAAAAATTGTTAGTCTGATATGACTTTCCTTAATACATATTATTGACTTCCAAAGGTGACCAAAGGGCATCTAAAAATGTTGGATTGTAAAAAGTTATCAGTTATAAATTTTATTGCCATTAAACTTTTTGTTGGTTATTTCGTCCGGCTTGCCCGCAGTGAGAATATCATACGCATCATGAAATTGTATAAGCTTAGGTGTTATTACTTTTATGAGTTGCACTTATATTACTTTGATTTGTTGAGATATACGTCGTGTTTTCAATTGTGTATTTATTTATTATTTACTTTATTTTACACCAAAAGCGAAACAAACAGGAAACTTGAAACTAAAGCACATACTATGGGCGTCCTTATCGCATTCCGCGATCCCTTCCAGACAACCTGGGATGGACAGTAATTGTTTGGATATGATTAAAACCAATTTAATTTAAATTTAACATAATAGATACACAGATACATAAATACATTCATACCAAATATACAGGCAGAAAAAATAAATGACGATCATTGATAATCACTGCGACAGGTAATATTATTTTAAGTCTTTTTAAAGCTGGTAACGACTGATCGCGTCTTACTGGGACTGACAATGCATTCCACATACACAGCCTTCTAACCTAACCTATCCGAGTCGGGGTGTTAACCACATTAATGACGTTTTTTTTATATATTAAACGTTAGACCACATGATTTTCGATTACATAAACGTTACATCAAACAACGTTATACTAAATAAGTTTTAGAAGAAATAAATGTTATATGCAAAGAAATTATATCAACAGTTGGTATATCTCACGTTGATAATATCTTATGAACGATAATAAAATGAAATTAGACCAAATGAGTTTATACGTTTTGAAACGCACCCCGTTGTCGGCGTCCGAACAGAAAAGAACGACACCAGTCAATCACCGATGTAGATATATTAAGAGAGCAAAGAATAAAACAAGTGAATGTTATTAAGATTAAATAATATTTATTAATGAGAGGATGGGATTGGATTGGCGTAAGAAAAGAGAGGCTAACGTGATGATAATGGCTGGTGGTCTCATAGCTTTGACTTATCCCCGTTATTTTTCTAAACAATTTGTTGTCAAACGGTGAATGTATGTTAGCCTTTAATTTTCATTCTGCACCTTGTCCAAGAGACAAGTTATGGACTTAGGTTTTTTGTTTCGGTCTTCTGCTGAGTCCAGCGGTGGTCTGGTATATGTCACTGATGTACGTTCTCGTCTCCACTATGGTAACCTCGGTTAATCTTTTTTTGGTGGATGACAGAATTCTTAACTAAATTCATTTAAGGCGGGATAAACGTTTTACATTGCTCGTTAA
Source organism: Mamestra brassicae (assembly GCA_905163435.1). Lineage (NCBI taxonomy): Eukaryota > Metazoa > Arthropoda > Insecta > Lepidoptera > Noctuidae > Mamestra > Mamestra brassicae. The sequence goes on along the minus strand of LR991000.1, from coordinate 18,504,704 downwards.
TTCACTTAACCATGTCAGGAAGTCAGAACAAATGCATAATTAGCTAAATCCGCCAATTCAGCCAGCGGTGGTAATAAGACCACATCGAATTCATAAATCGAGAACATTATAGTACGTTCAAGGACGCAAGCCAGGCCGGGTAGGGGGGCATCACTAACTCGTGACCGGCGCGGCCAAATGTCAAATAGTCTCTCTTGAAACTGCGCTGAGTGCGCGCGCGCAACAATCAAGATACAAACACGATTCGAAACAATCGAACACGAAAAAAAAACGACACTAATTCCTAACTTAAAACTAAAAAAAATCAGCCAGTGGTAATAGTACTGCAGCTTCCACAAAACTTTTTATCGATAGATTCGGAATTTTATCGTTTGTTTACAGTGCAGTTGACATTTGTATCTTTCATAGATAATTACGAGGAAAGGTGAAGCCGAGTGAATGTGGTTCCATCGGCATTGTATCGATGATTAAATAGTGGGAATTGTTTTTTCGATGCAATTGTTTCTTTTGACAGTTTCCTGTTGTAATAAAAATTAGTCTTTTATGTATTGTTAGTGAGTAATGTTAGTTTGAGTAAGTGTGTGCATCATGGGTTGTTTACATTTGTCGTTGGTGTGTGCAGCGGTGCTTGGCTTGCTGTTTGCTGATGTCAACACTCAGGTGAGAGATAGTTTAGCAACTTTCAGTTGGACGAGCATGTAATTAGGTGCTGCAACTATTTCCTATGTTACGACAAGTTTATCACTTATGGTAATTTTCCATATTATGTTGCTTACATTTACTAAGTAGGTAGATGTGTATGGTACAAAAACTGTGATTGATATTATGTGATGTCACATTGCGTAAAATTAACATCTGAAAAGTTTCCGATAGAAAAACTTCTAAAGGTCGGTTGAACCGCGCGAAAAAGTGCGTATGTTTAGTTTAAAGTGCTCTCATAACATGGACCAAATCTACATTTAATTTTGTCTACACTTCATTTAAAGATAAAAGTTCTCAGGTATTACGAATATTCAATTTTATACGGGTTTCTAGAGAGGTAAAATTTAATTTATAAGTTGTTTTTCTCTTCCTATTCAAAGTATGAGGATATTTTGATTAATTTCTCGGCATTCAACCTTGCTTCTCAGTTATAAATATAACTTATTATACTAAAAACATTACGATAACGATCACTGCAGTACGTATGTTTTTACCTGTTATTGTAAACAATTAAACTTAAGTTAAATTATGCACATCAATTATAAATCCACTTCACTTCCAGATTTATATTAAAATTAAACATATCTTTATGAATATGTAAACATAAAAATGTACATTTGACAAACACAAATAGACGCAATTATGTTAATTGTGAACTATTAATATTCGTTCATTAATATTTATATTAAATGCATCTGCTTGCATAATCGTGTAAGATGATTAAAGGAAAAATATAATAAAATAGATATTCCCGCGGCTTCGTTCCTGTGGCCTGCCTAAGCCAGCTATTTTCCTGGAACCAAAAATAGCACAGTGATAAAAGCTTAAATTAGTTGAAGTTTTTTTTTTATATGGGAACAGTCCTTTCAGAGTGTATCCTTAAAAAACATACCATTTCAATTCTTTATTATATTAGTAAACATCAAGATAATGACACTAAAATTAAAAGGTGAATCATTATTTATGGCTAATTTGTGGTAGGTCCAGTAACCATAAATCTCCCTGTCCATCCATTTCTTCACCACATTAATATTCATAACTCTTTTAGTTACGAGCATTTCTCACCTCCTCTTTAAAGAAAAGAAAGAAAAATATTTATTTGGGAATCGCACAAAAAAAAAAAACTGAAAAATAAAATAAATTAAAACTAACAGTCATAAACAAAAAATAACAGAAACAAGAAAGAACAGCATGAATTTAATACGTCATGTGCGAGGCCAAAAAAGGTCTCTATCTCAGCATATACCAAGATAAGCGGTTCCCTTTTTACTTTTCCGTCACTGGCGCCACTTTTAAGCTACCTCTAATGCCTTAATACCTCTCCCACTATTTTTCCTACCATCAAAGTATAATCACATAGTTTTGTCACTGTATTTCTAGTGGATAAGTTAATGCGTTACCTTCGATCTCGTGTCGGTGGGTGTAAGTTCAAGAACTGCTATTAATTTCAATATTGTCATTAACGTAATGTATGCAGGCCCACATACACTACAGCACAATAACATTCACAATTTATGAGTCAAAATAGTTTGCTATAGAGCCTTAAAACATTTTCCTTACAACATGGCACCAAACATGGCTGTTTGATAGTGATCTCTCCTGGAAAGCTCATTTTCCAAGTCATGACCTTCAACTCGACTCTACCTCGATTTTATTAAATCAAATTGTCAGTTATAATCTTGGTTTATTTTGACTTTAATTTAACCAAGTCAATTTTTATTTTCTTGTCATGGTGACTGACTCGTGTGTAAGTGGAGTCCTTTCAAACTGAAAATACTCCAATAACTGAAAAAACTCCGTGCTTTCTGGAATATAAACCATCTCGTTTAGTTTTTGGTTTCTACATTTATACATTTATATTATGTGGTATATTCTGTAGAGTATTTATTTTAAAGTGCACATAAAAATATATCTTTTGATATGCATAACCATTTTACTTTCCCTTACGGAAACCAATGTGGACCATTTTCGACATGGTTATTGTAATCAATAGCTAAAAAACCATGCCATACCATTTCAAGGAGTCACGAGTAGAAATCGTCACGTGACAAAAATCTCCATTTGAGTTTAAACCTATTCAGGCAAATCTAAAAGGAATACAAATACAAATTTGTAGATTCGCTCAGCCTTTCTAAACTATATTAAGGTCGTCTTCAAGTCTAGCCAGATGCACCTGAATACCAGTATTTTAAATGGAGCGATTGACCTCCACAACACAGTTACTGGGTAATGCGATACCCCTTGTCAATACTGGTGTTAGTTTTTTTGGCTTCTGGTTTCTGACTAAACGTTCGACGTATCAAGAAATGATAGTCGAGACCAATAGCTTAACGTGCTTTCCGAGGCATATAGGAGTTTCTGCATTTAATGGACACCCATCTACGGGGTGACCTTTTCAAGCATTGCTTTACCTGTAAGATCAATTCATGCGGCTGTTATTATCCAACCACAAGCATCACGTAAACAAAAAAAATAATGACCATACACTATAATATTTGCTACTTTTGTCACTATGCAAAAAAAGCAAAAACAAAAGAAGAAATACTTCCTTCCCTAAACAAAGTTGAAATTATGTCCCGCAATTATGTGACATACCATTGTTGGAGATACTAAATAAAAAATATCGCTCCCCATACAAAAGACATCAACGCGTCACACCTTCCAACATTGAACAAGTGGACTACCAACCTACTTCAAAGTGTTACCAACCTACTGCAAAGTGCTACCAACCTACTGCGGAGCGGAACGGAACCATTGCCACTAAGGTTAACGACACCTCCGCTACCGCTGTTGTGATGATATGAATAATGTATTGTTTTGTGTGTTAATCGGAGGTTTGGTTTAATGAGATGATAATAGTCAACACGGTTAGTTACGTCGTCTGCATTGATAAATGTTTAATTGTTGACTGATCTTTTTTTGCTGTGGCATTTAGCAGTGACACTATGTAAACTAACCTTGACCCTTTATTTCTTTATTTATTACTAGCGGACGTCACGCGGTTTCACCCGCGTCGTTCCCGTTTCCGTGGGAGTACGGGGATAAAATATAGCATATGTTGCTCGCTGATAATGTAGCTATCCATTGCTGAAAGAATTTTTCAACTCGGTCCAGTTGTTTTTAAGTTTATTTGTTACATACAAAAATACAAATCTTTCCTCTTTATAATATTAGTATAGAAGTATTAATATAGATTGGAATAGACTTTGAAGTATCACGTAAACGTAGTACTCTACCACATCTTTTATTTTTGTTAGCCTGCGATTGTGTCCCACTACTGGGCAAATCCCTTTCTCCTTCCAAATCTCTCTCTTGGGCGATCTCTGGCCAAGTCTGCCCCGCAAATATGATGAGATCGTCACACCACCTTCGCCGTGGTCGATCTTGACGACAACGACCCTCCTCCAGCGTCCAGTGAGTGACGATCTTCGCCCACCTCTCCGAGGGCACTCGTGTGACGTAGCCAGCCAACTCCTACTTTAGCCTGGCTGTATTTTCCCCAACATCTTTTACTTTAGTTATGGAGCGTAAGGATTTTTTTATGCTGCATTTCTGAGTTTCTCGGATTTCGCAGACCGATTCGCACTTGGCCGGTTTTTAGTAGAAGAATGCACTGGAAGCAAATAAATATGACCCTGACCATGGCCCTTTCTAAGGTCTTTAAAAAAACAAGGAATAAATATCATCAATATGAAAAGCTAATATTATTTCACAGTATTTAATAATTTCCTATCCTTAAAAAAGAGATAGATTTTCAAATCATACACAAACATACATACATACATACATACATACGTAATATCTATACTAATATAATAAAGCTGAAGAGTTTGTTTGTTTTTTTATATGATAGCCACATTTATGAGGAAGGCTGTAGGCTTTATGGGAACTAGAAAAAAATACAGAAACGGGAAAAAACGGGATATGCACGTACGCAGTCGCGGGCAAAAGTGTTTTAATAAAACACCATTCTCTCTGCTCTTGATATCCAACCAATCACCAACGCCACTCGGATACCGTCCCCTTTTTTGCATAAATATTAACAACAAAAACAAGTTCTACAACTTGTTACTCAGACATTCTTTGATATAAAACAATATTAACATTTGACATTACGTTGGTCTGGAGTATTGACACCGCGTCCTACATAGATAACATGGCTATCTATGACCATAATACATGTTATTGTGACCTCTGATGTCATCTGTTTTTGTTTGTTTTGTGTCAATAATCTCTAGATCGCACGATTTAAGGTCGTTGATCAATTTCTGTGGAAAACCTTTATCCAATCAAAGTGACAGGAATAAAGAATAATGAGAGTTGTAATCCTAAGCGAGAAAGTGAGTTCGTTTGTTATGCTTTCACGCTAAATCGCTGAACAGATTTTGATGAATTTTGGTACAAAGATAAATGGAGGAGACATTTAAAGGCTACTTTTTGTGAAAATAAAACTTGAAGGCGAGCGAAGCCGCGGGTAGAATAGAGTTTCTAGGGTTCCGTACTCGAAGGATAACCAATGAAACTTTATTACTAAGCCTCCGTTGTCCGTCTGTCTGCCGCTATAACAAATAATAAAAAATAAATTAATACAAGATACGTGTTTTTTTTCGATTTATGGTACGGAACCCATCGTGTGAGAGTCCGACTCGCACTTGGCCGGTTTTTCAATACAGAGAGATTCAGAGTACATAGGTACCTACATCCCTTAATACATACAAGTTCTTAGTAATGGGTGCTTTTAAAAATAAAATCTTCTATCTAATTCTTTGAGTGGGATGATTCTGTTAAGGTTCAAAATAAAAAAATTAAACCGAAATACATTTTATGTAATGATCTCACAGCACCAGTTTAATAATATTGTGCAATGAAGTCATATGCTCTTCTATTTTACATTTTTTACGGGTAATAAATAAACAGAACGATCCATTTATTTTATTGTAATGTCGCTGTTTGCATTCTTGTTTGTTGTGAAGTGATAAATATTTATGTAATTACTTCTCTTCACTATGTTATTTTAATTTTACACGGATACTTCGAGGAGATTATTAATTTCAATAATCATAATGATTTAACGATCATAAAAAATACGTTATTTATTTTTTAAACTTTATGTGCACGTTAATCTATGTGTGTTAGTGGTACACATGTAGGCGCATTTTGTACCAGTCAACCTTAGGGTACACCCCCCCTTTAGGGGAGACCTATGTCAAGCAAAGGACGTCTTTCGGCTGATATGATGATGAACCTTAGGATTAGAAAGACTACAGTTATTATGTGAATGACTGTAGTTGTTTTAATTAAACGAGAAATGTTTTGCTGTCACTAATAAAATAAATAAACCATATATTTTGCAACTTTTTAAAAGCCTAAAAAACATTAACCGTTTAATTTCTTGCAAGTGTAATTCAACACAGTACAGGTAGATATATTCTCATTAATCAAATCGCATCTCATTGTCACCTGCGCGTGGGCATACCACAGATTCACTCACCATGGATGACGTCACAAGTCGCCATGTTAAAGAATACTTTTACTTTCAGAACGTGATTTATATAGCTGCAATTGTTATCTAGTATTCTGAATAGACTCTAATGAAATGTATAGTTTGAGTTATGTAAGAGTTTGGTATATTTGTCTCTGCACTTGTCTGATATTGCAGGATTATTTTGAACTTCGTTAAGTGCTATTCAAAGTGCTGAATATTCAGGTTAAGATTGTGTTGACGTTGTTGCAATCATGTTTCATGTACAATAATACATTGTAATTTGTAAAGGTAACAGGTACCTACGTGTAGAGCTAGCTTGTACTAAGGCGTGTCTTTGCCTTCACGAATACGTTGTTAAAAAGGGATAGTGCTATTCGTACTTTGAAGCTCCGTTTCTCTCACACAATGGAATCATGATGGTTTTAGCATGTCATAGTAGGGGGGTAGATGTTGCCAGGTTGCAGAATTTGTTCAAAAGAGTCAACGCGGCCCTGGAACACAAAGGGCTTTAGATGAATCACGGATGGGCTTCAGTCAGTAAGAGTCTGACACGCCCTTTCGCTCCACCCAGAGCGGAAGAAGTCATTTGATGATTTCCCATACTTAAAAAAGGGGGTGTACGGTCAGCCGAATCAGTGGTTTTACTTGCACTATTTTGTTATTTTTATTTTTTTTATAGTTTTTTTTTTGTTTTTAAATATTTTTCTCCAACATCTAAAACACATATATTTTGTTTTTAATTATTTTTTACTTTCCTGTGTATATGCCTGGAACGCTGTCGTCTCCCCTCTTGGAGGTGGGCGCTAATGGCCGCGACACAGTATTCCATACTAATGCGGTTGTTAACGAACACAATTTTTTGTAAACTGTTTTTTTTTTGTTCCAATAAATATTTTTGTATTTATATTGTACTATCAAATCGCCTCTGTTGGTACGACATGAAGTCAGAGTCCAATCGTCCACTGTTGTGCAGTCAAGTGTACCTCTAGTTTTAGCACACAGAGCATAGGAACTGAATATAAATGAACTAAATTTTACATACTGTTCGATTAGCACAAACAAGAAATGTAGCACAAGATGCTGTCAAAAAAAAAAACAATCTTACAGCGATATCTTACCTTTAGGTCGTTTTCAGATTACTGAGTAGGATCTTTGTGAAGACAATACACACAGTAACAGTAATCTGAAAGTAGTACATACTCGATTCTCAGTTTACACATGCTCAAAAAAAAAAAAAAACATGTATTCAAATTAGGCTGAGTGCCAGCACTTTTTGAACGTCGAAGTTCTACATAAAGACAGTCCCCCAAAACGCCCGCCCGTTACCACTTCCTAGTGTTGTAGCTGGGAAGAAGAAGTGGCGCAACAAACTCCCCAGCAACACATCTGTCTGTTAAGTTTTAAAAACTTGAATGTATACAATAGTATGCAAAGTATTTTACAATACATGACATAGAAAATAAAATATTCATCAATACTGAGTATAGATCACCCGGTTTAAGATCGTTACTTATTTATTTTACAAACGAGAAAGTAACTCTGTGGCTATTTTCTACCATTTCACGTCTTAGCGACTGAATGGATTTGAATGAAACTTGGTAAAGTGGTAGACCATGTCCTGGATACTGACCATGTACTGGGATAAAAAATATCCTATCTCCTATGTAGGATATTATTTATCCCAGTACTATTTTCCCCTGAAAGCAGAAGCTAGATTGGAATAAATGCTAGACAGGTACTTAGGCGGTTGTTCCTAAACTTAACAAACAGGTCAAACATGACATTTGAGTTGTTTAAATCAAGGAAAACTAGTATCATTAGGGGCCCCTTTCACTGTCTTCAAACCTATCTATACTGGTTAGATTTATTGCACATGTTTTATTTTATTTTTGTCAAGACTTGCAGATTTCTTATAAAACCGTCTTCAACCAATAACAAAAAAAAATTGATCAAATCAACCTTTAACTTTACCCAGGGATGTTTTTAATTAAGGATTGTAATTAAGATCGCGTCATCAAAACGATTTGATAGTGATATTCCGGAAACAAATTTATAAACCAGAAAACACTCAATTTCTTTTTAAGAGCCCCGTCACCCTGGTGTTTCTTATAGACTTTCAATTCCTTGTTTTTGGAAATAAATGAACCAATAATGAACTTGGTATATATTTGTATATGTATATTACATTTTCGAAAGATTTCTCACTTTCTACAAAAACCGTAAAATTACTCTGCTCTCTCTTTTCCTCCGAATATCTGTATAATGTCACCATAGCGCACAGGAAACCAGCCATTCCAACAGAATCCTGTCACCTTCCGCCTTCCAAGTCACGCAACCGGAATGCCCGCAGGCATAATCAGAATTAGATAACAAAATTAACATTACCGGCACTATGTTACTCTGACCGTGCAATATCTTCAGTTTTATTGTCCATTCATTTATGATTGTGATCATTGACGTTTACATAATGTGAACATCCTCAGTAAGTTTCGTAATTATTTTCTGTCGAGTGAGAGTCTAGAATTTGATCTAGATCATCTAAATGTTGGGGTCATTGTACTTGATGTTATTTCGTGACTGAAGTTATGTAACTGTTAAGAGCTCGACTGTAAAGCCTCTATGGTAGAAAGTTTTCACAGAACACGTTCTGTTAAATTGCTTATTGCAGTAAATGCTGAGCCAAATCGTATAAAAAATTATCTATTCTGAGAATCAGCTAAGGTGATGATATTTATTTTTGGTAATTTTAAGCTTAATTAATTAAGGACAGTGTTTTCTAGTTGTAGTCATCACCCTAAAAAGAAACACCAAAACAAACTCAGAGGTCAAAATCTCTTTTAAAGTCCATACAATCTGATCATCAGATGTGTTTATTTGCAGATGATAGCACTATTGTTTTTGACAAGGGTAATTTTAAAGAAATAGAATTAGACATAAATACAAACCTGGTGTCAATCATAGAATGGCTTAATGCCAACAATCTAAAAATTAATTTGACAAAGACTAAAATAATGGACTTCAAACTTCGACAAAGAACACCGACACAATACCAAATCAGGTACAAAGGAGACGCAGTACTAGAATCCAAAACCACAAAGTTTTTAGGATTGCACATTGACAATGATATGTCATGGAAATCTCAAATTGATAGTGTTTGTTTAAGACTTTACCGATTCTCTTATGCCCTATACATGTTAGGTAAAATCGCAAACAAAACTGCCCTCCTAACGGCATACCACGGGTATGTAGCCTCAACACTAAGGTATGGACTTATATTTTGGGGTAATGCTGCAAATATATCGTCCGTACTTTTGGCACAAAAAAGATGCATTCGAGCCATCTGTAAATTAAAAACAACAGATACATGTAAGCCGCACTTTAGGGATTTAAATATTCTGACAGTACCGTCGCTGTATATCTATGAGGTTCTGATGTTTGTAAAAAACAATATGCACTTGTTTAGTCATGTAGAAAGTAAACGTCGCTCAGATAAGGTAAACACAATAGTTACTAAGACTGCTTTTGCTTATAAAAGTGTCTATGCAATGGCACCTAAATTGTACAACAAATTACCTTGTGATATTAGAAATAGTAAGAATAATAATGAATTCAAAAATAAGCTCTTTAAGCTACTAAATGACAAGGTATATTATTCAGTCAAAGAGTATTTGGATGACAAATTCTGATGAATATTTATAATTTATATTTTTTGATACTTTCATGACATTATCACTACTTTATCGACAAAATTTTGATAATTTGACATGCATATACTCGTACTTTTGACATTATTATTAACATTTTTATATTTTTTTATACTTTCATGACATTTTCCCTATGTTATTGACACAATTTTGATAATTTGACATGCATATACTCGTACATTTTATGTTATTAATATTCTAAAACTGATTTTGTATGCCTATCGGCGGGACATGGTCTGTACATTAATCTATTGAAAAACACCTGTAATCAGTTAGTCACCTATGTTCACAAAATGAATAAATGAATTTGAATTTGAATTTGAATTTGAATCTGTACTGGTCAAATCATATGAGAACCTACGTGGTTCTCATATGATTTTTGTTCGTCAAAAATGACAAAAGATCCCCCAAAACTCCCGCCCGTCACCACTTCCTAGAGTTTTCGCTAAGAAACATTCACTACTACGATTATTTTTGTCATTGAAGAAGAAGATGGAAAGAAGAAATGGCCCAAAAAACACACTTGATGCATACATTTTATTACGTAGGCAGTTTTTACCAATCCATGCATTGAATACTCTGTATTCTAACAGACTGATACTCCGAAATCATCCTGCAGGCTACTGAAAAGACTTAACCGTGTTTGAACTAAAAAAAAAACACATTAGGCATTTTTGATATTTTGGAATGGTTAGGGAATAATTTCGCACGAATTGCATATGCATGCATTGAGGCATACATTTTCGCCGCGCGGTAGAAAGAGAGGGGGATATTACTTCCTCTCCTACGCCGCACCGGCGGTCTACTCTCCCTCCGTCTTACGAATTTTCGATCAGGACACGTGTCCTGACGCGAGTTTAACATTTTTTTACCTATCCCAAAAAGTGCACAACGCCGCTGAAGAAGTTTTCACTTCAAAAAACAAAAAAGAATCTCATACCCAGATCATTGTCTAATGGTATGCATAAAGATCAACATGGTCCATCTTGCATAATAATTACAAAATAATCGCTCTGTCTCGCCAATTACTGGCATTGTGTCGAACTATTGGGAACAATGGACTTTTTGTGTTACAACATAATGGAACTGATGGCTTAATTGAAACATGTCGCGTCTTTTGAACTTTGTTCTTTCTTTTGGTCAATGGGTTTAATTGAACTCATAAATCAACTAGAAAGTGGACGATCTTTTTTGTGGCTAAGTAGATACTCGATTGTTAAGTTCCTTTCTACTTCCCGAGACTTTCTTCCTACCTTATTGTATTTTGAACTTGGTAGTTAAAAATGTTAGCCATACAATCCAGATGTATTATTTGTGAGTAGAGAAAATGATTCCTGCAACACAGGTGTCTTTACTTAGCGTAGGAGCCCGGAGCCAGGCCTTTTCTTTGATTGTACACATTAACATGCCAATAAATAAATATATCTTTAGTAACTAGCTCTTGTCAGCGGTTTTAATGCATGAAAGTCGAAAATTATTCTAAGAGAACGTACTCTCTGAATGAAGCATAATATGCTCCCAAGACATGGTCTACCCTACTTCTAAATTTCATACAAATCGGTTAAGATGTGAAGGACAAACAGAACAGATAGACAGATAAGAGTTACATTCGCATTAAAAAAAATAGTAATACTATTTATATAGAATTACTATTTATATATTAATATAGAATTCGCTCAAAAGCTCTCTATGAGAGAACCGTTACTGACTCTTAAACACATCAAAATCAAAAGTCATTTATTCAAATTAGGCTGAGTGCCAGCACTTTTTGAACGTCAAAGTTCTACATAAAGGCAGTCCCCCAAAACGCTCGCCCGTCACCACTTCCTAGTGTTTTAGCTGGGAAGAAGAAGTGGCGCAACAAACTCCTCAGCAACACATCTGTCTGTATGTCTCACATAAAATGACGTACATATAATTAATTATCATTAAAACAAAGGCCACTTAGTAAATTATTAAATAACTTCTGTAGTAAGTTGTTAACCTCGTGGTAGGCGCCACTACAACTTGTCTTATGATTAGTGTTGTAGTAGGCGTCACTAATGTCTTGTCGATATCGACAACTGACTCATAGCCCGTGCCTACGCGTGCTTCAGAAAAATCGAAAGGTGTAGCTTTGATATTATTCGTTGTAGGTGTGCTTGTTTGTTTTTGAAGTGGTGATATTGGATACAACAGCACTAGATACAGCACAAGGATATAATGTTCAGTTTAATTATTTTCATGGGCTAAAGCAACCACAATGTGGGTCCCAGAAAATGCCCGACGACATCGCGGGAGACCCAGGCGAAGAGGCGGGACGAGCTTGACGCCTATCGGCCAGATTTGTCCAGACTTGCCCAAAGCCGGGAGGAATGGAAGGAAGAAAGGGAGGCCTTTGCCCTGCAGTGGGACACAATTGGCTAAAAATAAATAAATATTAATTATTTACCTAAAAATCCAAATTTTGCCTTTCAGAAATATTTGAATATTAGAAACCAGCGAGACTAGGTACTTCAGGCCTTAGGCCTTTCAGAGATTTTTTCATTCAGAAGTCCCTAATTGTCTATACTTATATCTAAAAGAAAAATAAGGTTAAAATAAATGAAATTATTAGAAGAAGGCTTGGGAATAAAACATACAATGACGAAACGAGACGAAAATAGATCTCAATATGCAATGACATTACTTTTAATATTTAAATTATAGACCGAACGATGACATGATTGTACTTTGCATAACTAGAAATCTTGTTCAAGTAATATGTCAACATAGCTGTCAACTTTGTCAGGTTAAGCTACGGACAGAACGATTTGACTCACTGGTAGGAACTTTTTTTTTTGGTGGGACGATGGGAAATCATCAAATGACTTCTTGGGGCGTGTCAGACTCTCAATGACTAAAACCCATCCGTGTTCCTTCTAAAGCCCTTTGCGTTCCGGGGCCGCGGTGACTCTTTCGAACAAATTCAATTTTGTTATTTTATGATTTGGGCGTAGATATGATCAGAAAGGGGCTTGAGTAGAGAGTTGAGTAGAGAGTTGAGTTGAGACTACGTCCAGCCAATTATTGTCGATCACGAAAAGGAATCCCCGTAATAGTGCTATTCAAGCTTTGGTCTTTGTTATTTAATTATTTAGACTTCATGCCCATTGGTTCTGAGATGTTTGCGTTAAATCAAACTGACGACTTTTTGCGGTCATGCGGAATAAAATCTCGTCCTTAATTACTAGATTGCGGGGCAGTGACAACAGTATTCTGAGGTCAGTGGCGGAGAGATATTCTCCGCCACTGACCTAACTACTAACTAACCTAATTACTCTCGTGTTGTGAGACGTTTTGTGGAGGTGATGAATGAGTGAAATATTTTCCTCTCACTCGTGCCTCGTCCACATAAAGCGAACTCAAATAACATTAGATTGATAAATAAAATGATATATTTACTAACATTAATTATAAGAAACTTACCAACAAAGTAGATCTTATGTTGTCCGAAATAAAGAACTTATTATTATTATTACAAAGGCGGAGTAGGCATTCTGTACAAAACCAAGGGTGGTAAAGATGTAAAATGACAGGTGGCCTTTTCCTCCTACAAGATATAACAGTTCCTACTAACTGAAGAAATTAGCTTAACGATCAACATACAGTTTAAGAAGTTATATGATTCATTTCTTTTCTTAGTTATTTTCTCCTTTACCTTTATATTACGCGAGTTTTGCTGACTAGCTGGGGAGGGACCACATGATGGTAGATCTGGCAAGGGATAAGTGTCTTTTGCAAAGTCATGTGCGACTCAAAGTCAGTCAGCTAAATCAAAAGAAAAATCTTACCGTAGAGTCTTCGAGAGAAGGGAGCCCAACCAGGCCAGCAGCCCTACTATGACGCGCTAATGCCATCCAATTCCGATGATGTAAACGGGATAGTGCTATTTGCCATGTATAGCTCCGTCTCTCTCTTAGAGCGGAATCATGATCGTTTTAAGATTTCACAGTACCCAGGTCTGACTACGGCCTTAGGTATACTTTCGAGTAAAGTTAACTAGGAAGCAACTTAAATTACGTAAGTAGGTAAGTTAACTGAATAACTTTAATGACCAGGTGATGATGGATGACACGAAATATTGCAAAGACTAGCTTAAAGTGCTTCAGTTGGATTCCTAGCCAATCAGTCCTCGTGCTAATAGTCACAAACTAATGCTTTAATTGATGTTAAGTATCAATATTAACTTAAAACATTCAACCCATATTACGTACCTATTCTCGTTTATAACCGCAAATCCAGAAACAAAAAATAATTGAATACTTAGGTAACATGGATCAGTAATTTAAATACCATTTTCAACACATTTGCTCAAAAAATGCATTTACGAAGCCTGTATACATTGTTCGAAAGTTAAAAATTACGCACTAAACATTGGAACGTGCGGTAGAACAGGTACTCTCATCTAAGTACCTATTTTACCGCACTCCTCGTTGTATAGCACTGTGTGTATTCCTTACGGCTTTTTCTTAATTACCATTAAAAATATAAGAATTCCACCAAGGAGTTTCACATTACTAGAATAAATAAACTGAATGATCGAACCTCCTTGGAAGCGGTTTTGCTCAATATGTTTGTCTCATTTTAATACTAAAGAGAAAATGAGGCGAAAGATGTAGTTTTAATTTTCACCACGCGAACATGTGGCGCCATTTGCAAATTCACGCTATTTTCATGTAAGGAATGTCAAACGCATGTGTAAAAACCAACTTACCACACTAGTATCATAAATAACTATTTAGTGGTTTAAATGGTATTTCGAGTGCGCGATAAATACATTCTTCAGTCGAGTAAGTCCTTATTTTTTTTATTTTGACTCATTCTCACTGGATTTTTTCAAACTCTTGAATGCTTTTTGTGGTGGCCTATGACACTAGTTGTTTTTTTTTTTGAGAATTTTTCCTTTTTTGAAGTTCAAAATGTCGTAGACTATACCTACCTACATAACTTTTAATATATATGTATGTGTGTGTTATGTGGCCTCATATTGGTACTTTTTACACATGAAACATAAATAGTTGGCAAAGTATAAGAAAGAATGTCCTATAAGTCTTTACAAATATTATTACTTTTCCTACGACTTCTTTAAATTCATTCATTCATTCATTCACTGTTTACTTACGCACTTGTGATTACGAAAATAGGTACCTATGTACAACGAAAATACGAACAACAAATTATGAAAATAACAGGTAACTTGATCCGAACTCGAGAAAAAATGTACTTACAAAAAATACCATGGTGTGAGACATCCTTTACATGTACCCTAATTATTATATAACTGTCATAAAACTCGAAAATTTTCAAACTCACATAAGCGCCGAGCCGCACTTGGACAAAGTATTGAAGGCCGCACTAATGCGGCCAGCCGCACCGGGTAGACTTCCTTCAACCGCGCATAAGCGTTTATAGCACCACACGAATTTTTTTTTGAACGCGTAAGAGCGTTTGCTGCACAGGGTTAGTGAGCTACTAATTAGCATTTGAAAAAAGTTAGCTAATAATTTAGCAGGTAAGGCGTAGCTCTGAAAAAACAGGTTGACCAAAGAAAATCGTTATTTGAATTCCTCTCTCCCTGATTTATTTTTCTTTCTTTGCTATAAATCCTTAGTTATACCTAAGTAGCATGCGTATTGCATATGCATAATATGAATCCTGAACTTACACAACACAAACTAAAGTAAACACAATTCCAAGCCATAATTACAATCTAGTCGCCGAATTGAGACCGACACACTTGAGAGATTCGCACACGACGGATATTCAATCCATTCAATTATTTGATTACACATGCATGCAAGATGCACGTGTCATAACTGTGTGTATTGTGTAACGACGCGTCAGTTGCGTGTCATTGTGTCAGTGGTGTCAGTGACACCCTGACATTAAGGACGCGAGTCTGGCGAATTTTAAAAATGTGTTGTGACTGCTGTGAGGTCACGCGGATTTTGGGTTTTGAGTATACTTGTAATGTAGTTTAAGAACCTACTTGAGTAATTGGTTACAGTTCCGTAACCTTTTTAAATAAGTATATATGCAAAGAGTTGGCGGGTATATTCCTAAATATAAAAAAAAATTGGTTGTCTGTAAAGTCGGTTTACGGATGATAGTTTAACGTGACAACGTCATAACAAAACATTGATGAAATGATTGCATACTTTCATGAATAAAATTGAATCGTGCAGCACTCTCGCTCCGATCGTAACGTTACAATGAGTCATCCTTTTTCGTGCGTGCAGCCGGCGTTCATCGATTTATTAGACGTTGTCACGTCAAAAAACCTTTTTACAAAAATACAACCGACTTCCAAATAAAAACACTACTAAGTATAAAATAACTTTAATTTCGGAAGTCGGTGTTTTTGTTTTTTCTTCGGTTTTTGACACCGACTTCCGTTAGTTTTTTATTTTTCATTTTTTAATGGTGAAACCCTTACAACTAAATTTACATTATTCCCATGATGAGTGGATGCGCTATTTCTCCGTTAAGGAGTTACTTTGTGTGCCTTCGTAGTCCAAGAATTGAGAACCACCTCGTTTTTTTGAAGTCGGTTAATTCTTCTGCCCACGACTACTGCATCAACATCACAGCTCTAAGAAACTGAGCAAGTACTATCGGTACTCATCGCTAGCAAGGTACGAGTAGGTACTACGTGTTTGTGTGCGGGGTTGCGGTAGTTATTTGCGCTTATTGGCATCACATCAAGCTTAGCAGAGATTATGAATAGGTAAACAAGTAAAGGGGAGGACCTAAATATTACTGCCTAGAACAATCGCCCATCCAGATTCTGTACTAAAATATTAGTCTGAAGAACAGAAATAATCTACATTTTACACCCATAGTCTGAAAGCTTATTAATTGAATTTGATGTTAAGTTATTTCATCGACTCATCATCAATATCATCATATCAGCCGAAATACGTTCACTGCTGGATATATGCCTCCCCCATGTTTTTAATTGTCGCCACAACAACCGGTCCTATGCGTCTCGCATCCATCGGCTATCCGCGACCCTCACCAGGTCATCGGTCCACCTTGTGGGAGGCCTTCCAACGCTGCGTCTTTCGGTACGCGGTCGCCACTCCAGAACTTTTCGGCTCCATCGACCATCTGTTCTGTGAGCAATGTGCCCTGCATAGTGCCACTTCATTTTTCGTTTCATCATTCCATCTACTGAGGAAGTATTATTAAGACCAATTATGAGTCTGTAAACTAAATAAATGAAAGAAAGCAGCTATATGCTATTTAATCTTCAATCAAAAACTTACATAAAAGATAGGAAGTTTCATAACTCGTAACTTGAAAACGGGCTCAAACATTTATTCATTCGCCATGCTTGTACGAGACGATGTCAAAGAGTTTAATAAAATAATTTGTCGAGTTTGGAGTTAGGACACATCAAACGTTGCACACGCACTAAAGGTTATCAAACGCTCGCTCGACCTTGTATGAAAAGGTTGTGGTTTTAATTATTTTTTTGGAGATACACTGTACTAGGGACTTGCACAAGTTTGTGGATACTTGGTGCTCAGTGACCTGTAACGCTAAAGGTCAACTTTGGCTATCTTGTTCGGCGTAACTGTCATTTTGCGTTCAAATGTATCGTGCCTGCAGTAAAATAGGTCATGCATGGTATGAAGCTTGTCTGTGGCGTTTATTGAGGGAGTGTAGGCTTTAGCACTGAAGCAGTAAGACAAACAACGGAATCAACTTGATGATACATCAGATTTTGTGTAGAGAATCCACACCTTCTACATATTTATAGCGTAGATGGCACTCATGACCATATATTGTTACGGTCTAAATTGAAATAAATATTTTTTCTGGCGCTAGGACGTACTAAACTCGAGGAGTTTCTCATAAAGTTATAGGCTCTTATTTACGAATAACCGTTTTCTAGTGCACTTTAAAACACTTACTTCGATGTTCTGAATAGCAAATCATGAAAGCCCTTGGGCAGAATCCTCAATGGCGGATGTCCACCATGAGCTATGTTTCTGAAAAGGTAGCATTCTAATCGCACGATTTTCCATTCACGGTTACAAATTGCCTACATTCTGTCGTCGATAGTAATCAATTATTTCTCGAAGAGAGGGTTTATGACCGGCAATTAGGCAGGTGGGATAGACAACGGGAGTAACAACATCGGAGAAAAATGATTCATTAATAAATAGTTTAACAATCGAAAAATAAAAAATTAACAAGTAAGATATACATTATTTAAAGTTAAAATTTTAAGTTTAATTAATTGACTAGGAGTACACCGCAGACTTTCTTCCTTTCTGTTTAAAAGTTCCTTCAGTCCATCCGAAGGTTATTTGGTAGATATCACTGCCAAAACCGTCAGTAAATTCTATGGGTACAAACTCATAGAATTAGGTTTGTGTAAAAGAGTTACATACGTAATAAATAAAGTTTCCTTATTGAAGTGAACACTTCTTTAGCGGCGTTGTGCACTTTTTGGGATGGGTAAAAAATGTTAAACTCGCGTCAAGACACGTGATCTGATCGAAAATTCGTAAGACGGAGGGAGAGTAGACCGCCGGCGCGGCGTAGCAGAGGAAGTAATATCCCCCCTCTCTTTTTCACTTCTGCCGGCACTCCCAGAGTGCAACCCGTTGTTTTTTTCAAGATAAGCTTTATCTAGCATCGCACTGGAACACAACACTACCGATTACATCCACAAGGCTCACAACTCATATTGCATAACATAATAACGGGTTCAGCTCAAATTGCAGGGATGCTGGCAGAGCTAGACCACGACGCGAGCGATTTGATAATGATACGCCGACTTATGCAAATGCTGGCTGTCGGCGATCGTGATCTTGGAGAAGGTGCTTATTAGCTTGGAGTTATGAATGGGTGGTCCTTGGGTACGGATACCAATCCATCTCTAAGGGAAAGGCCACATGATGTGGTGCGGCTCCGGCGCGGTTTCTGAGCGGTACCGCTGCGGCGTAATACTTACAAATGTCAATGGTATCCCGCGGCGCCGCACCACTCCGCACCGCACCGTGTGGCCTCTCCCTAAGGCGGTGGTGTGTAAGACGTCTTAAGTGCTGTGATACGGGAGCACCTAGTACAAGAGCCAGTGTAGCACTGAGGTTTGTGTCTTGAAGTGATTTAAAAAAATGTTTAAAAAAAAGCCAAAGCGCAAGTTCGACTTGCACACGAAGGGTTCCGTACCATAAGCCGAAAAAAACATGAAAAAAACATGATTCTTGTATTCCCCTTTTATTTTAATTTCATTTCATTTTTATTATTTGTTGTTATAGCGGCAACAGAAATACATCTGTGAAAATTTCAACTGTCTAGCTATCACAGTTCATGAGATACAGCCTGGTGACAGACGGACAGACAGACAGACAGACGGACAGCGGAGTCTTAGTAATAGGGTCCCGTTTTGCTCTTTGGGTAACGGTACGGAACACTAAATACAAACGAAAATGCTATAGTAGGCGCCAGATAAATGTGGAATAAAGTACATTGACCTTTCTCTAATAACTGTTCATAGGTACCTGAACAATTAAATATGAATCGTTTTTCATTATTAGACAATGTTAAGGATCACGAGAGATGATGATTCGGGACAGCTTTGTGTCATTAATTCCGTTTTTCAAATTAAAAATGTCAATAATTGTAGGTGGGTCAATGACCGTTGTTCCACGATTATCTGGCGTCTACTATAGTCAGGAAGACACGGACTTAATATCTTGATTAGTCGATCGACTTAGCAAATAACAGTGTACATGTACATCCATTTTACCTCACAACTGCATATCATTGGGGGTTAATGAACTCCCGTGACTATCCGCCCTCCCTCCCTCCCGTCAGGCAATTTGGCTGGCATTTTATTCTGACAGGAATACACACAAAATAAGTTATGCAATTTAAAAATATTTAGCTGTGTGTTCTTAAGTGTGAAATAATCGTGACTCAAAGACCAGAGATAGATCTCTATCTAGACATTTACTAACACTTCGACACATGATTTCAGTTCGTATTGCGTTAAGTTATAATTTAATAATAACTTCAACCCTCAAATTACTCTCATAATGTTAGATTGTCACTCGAACAATCTGTTATCTATAATGTTTACTGATGCAATAACGTACGCAGCTTGTCGTGATGAGTACGGTATGTAGGTTCAGCGAAATAAATGCGTTTCATGTGGTGACGTGAAAGGAGGACACTGCTTTATATCTCGTGGGATATTGATGCATTTAACTTGGCCCTGTAGGTACATTATCCAGCCACGTTCGTATGTTGCAGATGGGTCGTAAGATTGTAAAATATCGCGTGAAATTGTAAACTATTTTTTCTAAACAAGACACGGATATATTGGAAACTATTGAATGGATTAGTTGGATACAAAAATATTTTTTTCATAAAATATCGAGAAATTATAATGGAGGATGGAGGAGCTCGTGGCTAAATAATAACAGCCGCACGGGTCGATCTTCAAGGTTAAGCAACGCTTGCCGAGGTTGGTCTGTGGATGGGTGACCATCTTAACATACCGAGACTCCTCCGTGCCTCGAAAAGCACGTTAAGCCGTTGGTCCCGGCTGTCATTTGTAGATCTTTGGCAGTCGTTACGGATAGTCAGAAGCCAGATAATCTGACACCAGTCTTGCCAAGGAGCACCGTGTTACCCAGTTAATGGGTTGTGGAGGTCTGGTAGGCAGCCGCTCCACGTAAAATACTGGTATTCAGCTGAATCCGGTTTGCCTGGAAGCTGACCCCAATATAGTTGAGAAAAGGCTAGGCAGATGATGATCGAGAAATTATAATCTAATCATAATGTATTACAATCTTACGGAGTCTGCAGTTTTCCGGTGACATATATACAATGCGTTAGCAATGTAATTTGGTGTTACCTTAGCTTTTGGTATCGATTCTGTGTTATAGCTTTTAGAGAGTCAAGAAAAGCTAAGAGTTAGCGATTGTGCGCCGGGCTAACACGTTCTACAAACAGCTAACAGTAAACGTTGTATTTCTAACTGTGTATACTAAAGCGGGGGTACATAGGATATGCGCGTTAAGTATAGTGTCTGTCTTTTTAGGTCATGCATCGATTCTGGGGGTTACTCTCTCTATATGTATATATATATATATATATACCCTAAAAAAGCAAAAAGTAAATTAATAAAGCATTTCATGCAAATAACACACTACGAGTATACACTTTACTCTCAAATACTCACTACCATCTTTAATTGCGCTATATTAGGTACTTAAAAGTATTAATAGAATGTAAAACTCACAAACTTATCATCTGTGTCTTAGTATTAATTAATAGTCTTAGAAATAATTATTCTGAACTCACTAGCCATACATAAGCCCTCAAAAGCTTCTGTGGTTTTTAGCATGTATATTTGATACTCCGCGATATATTTTGAACATTAATCAAAAAAATATATATAGAATACGCCGGAACTAAGCCCGAAACTACGGACTTCGGGCTTAGAGAGTAGCCCCCTGTTGTGAGATGATCGTGTTAGGAAACTTTTTATAAGGTTACTTTTAAAAAGCTCGCAGAAAGACCAAAAGCTCATAATTTGTGAGAGAGCGTCCCGCATCTTGGGACGCTAAGACCACAGAGGTATTACTTTTATGTCCACTGTAGAGGGCCCTTTTTTCAAGGGATGGTACTGCTTTTTTACTGTTAATTATAATCATTTAATTTATGTTGGATAGAATTAGTTTTACTTTTAATATTTGTTAAAAAGAACGACTACTACTAACACTATTGATGTTCGAATATTTGTATGCCAGTGAATGGCGAAACATGTCAGATCCTAATCCTACATTTAATAAGACCTTATATGTTTTTATACAAATAAAATATTCTTATTCTTCTTATTCGTATTCTTTGTCGGATGCTGGTATTCCTAGATATTATGCCAACAGTATAGCGATCGATGGAAATTAATTGCTAATGTTCATAGTAAAAACTAAACTTTTCCAGACGTCTATACTATTCATATAATAAAGCTGAAGAGTTTGTTTGTGTGAACGCGCTAATCTCTGGAACTACCAGTCGGATTTGGATTTTTTTTTGTATATTATAGCCACATTCATGAGGAATGCTATACGGGAACGGGAAATTCTTACAGGAATGTGAAAAAAATGGGATACGCGCGCACTAAGCCACGGGTAAAAGCTAGTATATTGATATAAATTTATATTATTGTCCAAATGTTTGCGTTACCTTTTTATTTTGATCTCATTCCAGTCTATACGGATGCTGGATATCAGTATTTAACATAGACCGACAGCCTCTGTCCTTACCTTATGGGTATGTTACAGTGATACATGTTACAATAATTATTTTAAGAACTGAATTTCCACCTGTGACAAACAATAAATAAATCTGAATCTGAAACTGAACCTCCTTAATTAGCTAAAAGTTTACGCGTACCTCCTCACCTGGTTCCACGACACGGCTTGCACGACACACTCACGCACGATTGTAACCTTTGTCCTCACACTTTAAATTACTATTCCATGTTAATGTTGACTTTGATTTAATGTTAATTCACATTTTCAAGTGCTCTTCACAACCTGTTTTGGGTTGCTATTTAGATTCCGATCTAAAAGGGATTAATCGAGTTGTGTTACACGCAGCAGTAAGAATTAAACAGTGTATTTGTTACTTTTGAAGATCATATTAAAGAAGCGTCATCATCATCACTGTCAGATCATAATGCAGAGTAATAATGATGATATGCGAAAAAAAATATATTTCGGATATAGAACTGTTGTGATGTTCTGTAGAAATATTACCTGTGAAAATGTATATGAAGTGACAGTGAAGTGAGCTGTCAATCCCTAGCACCTAGGTGGAATGACAGTTTACCTCACTTCACCGGCTGATGCGTGTCTAGTGACTAAGATATTGCAAGTAAAACGTTTCGGACTGAGGGCCTTTTCTACTAAGTTGTAAGCAACGTTCGTAAGCGCATCTCAGTCGCAAACTGGCAAAAATGTAGGGAGATTTGAGGTATTTTGACAGACTGGCCCTCTGATCTGATCTTTCGTTGAAGTTATACGCGTGTAAACTTTTTTCCTATTCTTGCAATTGCACCAGCAAAATCTGCACCATTCACAATACACCACGAATGCGTAGACACATTGAATGTTTTTTTTTTAAGGATGGGAAATCATCAAATGACTTCTTCTGCTTTGGGTGGAGCAGAAAGGCGTATCAGACTCCTACTGACTAAAACCCATCCATGTTCCTTCTAAAGCCCTTTGCGTTCCGGGGCCGCGGTTACTCTTTCGAACAAATTCCGCATCCCTTACAGGCTCTGGCCCTATCGGGTCCCGTCTCCCATGCTGACATCTCTTTGAGGCGCGCGTGGAACACAACGCGCCATTGACCAGGGCCTGAAAGTGATCGGACAGCGAGTTTTCTTTCGAACAAATTCCGGAACCCTGGCAAAATTGAATGTCTTTCAAAATAATACTGACCAATTCACAAGTACCTACGCGAAAATGCAACTTTACTACGTTTTTACGAATCGTAGTGCAAAAGGTCATATTGGTCACAACTTTGTCGAAATTTGTCGTCTCGTAATAGCGGAATGACATCTCTAATCGTAACTAATTCGACAGAAAAATCGAATTACGATCGACTCGTGACCGAGAATTGTTTGATGTAATCGATTCGGGTCATCTTATTCCTGTACTGTGTCGACAAGTATTTTTTGTGTCATTATTGATATTTCTTTATCTTGATTACAAAGGTCATCGATTATTTCGCGAAGTTTCTCTTGAGCACTTGACAGGTCGCTAAAAGGCTTCAGGATTGCGTAGCAAAGTCTTGACTTTTGCTTTCAGTTGACATTTTATTGTTTGTCATCGACATTTTGATTTATTTCAAGTCGATCATGTAATCCGGAACTGAACTCTTTATGACTATAAGCCCAACTTGTTCAGTTAAGTCATTTAATTGTATTATGTTTAGTTTCGTAAAATCAAATTCACCTTATTGACACAATTCAATAAAAAAAACCGGCCAAGTGCGAGTCGGACTCGCGCGAAAAAAATCATGTCTGTTGTATGGGAGCCCTTAAATATTTATTTTATTCTGTTTTTTGGTATTTATAGTAGGTATATATGGCGGCAACAGAAATACATCATCTGTGAAAATTTTAACTGTCTAACTATCAAGGTTCATGAGATGCAGCCTGGTGACAGACGGACAGTCAGCCGGACAGCGGAGTCTTAATAATAGAGCCCCGTTTTACCCTTAGGGTATGAAACCCTAAAAATCGACAGAAAGTTAAAAATGATTATCGTAAATGACGTATATTCAGTGTTATAAAATAGAACCATTTTACTCTTAAACTCATCTATCGACCTTTTTAGTGCAGCCGCGAGACACACTTAGTTTTTTTGGCATACCTACCATTTTTTGTATGTTTCTATGTACCGTGCGTGTTTCATATATGTGCTAAATAAATATTACTTTCTTTTATTTATTAAGAAAGAGTAATATTAATATCTATCTAGCCGGCTACTTTGAATAGAAATACCGAAACAAACTCATAGGGTCTAAAAGTGTGGTTTTGTGACCACATAATGAATAATAAATAATAATAATAAATCTTTATTTATAAAAAAAAAAACAGATTGTAGTACATGTAACAGTTTTCACAAAGTAAGTAGTATTAAATCTCTAGCAATCCAGTGGGTGACGAGCTGTTCTATGGAATAGCCTGTCTTAAGGAGTAACAGTGCCAATTACCACCTAAGTTTTCTAGCTAATCTAATGAGCTTGTTCATATTACCAAAACCAAAGTCAACGAAGCAACGACTTTAGGGTTATAGGTCCACCGTGTGGAAGGCCTTCCACACGGTGGATCTATGTCCTGCTGTGGGCTGCGGGAACCCGCTGGATGCGATACACACAAGACTGGTTGATGTGGCGCCACTTGGGAAGCCCTATGTCCAGCAGTGGACATGTTCCGGCTAAAATGATGATGATAATGATGACTCTTTCCCTGCCGGGGGCCGCGGGTAACCGTGCACTTTTTGGGGATGATAAGAACCCTATGCAGGAGAACGTGGCTAAATAATAACAGCCGCACGGGCCGATCTTCAAGTTTAAGCAACGATTACCGAGGTTGGTCTGTCGATGGGTCAGCCAGCTTAAAATATCGAGGACTCCTCCGTGCCTCGAAAAGCACGTTAAGCCGTTGGTCACGGCTGTCATTTGTAGATCTTTGGCTGTCGTTATGGATTGTCAGGAGCCAGAAAATCTGACACAAGTCTTGGCAAGAAGTACCGTGTTACCCAGTTGATGGGTTGTGGTGGTCTGGTAAGCAGCCGCTCCACGTAAAACACTGGTATTCAGCTGAATCCGGTTTGACTGGGAGCTGACCCCTATGTAGTTGGGAAAAGGCTAAGCAGATAGATGATGATGATAAGAACCTAATGAAACTTAGCTACAATGTAGGTTTTATCAGAGAACGAATGACCCTTATCCAATTTATTCAGAGATTACAAACGTACCAAGCGTTCAATACTGAATGGTTTATAATGGCAAGTATACAAGTCAACCAGATGCTTATCTGATCTGTCTGGCTTGTGTACTCAAAGAGAATCAAATTTGCTATCGATTATATACTGGTTTTCTGACGCATGCGTCCCGCGGATACCCGCGTTTGAGCCCGTTTGTACGCATGTGCGAATTTATTGAATTTATGAGAGCGTCTCTTTTACGTTTTGTTACACTGGATCGTCGTTTCATCACAGAAAAATATAATGAAAACTATTTTTTAAGATTATGAAGTTTAGTAAAGTTTCAGTTAATGCTACTAAACAGAGAAAGAATAGATTTTAAATGGTTTAACAAATATTCGACGTGATTCTTTAAATTAGCATAACTTTTTTATTTATCAACCGATTGACATGAAACAAACACTAAATGTTAAGTGAACCACATCTAAATCGTGCACAAACGCACAGACAAACAGAAAAACAGAAAAACAGAAAAACAGAAAAACAGAAAAACAGAAAAACAGAAAAACAGAAAAACAGAAAAACAGAAAAACAGAAAAACAGAAAAACAGACAAACAGACAAAAATTCTAACAACCATGTTTTGGGTGCTATTTACGTTGATAAAGGTAACAATAATATTTTTTCTCATTTATCTTCCGCGTACAGACAGCGATCCGTTACATTTTTATTATATGTATTATTATTATATGTATAGATAGCGTATCACCCAGCTTCTGGAAACTATGAAGTCAAGAGATGCAATCGGCTGTTGATAAATAATTCATTCAAATAACAGCAGCTAAGGCGCGTTTTACAATTTTATTTGGCGAATTAATTTTGTGATCGGATTTTGCAGATTAAAATTAGTAATGGCTACAGAAAAATCAGGTTTTGTAATACTGGTGTACAGGTTTTGTAGATCAAACACGTGATGCTAAGCATGATGCTCAAATGAATGGAGATTTTAGTTTAAATGTAAATTAGAGTCATATTTTTTTCAACCAGTTTTCCATTTTAGACACAGGTGATTGTTTTAATTAATTTGACGACGTTGTTGTTTATTTATTCTAAAACTAAGTATTCTAATGAAATGATTTTTTGATTGTAGGGTTAGTTATTTCAATAGGAGTGGTGAAGAGTACAGCGGAGAATTGTGCAAGAAAGCTCATGTTATGTCGATCTTGAAGATGATGCCTTGCAATAGAGGAAACGGATACTTAGCCGTGGACACGGACATAAGAAGGTCATCGTTCGGTTTCTTTCGTGCATTGACACCTATTTTTGTTTATTTTAGGATGCTGGGCATAGCCCTCTCTTGCCTTGAGAAACAAAATGTTCTTTCATTTCAATACTAATGGACCGCCCCGGCTTCGCCCGGCTGTAAATATTTCTTCAAAATTTTCTTTCATAAGAACCTTCTCCTGGCAATAACAAACACAACAAAAAAAGAATTAGCGAAATTGGTCGAGCCGTTCTCGAGTTTTGCGCTTAGCAACACATTTAGCGATTCATTTTTATTTATATACATAGATTTAAAAATGTACGAGTACAATATGCAATGCATATAAATGAGTAAACATAGCATACAAATGATGAGAAATTAATAATTTTGTTTCCTTTTTAAAAACCAATAACCTCTTTAGATTTTATGTGCATATTTGTTGAAAAGCAAATAAGTAAATTGTACTAAGAATCAATTAGGAGTTACATGCACTCGACTCTTCCGAAACATGATTGAATGAATTAAATGTCAATTATTTTGTAATATTAGTGAAGTACAGAGCACGTGATCATCAATCACTTACTATGTATCTTTAATTTCACAACACTAGTTGAATCACGATAAATCTTACACTAATTATTGTTTTTATAAAAATCGCGACACTGGCCCCTATTTTTTTTTTCTGGGAATCATCAAATGACTCCTACGCGACGCGGAAGGGAGTGTCAGACTCTTATGACTAAAACCCATCCGTGTTCCTCCTAATGCCCTTAACGTTCCAGAGTCGCGGTCGCTGTGATTCATTCAAATAAATTCCGCAACCCTGGCAGGCAAGGCACCAGGCACTGGTCAGGGACTGTCCAGGTACTGGTACTAGTGGGCCAGTGCCTACTATGCTGACCCCTACTTTTAAAAGGTCATTTAATTCGTTGTTAAATCGTACGGCTAATCTTTTGATTGGTGGGCGTTATTTTGGTCAGCCAATCAAAGAAAATGACAGCAGATTAATCAAAAGGAAGTCCAAGTACTGATATTTTTCTGTATGCCAGTATGTTTAGTGCAAACTATTTGATGGAGAAAAACTTGAAAGTTGAGATGGATATCGAAACTTCAAATGTTTTGAGTTAGAGCCGCAAAAATCGCTAGTATTAATAAAGCAGGTTTGATTAATCGGGAAAAATATTTATTAACTAATAATCAGACATCGTTTATGTAAATATGTTAATAAATACTAATATCTGTCTATTTATATTCGAAGATGACATAGACCTTCACTGATTAGTAGTACTATTACGTCTGAACAAGCTCGTTGCCTGGGGCTACAGGGGACCGAGCACAATATGCAAGGTGAGATACCCGACTGTCGTACCGGTTTTCGGAAGTTTGCCAGCTGGTTTAACCAAGAGGTAGATAGATGGACCGATAAATGGACAGTAGCTCCATTTAAAATACTGTTATTCATATTCGCGTACAGCTAAGGAGTGGAATTCTCTGCCAGAGTCTGTGTTTCCTGATAGGTGGGAGCCTTTAAGGCAAGAGTGAATAGGTTATTTCTAGGCAAATGTGCTCCATCTTCGACCACATCATCGCTTCCCATCAGGTGAGATAGTGGTTAACTGCTTCTAGTTAGATTGGAAGCCATTCTTATCATCTTTAGGAAAAGGCTAGGCAGATTATGACAAACCATAGTAATTTCGCAGGTGCTCAAATTGTTTTTGTTTGCTGGTCCGCTGGTCGCTTACCCAATCAGTCATGTATATTAGTTTCTAGCGACTCGCCCTGTCTTTGCAAACTCTTCCGTTACTGGTGACTGAAAGCTGAAATTTGGCATAAAAGTTCCTTAATTAAGAGCATTAAGAGAGGATTTGCCGAAATTCCTACGGGAACGGGGAAAAACGGGATATGCGTATACGAAGTCGCAGGCTAAAGCTAGTAAATCATATACACAAACCTTCCTCTTTTATCGTTCTTTCGATTACTGAAAACCGGATTGAAATCTTTGACATTATCATACCATTGCGTGGTATAGAAGAAGTGAGCGAAGTAACACAGAATCAGACAACGACTTTGACTTATAATATTCAGAGATTAAACCTGGTGAAGTATCAAGTCTCATCTTCTAAAGAATAACTAATATCATCGCAAATATAACCATCACGGTTCCTATTAAGAAAATTGTCTCGTTAGCAGTTTACGGTTGAAAATTGCACCTGATGAAGCACCGTCATTGTCAACTAAGGCCTTCAAACAAATCGCGGTGCATCTAACTAAAATAATTTAGACAGTGATAGATGCAAATCGTGATGATGCACACATTGCGAAATGCGTGCGCACAAACAACTAGTCGAATATGATTAGAATGCATATAAACTTGTTAGTAGATGACTGGTGCTTGTGCCTATTAAATTAATTCAGTGTTATTATGATTAAGTATCGGGGTAGATGGGACATGGTCGTCACGGAGAGGGTGCTTTAAGATTTGTATCGTAGGTAAGCCCATGAAATCCAGGCCAAACAGGAGGCATTTTAGAACGGATTTAGAGGTAGGGTGAGCCAAATAAAAGATGAATGAATTGTTTTTGGAAAGACATGAAAAACAAGGGAGTCAGTGATAGCATGACGTTTGACCAGACATAATGGATTAACGTGTTGCACTAACCCCAAGAAACAGGATAAGGGCAGAAAGAAGAAGAAGGCATTGCTAAAGGTAACGAATTTAAATTGATGTCAGAAGATGGATAGAAGATATTGTAATTTAAAAAAGTAATAAAAATTCTTTCACATTGCTAAAACTGGTTCAGGTATCACTGGATTCAGGAAAAAAACTTCGACCTAGGGGTAAAACCCCCTAGGTCGAAGTTTTTTGTTTTTTTTTGACCAAGTCAAGAGTGAATAGGTTACTTCTAAACAAGCGTGCTCCATCGTCGACCACATCATCGCTTACCATCAGGTGAGACTGTGGTCAATATTTAATTAAACTGGCCAAGTGCGTGTCGGACCACGCAAAGTGTAGGGTTCCGTAGTTACCCGTCTCCACCATGCCAGAAACATAGTAAAAAGTACTAAACTATTATTACATTGCAAAGTTACAAATACACTTGGTTTTAAGTAAATTTCTATGGAATTATTATGATTTTTTTACTTACCCAGTTCCATTTTATAAGTTGGTCGACTATTACTTATTAACTCTTTAAGTCTAGATAGCGGTGATAGTTTTCCTTTTAAATTCGTAATATGAATATTTTCACGTCTCCAAACACAACCTTTTAGGTGGCAGAGGGGGGAGGGACACTTGACTCTAACAAAAATTAGTACGGTAATTGACACACATTATAAATAATATGGTTGTCCTTAAGCGATGATATTTTTTTGCCTGTACTGTCCCACTGCTGGACAACAGCCTCCCCCAAATCTTTTCAGGTGTTATTTTTCCGCACCACCTGGATGAGCGATGATCTCAAAGAATGATATTATTTTAGTGTGTTTTTTGTCCAAACGTGTGTTTGACCTATCACCTGCGTCCATTAGTCATTATAGAAACTGAATTCGCGTGCGCTTGCGTTCGATTCCAGTCTTACGCGTTCAAACTTTGACGACTGTCTTTTATTTTCTTTAGTGACGTACAAGTTTCCCACAACAAACTAGATACTATTACAAAAATATATGTTTTCGTATACAATTTGTTAATTCTTTCTTCAAACTCTGTCATCGATTATGAAATGTATTGTCTCAATTGAAGCGTCTCTCAACGCAAGACTTGATAATAATACTCTAATTCAGTTATTACTGTGAGAAGTTGTCTATGAAACATACTTAGTCATGGTTTCTGAGGTACTTTATCGGTCGTTTATCTGTCCTATAACCAGTAACCAAAAAAACACAACAGCAACATAAATAACCAACTTAACAAATCAGTTCTCCAAACCGAATCACATAATTAAATTAAAGTTTATTCTCTTAATCCACATGTTTTAGAATATTCGTCCCGATGCGTTAATGTTCTCATAAGATGTTCTAAATTAACATTAACTAATCAATTATATTTGTGCGACCACTTGACCGGTCTCCTATGAAACTTGTTTACAAAATAATTATCATATTAGACTAGTCTTCAATGCATTTGCGTTTATTTTTAGTACTAGTATTATAGACTGTTCACGTTCAAAAGGATAATTTTATGTTTTGTTATATCCATACTTATTTTTAATTTAAAAAATGCCCATCCTGAAAGTATTGCGAATTCATAATGACTCGAACGTTATTTGCATACACACAAATGTACATTTCATACCCAAAAACAGGTTTTTCATTCATCGGCCTAATCGAAGATAGACTTCGTTTTGACAAAGAATTTACAAATTATAGACGAAAACATATTTTTTTGTAATAGTATTTAGTTTTTAGTGGGAAACTTGTATGTCAATAAAGAAAATAAAAGATAGTTGTAAAATTTTTAACGTCTAAGACCGGAATCGACCACGAGCGTACGCGAATTTAGTTTCTATAATGACTAATGGACGCAGGTGATAGGTCAAACACATGTTTGGACAAAAAACACACTAAAACAATATCATTCTTTGAGATCATCGACGATCCAGGTGATCCGGGAAAAGAATACCTGGAAAGATTTGGGGGAGGCCGTTGTCCAGCAGGCAATAAAAAACCGACTGGCTACCAACTTTGGAGTTTCAACTCGACGAGCCTATCGTTGCCGATGATATTCTTGGCTCGTTTCTCAATTGTGTCAAGGGCATCAAGCTGCTGTCTGGTAATCCGTCCCAAAGATGAGAGCAGTACTCCATACACGATCGTTCGATAAAGTTTGAGCAGCTGTTCCGGTGTGAAATACCGTCTCACTTTTGCTAGGATCCCCAAGTTTTTGGCAGTCACTTGCCTAAGAGTTCTTGTCCACGGTCAGATTTTTTCTCGGATGACGGATCCGACGAAACGGACGCCGTGGACAATCGGCGTAAAAGTAACATATTTGGTCATTACCTTGAATAATGAAGAAATGCCGTCACAAGAAGAAGTTTTCATAAGAACCATGACAAACTTTAGTGGGAACTTTTATTCGTCTGTGTGTGATTCAAATAAGGAAAATTGGTTGTTTCAACTGTCGAAATGAACCCGAGATATGCATATTTGTGTGAGCCAAAATAAATAAATGTTTCTTCTAAGCTTATCTTCTATTTATGGATGCTAACATACATTTATTATTTTACTAACTTGGATGTTTAACCTAGTTGTATATGATACAATAATATTTGCAAAATTATGGTCTTTTGATGGGCCGGTCTTTTTTTTTTTTTAGGATGGGAAATCATTAAATGACTTCTTCCACTTTGGGTGGAGCGGAAGGGCGTGTCAGACTTTTACTGACTAAAACCCATCCGTGTTCCTTCTAAAGCCCTTTGCGTTCCAGGGCCGCAGTGACTCTTTCGAACAAATCCGCAACCCTGGCAGGCTCTGGCCCTTGTGGGCCCCGTCTTTTATGCTGACATCTCTTTGAGGCGCGCGTGAAACACAACGCGCCATCGACCCGGGCCTGGTGGTGATCGGACAGCGAGCCACCCAATGCTCGCCGTCCGCAGGCCCGCGCCTACGGTGGCCGGGGATCGCCCTGCGACTCCCGACGCCCGGGGCGTCTTCTCCTGTAGCGGCGGTTGGGGCGAAGGCCTTGCCTTTCCATCGCGCGGCCCGCCTCCTCCTTCGCTAGCATTACTGCTTCGCAAACGAAACAGGTACCTCCCGAAACAGCCGTGTCCGGTAAGTACCTGCGTCAGGCGGAAGGTGAGGACGCCGTGGCGCCTCTCCAGCCACTCCTATTACCGCCGCAATAGTGGCGTGCCCAGCGCTGGGTCGCGATAGTCGCTGTCTCCATACCGCCATGGTATCCTGTCGGAGCTCCGTCCGCCGCGACGCAATTTGCTGCGGCAGCGGAGTTTCGCCCCGGCGAAGCGCCTCCACGCGCCACGCGTAGACGTGCGCGAGGGGATGGGCAGGTC
Source organism: Mamestra brassicae (assembly GCA_905163435.1). Taxonomy (NCBI): domain Eukaryota; kingdom Metazoa; phylum Arthropoda; class Insecta; order Lepidoptera; family Noctuidae; genus Mamestra; species Mamestra brassicae. The sequence continues at coordinate 18,472,054 of LR991000.1, read as the reverse complement.
TTAACCTCGGTTTCTGGAAATAAATTATCGAGGCATCTTGAGCTAAACGCACGTAAAATAGTGGGATTGCTCCTGAAAATTCGCTAAATTTCGCGATCATAGTAGCTAATTCGCGTGCTACCCAATCAATGGGTTGTGGAGGTCTGGTAGGCAGCCGCTCCACGTAAAACACTGATATTCAGCTGAATCAGTTTTGACTGGGAGCCGACCCCAATATAATTGGGAAAAGGCTAGGCAGATGATGAGACGCTAATTCGCGTTTGATACATTATCACATTAGTTTGCAAAAAAAATCATTTAACAAACTCCAACTTAATAATTGAACCTTTATGCAGCGAATGAGTGCCAAAAAGGCTGCAACATTTCAAATTAAAATACCTTCTTACACTTGCACACAAGTAAATCCTCACGGAAAAGTTAAGTGACAAGAAAATTACTAACATTTATGTAATGGCCAGCCAGGAACCTCACTCTGACAGTTATTAACTTATTACAGTTAGTCATCTTCGCACAAGCAGCCATAAATTACGAAATAATTATAAAAGTAACCAGTCCTATTACAGTAATTGCCTATGCACATTCATTCTACATAATTTAATTATGTATGTATTTATAATTATAATAATTAATGTGGGACAAGACTCGTAGACATGAGCAATTTGAACATTCCATGTGGAATCACTGCCATCATAGTTTGTATCACTAGCTTCGCCAGCGGCTTGCTCGCGTGAATGTCGGATATTATCCCAAGGGTTATTATTACTTTCGAGATAAAAAGCCTATGTGCTATTCCGGACTATAATCTATATCTGTACAAAATTTCATCCAGATCCGTTCAGCCGTTCTGACGTGATTGAGTAACAAACATACATCCACCCAAATTTTCGCATTTATAGTAGTAGTTAGATCGTTTTTTGTTCTCAGCCGATTATTGAACGTTTCCACTGACTGTTGGGACTTATACCTCCTCTCTGTGAGAGGGAGTCGAAAAGTTTGTCTCAAATAATTTATTCTGTTCTTTAGGTAAATCGTATGAAATGGTGCTTTGCGAAACGTTCAGAGGCTCCTTCCAAGAGAGTTTTTTTTTAATATAAGATTAGTGTGAAAGAAAGAGGGCTCTAAACATATTAGGTTCACTTTTTAGGGTTCAAATATTAAAAATTAAAGGGGCATGGACAAATGGACATGCAAGAAGCGCGACTTGTTCGGTTTATTGTAGGTACGAAGATCTTAGAGTGAGAATCTTACTCGCACTTAACTGGTTTTTTTCCCGTATTGCACAACTTATCTACAGCCTCAAATTACAACCGCTATAAAACAATAAAAATAAAAACAAGTTTTACCCCAGACACACTGACTTCAATGCAAAAAATCTAGAAATGCCTGATACATGTTGTCACTAGGATATCCAAGTAGATACATCATACAGGTATAATAATATTTTTATTGAAACCTGTTGGTTCTGTTGAAAAGCAACGGCCTTGTGTGTTGGTAGGTTGATGAATCAGATTTGTATATATGTCACCGGAAAATTGCAGACTCCGTAAGATTGTAGATATGCAGCAGAAGCTTAATAATAGGAAACCTAAAAAATTGTAAGTAGGATCATCATAATGTTTTGTTGTGATAGTGGTCGTGAATTTCATTCCCCTATCCAATTCTAGTTTGTTAAAACGTTTTTTTTTTAGAAGACTGACTTAATTATGTGTACTCAGACAATTTAAAGCAGACACACCGTCGCATTTCCACTTGGCAAGGAATATTTAAATACTGGCTGGCGAACGCGTTTTGTTAATTCTTCCCCACTTTATTAATAATACTATTGTAAAGTTTCTTCATAACCCGTTCTGTAGCTTTTACCTGAAAGAGTATTAAATATCTATTCATCCTCGCAAACTTTCACATTTACAATATTAGTAGAATTAGTAAGATAACTTTTTTTTTTTTTAGGATGGGAAATCATTAAATGACTTCTTCCCCTCTGGGTGGAGCGGAAGGGCATGTCAGACTCTTACTGACTAAAACCCATCCGTGTTCCTTCTAAAGCCCTTTGCGTTCCAGGGCCGCGGTGACTTTTTCGAACAAATTCCGCAACCCTGGCAGGCACAGCGAGCCACCCAACGCTCGCCGTCCGCCCAACGCCGCCGTCCGTAGCGGGATAACTTACAAACTGCTTCAAATTACATCACATTCTGTAACATGCTGATCTCAGATAAGCACAGTTAATCAGTATGGAAAGTAAGTGCATGTGTATGTTAGTAAAGTGCACTTATCTGCAAGAACTCGTACGATCCCACTGAAACAATCGAGGGAGACTGTCTTGTTACCGAGCTGGTAAACTACAACGATTGCCCACTGATATGCTAACACTGACTATCTTCCCTCTTCACTTGTTATGTTGGCAATCTATCTCTTGCTCCTGCAAATGAAATCGCTGGAAGGTTTTTGCGAGAGAGCACTGAGTGCTTGTTACTTATGAAAATGTTCTTCAACGAAAACCGACTAATCAGTAACAATCCGACCAGTCAACACATTAATCGTTATTTTGCGAAGTAATGACTCCAGGAAGGAATTCTCTTGGCTATTCTGGATGCAGGTAAAAAACTTGGCGCTTCCAAGCGAAACGATTTTGACAGGGAGCCTCTCCATTCATTGATATATATTTCTCTCTTTATTATTGATGTATATCGCCATAAGTCATTAAAACTGCAACTGCGACCATCTCAGTCTCCTCTATTTTAAAGATCATTTATTGTTGTTACTTCATAGAACAAACTTCTTCTGACCGTACTCCGTATTTTACTTTCATTATTTTCTTTAACTATTTTCAAAAAAAGCCCAGGACGATTTGGTTTCAAAAATTGGGTTATTCAATGGGGTAGAATTTATTAAAATATCATTATCTAATTTAGCTCATCATCATCATCTTCCTTATCCCATGTTACTTGAGGTCGGCGCAACACGTTTTTTTCTTCCATTCTGTCCTGTCAGCCGTCACGCTATCACTAACTCCCTTTTCTTTCATATCACTCCTAACAATTCATCCATCTTTTCTTTGTCCTCCCTCTCCCTGTCCATCCATCCATATTTATAACTCTTTTAGTTTTCGCATTTAATGCATCTAATTTAGTTGTTGGTCTTCAAATACACAGACTCACAAGTAGTAGGTACTCAAACTAGTGAATAAACGATTAGCATAATTTTACATTATTTGATACTGAATGTTCGGCATATTTTATGTTGAAGATTGTTGACTTATAACATTTTGGGTGTCCTCAACAAATATGTCGTCTTGTAGGTAATCACTCAGTCATGTGATTTTGGATGTTTCGCACATAAATAAGATTCTGTGGAAAATAGACAAAGTTGAACATCGTTAATTTCACAAAAAATAGCTTGTCAAAGGAGCCTTGACAAGATTGCTTTGCTATTCTTAAATATTTGGATTTGATTACCTACAGTCTTAGTGTTTCAGTTTGTTAAAATAATCCTATTTCAATTGGTGCCAGTAGGGACTAAGTCTCTTCCTTCAGGAGTCATTATCGAAGACTGATGGTGACTTCCCTCAGATCCTTTCTTTTAGGGTTCTATACCCCGAAGGGTCCAAAGGGTTTCTTGTCCGTTCTTCTCCATAAGAATCTACCTTTCCGAATGGACAGCAGAGTCATTTTATTAATGTAATTCTATTATTTTTACTGAAATGTAAACGATGACGTTCAAAAGTGCCGTTTAATGGCCTAATTGAAATAAACGTTTTGACTTTGACTTTGACTTTGACTTTGACTTTGACTTTGACTTTGACCAAACGGAATTCTATTACTCTCGCTCATCCGTTCGGCCGGTCTCATCTCACAAACGGTTTAGCTAACTGCTAAACCGTTGAATCTATAGTCTTCATATTTGCACTTTTTATGGATCTTACTGGCCCAAAGCAATATTTTCCATTTTTCTGGCACTTAAATGGGAAGAGAAGGACTCTATCATCGGTGAAGCAAGGTTGACTAATTAACGTTGCGCTTATGATATTTTATTTTTTTCGGTCATAGCCAAAATACTGGAGCAAATGCTAAAAAGTCAAAGTTATTTTACAAAAATATTTTTCTTTTGGTCGTTGACACCATTTTTTTTTTCAGAAAAAACATAATAATAGACCTGCTATATCCAAACTACAACAAAGACTTCATAATTCATAGTTTTTAACGATAAGCCTGTCAGAATTTGGCTATACTAGTTCAATTATGAATCCCACTGACCGTCACGTGATACCTAAACCTTGCCTAAATTGTATAGTCCTTGGTATGTCCGTTTGTCCATGTCAAACCTCCTTGATGTCTATATTCGGTGGGCAGGCGCGTGGTAGGTAATGGGCCCATGATAATGGTCCAGTGTGACAGCCATCTTATGTCATACAGCCAAATAATAAAGTGATTCACAAAGCTAAGCAAAAAATTGTCTTTGCCTTTTCTTGGTGGATTTATTAATAGTGATTAATTGGCAATTTTGTCTCGTGATAGGTGTTTTATTGACATAAAAAGTTTATAGCAGTTGTCGTGTAATAAATAAAATATTTGAGTCTATGATTTGTAAATTATTTGATAGATTTTGTTTACCTTATAGGTATATTTTGTTCTTGCAACGTTGGTATTATAAAACCTCTCAAAACTTACAGTAAATGCTAATTAAAACAACATAGCTATAAATATTACTAAAAAAAACTGAAACCATCTGCGGGCCTATTCTCCAGACATCTCACTGTGAAGTCTTAGGTGGGTGGAGAGCTCGAAGTGAACTGTCAGTCCACTCTGATTAGATGTATTGACAGCTCACTTCATCAATTTGTTTTCAGTCTTATAAAACCTGTCTAAGCACCCACCTACTCGACTACAATGAATTGGCAAAAGTAGTATTTAATTTTATAACATTGTATTTTGCCTGAAGTGAAACGATAATTGCATGTTGACATACAGATGGATGCAGCTTGTTGGCAACTCATTTATTGATGCACATGAGTGTACCTACCCATGTCAGACGAAAGGAATCATCTTGATAATATATAGGTACCTCTTATTTTTGCTATTAATTGCTTATTAATACAGCGATTCATTTCTTCGATATTTGATTTATTATTATGAGGTTTTCTTGAACACAGTAATTTATCATAGTTGGTAGAGTGCATTCGTAGTTAGTTTCCGTATATCCACAGCGAACTTTTGCCATCTGCTACAATGCGAGTTCTGACGATTTCATAAGAGGGAACCAAAACCGATAGAAAATGGTAGGCATAATTTTAGTGTTAATCATATTATTTTTCTGTGGTACTTTAAGTAACCTACAATAGTGCTATTTTGCAAAAATTACAATGTGACAACTTTGAACGGTGAGACGTTTACAGAATCGACATACTGCCGGTCGATTCTGTAGACATATCGAAGTGAAGGTTTGGGTGAAGTGACCACAAGGTGAGCTGTCAATCTATATAATCAAAATGTCACGTGATCACGAAGTGAGCTGTCATTTCATCTTGATTATATGTATTGACAGCTCACCTCGTTATCACTTCACCCAAGCGTTCATTTCGACATGTTTATAGAATCAACCGACTGGTAACATTCAGTCTGCATCACCCCAGTGCAGGGCAAATGAGGCCGTCGGTTATTAATTTTGTCTAGCTTGTCCTGCGTGGATTTGAAGTTTCACTACGAAAAACTTTTTATATTCAATCAATTTACTGACACATAAGCCTAGAATTTACCAGCCACATAACTACAATGATTGTAACAACAATCAACGACAAATTCCTTAACTTTCCAACTGCAAGCCTTGAGCCGGTCCGCGAACCTGCATACTGCATATCATTTGCTTACTCACACAATAACTCGTTGCTATGCAATGCATAGTTTTTGTTCAAAGTGTCGAAGTCGACGTGTTTATCGATAACGTAAATTTTTCGCACACCCTGTCGGAAGATAGAGTTGTGTAGTGTATCTTAGTACTGTGACTCGTGAGTGCGAAATTTCACACAGTCGCAAGTCTTATCATAACAAAGCAATCTTATGATTGAGGAACCTGTCTATCTATTCATGGGTTCGTTGTTTATGTATCAATGATGCAATTAATTAATTAATTAATTCACTGTCCAATTTGAAAAGTGCCGTCGTAGAGAGATGGCCTGAAACACAGGTTTAAATAAACCTAGATCGGGAAACGCACTACATTACCTTCAGAATTCTATTTTTGCAACTGTAATCGTATCTTGTCATACCATAGTTTTTATTCAGATTTTTATAATACTTTTATAGGACAATAATAATATATGCTACTGAACCACATGTACACTTTTTGTATACTTATTATTTCAGTAAATGTTTTTTTTATTTTTTTTTTAAATGTTATTAATTTTTCTTCTTCTTTTCGAGTTGATGGTAAACTTCTTAGATTGTTTGGATCCATTAGGTAGCTACTTTAATTCCAATTTCGGTGGCATTAGTAATAATAATCATTTATTTCAAGACAACAAATATCCATTGGGATAGTAACTATAGTCTAAACCTATGTTAGTACTTAACTAATAACACCGACAATGTACAGGTGACAAGTGACCTCACCAACAATTAATAAAAAAATTCATAATTATGTTAACGAATGGTTTGGACAAGTTTTGTTCTTTTAAAAGTACATGGTCCTGAGAGTCGAACTTAGGCGCCACGTGTATCGTTTTTTTCCGTTTAAAGTTGAGTTTCTTTGGGTGGTTGTATCGTGGTGCATCGTCTATTGGTGGACTCCCGTTTGACCAAAATCTCACCCGATGGAGAGAAATGATGTGGTCGACAACAGCACGCTTGCCTAAAAGTAACCTATACACTCTTGACTTAAAGTCCTCCGAGTTGTAGCTATAACCTCTTTTAAGAGATCAGAGACAAAAATAATGTCAGCAAATATAAAGATAAGATAGACATTATAGCAAGATCAGTACACGGAGACGCCACGCAAAAACACATGAAAATGAAATTACCGCCTAATTCAGTCATCACCACATTAACTACATTCTGCACAATTAAACTACCATCTTTGGATATTTACTAATTTAACTGTAAAACATGTCGCTAAACATATGGCGAATTAATTCGCGCTGAGCACTGATGTAAAGGTTGGATATGAGGAAACATATGGAAACATGTACTGAAGAGCTAGCAATAGTATTAGTTGCAGCTGGTTCTGTTACTGGCATTTGTGTTAACTAATATTACGATGATATCGAATATTGAGGAGAGATTAATTTCATTTCTGTGTTATTTTACTGGGAGGGATTTCGTAGGAGGCTTGCCTACCAAGTTACACGGAACTTATTTCCGAATATTTGGTTTAATTGCAGTCAAGTGGTTAAAAAACAATGCAGAGCACTTTTATTCAGTTTGACTCGTGAACGTATAGCTAAAGGCCCCAACGGACAAGTGAAACGCGCCAATGCAACAATACATTTTCTTTGGAATTGGTCTATGGATTCTAAACTATTACTACATTGTCATATCGAATCATACCATATGTACCATATCGCTCATTTGGAGCGACAGTGACACAAGTGCAAAATTTGTAAATTTTACACTACGCCAGTTTTAAGATTTTTTCCGGAATCCGCGCGCCAAAATGGAATATTTCAACAACGACTTTTCACTCTCTAGCGGACGTTTTTTGAACTTACAAATGTGACATTTTTACTCCTAACATAGATTATCAGGCAGATAATTTTGGTGTAATTAGGTCAGTTTCGTATTTTTTGCAGTTGTGTCACTGTCGCTCCAAATGAGCGATATCATACCACAGACATACTGTGGGAGCTTTAATATTTTTTTTTGTTTTGCTAGCTCAACATCTAGAAACAACTGAATCTTCATACGATGTCAGCTTGTGCAGTTAACTGTACGTATTCGTATCGTTTAGAATATGCTAGTTATCAAAATTAATCAACCATTATTATCTACCATGCTATTTGAATACTGGCTTCTGTCCCTTTATCTAATTAATGAAAGATATAGTAAATTATAGCCTGAACATAGAAACCAGGAACTCCAAACGCAGCTGCACCGGTCGACTAACAAATCAATTAAGAAACACTTTATTACCAGAGGTCGGAATTAGGTAGATTTATTTATGTATTTACACTGATTTTATACAGCGAAAGAATAAAGTGGATATGCATCAAATCCCGAGATTAATTTTAAAGAGCAGAAAAATCCCGTGATTTATTAAATAAAAAAGTTATTTATTTTTACACAATTTAAACCACTGCACGCGCGACGTTGCCAAATTTACATCAACGACATCGAATGCTCGAAGTTGCAAAATTCCAATGCCACATTTGTAGTTCGCACAACATAGTGGAAATGTTGTAGTTCGGAAATGCGGAGCACTATCCGCTTAACGACATGGTAGTACTAGATTTTCACACGGGATGTTAGAAATCCCGGGAAAATCCATATTAATATTAAAATTTCGATGCAAGTACATAAATATCTCTACCTAATTCCGACCTCTATTTATTACTCACTTCGAATCGTACTTGTATAGTACGCAACGTCAATAAACACTGCCATTCATGAACTCTATTGCATACAAAACAGAGTTCAAAATGTCAGCATGTAATTTTTTATTTATATCAATGTCTAGACACTTACAGTGTGACTGAACAAGAGCCTAGAATTCCAAATGGCATGTGTGTGAGGTGATCGGCGAATTAATGACAACTGAAGGTGTATATTGTACTGCTCGACGAATTTCACTGTTGGGTATGTCTTAAAAGATATTTATTAGGAACTAGCACTTCGCCCGCGTCTTCATCCGCGCGGATTTAATAGGTACTCCACAAACTTCAACTCCCCCTTTACCAAGGGGGTAAAGAGGGCGTTGAAGTTAAAAGGGGGTAAAAGTTAGTTTTAGAAAGTGAAGCACAACTATTTTCTTTAATAATAATAACCCAGCCCACCCCTTAGGTGTTTTTCACCCCTTTAGGGGTTTATTTTCGAAAAACATCATTGATATCCGATTTACACGATGTATGCAAAAATATACTCCCAAAAAATCAAAACTAGCTATTTCCTACTTTTTCCGTACTGCAAGCAAAAATGTAATGGATCGCTGATTTATTTTCCTTTTTTAAGAGCTAATCTTTGCAAAAATCGCGTCTTTGATCGATACGTAATTATTTGAAAAAAAAAACACTGATTTCTAGTACTGGTCCATATAGTGGCCTGCGCCTTTCTGAAATTCACATTCTCAATCAATGCCTACTCCCAAATATTTCAGGAATGTACAAATAACATCCCGGTCAAATACTCGGCCTCATACGAACACCAAACAGGTGTTTGGCTGGTTGTTTTTAGTCAGGTTGGCCAGGTGGCCAAACTGACTAAACTTCTTAACACAAAGAACAGAAAGTAGGTCAGTGTTGCCAAATACAAAAACATTCCCTTGAAAGTTGTTACTTAGCACTTACTGAGACTTCCGGATAATCCTGATGAGGTAGTGTGTTAAGCTGCTTTTACAAAGGTAATGCTATGAGTATATTCAATCAGGACGGATTATTGCTAATTCTGATTGATTTGTAGTAGGTATAGTTTAGGTACTAAAGGTAGTAAGCTTGTTACATGCAATAGACGTCCTTATTTGGCTTGACCATCAGTAGTTGTAAGTTGAGTATCCGTTTCGGTCTGCTTAAGGACCTTTCAACTTTGCTATTAAATAGGCTTGTTGAAGACTCACGGAGGCATCGAGAAATTACACCAATGATTGTGTCGTCATTACCTATATATTTTTATTGCATTTATATTTGACTCAGTTTGTAAAAAATAGCTCTTAATTGCTTATCTAAAATTTTGACATTGACTGTCGGCAAAACTGGATTGCGACTTCATATTTTGCACGTTTTTAATAAGGGGAATGGGCCTTTTATTTTATTTAGTGACATGGAATAACAAACAGCTCCATTAAAATTATAACATTTTACAAACAGAAACTACAGTAATTTAATTATTAATGTAGCCCACAGCGCTGTTCACAGATTACCACTCATATTCAAACTAAAAAAAAATGTAAAATCAGCTAACGCTAACAGTAGATTTTTTTTTTTTAAGGATGGGAAGTCATCAAACGACTTCTTCCGCTCTGGGTGGAGCGGAAGGGCGTGTCAGACTCTTACTGACTAAAACCCATCTGTGTTCCTTTTAAAGCCCTTTGCGTTCCAGGACCGCGGTGACTCTTTCGAACAAATTTTTGCCTCTCAAACATGACGTTTCAGCTACTGTTGGTAGCTAATTTGGCAGTTAGTAAAAGATTGTTGAAACCGACCATATTATTATGTCGCAAAGAGGTAAGCGTAACCTTTTGTTAAAATTGCCTTCTTAGATTGACACTGATTGGGATTCACTTTCATAACAAATGCAGAAGCCGGAAACTGTAACCACTTAATTCAGGTCACCAATAATGACGGTAAAATAATACCTTCATACGTATGCTTTCAACATCTGCGACTCTGAGGACCAAATTCAGAGGTCACCCAGTAAAGTAGCCACGTCGGTTAGGTAACCTGTAATAAATCTATGCCTGAGTCATAGATACAGCTTATGTTAGGTAACATAAACTTATGCGACGGCTGCCATTTTCATTCTATTGTCTATAGTTTTGTTGCTAAGATTTCGCCTTTATGACATTAAGATTGATTGTAGGTTTGTGTCTTTGATTTCATACACTGCCGAATAAATTGTAAGTTACTCAAAAAGTAGGTGTTTTTTTGGAAGATAAACAAGGAAGTATGTCAGACAGCATATTTTTTAAATACAGTTTCTATTGGTCACCTCGCTAGCGCGTAATATATAATTAATGTGCTTAGTAGAAACGTTTGACGTCATTTAGTAATCTAGAATTCTAGATTAACGCATTATATGTGTCTTTCTAATATTGCTAATATGCAAAATAATTAATTGAGAACAAACGACTCAATAATATCGACATAAAGTTATTTCTTAAAAGTTACCAAACTGAAATTAAATGAGTAATTTAGTTTAGAAGCGTTCCTATAATAATGAAGATTTTCAGGTTTATTCATAAAAAAAAACCTTACGATAAGTTTAAATATTGATAAGCGGATTCTATATTTAATTTCTCTATAGATCATTTATAGAATTAAGTACTTATCTGCTAATTGAATTATTTTAAACTTAGCATGTGGTTAATTTTGATAATGAATAAACCTGTAAGTATCTACAAAATAAACAACTCAGCTCTTAAGTAAAGATACTCTTAACACAACATTAACTTAAACAAAACTCAAACAAATATTGCACAAAACCCATTATTTGTAGCAAACAGTTGCAGGCTGTATTGTAGTGATCAGCTGACTTTTGACATTGGGAGAGCTATGAAGCGTACTACATAGTTTAAATAGATAACGTTTTATGTTAAGTTAATATAATCCTACTACTATTATAAAGGCGAAAGTTTGTAAGTATGGATGTATGTATGGATGTTTGTTACTCTTTCACGTAAAAACTACTGAACGGATTTTGATGAAATTTGGCACAGAGGTAGATTATAGTCTGGAATAACATATAGGGTACTTTTTATCCCGGGAATATGTTCCCTTGGGATAATTTTCGACAATCACGCGGGCGGAGCCGCGGGCGGCAACTAGTATTATTTATAAAGTTAAGCTGTCATGTATAACAAATTTGTATCTTTAAATATTTTGTAATGTTCTATTTCCTGTGACATTCATTGTAACTACGCGTATAAGCGTACGCGTTCTCCGCTAACTTTTTAGACCTGTGTATCCTGCTTTTATGTGTATGAAATTTCATCAGAATCGGTTCATTCATTTCGAAAAATAAGAACTTGAATGCCATACGTCGTAAACGCTCTTAATAACTATACCATTGAAACAATGTGGCTGAATTTAATTGAAAACATCATTTACTGTTGATTTATAAAAATATCAAGATGCTTTTGACCCATAAAAGTACTGTACGGTACTTGTTTCATTGCTTCCTTATAAGGAGCGATCGAACTGTAGGTTTAGCCAGTGTCATGTGATGATTCACATAATATTATGGTAAGACCTAATAACAGGTACACAGCAACTCATCATTAACCTTTCTATCCATCCATTAATTTATGAAATCCCTGAATAATAACTTGACGTTTCGCAATTATCATCTTGGATCTTGGTTAAGGTTGTTGCCTGGTTAGTCTAGTTGTCGCAAGCACTACTGCTAAATATGAGGTTCCGTGTAATATGAGTGTACTAACGATAATACCTACACCTCTGCCTGACCCTTTGGGATGCAGGCGGCATTGTTGAGGACAGAGGACTAATCTAGTGGCAATGAAACACAAATTTATAAACACTTTAATTTATTTTTCATGAAAACACACAAAACTTTACTTTAATCATAAATGGCAGTATGTTTTTTATTTTTTATAGATAAGTACTAAAATCGGGTCACTATATACTATCTTAAAACTATTAACTTAAACTATTTACATCTACTAAACCTAAGTATGTACATATACAAAAACAAAGTACACTCAGGCGTCAAAGTATTCCTTCGCATCGCTGTCATCCGGAAACGTGCCCAGAAGACTAGCAGCATTGCCACGTTGAATGGCAATGCTAATTCTTTGAGCAAAGAACGAGCCAGCCCTCTGGTCACGCAAAGTGTCGATCATAAAGACTAACAGATATATTTAAGTTAGAGTTTCTGTTTTAATAATATACTTAGAAGGTATAATTTCCCTGCCTGAGTTAGATATACCAACAATTCAGTTGAACCGAGGCATATAGGAAGTCTGTAACACTAACAAGCGAGCTCCTCTACATTTCTCTCGATCCAAATCTTCAGATGTCTTATTACACAGATTGGTAGCAATTTATGTGCAATTACACACAACGAGCGGTTGCATTACGTGCGAATCGTAGACCCTTCCTGACGTTACGTAAGAAAGCAATAAGACCATTGTCTTACAGATCTTGAAGTCGTTTCTTGATCGGATACGAATCGGTTTTTATTGGTATAATTACATGGTAAATAAACTTATAGAGGTAAATATGTGGAACAGAGAGTAAAGTCCCGCACTCCTCCACTGAAATGGGAGGATCCTCCGACCAGACGGTTGTTGTGTCTGGTGGGCAACTGGCCGATCGTTGATATTAGGACTGTTGTATGTGTTCAAATCGCACGGAGAACTTTGCTTGCGCGATGCAGGATTTCGTTTATAGTTCGTCGCTGGCAGGATAGACGGCGTTGCGATATTTTTTGTTGCCGTACAAATTTCGCTTCTTAGTTTTTCATGTGGCGGCAATGATGCCGCTACAAACTAGACTTGATTAAGCACAATCAGAGTAACATATTCCTATTTCTGGGACACAGGCCTCTTCTCTGTGGGAGGGAATGGGCCATGATCCACCACGCGGGCCCAAAGCGGTTTGGAATTTTTGATTCTAGGAGTTTTCTCATAACGTTCTCCTGCACCATTTTGAGAGTAGTGGTGATGAAATAATTAAAGAAACCCACGATACTCGTAAGTCGCAGTGATCTCTTATGTATGACTAGCCACCACTGCTCCTTTGAACAAATGATGACAATTTTGTACTTTGGGTGCACTCTCGAACCTCAAATGACTCAAGTTCATACAGCATGCTTAGAGCAGTGTTAGAACTATTTATGCTTTGCCTTCAACAAATCTGATTTAGAACTTTCTAGTTCTGGAGTGGAGATCACGTACCTGAAGACGCAGCGTTGGAAGGCCTCCCACAAGGTGGACCGATGACCTGGTGAGGGTCGCGGGATGGATGCGAGACGCACAGGACCGGTTGTTGTGGCGACACTTGGAGGAGGCCTATGTCCAGCAGTGGACATCTTTCGGCTGATATGATGATGATCTGCAGTTGTTGAAATGTTATAAGTATGTCATTTTTGTGGCTTTGGTCCTTGGATCCATGCTATTCATTTAACTTTACAGTCATACCTATATACCTAGGCTTGACATATATATTTTTGATATACCTGAATGCATTATAAGGTAAGGTCAAAAGATTAATGATCGCGTAGCCTAAACAATGTTCAGACAGAATGAACCTGCCAACACTTCCCAATTCTCAAAGTGATGGCTATTGTGTTCGAAATCTTGTATCTAGATCTATTACGAATAGCTTATTTAGTTATCTCGATCTTATCTAGAGCTCAGGAGGTATGCTTGCTGAATAAGTAAGTGTTTCCGAGAGCTGGGAGGATGAATGGCGCACTTTTAAGTTTATAGTTATTGTTTCGGAATCGCAAACAATACAGGGGGGCTACTTTCTAAACCCGAAGTCCGTAGTTTCGGGCTTAGTTGCGGGCGTATTCTACTCCGTATCACCTAACCACTAAGAATTAATGATAAAACAATTTGACAGTAACTGTCAAATAGTGTTGTTATTCATTCTTAGTTCGGGTTCGGACCTAATCGTGAGTCCGTAGGTGATACGGAGTAGAATACGACTACGGACTTCGGGTTTAGAGAGTAGCCCCCCTGATTTGTGAAAAGATTCCGAACAACGATGATTGTAGATGGATGGCTATTATCAGTGTAACAATACGCCAAATTGTATTAAGTAATTAATTAACTGTGTGCGTTGCAATTGCACAATTAAATTCTACCAAGCCCGTTCCATCATCGGACAACAAGAAGCACCGCGATGCGCCACCGGTACATGGTGGTCATCCCGTAGGTACCTACGTGCAAAGCGTTTTAGGAATACTTTCATTGTGCGCACAGCAAAGGAATGAAACTCGCAGCCGGAATGTGTTGTTTGATAGCTACAACCTGGGGGTCTTAAAATAAAGAGTGAACAGGTTACACCTAGGCAAGCGCCCACCGTTACAAAAAAAACTAGCCTTTTCCCGCCACTTTACCTTGTTGGATTATCTCACAGAAACCCTGCAATTTTCTGGGATAAAAAGTAGCCATTTGGTAGAGTAGCTGTCTGTCATGAGAAAGATTTTCGTAATCGGATAAGATCAATACTACCATAGATAACAAACGTATAATGCATGAATCGGACATCTAGACGCACTGCAAGTTACCATCCCTACCTGGTTGCTATTCCACCAATTCGCACTAAACGTTTCCAAACGTCTTTTATAATGCGCACAGCAAAGGAGTGGAGCTCTCTGCCTGCGTCTGTGTTTCCGAACGCATAAAACCCTAATCTCTTCAAAATTAGAGTAAACAGGCTTCTTCTGGGTAAGCTCGCTCCATCGTCGACTTTGTCTCTGTCATCTATGACCTAGACTAGAGTCAAGAGCAAACCCAAATTAAATAAATAAAAAAAAAAACATTTTAGTTATTAATAAAACCTATTTCAAAGTTTAGATTATTGAGATTTATCACAAGCGGTGATTATTAAAACAAGCAAGACCTTAAGGAGGCTTTTGTGATAATTTCATCATGCGGAGATTCTGAAGGTATTCAAGTCTAGTGAAGCCAAACGTATCGTCTACAGTCGAAACTTAATAATTAGAGCACAACCGGACTAAACAAAGCAATTTAATGAAGATGTACAAAGTTTACGAAACCCATTCAAACGGACAAGACAAAAAATTCCCAAGAGAGCGTTGCAGAAAACCAACCAACTGAACGTTGCAGCTCGCTAAACCAAACGCTGAACATTGTGTGCGAATTTTACTTTGGAAACAATAGGAATGTGTGTAGTTGGTGGCTGCAAATGTAAGTTTGTTTAGTAATACACTTGAACAATGGCTGTGGTGCTATAAACACGACAATAGCAGTTTATCAGGACATCTTTATGAGGAGTGCGCGTCAGTAAGTCAGTGATGGTGCAACGTGTGGTTTCAATGGATAGATGCATATTATTCATGCATCTATTCATTTTTCATCATTCGTTTAGGACAATAGACATGGTCTTTGGGGTGAAACAATTGAACATACGGGTTTGAACATTAATGAGAACGTTCATTTAGGTGCGCAGTAATCTTAACTGCTCCGATGGTCTCGCGGTCGCAAGCGTGGACCATGGAGTCCTGGGTTCAATTCCCAGGTCGGGTAAAAAGTGTCGTTTTTCCAATAGGAATTTCTCTGTGACAGCCTGGAGTTTGAAGGTGATGGTGTAACACCCCTGTGCCTCGGAAAGAACGTTAAGCCGTTGGTCCTGCGCCAGATCTCTCTCCGGTCGTATCGGTTTGCCGTCGCATCGGAATATGAGAGTGATGGAAGAGGGAATGCACCTGTGTTTGCGCACACACTTGTGCACTATAATATGTCCCGCACTGATGGCTAGTCTCGGTTGAGAGTGGCCGCCATGGCCGAAATCAGTCAGGAGGACTATTTATATAATAATAGTTTCAGTCAGTTGCTAGCCTGTCGGTTTGCTATCGGTTGCATTTTGGGAAGTGTGCGACGGAATTGCATAGTTTAATTCTGCCAAGCCCGTTCCATCATCGGACCACAAGACGTACGGCGATGCGCCATTGGTACATGGTGGACATCCCACCCACACGCACAAAACGTTTTGGGAACACATTAATTGTGGGCACAGATTAGAAGTGGAATTCCCTGCCTGAGTCTGTGTTTCCTGATAGCTACAACCTGGGAGTCTTTAAGTCAAGAGTGAATAGGTTACTTCTAGGCAAGCGTGCTCCATCTTCGACCACATCATCGCTTACCAACAGGTGAGATAGTGGTCAAACACCTAGCTTACCAGTAACACAAATATTATCTTTTGTAACCAAATGTTACTTATAGTTTTGAACTAATAATTTATTTATTCGACCAACAGTTGAGATAGTCGTCAAACGAGTGCCTATCAACAATAAAAAAAAGTTAACGTGAAATTAAAAATGCGCGCTTGCGGCTGCGAATGGTTAAATAAATTTTCATCACTCAATCCCACTTAATTTTTGCTTGACTTGTGTTAATTCTGTGACGCGTCGATAATTTCTACCTAACTCGTAACTCTGCAAATGTAACATTTTGTTTGAGTAGGCAATTTCCAACATGTGTTTTGAGCATTGATGTAATCATCCGTTTAACTATCCACCTGCTAGGCTGGCTACGAAGTTAACTAAGCCAGGCATTACAGGCAAGATTCTCACTATTTCCAAATAGTTTCATTCTTTATCCACGCATTACCTAAAGTTGTTACAGCCATCTTGAATAGATTTGCACATGCAGGCTTTATTCAGAGATGTTGGGTAACGCCACAGAGCACAGAATTGCTGCCATCGGCAGGCTAGAGGCGTCATTATCTACTAAAAATTGTATTGCCACAATTTTTCGTGCCATATTCAGAATTGGGTAAAATTACTGGAATGACTTATTATTTAGAAGAAGTTTGATTTTATTGTGCTGTCCATATCACGCAAAATGTCGTTTGTACTGGATGGCGTAGATTCATTATGGAGTGACATGCGAGTGACGTCAAACAGTCCTCTCTATTTTTTAATGGATTTTTTTTAAATCGTCAATTTATTTATAAAACTCTTGCGTTATTGAGTGTTTGAGTGACTCAGTGACTGACAGAAAACGCACAGCCAAAACTTCTGGTCATAGAAAGCTGAAATTTGGTATGTAGGTTCCTTGGGGAGTGTGGGGGAGCACTAAGAGAATATTGCCGAATTTCGTACGGAGAAAAGCTAGTATTAATATATTTGACTGCTTCTTTCCGTTTTTTTAAGTATAGAGATATTTCTATATGTATAGAGATATATATAATAAACGGTGACACTGGACTCGCTTGGTCAGGTGCAGTCTCTAGTCTAGCAGTAGCCGCGGAGGCGTTTCCTTACTCTATGGACAACACATACTTTTGCTCACTTACGTATATTACGAGCTGCAAGCTTTGCTTTGAAGGTGGCTGTTTTATTAATGTATTACTTTAACTTTGTGGATTTTATATATTCTGTAGTAGTAAACAGTTCCATAAATAGCTGACTTATGATTATGGGTCCTTTGAACTTTGGTGGCGTTTTGAGTGTAAGAAAAAAATAATTAAATTCAACTCGACTTAAGATGTTACCTATATTATTTTTTATCAAGGAACACAAAAGAAATGAGCATAAAGCGAACGATACAGCAATACTATAATTATGTACTTAGAAATCGATTTTTCTACAATTGTTCTAAAGACAGAAAAATATCGATATCGTATCGTCGCGTTGGGCCTCACCTTTTATCATATTAACGTAAACAAATTGATATGCCAAAGATTTGTTTTTGATTTGGACCATACCTATCCTAAAATCGAATTAAACAAACAAACAAAGCGAAACCTCTCACCCATTAGTAAACGATCATGAAATAAAATAAACGTTTTCATAATACCAATTAAAAACTGCGTAATAATTTGCATTACAACACACATTACCGATGAATTTCGTCATTAAATGGCAGAGCTCACTATAACTGCCCAAGTGCCCACTGGCCTGTCATTAGTAATTAAATCCGTTTTATATGAGCAGTCGTGCTGAAATGACATCTTTTAGGGTTACGTGCATATTAAAAGTCCGTAAAAGGTTCTGTCATATTGTGATATCTGTTGGCTTGATCTTATAAGGTCTGTCCTGCTGTCATTTCTAGATCATCGGCAGTCGTTACGGGTAATCAGAAGCCCGAAAGTCTCGGTAAGCTATCGTATAACACCCTGTAACTTTTTGAAGTGATAACTTCTTATGGGAGTGTAAACCGCTTTGTAACGTAACGCGTTACGGTGCCACTCTGTCTGGCTTCCCCTTTTCTCCACCCACAGCGCTAGTCGTATTTCGGACGGACGCTTCCCATTTGAAATAGTTCAACTTAGAATCGTTTAAGTTATCACTTCTATCGGCCGTCCCGAGACGCACACGTTTTTTTTTAAGCATGTATAATCCTCAAATGACTCCTTCCGCTCTGGGCGGAGTGGAAGGGATTGTCAGACTCTTACTGACTAAAACCCATCCGTGTTCCTCCCAATGCCCTTTGCGTTCCAGGGTCGCGGACAAATTCCGCAACCCTGGCAGGAACACCCACTAACTGGGCTGTAAAGATCAAACCGGCAGTCACTCTATGAGTTGTGTGTAACTATTTTCAAGTGTACTGCAAAGTTTATTCTATATAATGTGTCTAACCATGTACAATTCTGGTTTCTGGTGGTCAGTAGTATCACGCAAGACTAAAACTGGAAGCCGACCTTAACGTCAACATATTTGGGAAAGGATAGGCAGTCGTCTCGCCACCTCTTTCTGGGCCGGTCTCGGTGGCAGCGTCCATCTCCGGGCACCCACTGTGTGGATACCATTGCCCAGCGGTCACAGTGCATGCGGCACACGTGGCCCGCCCAATCCCATTTGAGCATGGCAGCATTCTTACCCACGTCTATTTTATCCCTCTTTAGTATAGGAATATTAAAGAGTCCACTATCTTTCTCTATGTGTTCGTAACCACCTGTTCTCACAACTACTTCGGTTCCTCATACTGGAGATCCAGTACCGTTTTCGCTATCGGGGGAAACCTTCAACGGGCGCTTGGAACTTTTGGGGACAAGATCATGCAGTGTGGGATTTTCACCTCACAAAACCACCCCGATGACCATCAGCACACAGAAGGAACCCTGTGACCCTACCTGTGCAACGCTTATTAGGGGTGACCCTAATAATTAGAAAAATATTGGAGCCTTTGATACGAGTTTTTATTCTGGACTGATTTTTATAGCTCCAATAAAAAGGTGTTTCAACTGAGTAAATTCATAAGTACTCACATCTAAAGTTGTTTCTCTACTAATGCATCCATTTGCGATCTCACGATTTCTGTCAGTTTGTTTTGTTTATATACCTGTAACGTATTTTGAGAGGTCGTTATTATTGGTATTTTGGCTCTATTACCTACGTGTTTTAGTATGTGAATAACTGTGTTTTATAATATTTGATTGGACTACTGAAAACCACGTCTCCATTAGGCTGGAAGCCAGCGGCTTCGCCTGTGAAATTAAAAGAAATTAACCCAATGAAAAAGGATACTTTTATATTTAATCTGGAATATAAAAGTATCCTATTCCCTTTTAAAGGCCCAAACTATCTCTTTACCATAATATATCAAAATTGGTTCAGCGATTTAGGCTTTAAAGTGTTACAAACAGATAGACAGGCTAATAGATAGATATAAAGAGTTACTTTCGCATTTATATTAATAGTATTGAGACCTGAGTGCAGACCTTCCATATTTCATTTGAATAAAGTACATAATAAAGTTTTATTGCGATCATCCCAATTAAAAAGGACTTTTGATTAGGTGATAATTACCACGTTATGATCATTATTTACCATTTACTTGTGTAATCAAAAGTCAATCTTCCATGGAAGGCTTTTAATTACTGACATTTTATACTTCGCTGTCATAAAGACATAGCTTCTGATTCTGAAGTCGTTAATTAATATTATATCATACCAGCTTTCGCCCGATGCTAAGCTTGCGTTAAAATAGACGTCAGCAAAAAGGTAGCCCAGGGTCTCATCTACCCCTGTACAAAAAGTTAACAAAATCAGTTCAGCGATTTAGGAGCGAAAGCGTAACAAACAAACCAACTCACTTACGTATCACTACATAGTGTAAAACAAAGTCGCTTCCTGCTGTCTGTCCCTATGAAGCTTTTTTTTTAAGGATGGGAAATCATCAAATGACTTCTTTCGCTCTGGGTGGAGCGGAAGGGCGTGTCATAGTCATAGTCATTTTATTCATAAACAAGTTATTTTGTATCTGACTTTACACATAAAAATACACAATATAATAATAACAATTGAATTTTATAAATTAAATCAACAATGATAAATAATTTTACCTTTTTTTTTTAATAGCATTTCGACAATTACATAAAACAATATGGTCAACTCCTTAAAATTTAAAACAAAAACAATAAAATAATTCAATAAAATTAAAGAACTGTAATTTTATTGAATTATTTTATTGTTTTTGTCAGCATATAGACACTTATTCAATAGGAATTCCTTTAGTTTTATTTTGAAAGCGCTATTGTAGACAACACTTTTTATTTGTTAAGGCAATCTGTTGAATAATTTTACGGACTGGTATCGTAGACTGTGTTTAACAATTCTTAGGTTCTGATTAGCAACATTTTTGGACTTCAAGTCCAGTCTACGGGTGCCTTCCCTTATCTGCCGTTCTTCTACTGTCTCAAAACCTTGTATGTTTTTGGTCAAATTACTTAAAAGTACCAGTACATAAAGACTTGGTACTGCGAGTATGCCTAAATTTATAAAATGTTGTCGGCAACTTTCCCTTTGTGAGATGCGGACCATGGTACGGATTGCACGTTTCTGTAGTACAAAAGCTCTTCTGCTATTATATTCATAGCTATTTCCCCAAAATAGTATAGGTACTATATCTAATTTTAGACTCTACTAGCGCCAAATATAAAATTTTTAGCTGTTGTATGCTTATTTCATTTCTCAGGGCTCTCAGAGCGTAACATGCAGACGATACCGATGCATCAATCGCTTTTAACTCCGATTTCCAGTTTAACAGTTGGTCAATATATATACCTAAAAATTTTACTTCGGCAACAGTTTCAATTTCGACTTCATTTAAGGCAACATTTAAATTATCTTTGTTACGGGCTGTAGTTTTAAATAACATTATTTGAGTCTTTTACTATTAATAAATAACTTATTTGCCGTGAACCACACATAAAATGCTTGCAACGTAGCATTTATCCTTTCTGTCAACTCTATCATGTCATTAGCTGCCACTATGGCATTTGTGTCATCCGCAAAAATTACTAATTCAATGTCCGGTAAAATTGCATTTAGATAATCAAGTCATTAATAAATAATAAAAATGAAATAGGTCCTAGAATAGATTCCTGTGGTACACCCGTTAATATGCTTACAATTTTATATTTATACATTGAGTCAGACTCTTACTGACTAAAACCCATCCGTGTTCCTTCTAAAGCCCTTTGCGGCCGCGGGTTGACTTTTTCGAACAAATTCCGCAACCCTGGCAGATTTATATGCGGTTTTGTTTCAATAGTTTATAATATTACTAACTTCTGCCAACACAAGATTAAGCTGAGAAGAGATGAAGAAAATAAGGGGCTAATTATATTTATATTTTAAGATATTTATCAATCAATCACACACACTTCCCATTACAATTTCTTCAATTTTGCCCAAATTGCATCGATCTATTCCTAATGTAAACTTTCTTTGTTGCAGAGCGACCAGAAGCGCAAGGTTCCACTGACGAGGTTCACATGCCAAGGAAGAGGCTCAGGGTACTATGCAGACATCGACACTGGCTGTCAGGTAAGAATTAACTAATTTTCCATAAAACAAATAAAACCGAAAAGCTATACGCAACATTGAAGTGCCCCAGTTGTGCAATTGAACATGGGGCACACATTTCATCATTTAGGCACATCCCTCGAGACCCATAGGTATGATTGATATTTAACAAATCACCTAAGTAATTCAATTAACTACATAGCTTATGTCGTTTGTCTAGAAAAAACCTTGAAACACATACCAAGATTTTAGAGGAGGTATTATCAACTCTATGTTACTTACTTCCACGAACGTTAGGTAAATATAGTCTACCTATTCCGATTTCTGATAATAACCTTAATATCCCAATGCATAAATAAAGCCAATAGCGATACGTTCTTGACCTATACCTACTATGTATTTAATTTACTTAGTTAGGAACTAAAAAAATCTAGTATTATCGTATTATCACTAGGTCAAAGGAGCGATAAAAATTGTTCATAATTCAGTTACACGACCGACCTTACGTAACGAGGGGATTCGAGTCACGAAGTCAATCGATTAATAACGGTCATTAGTGTCAAAGAATAGACATATACAGAAGGTTAGCTTCATGCAACGAGACAAATAGAGTCGCACACATACAGGGTGACTTTTAATAAATTTGCAATTTTTCAGTGTGAATTCTCTTTATGAAAAACAGCTGAATTACAGTTGCTGACGTGTTATGTGGACATGTCCATATTTATCAAATTCAAAACACTGTTTTTTTCATATTTCAGAGTTCATCGTATAGGTAGTCTAATCTTATTTGCCTTTGATGACTCATTGTCGAGCAACGGTCTCCTTCTCTCTGTTCCACAATCTTCTATCGTCTACAATTGTGACCCTTGCGAGCTTTTGCGGTAGGAGTCAAGTTCATCCTCCATTTTTTTTCTCTGTGTCAGTCGCGATGTGGTCTACTACTATGTGGGATCCAATAAATGGATCCCATAGCAGGAGTAATTTATACACAAGTATTTTCAACCCCTGAAAAAATTGCCAATGAATTAAGTATACCCGATCTCGAGTGCACTTGCACTCGCCGTACGTGAAGCGTGTCTATGTGTGCGTACATTTTCGCTTGTTGTTTGGAGCCAACCTTCTGTATTTATCTACACTGTGGTAAAGTGATAATGCCATTAGATATGGTAATAGTTGGTAATTGGCTACCGGATGAGATGCGTTGATTCACACATACCTACGCTGTTATGGTCAAGTGCCGATATGGTCACTGATTGAGACGAGGAGATTATAATTGATGTTAATGTTCTTGTGAACCGTGACAAAGATTATATTATTGAAAAATGTCGCGTAGATTATTCGAGATGGTAATGTAGGTGTGACCATAATAATATGATGTGGTCGTAGTGTCGTAAGTACTCATGGGATACTGGTGGTTCATGGACACTATAAGTAGAAGATACTAACTAGAACTACACAGTATAAGTAGAACAAAGTCGCTTCTCCGTTTTCTTCTTCTAATCAACTCAACGGATTATTCTTTGGTTTTAAAAATAGAAAGAGTTATGTACTTATTGTAGAGGAAGGTTTGTTTATGTCACCGGGAAATTGCAAACGCTGTATGAAAGTAAAATTTCGCGTGAAATTGTAAACAATTTTTTCTTAATATATCATGAATCATAATCTGATAAAGATTTATTACAATCTTACGGAGTCTGCAATTTTCCGGTGACATGTATATTGTTTGTAAATATTTTGTACACAGTTAATTGCACCAGTGTGGTTTATAGTACCTACTAGTACAGTAGTAGTACACATTCGTCTCTTCTTTAAAAGGCTTGCTAGTATTTTGCATTATTATGAAATCAAGTTTTACCTGATACCTATGCAATTCACGATAAGTCAGCTGCCTATTCATACCCAAAACATAGAACCTCCCACATACACTGAGCAAAACCTACCAACATGCAAACGACTCGACATTCACAACACATACAACAGTCTCTGAAACAAAAAGCGATAATCCGCTTCGTCTGTCAACGCCATCGCCTCTCATACAACCCATACAATGTCATACAAGCCATTTAATTTTACAAGCCAATCTGTCCATACGGTCGTAAATACATATACGGTGGACAATGTAGGCTCGGAGACAGGTAATGTTGTTTTAAAGTATCTCAGAATTTGGATGGGATTATTTGTGAATGTAGCTTTAGATACGTTAGTATTTAAGGTATCTGGTACCTATATTGAACTAGTTTTAGGCCACATTTATTACTGGCTACTGTCAGTAGCTTCGCCCACGTGAGACTCGAAAAATATACTAAGGGATATTATAGCCTCGTCTTAAGGATCACAGATGGACAAAAACAGTTACGTTATGGAAAGCCATAACGTAACTGTTTTTGTCCATCTGTGATCCTGAGGCCCATTGGGCAAGCGCTTTAGAGGAAGACCATTTACTAGATGGGATGATGATATTAAAAAACTAGTTAGCCCGCAATGGCGACAAATAGCCCAGGACCGGGAGAATTGGAAAGCTTTGGAGGAGGCCTTTACGGGGGGTTCCAGTAAAATAATATATAATACTAATGCCTACCTACTAAAAATATGTTTTTAAAATAATTATAATTAGATATATGTTTACATAATTTAGATTAGATACTAATTTTTCTGTTTTTTTTTCTTCTTCTATTGTTAACGAAATATAAAAGTAGATAAAATAATCATTTGTAAACTGTAAATAAAAGGCTTTTTATTTATTATTATAGCCTCGGGATAAAATAATATCATATGTCCTATTCCTGGACAAGGTCTACCCGTGTGCCAAGTTGCATACCAATCCCTACAGCCGTTAAGACGTGAAGAAGTAACAAACAAACGGACAGACAAAGCTACTTTCACATTTATACGAGTACCAATTCTGTATGAATTGACAGCGCAAATTTTATGAATTTTCAACAGAACACAAAATCCACTGTTATTCTCTGAAAAATAAACACCGAGTCTACAGAATTTTGTCTCTCGTTTTCATACGTGTTTTTCTTATGTTATTGTTATTTCCTTCCAAATCATATCTCACCTACCCTTTTTATGAGACCCACAATTCAATAAACCATTTATTCGAACGTTAAAAGAACAAGAAAACTCTAAAAGCCTTGTTGTGCAATCATAATGGATCAATAATGCAACACCAACTTAGTTTTTGTTAAGTTATTAATACCCATCACTTGTTTTAGTAACAAATAATTAGTGAACAAAAAATAAAAGGAAAATACTGACAGGTTTTTGTTCATATTCCTTTTTACGTATGTCGTGCTTGAAAAGTACTCTCTGCAAAAACTGCTACTGATTCCTGATTGAAAAAGTTCTACCTACCAATATCTAAATTGAAAATTCACAATAAAATATCTAAAATTTTCTAAAGAACAGAATTACTAATTTGCCTGAACTAGGATGAACCTGTGTTTCAGGCTAGAAAGTGCTTATTAGTGCTTAAAATAATAAATTTACAATGAATCAATTATTGACTACAATAAAAACTTAAATTAAAGGACACATCATATTTTATTTTCAAACAAAAAGATCTTCTGTCTTAGTAAATATTGCACAGTTATCTTTTTACCGCTATAATAATTTAACTTATAGATACTTAGTTTTATACTTAATCTATTATACAGAAATGGACCTAAAAATTTAAAATATATTTTTACAAACACATATTTTGAATACGCGTTGGAATCGCATACAATATCTTAATTGAATGAAACTAAGTCGCTGACTGTCTCTCCGCTTACTTCTATAAAACCTCGCAACGGATTTTAATATGAGTCTCGGAAAGAGCAATAAATGAGGAACGTTTGTGTTTATATTTGCACCCGAGCAAAGCCCGCGCGGGTCGCTAGTCTAAATAAATGTGGAAATTGTGATTCAAATTATTTCTGGTACATACGATTTTTATCATTAAGCTCTCATCATCTGCCTAGCCTTTTCCCAACTAAATTGGGAGTAATGTTCCAGCCAAACCGGATTAAGCTGAATACTAGTATTACGTGGAGCAGCTGCCTACCAGACCTCCACAACCCATTAACTGGGTAACACGGTACTCCTTGGCAAGACTGGTGTCAGATTATCTGGCATTAAGCTTCTATTAAACTTTCTATTGAACATAAATAAAATAATTCTCGACCATCTCCTTGCCTACAGGATGTATTTTCGCCCACAGCTCAAAGGTGACCAAGCCGTAAAAGGACACATCTTATGACACCTTAATATCGATGACGAAACTCTTTTTACCTTTAATTGGTCCTCCATTACGAGATGAATCAACTTCACTCATATGACTGGAACCAAGTCCAACTGATTTATAAGCCCGGGAGGACTTTAACTTGTTGATTTATTTTATAAATACGCCAGTCCTTGAGTGCCCAGATTCAATATCTGAGAATTCTGTTATTTACGACTTGGTGTACTGAGTAGGAGGAAAACGTAATGAGTAAATCAGGATATTTCGACTGTCAGATGTTATCATTCATCATGTTTTCGCTGAAAAACACGCAAGGAAAATTAAGATTTATAAAAATCTAGACAAAAATGAGTTTGAAAACAAAGAATTCATGATTAATTTTCTATTTTGTTTGTGTGTCTTTTTAATAATATAATCAAGTTGCTTTGATACAGTTTAAAATACTTTGCGAATCGTAGTTCTCGTAAAAGTTCTACGATTGATCAAACTTTCGATCAATGGCCTTCATTTTGATTTATTATGATGAATGGTGCATCCTCCTACAGTCGAAATGATTATTTTGCAAAACCTATTGCGATAATTTGATTCTTGACTATTATTGTAACTGTGGGTAA
Source organism: Mamestra brassicae (assembly GCA_905163435.1). Taxonomy (NCBI): domain Eukaryota; kingdom Metazoa; phylum Arthropoda; class Insecta; order Lepidoptera; family Noctuidae; genus Mamestra; species Mamestra brassicae. Next base: position 18,444,890 of record LR991000.1, on the reverse strand, counting down.
TTGCGTCCATAAGGCACGTTTTATTTTCTTTTGAATTGGTCTTTTGTGTACATAAAAGGCCAAAAAATGGTTGTCAAAATCATCATCATCATTAAGGTAGACTGAGTATCAGCGGTCGCTGGATTTGAAACAGCTGAGGCGGCCAGGGTCACCAAGATGCTCCTTATTTCTCTGAAAGACATCAGTCCGTAGAACTTAAAAAAATGTTTGTATCAAAAGGCAGGTCAATGAATTTAGACACAATTTTCAACATATTGGCTGGTTTTTAGGATTGAAATATTGTTGGTTTAAAATATTGCAATAGAATGAAGAAGATAGACGAGCAGAATGAATCCTTAAACTAATCTTAGATAATTTAAATTTAATCGATTAGGATCAATGGTAAAGTGCGCATCAATCATCCATCCACTCATCTATCTGAAGGATTCAAACGATTACAAGTAGCCATAATTCATAAAAGCATAAAGATTCAATTTTAGCAGCTGTCAAAATATGACTCAATAAAACATCCAGTGTTCAAATGTCGCAACTCTTACGGCACATAATTACCGAAGCTGCGTTTAAAGACTTAAAATCATGAGTGTGGCCTCTGAAACCTGCGAACTTAAGAGATTTATTGCTTCTGATAAATTACTTTTCGCAACATCAAGGCTCTGTTATAAGGGACCCTTGAAAAATGGCTTATTTATGGGACTTTAAGCGTGACAATATTTGTATAGTGATGAAATGGCTGTAAATTGAAAATGTCATATTTTGCATCATTCACGTATTGGTGATCTTGGATACCGGATTTTTGTTTGATGAACTGTTGTTTTGGCGTATTGACAAAGCTGTGATTATTTTAATTATAGGTTTATCAATATTTCTTCTATGATATCAGAAACACAAAATATGTTTCTTCTATAGTTTGTTTTGTCATCTCATTAGTCATTTTAATAAAATACCTATGTTAAAATTCTAAAGTTATTTTATCTCCCAATAAAGATTTTTTACGACAAATTCACTTGTTGTAGATAAAAAAATATACCTTCTAACTTCGACATGTTAATTGATACTTTGAATAATAAAATGTCGATTTTTACTGATTTAGACTTACTAAAGTATTTGTTTTGAGTTATAAAACTAACTATAAAACGCCTCCATGCTTGATAATATGTTGTAAGATTAATAATTTAATCGGCCATCGGTGGGCGATTATCAGATGATCTCATTGAATGGATTTGTCTGAGTATGGTGAACAAAAAATATCTTTGGCTCATGATTTCAAAAAGACAACTTTCAGTGAGTACCAAATAAAATCACAACTGTAAAACAAGCTGAAAAAATCTGGACGATCACTAATTTAATTATCTACCTACTTAATGATTATGATTATGACCAGTGCAACACTTCAACACTGTAATTTATTTAATTAATAACTAAAAAGGGAGACATAAAAGCCTTATCTTTAAAAAAATCTAAAGTAAATAAGCCAACATTTTTTTTGCAATACGACTTTATAGTTTTTGAGATATGCTCGGAAAAAAATGCATACAAACATACACACAGACATACTTACTAACATACATACAAACTCACAATCAGACATACATACATGCAAACATATGTACGTGTGCCAAATGTCACTTATAAAATTTGGCACACGTGTTTAGAAGCTGGCTGCAATTCTTTATTAGATATGACTTTATTTAATTACAATATATAATTTTAATAGTTCTTGTCTAGCCTTTTCATTATTTTATAACAAAACAAAACAGCACCAAAATAATTGTAGGACCTACACTGCGGCAAAAATTAGGCAACTGTAGTTGATATCGGACATTATTCGCTCCCAAACATACTATTACTTTAATATAGTAATTATATCATTAAGTTACGAACCAAAAGTAATTGTAGTTAACATTTTCATCGGGTAGTGTCAAGGGTAGCCGAGTTACATATTGTGAGGTAATTAATATTAAATCTGTTTGTTATATCAGAGAATATTGGCCTTCATAGTGGGTCCACACGATACAGACTTTTGTCTGCGCAGACTTCGAACTCTGAATAATAAAATTCTATCACACAGACATTACTCTGCAGTACTTTATTGCACAGAAAAAATCTATAGAACTTTATGGATGTCTGTATCGTGTGGACGGCCCATTGCGTGTCGGCCGAAGGATGGATTAACGAGATGTTTTTGTAGCTACCAATTTTGTTGTTGGGCAGGCGACATGAGGGTTGCAAAGGAGCATAGGAATTGGCACAGGAAAAGGTTTGCAGTAGGGGATCGGGCTGTGGATGATAATAATGATCAACTACTTCAGCTCGACGAAGATGATACGCTGTTTTCTTTAAAAAAAATTGGTTGTCTGTAAAGTCGGTTTACGGACGATAGTTTAACGTGACAACGTCATAACAAAACATTGATGAAATGATCGTAACGTTACAATGAGCTAGATTTCGTATTTTTGTTAAACTGTGGTTACATACTTTTCATTTGATATGGATTTAGGTACAATCAACATTTACATGGCCGACGTAGAATAAAAATCTGGGCAACGTGTTAATGCCTTACAATAGCTAATTTAGATTCGGTTATCTTATTAACACTTGAATATATTCATGAAAACGTTTTATTGTCTAAATTATATGATCGTTCACTAACATCTATATAATACAAGTGCTGTTTAATTAAAAGAGTTTGTCCAAGAATTCTTACAATGCCTACCTTTCAAAACTGTCAAGTGATTGATTGGTTTTATAAAGTGCCCGCAAGCTACTGAAGTAATTAAAATGTTTTGACGTGTAAATTAATCGATGTTTAATTACTTTAGATAATGTTGGAGGGTTATTGAGAGAATGTAACGTTTTGGCGATCTAATGTATTACTCCTTGAACTTTTATAACACCACCTAAGTATAATATAAAGCAATTTATAATTCGAGACTGTTTAGTGATTTTAGGTGACCATTTTTATTTTAAAGGCCCTTAAATAATGGGGTCGCAAAAGAATTTGAACTTCAACATACTATTTGAAATAGAGTTTGATGTTCCAATCTGCACGAGGACTCGTAAATATTAGCTTGACTGTTCCTAAAAATAGGCACCGGCCACGATATTTTGTTGCAAATAATTGCTCCAAAGCCGGCGTGTGCTCGTCCACATTATCGTAGTAGCCAGCCCGTCCGGCGAAATGTCACAAATGTGGACCCACCTTAACACTTCCTGTGACTTTGTGTAGTTGTGCACCCAATCGTCCTTTGGCTCCGTCCGTCATTGTCTCTTCGTCAGAGCCGAATTCGTCAAGAGAGGGCATTATGATTATCACAATCAAATCGACATTAGAACTGTGTTGTCAGTTTATCACCTAGTCTACATCCTATAGGTAGTGTTATTTTAGTCCATTCAGAAGGTCACTGTTTAATGTTTAGATATTCATAGATCGTCTTCCGTGATTTATTCTAGACATCAAAAGAAGACGCGACTGTGTTATCTAAATTATGCTTATTAGCTATTTGATCGATTTTTATTTATTTATTTTTAGAACATGGAGGACGTACAGCTAATAAAAATAAACAAGTAAAAAGGAAACCATAGTCACCAAAAAGCCAAATGACGAATAGATGAATTAATAGAAGATGTAGTGACGAAAATTTAATAGCGTATGCTTCGATGGTTTGGTTATGTTGAGAGGATTAATGAATTTATAAGGTAGACGTGTGGAAACGCTCAGAGGAGACTCTCAGAAGGATATACAACGTGTAACAGAATAAACGCAATACCTCTCAAGGGGGCATTGTACCCATCATTATGATCAACTTTTACTGTGGCAACAACCCCGAAATCACGAAAAAATAAAACAGCAGTCGGATTTTTGTCGAGATTTCAGAGTTGGTCCCATAGTGAAAGTTGTTCATTATGTTGAGAACAATGACTCTGTTAGAGGAATTGCGTTTATTCTGTTACACGTTGTATATATAGACCTCATTGGCGATGTTCTTCAGAAAGGCCAGCTGCGTAGTCAAGCGGCCGCCGAACATGTATGACCAAATAATTATGTGAACATTAGTGGCTCGCCCCGGCTTCGCCCGGATGTATATGTATTTTCAAAAGGAACACGGATGGGTTTTAGTCAGTAAGAGTCTGACACGCCCTTCCGCTCCGCCCAGAGCGGAAGAAGTCATTTGATGATTTCCCATTCTTAAAAAAAAAAAAAAAAGCATTATAGCAGTGTCTTGTCCTGTAGTTTCTACCTATCCCCATATGAAAAAGGCGTGATGGATGGATCGTTATCACCACGCGGGCAGTTTGGATGTTACATAATGTAATGTCTTCGACGTTTTGGTTCCAGGACATATCGGTTTCCTCACGATATTTTCCTCCGTCGTTTTATAAGTCATACTAGCTTTTGCTCGCGACTTCGTACGTGCATATCCCGTATTTTCCCGTTCCCGTAGGAATTTCGGGAAATCCTTGAATCAATTGAAATCAATCTTGGTGCTCCCCTACACTCTCCAAGAAACCATTTTTAAGAATGGGGAATCATCAAACGACTTCTTCCGCTCTGGGTGGAGCGGAAGGGCGTGTCAGACTCTTACTGACTAAAACCCATCCGTGTGCCTCCTAAAGCCCTTTGCGTTCCAGGACCGCGGTGACTCTTTCGAAAAAAATCCGCAACCCTGGCAGGCTCTGGCCCTAACGGGCCCCGTCTTCTATGCTGACTTCTCTTTGAGGCGCGCGTGGAACACAACGCGCCATTCACCAAGGAACCTACATGCCTAATTTCAGCTTTCTACGACCAGTAGTTTCGGCTGTGCGTTGTCTGTCAGTCAGTCAGTAACGGAAGAATTTTATATATAAGAATTGATTATGCACCTAATCATGAATTGATTATGCTCTTAAGCTCAAGGATGACAGACTAGGTATATTTTATCAAGACTTAAGTAAATGCCGTTGTCTGTTATTTAAATTGCTAACATGACATTAAATAGTTTAATTAGACTGGTGCACCATTCGCGTCTCTATTAATTATGATGTTCCATATCAGAGTTATTATTACTTACATGAAAAAACTCGTTAAACACAGGATACGATGCGGAAAAACTTTAATCTAGAATTCAAGATATTTTGATCGGGGCAGGTGTTAAATGATTTATTCATATAAATATAACCTTAAAATGCACAAAGATTATATGGTAAAACATGCAGATTTGGAAATGAAACAAACTTCTCATGCATTTGTCTTGATTGCAAACGATGATGTCCCAATTACGTGGGTCAGTACCCAAACTTTGCCTTGACCTAACCCGGCAATTATTTTATAAAACACTTGATTTTTCGCACAATTCATCATCATCTGCCTAGCCTTTTCCCAACTATATTGGGGTCGGCTTCCAGTCAAACCGGATTCAGCTGAATACCAGTATTTTACGTGGAACGGCTGCCTACCAGACCTACACAACCCATTAACTGGGTTGTGGAGTACAACACGGTACTCCTTGGCAAGACTGGTGTCAGATTTACTGGCTTCTGAAAATCCCTAACGATTGCCAAAGATCTACATATTACAGCCTTAACGTGCTTTCCGAGGCACAGAGGAAATTCGGTATATTAAGATGGTCACCCATCCACAGACCAACCTTGGCAAGCGTTGCTTAACCTTGATCGACCTGTGCGGCTGATATTCTTTGGCCACGGATTCTTTCACACAACTCATTCCCCTGATATGACTCAGGGCCCGACACTTTTTGGGGATAAAAAGTAGCGTAGGGCACTAAGGGAAAGTTTCGCTTTCAATCAGTTAAGGAATTACCATAATCGGATGAGTGTTTTCAGAGATAACATTCTACAAACAAACCTTACCCAAAAAATACCTTTATAAATGTAAATTCTGAATTGTAAATTGATATCTAACGAATTTTTTAGTCAGTTGTTAACCGGTCTAGAATTTTTTTAAAAAGGGTACCTTGTGTACGTATAAACAAACATATAATTTATCTCTTGATAGTATTAGTTTAGATCAATGCGCTTATTATAATAATTTTATGAACAGCTTTTCAAGCACAGATGCAGATGAATTGTTTCCAGTCTCATCTCATCACTTAAACAAGATAATAATCTTTATAAACTCGTTTGACGACAGCCTAACAGATATCAATGCGCGGTGGGCTTTGAAATAAAGCCTTCATTAACTTTATAGCTCGGCAAATTAATTATTTTTTTTCTTTTTGTTTTGAAACAAGGTAATTGGATGTGTAAATCTGTTTTTGTAAGATGATTTTCTACAGTTATTCAAACTGCTCTAATTTTTATTTTTGCTAAAATGTGAAAATAACTTGTAATATGAGTTTGTTTGTTACGCTTTCACGCCTGAACCGCAGAACCAATTTTGGTACGAAGTTAAATGGGATCCCGGGGACGGTTATAAGCCTTGCGAAAATCTATATCAATGCGAACGAATCCGCGGGCAAAAGCGAGTTTCTGAATAAAGCATCTACATTCTACTGCTTGTCTTCGTATGTTTTCTGCCTGGGATGCCACAGGGCAAAGATACGGTCTACCCTGTCTATGTCCGTTTACCTCCTATAAGAGAGTCGACTCAACTCGAACCCAAACTCAAAGCAACAACGTATCATAATTACCAGTACAATGAATTCTTTGTAATCAACCACCAAGTATATCAGATAGTGGCGTAAATCGTAAAGACATGCGTCCACACAATAGGGTTCGCACGCCACTGTTACACGGGGACAAGCAAACGGCTCCAGCGACAGCCCCACAGAGCATGGAACCACCGCTCCGGCAGCGACTAGGGACGCCAATAAACATACTTATAGATGTATGCGGAACGGGATGTAAAGTCCCACAAACCGCTATTGAAAAGGGAGGATCCTTCAACCAGACAGGTGTTGTTTCTGGGGATCAAACTGGCTCATGCCTCCAAATCTCGCTTCGATACTGCAATTTAGAACATCTATGATGTCAAGTCTTTAGTTCGTATGTGGCTGCAAGTTTCTATGGATCTTCGTCTTCCTCGTTTCTCAAACTTTGCCAGACAAGTGTGTCACCTGAAAGCTCTGTTATTGGCTCCGTTTAAATGACGGACCGTGCAGTTGCATGCTCAGCAAGATAGGCAGTGACGTAATCCTGTGGAAGAGCTCCACACTGGCACTGTATTAGGGATGTGTCAAAAAACCCACTTGTGTTGATTATTTCTACAGCGACCAACCTGGGTCCGCAACCACGTAAGGGTCGATCGATGCCAATCAAGTGACACGCTTCATTTGTATTTAAAGTGTGGCCGTCTATATCAGAGGCCGCCCAGTCTTCTCCATGCTCTGTGGGATCAGCAAACGGTTCCAGTGGCAGCCCTGACCTATACAGAGGCGCGCATACCGAGCGGTGTCGCGCGCAAAGCGATGGGTGTGAGAGTAAACGTTTTAGCCTTGTTGGAGGAAATGTTACTGGCTTTTAGTAGGGCAATTAATGCACTTAATGTGTTGTACATATCTTGAAGAAGAGAAGCTTGAGAAGCTCGTGGCTAATTATGAAATGCTGCGCGGGTTGAACTTCCATGACCAGATCGGTCCATGCATGGATAACCCACCATTAGATACCGATTTTCCTCGGGAAGTACGTTATGCTTTTGGTCCCGGCTGTCGTTTGTACATCTTTGGCAGTCGTTATGGGTAGTCAGAAGGCAGAAAATCTGATACCAGTGTTGCTGGAGGCTCCAGTTACTGGGTTCTAGAGGTCAGTCGTTCGAAGTGAAATACTGGTATTCAGATCTATTAGGTTAGAATGGGAAAATGCTAGACATATATATTGTGTTCTTTATATTTTAACGTGCACTTACCAACTAACGGCCAGTTTCAATGACCTCCACCTTTGACAAACTGTCAAATCACCTACCAACAGTAGCTGAAACGTCATTTGTGCCTTACAAACATGACGTTTCAGTTACTGTTGGTAGCTTATTTGACGGTTGGTAAAAGGTAAATACGTTATCGAGACCGGCCGTTGAATCCTTTTTTCATCTAAACTTTTCCATATAATCACTGTCTTTGCCGTGCAGTTTTTTCCATAACAATTGTTTTACAGTTATTTATTAGCTAAGTATACCTACAGTTTGCACCAAAGCATAAAGCAAGCCTTCTAAGTTATTGGCTATTTAATTAAGAATAGCTTTATGTGGTTGTGAAATTGGCCATCGCAATGTAATAGTTGATAGCAGGCAAAACTGCCTTTGGATATCGTCCATTACTAATAATACGTACGTAATATTAACTTAGTTTGATATCCAAACACCGATGTACATATATGTATTTTAGAAGTAGTTAACTATGAAGGTCTATTAGTCTCCCAAAAGGAATTCCACCTTCACTTCAGACAGATCCACTGACACGATTCTTAATGATCATTTGATCAACAAATATCTTACAAATAACGTTCTAAGTACACAAACACAGGACTCTCATAGGTCCCCTGAGGCAATCTGAACAAATCAATTTGTTCAAACCATTAGGTGTATTTATTTTAGCTGTTCCTCGCCCACAACATTAGTTTAAGTAGCCATAAAATACATTTCGCAATTCAGATTTCGTACCTACGCAAAGATATTTGGTAACCAAACTGACATTAGGATTATTATGTACGAAAAAATATCTCTCACAGTAGATTGAGTACAATTACTATTGTGTCTATGTTTTAAGCGATAGCGGTCTATAAATATATGTGCATAAATGTTAGAAGGGAATTGAGTGTTCATTTTCAACAACTGAAAAACATATTACAAGTATCATTAGAAATTAAATCGTTCTTCTCAATATTTTATTTCAGTAGGGATAGTCCGATTATGCTGAAACTATCTGCCACTTGCTGCTCTATCCGCTTATAATAAGTACTTCCCCGCTTTATAAATCACTAGCTTCGTCCCGCGACTTTATACGCGCATATCCTGTTTTTTCCCGTTCCCGTTTACAAAAAGAACTTTCCAAATCCGACCGGTAATTCCAGAGATTAGCGTGTTCAAACAAACAAGCTCTTCAGTTTTATTATATTAGTATAAATTGCCTAAGTATTATTAAGATGTTAAAGCTGTATTAATGTGAAAAATCATAAAAATCCGTTTTCTAAATATTCCGTGACAGTGACAAACATACTTCCATGCACGTCACAAACTTTCACATTTATAATGTTACGAATAGGATATGATAGGAGAGAATAAAGGGATTAGATGGTTTCCCATCTCTATGAGGTCCAAAGTAGTTCATGATATAGAGATACGAATCATTCCGTCTTCTCTTACAACTTACAACCTCAATCAACTCATTGTTTCCGCAGTAGAGCAACACAAAAACGCAGGTGTCACCGCTTATTTCATAGTTATTGCCAAACGCTACGGTTACCACAATAAACTCCTAACAATGGGTTTGCGTGCTGCTTATGAGTCTCAAGCGGCAGCCGATCAGAGATAAGGTGCCCTGGTAAAACAGTGGACAGACTCTACTGAGAATAATTGTGGTTTTGAATCGTGAGTTTGGAGAATAGTGTGTTTATAAAATCTTTTTGAGTATCAATGTTTCCAAAACGCCCGCCAGTCACCACTTCCTAGTGTTTTAGCTGGAAAAAAGAGGCGCAACAACTCTCCAGCAAAATATTGTTAAATAAATAGTTTGTGGTCCAGGGGCTTTTACAATGACGTCTTAAAGCCATCATGATTCCTGGGAGGGAGACAGAGTGTAAGAAAAACTCAGAAACGAAATTTGTACGGCAACAAAAAGAACCGCAGCGCTATCTACGCCGAACTAACATCGAAATACTGCATCGCGCAAGCAAAGTTCTCCGTGCGATTTGAACATATACAACAGTCCGAATATCAACTATCGGGCAGTTGCCCACCAGACACAACAACCGGGTTCGGAGGATCCTCCCCTTTTCGGTGGAGGTATGCGGGACTTTACTCTCTATTCCGCATACCTCCATAGGAGCTCCTATAGAAGATATTTTTCCAATGGAATCATGATGGCTTTGGAACCTCATACATAGCAGAGGGGCTGACGTTTAATAGGTATCTTTAGGTCGATACAGTTAACGTAGTAAATAGATCGATATCTTGTTTTAAAAAACTTATGCAACTCTTCTAAATTTGCACTGGACAAGGCATTAAAACAGTGGTTAATTGATTAATCATCTGTTAATGAAAACTCATTTATTACCAAGCACTAACCAATAATATATTTATATATATATATATATATTATTGGTTAGTGCTTAGTAATAACCGATATAAACTAAGCAGAATCGGTATTTAATTAACTGAAATGAATTTGGTTTATTAGCCTTTCTTTAATTTGATTTACCAATTAATTAAGGTCAATAAACCAAATCGCTCTCGAATCTGAGTCACACTCCATAAACAAACATTACCACATAAACTCTCACTGCACCGGTTCACTCGCTTCACTCTCAATCACGACCGACTGAACTGAACCGGTCACTTCGCTTCACCTTGAACTTTGTCAGTCATACCCGCTCGGCGGTAAACGCACGGTAGTGTACCGCGGTTTAGTAACGCTCTCTCTTGGTAATTTTGAGTAAATATTCTTTTGATTATAAATAAAATGTTGATCGTAGGATACGCATATATTTGGGAAATAATAGGACATTATTTCAAACGGGCTTAAGCTTTTTTTTATTATTATTTACTAGCTTTTGCCCGCGACTTCGTACGCGCATATACTGTATTGTTTCCCGTTCCCGCATAGCCTATAGATTTCCTCATAAATAGGGCTATAATATAGGTACAAAAAGAATTTTCCAAATCCGACGGTAGTTCCAGAGATTAGCGCGTTCAAACAAACAAACTCTTCAGCTTTATTATATTAGTATAGATTGGCTCGTATTTGACCACAATCTCACCTGAGTGTCAATTCTACAAATTTTTTACCAAAAATGTAGGAAAATTGAGGCTTTTTTGACAAATTGAAGCGACGGAAAAAAAAATCCCCTGATGGAAAGCGTTGATTTGATCGCACTTATACGCCGCCGAAAGAGCACGTTTGCCTAGAAGTTACCTCATTGGAATGAGAAGACGATATAATATTTTCAGTATCTAATTTTCTTACATGTGTTACTGTAAAGATTACCATAAAAACTTAGCGACATAGAGACCTCGCAACCAACAAACAGTTGTGACCCTGGCAAATTATGATATTTGTTAATCCAAAATAAAAATAAAACATAGATATAAACTGGATTTGCTTCTAGACCTCATTCACTGTAACCACAAAATAGAACTCGTCTCCTAAAGGTCCATCAGACAGACGATACGCGTCAAGTCTAAAGCGGCAGTGATCCACTGAACTAGTTCGTTCACCTTGACCTTATATGTACTTACAATCAAAGGTAGCGTCTCCTGTGGTAAGCGGAGCGATTGTACCAGCGCTGTGGCTCTGCCTCGCAAATGAGTCCGAGAAATTTATGTTGAGTTGTGGCCATATTTTCCCAAAATGTTTAAGTAACTATATTTGTTTCTTTTTTATGGTATGCGGCATGCTTGGCGCAAATACTTCTTTCTTTTTTCTTTAACCAACCTATCGCTTATTTTTAGGCTTAGCAAGAATGTCTTAGATCTTACTTAATTTAGAACAGCTGGCACTTTAAGCAGTCTACCTGATGTTACCTTATCTTGCCATTGCATCAAATGCATATTACTTACCTTAAAGAATAAAAATAACTCTTCCTTTTCTTGAAGTCGAAGTTACTTAAAAAGACGCAAATATGTCTTAAGTTACTCTTTGAATGAATAAAAATGTTCATACAGTAGGTATCATAAGCAGAAGTATGACCGCTGTCGCTGCGCTCATTAAAATAGCTTCACCTTTACAACTGAGAGCGAAAGTAAAACTTGCACTTTCGTGAATGAAACGCCGATTATGTATGTTACGCCTTTTATGATAAACTGGTTTTGATCTGCAGTTGACCGCCTTTTACCGTTGGAAGCTGCATAAATGGGCGTGGAAGCCACTGGTGGTCTTTATTTACGAAACTAGTGATATAATGGGAAGTTTATGCACTTGATTATCACGTAACCTGTTTTTAGGGTTTCGTACCCGAAGAATAAGCAATGGAGTCCTATAAATAAGCCACCTCTGCCCGTCCGTTTGTCAGTGGGTTGTATCTTTTGAACCGTAATAGCTAGATGTTTGAAATTTTCGCAGACAATGTAATTCTAAATAGAAATACACTGTATGTGTTTCTAAAAAAAAATAATACAAGAAATGTGATTTCATGATACGGAACGCTTCGTGTGAATAGAATCTTTACAGAACCAAAGACTTACATTAACCTGGTATAAAACAATTTAATAGGCACTTTTGGTTAATATTTTTGGGCCCAGAAAAAAGCTATTAATGCAACTCCAATATACTTGAAAATTATGTACAACAAAAAACTGTCAGTGAAATACTTTTTCAGAGCCAACACGATTTCATTAACCTTTTACATTAAATATTAGCAATATAACAAAAAGTGGAAAATGTGTTGGTTTGACAATAGTTGTCCCAATAGTGTCAGAAATAATGGACACCCTATGCGTTGGGTCAAGGTGCGTCAAATAGGAAAATTGTTGCGCCTGAACATTATTTTTTGAAACTGCAAAATGTGAGTTAAAATGATAAAAAAATAACTTTCTTTCAAAGTGACATCATTTATTTCAATCAGACCAATACCTAAGTGCACCAATAAGTGGACTTTTGAATATCAAAAGTAACAGTTTAAAACAACAATTAATATGATTGTTTCTAATGATCCATTCGCAAAGGTATCCGGCTATGACTGGTTTTATGTTGTGCCTATTTTAGGTCAATAACCCAATAAACGATCCAAAAAATACCAATGCAATTACTTAATTACTTAAAGCATTTCGATTTGGAAAACCCACAAAAAAGTTAAGTTTTTTGTTTGTACCCAAAATAATTTAAAGTAGGCGCCATCCCCAACAATCAACCTAATGACAACAATTATGAAAATATTCGGATACAATTTATTAGATTCATAATTCTCGAATGTGATTATATCGAATAGATGATTTATCGATTTAAGAGAGCCATGGCAAATTGATAATATAGGCGCCATTAAAAAAGATGTCGTTATTTTAAAACTACCTACATTTTGTTTTTTTTTTATTTGGTGTAATTTGTGGTCCGTATTACTTACCGTAAAGTATCCTGTAACTTTTATTATGTGTTTGAGTTGTTTTATTACGAGGAAAAACAAATTAGTTAATGACATAAAATGAAACATAATATCAGTTATTACACCTGTAATCCTCTAGGGGTTGGACAGAGGTGTACCTATATAGTATATCCATCCACATCTCGTCAGTCATGTTTAAGCCCTATGTAATCAGGGGCTAAGCCAACAAACGGGTACAAATCCAGACTTCGGGTTTTCACTGAGAAAATTTGTTGAAAAACTCAATAAGTAACATTATGCCTCATATGGGAAACAAACCGTAGACCTCACGACTAGCAATAGTTGTGCGACGATTGGCCTAGTCGTCACAAAGCAGTCGTTAATAAAGTAAAAAAACAGGAAATTAAGATCGAAGTAATTATAAAGCATTATTATTTTCGTAGTCACGTAGATTAATAATTGTGCATGCGAAAGTGAATTGAATTATGTTTAATCAAGGAAGAATTTTATTAATGAGTGTTTGTATTAATGAAGTTCCAACACCTGTCAACTTAATAAATATGTATGTATATATTAATCATAATAATATTGTGATTTAACAGATGATATCCATATATTACAACAAGGTGATCTACTTGTATCATAATACCAGTAAGTATATCAAAATAATACAATAAATTTGCAAACTAAAGCAGTCATTTATCAAATGTTAGAAGTTCTAACGAATAAGGAAGTGAAGTACTGTAATAAATTGTGAGCAAAAATACACTGATTTGCATTTTATACTTTTTTTGCATGTTTTTGAGTTTACATCGACATCCGTGTTTAAAAAATGCGGTTTATTGTCTGTGTCAAATTGGCTTTGTCAGGATTGTTGTTTATATCTTCAACATAGATATCAGTGAAAACAACTCATTCAACATTTGATACACTGCTTTTAAAAATATATTGAAAGGTTCATTAGAAAACCAGCGTCAGACAGCATCAGTCTGTCTGACATATCGCTGAAATTGACCTTTTTAGTGCAGCCGTGAGACACACACTTAGTTTTCGGCATAACTACCTTTTTCTTGTTATTTTTACCGTGCGTGTTTCACGTACCTGTGCTAAATAAATTTTATTCTTTCTTTCATCATGGTCTGTTTGATCATCTACAGAGGTCCCTTCATTATAATCAGGTTGTTTCGTCACGTTTATTATATTCATAAACACTATTTCAGCTTGCACTAGATCAACTTCTCTCTCAAACTCTTCAAAATTTTCATCCGTCTCAATTGATCATTTATTTTAAATGTCTTTCCCTATATTCTAAAACTGCCTTTGGGAAGATGGTTTGTCAGGTTGATCAGTATGGGCTAGCGAGTTTTTAAGCATCGATAGCATCGGTGAAGCACAGCCCATCAAAATCAAACAGTGTTGAAGCCGGAAATTCTTGATTGATTTCTCAGTCCCGTAGACCGATGATATTAAAGACTAGAAATTTTGCGGCCGAAAATTCTTCCAAGAATTTTAATTAGAATACAATTGTCTTAAGCCTTTAGGCCAAGAACCCTAAAATATGTCTGAGATTTATAAATAAGAAAGAATCATTGATTGTAAATGTCTTTCCTCATATTCTAAAACTGCCTCTGGAAACTGATAGACTGATGTAAAGCTTAAACATCTGTAACAAGTAGTATTAAGTCAAAAAGTTCTTTATGATAAGGTCAACACAATCGGAGCTATTGGAGACTTGAGTCCGAGCTTCAATGGATCCCTAACTATTCTCTTCAAACACACCTGACATTCTGACATCCGTGTACCGATCGTGACACTACATTTAGTCCTCGGAATGAGGAAGAGCTTCAACCTTGACCTGACCATTGTTACCACCGTGACTGACAAATGTCTGACTGTTTGATCGCATCTCATGTTGTACAAAGTACTCAATTTGTTATCTTTCTTTGTTGATCCGACGGCTACGCATCACGATCACACCTACCGCACATCACTTGAGGGATCTTTGAGAAAAAAATACAATTGCTTTTCAAACGTTATATTGTATGCAAATAAAAGCTACTTCGAGGTGTCAAATGGCCACGAGAAACTACTCACTATAGGTCTTTGCAATAAAACCATAGCATTAGGTAAATTTTCTGAAAAACATGCTTATTTTATACTAGCGGACATCACACGGTTTCACCCGCATAATTCTCGTGGGAGTACGGGGATAAAATATAGCCTATGTTACTCGCTAATAATGTAGCTATCCATTGCTGAAAGATTTTTTCTAATCGGTCCAGTAGTTTTTAAGTTTATTCGTTACATACAAAAATAGCAGCGTAGGTAGAGGCCTTTCATAGCGCGATGTACGTTTTGTGTGACGCAGATCTGCTTGTGTGGTGGTATAGATACTACAATTTATTTCCCTAATTCTCATCTACCATAATCAATGCTTGTGGTTTCGCCACCAACGCAGTTATTAGACCCAAAGATCATATTGCATAGGCGTGCAGTAGGCTACAGGAAGGGTAGGCCAGCCAATAAATAATGCCCAAAAAAAAAACTCACCACATTATTCAGGTTTGAAATCACGATACTGACGATGCGAATTTTCGTCCATTTTGAAAGTGGACGATTTTTTTTTTTGGTCATTATGTATGGGCTGGACTACCCTTACTGTAGCCTACTGCACGCGTGCATGTCATATTGATATGTTTTGCTTAATTTATGTGCTCTTTAATTAGAACTATTAGACTAACATTAGGTTACAAATCAAATCCACTATTTTACTATCTGAAATACCTCGACTTACATCTGAACAAAAAGATCATAAAAACAAAGTTATCTACTTATTCCGTATTGTTTTTATGCTCATCGTCACCCAAGGGCCAAGGCGTGTAGATACTCATTTATCATAGTTTTTACGTTAATATAATTATCCTATGTACACACAGTTATACTGTAACCTTCAGTAACTGATAAAACGTGTTAACATTACTATGAAGTTCTTTTGTACTAACAATGTATGCTGTAATGAGGAGGTTGTATGCAAGAATTTTATAAATTAAGCACGTAATGCAAAAAAATATTCAAACACAGCATAAAATAAAACAGATTGGTTCTAAGAAAGATAATTGTGATAGCTCCTAAAATAAACATACTATTAATATTTTTGCAAATAGTTATTTAATTTTTCCTGTTATATGCAACTTGTATGCTGCAAATTCATTTTAATTTCTCATACTCGGAAAGTAGTGTTTGTTTGATTCGAAAAGCGGGAGGAAGACGCTGCTTCCCACCTTAGAGCGGAAAAGATTCCATAATATTTGCTTCCCTCTCTAGGGCGGGAATGAATCTTAAAAATAGAACTAAATTTAAAAAAAAATGACGTAATAAATTAAGAAAAATATCGATTAAAATAAAAAATCAAATGCAGTGGTCTTGTGAGTGTATAAACAGCCAGTGTGAATAAAAAAAAACACTTTTTTAGTGGGACCCCCCCGCGTTCCATATTTAAAATAAAAAAGACTATTATAATTTGGCGGGATACTAACTCTGTAAGCTGTACCGAAATTCAAAATCTTGGTTTTATAGACTAATATTAAGTTCAAGCGATTCTGAAATTTTGCCCTAGATTCGGTTAAAGACGAAGCCAATACAGTAATCGAAAATCTATTGGCAGAAATTTCTAAGGAAAGAAACTTAAATAGTGACGAGCAGATAAGATTTTTTTTTTTTTTTACGTAAACCGCTATAGAATTGTACGAATACGGTGAACCAGGTTTTAATACTGTGACTATGGCTTCAAAGCAATTTAATACCTAACATTAAATCCTGACAAGACAAAATATATGTGATTTTCCTTTGATCCTCCAAACATTCCCACAACATTAAATATCTCGGAGTTATAATAGACGAAACACTCTTTTCTAGACCACATATCTGGTTAAAAGAGTGCGCATATTAATATATGTTTTAAAATAACTGCGGACGATTGCGGATTTAAAATTAATCACACAAGTTTATTTGGCTCTAGGTCAATCTGTCATCCAAAACCTAGTATGGAAATAGATTCCTTTCGATCCTTGAATAAAAATCTACTATTCCTTATTCGGAATAGGGTAGGACTAAAAACATTACCTTGTGGGACCCCATTACTTAAAGAAACTCTGTATCAAGATATTATGTACTATTTTTAGCTACTACGGAGTGATCCTATTCTAATAAATTCCAGAATAATGACACACACATTTCACATTATACATTCTATAACAGTTGTATTGACAAGATTATTTTTATTAAACAAGTGGCATAACAGTGTCAAAAGTATGCGATGTAATATTTACGAGCGAAGCCAAGATAATTCATACATTTTAAACCAAACATAAGTTTGAAAAGCAATTAACTAATCAATCTCAGTAATGAATTTGTATAATATTTTGTAATACCCGATAATGCAATTATATAAGACTTCACTTTATCTAATATAATATTTACGAAACCTTAATTGCAAGTCAATTAAAATACAAAAATCGTGAGGCTACCTACTACAATTGAGTATTTATGTAATTTATTTGTTTTAACCTTAAATAGGCAGAAACCATAACCTAAAAACATAATAACAAAAGCCATATAATTAGGCACGAATGAAGGAAATTATTCAGTCGTGTTTGAATTGCGTGAGCAAATGTAATTATATCAATTGGTAAATTAACGCATTGTTTTACTTATAACTGTCGGTTAAGATGATTATAATTTATTTTTAAGAATGTACTTTGTTTGTCCTTCTTTAAATGTTGTTGTTGAATCGATGGGTATTTCTTCTATTCGTAACAGACGCACCAGATAGACGGAAACAGTAAGGAACTTGAATTTTTTTAATTCTTGAAATGATGAAGCAAAAATACATATATTTTTTTGTTATTGTATTAATTCATAAAAACATAAGGGAATATGGTTTTATTTATATTACCTAATATGTAAGTTATTTCTTAATGCTGATAGAATTAATAATTACGCTCTACTTCTTCATCTTGCACACACACCTAAAACAAACAATAATCATAACAAAAACAAATAAAACAAAACACACTCATGCGTTACAAGAACAAACATTACTCAAATAGTTAAACAGACACCATTGAACTCAAACGGTTCCAGTAACCCTGGTAGCCAGTAGGACCTGTACCGATGAAGCTGCTGTAGTGACCTCTGCGTAATTGGCTATTGTGGTCGGTGTACAGAGAAGATTCATTAGGGCTTTGTTGTATGTGTTATTGAGATGACATATAGGAATGAGTTTGTGCAAGGTTGATGTTGATGTTTGATTTGAGGCTGGCCATGGTCAGCCTGGTTCTACGTTGTAATATTTTTTTATTAATTCTAGGGCTGCTTGGACTAAAATATTATTATGCAACCCCTCACCCACGGCTTCGCTGTCGTGGCCTCTTTCACATTTCTGCGCATTTTTCGTGGTGAAAAGTAGGAATCTCAAAAATAGTGCAGTTTCCATCAGTGAAAGATTTTTCGTAATGGGATCAGAGCTTCCAAAGATTAATTTTACAAACATAAACAACTACCATCTGCCGGCGGCTTCGCCCGCGTCCTAGTCCAGGAAATAAACGATTGTTGACATTGAACTCTAATTTTTGCCACAAAGATATCTGTGCCAAATTTTATCTAGATCCGTTCAGCCGTTCCGGTGTGATAGTATAACAAACAACCATTCATTCATCTTTCCATCCAAACTTTCGCATTTATAATAGTATACAGTAGTAAAAAATTCCGAACCTGTTCAATTGTTGTTTTAGTGGTCGTTATTATGAAGCTGGTCCTTATCCATTCACCTATATTTGTAGTTGCCATTAATCCTAGAAAAGGAGACTTTAGGCCTTTCAATAAATGTATTGCTCTTTTGAAAATCACATCATCATCTATTTCTGTATCTTACGTCATGTCAACATTATTTCGTAGACAAAACACAAAGTAATTATAGAGCTAGATTCATGTTCAGATCTTGACACATTAGCCTAGCTCAGTGACCCAACAGCCTCCTTTGAAGCACCGGCCTCACTTGACAATAGTCTCCGACAGTAATGGCCAATGATACATGAAGAATAATTGCTACAAATTATAATATGAACAAAAACCTTTGAAACGCAATCATGTCGACGATTAGGATAGTTTCACAATCTGTAGATGCAAGGCGAGATTTTAAGAAATAGTTATTGTATTTAATGCCTAACATGTATGTTCTTCATGTTTCATCTCGTGTGAGTTATTAGTCGATATTTCAACAAGGCTGATGTTTTGATCGCGTGGGTAAGAATCTTGACCTACGTATTTCAGTATCTAATCAGTTGTGTCATTGTGGAACTTTTTCAAAGTTGTCTTCCTTTGGAGTCTTCTAACAGGTAGTCCTTCATCATCATCATTCACAACCCGACTTCTCCCATTACTGGACACAGGCCTTTCTTTTCTTGTACTAACCTCACCCAGATCTACCCTGGTGGTGTTCTTTCGTACAGTTATATGCTCCCATGTGACTAGACGGTTATTGTAATGCAGATAACAAAGATAAGAGTGTATTTTAAAGGCATAGTGTAAAAATGCACAATTGTGTAGTTTGCAGTTCTTTAAGAAAAAAACTAATTGTGGAAAAAAAAACAACTGACGGTGTTTATCCACGAACCCATGTTTATAAATATTGTGTTACAGAGATAATTGTTATCAAAATAGTTCTTCTTGGAAGTGTTATTGTTTTGTTTTTGTGATCTATCGGTTTTTTATAAGGTTATTTACAACTGCTAATAGAGTCAATTGCCTACATCGCCGTTGAAGATCGCAAATTATCCTCGAAGCGCCATAAGGCTTGGTTTCGATGTTAGCTTTGATTTATTTAAGTGTATATATTGTTATAATAGTAAGGTTAGAATTTTTACTGTGTTGGATGTAAATAAAATAAATTCAATACATACAATAAATAAATCTGAATCTGAATCATATCTTTGTCAGGTATATTATATTATTATTAAGTAATCTTTAAAAAAAGCTCTCTAAACGTATGATACACTTATTGACTGATTAACAGAATCGAAATTCTAATTATGCCTAAAAAAAATGGAAAAATTAAAATATATTTTTAAATAAGTAAGACCCCATCCATAGTGTTTTAAAACTTCCAAACAGTATTGTACCAAAAAAATATCTTCTGCCTATTCCTCAAAGACCATCAAAAGACTATGCGGAAGATCCATGGAATGTAGATTAAAGTGTTAATCGCAACAAAAACGCAATTCAGCTCTCAATCAGACCTCGTCTTATTTTTTATCAAGTTCAATTTTTTTGTTAACACTCTGACAAATTGCCGAAACCGTACGTGGTTTCCTTTAGCGATATTGTTCTATAAATTTCCGTATGTGGAATCTGTTTGCATTCACACGTGATGTTGGTGATGTATGACTCATCTCCAAAACATGTTAGCCACGGTTGAACTTCACATAATTCGTTACTTCATTGTTATGTCAGCTCACCCGGTTATGTGTCTATCAATTGACGTATGATCACGAGTTTAAGCCTTAAGGTTTTGTTAGGTTTCATGTAAATCTATAAATAAGTTTTAAATCTATAAACACTTGGATCACGTTTGGCATAGATGTTTTGAGCTTCACGTTTGTCTATGATTAGTGACCTTATTACTACTTTAAACTACTCTGTTGGTATCGTGGTCGCAACCGTGAAACCATGCTGAGCGAGGGGTCTTGGTTCGATTCCCATGTTGCACAAAGAAACAGCCTGACTATGGAAGTTAGTGGTGTGAAACTCCAGTGCTTCGGCGCTGAAGAACTGAATTATCATCAGCCCTTACGTGACCACTTCTGGAAAAAAACTTCTTCATTCGCATACCCTTGAACCAGGAATATTTATGAATGAACTTAGTCAGTTTTCAATGAATCTTTATTCAGTGCCATAATAGTCGATAGCTAAAAGTGACGACTTAAAAACTTCCTTAAATCACACATATAGAATGAAAACGCATATTAATATGTTCATAATAATTAAACTAAACGGCCATGGTCTAGAGGTTTCGATAAACGGTAGCACAAAGAGTTTAACAGCATTATATAAACTTCCTGATGAGTGGTTTGTCGGAAGCGACCGCCCGGCCAAGTGTGCACGTATTGTTCAGAAATGTATCTAAATTGAGATATAATTGTCGCTTCCTAAGTTTTTCTGTGTAGTGTTAATTATTTTAAGTCCAAACATGTTTTGTTAATCGTAGATGCTAATGACTTAATGATTTACTGCGTATGAGGAAAACATCTTGATTAAATTTGGAGATTATTATCCAATCTGAAATAGCAAAAAGTTAAGAGCGATCATAGTGATCAATGGCTTCATCTTTTTCTGAGAAGAGGACTTTCCCCAACAGGGACAGCTTGAAGCTAATTTGATAAACTTCGTTTAGTAATCCAATATTTGAGTTTATAATAATATATATAATTTTGAGTTAATATATGAGTAATAGCACTATTTGTTTTTTTTTTGGAATTCTTTTGATTTTTTTACCAAGCGTCTGTTCTTAATAATCAAATGTTACTTTATGGTTATTCTAGTGACAGTGCTCATTTTTTAACTATACTTTAACTAGGCAGAGGCACTTTTTTAGGTCTCTTTCATTTCTTCTTTTGTTAGAGCCTGAATGGTCCTTCCATTCATGCTCTAACGCAGACATGACTCCTTGTATCGTACTTAGATCACGGATGTTTCCGAATCTTATAGCTGTTAGAATGGTCTTTTGAATGGTCCTTCCATTCGTGCTCTAACGCAGACATGACTCCTTGTATCATGCTTAGATCACGGATGTTTCCGAATCTTATAGCGACCACACGCTAAGTGAACTCAAATAAAATGTGGGAAGATAACTTGGTGATAATTGATTTATCTCACAATCATTGTATTCTAAAGCTTGTCTGTATTCCATGCTACTGTTTGGATGTTTGCTCGCAAATTCTTTATGATGTCTATGATATAAATTTTGATATTTATATTAGTGATTTGGAGTAACCAGTGTTTGTTTGGTAAAATCCGAGTATCCATCTTTACTGAAGTAATTGTCACTAAAGAGGGGCCCATAGCAATAACGTATGACCAGATTGCATGCTTGCAAGTGATTTGATTAAAAGCTAGATTCAAATTTATCAGTGAAATTCTAATCTCATTGATTATTCCATAAAAGAACACGTTTCCAGCCCTGTAACCAGCTCGCATGTAAGTTGGATGACATTGCGGGCTACCGAGGTACTTATAATGCCGTCAATCGCTCGTTCGTGTCCCGCAATGTAACTAAACTTGCATGCGAGTTGCTTGCAGGTAGAAACTTATTCTTTCAAAGACGGAGTCGAGAGGTTTGGAAATGGCAACCACGTACCGGAAGACGAGGCGTTCGAAGGCCTCTTAACAAGGCGGACCGATGACCTGGAATCCGCTGGAAGCGAGAGGCACTGGACCACTTGAGGGAGAGCTATACTCATCAATGGATGTCTTTCGGTTGTAATGATGATCATGATGATATGTTCTGTATAAATCTTTTCTCATATCCATCTTATCTTTTGTTCCCAGGTGTACCACATGTGCGACGGGCTGGGTCGTCAGTTCAGCTACAAGTGCCCTAACATGACGCTGTTCCAGCAACGGATGCTCATCTGTGATCATTGGTACATGGTCAACTGTTCCATGTCTGAGCGGGATTACACCGCTAACTTACTTATAGGTGAGTCTTTGTTTTAATAATGCTGTTGGTAGGTATCTGGTGAAATATTCATCTGAGCATTATACGTTTGCTAGATTAGCGTGAAATAATCCTTTGGATCAAAATGATTTTCAAAAGAGAGTTCACCTTAAACTGTGTTCAATGACTTGTAAATAGACTGGTTTGATCAGGAGGTCAATTCTCGTAAAAGGGTCCAAATTCAACTCGCAAAATTAACATCAATAATCATTGACACTTAATGTCAAACGTTTCACAAAATGTAGGGAAACTAGAGATGTTTGATAGTTTGCGACTGCGTAGCGAATGCCAACACTCAACTCAAAGACTCAAAACATTTATTTCAATTAGACCATTTACAGGCACTTTTGAATAGTCAAGGTCGGTCGGTCAAAAATATGAAGCTATTTGCACGTTCCAAAGCGTAAATCTCTATGGAGAAGAACGTGCAAGAAACTCCACGGACACTCTTTTAAAAATAATATTTTTTACATAGTTATGGTTCATTATCAATATGATCATTCATGTTGAAATTATACATAAACAAGTATGTGAGAACGATGTAAAAGAAGTGCAGAATAAAAGCGTCCAGAGTAAAAAGAACAATTCAATGAAACAATTAAAATAAAACGTGGCAGCCGAGAAATTACCAGTCCCAGCTGACGCAACCAGAATTTCTCCTCAGGAAAATACTCAAATCGGTGAACTAAAATATAATGGAACTGTGATTCTAAAGTATCAAATCACACAACAGAAGTATTTTCTGTTTAGGACTATTTATGCTTTATTATCCTTCCATCAAATTGCCAATCAAGACTTCTTTGTAGTTCCATTCAGCATCGACTTACCAAAGGTTTATAGCCACATAAAATACCTCTGTGATCGAAGTGTCGTTGTTATTCAAACACAAACGTTTATTGGTCGGTACTATAACAAGTTTCTAAATTAGATGACCAGGTATTACATAATAGGCGGTTTACTACGTCGTCTGCACTATGGCAGGCCAAGGAGATGCTGCTCTCTGAATTGCCGAGAGGACCTTGATCTGTGTTGGATCTGTGGGTTGCATGTTAGGTGGGCTGCAGATAGAGGTGTCGATGGCAGAACTATCTTAACCCAAAATGCCTTCTTTGGAAAAGGAATTTAACTTCGCGTAGGAGTAACGGAACTTAGTTAGAAGCGTCGGTGCGCTGGTCATCAGCTTGAATCGCAATAATTCCTTTTTTTTCGCTAGTACATCGGAAAATTATTTCAAACCAAGCCTAAAAAGTAATTACCTAAACATGGTCTTTGCTTTTACTATCACACAAACAATTGAAATCGTAAAATTCTTGTAGTAACAATACTGATCCCTGCCAGGGTTGCGGGATTTTGTTCGAGAGAAGGAACACGGATGGGTTTTAGTCAGTAAGAGTCTGACACGCTCTTCCGCTCCACCCAGAGCGGAAGAAGTCATTTGATGATTTCCCATCCTTAAAAAATAAAAACTATACTGATATAACCTAGACATCTTTTTCTAAATAAATGATTACCTTCTCACTGAAATTAATGCATTAATAATATTAATTGAATGTTCTGCTACATGTACGGCTTATGCTAACAAACTTTAACAACAGACTCTCAAGCAGCCCGACCATAAACAGGCACAAAACATTTCGAGAACATCATAGCTCCTGCACCTTGCCTTATTTAGACCTATTGTAATCATAATCATATAGTAAAACGCATCTGTCTTGACTCTATGCCCACGCGCCGTCAATCACAATAAATTTTATCTACACCAATAAGTAAAATAGAGGTGTCTGTATGTAGTAACTATAAAAACAGCGTCTTACATTCCACTATGAAAGCAATACACGTATAGAAACGAAGATTATTTTTTTTTATTATTTTCTCCGTTTGTCTGTTGTTTTCCGGCTAATCTCTGAAACGGCTGGACCGATTTCAATGGTTTTTTCACAGGCTGATAGCCAATATTATAGGGAGTAACTTGAACCATAAATATTTTAGAAAAATAAATAATTAGGGTTCCAAGCAAAAAATTCCATAAAATTGTCATTTGTGCTGTTTTACGAGATTGAAGCGGACGAAGTCGCTTGCAACAGTTAGTCTTCAATATCATTATTCAAATCAAAATAGAATCAAGCACGGATCAAGCTTAGCCGTCAGACTGGCATTTGGTTGTTCGATAACAGATGTCCTAAATTCCGAAGTGGTACTGAATTTGAATAGTATTCAAGTCATGTTAATAGCAATAGGTAGGACTGGTTTGATATTATAGATCTCGGTAGTTTGAAGGTCCTTAAAAATTGTATACTGTCATTAGGGTTGCCACCATTTTTGGCCTGTGTTTTTTTAATTATTTTTTTTTCTTCGTTTTTCTTTAAAAATGTTTTAGAACCTCTTCTCCTTTATTTGATGTTTTTGGGAGACGTGCGAGAACCTTAATTAGCATCACGTTGCATATTTCGTACTAAGCCTGTCAGGGCATTTGGTTTTGCAGAAAAAGATAAATGTGGCACAACGAGGCGGGGCAAAAACGTGTCCTTCACAGATATTTTTTTGATCTTTCATGCAGAAAATTCTTCAGCACAAGTTATAAACTTATGCTGAAGAATTTTAGTAAAATGAGAATGTAGAATACTAGAGTGTATTTTGTAAAAAACTGCTCTATCCTTTAGTTTGCCATGTGTTATTACTTCCTAGAGTTTGATCCTTAGCGACACTTTCGGATGATGTACTAATTCAGGCTGTTTTCAAAATCAACCGGTTACATTCCTGGCTAGGAATACCGATTTTTACTACTAGGTAATCCTATTGGAAAGTAAATGATTGTGTTTGTATTTTAAGTGTAAATGCTCATTTTCCAAAGGCGACTAGGGATATTTAAAAAAAAAAAATATCACTTATTATATTTATCATGTTCTTGGGTGGTAAGTTTATGATTATCTTGAAGCATCGTTATTTACAAAGTTAATTTTCTTGAAGGTTTTGATGTCCGCATAATTATATATTTTTAACTTAATTCATTATGTCTATGAACTTGACGCGTGATTGATATAAAACTAATTACTTCCATGATTATAGACTTCTTAAAGTTCAGGTGAATTGAAGTTTTTTACATATAAATTAATTTTATTGCGAGGTCGACGAAGAAAATAATTCGTGGCTCACTTAAATATATTTTAGATCTTGTTGCATCTTAAATTTAGGGGTCAATGTATCATGGAATTTAATAAATATACAAATTGATATCTAATAATTTATCTGCAACATTTATCATAGTTTTTAAGTTCAACGGTTAGTGCTTTATTAATTAAAATAATATTCTCTGTAAATCATCTATATCGTGATCAACTACGCCCATCAATGGGTATCAAAGGATACCTAAACAAAAAGTATATATACTTTCGATAGAATTAATTGTATATTATCTCATTAATTAATTGTAATTTTTTATGTACAAGTTACAACTAAATGCTTAAACAACAAGACTAATAATTGCGAAATTATGTACAAACGCGTATAAAAACAAAATAAACCAATGGGCATCAAAAAATTCTTGACTGATTGACTGGCATGCTGGTCGAGTGGTTAGTGACCCTGACTGCTAAACCGGAGGTTGTGGGTTCGATTCCCACCCAGGACAAATCTTTGTGTGATGAGCACGATCATTTGTTCTGTGTCTGGGTGTAATTTGTCTGTAATATGTATGTATTTAGAAATATATAAGTATGTTTATCAGTTGTCTGGTTGCCATAGCACAGGCTCTGCCTAGTTTGGGTTCGGATGACCGTGTGTGAGTTGTCCCAAGATATTATATTATATTATTATTATATTATATTCATCCACATCGCTGTCAAACACTGAATGAATTGTTAAATTATTTTTCATTAGTGCATTTACCTATAAGGGAATCGTTGGCAGTAGGTATAAGAAAGTTTATTTTCTAAACCGAAGTAGGCATTTCGAGTTCACTACAAGAGTCAAAGTCAAAATCATTTATTTACATAACTTAGAACATTAAAAGGCATTCAACGTCAGTTTTCTGTTTCATGTGAAAACTTGTAACTGGCCATATATTGTTTAAACTTACTGTATTTGTTTAGCTGTATATTTTTCTAAAATAAATAAAGAAAATATATATTTAGGTGCAGTAAAAAAAGTGACGTCTCTTCCAACGATTCTTCTTGTACCTACTTTCTTCACAGCTGGTTCAGAACAAGTCAAAATCAAAGCATAATTTTTATGTCTATTATTGATGACACGGTGTCCGCGATCACACTCATACGCATATCGGAAAGTGTGAGGAAGCAGACAACCGTGATAATGTTGCATCAGTACTCGTAATCTTAATGCCCTTGACTTAGACGAATAGTGTTGTACCTCTAAGACAAAGTACGAAAAAAAAAATCATCTTCAGTGAGGAATTGAGAACAGGGAACATGTTAGGATTGTTAAGTAGGTAGGTACCTTCCTAAATAGATTCAAGTTTGCAATTCTATTGACTACTTATGCTAAATTCGAGAATAATATACTTATTCATTATAGCTTGGGTTAACCCTGAGTGAATTCTTATTGAATTTGAGAAGGAACTGCCGTTTTCGGCAGTTCCTTATACTTTCGAACTTATATTTTCGAACTTTCCTCCTTTTGGAGGAAAGTTCGAAAATATAAGTTCTAATTTATTTATTGTATCTATGAGTAATAACATTAGTTATTTGTGTTTTATTAGTTTAAAAACCCCTGGAGCCCTGCTTTGAAGTCTTAAAACGATCATGATTTCGCTCTCAGAGAGAGATGGAGCTATACATAGCGAATAGCACTATCCCTTTTACATCATCGGAATTGGATGGCATTAGCACGTCATAGTAGGGCAGCTGAGCAGCTTCCATAGTTTAAGACCCTGGGTGTGTGGGTTAAAAGGAGACAGCACAATATTAAACTAGAAGAGTTTTTGTTTTGGCTTCGGCTTTTGAGAAAACATAGAAAAACACGGCATTCACAGATCGCGGTCGATACGCGCACTAGTTCGAGAAGGCAGGATTTTTTTTTTAAGCCACGGAAATTTGGATCCTGACGCGGACACAGACACGCCCCCTGGTCACTTCTCCATTTTTATGGTAGTAACACACACTTCTCTAGCCAAAAACAAAAAAAAGACACATTTGCCACCAGATTCAGAGATGGGAGTGGTTTAAAGAATTCAGATACAAATAGTTTGCGCCACGCTTCGGTTTTGTCTGGAACCAAAGGGGCTACTCTCTAAGCCCGAAGTCCGTAGGCTTAGTTCCGGCGTATTCTAGTCCGTATCACCTGACCACCAAGAATAAATGACAACACGATTTGACACTTACTGTCAAATCGTGTTGTCATTCATTCCTAGTTCGGGTTCGGAACTAATCGTAAGTCCGTAGGTGATACGGAGAAGAATACGCCCGCAACTAAGCCCGAAACTACGGACTTCAGGTTTAGAGAGTAGCCCCCCTGAATCGTCTCCTATGATATAATTATCTCGAATTTTTAATTCTCATAGGTAGGTACTATGTATAGTCACATCACTAAAGCCTAGCCTCACTCGGTGATTACCGTCGTTGTTCGTACACTGTCGGTCTAATTACCCATATCTTTAATGAACATCTAATGTACCTATGAGGTAATGGAAGCATAATAATGATTCTAAATAACTTAATGATTTGAGAGTAGGCGTAATGTATTGTTGATTATTTTTAATACTTTAATGTCAGAAGATAATGTTGAATTGATTTATATGATGACAATGGATTAGAGCCTTCCATTTGGATCATTGGTTTTACAAAATGACGAAGTTGTGACGTCGTGACTGTCATGAGGTAAAAAGACAATAATGACGATAACCTTTCAAGTTTGCAATAGGTGTGCCAATTTGCCATTCGGACACTGAGAGGCCCTTGTAAGAATGTTTGTTCTGTAATTTCAAATAAGTTATATGTTTATTTGTTTGTTGATAATAATATGTCGGCACTTTGCCCGCCCTGGGAACCGAACCCAAGACCTTACACTGAGTGGTCGCGGTTTGCGATCACGAGACAAACGAGGCAGTTAAATTTACCTAACCTATGGCTGAATGCCATAGGCTACTTTTTATCCTTAGAAATTCACGGTTTCTGAGGAACAAGGCAGAGGAGCTAAACCGAGAGAAAAAGATAGTCTGAGATAGAGATAATAGACAAGTTCTACTGAACTTGTCGGTTTGGTCGATACCTCAAAAAGTCAACCGCAAAAATTCCTGTTGTCAAATCTCATTTCAATTTATAAGATTGGCCAAATTACTCACTAAGCTTACCATATATGAGATTCGTAGTCCTAAATATAATCTCGTATCTTTTGCTAAAACCGCGATCCAAAAATCACGCTAAATTGATATCCTTAACCTAACTGAAAACCACAACCTAGCATTAAATAATAATAAACAGGTGTTGAGGTTGGTTGCGGTCACCGGTGGCAGTTAGCAACCACAAACAATGGCCATTTAGCGCTCATTGTACTCGTTACTTATAACAGTTATTGTTTTTTTAGAATCATTATAATCATGTCTGCGGTTTGCTCTTTGTAGGATGCAGCTTGATGCTGTTAGGTACATTGTTTAAACTAAGACAAAGAGGGGTGTCTCGGAGAACACGCTAAGTAGGCCCTATTTCATAAATCTTTGAGCATCGCTGCAGGCACTAGTTCGATCCAGCCCATCCCTAGCTGTTCTTCCCCCAGCGACGCCCTAAGCCGAGCCTCGTACCCCACGAGGGGTGCTCTTAGCGTGTAGTCGCTTAGTTTGTAAGTTTTTTATAAGCCCTGGCTGGAGGCTTTAATATTATATTAAGGCCACCACAGGCAAGCCCGGTTAAGCAGTCGACAACCTTATAGGTTGAACTGCGAGAAGGCCCACTCACAAAAAAAAAAATCGCTGCAGGCATTCAGCTGGAAGCCGTAAGGTCTGACAACCAGTACCAAGGGATCTCGTTTGCCCCGCAACTGAATTGTGTCGATCAGATAGGACTTCACTCCATGTAAAACATTAGCTTTCCACTGCATCCAGAAATACTGAAAGCCGATACTAATATATGTAGTTAGGGTAAAACAAAAGACAGTTCCTATTCTAGTCCGGTCGATATGGCGGCGCTCAGAGGAGCCTGTATCCAACGCTGGATGTCATTCGACCGAAATTAGGAGTATGATGCCGTGGAGGCAGTTTATATCTTCTTCTTCTATACATCTTATAATCAAAAAATAATAATCATAGTTAAACACGAAAAAAAAAAAAAAATAATAATAAAAGAAAAAAATAATAATTTTAGAACATGAATATACGTACCAAAATAAATTTAAAATACAAAAAAGAAAAACAAATATAATCAAAAATAAATACCCCACAATAACAGAAATAAATAAATTTGTACACATATTGACCTAAAACACTAATAATCGCTTATGTTCTGCACTGTGTCGTAGGCCTTAGTAAACACGCAACATCTATTAACTTGCACCCTACCCTCATCGCTCAAAAGCTGTTGTCCTGTTTATTGTGTAACCTACTTTTTTCTGATTTGTTTATTTTACATTTATACTGCTAAAACGATGTATTTTTAATCGAAGTATTGTTATAATGTTTAGTTTTAAGATACCTACATATTTGTTTTTGTTTTTATCTACGCTTACTGGCAGATAACATTTTTTCTAAATCGATTTATGTTTTCTCTATAAGTGAATTTGTAATTCTTTTGAGAAAATAAATATCTTTAACCGTATCTTTTATCTACGGGTACTTACATATAATAAAAATGTAACGGATCGCTGTCTGTACATTGAAGATATATGAGAAAAAATATTATTGGGACCTTTATCAACGCAAATAGCACCCAAAACAATGTTTGTTAGAATGTTTTTCTGTGCGTTTGTGAACGCTAATCTCAGAAACGGGTTATATTCAGATGTGGTCACTTATACATTGTGGTAAGCTTCACTTAACATTTAGTGTTTGTTTCATGTCAATCGGTTCATAAATAAAAAAGTTATGCCAATTTAAAGAATCACGTCGAGTATTTATTAAACTATGTATCTATATCTGTCTAATCTTCCTCTGTTCAGTAGCATTGACTGAACATTTACTAAACTTCATAATCTTAAAATAAAAATGTTTGCCCCAAGTAACTATTCCACGCGGACGGAGTCGCGGGCAAAAGCTAGTATAACATGGTTCTGCTGTTATTTTAACAATGTTGTCTAACCCATTTTCTCCCTGTTTCCAGGTCAACGCGACAAGCCGTTCGTTTCAGACGATGAGATGCGCCTGCGCACGCCGCGCCCCGACATCCTGTCCGCGCCGCCGTACAACCCCTACTACGACATACTGAGGGAGGCTGAGACTAAGGTAACTGTTAAGGTCTGGGGTGGGAAACGCGTACCTTCAGACGCAGCATTGGGGGGCGTCCCACAAGGAGAACCGAATTGATGAGAGCCACAGTCGCTCCTTACTGGATACGAATTTCACAGAACTGATGTGATAGCGCTTAGGGGCTTTTTCCAACATTGCATCCTTTTTGGTTGATATGAGGGGCATGTTTGTGAAAACTTCTTTAGGTGTGTTGAGCACTTCTTTAGTGAACAAAAATCATGGAACTCGCGTCATCGTCACCGAACGCTTTATCTTTTGCTTAGTTTTCACTTCTATCGGCAGTCCCCAAAAACTGCCCCGCATGTTTTTTTGTTTAATCGGGAAGCAAAAGACGTGGGTCTTGACGCATGTTACAATTTTTTTTTGTATAAGGAATTAGGACCCATGTGCTTTAAAGAAAGAAGGATCGTGTTTGCGTTCAGGGTTTCAGAGATACCCTAAAACATTACAAAACAATGAAGTAGCTAGTATAAAAATGAACGATAGGTAGATACAAAATCTGTGTGGTCGTACTAGTCATAACTGAAATTACTTGTGTCACAATCGCTTGTACCTAATAAAAACGCTCATATTTCCGTGTAGTGATTGCTAGCTCTGCGCGACCCATGACCTGCGACCTGTGGCTTTACAATAAATAAGAACATAAGTGTTGGTGCATCAACAGACGATTTATAACGATTCACACGTTTGTGTTTATGACATAAGTGAATTGCACTTTTTATTTTGTCATCGGTAATGAAGTAAAAGACTGTGGTTAAAAATAACTACCTACTTAGGTATCTGGGTGTAGTAGATTTCAACTTTCCAAGACTCATCACATCATCAACATCATATCAGCCGAAAGATGGCGGGTCGATTCCAAGATTATTCGTAAATTTATCAGCATTCCTACATGAACGCGACAAACTCAAAAATTGACAAACGGATTTTCCTTTTGGCAATTTTGGTTTATCGCGTACTGTTTTTACCAATGGCCGGAGTGATTCATACAGAGAACCAAACATATTATGTAAATTGGCGAAAAATCATGCCGGTACAGACTGGATGCTCTGCCACCTAGGTATGCGAAGCCAGGGTGGGTCACTTAGTAGGTAAATAAAAAAGCTGAAGTTCAAATTAAACCTTCTTTCCCATAAAAAGTTATCGATTTCAAAATCATCTATCTAGATTAGATTTTAAAATAAAGTTTGGAAAGGTTTATAAATTAAACATATTGTTAGTGTTCATTTCCTTATTTTGATTAAGGTCATACTTACTCATAATAAAGGTTTAATTAGACGGCTAATTCGTGCGAACGCTGATGTTTTACTTCCTTTGTGGTCTAATTTTTTTACAATTAGTATTAAGAAATCAGCATGAACTTCACCTAACTGAACCATAAACTAAAAATGATTGTTCCCTAATGAGCGTCTGCCTAATTACAATAAATGGGTATTATCCTGAAAAATCGAAACCATATAATGTTGGACACATATTTTTCTTTTTTCACGTAAACAAAAATTGAAGACAAAACAGTTTAATAAAAACTCACGTGACGTCACATTTTAGTACACTTTTATTAAAACGTGACGACACTAGTCCCCGTTTTGAACTTTGATGCGCTTTATCAACTTTTATCGATTTGAAATCCTTTTTTTAAATCTAACGGACAGACCGTAACATTTTTAAATATCATGATATTTTTTCTATCTAGAGAAATAGCCAATTATATTGTACCCATAGAAACTACCAAAAAACTAATAATATCCCTATTATTAATTCATTAACATGTTTAATTCCAGTTCCCTGTCCATCCTGGCAACAGCATCGTCGGCGTAGCTGACTCCATATCTGACGTCGACAACAATGACCTGGACAGCGGCAAGCAGAACTACAGGCCCCCTACTGGCTGGTCCACCGGCCGCAAGTTCCGCAGCAGGGCCAAAGCCAACGTCAACTCCAACATCCACTTTGGATCCAGCAGAAACACTGACCACCTCGATGAAGCTGCCTCTCAGGAACCCGACGCTTCATTCAGGCCAACACCCAGCACCAACTTCACACAGAACAATCCATTACCAAGTGTCACTCCTCCGTCTATTGAGCTCATCCCTCCTGCAGCTCCTACACAGGAAACAAGAGTAGAAGATTCGAGCGTGGAACCCTCGGCAGATCCTGTCTTCAAGTTCATCAAACGTTTCGATCCAACATCTCCTGATGTACACCAGACTGCGATGTCTAAATCCGAAATAATTAACCTCAACGGCCACTTACCTGCTGGACCAGCCAATTCAGAAGAAGACAGAACTCCTAGAAAACATAAGAATTTCGGTAATAGCTTTAATACCTTCCAAACAGACAATGACAAGTCATTCTCTGAAGGCACGAGATTTGACTCCGTCAACACTAAACCCAAAGCAGCTGCCGAAGAATTACCACTCACACGAGGAAATGACAAAGGCATACCAGAACCTGAGAGAGTCTTACTCCCTCCTAAGGTTGACTCCGCTTTAATCCCATCAACAACAGTCGGTCCCCCAATTTACTACGAATGGAAATGGGCTGTCCCTGCTTTTGACCTGATACCTCCTAAGGAAGGCAACAGGACTAATAGCACGAATAATAATATACATCAGACCAGGTCGATACAAGGCAAGAGTCCGTTCAGCAGTGTGACCAGACCGGAACCAAAGACGACCACTCCTGAACCGAGTAACACGGAGTACAACATCAGTTCATACTTTGTCCCTGACTATGTGTTTCCCTTAGACAAGGCGCATCCAGGTTATGAGAGCGATAATGCTGAGACGTCTTTCCAAGTCAGGGTAGCAAGGCCTGGGCGGCAAAGCTTTGGAGAGAATCCCAATTGCCCTCAGTGTCACCCTGCATACTTAAAAGAGGGTACTTGTGAACCCTGCATCGTCAAACGGTAACGAATTAAACGTAGTTTTAATTTTAAGTCCGTTAACTGTCACCGAAGAAATATAGATATTTTAAATGCGTTACTCGTTCTGTATTGTTGACTCGTTTACCTACAATAGGGGAAATGAATTTTACATTATTTTTTATTTCTTCTTACAATAATTTAGTAAGTTATTAACTCTGTTATATTTTAGTTGTAAAAGCCATATTGTTACGAAATATTAGGCAAATTATAGATGTTTATGATAAGGATTTTCCGAGAAGTAAATTACTGTAAAGATGTATTTCATCTAGCTTGTGCGTTATGAATAATTAGATAGTTATACGTATGTACATTAATAATTGTAGTTATTAGACAACCAATGTATGCTGTTCGCTGTGTTAACTTATCATCTCAATCAATTCATTGTACCTAAGTATTTAATCAGGAGCGGACCCAGGATTGTCGTGTGGTTAACCCCGCTAAGGGCGGGTTTTAGCAAAGTAAATACTAGTAAAATACAAAGATAACATTTTATTTTGCTTAACTCATAGCAAGCCTCCTTGGATTCAATTTCTTAAATTTCTCAATGACTTCTTAGCTTGTAGACTACCAAAGAAATCTGGATCTTTTGGGGCTAGCCCGCTCCCTGGATCCGCCAATGTATTAATTAATCTTATGAGTTTATTCTAAATACTTCATTGTCATGCAGGTAGGTACAAACTAAATCAATGCAATTGCTGAACTGCTGAAAATATATTGTTGTATTCGCTAGAGGGGGTGTAATATTTTTTTTCATTTCCATCGTCAACCTTCTTTTGTTTTAAAGTTGTGTTGTACGTTATTAAAACGTGCTTATGTTTATAATGCTATGATAATTTATTTGTCTATTTATTTAGAATTAATTAGGTTCTACTTTCTTTGTGTCTTGCCCATTTATTTGAGGGCCAAGACTGAGTAGTAGGTAAATATTTAATGACCAATGAGCGAATGATACCCTAATTTTTTAAATTATAGTTGTTATCGTTGTCAGTACCTACCTACCTACCATACAAAATTCATAGTTACCATACCTTAGTACTTATAAAGCTGTAAAAATCTATTAAATAGGTTATGTATAAATAACAAATAAGTAGTTGTAGACTAGATAGTATTTATATTTTTAAACACGTGCCTATATATACCTAATTAAGCTAGTTTTGTATTAATAAAGTACAATTAATTAAAACTGAGTAGTATGTTTAATTTATAAGATACGTACTGATCCTATACGCAACTTAAGTGGTGATAGTGCCAAAACTACGTTCCCCGTCCCTCTGAGCATCTGAGTCTGAAAATATAGGAGTGATATAATTAACGTCCCAGCGTGGGTCGTGGCGCCATCTATTTCAATATGAACTAAACCTAAATCAGGACTGCTTATTATAATAAACGGTAGATGGCGTTACATGCTCACTTACAAAAGTAAGAATCCGTGTGAAAGTCTGTGGCTGGTAAAAAAAGATAGGAGAAAATACAAAAAACGGCCCTATCCTTAAATATTTTTCTTAAAGTAAAATATTTTGTGTAAAATCTTGTGGAACGACGTTTCAATTTCAATATTTTCTGCGTCTAACAGAATGGATTTGTCAAACGTCAATTACATTTTTCGCTTAAAATGGCGACCAAGTGTCAAACGTGCAAATACGAGTAAGCGTGCTGAAAATGTTTTTATAGTGAAGTGAATGCCTTTTATATGTTAAACCAGACGTATACTATAGTAGACAACTATTCCATAAAAGTAGTAGTGTAATATTTAATTAAAACAAGAAACAAAGAAAGGTGTTTTTCTGTGTTCGGAACATAAAGTTGTTTCGCTATGAGTAAAGCGAATCCGCTGGCTGGTTTGCTAGCAAATTACGGCGATTCTGATGAAGACTCTGATGACGGAGCGCGTGCCCCGCCTTTGCCACCAGGGCCGGATACTAAGAAGGGTCTAACGGCGCCTTTGCCTAGACAACCGTATCCTAATGCAACTGCAACGAATGCATCTGGCGCTGTTCATCCAGCGCCAATACCTCATTGCCGTAAGTTATAGCCAATTATTACGTTTTCATCATCATTATATTCCACATCCCGACTTCGTCCACCTAATCGTGCCAATGTTCCTGTGCCAGCTTTATTCAGGTTCTTAAATGGTAAAAATGTCGTCTGCTCAACTCTTTACTTTTTCGTACCACGTTTTATGTTCAAATAATTAGTTAACAACTTTAAAATATTATATTATCCTTGAGAATTTGCTATGAGGAAAAATGGCAATTCAATGGATTGTTTTTGTTAAGGCAATTATAAACAATTAAAGAGCAATTTATTATTGATCTCTGTTCAACTCATGGTAATTTATGTTACTGTAAATTGCCTTGGATTATGAAATCAGTTATCTTATGACTGTTTTTGACACTTTGCTTGCAGTTGGTGTAATATGTAAGTACTAAACTAGTAATATACCTCTTATTCAAAAAATTATGATAGAGCCTGGTTCCTAACAATTGTTGAAGTCAATTCAAAACATAATTTTAAATAGTAAAGATAGGGTTGTCCATTCAATTCTTTTTTGCAATCACATGTGTTTAACAAGATCATAGATAGGTACATTTTTACAGTTCACATGGACCCTGTCGGGCACAGCAATTTAATATAATAGTGGTGGTGTCCAACTGTTTGTAACACATTCACCATAATTATAAGTAACGCAGCATTTTTACTTATTTTCTCTATTAATTTTAAATACTTCTTAACAATAAAACATTAAAAAATCTAAAAAAAGCGGTATTCCAAAACTACCGGTGGTTAGGGCTCCAGATAAAGGAACCTCCTCACAATATGAGCCATATTGAGGAGTACTGCATTCTGTATCAGGCCCTTTATCCAACCGCATGACACCAGCTCCGACAGATGGTGGTCGAAGCTTTTGGCCACCAGGCCATTGTCATTAAAAAAAAATTACAACAATCGGCACAATGACAGCCGAGTCCATATTCCACATATCGACAGCTTATGTGCTAAGTCGAGATACTTGATTTGTTTTTCTTTCTTAGCCTTCACAAGGTTCTCGTCTTGGTGGATGGTAACATCAATTTTATCATTGTGCGGCACGCTAATCGGTCTATCACCACTATGTCAGGCTTATTGGTAACAATAGTCCTATCAGTGATGATAGACCGATCCCAGTATGACGACATTACATGGTCATTTTTGAGAACTTACTATAATACTTGTAATACGGTACCTCAGAAAACACAAGTTTGTATTTCAAAGCAAGTTGCTGATGGATAATACTGGCTGCTTGGTTATGCCTGTGCAAGTACTCGCTGTTAGCAATTTATTTATTAAGGATCTCCAACAATACACACAGATGCATTATTTGGGTATTTGGATATTGTACCCCTTCACTTACAGGAGACCACAGCATGCACAAGAAGTTTAAACAACTAAGCTATCAAAATTAGAAATAAGAAAAAATAGAAATGCAAAATGTGAAAATAAAACATTACCATTACAAAAACAATTGCTTATAATTAGACAGGGACTGGCAGACTAAACTTTAGTCAATGCTGCCTAAAAAGCCTTGGCACAACAGCAAATTGATGATAGCACTATTTTAAACCTTTTGGACGCCATTGTCACATATACGTGAGAAGCAAGCACATGCCCTGTATGCCAAACGTCACAAAAAGTACGGCGAATTTGTGGCTTGGCGTCGGTGGTACGCCGATGCGTTTATGCTCTTGCGTCAAAAGGTTAAATGAATAATCACTTCCAAAGATTGCTGACCCCGTGGAGCCTTCAGTCTAGACAGTTTTTTTGAATAATGTGTGGTCTGCCCTGTCCTTACTAAATATGTGATTCAACATTATAAATAGTGTTAATGAGAATCATAGAACCAACCTCTGCTGAATGTTTATATTAAGTATTATAGAAAATTAAATGCAAACTTATAATAGTCATTCTTGTTTTCATTGCAATAAGCTATTATTAACCATGATAATACCCTTGCTACTTGATTGAATAAACATCAAGGAGTTTTCCATGTTATGGCTTTATAATGAGGGTTAAATTATTTCAATCACTTTATGATTGTACTAGCTTAATCAAATCCAGGCAAGCTTAATGTCTCAGCACTACTTTGTGCAAATTATTTCTCTCAAAACAGTAAAGGAAAACATTGTGAGAAAAACCAGGATGTCCTAGTATGATAAGTATGAAGACTTGTTACATTTACCGACCTGCTCTTGGCCCGCTTGGTGAAATAAAGCACATCATTCAAAATATTTTATTTCACAATGGCCTACTAACATCTAACGTTTATAAGTGCGTGATAAAACGTTCTAACGTTTTATCATGCACTTATAGTAGCTAGTGCATGTAGAGTAGTCACTTTATTAGTTTTATATTATTATTTTAACACTGTAAATGAAAATGTTTAATGGCCTAATTGAAATAAACGCTTTGACTTTGACATGGTTCAGATTGGTGGTTTCCTAAGGATGAGAACAATCTAGAACTCTACAACACTCACAAAGAGGCTTGTATTTCAGCTGTGGGAACATAATAGACTGATGCTGCTAATGAATTGAAAATGTGGATATTTTATTTTATTTAAACACCCAAGTACTAGCATAAAATTGAATTAACCTAACATTTTCACAGCTTGGTCAGCATGTTACGATGAGAGCAGCGGCTTCACATACTACTGGAACCAGCAAACCAATGCTGTGACATGGGAAGCACCTCCGGAATACCTTCTAGCACTCAAGTTAGCCCAGCAGCAGCTCCATATAGCAGGTAAATATTCATTCAATTAGGTCTAATAACTAAAGATGATGCCAGGGTTTGTATGAACTCTGGTTGGTGGAACCACTCCAATAGCTATTGTTGTGTAATACATCGTTGGATAGGTATTTTTGAGTTGAACAAAAGTTTCTATGGCATCAAGTTCCAGATCTTCCGAGTTATGATTTATTAAACATGTCAGTTTAAGAAAAGCCAAATACCGATTGTTTTTTATGTGATTATTTGTTTTTTTTTCTAACATAATTCTTGTAGTAGACAGCAGTAACTTTAGTTAGCATCCACGTCATTCAACAATGTATTGCATGTAGCTATTTGTGGGTGGGACCAAAATTGGCATTTGCAGGTAACAAAGAAAAATAAGTTTTGATAACAAAATTAAATCCTGTGGAACCCTCAAAGTGGAATCTAGTTCAGTAAACAACATCTTAACTTGCTATACCAACAACCAGTTGCTATACCAACAGTTACAGCCATTTCCTAATAACTTTTATGCAACATTCAGATTGGAGAGTTAGCTTATTCTTGCCTAATAACAATTTCTTCAATGCCAGATTCCACACTGACCTACAATAACATGGATTTTTAAAATGGCCTTTGCAGTTTACATGCTGTGTATAATCAATGCATGCATATGCAACACTGACGCCCTGGGGATGGTCGCAGTGAGTGTGTTTTATTGCAGAATATACTTGCTGCTTGCCATCTTGTAGCTTGCCACTTTGCCAGCTAACTAGCTTCATCTTTTTCACTGACCAATCTCGACAGTTCAAAAGTGCCTCTAAATGGTCTGACACTTCACACTAATATTATAAAGGCGAAAGTTTGTGAGTGCGTGTGTATGTTTGTTACTTCTTCACGCGCAAACGGCGCGACCGATTTAAGTGAAATTTGGTATAGAGATTGTTTGGGTCCCGGAAAAGGACATAAGATAGTTTTTATACCGGGAGTATGTTCCTTTGGGATAATTTTCGACAATCACGCGGGCGGAGCCGCGGGCGCAACTAGTTTGAAATAAATGTGTTTGATTTCAATGCTAACTTAACTAATGCTAATTTCTCAGGCACAGCAGAAGTATCAGCCGAAGAGTGGCAACTGTACCAGCAAGCGCTAGCCGAGAAACAAAACACGCAGAACAGCAAAGCAGTAACCAAGTCTTCCATTAAGACTGTCAAGAAGAGTGACCGGACCAGCAATGGGTCTAAGGAGAAGAGTGGCAAGACCAGTAATAAACGGGGACACAGTGATGATGAGGATGAGTGAGTATAAAATGAAATATGTAGATATTTTAGAACTTTTCCACTAAATAACGGTTTTAGGCGTCCAATTCTCTTTCTTTATATTATGTTGAGTTATGCAAGCATGATTGTACTATACTACACAGTGTTGAATCTAATGAGAAGGGATTGAAAAGAAAATCATCTTCATTAATGATTTCACCACCGAATGTTAATCAATTAAAAGTTAGGTATCATTCTTGTATAAGTACTCTTTCTTAAAATGAAATCATTATTAATTGATAATATTATTTTCTGCAGGAAAATAGAACTAATAACATCATACCACAATTCGGACTCGGAATCTAATGATGAAGCGGAAATTCTAACGAAACCATCTGCACCACCGCTTCCCAAAACCTCAGCCAAGCCAACTGTTCCCCATAAGAAGCCAAAAACTAAGCCCTTGGAGTACGGACCTGCATTACCTCCCAGCCTGAACTACAATGTGCCAATCGGACCTGAACTACCTCCTGATTTGATGAATAACGAACCTAAATCTCCTGGGAATAAGATTTATAATGATTTGGGGAAAGAGGTATGTGCATGTTATAAAATATGAATATTATCTTAGTTGAATAATTTCAGAATTGACATTCTTTTGTGTCATTTACAATCACTCACATGTTTTAAAGCTGTCGCAAAAAACGCGACGCGTTATTGTAACCTCGATACAGCAACCATCTTTTTGAAGTTTCCATGAGAAATCGTCGTCGCATCTTTGTCACATTGTTGTGTCCTGTCTGGAAGCCTTTGGTTTATAGTTAACTAAATAAAAATAATAATCAAATTAAAAATTTGCCTATGATGATAATCTGCACCTGATAAATGCAAAAGAATAATTGTCCAATGGGTTGAGAAATATTCTTAAAACATTACGAATTTTAATTCTATAGTTTCACAACCATTTGAAATAATCTTATTTGATATCTTATCATAGTAGATGATTTCACATGGTGCCAATTGAGCTAATTCACGTACTTCTGGCATATTTTGTAGTTATAAACAAAATATCTCACTAGTTTGGGTTAGATCAATATGTTTCTCGATTCTTTTGAATAGTTATCATGCACTGTGATGGGTTTAAAGTTTTCAATCTGAGGTACTTCTTACTTACACATAAAAACGCAATCAGATTGTAGCTAAGAATTTTCAGATATTTAATTTAATATCGTGTATGTTTGTTTACTTTTCATAAACAAAGGATAAAAAATCAGACAGAGACGAAGACAGCCAAGACGAAAGCGCGTTATTCCTAAAACTAAAAAACAAGGCTAAAATCCTTGAAAAACTAGGCGGCGAACTACCAAGAGAATTACAAAGAATGATTGAAGACGATCCCAGATCCGGTAGCAACACGCCAAAAAGAGAAGAAATTAACTCAAAAACCGCTACCATTGATGATTTGTTAGAAGAGATTGAGAAGAAAGAACTACCTAAAGTCTCCAAGATAAAAAATCTTGAAATATTCGATGAGCAAAAATCTAATGACGCAATCAGTGCTAAAAGCTCGCCAAGAGGTGATACAACACCGCCTGCAGAGCCAAGACCTTTGTTCCCGAGTAGCAAACACATGGATGATCTACCGGATACCCCACCATCGGTACCCCCCACCCCACCTCTTGCAGAAATAGAAAACGAGGAGAAAAAAATTGATGTTGCTGAGAAAAAAGGCGCGAATTTGTACCTATTAGATTCAGAAGAGAGAAGGGAACATGTTGGTAAGAAAAAGTTGAGGATATCTAACTCTATATTGCTGGCAGACCGCAAAAAAGGCGAGGAACCAGCATACACAACAAAATATTCCCAGTTCATTGAAGGTTTTTCAAGCGAGAGAACCGGTTTAGGCTTCAGTAAAGAGGAGGATGAGGTGGAAAGTCCAAAGAACACGATAAGTTATGGGAACGGGTTGATGTTTACTAAAGGGGAGACGTTGAACGAAGAGAAGAAAGATGAAGACTTGGATGATCTGACGGATCTTTTGGAGGCCAAGCTGAAGTATCTGAACCAGTTGCAGCCGTGTGTGTTGACGCCGGTGCAAGAGATGTTGATACAGATGCAGGTATGTTCTTCACTTAAATAAAACTAATTTGTATGTTTAATTACAGAATAGCAGCTGTAGAATTGAACGAAAATGTTGTTTTAGCTTGATAAACAGAATGTCAAACAAATATTTAATTATGGTAAAAAGATAAATATTACTTAATTTGGCTGCTGTCACATATATAAGATGGTGGATACCTTTTTCCTATCACTTGCAAGAGTGTGAGTGATATAGGTATGATATTTTGTAAACGGTTTTAAAATGAGAAGGTTACATATGCCCCAATGACTTATTCAGAATAAAAAAAATTAAGTGTTTGTTCACAGTAATACATTGCTAACAATATAATTATTACCTCTGCCAAATTGCAAAGTAGTTTGTTGGCAGATGTAGCTCCTTTTCCTTTAGCACACATATAAACAGATACACACAAAAGTAGGTACAAGGTAAAACACATTGAAGAGGTATTTAAGTATTAAATTTTTTTTAAACGCTTGGGTGTCACAACTGTTTATATCTACTGGAAGGTTATTAAAAATAATAGAATGAACACTATATGACAATAATACATTCCGTTAAGTACATTTGGATATAGGATAGATATTTTATTACCAGTCAAGTGGTTACACTGACTCTGAGCTGTCTAGCGTTTATTTTTTAAATTGGGAGATATTTTTCAAGGCATAAGGCATTTGTCAACTTAGCTTGGCACAAGCAAAGAGAGGGGTTATGCCCAACTGTGGGCTAAGTCGGGCTGTGATGATGATATTCAGCTACACATGGTGATAGTGATGGTGGATACTTCTAGGCAAGCATGCTCCATCGCTGACCAAATCATGGCTTTCTATCTGAGTGAGAGGTTCTAGTTGAGTATTTTCCGGGTTCTGGGATAGTTCTGAAAGCCGTAGATTACCTCTCCACTCCTCAAGCACTTCGGGATATATTGCCCCCTTGACCCTATGTCACCAAAGTGCTAGCGACCGTTTTTGCGGGCGCATAATTAGGGACGGAAGTTACCCTCATGGGCGCCGGGAGGAGGGTTCAAGAAGGTGCACTTGTACCCACCCCTCGTTTTCAATAAAATATACAAAACATTAAAAAATCAATCTTACAAAAGTGTCCAATATTTTTATTTTTTTGTGACGGTGACCACTCGCAGTTCAACACACTAAGGCTGGTTATTGCTTAACCGGACTATCCTGTGGTGGCCTCAAATGAGTTTAAGGCTCCCAGCTAGGGAAATTTCTAATCTTGCTTCGGTCGCTCTTATACTGCTACTTTTCCTGTCATAAGTCGACAAAGTTTGTTCTGTATCTGTGTGCATTCTCCCTGAAAATAGTCCTGCCGGCGCCCATAGTTACCCTCTTGCAATTTTTTAGCAGCAGTAGTACTTAGTAGTTTCCAGGTAGGGGCCAATAGTAGAATAACTAAATAGTCTATCCATATTCCTAGGTAAATCAATGCACTAAACATCCCAAACCCATAGTCAAACTTCTTTGTTACCATATCCTTCAATAGTCCTTCACCAACCGGGGACTATTCTTAGGTGCCCGTACATATCGCACATATCGTTAACGTCGGTTGGTGGGTCATTCCACTAGAAATGTGTAACGCAGTTTAGACAGTAATGAATGTGTGTGTGCGCAGACGCTGGTATCAGCATTCCGCGCGGGCGCGCTGCCCCCGCGCTACTGGCGGCGCTGGGCGGGCGCGGCGGCGCGCTCGCTGGCGGCGCACGAGGCGCGCGCGGCGCCGCCCGGCTGGACCACCGCCTTCCAGAGGTACGAGCCGCGCTGCGTCTGCGCACCCACCGGGGACCCGCTGGACAAGGATTTACCGAGCGGTGCCTTGCTTACTCTTTTACGCAATCGATTCATCCCAAACGTGT
Source organism: Mamestra brassicae (assembly GCA_905163435.1). Lineage (NCBI taxonomy): Eukaryota > Metazoa > Arthropoda > Insecta > Lepidoptera > Noctuidae > Mamestra > Mamestra brassicae. The sequence continues at coordinate 18,400,609 of LR991000.1, read as the reverse complement.
GCTTTTGTAGCAACTTTAATACCCATAAACAAAGATATAAAATCATCGAACTCGAGAATACCCAATATGGACCCCAAGTTTTCGGAGTCAAAATTACAAATTAACCCTATTAGGTAATATCAGTTCTAAGAAATGAACCAGTTACCCTGGTAACTGGTAATTGAGCTAATTGAGTTGATATACAGTGAGTTGGTATATCAACGCACAACCGAAACGACAAAGTCTGAAGGTGAAATGAATATAGGTTTAATTGAAAATTCAACTTAAAGGAGGAGAAAATTTCCATTAAATCCTTTGGATTTCGATAAGCTGTGCCAATCTGGGACTGGTCGCTAGTTTCAAATATTTTTTAAAGCTCTAGCTAGTCACATTATAATCAACTTTGAAAACAAGTATTCCAATTCACTGGAGGTATTTTCTCTCTATCTAAACTGCCGGAAACAGCGCAAGGTTGAATACAAGAATACATTTCCTGATAGCTGACGGCCGACTTTGAAGCAATTTTCGCTTAATATTTCGACGTAAAACCATCAAAGAATTATTCAAAAGGGTTGTTCTACATAAACACATGCCTAAAGTATCGTTTGAGCGTGCAATAATGGGAATCGAAAACTTGCAATAAGCACAGATAAATCCTTGTTCATCTCTGACCTCTTATTAAAAACTGCGCTAAGTATAGTGGAGTCTTTGTTTTTGGGACTTACGGAACTGTGTTCTCGATGGTGCGACCTCATTGGACTAAATGAACTCTATGGACCTTTCATCTTACGGTTTATGCTGTTTATATTGTTCGTGTACTTACCTGGTTCTTTTAGCCTTGAGTTTCGGTTAATTAAGACTAAAATTGAAGGCTTGGACTAAATGGGAAGATAAATTTTGGCCTAAAATTAAAAAAAAAAAAATTAAAAGGATTTGTTGCTATTTTGCGGCGAAATATCGGTGTCAATTATTCAGAATTTTTATAATCAGACTATCAAAGATTACCACCAATATTTCGCCGTAAAAATGGCGATATAATTAGGTGGCAGCGTTGGGATGCTTAAAATATGCAATATGTCAACAAAAACCCTGGACTCTCGGTCGTTTTAGTCAGGCTTACCTTGGTCGAGCCATCTCGATCAAGTCAGGTCAGTCTAAACTGTGATCAATCTTAGATATTGGACTATTCCTATCCTGATGAGTCAAGACTTGGATCCCTAGTATCAGGAGATACAGTGGACAGTGACCAAATAAATGTGTGTTTACTATCACTCTCTGAACGACTGACAATGACTCTGAACCTTGTATTTCTTGAATTTTATTTGCAGAAAATACTTCACCACGAATGTATTTTTGTCTTGTCCAACGGGAAACTACGTAGGTTTCTCAATATTTTCTACTGATTGTATAAAATATTTTTCACGAAATATTGATCAAGTATTAAATATTTAATGTAATTTCAAGGTAAGAGCGCTAAAACTTGCCACAATATTTAAAACTACAAACTAAAATGTACTTAATTGCAACAAAGCTGTGATACACCTGTGATAATAAATTAAGAATAAAAACTTCATATTTTACATGAGTTTTTTAATGCTTTGAATTCCCGATTATTGTAATAAAAAGAGACAAAACACCTTAGCTATAAGTGTGAGGAAGACAGAAGACTGATGGCTGCTGCGCGATGGACACTGCGCATCTTCGGAGGAGTTGGTGAGATTACAAAACTCTTTGCTGATATTTTTACACAATTTCAAGAGTAATATGCTTTGGTCTTTCCCAGAATGCTGGCTGGCGAGACCGTCGTGTAAAGGATTTTGAGGATTCCTTGTGTCCGCCATTTTGGAATGATTTCTTTTTCTTTTTTTGTTAATTTATCCGGCGGACACAAATCCGGAGCACGGGTTAAAGTATACGGTTTTATTTGTCATTAGATAAGTTTGCCCCATACTTTTAGATGGTGTTGTGGTGGTCTTAAGTTGTGTATTTTATACAAAGAAATACATTCGCGACGTTTTAAAGCCATCAAATTCTTTTCTGGTCTTCTAGAAAATGCTTCCTTCTCTTCAATTTGCTCTACTGTAGAAGTCAGTCAGAAGGGCGTGTCAGACTCTGACTAAAATCCATTCGTGTTCCTTCTAAAGCCCTTTGAGTTCCAGGGCCGCGGTGACTCTTTCGAACAAATTCCGCAACCCTAGCGGACCCCAGGCAACCTGCAACTATATCTAGATTCATATTTCTGTAATTTTGGAAAACATCTTGCCAGCTATCGCTACAGTTCTCCTTTTTACTTTCAAGACAATTATGTCTTCAGACCTCGTTCATTTCTCTGACAAATTCAGGAGGAATTTAAATAATTCCCTTTTGCAACATGTCGTCATAAAACACTTTTATTTTACGCACATTTTTTATCAATATTTATCGGAATGACCAATACTGCGTATAGTAATGCAGTTTTTTTGCGTCTCTCGACCAGGTCTATTTCGACTGTCCCAGCATTATATTTAGCGATGGCAGTTTTTGCGAGGATGCAACGCATATGAATTCCTTTCCTTCCTAATTATTCTTGGCACAAACAAACTCGTTTTTCATTCTCTCTTGATACTTTACCATCATCCCAATACAATTTTCTTAAAAAGTCAAATTGTAAAAACTTAAGGACACCATCCCATCTAAACGTACCGGGCCACTTGCCCCCCTCCACGGCCCATACCTCTACTGCTCGTTTGTGCTGTGCAGGTCCGAGGGCCGCTACTGCTACCGGCGCGAGGCGGACGGCCTGGTTCAGTGGGAATACCCCGCCAGCACGCACACCGACATGGAGATCTGTACCACGCCGCCGCATCCTGGGTTCGACGCCAAGGTAAATAATAGTCATCTAAGCAAAACAGCGTATTCAACTCATTGCTTTTCTGCCACAATTCTCGGTAGTTATCTCATAAACATCAAAGCAAAATCTAGGGTAGTCGAACTCTTTTCCGTCAGAAGATGGTTTTCTGCCAAACTTCTCGCAAATATTTTGAAAGCATGTTGTAGCTTTCTTTTTTCGGCAAAAAAAAACATGATTAAGAAACATGGGTTTGCTTAACTGTGCGAAATAATTATGAATGAATATCTTTTTTCACGTTGTTCCAGGATGAGGTAGCCCCTCCCCTGCCGCCGAGCCCGCCGCCGGCCCCGGCGCCGTCGCCCCCCGCGGCCTGGGCGCTGGCAGGCTCGCCCCCCCCGGGGGGCGCTGGCCCGGCGCCGGGCGCGTGGGGGCGCGCCCGCACGCCGCCGCCCCCCGCCTGGCCGGACCCCCCACCGCCGGGCTGCGACGAGCTGCTGCCGCTGCCTGCTAAAGTAAGTGTGTAGAAACTAGATAGCACAGAGGTGTAAAAGTTTGAATTTATGACACTAGATGGCATAGCCTACGTCATTCACGTTCCCCTAAATAGAGTGACTAGGAACTGTAACACAGAAGCGTCAGTGTCAAGTATTGGTTTCTTTTCATTATTTGTTCTTTGAATTGTTGCTATTTTATTCCGGACGCTTTTATCGTGCACGTCTATCTACATCATTCTCACATGTAACCATAACATAGTAAAAAAATATTGATTTAAAATTATGTCCGTGAAGTTTCTTGTACATTCTCCACAGAGATATACGCTTTGAAACGTGCAAATATCTTCATCCCTTTGACTGACCAACCTTGGCAATTCAAAAGTGCCTGTAGATGATTTAATTGAAATAAAAGCTTTGAGTTTTGATTTACAAGGTAAAAGTTCCGAATTGACAAGCAGAAATGGCACATTCTAAGCCGTGCACTAGTTTTAGATCCAGCGCTAGAAGACTCGTGACGGCGCGCAGTGAGGCCGGCCTAAAAAAATTAGTACGTTTGTTTTACCTCGCTAGTCGCCAGGTAACTCAAGTTCTAGGCGACTAGGAAGCTGCCTGGCAGTGCGTTAGTCCAGCTAGGTCTTCGGTCTGGGAGCTGAATCATAATAAATGGCGCGCCCCTGACGCGTCACAAATACTTCATGTACGAGCCACAGCATGCAAGAAAGAAGTGTTCCAAGGACCGGAAAAGACACCACGGGTTTGAGAAATAGTTATTTGTGAGTCAATGAAGGATGGACTCTAAAGACCAATAAATCTGTTAGCTTCGTTGCGGTCTTAAATTTTGAAATGATAACTTCTTATGGGAGGGTAAACCGCTTCGTAACGTAACGCGTTACGGCGCCAGTTTGTCTGGCTTCCCTTTCGTATAGGGCAGCGGTAGGCAGGCTCTCCCTCTCTCACTCTAACCCACACTATTTAATATGGGAAGCGTGTGTCCGAAAAACGACTAGTGTTTTAGTTCAACTTAGATTAGTTTAAGTTATCACTTCTGTCGGGCGTCCCGAGACGCACAAGTGTTTTTTTTTTCAAAATCGCTTCGCACGAAAATACATACATATATATTATACACCCTATTAACATATTAATTGTATTTACAGCCCGAACCAAAACAAGAGATCGGCGACGAGCTAGCGTCGTTCTACAGCGACATAGCAGAGCTAGAGAAGCATACATCGGGCCCGCACACCGCGTCCAACTCGCCCGAGCCCGTCGACGTCAAGGACAAGTATCGAGACAGGGAGAGGGACAAGGAGAAGGAAAGGGAGGTCAAAGTTGTCAAGAAGAAGCCGAAAGTGAGTCGTGTTTGAATATAAATAGTACTATTATAATCACTACTATTATCCACTCTAAGTTTTGTCGTTTATCACATAATCATGGAAAGCGAGTAGTACTTGTGGGAAAGCAACAGAGTTTTACACCATTTGACATATTTTTATTTGTCTTTGAAGTGTTCGAGCATCCAGAAATATGCAACACTACAGCCGGTTGATTCTATAAACATGTCGAAGTGAAGAGAGTGAAGTCAAGATGTCATGTGATCATGAAGTCAAAATGGAATGACATTTTGATTATATCGATTGACAGCTCACCTCGTGATCACTCCACCCATAGAAATATAAAAAACAGGAGAAGTGGCAAGGGGCGTGTCGGTGTCCGCGCGACATGGGCCAGGTGACCATGTCATAGGCAAATGGCCGTCTCCGCGAACTAGTGCGCTTTCGACCGCGATCGAGACAAATTATAAGAATGCCGTGTTGTTTAGTGGTTTCTCGTAAAAACTGAAGCCTAAACCAAAACTTTGTACATCATGGAATTACTTACCATATATAAGTATTTTACTATATTTGTCTTTAAAATCATGAAAAACAACAAATCGTAAAATATTACTATGTTATTTTTGTTTTCAAAAATCCCTTCGACTGTACTATTTTGCAATAAATACATTGCTCCTTAACCACTACCTAAGTTTGCCGCTAAGTGACTGGACAAGCAATGTAAAAATCAAAAAACGATTCTCTATTAAGCAGGTGCATCGCGTAGAACGCTGCTTCTTGCGACGAGTTAGTGATGTGCTTGTGCAGATCCACTAACGTAGGCTATCGACAACAATGTCGATTGACGAATGAAATATTTGCTATTATAGTTTATTTTCAATTTGTCAACCGTTTTAACCCGGTTGGAAGACCGATGTGAAATAGTGTTTTTTACTTCTTTCGTTTAATAATCGGTGGACTGGTTTTGGCTTTGAATTATCGTATATTATGCCTTATCCTCGACTCCACACAAGCATTCGACATGTTTACAGAATCGACCAGCTGTTTCACTTAGTTAAATAAGTGACATAATATCATTTAATGTGATTATTTTGTAACGTGAAGGTCAATGATTCGGATTTGCGCCACTAGGTGGCAGAGCCTTCGTCATGCATGTTCCCTATGGGGACACTTTTGGGGGACAAAATAGAAAATAAATAAAAAGTATTCAAACTGTACTGTGTGATATTTATATATATATATATATCTACTAATATTATAAAGAGGAAATATTTGAATTTTTGTATGTAACGAATAAACTTATAAACTTCTGGACCGATTTGAAAATTCTTTCAGCAATGGATAGCTACATTATCAGCGAGTAAGATAGGCTATATTTTATCCCCGTACTCCCACGGGAACGGGAACTACGCGGGTGAAACCGATGACGTCCGCTAGTATCAAATAAAAGGGCTTACTTTTAAGGTTTAACATTTTTTTTTTCATTTTGTTAAAATAAATAATTTTGAATTTATTCAATAAATTTGATTAAAATTATACCACTTATGTCCAAAAATACTGACACTAAAATTTTGAAAATAATGCTTAGTTCTTTACATCTATCTAGATTACAGAAAAAGTCCAGTGTTTTAAAGTATCACGCTACAAAAAAATAAATTCGTCCGGAACCCTTTGCACGCGAGTCCGACTCGCACTTGACCGACTTTTTTTTTGTGTAAATTTGCTGAATTGTGACGTAGATTGTTGAAAATGTCGGAAAAAAGTTTTCATTGGATCATTCTGTCTGCAGAACTATCACTACAAAAAATAGAAATAGACTATTGCAAGATTAAACAAGCTGCCGATTGGGATGCTGAAGTTTCGTGTCAAAGAAATCAATTTATATTTGGCTTTAACCATGCATCGAGTGTGAAAACTTACCATCTGGATTATTGTGCACTTTTTCCACGTCGTGGATAAAGGCATGTCGACTCTCTGGTTGAGAAAAATGAGAATCTTATGTGAAAATTCTATTGTTTCAGGTAAAAATATCAGCATCAATGGGATTGAAGCACAAATCAGTATCGAACCTGGTGGCGAAATGGCAACAAGTGGCGGATGAGATCCATTCAGATTGATTCAACAACATTTTGAGTCTACACAGCGCTTTGACAAAAGTCACTCATCGCTTGAAGCGGCTGTTCAAGCTATGAGTGACTTTTGTCAAAGCGCTGTGTAGACTAAAAGCGAAGGCTAAAACTGTGAAATTAGTTAAGTTTTGTAGTAAAAATGATTATGAAAACTGGTGTAAACATTTAAGTTTTTTACCTAAGAAACAAGTGACCTATTGCGGAAACTAAGATTCTAACGACAATATTGCTATTGTGTGATAGAAGACCTCCAAATGCCTTTTATGGGAAATGATTTAGCATTTAATAGTAAACATGATAATAGAAAAACATTTTATAGTAAACACGATAATTGAAAAACATGGCAGAAATAATAATTACATTTTTATATTGACAATAGTATGTGGGGATTATTATATTATAATAGAAAAGATACTTTAATATTTTATAAATCTAATATAATTAGTTCTAATAAATATAACACCAAAAAGCTTCTTCATAGTACAAACTACAATCTTCAGCAAGATTTTGTTGATTCAATCGCGAAACTAAATTACGCCTTAGGACATCTCCTAAGTCTTCATTTTATAGATAATACCAGTATTTTTGCAAATGAATTGATTAATTGACGTTAACTTACGACTGCCATCTTGAACTTATTAAAATAAATAATGCTGTTCAAACAATAAACTCATATTCAATTGTAAAAAAGTTTAAACAATATGATCAGATGGTCACTTGAAGATATATTTTTCTAACGTTATTTTGAACACATTGTCAATAGAAATAAGTTCTGTTATCCGGAAATCGATACCAACATACGTTTTATTTAAGTTGTTGTACATATTTTGTGTATTTTTGTAAATAATAAACTTTATTTAAGACCAAAGCACCTATTTTATTTGACTTATCACACTAATATTATAAAGGCGAAAGTTTGTGAGTGTGTGTGTATGTTTGTTACTTCTTCACGCGCAAACGGCTGGACCGATTTAGATGAATTTTGGTATAGAGACTGTTTGAGTCCTGGGAAAGGACATAGGATTTTCTCCCGGGAATATGTTCCCTTGGGCTAATTTTCGACATCCACGCGGGCGAAGCCGCGGGCGGCATCTAGTAATAGATAAAAGTATTATATCTAGAGCTTGTTAAAAGCAGTGCAGGAATTATACCGTCTCGTTTGCTTATCCTTTTGAACGCCAGAGCATAATCGCATCGGCGTAAAAACTTTCAAAATTCGCCGTATTTTTGTCAGATATTTGTGACGTTTGCCGCACAGGGTAAGTTTTCGTTTGTCACATATCCGTGACAATGGCGTTCAAGAGGTTATGTGATGCGATGCTCACAGCTAGGCTGAATTTGGAAAACCAAAATCCCTTTAAGCCGTGTGTAGCTTAGCAGCGAGCTGCGTCACTTTCCGCAGATTCGAATTACCAGTCGAATTCAATAGTTTGTTTAGTCTAAGAATTACTACTTCGCAAAATGGCTACACAGTCTATAATTGAAAGAAAAGAAAGAAAGAATAAAATCTATTCAGCACAGGTACATGAAACACGCACGGTAAAAATAACAAGAAAAAGTTAGTTATGCCAAAAACTAAGTGTGTGTCTCACGGCTGCACTAAAAAGGTCCATTTTAGCGATATGTCAGACAGACTGATGCTGTCTGACGCTGGTTTTCTAATGAACCTTTCAATGGACGAGTGGCGAATGTAGGTACTGTAATTCTATAAATGACTGATCCTACAAATATATCTAATATAATATATCTTAGGACAACTCACACACGGTTATCCGATCCCAAACTAGGCAGAGCCTGTGCTATGGCAACCAGACAACTGATAAACATACTTAGGTATATACTTCTAAATACATACATATTATAGACAAATTACACCCAGACACAGAACAAATGATCATGCTCATCACACAAAGATGTGTCCTGGGTGGGAATCGAACCCACGACCTGCGGTTTAGCAGTCAGGGTCACTAACCACTCGACCAACAGGCCAGTCGAAATAATTGTAAGACATTTCATTATCTACATCAAAACATCATTTGACAAACTAATATTTTTATAATCATGTTAATTGGTAAAACAATGCAAAGCATAAAATAACGGTTGACAAAATGCATTGCTTGATAATTTTAAACTTTGGGCACCCCGACTCGGACAGGTTAGGTTAGAAGGGGATGGCGGGGTCTAAAAGAGCCCGCCATCCTCTTCGTGGTTATTTTTTTTATAACTACGCAGAAATAGGAGCCACGCGAATCGGGGTTCCGCCGACCGGGCTCGAATGAAAAGTTTATTGGACATTTTAAAAGATTAGTCAATTTAGGAATTCTTAGAACCGGTCATTTATAGAATTGTTAATTTCAAGAATTGTTTAAAGAAGAAAGAAGGAAAAGTAAGTATTTTGAGTATTTTTTTTTTGTTTGTTGGTTAATTATAGACTAGTTAATCACGAATTAGTCATTCCTAGACTAAACCCAATAGTTGAGTCTTAATATTTAGTTATTTAGCAACAAATCATTGAATCACCAGTTCACCACTTACGGAAAATTCAATACTTACGTATTTTTTTATTTGATTGCTCTGAATTCATATTGAAGTGTAATCTTTACCACTATTACCACTCCCGAAATACAGTCTCATATTAGTCAAATCACTATACAAAAGCGAAAACACAAAAATTATACAATCGTTCTCACTTGTTCTACCTACTTCTTATGGGATTTTTTACTGTCAATAATCATACAATAGTAGAACAGCTGACATGAATGGGCCGATGTAAAACCCTGTGACACACCAAAAATAAACTTAGTTACCCAAACAATACAATGTAGGTGTCTAATGAAAAAGGAATCTCGAGTACAAACTAAGTAACATTTAAAACGCTTTAAATATGTCGCAGAAGGATTGCTGAATTAGCCGTTTAACATTACCGATAAATGTAGGTACCTATTACAATTTATCTTTTTGCATTTTTCAATGCAGCGGGTCAACAGAGGTTGAAAACACCTTGACATTAATCATGTGATTGTAGGTTAGGACTTAATTTTGTTTGTACAATTCATTGTTTACTTTCGTTTTTATTTGATCATGGTCGCTCTACACCGAGCGCTTATTGTGGCTGCAGAAAAGCCACTCTCCAGTTCCGTTTTGATAATTAAAGCGCAATGACAATTCAGCTGAACTTTGCTTAACGGTTTTACATGACGAATTTGTTTGTAAAACAACTGATTTAGCATTCCAATCCATTTACGACAAACAGACCTATTAGGACAAATGTTGAAAAAAAAACATGCGGGGCAGTCTTTGGGTACTGCCGATAGAAGTGAAAACTAAGCGAAAGCTAAAGCGTTCGGTGACGACAATGACGCGAGTTCCATGATTTTTGTTCACCCAAAAAGTACACATATATTATGTATATACACAGTATACATTTAGCTCATGGAAAGCGTTCGGTGACGATGACGCGAGTTCCATGATTTTTGTTCACCCAAAAAGTGCTCAACGCGCCTAAAGAAGTTTTCACTTCAAAAATACATATTAGGTACCTACACTTAATAATTACAAAGCAAAGGAAACCAACAGTTGTATCATGAACAAGATCACTTCCAATTCCCGCCTATTTACGAGATACCATGTTTATTCACGAATCCCACTAACTCCGCTCATTGAATTCCAAATTACACCTTAATTAGCAGTATTCAAACTCAACAGTAGTTTCAAATAAAACACGAACTGTAGCAGATTCAAGTCAGAAATTTCACCCGCATATTAATCCTTAGTCCAATCAAAATAAGGAAGGTTTTACCTTGGTACCTTGTTGACTAAATTGGGTAGGTGCGTGAGTAGGATTCGGAATGTTAAGTATTTTGAATATATCTGAATTAGGATTTTAGTTATGCACGGCGGGATACATCTGTAACTCAGGTGGAAAAGGTTGAAAGCCACTGTTTCATTTCCCTGTTATTCTGTTAATTAACTATTCAGGAAAGGTCAGGATCGGTTTAAATGCGACTACGAATAACTACAACTGACTTTAAAATCTATTTGGAAATTAATCATCCAAGCGTTTTTAGTAAGTATCTAATATTTAATAAGTAGGTAATGGAGTACCTACCTTGATGAACTAAAATGAAATAAATGATGAAAATTTTGGTAAACGTTTTCAAAAATGAAACCCAGCTAGATCGATTTATCGCCCCCGAAACCCCCTGCATACTAAATTTCATGAAAATCGTTGGAGCCGTTTCCGAGATTCAGATTATATATATAGCTATAAGTATCTATATAGACAAGAATTGCTCGTTTAAAGGTATTAGATTTATAATGAACTAGTAAATCACCTAACTGCCCCAAGTACTTACCTACATCGTTTAACGACGCTTTGTGCTACAAAGGGCGTAACTCCAAATCCCATACTTTTGGATAGGAGCAATATTATTTTTCTCCTATCCAAAAGTATGGGTAAAATGAGGCTCAATTTATAAAATTGAGCCTAGAACTTATAAAAACAAAAGACTTACGAAAGTTTTCCTTTTATGTATTTCGCTCACAGCCAAAAATATGGGATTGGGAGTTACGCCCTTTGTAGCGGAAAAGCGTCGATATGTAACTTGTTTTCTCATTTCCAACAAGGGTTTAAATTCATTTCATATTATCACCGTATTTATACGCTCTAAGTTGAACGTTTATAAACATTACGACAGAGACGTAAATGTTACTAGTCGCAACCTTTATGAGATACAACTTTTTTAGGTAGGAGATCAAAAGTTTTCAGAATATTTTTTTTGGAGGGGCGTAAGTCACAATTTGTTTTGTTGCTGTGTTTTACCCCGTTTTCTTTTTAAGAAAATATGTTTATTTGTAGATATCGGTGTATCTACAAATACACATATTTTCTTAAAAACAAAACGTTTGTTGCCGTAATGCATAAGAAATGTGTTTTACGACTTGGTTTTTCTTAAAAGAGATGTTTAGCGTTAAGAAACTGTTGGGTAGTATAAACCATTTTTTTATCGTTGCGCAATTTTAAATATATAGGTACAGATAGAAAGAGCGTGAAAAACGAAGAAAGACTAGGTATATAAAAAGTAAAATTGGCCAAAATGGTCTATACGCCCTTTGTAGCGGAACGAGTTGGAATGTTAAGTTAAAATTGCTGCAAAATAGTAATACTTTACAAACCAAACACGACGCGCAGCAGCAAACTGCAAAGTGCGCGATCGATCTGCTTTCTCTTAGTTCACACGCTCAGACAGCTCTCGTCTCAAACCGCCGAGTCGGGAGCTGGTGAACTAAAAGAGTGTACTAGTTCGACAAGGAATCGCGAGCTAAAATGAGCGGTCCCGTTCGCGAACTTCTATGCGCAAGACTTCAAGACTACCCTCAGGATCACGGGCGAGTTTTAGTTATTTGTAGTCAAGTTTGGTTTATGCCGCGAAAGACATGATTGAAATTCTTTTTTATTTAGTTTTATAACAGCATCGATACCACCACAAAAAGTAACGCAGCACAAATCTACACCGCAACAAAAAGTAACGCAGCGACATCTATCCCGCCAGCAACAGAACAAAATCCTGTATCGTATCAGAGTTTTCCGTGCACAACAGCCCGAATATAAACTATCGGGCAGTTACCCACCAGACAACAACCGTCTGGTCGGAGGATCCTCCGTTTTTAAAGGAGGTTTGCGGGACTTTACACCCTGTTCCGCATACCTCTATGCTGGTGACCCTCGACATTGAATTTTAGCGCAGCCTTCGTGCAGCTACTTCATCATGACGTCATCATCATCCTCATCGTGACCTCAAGCTCTCGAGCAGCAAGTCATACAGCCCGCCAGTACCAACGGCTTCTACGGATATCCTGACCAACAGCATGCAGCGGACGCACATTCCTGGTCGTCCTCATTCTCTATCATCACCCTCAATCTCATCAGCGACCTTGGCAAGCACACTGCACCTTCGGCCAGTCACATGAAAAGCCTTGAAGAACCTCTCCTGATCGAAGCCAAGAATTAAGCCAATACGTCGCACAGCACCGCTCCGCCTCACTTGGGCCTACAGCATTATCCCGACTCACGGGATGTCGTTACCCCGACTCACTGGGGCATCACCGTAGACAGTTCCGACTCACCTTGAACTATGCGACTTCCGGTTCCGACTCACTGGAACCAACTTTCCACTGGCCTGGCAAGCATCTAAAGATGTATGGACGACTCATCCACTATCGACCCCTGGTCTCTGGAGGGGAGAGATGTAGCGGCATCAACGCCGCCATAAAAAAATAATTATATATATATATATATATCTGTACCGTAACAAAAAGTAACGCAGCGCCATCTATACCTACCGCCAGCAATGAACTTTGTCAAAGAAATCCTACATCGCGGTATCAGAGTTTTCCTTGCGATTTGAACATATACAACAGTCCGAATACCATTTATCAGGCAGTTGCCCATCAGACACAACAACCGTCCTGTCGGAGGATCCTCCCTACTTTACACCCTATTTTACCATATTCCGAAATAACCGAACAGTAACTATCTCCGTGTGTGAATGTGTTTGGGGAATTGTGAATGGCTTTTAGAATGAAGTATAATTTGATTGCTACAGGTAGGTAGGTAATCTGAAGGTTTTCATTCCGTCACCCAACCAACACCAGTAAGGAGCCATCATCGGGGACACCCATAATATTCCTACACATTGATACCTATAGAAACAAAGCGTGTTACCAGCTATTCAAGGGCATATTAATTCGGGTTTGGCTCCTCTCACTAGGAACAATTGAAGAATATTTTTTCAAGCATAGGTAGGTATTTTGTACCCTGAATACATCCAAGTTTCTGCCCAACGAACCAAGAAAACAGTGCGTGGAAATAAATCAGTGTCTCTTGGAAAGAAATAGAAAGTAAAACCTTTTTCGAACGCGTAACATTCCTTAGCGGGGTTTTGTCTTATTCGTAAAAGGATAATCCGGAAATCGCCTCAAGACATCCGGAATTAAATTCGAAGATAAATGGCTTTTCGAACACGTTCGTGTAATAAATTCTTAATGAAACATTCATGTACGATGGGTATGGCATGGTATTCACCAAAAGCCAGATTTTGCAACATCCTTATGGCTAAATACTTAAAAAGCTGATCCCAGATTTCTCAGTTAAACAATTTTATTGAAGTTGAGTAGGTCTTTGTCAAACTATACTTTGGCCTGAAAACAGGGGCGTAGCTACCGCCGTATCAAAGATACAGGGCCCCCGGGTTACAAGGGCCCCGACGTGTGGACGTAAATCTATGCATTTAGTCGCGCCATCTCCTTCGTGGCCTGCCAAGACAGTTCTGAGTTAGTAAGGCCTATTTTGTTTTAAAAACAATTCCCCTAAAAATAGGGCCCCCAAAACTATTTGATACAGGGCCCTTTGAGACTAGCTACGCCACTGCCTGAAAACCTGTCAATATTTGGCATTAAACTAGGTTTGACAAGTTCTAACTTGAAATATTTACTCGATTCAGAAACTCGCCCTTCATGATCATTACATGGGCCAATTGTTAAATTCTCAGACCCCTAAACTAGATGTAGGTAGGTACATATATTCCTGAAACTAAGGAGTCAGTATTTCTACTAAACAGACATTTTCGAGGTAGTCATATCTACATATAGCTAGGTAGGTAAGTGCAAGAAAATCTTGGAAAAGTACAAAGGGTCCTGTAACAATGAAACTGCTTATGAATAAGAATTTCGCGCACTCCAGCCAGAGTACCCTTGAGCAGCTCTTGCGATATCATTGAAGCTGGTTAACTTGTGTCCTTTACAGTTTTGAGGGTATATATCTACACTTCAATAGGTTCGTAACTACAGTCACTTGTAGGTAGGTGTAGGATCTAGAGTGGGCAGGACTTATATACGGGTTTTAACATCGTTTTCATTAATATTTCTTCATTCGTTTTAAATGTTCTTAGGTACTAGTATTTTATTGATGAGAATTGTAAGGGAACTGCTGTTAACATACCTACTCTAGAACGTTAATTTAAATAATACGAGAGCCCAGCCACCTACCTAGCTTACACTGGTGGATCCAGGGGGGGGGGGGGGCTAAGGCTCAAGCCTCCCCAAAAGACCGTGATATCTTTGATAGCCTATAACTTAACGATAAGAAATTTACGAAAAGTAACCCTTGTTAAACGTAAAACAAAAAAAAATATGTTTTATGCCTTCTAATGTTTTCTTTAAACTACCCTCCGCGGGGTCAAGCCAAGCGAAAATCCTGGTTCCGCCACTGCTAGTTTAGATGGGGGTTAGGGAAACGCCAGTATACCTACCTGGGTACTCAATTTTTTTGACTTTTTTTTGTCCTATTTTCCAATTCTAACGTATTCCTGTAACGTCTGTAACAAAGCCAGTCGATGCAGACATAAACGCAGCCGTATAACAAGCACATAACGGCTCCAACTACCTATTCTTACTATACAGAATAGTTCAGAAGGTTGGCTCCACGGACTACGGTATTAGCATGAACTAGCATCAGTCGGTTTTACACAATAGCATTAGATATATACGGGCGAATTTTTAAAGTGTGCGTGGATGGCCAAATCCGAAACTATGAGGGTTTGCAAAAAACACTCACAGGAGTCTCGAGCCCGATTTTGATGAAAACTAAAACTGCATTATTGGATTTACATATTTTGCATATTTTTTTTTCCAGCTGGTAGATTCTGGAAAAAAAACAGCTCTTTCAAACTCACTTCGCCTAAGTTATCACGGTGAGATTGTTTCAGTGTAGCACTATTGTCGTTCCTCCTTGATTGGGTGGATTGACAGCTAATTCACCTAAATATTCACGATAAGATTTTTACAAAATAGAACGACTGCAGTAGCTAGGCTATCGGGCCGGCTGTCCGATCACAACCAGCCGGTCGATTCTGTAAACATGTCGAAGTGAAAGCTTGGGTGAAGTGATCACGAGTTAAGCTGTCAATCCATATAATCAAGATAGCCGGCTGGATCGACCGGCAGGCCCGAGTCGATGGCGCGTTGTGTTCCACGCGCGCCTCAAAGAGATCTCAGCATAGAAGACGGGCCCCGTCAGCGCCGGAATTTGATCGAAAGAGTCACCGCGGCCCTGGAACGTAAAAGGCTTTAGAAGGAACATGGATTAATCAGTAAGAGTCTGACACGCCCTTACGCTCCACCCAGAGCGGAAGAAGTCAATCGATGATTTCCCATCCTTAAAAAATAAGTAGCTAGGCCATAGACCTGTATAACCAGCTGATGCCAGGGATTGACTTATGATTGATTGACATATGAGTTCATATATTTGTTAATTTATATGTCCGTAGAGGTAAATTATTTGTTATTTTTTTTTTTTTTGTATTGACTTAATACTCTCATAACAATGTTTTATAATGAGTGTATTGCAACATGTGATTAACTAGTGACTTCGACAGTTGTATGATTTTATTCTATCCTGAGCCACCGGCAGCAAGTTCGTCATGCTCCCTTAGATTTTACTGCTTGCGGTAGCGTCGGGGGTCGGGTTACCTCTTTCCCTCAAATATGGCGAGGGGGGTAATGGCTGATCTTTGCGTTATGCTCGTGAACGGGTGCTGCTTGTGGTGAAAGGTCGTCTTGTTAGCCATGGATTTTACTATTGTTATAACGATTATATGCTTAATGTTTAATTTTGATGGCCCTGGTTTATCACTTGTGGCGTCGAGTCACAGATCTTTTTATTAAATTCTACCCTCTGCACGTATAAGCGGGCACACCCTTCATGTCTGGAGGCTTATTTAGTTTGATTTGATATTGTTTTTATGCTTGAGTTTGTCTGTTTATGCTGGCATAATGGAGTGTGCTAGCTTACAAGTAGCGAATTATTAAGTTTTATGTTTTTACGTGTTACCTTTGTTGTATTGTTTTCTTTGTAAGAATACTGACTACTTACATACCTTTGTATAAGTGATAGTTCTTATAACTCAACAGACAGATGTGTTGCTGGGGAGTTTGTTGCGCCACTTCTTCTTCCCAGCTAAAACACTAGGAGGTGGTGACGGGCGGGCGTTTTGGGGGACTGTCTTTATGTAGAACTTTGACGTTCAAAAAGTGCTGGCACTCAGCCTAATTTGAATAAATGACTTTTGAATTTTGAATTTTGAATTTTGACTTCAAGCTCATATTCCCTAAGAAAATGTTCACTTTTTTACAGAACAGAACTACTGTTCTATTCCTTGCTCGCTAGCGACGGTATGCTACAATCAGCTTTATCGCTCTCGCGCCTCTTTATGTGGACCGCGATAAATTCGTCAGTTAACCTAGATTTTATTTAAAAGGTCACGGGTTATTGTTTTATATTCGAGTGAGGTCCCTCGTGGAGATGGCTGTGATTGAGGGCTGGAGTCTTTGTTTTATTGTGATGCTTTGGGTTTTTGAGTTTAATCCTGATTTTCTCTCAGACTAACTTTTGCGGTGGTCCTATTATGACGTAGTGTAATTTCATTGGCATTAATTGAAAATGGGATAGTGCTTTTCATCCAGTAAGATGGCATCGCATCGCCATAGTAGGGTGCTGAGGTTTAAGGTAGGTATGGAACCCTTGGTGCTGCTATGACGCACACACTTTTGTTGGCACATCATCATCTCATCTACCTATGTAGCCTTCTCCCAACTATATTGGAGTCGGCTTCCAGTCAAACCGGATTCAGCTGAATTATTGTTGTAGTAATTTATTTTAAATTGATATTTCTGTGTACCGCGCGTATTAGGTACATGTAGGTACTGTAAGGATTATTTCTATATTTTTCCAGTTTTAAAGTCAAATCAAATCAAAGATAGGTCGAGGAAAATTTCGCTGATAAGACCAAGCTTTTAATAATATCTAGCTAAGTATTTATTCATGTATGAATTTGAAATACCTATAGGTACTTAAATATCATTCCACAGTCAGATATTCCTTCCACCCACACAAGAATTCCAATTCATTAGGTCAGACCCGCAATTTAATCCCAAGATAAACATTACCACTTTGATTACAAACCAGGTATTAATGTGCAGCACCTGACTTGCACCCACTCAGTATCGCCCACTAGCTGTTGTTAATATCGTTCTCTGGGTCTTTTTTTTTGGGTAAGTAACAGATGATTAACAACAAAATCTCTAATATTTACAACATATAACAACGGAAGCTATAATTTTATTTAATATAACGATTAGTTAATATAATAAACGATTGATATAATTTTCAAAATAACTATTTTTTTAAAGCATAACATACATTAAATATAAAATCGTTTGACATACCACTCAAAAGATATAAAACATAACTATTGACTGATTTCCACCTGCGCTAAGATAGTTCGACGGATATTTCTGGGTAGTTTAAAAAAAAATAACCACGAAAGCTAAGCCGGGAGCTCCGCTCCGCATCGCTCCCGCCTTAGCCTTCTAACCTAACCTATCCGAGTCGGGGTGTTAACCATATTGAAAATCCAAATTTTATATATATTTAACGTTATACCAAATGATTTTCGATTACATAAACGTTATATCAAACAACGTTATACTAAATAAGTTTTAGAAGAAATAAATGTTATATGTAAAGAAATTATATCAACAGTTGGTATATCTCACGTTGATTATATCTTATGAACGAAAATAAAATAAAATTAGACCAAATGAGTTTATACGTTACGAAACGCACCCTTTTTTTAGGATTCTAGTAAACAGTTTCAACATACTCCTACTTACTCGAAAACTGGCTCCTTCCCCCAACGCTTAGGCTCGCAATGAAGTGTTATTGGCAGGTTTCCTTATCTAAACAATTAGGTATATAATTATCAGACTGCCTCACTGACACCACTCACTGGTGACCAGTCAGCCCCCACGTAAGTACAACAAACAACACACGAAAAAACAGTCTGCAAGCCGTGTCGCACACAATTTGTTACTAAAATATAATATGAAGAAAGAAAAATGATTATTTGGGAATCGCACAAGACAAACAAACCAGTAAAATAAAATTAATAACTAAATAACAGTATAATAAAATAATTCTCTGTGCGAGGCCAAATATGTTATATTTTCGAGTAAGTCTGTCGAAAAACGTTGTTGCTTCATAACAGCCTTGTATCGACTCGGGTGTCTATTATTCCTTGGCTGCAATGATAAAGTTTGCCCAAATGTAGATATCAAAATGTACTATTTCATTTTGGTTTTGTAACGATACCTATTCGGCATAAACCCGATTGCAAAAAAATGATTAAAAAGTTCCAAACAAGTCAATTCTCAAGCAGTCTCATGCAGTTGGTACCATTTCTTTTTGTTCAATCACAGATTGATGCCTCCAGCTCTGCAACTGCAGCGGACTGCTTCAAAAGGTGACTTGTTACTTCTCAGGAACGTGTTAGTCGTTTTTTGCAGTCAGGTTTTTTGACCCAAGTCAATTGAATCGTCTTCAGGAGCCACTTATTTAGACATCACAAAAAAAAAACAGCCTGCTCAATACGGCCATTTTGATTTCCCATTTCCATATGACTCTTCCACTTCTGAATGACGTATAAGTTATACAAATCGAGTGAGCCGTTAAATAGTTTTGAGGGGATACATAAATACTTATAGGAATCATTAAGTGTTCAAGTCTGGCCTGGCGCATTTACCTCCTACAAATAGGTTATTTCTTTGCAAAAACGAGTCGTTAGAGAAAAACACGAATGTACATGCAAAATTAAACATATAGACACTTCTCATGAACCATTACTCAGCATAATACAGTCGTAGCCATCTCGCTTTAAACAGAGCTCAATAAAACAACTGTAACTCTTTATGGTCTCGCTTCTCGCAATGAATAACTGAAGGCATATTGTTCATAGTTTACATACAAAATGTACCAATGCAGAAGGACCACTCTGAAAGAAAGACAAGATGCAAAAATCATTCACATATTAAAGGCACTTAGGCTACTATTTAAGCTTGCTGGGCGATGTACATGCTCTGCGCACACCCGATATTTGAAATAGCCTAGTTGAAATTGGAAATCTGCTTAACAGGTACTAAACCTACATTTATAACAATACTTATTTGTGAAAAGATTCCGAACAACGATAATAGTAGATGGATGTATATTATCTGTGTGTTATAACGTCTTTTATAATGAGCACAGCAAAGGAGTGGAACTCTCTGCCTGCGTTTGTGTTTCCGAACGCATACAACCCTAATCTCTTCGAAATTAGAGTGAACAGGCTTCTTCTGGGTAAGCTCGCTCCATCGTCGACGTTGTCTCTGTCACCTATGACCTAGACTAGAGTCAAAAGCAAACCCATATTAAATAAAAAAAAAAAACAACATAAGGTCTAGCACGAATGTTTTTGACGTATAATAACGTAACGTAAAATTTTACTATATAATACTCGTTTCGCACATAATATTTATTTGAATTGGACACTATATTCATATTTTCATAATTATTCATAATTTAGCCTGGGTTAAAAAAATATAATTATATTTAGTGCGTCAATTTGATCTTGAAAAATATTGGATTCGTATTTTTATTTTATGAAATCAATCAAAAATTACGAAGATAAAACGCATCAAACAGAAGTGGAAAAGCTTGTAACGTCACTTTCCAGTAAAAAGTGTACTGGAATTCTATCTGACGGACTAATTAGAGTTTTTTAGTCAAATACCCTATTGTGTATGTCGCATAAAATTTAACCAAAATACTATGGGGTTGTGGTTATTTATATTCAAAATTCGCTTATGTTAAAGAAACTGTAACGTTACTTTACATCAAAACATTCGATCTGCCCTCAAATCTGAGGTTTTTATGAATAAATCCTGATTTTATACCACAGATAAAACTATATAAGCCAGCCAAGTTCGTGTTCGAACTCGCACACTAAGGTGGTCGTATATACAACGTGTAACAGAATAAACGCAATGCCTCCTAAGGGGTCATTGTACTCATTATTATGAACAACTTTTACTATGGGACCATCCCCGAAATCGCGTAAAAAAACAGCTTTTCAGTACATTTTGTTGAGTTATGCGCACAGAAATGGGGTGAGTCTATTTTTTTTTCGCGATTTCATTGTTGGTCCCATAGTAAAAGTTGTTCATATAATGATGAGTACAATGACCCCCTTAGATATTGCGTTTATTCTGTTACACGTTGTATAGGTTCGCGTTCGAACACAATCACACCTGATAGAAATCGATGGTACGTGGTCGATAACAAAGCACGCTCGCCTAGATACCTATTTACTCTTGGATTATTTGTATGTACCTTTATACCAATGCTTACACCTGCAAACCTTCTGCATTTCTTTGTATAAGAATTCACATCTGTTTGGTAGCACTAAAGTGTTTTGCGTGGGCGTTAGATGTTCACTGAATGTATGTTTTGATTTGTTTACTTACCTATGAGGTGTCGGACTTGACAGGGTGGTGGAATTAGCTGCAGGCGGTTCTTGGGTTGTTTGATAAATAGCCAAGGGAGATTGCCCTTGAACTTCTTGCAATTATGTTAAATTTTATGTTTACGCTGATGCGGTTTAATTTGAAAAGTATTCAGAACAGCTGATGGTGATTGTGTTAGGTATACCTATATCCCCGATTTCTGAATTTGAAGTTTAGTAAATGTCAAAATCGATCAAACAAAGTGTTGTTTAATTTGTCATCAACTTCAAATACTCTATTCAGGTATCGGCCCATAAATATGCCAGGTCATTCTTTATTTTACCTGCTCCACAGTAAAAGTATTTTTAAAAAATCATATGGTTAGATTTTTTTCATTTTATTTTTTTATGTATTTATTTATTTAGAAAAAAGAAAGAAACTCAGTTTATTCTGCCGGAAAAAACGCACAGAAACACTTAAAAATAAAAAATAAATAACTTTCAACTACAATTTTAACAAAAATAAAAAATATAAAAAACGCATCACTATCAGCCCGTGTCAGGACCGGACATTAATTAAAACATTAATTGACAGTGAAAGTAATGTAGAAAATATACATAGATTCAAGTTGTGCGTCGTATCCGAGCAAGAATCGGTCATTTGTTCAGCATAAATGCCGTGACAATGGGCAAATCCACCTATTAACGGCGCTTGTTTTTCAGCAACTAGCTTTAATTACTCTCTGCACTTCAAAAGTAACACACATATTAAAAATTAACAAAAACAATACAGAATAACAAATAATTTTGATAACAATAATAAAATCAAATAATGATTTGATGGAAATAATAAAAAATATAATAATCAAATTATGAAATAATAATAGTCAAATAATAAAAATAATAATAACAAATAATTATAATATGTCGATCATAATCACATTGAAACACTAAAACAATCTTTGCATTCATGAATGATGAATAGGGTAAGCCAGGAAAAGTCTTAACAGTTTTGTTTAAAATAATCATCGTTCTATAACTATGTTACGTATACATCCTACATATAACTAAGCTTACGGAACTTTTATCCGCCGGTCCAACATTCCGGCTCTCAATTTCAGCAAGTAGGGTGAAGTAACAAATTATCGTCCGTCCGTTAATTGCTCCGCCCTTCCTTACGTACTTTTTGTTCATCCAGCCTTTTAATTTAACTGAGCCATAAATTATATCATTAACTAAATTACTTTCGACATTGTTAATTATTCTTTTCAAGTGAAAATATAAGTTGCAACCATTTTTAAATTGGACACGGGAACCTGCAAACAAGTTGTAGCAAATTAAAATATTGCAATGGAAGTAAATAAAAGTTTCTGTTCAGTGTTTGTAAACCACTACAAACTGAGAAACTGCTTGCTATGTTGAACTTGCTATAATTAGATTGTTAATAATTATGCATGGTAATAATGAGAGAGTACACATGTGCCTTGCTTGTGTACTTGCTCTGTGTTTTCAACTGAGTGGAGACTGTATTACGTTAGGGCTCTGTACGTCCGAGTGAAAAAAATTGAACTCTTATAGGATCACTCGTGTGTCTGTTTGTCCGTCTGTCACAGCCAATTTTTCCGAATCTCATGAACCGATTGAGTTTAAAAACGATGAAATTTTGCGATCCAAATCCGGACGCGTAACGTTAATAAATCGAATACATGTTAACTTTTGGGGGCCAAACCATAAAATTAAAAAAAAAATGGTAAGAATTGGGAGGGCTCACTGTGAGGAAAATTATTAAAAATGAAATTGACCATTACCCCTGTCCTCCAAATCTACTGTGCCATCATTTTAGAAAAAGTACAAAATATAGTTCTTTACTTATAAATTGCCTGCAGGAAAACCTAGCTAGGTATACGAAGTCTATAATTTTAAAGTAATATGTTAGAAAATATGCGAGATGACTCTTGAAGTCTGCTTTAGTTATTTGGAAGAAGTGACACAGAACCGGGAACGATTGAACGAATAAAGATAAGGTTTTGCCCAACAGTGGGACAGTACCTACAGACTAGCTAAAAATAATATTAGTGTTTTGAGAGAAGCTCTTACTTAATTATACTCACAATGCGAAAACATTATTCTAGTGAAAGTTTTACTAACATTAATATGTATGGATTCCTTGTACTGACTTGACCACCCACTCTTAAAGTGAGTTCGTCTTAAAGCAAACTAAAACATCTCGAGGGGATGAGTGGCATTGCCCTTAGTGGGTAAGCTAAAGGGTAATATCATGGTTCACTAGTTGCATTATCGCTTCTAGCATAAAATAGCCTCTGTTCTGTATGGTGTCGGACGTAAAAGGATAGCACCATCCCATCACTTCCCGTGCGCGTCGTAAGACGTGACTAAGGGACTTACCAGAGAATGGGTAGCAGCATTCTCTGTGGTTCTGGGCATTGTAACAGCACAGCTACACTGTGATCGCCAACCCGCCTGCTAAGCGTGACGATTATGGCCTCACCCCCCTTGGGGAGGCCTATGTTCAGCAGTGGACGTCTTCCGGCTGATATGATGATGATGATGATAAAATAGCCTATTTTGTTACAATTCTGGGACACCGGCCTCTTCTCTGTGTGAGGGAGCCATAATCTAAGTACTATGCGGGCCCAGTAAGATTTGGTCAAAATAAGAAAGTAGGTATGATATATTGGGCGCCAGGTAAATTGGACCAACATAACATTTTATTACATACTAGCTGTGCCTGCGATTCCGTTCGCGTAGTTGTCAGAAAAATTGATGTTATATAATAGCCTTCCTCGATAAATGGGCTATCCAACACTAACATATTTTTAAATTTTTTACTAGTAGTTCCTGAGATTAGCGCCTACAACCAACCAAAAAGGCAAACTCTTCAGCTTTATAATATTACTAGCGACCCGCCCCAGCTTCGCACGAGTAAACATCAAATAACCAGAGTCTGAGGGCTGAATAAAAATGTGCACCCGTGCGAAGCCAGGGCGAGTCGCTAGTCAAATCGTTACTTTAAGCAATATGCAGCACCTGCAAGCAAGGCAAACAAGCGGCACGCGGCGGTCTAATTTACCATACTTTCACTAGATGTGATTTAATTATTTATTTCATCTGGATGTCTGAGATTTTGTTAGCCTTAGGATATGTCAGTTTCCTCACGATGATTTCCTACACCATTAGTAGTATAAGTTAAATGCCTGTCTGGGTTCAAACCCAAGATCTACAACTCTTTGTAGTCGTTATCACTGTATCACAATCACTTCCGGGTAATATTTTTTTCATTTGAAAATTTAACAAGAATCTCCAAAGCCGATAACAAGTCTAGCCACCACATACAGTTTTTCAGTGTATAACATCAAAAACAGACGGCCAGTCAATTCGTCTGAATCCCTTTATTCTAGTATTACTGTAATCCAGTCTGTATACGTCTAGATCTGTCTAGACAACAGATGCAGTCTCCTAGCCGGGAAATATGTCTCACTAGCTTTGATAAATGGTCCTATTCCAGACTAATATCTGTGAAAATGCTGTTGCATTGTTTTGGTAAGGAAAGGGTGACAATGTATAAAATACGTGAAGTGAAATATTTTGACAGTTTAATCTGTTTGAAGTGTGTATTTGGCATTGAGAAATTGTTGAACATCAAACGTAGCGTGTTGCCTGGTTTCAACATGTAAAAAACGTAATAGATTGGGTAAGTAATAGATGATATAACAAACAAAATCTCTAAATTTTACAACATATAACAACGGAAGCTATAATTTTATTAAATATAACGATTAGTTAATATAATAAGATAACTATTTTTATAAGCATAACATACATTAAAAATAAAATCGTTAGACATACCACTCAAAAGATATAAAAACATAACTAGTAACTGATTACCACCTGCGCTAAGATAGTTCGACGAAGAATTTCTGGGTGGTTTTATAACCACGAAGGCTAAAGCGGGAGCTCCGCCGGGGTACTCTTGAGTCGGGGTGTTAACCATAATGACGTTTTTATATATATTAAACGTTAGACCAAATGATTTTCGATTACATAAACGTTATATTAAACAACGTTATACTAAATAAGTTTCAGAAGAAATAAATGTTATATGTTAAGAAATTATATCAACAGTTGGTATATCTGACGTTGATTATATCTTATGAATGATACTAAAAAAAAATTAGACCAAATGAGTTTTTACCTAAGTTATAAACGCACCCTAGTAGATTGGCCGATTTTATTTGTATTTGATTGAAAAGAGATTTTCCAGCGTATTTTACAGTAAAAAAAAGGATCCAGTTGTGTGTTCGCAAAAGTATATGGAGATTCCATCGATATTTATTGAGAATTCATAAAAAAGAAAAAAATGCCCCACCGGAGTTAATTCTGGATATAAATAATATGTTGAGATACTCATTAATACGCGCATAATTCTGATCGCATACATTTAAAACGTTTTCATGACCATCAATCAAATTTTCAGTTTTCACATTAATAAATCAATTGAATAAATTAATCAATCACATTTATAAGTGATGTGTTTACAAATAAACAAAATAAAAAATGTAAAAACTTATAAAATTGTAAAGGTAGATATGAAGCTGCGTATAATGTGCCATGAAGCTACGTGATATCTTTGAAACGTCGATCCCACAATCCTTTAAGACCAGGGTCTATAATACGTGCGTCCTACTCGTAATGACTTATGGAGCCGAAACGTGGACTCTCACCGTAGGCCTGGTCTACGGATTCAAGGTTGCTCAGCGTGTTATGGGGAGAGCAATGCTCGGGGTTTCTCTGGAGGATAGAATTCGCAACGAAGCTATTCGCCGGAGAACTAAAGTATAGAATCAGCATGCTGAAGTGGAAGTGGGCCGGCCATGTCTGTAGACGGACAGACGGTCGATGGAGCAGGCATGTGTGGAACGCCTTGCGGCACGATGGACGACGGCAATGAATTGAAGAAGGTGGCTGGCGGCGGATGGATACGAACCGTTCAGTACCCGGATGGTTGGGGCTCTTTGGGGGAGGCTTACTTTTAGCAGTGGACGGCAATTGACTGAGATGATGATGGTGGTGGTCTGTTGCAAAATAAAGAAAGAAAGAAAAGTAGTTTATTTGGCACATACAGATACACCCAATATATATGCAAATAAAAGAAAACTTAATTTTAAAACAATTATATTGCGTACCCCGCGACTGCGCCAAATAGATCCAGTTCAGCATAAGTCTGATAATAAAGGATGGCGCCCGAATACTGGAAGGCGCAATGTTGGCCTGATGATCTGAGGGCCATTTCGGGATTTTTAGGTTTGGTTTTCAGCGACAACCGGCGTTCACAGATTGCGACTGACATGCAAATGCTAGCATTGCTTTAAAATCAATATAATTGGCCTACTGGTGAAGGCCGCGACAATCCGCTACATGCTTGACATCAGAGGCTCTTGACAAGTGACATTTTGTCAGCGGTGACGTGGCGAAGGAGAATGTCAGAAAGACAAAATGTATGGGATTGACAAACGCTATCGAAATAACACGTGATCAAGCTTTTATATAGTTTGGCATTCCAACAATAGAAAGAAAAAGAGTTCATTAACGCCAAGCAAAACGCATACCAAAAAAAATAATTAAAAAGGTTATGCAAGTTGGTAGTTGGGTTCACACTTAAAAGGTGAGGTCAACCTCAAAATTGTTGAACGAACTTTGTTGTTATTTTCATTTTTTTATTTTTTTTTTATTTTTTATGCGTCACATTCGCGAGAAAACCATCGCTCAGCATAATGCTGGGACTCGTATGCGAGATAGAGCTACAGCACTGGTTTTCAGCGACAACCGGCGTTGACAGAATGACGTCGATCGGGTAGCAATCGCATTCGTTAATAGAGTGGCATTTTGTTTAAACCCTCAGGACCAGTCAATAAGGCGAGACTTGGAGGGAGGCATGTATCCAGCAGTGGACGTCCTTTGGCTGGATAGTTGGTGATAAGAGAATACTCGATCAAGTTTTCCCGAATACAAAAAAGTGTGTCAGTCAAGAAACCCGCTTACAACAACTTGACAAGAACAAAGCAAGTACCTAAAACAATAATATGCTAATCCCACCAACGCCTCAAATTAATTGGAGAAGATTTAATTAATATTATTACGAGATACAATAGCTAAGCGTTTGACCTTATCTTAGTATTTCAATATTCAACAAATAGTTCTAAGATACAATTAATAAATTGATCTAAGACTGAATGGCTTGAATTAATCAAATTGAAACATAATATTATTCTTAGAGGGCCATCGCTGTTGAAATAATAAGAGCAGATTAATTGATAAGTAAAAGTGCTTGATAATCTCAGGGACTTGGCATGTAGGGCAGAAGATTAATACAATTATAATTTGAAGTGTTTTCTTCTCTAGTATAGACTTAATATAAAATATAATAATTATATAATATAATAATATAATATATGAATATTCGTGGGGCTATTTTACACCACTCAAAATGTGAAGGATTTGCCTCTGTGTTTTCATTCGATTTCCTAGCCTTTTCACAACTATGTTGGGGTGGTTTCCAGTCTCACCGAATTCACCTATTGTAACTTAACGGCTCACCCGAACCAATAAATAGTTCTTCTGACCGATTTCGGCCATGGCGGCCAATCTCAACCGAGACTAGCCATCGGTGCGGGACATATTATAGTGCACAAGTGTGTGCGCAAACACAGGTGCACTCCCTCTTCCATCACTCTCATATTCCGATGGGACGGCAACCCGACACGACAGGAGAGAGATCTGGCGCAGGACCAACGGCTTAACGTGCCCGACCTAGTACTGTCAATATGAACAGCGACGAACAAATTATGGAGGAGGTCCTCATGTCGTGGTTCTGGAACCCTCGTATCTTGATATACAGTGTCCTGGGATCCTAGTATTTTGATGAACTTCTTCACCATGAAGCAGGCAGCAGTTCAAAGTTCGGGTTCAAGACCACAACATCATGCAGCAGAGGCAGTTATTGGCTTGAAGTATAACTTCAAAAACGAGAGACAGCCTTGCGCCGGTTGACAAAGGATCTTCACCTCAAGAGTCAGGAATCAGTTCATCAGAAAAACAGCATCTAGTCGCTGTCATTCAGGATAAGGACTATTCGAGCTGAACGGACCTCGACTCGCCCTGGAGCGCGGCTATTTATGAGCGCGGCTTCCGAGCACGTTTGAGTCCCTTCGTGTTACGATTAGACTCACCAGAGGTTAGAGTTATGTAGCCCTAAAGTCCAAAGGTCGAAGACAAAGGCCGCGTCTGTCTGACGGAGCACCGCGTTGTCTCCAGGATTTTCAAAACTTTCGAATAAAACACAGGTTTTTTCACTAACTAACCAACTCTCTGATGTATTCGACGTAAGTCACAGCTTATATACAGACAAAATC
Source organism: Mamestra brassicae (assembly GCA_905163435.1). Lineage (NCBI taxonomy): Eukaryota > Metazoa > Arthropoda > Insecta > Lepidoptera > Noctuidae > Mamestra > Mamestra brassicae. The sequence continues at coordinate 18,372,041 of LR991000.1, read as the reverse complement.
CAAAATCAGTTCCAGCACCTCACACCATGGGGTAGACGATAAAAAAAATTATCGGTCCACTCTAAAAAAAATGTATTTCAAGATTTTATCTTACCACTTTGTCGGCGTGAATAATATGTGTATACCCATTCCAAATTTCAAGTTTCTAGCACTATTCGTCTATGAGCTAAACCGCGGACGGACGGACCGACAGACAGACGGACACGGCGAAACTATACGGGTTCAAATGACAGCTGGGATAAACGGCTTAACGTGCTTTCTAAGGAATTTACTTTTTTCAAACTTTCAGGTTTTAAAAAGTAAATGTTTACCCACCCGAATCCCGATTAAATCCCACTCGAAGTCAAAATTTCAAACTATTAAAAAATAGCGCCTCGGCATCAAATCACAGTAAAACAATTATCTAGAATTTCTAGTTACTTCCATTTCACCAGTAATATAATATCTCAAGTAAAAAATCCTTATCATGCGCTGTTAACAGCGATACTTCTGTACCTATCTATACTGCGCCCGTCAGGCAGCTCGTAGCGGCCTACGCGGCGTAGCAGTGGCGCTACGAGGACGCTCGGCTACGGACGTCTACGGCTACGCGTCCTCACAAATTCCGAGTATGGACTGATTCGAGTTTATAACATCTTTTGTGCTTCTGTGACCCTAGTACATTTGTTCAGCCAGTTGAACAAATATTTGTCAGAATCTATTTATTTTGTCGAGTTTTCTTCGCGGACGGTGTTAAAGAATTAAAGGACTTGTCAGTTTTATTTAGTAGGAGAGTGAACTTTATTGGTTGGTTGAGGAGTTGGAATTTTTGACACGGGTAAGTTAATATTTTTTTAATAGTAATTTAAATGTTTCTGATATAGGTATTTATTTTTAAGTTTGAAACTTAATGAATTAATACTTTTAAGTTGGACTGTTTGGTATTTTTTAAACAATAGGTACTTTACCAACTTTTTTTCTAAGGAAATCGCTGTAATATCCTGAAAATATCTACGTGGGTTCTCGGAAGGTCCCAGATTCGAGTACCCACTTACGTTCCTCCAAGAAGCCATTGTCCGGTGACCCGATAAGGGCTTGCCGAGGGTAACTGGAAAAGGGGCTTTTTACAAAAAAAATAAGGATCGTTCCGCCGAAAAAACGCGTGTTATTTAGAAATCATCTCTCTAATTTTTAAGATCAAATTTAATTGGTGGGTTTTAACATATATTTTTGTGTTTATAATGGTTTATAACGAAACGGAATTCGAACCCCACAGCAACGCGTCGTAGTGCTGTTTAGGTCCGTTACATTTTTTATGTCTGTTCCGTTCCGGGTCCTAAATATTACAAGGTCGTACCGACTTCGTTCTCGGTGAGAAACAAGTGAATAAACGAATACAGTCAACGAAATCTAAATATACAAAACAAAGTAATTCAAGAATGGCTGGACCGATTTTAATGATCTTTGATTTTTCGGATTCGTGTCCGCCCCGAATAACAGAACAACTATTAAAATACCGGAATAATTCACGGGTTTTTTTATGAGACTTGAGAGGAAGTTTACATTCAGAGCCGCTGCTGGCTCAGTTTTAAAATTCATAAGTACCAGAAGACCAGAAACATAAAGATGTATTTTCGGGGCAGGAATAGATATTTTACATACCCTTAGGACCTTTAATTTCTCACTAGAGCCGGATCTAAATTTCACGCAGACTAAGTCGCGGGCAGAAGCCAGTCTATACTAATATTATAAAGAGGAAAGATTTATATTTTTGTATGTAACGAATAAACCTAAAAACTACTGCACCGATTTGAAAAAATCTTTCAGCAATGGATAGCTACATTATCAGCGAGTAAGATAGACTATATTTTATCCCGGTACTCCCTCGGGAACGGAAACTACGCGGGTGAAACAGCGTGACGTCCGCTAGTGTGTTATAAATGAAAATGGGCAATTGTGGTAAACTACCTAATTAAAGTACCTATAAAAAAATCACTTTTCCATCGGTGTCCTAACTTGGTGAGGCAAAGTGGAATAACTCATTTGCCCATTCATCTAATAAACTTAGAATCCCATGATTAGCACCAACATTTCTTCAATTATATTTAGACTTTTTTTCCGTACGAGCGTTTGAGAGTGAATGAGAGTGATTTTTCACTTTACATGGAAAACTTTAAAGAAAGAAAGAAAGAAAGAAAGAAAATTGTGTTTATTGTAATAGAAACAAAAAAAAAAAAAAATGAAACCAACAATGCTTTAAATTGCGGTCAGTGTTTCTATACCTTGCGTATGCGTTTCAAGTTTTCATTCCGAGTTTCTCGTCCGTTCTTCTCCATAAGAATCTACTTTTTGAGAATGGACAACTAGAGTAATTATTTTAATTTCAAACTATACTAATATTTTAATTTAAAACTGTAAATTTGACGTTCAAATGGCCGTTTAATGGTTTAATTGAAATAAATGAACTGACTGACTTTGACTTTGACATACGCACGCATTTCTTAGAATAATGAGTCGAGAGTTTGATCGTGATACCAAATACATCTGTACTTCTATACTTAATATTATAAACGCTTTGGATGTTTGGATGAATGGATGTTTGTTCCTTAATCACCTCAGAATGGCTGAACGGATATTGATGAAATTTGTCACGGAGGTAGATTATAGTCTAGAATAACATATAGGCTACGTTTTATCCCGGGAGTATGTTCCCTCGGGATCATTTTCGACATTCACGCGGGCGGAGCCGCGGTGACAGCTAGTATACTATTTATGTTTCCGCAAGAGAGATATATGAGTTGCCCATCATAGCAGGAATCTCCTTTAATCCTATACGCAATTCCATTTCCTTCGTTACCTGTTTTACCTTCGTAGGCAGGCAGCAAATATCTTTGTAAAGAAGCTTTTCCAGGGATGTAATACGACCAAGTATTTTTGCGTCTCAGCGTTTTGCGTTCCGATTTGATGGGTATTGGGGCTGGTGTAAGAACTGACACGTGAGTCATTTGGACTACGTTTCTTAGAAGTTAAAACAGCTTTGAGATTTTGATATTCCTGATGCTCATAGCGACTACCCATTAGTAGTATACTAATTCTTGGTGTATCGTCTTCACATATTTGTGATTATTTAACCTTTTGAACACCATTGTCACGTATACATGACAAGCAAGTGCTTGCCCTGTACGTTAACGTCACAAATATGTGACAAAAATACGACGAATTGAGCTTGGCGTCGGGGGCACGCCGAGGCGTTGATGCTCCGGCCTTCGAAAGGTTACCAAATATTTTAAAACTTTTGGTTGCAAACAGCATGTTCTTGTACGTTCTTCTACATAAGAATTTACCAGGATGAATGGACGACTAGAGTTAATTTTTAATTTGACGTGACAACGTCTAATAAATCGATGTACGCCGGCTGCACGCACGAAAAAGGATGACTCATTGTAACGTTTCGCTCATTGTAACGTTACGATCATTTCATCAATGTTTTGGTATGACGTTGTCACGTCAAACTATAGTTCGTAAACCGACTTTACAGACAACCGATTTTTTACTATAAATGTTGACGATCAAAAGCTTTTCAATGGTCTCATTAAAATAAATAAATTGACTTTGACTGTTGCCGCCTTGTTGGCCACTAACAAAATCAATCAAACTGCTGATTCCGTTTTGTACGCGTTTGAACATAATAATTATTAACTAGCTGCGCCCCGCGGTGCTACCCGCGGTTTATCAGATCCGCTGCGTGAATGTCGTAAATTATCCGAAGGGAACACACTCCCGGAATAAAAACCTTTGTGTCAATCCAGGGTGTCAGCTTCCTGCATAACAAATTATATCAAAATTGGTCTATCCGTTTGCGCGTGAAGAAGTAACAAACATATACACACACACTCACAAACTTTCGCCTTTATAATACTAGTGTAATAACTTTGTATATACTTAGATATGTCTAGTTATTGATTAGAGTTATTCCAGTCGGATACCCCGTATTAACCTGGGGGATCATGTTTATTTTATAATATTTTCTATTACGTTCTGATCCATAGTGAAGGGTGTCACAAATAGATTTAAATATTTTATTCCGGTCGAATACTCTAGTTATCTATTAACAGGTTTTTGGGACAGTAAGCAACAAAATACACGTACATGGTTTATTGAAATACAAAATTATGTTCGTAATTCTTATTGTAATGGAGATATGTCTGTTAGTATTGAGGAAAACACAATAACCATTTTCGTCTTGGTCAAGTCATCGCACACCCGGTTTGAACGCTTTTTAATAATTTTACCTGCAAAAATTGACAATATGTAGTTTAGGTTTTTCTAAATTAAAAAACTAAATGTCTGATTTTCTGTGATTTCTTTTTATAGTAATTTTAATTTCTGTTCTGATATTGATGATTTTAAACACTAAAACAACAAAGAAAACAAATATTTTGTACATGAATTTTTATATTAGACAATCTATTTTTATTATAAAATTAGTCACTATTGTTAATTATTATTATTTTAATCGGTCGTTTTTATGGCTTTTGCTTAAATTTGCGTATTACACACAACGTATATTGTGAAGAAATAATACTTAAATATTAATAAATACTTCCAAATACCCATAACGTATGCCACCAAATAACATAAAAACATTACCCTCATTTTGGACCTCATCGCAGTTGGGTAAATGGTGCAGTATATCATTATAATTACACCGATCAGCTATCAGAGTGCGAAGCGCAATGATAACGTAATAACCCTTCAATCATTAATTGCAGTGATCAATTAGTGTTTCGTACGTCGTACGTCGGCCATTTTGCACCGTCTGATGGAAACGAGCTGATAAAATAACAAATAAACTGGTCATTAAAATGTATATTGTCCTGTTACGAGCTTGGGGTTCGTGACAATAAAAACAGCCGATTAAATAACCAAAATGACACTTTAATTTAAAAACACTAATTACAACTTTAAACTCACTAATTATTAAACACAAGTTCACCACTGATCACTTTATTCGCACTTGAAGATCGCTTCCGAAGTATTCGCTTGTATCGCTAATCCAATACTGACTCGGTCGCGGAATACGCGCTCCTTTTATAGGTCAGTTTATTCTAGAAACTTCCATTCTCGAAACATCTGGAAAGTACTCGTAACTACCGCTGCCGACTGACCAGATACCGAGAAGTCTAGAATGTTCTGGCAAAGAAATGTCTAGAAGGTACTTGACTCTACTAGTTCTTCTACTCGATACTAGATGGCGCTAGTAGTAACTTAATGTACCCGACATTAATTCTGGCGCGTAACACTGCCCCCTCCTAAGACATGCTCGTCCCGAGCATTATCGGTCCCATAATAACGCGCCAGTCGATCCACATGGACGATCTTAGGAGCACTTCTTGTACCTTTCTGTATACGGTAGGTCACGTCGTTAATTTTTGTCACAATCCGGTACGGCCCGTCCCATTTAGCTTGAAGCTTAGGGGATTTCCCTTTACTGCGTACTGGATTGTGCAACCACACTAGTGAACCTTCGTCGAACCCTTTATTGTTCATTTTACGGTCATAACGGGTTTTCATCTTTTCAGACATTTGCTGGCCCGATTGTCTGACGTGCTCATAAATGTCATTCATTTTATTCCGCAAGTCATTCGCATAATCGGTTATACTGCGTGGGGCATCAGGTGGTATTCCGGTGATCAGATCTGCAGGCAGCCGCAATTCTCTTCCAAAGTTTGCGAAGGCTGGTGTCACCGATGTACTTTCGTGAACAGCACTTCGGTATGACAGCAAAAACGGTTGTATATGCTTGTCCCAATCGCGTTGCCGGTTTTCCACGACTTTTGCCAGGTATCTCTCCAATGTCTGATTAAATCTTTCCACCATTCCATCCGATTGTGGGTGGTAAGAAGTTGTTCTCGTTTTATGAGTACCCATAACTCGACAAGTTTCTTGGAATATTTGGGACTCAAAATTCCTTCCTTGATCGCTGTGAATCTCCAAGGGAACTCCAAAACGACAGAAGACTTCATGAACTAGTTTATCTGCAACTGTTGAGGCTTCTTGATTTGGAATGGCGAAGACTTCAGGCCACTTAGTGAAGTAATCCATTACAACCATGAAATACTTGTTACCACTTTCACTTTCCGGAAAAGGTCCCGCAACATCTAGGGCTATTCTTTCCCATGGTGCACCAACATTGTACAATTTCAATGCACCTCTACTGCGAGTCTGAGGTCCTTTTACAGCCGCACAACTGGTACATTTGCGACACCAGTCCTCTACATCGTCACGACAGTGGACCCAGTAAAACCGTTCTCTTATCTTCAGTAGAGTCCGTTTTACTCCCATATGGCCTCCTGAAGAACCATTATGATACAGCTGTAGGACATTCGGTACTTTTGCTTTAGGGACAACAATTTGCAAATGACAGCTGTCCCCCCGAGCATTTTCCCATTTACGGCACAGGACTCCATCCTGAATCACTAAGCTGTCCCATTGGGCCCAATAACTTTTTGTGATCGAACTCATCGCTGAGACGTCACTCCACGTGGGCTTAGGAGCACTGGCCTTCATCCACTCCAGAATCGGCTTGATGTCCGAATCTTCCTGCTGTGCACACTGTAGGCTTTCCTTCCACTCACCGCTGAGGTCTGTCTTGACCATTCTCACAGGTACGACTTCTTTACCCTCTTGCCTAGTACAATGCTTGCAGTCTTCAGGGCAAGGTCTTCTTGACAATGCGTCGGCGTTGCCATGAGATCTTCCGCTGCGATGTTCAATCACAAAGTCGTATTCCTGCAGTAGTTCAATCCATCTTGCAACTTGTCCTTCTGGATTTTTGAACTGCAATAGCCATTTCAGTGCAGCATGGTCTGTACGTAAATGGAATTTCCGTCCCAGCAGATATTTGCTAAAATGCTGCAATGACTTTACCACAGCAAGCAATTCCCGTCTCGTGACACAGTAGTTCCTTTCTGGTTTCGACAATGACTTGCTGAAGTACGCTATCACAACCTCTTGATCGCCATTCCGTTGAGATAACACACCGCCAAGTCCGATATCACTTGCGTCTGTGTCAACTATAAATTCCTTGTTCGTATTAGGATACCCCAAAATAGGTGTACTGCACAGACGTTCCTTTAGCTCCTGGAATGCGACGTCGCAACTTTCATCCCAGCAGAAAGGTCGCTTCTCCTCGGTCAGTTTGTGGAGGGGCTTGGCTATGTCCGCAAAGTTCTTGACGAATCGCCGATAATAGGAGCACAAACCCAAAAATGCTCTGACCTGCGTCTTGTCTTTTGGAATTGGCCAATCCTTGACAGCGGCGATTTTCTCTGGGTCCGTGCGGATGCCTTCTTCCGACACTACGTATCCCAAAAAGCTGACTTGACGTTTGAAAAGTGAACACTTCTTTGGACTCAACTTGAGATTTGCACTCTGGATCTTCATGAGCACGCGTTCCAGGTTTTGAAGATGTTCTTCAAACGTACGGCCTACGATGATGATGTCATCCAAGTAGACCAGGCAGGCATCGCCAATTAACCCGGTTAGTACAAGTTCCATCAACCTTTCAAACGTTGCCGGAGCATTGCACAATCCAAACGGCATAACTTTAAATTGCCACAGGCCCTTTCCTGTCGAGAATGCAGTTTTCTCCTTGTCCTTAGGGTCGATTTCAACTTGCCAGTAGCCACTTTTTAGATCAAGCGTGCTAAACCATTTCACTCCAGTAAGCATGTCTAGCGTGTCATCAATTCTTGGCAAAGGATAGCTGTCCTTTTTCGTGACGTCGTTCAGACGACGATAGTCAACACAAAACCGCATGCTGCCATCCTTCTTCCTTACCAGCACTACTGGTGAACACCATGGACTGGATGAAGGTTCTATAACACCATCCTTCACCATTCCCTCAATCATGGTTTCCACTTCCTTTTCACGTGCTACCGGCAATCTCCTTGGTCGCTGACGGATAGGCAATTCTTCTCCTGTGTTTATTTTGTGTTGAACTAAGCCAGTCTTCCCGATGTCACCATCATTTGAAGAGAAAACACTGGCGTACTTCTGTAACATCTTCTTTGCCTTGACCAGTTCATTTTGAGACAGAGCGCTGCGACAGTCGTCTAAAAGTGTGGTCACTTTCGTTTGTGCGTCCTTGCTGAGGGTCCCAGTCGAAAGATATTGGCATCGACGCAACCAATCCACTTCCTCGCAAGTACCAATCAGAGTGCCTTTTTCTATCATCTGTTCCTTATCACTAAGGTTCAGCACACGTACCCCTGAGATGTCGGTGGCTCTGACCAAAGTTCGTGCCACTTTCCATGGAAGGTCATTGTCTACCTTTTCCACGAGTACACAACGATGATTTTGCCCAGGATTCCGAGGAAGACTAACCGGCACAATTGTTTCCGATCTCGGAGGAAGGACAATCTTCTTTAGGCTGTACACATTTCCTGGTAACGCCCCTTCCATGAAAAGTTCCTCTTGTCCACATTTCATAATTCCTTGATTAACGTCGATCTCACAACAATTCTGCCTCATAAAGTCTAAGCCCAGGATGCAATCGTCCATTATATCAGCCACGACAACATTATGCAGGTAGATTCCGTTGCCTAGCTTCAACTCCATCTCTCTCTCTCCTCGGACGGGTATACGCTGACCAGTGGCTGTTACCAAATTTATGCGGTCTCGGTTGTGTACGGAGTCCCCAAGAAACCGACTTACAAGTTGGGAACTGACAACCGTGCGAGAAGCTCCAGTGTCTATCGTCAGCTTACATGGTGTTCCGTTGACTTCACCCTTGATGACTAGGCTATTCCCGTCATGAGTTTGTGAGATCGAAATCCTTGGGGCTCTTCGAACATCAGCCAGCACCCGCCCCGCAGTCCTGGCTTTCATTCGTTTCCCTGCTGTTGCTGGGCGGTGATGTTAGCCGCCCTACCCTCTAGAGATCGGCTACCTTCCCTTTCTGCAGTTCGCTTAGGGCAACTGGATCGAAGGTGGCCCCTTTCACCACAGCCATAGCACCTAGGGCTGTATCCTTTAGAATGTTCGCGAACTGTAGCCGCTGCAACCTCCCTGACGCGATGGGAACGATGATCCTGCCGCACAGCTTCCACTTCCAGTGCATGAGCCAAGGCGTCCTTAAGCGTCCCGTGGTGCCCGAGCCTCACAGCAGCTCTAACTTCAAGGTCGCGGATGCCATCGATGAATGCCTGCACCAGGTTCCCTTCAATGAGCGCAGGTACGGACTGGTATGCTTTTCGTACCAGCTTCTCCACTTCAAGGGCCCACTGCTGCAGGTTTTCACTGCTGCGTTGCACGCGATCCTTGAGCTGCGCACGAAACACGTGTTCCAGATGAGCGTCGCCATACCTAGCTTCCAACGCCTCAAGGAGTTGCTCGTACGTCACTTCTTTACCGAGAGCTTCCAGGACAGTTAAGGCCTGGTCGCGCAGGCCGAGGGTGAGAGCAGTCATGGCCTGATCTTTAGTCCACCCATTCGCCTTCATAACAGCCTCAAACTGTATTTTGTAGGCCGACCAGGAAGATGTCCCATCGAACGGTGGCACTTTGAATCCACGTAGCGAAGGTGTAGTAGCTACTGACACTGCCACCCGATCTCCAACTTTTAGGTTGTCCATTGTTTTTTTCACGTCAGCAATCACGTTGTCAACTCGATCATTCATTTGGTCGATTCGCGTTTCGGCTTCCGCCAGGCGGTTCTCATGCTGGACCACCTTTTCTTTTACAACACTTATTTCTTTGCCGAAAGTAGCGTGTAGATCCTTCATAACGAACATCTGTTCTTCCTGGCGGCGCGCCTGCTCCTCCTTGTCACGCTGGAGCTGTTCTTCCAATCGACGGGCCTGTTCCTCCTGTCGGCGAGCCTGTTCCTCCTGTCGGCGAGCCTGTTCCTCCTTGTCTCGCTGTAGCTGTTCTTCCAGCCGACGGGCCTGTTCCTCTTGCCGGCGGGCCTGTTCCTCTTGTCGGCGGGCCTGTTCCTCTTGTCGGCGGGCCTGCTCCTGCAGCATCATCATCAGTGCAGCAAAGTCTGGTGCTGCAGATGCTGGAGCTCCTGTGGACGGACCGGCCTCCATGATCGGCAACTGGCCCTCCGACGTCTGCGGCGTTGTACCTCCAAAACGCCTATGGTCCGTCTCCTGCTGACGTTGACTCCGGGTACGGATACCCTCCGTGTCGTCCTTTGGTAGAATCGGCATGATTTAAATATCCACTCTTCTGACACCAATTGTTACGAGCTTGGGGTTCGTGACAATAAAAACAGCCGATTAAATAACCAAAATGACACTTTAATTTAAAAACACTAATTACAACTTTAAACTCACTAATTATTAAACACAAGTTCACCACTGATCACTTTATTCGCACTTGAAGATCGCTTCCGAAGTATTCGCTTGTATCGCTAATCCAATACTGACTCGGTCGCGGAATACGCGCTCCTTTTATAGGTCAGTTTATTCTAGAAACTTCCATTCTCGAAACATCTGGAAAGTACTCGTAACTACCGCTGCCGACTGACCAGATACCGAGAAGTCTAGAATGTTCTGGCAAAGAAATGTCTAGAAGGTACTTGACTCTACTAGTTCTTCTACTCGATACTAGATGGCGCTAGTAGTAACTTAATGTACCTGACATTAATTCTGGCGCGTAACAGTCCTATAAAAAGGTTTGTTTTAATTCTCTTGTGCTGTATGGAGGACAATTTATCGGGAATTGTTCTATTCTGAGGACAATAATTGGAAATTGTGTCTTTTATTGTGTTTTGCATTTACTGGAATATCTTTGTTTGTTTTCTTTAATGCACTTCGGTTTTATTGGTACCTACAACGTAGTTATTTCAAGTATTATTGCAAATATACGATTAATTAAATTATTTTTAGACTTTAGCATAACAAACATGTTTCTCGGTTGAAACAAAAAATGGTTTATTAAAAATACTAAACTTTTAATATTTTCCGGATAGTGAAAAGAATAGCTACTATAGTTAATATTTATTTTCCAAATAATTATACTGTCTGTCGATGTCGATCACACACCATCAACTTTTTAGGACAACTTCGATAATAAAGCCGTTCGAAACTTAGGTACTCATTCTCTTATTTTCAAATAATATCCAAAATAAACACTCTCCATACAAAAACTACATCTAAAGACTAGCTCTTATACTAACTACAGCTAACGAATAAGATTGCCAGCACAAGATGCGAAAATTAAGTGAAGCAGACTCTTCTACTACTTACTGTTACAAAAGAGTTCCAGCATGCTCCCCGAATAAAATTAAACACAAGTAGGTACTTAACGAGTGAGACACTAACTTTATTTTCTTTTAACGGGCTGTGGTTATTGTAGAAAATCTTGTTTTGACTTCTCTTGATGTCATTTAGAAAGGCTAGACGCTTGGAGCACATACAAAGTGAACATGAAAATAATAGTTGAAGTTTTAACAAACCCGCCCGCGCCAAACACCGGTTATGAAGATTTTAGAACATTCGTGTGACCGGTGGCTAGCCTCTGTCTTAACCAGGGTTGCGGAATTTATTCGAAAGAGTCACCGCGGCCCTGGAACGCAAATGGCTTCAGAAGGAACACGGATGGGTTTTAGTCAGTAAGAGTCTGACACGCCCTTCCGCTCCACCCAGAGCGGAAGAAGTCATTTGATGATTTCTGATCCTTAAAAAAAAAAAGCCTCCGTCTTAAAGTGCCATTCCAGCCTTAAAATCATCATCATGTACCTTTAGTCTGGGAAATCATCAAATGACATTATTCCGCTCTGGGTGGAGCGGAAACCCTTCCGCTCCACCCAGAGCGGAATAAGACTCGTTACTTACTAAAACCCATCCGTGTTCCTTCTAAACCAAACCGTGTTTGCGTTCCAGGGCCGTAGTGACCCTTTCGAACAAATTCCACAACCCTGGCAGTCATCATGTACCTAGCCTATACCAACCATGTTCGGGTCAGCTTTCAGTAACTGGATACAGCTGAATACCAGTATTTTACTCTGAGCGACTGCCTTTCTGACCAAGTTCTGAAAATATTTTGAAAAGTTTTTTAATACTTGTACTTACTATTTATCTGGTCGTATACAACGTGTTATAGAATAAACGCAATGCCTGAAAAGGGATCATTGTACTCATCATTATGAACAACTTTTACTATGGGACCGACCCCGAAATCGCGAAAAAAAATCAGCTGTTCAGCACTCTTTGCCGAGTTATGCACACATAAATGTATGGGGTAGTAGATTTTTTGCGTTATCGTAAAGAATGAGGGAAAGTTTATGCTTCGTATGGATATGAATGAAATACATTACATACGTTTCTCGTTAATATCCATATAAGTAATAAACGCAATTCCTGAAAAGGGATCATCATTAATAACAACTTTTAGTATGGGACCAACTCGGAAATCGCAAAAAAAATCAGATGTTAGGAACATTTCGTCTAGTTATGCGTGCATAAATGTATGGGGGAGTCGATTTTTTTGTGATATCGTAAATAATGAGAGAGAGTTTATGCGTTGTATGGATATGTATGAGATGTATGTATATGTATGTATGTAACTCGGGCTGGTTCCCGCAACTCCACGACTAAGCGCGTATTTTGCGTGCAGGTGGGACAAATGTGTCATTCGATCCACCCCAGCTCCCAAGGAAGGCCAGCAACGCCTTGGTGTTACCAACTATCTCACAGAGGGTACCTGGGTTACCGAAGTACTCAGCCCTGTAATCACGTAGTTATAAGATATGTATGTAGTAAATAAATTCCATTATATTTGAAGCTGGTAATTGTCCTAAGGACGACATCGGATTAACTGTTGATAGGTACATCCATTCAAATCAGAGAAACCGTACAAATTGCGTTACACACAATGTAGCTGTATATTCTATACTGTAGTATTTTATATAGAACTATCAGTTGGATATAACGTAGCTCTAATGAAATAAGTAGATACTTACATTAATTTATTAATTAAAGCCCATGCGATTAAAAAAAACTGTCTTGATTTAAATATTAGGTTATCTTCCATCTGGAAATACAAAACTAGGTGCCTAGTCTATGATTTGTTTTCGTCTTCTTCCTAGCCTTTTTCCAACCATGTTGTGGTTCCAGTCTGAATACCAGTATTTTACGTGTGGTGATTTTCACAATCCACTTAGGTAGGGTGTAACACGATGCCCCTTGGAGGACTGGTTCCTGTTTACCCGTGACATCTTTCAAAGACCTAAACATTTTGTGTTTTCTTTACATAGATTATATCTATTTTCTTTTACACCATTTGCTTATTGTTGTAACGTCTCGATTTATTTTACTATGGCTTTGTCTTGTTTTGTTACGGAAAATCACTGACTCCTAAGACGAATTAAAATTATTGTGACCTAGTTATAAGCCTTATGTATGCTCTTAATTTTTGGTTCTTGTACTGTGATGGCTTTTGGTAAAATAAATAATTAAAATTAAAAAAAAAACACGACAACGGCTTTACATGAGAGTATCCATATAAGTGTATCCATGGAGTTTCTTACACGTTACGTTCTTCTCCATAGAGATCGACGCTTTGGAACGTGTGACTAGCTTCATGTTTTTGACTGACCGACCTCGATATTTCAAAAGTGCCTTTAAAAGGTTTATTTATATAAGTATATAAAAATGAACCCCTATTATTACTATTAAAAACAAAAAAATATAGGTAGGTATGTACGTAGGCAGGGTAGGAAAGTAGGGTAGGTAGGGTAGGGTAGGTAAATAGGGTAGGGTAAGTAGAGTAGGGTAGGTAGAGTAGGGTAGGTAGTGTAGGGTAGGTAGAGTAGGGTAGGTAACATTTGACGGGAGGTGGCGGGAGCGAAGCCACAGGCACAGCTTGTTTGAAATAAATGTTTGAGTTTCAGTTCATGATGTCGTCTATGATTGTAGTTCTTAAGCCTGTGCATCTATGATTTATCTAATTTGAACAAACTAGATTCAAGATGAAGGGAGATTATGACGTCTCCGTCTTCAACACCAAAAGTTTTCCCTTCCAAGGCACCCCTATCTACTCCTTATAAAGCTTAACTCCGACCTTTATCCGTAGGTACAATAGATGAGTTTGTGTAGCTTCAATTAGTGTCGGATCTCGCTGGTTCCTACAAGAACTGCTTTTTAACCTCGTTCGCACATAATTGCCAGCAATTTGCTATCGGCCGTGACCAGATCAAGCTTATATTATTTATTTATACGCGTTTTCCTTGAATCGTGAGAAGAATTGCTAATGAAAATCGATGGGAGTGTGCTGACTTGAAACTGTTATGATGTATTGCTGAATAATAAGCGTTACATGTAGATATACACATCTATACATTAAGATATATACCATTATAATTTCTGCAGGACTTAGTTTTTTAAGACACTGTGGAATGCATTTTGATGATTTAAGGGTACCGAACTTTATGATTCTTGAGTGGAAATTTTCGCAAAGGGTCTATAATGTCTATAATTTCCTTTGAACGCTTTTTAAGTACGAGAATAATTGGTTTTCTGGTTCTTAACGAACTTAGTCTTCATCATAAAGAGGGAATTTATCAAAACCACTAATTATTTATATACAGAGTTATACGATGTCTTATTAAATCATGTCCGTCCGTACCGTATTTATTGAAATCAAAAGTAATAGTATGTATAAGTAAGTCTATTCCAGTGAATAATGCAATGGTAAATGATACTGTGGGTGTCGTAAGATGCGACTAAGGGATTCACCAGAGAATGGGCAGCAGCATTCTCTGTGCATTGCAATAGCTACACTGCGACCGCCAACCCGCCTGCCAAGCGTAGCGATTATGGTAAATCCCCCCTCCCTTGAGGGAGGTCTGTGTCCAGCAGTGGACGTCATTTGGCTGATGATGATGATAATAAAATGACACTGTCACTCGAAATATCTTTTACGGCACCCCGAGCCCAAATCCTGTTTCTTTTGCGAAATAACTAGTTATCTACCCAAATATCACTTTTAAAAGAACAAAAACAATCTTCTCTCATGGCTTTCTCTCTACAAAGTAATAAAAAGTTTAGTAAGGTACCCCTATGAGGCCTATTTTTTACAACTACCCGGAAATAATTTCTGATAGCATCTATCAGCGATGACCCGGTCAACCCGTAATTATGGTCGCGTTGCTCATCCCTTTGGGGTGGCTTCAATAACAGGCGATATTGAACCTAAATGTTTGTGATTACGATTGATTTTTGATCAAGGTTCGTTGATGGAAAGATAAATGTAGGCTTTCAATTTACTATCGTTGGTGTGTTTTAATCCAATTACAGTCGAAAGTTTTATTAAATAAACTGTGAAGAGTGATCGAGTCAGGAAGATATCCGCAGGAGAACGAATATTACCGGCATAGTTACTCCATAGAGATCTACGCTTTGGAACGTGCAAATAGCTGCATCTTTAACCAACCGAACTTGACAATTCAAAAGTGCCTGTAAATGGTTTAATTGAAATCAAACATTTGAGTTTGAGTTTGAGCCCGAGGAATCGACAACCTTAAGTGACAGTGGGCACGGCACATTGCTTGCAGAACAGATAACCAATGGGTTCGAACAGCTGAAGTGGTGACCGCGTACCGCAAGACGAAGCGTTGGAGGGCTTGCTACAAGGTGGACCGATGACTTGGTGAAGGTTGCGGGAATCCGCTTGTTGTGAAACGCTGTACCGGTCTATGTGGCGACACTTGGGGGAGGCTTATGTCCAGCAGTGGACGTCTTTCGGCTGATATGATGATGATGCTGATGAAAGTGTGATGAAATCTTTTTGACGTGCATTAGGGTTTTGTACCAGAAAATTTAAGGTTTCCCGTTCAAATGTGATTTATCAATTTCCGATTTCATGCCTATAAAATTCCAACGTAACGTCGTTTTCGGGAACAGCGCTTGTGTCTGACACAGTTAACGATGCAAGATGCATAATGGTCACCGCGGCCCTGGAACGCAAAGGGCTTTAGAAGGAACACGGATGGGTTTTAGTCAGTAAGAGTCTGACACGCCCATCCATTCCACCCAGAGCGGAAGACGTCATTTGATGATTTCTCATCCTTAAAAAAAAGATATGCATAATGATGAGCATAATGGTTACTTTCCCCTGAAAATGTCGAAGATTAAAAAAATCTATTATTTATTTATTTATTCATTCATTATTATAACACATTATTATAGCTGAATGAACCTTATTTGTTTGTTCATGTTTCAAAAGGAATTAAGCATGTCCGATTACGAAAATTCTTTCATTGTTAGAAAGCTACTCTATTGCTAATTGTCACTAGCTATCATTTATCCTGAAAAATGCACGGTTTCACTGAGATAAGCCAAGAGAGCGGAGCAACACGAGATAGTATGAAACATTAAGCTTGGCAGTGTAAAAACGTAAAAGTCACGTTTTAACTTTTATTTTAATTGTCTTTCTCGTAAATCGCCGTATTTTATTATACCGCATCGTGCTCGCTTGCATAACATTGTCTTTGCAGCCAAATAAGGTGAATTATAGAGCAAAATAAGAGATATTTTGCTGTAACGTGGCATTTCAATAGCGATAGTATATATCTCATCCCAAATTTCGTTAATTATCCAATCACTTCGATTGCAATGGTTCGTATAATACAGTTAACACTAGTTTAGTTGGCAGGGGATTCACATTCTTGGGAAGAAAAGGCCTTCGCCCCAACCGCAGCTACAAAAAAAGACGCCCCGGGCGTCGGGAGTCGCAGGGCGATCCCCGGCCACCGTAACGCGGGCCTGCGAGCGTTGGGTGACTCGCTATCCGATCACCACCAGGCCCGGGTCGATGGCGCGTTGTGTTCCACGCGCGCCTCAAAGAAATGTCAGCATAGTAGACGGGGCTGGCTAGGGCTAGAGCCTGCCAGGGTTGCGGAATTTGTTCGAAACAGTCACCGCGGCCCTGGAACTCAAAGGGATAAGGAACACGGATGGGTTTTAGTCAGTAAGAGTCTGACACGCCCTTCCGCTCCACCCAGAGCGGAAGAAGTCATTTGATAATTTCTCATCCTTAAAAAAAAGGGGATACACATTCTTTTAAAAATGTCAACAAAAAATACTTTTCCTTATTTTTCTGCCAGCCATGTTAATGATCCCGCTGCTATGTATTCAGTTAAGAGCCCTGAAGGCGACCAATGTTATGTATGTTATCGAGTTGGTGACCGACATTCGACGTCCAGGCGCATATTTTTCGTGCGAGTGGGAAAATTGATTATGTGATCTATCTCAACTCCTCATATTGAAGGTTTTCATGACCTGCTTCAGTTTTAAGTGCTATGTACCATACCAAAAACAGCTAGTAAGATTCGATCCAATTAGGTACCCAAGCTGAATAATAATAATATCTTGGGACAACTCACACACGATCATCCGATCCCAAAATAGGCAGAGCCAGTGCTATGGCAACC
Source organism: Mamestra brassicae (assembly GCA_905163435.1). NCBI lineage: Eukaryota > Metazoa > Arthropoda > Insecta > Lepidoptera > Noctuidae > Mamestra > Mamestra brassicae. The sequence continues at coordinate 18,354,619 of LR991000.1, read as the reverse complement.
AGACAACTGATAAACATACTTATATATTTCTAAATACATACATATTATAGACAAATTACACCCAGACACAGAACAATTAATATGATCATGCTCATCACACAAAGATTTGTCCTGGGTGGGAATCGAACCCACGACCTCCGGTATAGCAGTCAGGGTCACTAACCACTAGACCAACAGGCCAGTCAAATATAGAAGAAGTATATAGATAGTAGAATATAGGATATAGATTCTACGTTCCTCCTATACAATTAAAACCAGGTACCTACACAGTAAACTAAAGAACAGAAAAGCGGTCTTACCATTGACATTCAAAAGAAAAGAAACCCTAAAACTTATAATAGGGTAGAAGGTTAACGACTTTCCTCAATTCGAACCACAATACAATCATAATAGGTAATACCGCGCCACAGAGCACTGAACCACCTCGACGGCCACTATGAAGTAAGGCACTGTAAAACATTTCCATAAAAACCGTGAACTCAATGAAGTTAACAGCCCGTGATATTTCTATGTGCGTGTGAACTGAGGGACCACATTGATATTTCACAAAATAAAAATCGTAGGATTTAGTATTAGACTTAAAACAATTGTAGAACAAATCTGGGAATTTGTAAACAAATAAAAATACAACAACAAATACCACTATTTATGGTCCCTCAGTTCCGCGCACATATAAATTCTGACTATGATAGTTGAAACTTGAGCTGAGCTGTGGATATAGAGTTTGGAGTGAGCAATACTCTCACAAAATTGATTACTCTGTAGAGCCTAGCTAAACGACTGTTCGACTATAATTACCTGTCTATTTTCTGTAGGTCTTAGTAATGAAGGTGACGCTGCAAGCCTGTGACGCGGCCCAATCAGAATTCGTACTATGCATTCTTGCATCCATTCTAGTATTATAAATGTGAAAGAAAGTAACTTTGTCTTTTTGCTACCTTTTCAACGGCTGAAAAAAAAACATGCGGGGCAGTCTTTGGGGACTGCCGATAGAAGTGAAAACTAAGCGAGAGTTAAAGCGTTCGGTGACGATGACGCGAGTTCCATGATTTTTGTTCTCCCAAAAAGTGCTCAACGCACCTTAAGAAGTTTTCACTTCAATAACAGCACGGGTTAACTATACTCTGAATTAAGACATAGGATACTTTTTATCCCGAGACTATGTTCCTTGCGAAGCCGCTAACTTAAGTTTGGTCTAGTTAAATTAACTATAGACCGCCCGGCTACTTTATCTCTCACAATTTTCTGCCCAAATTCACTTCAAACCAGAATAAGGAAAGCTCACTCCATTGCCCAACTCAAAGGCGGTACTTTCGTGGTCTATGCACCAGCCTGACCCGGTCTGTACTTAATTGCTGGGTTCGATTGACGAGAGCCCCCTAGCGGTAAATATATTGAGTTACAAATTACATTGCTTGACATTTTATCATTAGGATAATGATGACATGTGCTTTGTACATCATTATGGTTATGTAATAAATGGACATGGTTTTGTTTAGGAGTATTTGTGGCTTTGTTATGTGTTGTTCTTTCTCAGGTCGTGGCTAAATAATAAGAGCGACAGGGGTCGATCTTCAAGGTTAAGGAACGCTTGCCGAGGTCGGTCTGTAGATGGGTGAACATCATAACATAACTAGACATCTCCGTGCCCTGGTAATTATTTTAAGCCGTTGCCCCGCTGTCATTTGTATAAGCCAGGAAATCTGATACCAGTCTTGCCAAAGTCTTGTCACCTAGTTACTGGGTTGTCATTCAGCTGAATCCGGTTGGACTATTTGCCGACGAATTGTATTGCTTGGGCCAGGTGGCCACGTTTATTGCGGCGTCAGAGGCTGAGGATATTCCGCAGTGCCATTCTGTAAAGACAAAATAAGCTGTCAGCAAATCAAAGAGGTATGAGAGTTCAGTCCACCTTAGTTTATACGGTGATATGTAACAGAATCGACCATAAAGGATGCTGGGGAACAGATATTTGGGACACTCCGGTAACCAAGATAGAGTACGCACTGTATGGATTTATAAATAATAATACCTCAATTTGCCAGATTGAATTTAGTTGTTTCCCTGCCAGGGTTGCGGAATTTGTTCGAGAAAGTCACCGCGGCCCTGGAACGCAAAGGGCTTTAGAAGGAACACGGATGGGTTTAGTCAGTAAGAGTATGACACGCCCTTCCACTCCACCCAGAGCGGAAGAAGTCATTTGATGATTTCCCATCCTTGAAAAAAGTTACGTTTTGAATGGAATTCATAAATAAATAATTAATAATAAAATAAATCGTTTTATTTCAGTCATATTTGGCCCGTTACATTTAAAATAATATAATATAAAAGCCCGTAATTTAAGCCGTAATGGTGAAATGTGGGTCCTGAAATGTACCTCTGTCTACGGAAAATGCAGGCTATAATGCTGGTTTATTCACGGGTTTTAGTAGGTACTCGTAACTAACTTAAGAAGCTACATATTTCTGGCAAGCTGCCACTTAGGCAAACCAAGCAAAACATATATTTTCAGCCAAATTGCTCTGCTCTCAAACAGAAACTTAAAAGATTACAAAATATTCCGTGAATGTGAATTTCATGGCATTTTTATTACTCCTGTAAAAGAATAAGATACCCAAATTGAAGCAAAAATGCTTCTTCCAACATAGTGTGAGCTTCAACTTCTTCTCTAGAAAGCCTTTACCCTCATATCTTCGTTATACTTTAAGGGTATTTTATGCAACACGGTAAAGGGCCAGTTCGTTATCCCACTCGGCTAGGGTTGCTACTCAAAATATAAGAATGAAATTCACACTGACCTGTCATTCACCTGTTTCTATGATTGTTCAAAACATCTATCTAGACGAGGTCATGTCCAAAACAGCAGTAGTTATAACTACTTATAACATTCTACCATATTATTGCAGCTTTTAAAATAAATAATATCATGGACAGGAAAAAAAATTAAAGAAAATCGTGTTCTGCTAAAAGTTTATTCTTCTACTCATAGCAAACTGACTTGACTGCTGAGTTATTCCTAGAGAAATAGCATAATTTTTACAGAAATAGTATTATTTCACTGGAAATAATTAAAGAGTCAATATATTTAAGTTAAGAAATACCTATACCTTTCGGTACCATCATAGTTGCATATTTAAAGTATTAATATTTATTTTAATATTTATTATTAATAAGTTATTATTTTTTTATATTATTATTTAAGTAGTATGTATTAGTATGATATTAATTTTAGCCATATTTATGTATAGTATGCTATATTTAAAGTTTTTTTTTTGTCTTTTTATGTTAGCATAACTTATACACACGATGTCTACATCTCTTTTATTCGACTCTCCTTTCGCAGGTATGCTGGAAGAGATTTCTATAGAAATAAGCATCACCTTTGTACCTATTTTTCTGTTCCCTTCTTCTTATCTATTTTCTAAATGTGTGTACATAAACTGTTAAATAAATAAATAAACAATACTTACGACAAAATATAACAACTAACGCTTGACAGCCCTACAGTCTCAGTGCTCTCTTGGCAGGCGGAGAGCTGAACATTCATACCGTTATATAATGTCCAAACATATTATTATGTACGCCGTATAGAGTGCATGCAAAGACGGATGGCTTAATTAGGCAGCCGGGTGGGCCTGCTGCAGTTTATTTAGTTCACTAAAGTCTTGCTCCATTTGTTCTTACTTATACAGTGAGAAGAAATGGAGCAATGACAACGATAGATAGATTGAATGTTAGGTATTGGTGTTGTTCTTAAATAAAAATAAATAACTAAATAATATTTAGAGATAAAAACCTCTAAATATTATTTAGTTACACTCTTGCGTGATCTAAAAAGATCACACAAGAGTGTTATTAGGCTGGCAGCTCGGAGTCTGGATGTGTGACGGAGCTTGCTCTTATTTATTTATTTATTTAAACTTTATGTACAATAGTGGTACAAGGGCGGACTTAATGCATCAAGGCATTCTCTACCAGTCAACCTTTGGGTTATAAAGACTATACTGTGGTAGGTGTACAATAAATAAAATTAAGATTCAAATTGAATTTTAACATTTCGGAAAGAATATACAGATAATATATATAATACTAATAAAATAAATATATATATGCTAAAATAATAAACTAATAAATATGATATATAATAATCTTATTACATGTGATTTAAATATAACTGGGGTAGTGTTATAATAATAAACCTAATAACGAGAACCTCGTGAAAGCTGAGAAAGAGAAGCAAATCAAGTATCTCGAATTAGCACACGAGATTGTCGACATGTGGAATGTGGACTCGGCTGTCATTGTACCGATTGTCGTTACGGCCAATGGCCTGATGGCTAAAAGCTTCGACGACCATACATATGTCGAAGCTGTCGGGTAAAGGGCCTGATACAGAAGGCAGTACTCCTTGATACGGCTCGTATAATGAGGAGGTTCCTTTCTCTGGAGCCCTAACCACCGGTAGCTTGGACCCTGCTCCCGACACCGGCGGACTACTATTTTTTTTAAAATTTTAAGTGTTTTTATAAAAATAAATATTAAAAATTGAAAATTTATTTGTAAAGAAAATTAAATAATCGAAATAATAAACTTCTAGGTACGCTTCTGCCTAACCCTTTGGGGAATCTCGATGCGGTGTTTATATAATGTAGGTACCTATTTGGACCTTAGTAGTTATCATCATATCAACCGAAAGACGTCCACTAATGGACATAGGCCTCCCATAAGTGTCACCACATCGAGCGGACACCCGCGGCCTTCACCAGGTCCTCGGTCCACCTTGTGGGAGGCCTTCCAACGCCGCGTCTTCCGGTTCGCGGCTTAGTACACATAGCTTCATACTATATCACACTAATATTATAAAGGCGAAAGTTTGTGAGTGTGTGTGTGTGTATGTTTGTTACTTCCTCACGCGCAAACGGCTGGACCAATTTTAATAAAATTGGTATGCAGGAAGCTGACACCCTGGATTAACACATAGGCTACTTTTTGATATACATACTAAAACCGCGGGTAAAACCGCGGGCGCAATATTGTTACAAGCGTTTCCTAAGACATGCATACTAGGTAGGAAGTTGCAGTGTTAAACGTTTTCAAAAGTTTATTTATAAAGTAAAGCGAGATTGACATTGAATGAATACGATCGATCACACTTTGCCATAACTTATTACTATGTAAGGAAGACTGAGGGTAAGGAAGATTGCTCCAGACGCAGGCACATCCAGACATATGTGTGTATGTGTGCGCGCGGCTATGTATGGTGGTGGTTTCCGGTATGGGCTGACCTCTCATTGTACGGAAATCCTATACAATGCGAGATTGGTTTGTGCTGGGGATGTGGTGTACTTAGAATCTGTCAGTGTCCGGTGTCCGCCGCTCGACCATTATCTATTCGTGCTGGTGAGACTGATCCTTGAACGAAACAGTGCATACTTGTTAGTTATACCTAAGGTTGGTTTTCATGAGAATATTTGTATAATAACAAGCACTTCTCGCCATCAAACTAATAAGTGTGGCAAATAAGATTGTAAAGAGAATAAATAGTGTACCTATGTTTGAGAATAATAATAATAATAAAAAAAGTATTAACTAGCTCATAACTGCAAAACTTTTCGTTTTTAAGAGTTTTTGCCCACCGGCTTGCCCTTCTACATCTACATTAATATTATAATGAGAAAAAATTTGTATTATTGTGTGAGTGTGTATGTTTGTAATGAATAAACTCAACAACACACAACAGGTGGGGGATGGGGGGGGGGGGGTGTTTATATTATGTGCTTGGCCAGTATTGTTATAAGTAATTTCTAAGCCATGCATTGGTAGGAACTTGCAGTGAGTGTTTGTGAATGTTTAAAATGTGTATTTATAAAGCAAAGCGTGTTCGATAGAATACCATTGAATTCACCTTGCCTTATTATGTACATGTTATTTATTTAATTAATAAACTTGGCCTTCAAAACGACAAGTAACACAATTGTAGGTAGTAGCAATCAATTAGTTGTTTCTATACATAATAATAAATGGTTATGTTTCTTGCGTAGGTACCTATGAAGCAAAGACCTTGGCTAAGGGCTAATATTTTTCATAAATAATTTCTCTCCTCCAGGAAAAAAACTGCCTTACAAAATCGATTAAAACTTCAACGAAATATCAAAACAAAAATTGTCATTTTCGCGAAGTTTCATCATATCTCCAAAACATCGAATTTATCGAAAAAGCAATATCGAGGGTAAAAGTCGATAATTTAAAAAGTTAATAACGTTATTTATGTCAACAGCGAGGAGTTTTCTTGTAATAATTTATTCGTATCGATGGAGTGAGCTAGCCGGGTCGGAAAGTAAATCGATAGTAATTAGATGTTCCGACGTCGATCGACGAGGCTGTAGTAAATGTGTCATACACCAGCTTTCGAGGAATAGTGGATGCAGTTTGTATAGTTAGCATTGCTCAGTGATCGCAATGAGATAAGCTTAAAAAATGCTGTTGGAGGGAAGAGAACCTTTTACTGAACCACGTAAGATCCCTTAATCCACTTCGACGGACTAATTCGGTGGAATAAGTTCACTGTTACTCTTTAAAGAGCCCACATGGCACGTGCTGCTGTTACAGTGGTTGAAGATCGCTACCGTTTTGAGAGTTGCATTTGTTGACTTCATCAAATTAATTTGTTGAGCTGAGAAAACCACTAGTTGTTATAAAATGGCGCCAGGAACCATACATCATGAAACACAAGTGGAAGTTTCGGACGAATGTTTTCTAACGCTTGCGATTAATTGGCCCCCGAACTCACTAGACTCGTGTTTTTCAAATACTAAGAGCATAATATATGTATGTCACTTTTTTAACAAACATTGCGAAATGTGACGAAAAACACGACAAAATTCGATACCTAGCAAATTTAAGCAGCAAAGAGGTAAATATTTGTCAGAATTAATTTACCACATAAATCGCAAAGCCAGATATTATAATTATAATCATGGAAAAGTATCTGGACGTTTTTGCTTAAGCAAAAAAAAAATCGTAATTTAAAGTTGTGAAAATACGTTTGGCAACCCTATAAATATAATCTGTGTATTGTAAAGTGAATAAATGTGTAATTAGATAATGGAACAAAAACGAAATAAATTGAGGATAAGAGCTCTCTCCCTAACTCTCAATTTAACTCTAACAAATAAACCGAATGTCATCAAAATAATCTAAAAATCAAGTTCAATAACTTCTCAAGACGTTTGAAAGAAGCAGAGGTAAACAAACTGATGTCCATAAAAAGTATAAAAGAAAATAAATCTCAACTGCAAAACCTTTTAAATTGAAGTATTGAGAAAAATAAAGTCCGAAGCACTCGACACCTTTACGTTGGACAAGTTCAAATTAGTTGACAACAAAACTCACTCAGCGAATGAAGGAGAATAGGTATATTTTTAATAATAGCTGGCAACCCTCGCTTCGTTAATATTGGCGAAAATAGCCTCTGAGAAAATAACCTGAAGTGTGTGAAATGTATATCTATAACAATGTTTAACTAACTATATAAACTAGAAATAAAAGCGCTGCCGCTGCGGCTGCACAGAACCTCAAGCGGCGGAAATATAATAAACTTGTTGGTAGTTATATTTTCGAGCCGTTTGGGGTTGAAACTCTCGGGTCTGGGGGTCCGAGTGCACATAACTTGTTTAAAGATCTCTCAAGACGCTTAGTTGATACTTCAAGTGACCCAAGGGCTGGTTTTCACCTTGGTCAAAGAATAAGCATTGCCATACAACGTGGCAATGCCGCCAGTCTTTTGGGTATATTTCCAGTCGACAGCGATGCGAATGGTTTTTTTGACGCCATATTTTGGGGCTAATTTAGTCAGGAGTTTTTATTTTTATTTATAATAATGTATATCTTAATTGGAGTTTAACGAATTATATGTACAAGTAACAACTAAATAAAACAAGACTAATAATTGCGAAATTATGTACAAACGCGTATAAAAACATAATAAATCATTGGGCATCAAAAAATTCATCCACATCGCTGTCTATGGCAAAAGTGCCCAGAACACTGGCAGCATTGCCGCGTTGAAAGGCAATGTGTGAAATTAGAATTCGTTTATCTGCTTTAAATGAGTTTATTTTGTCAAAATCTTTTCATATGCACCATGGTATCTCAGTTCGCTAAGAGACATGAAAATGAGTTTTTATATCTACTTCAATATTCATATATTAATGTGTCTGAATTTGTCGCGTTGTTTTTCTAAATTATAGAAAAAAGTTTGCGTTTTTGCATTCATGATTATTATTATTTTACGCCACAAATTAGCAACGAATCGTAAAAATTGTGCTTAGCTGGGGCGCATCAAGAGTTAAGAATCAATTGTTTTGGGCTGACAGCAAGCCAAGACAAAAGCCTACTAACTGCCCACATTTATTATTTCGTTAAAAACTAACAGACGATTGAAAAATCGATTTTTAAATCAAGGATACCTTGAAATCAATCTCAAAACCCCACAAAGTCCACCAACCTTTCATCAATGAAGCTATTTCAGTAAAAATCACAACAAAGTCTAATTAAAAAGTGAACTCATCAGGATTCCTACAGAAAAAGACCTTTTGACTGAAACTGTCGATGCTAAAGTACCTATTCAGGTTGCATATCATTTGTACGGGTACAGTTTTCATTACGACCGAATACGATCCGTAGGATTTTCATTAGCCACTCAAGTTTTTTTAAAGCTTCATTGAACAGAATAAAAATGTGATTGAAGCCTGAAATATGAACTGAAATTCTCTTCGCTGGTTGGACTAAAATAACTGCGTATTGATTGGTATTTTCAGAGTTGGGATTTAAAATTTAAACGTTTTAGAAAAAAATATGAGTGTGCTTTCGTAAAAAGATGAAAAATGATACCAGGTTTTATATTCAATTTGGGTTGTTACTAAAACGTGTAGAAGATGACGTGACTGTCAGCAGTAGCGTGGCAAAGGCGATTGTCAATACGTCAAAAAGGTATGGAAATGACAAACGCAACCTGTGAATGTCACGTTTTCAATTGTTTATTTTTGGCGTTTTGACCATCGCCATCGTTAATAGAATGGCATTTTGTCCTTAGAGCCTCAGGAATCATCAATCAAAGCTTCATTGAACAGAATAAAAATGTGATTGAAGCCTGAAATATGAACTGAAATTCCTTTCGCTGGTTGGACTAAAATAACTGCGTATTGAATGGTATTTTCAGAGTTGGGATTTAAATTCCATTCCAGTCTAATATTCGGTGCGTGGTTGGTACGTTGATATTGTGTCATTGTATGTTCGATGCTATCAGAATTATTGAAGTATTTGTGAGAAGATTTTAGGTTTGAATAACCATTATTAAAATGATTGTTATCATGCTTAAGTAATATTATTTTCTGATTGGACAGGCTCCTTTATTTTAGGGGGTTTGGTATTTTCTAAATTGGGTTAGTCCAATTAAGATTTTAGTAGGATAATATAGTATGTTTTCATCTTCAACCTTGGTAAGTGTATTACAGCCTAGCTTTTCTAGAAACAATTTATATAAAATAGGATTATTCCTATTTTATATAAATTGTTTATATTTTTTTATTTAGCTGTAGGTTGGATCCCCATCTTTCGTTATTTTTTTTTTTTTGCCTGCCACCCAGGTCGACCTTCGAGGTAGAGCAACGCTTGTCGTGGCCATGGATGCGGCACCATCTTTTACATACCGAAACTCCTCCGTGCCTCAGAAAGTACGATAAGAACTGTTTGGTCCCAGCTGTCATTTAAATACCTTTGGCAGTCATTAATTACGGGTAGTCAGTAGGCAGAAATTTTGGCACCAATCTCAAAACTCAATATATTTATTGCTTTTCCACATGTGAACTCAGGTGGTAGGTTTTACAAAAATATGATCGTTGTGGACCTTGTCGGGCACAGCTAAGTTGGAGAGAGGCAGAGTATACTATTTATAATAAATTATATATTGTAACTTTACTATTTATAAATTTATAAAGTAATTAAAAACACATGTACTTACCTAATTTAAAATTTATCATTTCAATATTCATTGATATTATAATAGCATAGAAATAGGTATAGGTATTAGAAATTGTTTTAATTTATTTGTGAATATATTAATTTTTTTTTGTTCTTTAATTATTTCTGGCAATTTATTAAATATATTGACTAGTGTACTTGTTGAGTGTTGCCAAAAAGTGTCGTGTTACCCCGTGACTATATTTATTTTTAGTTTGTGTCCCACTGCAGGGCAAAGGCCTCCCTTTTTTCCTTCCATTCCTCCCGGCTTTGGGCAAGTCTGGACCAATCTGGCCGATAGGCGTCAAGCTCGTCCCGCCATCTTCGCCTGGGTCTCCCGCGATGTCGTCGGGCATTTTCTGGGACCCACATTGTGGTTGCTTTAGCCCATGAACCGTTCGACATCCGGCAGACGTGACCCCACTTTAGTTTAGTCCCGTGACTATGCTCTATGTAAAATGCTGATACTCAAATGCATTCTGTTACAGTCTAACAAAATGCATTTGAGTCGAAACGGACTCATTGAATTTGCAATAGCCCAGATTGCACATACAATACATATAAAAACTGAGTAGTTTCAAATATCACCATTATAATAGCTACTTTGTACAACCTTACACAAAACTTCAGACTGCCTGCCTCATTGGTCCAACACAACTCCAACTATGACAAGCACACTAATTGAACAGCGAATGTAGGAGCGAAATTAGTCCATATCTTTCTGAGCACGTCTTGACCAGTCCATTGTTAGCCCGTAGCCCGGACCAGCCAGTGTATAGAACGGCCGGCACATTGTCCGATACTACAATATGGGACTATCTCGTGTATTGTGTGCTGTGCCCGCATGGTTTGAGTGTACGACGTATGTGTAGGAAAGTTAGTGCAGTGTATTTCATACTTTTTAAATAGCTATCTTTTATAAACGTTTTAGAAAAAAATATGAGTGTGCTTTCGTAAAAAGATGCACAATGATATCAGGTTTTATTTTTCAACACATTATTTTTAACACATTTAGAAGATGACGTGACTATCAGCAGTAGCGTGGTGAAGGCGATTGTCAATACGTAAAAAATGTATGGATTTGACAAAAGCTGTCTATGAATGTCACGATATCAATTGTTTATTTTTGGCGTTTCTAACATCGCCATCGTTAATAGAATGGCATTTTGTCTATAGAGCCTAATCTAGAAGAAATATAAATCTTCATACTAATTCAGTTCAGAAGAAAACGCCCTGGGTGTCGGGAGTCGCAGTGTGATTCCCGGCCACCGTAGGCGCGGGCCTACGGACGGCGAGCGTTGGGTGGCTCGTCGTCCGATAAGAACTCGACCCCGCTAGGGTCAGAGCCTGCCAGGGTTGCGGACTTTGTTCGAAAGAGTCAACGCGCGACCAGTCGCGCGTTGACAGGTCCTCCTAATGCCCTTTGCATTCCAGGGTCGGCAAAAAAAGCTCATGCTTTTTGAATTAGTTACCTACTATAACATACTATAAATACCTATCCTGCAGACCAACAATACAGAACAGAACAATTTGCAAACATATAGTGCCAACAAACCCATATCAAATTCTAATTGAAAATCGATTTCAATCAAGTGATAACACGATAATGTATGGGCGGTTCGTTAACATGAATATTACATTCAGTGAACGGAACTTTTTTTCTTTTTTTAAGGATGGGAAATCATCAAATGACTTCTTCGCGCGTCAGACTCTTACTGACTGAAACCCATCCATGTTCCTTCTAAAGCCGTTTACGTTCCAGGGCCGCGGTGACTCTTTCGAACAAATTCCGCAATCCTGGCTGGAAGTAAACGGAACATACAAACTAGAAAAAACTGGGAACTTTTCAATTATTGATAACAGATACCTTCATTATTCCTGGCTTCTTTCAAAAATCTACTTAGCCTTTACCAACTATGCTGGAGTCGGCAGTCTAACCAGATGCGGCTGAGTACCAGTATTTAACATAGAACTGCTTATCTGACCCACAATTCAATACTGGCACACAACACTCCTTGGCGAGACTTACATATGTCCGGTTTTCAACTTTTAAGTTTAAGCTACACGATAACTGACAAATGCTTGCACTGTCTGGACAGGTCCACTCAAATCTGTGTGGTACTTTCCTCAAAAGACCAATTCAGACATGAACCTACATGGTTCTCATATGATTTGACCAATATGATTGCATGGACTTTAAAAGAGACTGACCTCTGAGTTTGTTTCAGTGTTTCTTCTCAGGGAAACACCTGCACGAGGAGAGTTGTTAATTCATATAATCAAGAGGGAATGACAGCTCACTTCGTGATCACGTGACATCTTGATTATATGGATTGACAGCTCACCTCGTGATCACTTCACCCAAGCCTTCATTCGACATGTTCACAGAATCGACCGGCTGCGTCATCTAGTTTAAAATTAACCAAAAAGATTGACGTGTAAAAGTGTTACCTATGTGTAACCTACTTACATAATAAATATCATTTTTATCAACGGTAACGACTGCCAAAGATGTTCAAAAGACAGCTGGGACCAACGGCCTAACGTGCTTTCCGAGACACGGAGGCGTCTCGGCATGAAATGAATGGTAACCCATCTACGGACCTATCTCGACAAGTATTGCTTAACCTTGAAGATTCACTCGTGCGGCAGTATTTAGCCTCAAGCTTCTTCCAAAAGAAGAGAAATATGTCAACAAAATATTTGTTTAGAAACACACAATGTTTCTAAACAAATATTTTGTATGTCTTCCACATTTTCTTTAACCAAATTAAACATGTGTGATTTCAAAGGGCTTCCTCGACTTCCTTACACCGAATTTTCACATCAAAAGAAGCCGATATCTTCCAGTACGTAACTATATGTATGATGAATTTGTTTTCTGTAACCCAAAGGAAGTGTAACCCAGATTTTGGAGGTCAAAGTAAGTGCTTTCCAGTCGATGTCGAATGTGAAAAACGTAATTTCCAATTCATAATAAAGTTAAGATCATTTGTAGTCAGTAGTTCCGTTCGGTCGTAGTTGTGTTCATGGTGCCGCTGTACCTTATGAGTGTTTCTGGATTTTATGACTATATACCTACCTATTTATATATAAATAAATATAAAAAAATAAAAAAATATTTGCGCTCAATATCTAAAATGGATATTGGCTCGTGGCTAAATAATAACAGCCGCACGACAGTCGATCTTTAAGGTTAAGCAACGCTTGCCGAGGTTGGTCTGTGGATGGGTGACCATCTTAACATACCGAGACTCCCCCGTGCCTCGGAAAGCACGTTAAGCCGTTGGTCCCGGCTGTCATTTGGAGATCTTTGGCAGTCGTTACGGATAGTCAGAAGCCAGATAATCTGACACCAGTCTTGCCAAGGAGTACCGTATTACCCAGTTAATGGATTGTGGAGGTCTGGTAGGCAACCGCTCCACGTAAAATACTTGTATTCAGCTGAATCCGGTTTGACTGGAAGCTGACCCCAATATAATTGGGAAAAGGCTAGGCAGATGATGAATATCCAAAATAGATGTTGACCATTTTATGATTGTTCAAAATCGAGACCCGAGTCAGTTTTATTCTTAAAATGATGAATAACATTGTACCATGGCCGAGTATGTGAACATAAATTCACTAAAAAGTTCAGTATGTTGATAATATACAACAGCACAGTCGGTACATATGGCAATAATTAAATTAGCTAAGAGTAGCTTATTTTCAATATAATTACAAAAAACTGTTCCGTTACTGAGTGATTGAGTGACTGAGTGACTGATAGACAACGCACAGCCGAAACTGCTGGTTGTAGAAAGCTGAAATTTGGCATGTAGGTTTCTTGGGGAGTGTAGGGGATCACTAAGAGAGGATTTCCCGAAATTCCTACGGAATCGGGAAAAAACGGGATATGCGCGTGCGAAGTCGCGGGAAAGAGCTAGTAACTAAGTAATAATATTTTATGATTAATTAATTTATTATTAACTTGATGATTATTGTATATTAGATTTGGTGTGATTGTCAATTGATTGTAAATAAGCTTGTGTAATTTTAATATTGGGACTTGGTGCCTTAATAAAGAAAGTTTATATTATACTAGTTGCTGCCCGCTGCTCCGCCCGCGTGATTGTCGAAAATAATCCCAAGGGAACATACTACGGGGATGAAAACTGTCCTATATCCTTTCCCAAGACTCAAACAGTTTCTATACCAAATTTCATCTAATTCGGTTCAGCCGTTTGTAAGTAACAAACATACACACACACTCACAAACTTTCGCCTTTATATATTAGTGTGATTATTATATTATACTACTATGGTAACTGGTTATCTGTATTGTTGATTGTACTCCGCCTATAAAACTAGGTTCCTAAACACTACTGAGTTATATGGTCCCCTGGTGATAATAAAGTTAGGGTTTCACAGTATATACGAATGGTTTAGAATTCCTAGGTGGAGTCGTAAAGTTAAGGGCATTGTTAGGTTGGAGTGGCATCGTTGTACTCTTCACAGACATTGTTAGAACAAGATACAACAGAACATCAGGTACCTAAGCGTAAATGTGGTCAAAAATCATAACCACTATTCTTGAATCAAAGTCAAAGTCAAAGTCAAAACGTTTATTTCAATTAGGCCATTAAACGGCACTTTTGAACGTCATCATTTACAGTTAAGTAAAATAATAATACTACATTAATAAAGTGACTCTACTGTCCATTCATTCATCCATAACATTCTTATGGAGAAGAACGGACAAGAAACTACTACTACCATAGTTACTCTTTTCAAGTAATGGTTTTACAAAATTTGGTATAAAAATTAATTTTATATTATGTGAGGACGATGCACCCAGAGTATGCTACTTATAGGAACAAAGTATTAACAGCAGAGGTAAACTTATTCATTTTCTAAAGAAATGAAGGTAAATGGTACTCACATATTTATTTTATTTACAAATATTGGAACCATTAATTAAGCAGTGTGTGAGTTAACAGAAAAATAAAAACACAAAAAAGAAACAGTTTATCTATAAAGTTAATACATAAATCAACCAGTTTGATTTTGTCTACACCCTTGATTGCCCTATGGAGCAGGACCAGCATGTTTCCAAGCATTCTTATCCTGAATGTAATCTTCTAATTTGTAATATGCTTGTTAACAAAGTGTGCTTTTAAAATAAGTTTTAAATTTTCCTTCATTTAGTTCTAATATGTCACAAAGTATTTAATTGTAACATTTGTTTGAATGTTATTAACACGGCTATTGCGTCATTAAATACATATCTACGAGTATATGTATCTACATATTTCTCTGTTTTCAGATATATCTTTAGTAATATAATAAAGCTGAAGAGTTTGTTTGCTTGTTTGAGCCCGCTAATATCAGGAACTACCAGTCGGATTTGGAAAATTATTGTTGCTAATAATAGCCACATTTATGAGAAAGACCGGTAACGGGAAAAAACGGGTTATGCGTGGACGAAGTCGCGGGCAATAGCTAGTGTGAATCTTATATTTAAAAGATTATTTCTATTCTATTCTAATCAAGCGGGCAAAAATAAATAAGAGCGTTACTTCACATTTTCTAATATACCTAAACTTCACTTTTCCCCCCCTTATTCCCACGAAAGTACAATGCGGGCATGCTTTTCAGAATCCCGGATCCCAGAATCGTTCTAAATTCCTGAGATTGCTAAAAATGGCATACAAAATAGTTAGAACTCGTTATGAACTCTTATGGTATTTTTTTAATTTAAAAAGCCGATTCTAAAGGAACTTTTAATTTACAATGAAAGGTTTTTCATTAAGTTTTACAAAATTGCTCAAACCTGGGAACCCGGGATTACTTATTGATTCAGAAAGGAATGTCCATATTATTCTTTCAAGGGAAGAAGTTTAGTTACACAAGCGCCCGATTATCCGATCACTGATAATATCTTACTAAAGGTATGATTTTAAGTTTAAAGAATACATGGAGTGACTTTCATCGGGCTATAAAAACTCAATGGTAATGTACGGTAATAGTCACCCACTCAGAATCGACCCCGATAAAAAAAACCTAATGCAAAAAAACAAACTCAATTTAGCGACTCCGTCGAGCTATGCAGTAGAATCATCATCTGCCTAGCCTTTTCCCAACTATATTAGGGTGGTTTTTAGTCGATCCGGATTTAGTTGAATATCAGCATGTTACAAATAGCTTACGAGCCATTCACTCCTAAAAGAGGCAGAGAGCCAACACATGATCAGGTACTGTATCAGTTAATGGCAGTGTGAAGTCATAATCCTATTAGTTGGGAGCTGCCTCCAGTTTAAAAACCACAGAGTAAGGAAAGTTCCTACGGGAGCCAGAAGAGACGACATCCATCCATGCTGAATATTATAAGTTCCAAAGTAACTGTCTCTTTCTATTCGTTATAGTTTTGCGGTTAAACCTCTGAAAGGATTCGGATGACACCTAGCATTTGGGTAGACTATATTTCGTGGGTTAGGACAAACCTAAACTTAGGGTATCTATGTTCCCCTAGGATGATTTTCGACTTTTAGAAGCCAGAGCGACAACGGAAGCCAATACTTAATATTATCAATACGAATGTAACTTTGACTGTGTGTTTGTTACGTCTTTACGCATAAACCAATGCACCAATTTTGATAAATTTTGGTGTAAAGATTTGTTAGTTGGTGGAATGGATTGGTGGCTGTTGGATTGGTTGGTTGATTGCCAAGGTTGGTTTGTGGATGGGTGACCATCTTAAAATGCCGAGTTTCCTCCGTGCCTCGGAAAGCACGTTAAGCTGTTGGTCCCGGCTTTTGAAGATCTTCGGCAGTTGTTACGGATTGTCAGAAGCCAGTAATTCTTACACTAGTCTTGCCAAGGAGTAACATGTTGCCCAGTTAATAAGGTTGTCGAGGTCTGGTAGGCAGCCGCTCCCTATAAAATACTGGTATCCAGCTGAATCCGGTTTGACTAGAAGTCGACCCTAATATAGTTGGGAAAAAGGCTAGGCAGATGATGTTGGTGTAAAGATAAATTTGACTTAGTTATCTATGCATAAAGCAGCCATGTTGGAAAGTACAAACAGAGATTTAAACATTTTTCTGTCGATTTCTGTCGATGGGTGTCCTTCGGTTGTTTATTGCTCAAACATAAAATAATCAAAAATTCGATAAACAACCGTCGGGCACCCATCATCATTTGCCTTGCCTTTTTCCAACTATATTGGGGTCGGCTCCCAGTCATACCGGATTGAGCTGAGTACCAGTATTTAACGTGGAGCGGCTGCCTACCAGACCTTCACAACCCATTAACTGGGTAACCGAAGGACACCCATCGACAGAGAATGTTCATATCTCTGTTTATACTTATAAGCGTACAATAGAAATACACATATAAGCTGTCTTAACCAAGGTTAGAATTTGTCATTTTCTATGAGTAAACGATGTTACGCTCACTGACAAGCTTTGTATATTGTATGGAAAGATTCGACAATAGCTAAGGAGTAAAATTCCCTGCTGGAGTCTGCTTCCTGGTAGCTACAACCTGGGGGTTTTGAAGTCTAGAGTAAATAGGTTACATATAGGCAAGCGTGTGTCATCGCCAGCCACGTCGCCGCTTTTCATCATTGCGGTTAAACGCGAGCCGAAAAATAATAATAAAAAAAAACCGGCCATGTGCAAGTCGGACTCGCGCACGAAGGGTTCCGTACCATTATCTATAAAAACGGCAAAAAAATCACGTTTGTCCTCCTTCAATATTTGTTTTATTTTAATTTAATTATTTATTTTTGAAGTGATTCTGTGAATATTTTAAGCGTCTACCTGTTGCCGTTATCAATATCGAGTAAAAACAATCACGTTTGTTGTATGGAACCCCCTTAAATATTTATTTTATTCTGTTATTTAGTATTTTGTTGTTATAGCGGCAACAGAAATACATTATCTGTGAAAATTTCAACTATCTAACTATCACGGTTCATGAGATACGTTCTGGTGACAGACGGACGGACAGTGGAGTCTTAGTAATAGGGTCTCGTTATACCCTTTGGGTACGGAACCCTTAAAAATGCCCTCTCTAGCAGTGGCGTCTCGATACTCTATGTTGGAAACAGCTGATACCCTTTCAAATCAGCCGCTATCAGAGTTGAGTGTAGACTGGCAATTGTTTGATAGGCTTTTGTTTAGTTTTCGTAAAAGACATCTGCCCTTTCAGGGATTAAAGTAAGTCTAGAATGGGATCTCGTTTTAGAACTCCTTTGGCAACCTTTCTATGATGAATTTAGTATTGAGTCTATTCGCTTCTTATCGTTGGTTTGAAATGTTTTCTAAAATAATCGCTACTTAAATTACTGTTAGAAAAATAATACCATATGTGGCGGACTACCAAATTAATATTTTCACTAACCATGGAACAGTGAAGTTTATACATACATATATGTCACTGGAAAATTGTAGACTCCGTAAGATTCTAATAAATCTTGATAAGATTATAATTTCTCGATATATTATGAAAAAATCGTTTTGTAAAGACACGGATAAATATTAGAAACTAAAAATTGTATATTTTTAGTTTCTAATATTAATACGTGTCTTTCTTAAAAAAAAAAAAATATTTTAATTTTACAGTAATTTTCCGGTGTCATACACAACGCTTATAAACGCTATACCTCTTAAATGGTTATTGTACTCCTTATCATGAACAACTTTTACTATGGGGCCAATCCCGAAATCGAAATCCCCGAAAAAAAATAGCTGTTCAGTACATTTTGTCAAGTTATGCGCACATAAATGTAAGGGGCAGTTGATTTTTTTTTCACGCTTTCAATGTTGGTCCCATAGTAAAAGTTGTTCATAATGATGAGTACAATGATCCCTAAGAGATATTGCGTTTATTCTTTTACACGTCACGTTGTATAGTATGGTATTCGACAAGACTTTATGAACTACACTAGCTTCTGCCAGCGGCTTTGACCGCAATAATGTCGAAAATTCTCCTGAGGCAATTTACTTCCGGGATACAAAGTATCTAGCCCATGTTCTATTCCTGACATGGTCTAATCGTGTACTAAGTTTCATCCAAATCCAATCAGACATAAAGAGGTTACAAACAGACAGACAAAGTTACTTTCGCATTTATAATATTAGTTGAGCCATAAATGTTATAATATGGATTTATCTCGGTAAGCTGGATTACAACAATTTCCCTCACCAAAATAAACGTATAGTCCCTTAGGGAAATGTTGCTCTTATGATGAAAACACGTAGCTTTTATCTATTACGTCCTTCGGTTTCACTCCTGAATATAGAAAAATAAGAAAATTGCACCGTTCCGATCCACTTTCACAAAAACAAACATATTTCAATTCAAAAAATCTGCTATTCTACGAATTGACTACGCAACGAGAGTTCCGTGTAGTTAGAATAAATATTCAATTATTCAGCCTTGACCAATACATTTATTGGGTCAATCCGGTCGATTCTGTAAACATGTCGAAGTGAAGACTGGTGAAGTGATCACGAGGTGAGCCGTCAATCCATATAATCAAGATGAAATGACAGCTCACTTCGTGATCACGTGACGTCTTGATTATATGGATTGACACTCACCTCGTGATCACTTCACTCAAGCCTTCACTGCGACATGTTTTCAGAATCGCCCGGCTGATTGACCCAATACCAATGATTCTGCGTGTTTATGAAAACAGTTATATAAATTAAATATTCCAATATTGTGAATTTACTCAGTTCTAGTTACTATTAATTGTATTGGTTTTTAGATTTTATTTTTTGTTTTATTTAAAGACATCGTCTGATTTTTGTTTTTTATCTTATTTTATGAGTAACTAATTATGTTTTTACCTACCAGCTACGCTTGCGTAGTAACCGTCTCCAAGGTCTGATCTATCTTTGTATCGAAATTCTTTAAAATCGGTTCGGCGATTTAGGCATGAAAGCGAAACAACGGAACTTACTTTCGCATTTATAATCTTAGTCTGGAAGTTAGGACGAATTGCTATGGGTGTAAAAAAGCGTTATTTATCTTTATTATTTTTCTAGGTACCAATTCTATTTACACAGTCTTTGTAACCCTGGTAGATTCGTAACAGCAGATTGGTACCTATGGCGAGACACTAATTTAATTTAGAAAGGCTCTCTAGATCTGTCTGTCTCGGGTACAGATCAGATTATCTAAGGCATTACTGTAGTCAATTAAATTCAACTTAGGTTAAGCTAGTGAGTCCTCTTTCATAGACAAAGTAGTTCATTCTATTGCAGTCCTAGTATGAATGTTTGTTGATAAATCATTCCTCAACGGCACAACGGATTTCAATGACATTTCGCCATGATCTGGATAAGAACATAATGGACATACTTTTAGCCCAGTTAGGTATCACATCACACTATATCACACTAATCACTCTAAAGATTATGGTCTGGAATAAGACATAGGATACATATGGTATAATCATCCCGGGAGTATGTTCCCTTGGGATAATTTTCGACAATCACGCAGGCGTAGCCGCTGGCGGCAACTAGTATAATAATATTCTATTCTATGCAGCCTTCACGTGACGCCCTTAGAAAAACTAGTGTTGTCATAAAATGCTTAAATATTTTCAATTCGAATTTCAACGGTTCCATTTTGTAACCCGCACGAGGAATTCTAAAAATGTAACATCTAAATGAAGATGGCATTCAGTGAAAACCTCTGGAGCCATTTCCATTATCCTGTGCCACGGGAGCCTGACGTCATATTGACACATTTGCGCTGAGGGTTTGTGGGTTCTCTCGAGATATTTTTAGCTACATTTTTGCGAATTTTAGCCTTGAACTTTCAGTGGTGTTTTTTGGTGAACGAATAGTTTTTTTTTTATCTGTATCTTTTTGAGTGTTAACGTTTATAATGCTGTCGTTATTATATTATTTTGAGTGGTGAAATAAAGTCTGTTTTGCCAATGCTGTTGAAGCATTCCCTGAACAATTTACCAAAGTTTTCAGTTAAGAGGCCCGCCATTATCAACGATGTGTTTATAAAAACATTCTTTTGCAATTAATTATTCTAATCATCATTATCATTCACAGCCCGATTTCGCCCACTGCTGAGCATGATACAGTTTGTTGTGCCAATCCCCTCGTTCCTGTGTCAACCTCGTCCAGGTTCTGCCAGCGATGGCAAAAATATCGTCTGCCCATCTCACTGCTTGATGATCGACACTTCTTCTTCCAGTTCGCGGACGCCTTACTCCACCTATCATCAAAGTCAAAGTCAAACTCAAAACGTTTATTTCAATTAGGCCATGAAACGGCACTTTTGAACGTCATCATTTACAGTTCAGTAAAATAATAATATTACATTAATAAAGTGACTCTACTGTCCATTCGGAAAGGTAGATTCTTATGGAGAAGAACGGACAAGAAATTTCATAGTTACTCTTTTCAAAAAATGGTTTTACAAAATTTGGTATACAGTAATTAATTTAATATTATGTGAAGACGATGCACCCAGAGTATGGTACTTATAGGAACAAAGTATTACCAGCAGAGGTAAACTTATTCATTTTCTAAATAAATTTAGGTAAATGATACTCACTTATTTACAAATACTGGAATAATTAATTAAAAAGTGTGTGAGTTAACAGAAAAATAAAAACACAAAAAAGAAACAGTATATCTATAAAGTTAATACATAAATCAACCAGTTTGATTTTGTCTACACCCTTGATTGTCCTATGGAGCAGGACCAGCATGTTTCCAAGCATTCTTATCCTGAATGTAATCTTCTAATTTGTAATATGATTTTTTACAAAGTGTGCTTTTAGCATAAGTTTTAAATTTTCCTTAATTTTGTTCTAATATTTTATTCATCAAGCACCTTCCCAGTTGTCCTGCCCAGCCTTTCTAGTAGCCTTTATTCTGAAACATGAACGACAGGGCATAACTAAAAGTGGTAAAATGTTTCGTTAATTACTCGTCGTTCAAAAATGCTAAGTTTTATCTCGCTAGGCAAATTTTTCTCCGCCACAAAGGTTTTCTAATCTCAAACTAAGATCATCTAGCATTCTTCGCCGCGCTTGTGAGCGATGAAGTCCACGATAAAAAAGCCGAAACAGGACAAAAAGCGCGGTCTCATGATCATTAATTGTTTTTGGAAGGTCACGGAAAATCAATGGAAGGTCAAGTTCAAGGTGTAGTTCAGTAGGCTGTTGAATCTTTTGTGTTAGACTTGTGTTTTACGTATGTTAAGAAGAGAAGTGGCCGAGTAATCGTTGTTATAGGTATAGTTGTTTTGAGTAAGAATTCAATTCTTTTTAGGAGTTGAATCTTTTGAGGAGAATAATTACACATTTTCGTCTTTCTGGATAATATATCTCGCCCACATAATTATTTTACAGTTTTATTACAATACATTTATATTAATCGCTTCTGCCAGCGGTCTTGCTCGCGAGAAGGTGAAAATTTTCCCATGAAAACATACTCCCGGCATGCCCTATCCTATATATTGAGGGTGTGTCATGCTCACTCCAATGTCTCGCTGATGGTGGTGCGTGTATCGGATCAGTCAGTTCCCTTCAAAATGGTTGAGCTGAATGGTGCTGATGCACGCGTCATGTTCTTGAACGGGCGCCGTCAGTGGAGACTGGTCATCCCTTAGTTGGCACCGGCTTATTTTAGTATTTTATACTAAAAATTGTTTTTTCTTTCTTTACATTGTTCTCACATATAGAACAACAAGGTTAATCTAACCAGGATTTTTGTAAACATAAAATGGTTTAAAAGAGTGTCCGTGGAGTTTCTTGCACGTTCTTCTCCATAGAGATCTACGCTTTGGAACGTGCAAATAGCTTTACGGACAGACTTTGACAATTTAAAAGTACCTGTTAATAGTTTATTCAAAATAAATGCTTTGACTTAACTTTGAATTTATCCTGTATCTATTGCCATGTCTTATTGCAGGACATGTTCAACTTGTGTGCCAAGTTTTATCCAAATCCGTTTAGCCGTTAAGTCGTGAACAAGTAAGTCTCCTCTCTTTCAGAATTGTTATTAAGCAACAGTGTATGTATAATCGGAATTAAGATGCCGTAAAATATGACCATGTTCATAGGGGTGTGAGCCTGGAGATCTGTCATACAGGTCCCGAACCTAGTACAGACTCCAGCTCTCACAAAGGTTCTAGCATAAGGCAGAATAAGAAAAAATAAATTACTGTAACAATGTACCTTTATGAGAGAAATAAACCATATTATTATTATAACAAACAGACGAGACAGAGTTGCATTCGCATTTTAATATATTTATGAATTGGTAGGTACTTACTGTAACGTTGTAGCTGCAGCTAACACGTCTTCGTTCTTTTTTAAATTTTATTTTTGGCCTATTTACTATATTGATCTATCATCCAGTTAAAATAGTTACTAGAAAACTGCATTCCATAAAACCAGGAGACTAGATACACAAATAAAAAAATAAGCCCGGGTCGTAGTGCGGAGTGCATTCGTCCATTTTGTGTTCCAAACGCGGGAATTTAATGGCAGGGCGGCCATCTTTTTTCATTTTATTTTATTTTTATTTTGTTCCGGTATGTAGGGCATAGACTAAAGGCAGGTAATTGAGTCTGGCTGCATAATGTAGCCTCCTTTTTCTCGTGAGGGATATTAAAATTCATCGTTACATTTTTCTTCTCTGTCGAGTCGAGGACGATGGTTATTGTTTGAAACTACGTTTTTGCTCATTAGCGAAGAAGGACCGTGGCTTTTTAATTTTATTTACATGCATTTTATTTTGTAGTATTTTTATGGTTATTTACGAACACAGATGTTTTTATTAATTATATTATTATTGTTTTTTATTTTTTTATTTATTATTATTGACCGTTCAGAACTGTAGGTACGAAAAAAAAATTGCGTCGACATTTTCCTAGTAGGATATTCGTATGTGTTTAACGTGTTTGAGTGTCAACAAATTTGAGCTTACTCAGAGAGCTTTGAGCTTGCATCTTCTGATGCTCTAGTTAGTGTTGGAGAAAATCAACAACTCGTATCAGACTAATATTTAGTAACCTTATAGCTGTGCAGCTCGGCGCACATGAGATATCATTTAAGTTTTCCATCTAGTGCCTCATATTCTCTCTTTAGGAAGGTTTCTAGTAGTAGGTACTCGTAGGTAGTTATAGTAAGTTTGTTGTGGTTATAGTAGGCGCCAGATAATCGTGGAATAACGGTCATTGACCCACCTACAATTATTGACATTTTTAATTTAAAAAACGGAATTAATGACACAAAGCTGTCCCGAATCATCATCTCTCGTGATCCTTAACATTGTCTAATAATGAAAAACGATTCATATTTAATTGTTCAGGTACCTATGAACAGTTATTAGGGAAAGGTCAATATACTTTATTCCACATTTATCTGGCGCCTACTATAGCATAGAAAAAACATACCAAGACGTGGGAAACTTTTTCCTGATACATTGGTACTCGTGATTTCTTCACTAGTAGGCAGTGTACCTGGGTGGGACTTGCACAGACCAGGAAAACATGACACAGAAGGGTGGTCGCTTAAACTGAGCATTGCGTTGAACAAGGCTACCAATGTTTTTTTTTTATTTTTTATTTGAGATGGGTTTGCTCTTGACGACTTTGTCTGTGTCATCTATGATAAAGGTGTGATGATGTAGGAGTAAAATGCCAAAACATAATTACAGAAATCAAACATTTCATCCATCATATTTTGGGAATGGGAAAACTAAATCCAAAAGCTGTAACGACCCATCTGTCAGAAATATTGAAGCTATCAATCTGGCGCAGTATAGCCAGTCGAGATTAATTCTCAATCCATCTAAACAACTAGAACAATCCCTCTGTGAACCTAACGTGAGGGATAGGATTACGTAACTGCAGAGATAAAAATATTTCTATGAATGAAGATTGACTGATGTTGTTTTTTGGTAGTGGAAGCAGTGAGAGTTGTATTTTTTTTAAAAACGTTCGGCCATTTCAGCATAAATTTCTTTCAAATTAAAAAAAAAATCAAATCTACATATATATGAAGGAGTTATAACATACATAAAAACAAAAAATACAATCCGTATTGATAACCTCCTCCTTTTTAAGTCGGTTAAAAACAGTACCTATCTATTGTTGTAAAAAACCGTTTTCAGGGAGGCCGTTCAAAAGTAAATACTTTTGAACGCTGGAGTACATCACATTAAACCATGGTCAAGTTCTCTTCTGCAACCACCATTCTATCAATCTTGAATGCTGCAATATATCTTCCATTAGGGACTCTCTTCTTTTGTCACAAGCACGATTTCAAAGACAGTTTTCCTATGCACTAGGTACTTGCCCACTTTAATGTTGTAATCCTTCAACTGTAGCGGCATCAATTCCGCCACAAGAAAAACTAACGAAGCGAAATTTCCGTGGCAAAAAAAAACTGTAACGCCATTTATCCCGCCAGCGAAGAACTACTAACGAAATCCTGCATCACAGTATCAGAGTTTTCCGTGCGATTTGAACATATACAACAGTCTGAATATCAACTAAATCGGGCAGTTACCCACCAGACACAACAACCGTCTGGTCGGATCCTCCTTGTTCTATGGAGGCTTGTGAGACTTTTACTCCCTGTTTCGCATCCTTCTGTGGGTTCGATTCCCACCCAGGACAAATCTTTGTGTGATGAGCATGATCATTTGTTCTGTGCCTGGGTGTAAT
The DNA here is from genome assembly GCA_905163435.1 of Mamestra brassicae. Taxonomy (NCBI): domain Eukaryota; kingdom Metazoa; phylum Arthropoda; class Insecta; order Lepidoptera; family Noctuidae; genus Mamestra; species Mamestra brassicae. Next base: position 18,328,900 of record LR991000.1, on the reverse strand, counting down.
TTGTCCATAATATGTATGTATTTAGAAATATATAAGTAAGTTTATCAGTTGTCTGGTTGCCATAGGACAGGCTCTGCCTAGTTTGGGATCGGATGACCGCGTGTGAGTTGTCCCAAGATATTATATTATATTATTATTATATTATTCTATGCAACCAAAAAGAAAACCTGAGCAACAACAGTAAAATTCCTAATGAGCTAAGAAATCAAAATATCAAAAAACTCTTATAAAGAAAAACAGCGCAAAGCCGAAGCCCCATCCATCATATTGAAAGCCGCAGACAAAGTTAGGAACAAAAAGAACCTAATAAAAATGCAAGTTAGTATTCGCCGTGTAGTCTCCGACTCTCCACCAATCGCCGACTCGAAGGTCCATTAATTAAAAAAGTTACCCACAATGTTCGTGCGTGAACACAAACTGGCAAGCGGATCAACTACATAAATAAATCAACTTTATTTCCAACTTCATACAGTTCATATTCAGTTGTCAGGTAGACAAAATGAACTGGCTGGCTGAAAGTCGCTGACATCAATTATACAAGTTAAAATCCGCGCTTCGATCATTAAAACGAACGATCGGTTTGTTTTGTGAATAGACCGGCTAAGTTATGAATTGCCCGGTTAATTCGAGAACTGGGGAAAGTACACGGTTGATTTTTCGGTTATTTTGATGATAATTTGAAGTTGGTTTTCTTTCGTCGTAGTTGGGACATTTTAAAATCTACGCTCATTTTGATTCAAGAATTTTAATTAGTCATTTTTTTTAGCTTCTTAACTCAAATGAATGTCTTTCAGCGAGAGCTCAAGAATATTTATTCATAAACAGAAGGTGTTAAATGCTAACAGAAAGGTTACAGTTCAAATCCCTTGAATAGGGAACCCCCCTTACATAAGCAATTAGTTTAGTGGCACTGACAAGAGAGGAGGATACTTTTAATTTAATTTAAACTGAAAATGGCTGCATATTTTCTCTAATTAGGAACATTTGAAACTTAGACTGCACCAGCTGTTACAAAAGCCGTTAACTTAAACCGATTTGAAGAGCCATTCGATCGACTGATTTGAAAACTTAAATTCCGAACAAGATTCTTAGCTTTTTTTGTATTTGTAATTTGACGTTTTCGTAGTTTTTATTTTTTCTCTTTCATAGACAACACTGACAACAATATTATTTTTGTATGAAAATGTTACACAAGTTTATTAATTTTATTTATTTATATGATGATATTTTATGATTTCTTTGTGTCGGAGTTTGCGTGAAGATAGGTCTTACTTTCTACGAAAGGTCACGTTCAAGTTTTTATAAAGAAAATTGTTGTAAACGGTAATAGACATTCCTCGGAGTAAGATATCAAGAACAAGTTATTTGTCTATTTCTAGAAAAGAAATGAAACAAATTGTAAGAACTTCTAACAGAAGCTGTTTATTTGTATTCATAAAAATAATATGAGAAAAGTCTATAAGGAATATAAATGTTTGAAGAAAAGTAAATGAAAATATTATTGACAGTGAGTAAAGTGACTTGTTTTGATCTTGCTAGATGTTTTAGCAATACAGTGAGCTGTTTCATACATTGTTGTTAAATGATAAATTATATTTATTTTGCAAGTAGGTTAAACATATCAATCATGTCAATCCTTTTTGGTCATGTTACCTAGATGAGGCCGGTGTTTCCTAGCTGACTACCCTGAGAAGAAGCACCGAAAAAAACTCAGAGGTCAAAGTCTCTTTTAAAGTCCATACAATCTGTACTGGTCAAATCATATGAGAACCATGTAGGTCTAGACTAACTCAAATGAAACCTTAATATGGCGGGCGGTATACATGGTCGTCACATTCACAATACGTTATATGAAATCCATGCAGACCAGTGTCTGAAATGATCTTTGTTGTTGCTGTTGATCTTTGTTGTTGTTCTAACCATTGATTAACTACCATGAGTATTATAATTAGGTTGATGTAAAGGAGTTGTTACATCAACAAATGAAGATATCGAGAAGAATACAGCTTGGATGAGCCGCTTTTAGCAAATTGGATGACATTCTGAAGTCTGCCAAAATTCCACAATGTCTGAAGTCCCGCCTCTATAACCAGTGTGTTTTGCCCACCATGACTTACGGTGCTGAGACACGGACGCTTATACAGGAGGTTGTGTACAGACTGAGAGTTGCACAGAGAGCCATGGAGCGTTCCATGCTTGGCATACGTCTATTAGATCGAGTTCCAAACGTCGAGATCCGAAGACGTACGAAGGTTTTCGACATCGGAAAACGAATTGCGGATTTAAAATGGGGCTGGGCAGGACACCTGGCAAGGCGCGGTGATGATAGGTGGAGTATGACAATGACCGAGTGGCGCCCGAGGACTGGAAGAAGAAGTGTTGGTCGGCCGATGGCGTGATGGGCGGACGACATTGTTGCCATCGCGGGTAGAACCTGGATGAGGCTGGCACAGGAACGTGGGGATTGGCACAAGAGAAGAGAGGCCTATGCTCAGCAGTGGGCGAAGTCGGGCTGTGGATGATGATGATGATGACATAATTTATCTTAATATATCGTGCACGTTACGTCTGTGGTTAGAATACGTTGAATTGTGAGTCCATTTTTAGGGTTCCGTTCCCAAAGGGTAAAACGGGACCTCCTCAATAAATGATAGCAAATGGACTGGGATTGCTGAATTCTCATGTCTGTCTATTGTTTACACTACTTTAAAACATAACATCACGCCGGTACGCTGTGAAGAGGTAAGCACATGTGAACTACTAAAAAGTGAAAAAAAAACTCTTTACAAAAAATACAATACACTTCCAAATAACAAACACTACAAAGTATAAAATAACTTAAACTTCGGAAGACGGTTTCAAAAAACGAAAAAGAAACCAAAACACCTAACACCAAAACACCAACTGCACTTTCTTGTTATTGTATTTTATTTGGAAGTCCGTTGTATTTTTTTTTTGTAAAATTTTTTTGACGTTACAGTAGGTAAGCCACTAGAAACTTCATACGAGGTGTCTGAAAATTCATTACTTCACTGCAGTGAAAAAAAAGTTACAAAACTGCGAACTGAGCGAAATGGGCGAAATGCTTTTATTTCTGCCATAACAAGGTTAGGGACGCACCGGCGGAGTACATCACGTTCAAAGTGCTGACGATGGTGTTACACCGCTAAGGTTTGTTCAGACGTGCCACTAACCAACCACACTTAGCGACTAAATGTGGCGTGTACGGATCACAATGTTTTCAAACAGTGTGAGAAAGTCGCAGTTCCATTCGCACGAAAAATTTGCACTTGGCACCGACATTGTGATCACTACAACCACTGAAGATGCTCTCAAATATAGGCTTCCGCGAAAATGCACCAACCATGCGACAGGACGGTACAATGTTGAGTTGCACATATCTGCAAGAGTAATAAGGACAACATTGAGAAAAACAAGGGGTTTTATCGCAATGTAACCTACAAGTAGCTTTTTTTTTAAGGATGGGAAATCATCAAATGACTTCTTCCGCTCTGGGTGGAGCGGAAGGGCGTGTCAGACTCTGACTGACTAAAACCCATCCGTATTCCTTCTAAAGCCCTTTGCGTTCCAGGGTCGCGATGACTATTTCGAACAAATTCCGCAACCCTGGCCAGGATTCCGCAACCCTGGCAGGAACCTACAAGTAGCTGCACCAACGCCAATCTCACTAGCATTTAAATAGTTTTGCTGCAACTTCCAACGACATTTTGCCACTAAACTACAGTTGCGGTTGTGGCACGTCTGCACCAACTATTCAGTCCGGACCGGAATCCCCAGAGCCTCCCCTTAACAATTACATCGGACATATACGTAGACATAAAATTGACAAACACGCAATTAGTTCACAGTGACATCACTATCAGCAATTATTTGTCTTTTGAAGAACTGGCACATTGACGCACGTGTTTTGTTTTTGATTGACAAAGTGTGACGTAAGTTAAAGGTGGAATTAAAAAGTTGGTGTGTTGGCTGAATGTTTGGGATATTAAATTGTGGTTAGTAGGTCAAGTTGTGTAATGGAAATCAATATCTATACATGTTAGGGAATAAGGTCGCTTTTCGTGTTTGTAGGTACGTGTGACCGCGTTGGTCTTCCAAACTGCGCTATGGATTTAATTTCTGTTTTCACTATATTTTAGAAAATATTATACCTCAATCCGTGCTATATCGTACTAATATTATAAACGCGAAAGTTTGTAAGAATGGATGGATGGATGTTTGTTACTCTTTCACGCAAAAACTACTGAATGGCTTTTGATGAAATTTGGCACAGTGGTAGATTATAGTCTGGAATAACACATAGGATACTTTTTATCCCGGGAAAATGTTCCCTTGGGATAATTTTCGACAATTACGCGGGCGGAGCCGCGGGCGGCAACTAGTAATACATATAAAATAGCTCGGTCTGTTTGTCTGCCATCTTTTTACACCTTAGCCGCGAAGGCAGTCTCAATGCTTAACATTGATGTAGCCTACGATCTGGAGAAAAACATACTTTTTATTGCTTTTTATCAACATACCATGCGGGCAAAACCGCGCAAAAAACGTTTATTAATATAAATATATACTTAAGTATTGCTATAGTAGGCGCCAGATAAATGTGGAATAAAGTACATTGACCTTTCCCTAATAACTGTTCATAGGTACCTGAACAATTAAATATGAATCGTTTTTCATTATTAGACAATGTTAAGGATCACGAGAGATGATGATTCGGGACAGCTTTGTGTCATTAATTCCGTTTTTCAAATTAAAAATGTCAATAATTGTAGGTGGGTCAATGACCGTTATTCCACGATTATCTGGCGCCTACTATAGTTAGTATTTTACTTCAATTCAATGCTTCAAGAATGTCTTTTCATTTCTCATTTTCTTTTCAATGACGAGAAATTATGAATTTAATATCTGCCAGCGAGCTATTCAGGAATATAAATTAATGTTCCACTTACTTTAGTCCTACACCGCAGCTGCGTTCAATTTCAAACTAGCCGTACAGTGTGCCCACAGAGCAGGGAGGCCGTTGATAGAGACGGCAATAGGGTATAACAGACAGACGAATACACTTTCGCATCTATAATATTAGTATTATTATGGACAACACTAGGAAGTGGTGACGGGCGGGCGTTTTGGGGGGCTGTCTTTATGTAGAACTTTGACGTTCAAAAAGTGCTGGCACTCAGCCTAATTTGAATAAATGACTTTTGAATTTTGAATTGAATTTTGGATAAGCTAAACTAATTTCCCTACATTTTGACTGGTTTTTGACATTGGTTGTCGTGGCCTTTTGATCGTTGTACAAACTAAGTTTATATTGTATTGTTTTTATCTTGTAATTATTTTATGCAATGTACCTAATATTTGCGCGCCCTACGTGGCAGAATGGGTAATGAGACTATTTATTTAATTTAAGACCATTTAATGTACTATACTCGGACAAATAAATTAATTTTGAATTTTTATGCGTTTCACCGTTCCCCGTACTACTCACGAATAGAAGAAAAATAAATAAAGAAAAAGTATTTATTGTCCCAGAACTGACATGCATACAAAATTATGAAGCTAAACTAAAATTCATTAACTACGGTATTAGAAGTCACTGAGGAGCTCGTGGCTAAATTATAACAGCGGCATGGGCCGATCTTCAAGGTTAAGCAACGCTTGCCGAGCTTGGTCTGTGGATGGGTGACCATCTTAACATACCGAGACTCATCCGTGCAAAAAGCACGTTAACTCGTTGGTCCCAGCTGTCATTTGGAGATCCTTGGCAGTCGTTAAGGATTGTCAGAAGCCAGTCATTCTGATTCCAGTCTTCCCAGTTAATGGGTTGTGGAAATCTGGTAGGCCGCTCCACGTAAAATACGGGTATTCAGCTGAATCCGGTTTGACTAGCAGCCGACTCCAATATAGTTGGGAAAAGGCTCGGCAGATGATAATATTATTAATAGTGATGAAAAAAAAACGAACAGAAACCGTTAGTTTTGAGTGACGACGATGACAGCAGCCAGTCGATTCTGTAAACATGTCGAAGTGAAGGCTTCACAAGCAGTGATCGGATAATCGGGCGCTAATATACCTACCTAATTAGCGCCCGATTATCCGATCACTGCTTATCATTCATAATTCGAAAAAAAAAATTAACTCTCCGTCCAAGCTGCAACTTAATTAACTTTTTAAGATCGAATCGCAATATCTAGAGCACACTTTACCTAGATACTGTTGGCCTACATTCCACATTTTTCTCTACAAGTTAGAACGCCCATCCATATTAAACGAAACTCATTAAAGTTCTTACAGGAGATTAGTTATCGGTACGACTAACAAGTAATTGGGTTATATTTTGGTTCCCTACATCTTGAAACATTGAATCATTGATGAATATTGTATGAGCACTGTTTCCAATGTGGGAAGGAAATAAAAAGGTCGTACAATGGATCCTTTAGGAATAGTTATTCATTTATTTAACTTTATCAAGTTCTGTATTAGTGCCGTAATGTTGTTTTTTCGGGGAAATTCAGCTTTATTTATTAAAAAAAAATTAACCATTTACAACCTTCTTTTTAATAAGGCTGTGAGTTTGCGTTCGTTGAAAAACACAAAAATGTTGGAATGCCGCTGATTTACAGAATTGCTTCGTATACTTTACGAAATCGTCACCATCGTCATTTAAATTGAAAGACTTCCACTGCTGGGCAAAGCCATCCAACCGTCACCACATTGATATTGCATCCAGCGGACTCCCGCTGCTCTCACCAGCCCTACTATGAAGACTTGTCATTGCCGTCATGATTCTACTGTGAAAAAGGGATAGTTAGATTGAGCTCAATCTCTGTCGCAGCGTAGTCATTGACACGTCCAAGTAGGAAACAGAACACCGGTCCACCTCGCAAGAGGCCGTTTCTGTAATTATTACCTAAACATAAGGTTTGTCCAAAGTAGTAAGTTAGTCTTTCTAAAATTAGCTCTATAATACAATTACTCCTAATAAGCTTATACATAGATTAACTCCTCGCGTTAACAAATAGGATCACGTGAATATTTTAGAAGGTACGAACAATAAGATGGCTGCCGTCCTAGGAAAGAACGGGGAGCTTCGTAACGTTCGTATAGTGTGCAATTATTCGAAAAGAATAGAAAACATTTATTCGACACAAACACAACACAACAGCAACAAACACTCAAAGAGAAGAATTATATGAAAGAGAGAAAGAAAGAAAGAAAAATGTTTATTTGTTGCACAGGACAAACAAAACAGTAAAATAAAAATTAATAACTAAACAGTAATATAATATAACAAACATGGATAATTATCTGTGCGAGGCCAAAATGGTCCCTATCTCAGCTTATGCTGCGATATCTAAAAAATAAATAACGCAACGCTGGTATTCTGATAGGGCCAGTCAGCAACGATACAATAAAACTGCGCTGAACATGGCCCATACTGAAAGGGTTACCATCTTATCATTCGTGCGATATTATTAATTACATGTCTCTCTTTTTATGACAGATATGTAATTAGGTACAGTATGTTGGTATTGCTGCTGACTCCATCATTTAATGAACTCCAGTTAGTTTTTGTGTACAGTTTACCTTCCCTCGCCTTCGCTCTCGTGATATATATCACGTGTAATTTCTCAGTGACAGCCCGGAGTTTGGAAGGTTGTGTTGTGACACCTCCGTGCTTCGGAAAGCACGTTAAGCCGTTGGTCCTGCGCACATCTCTCCCCGGTCGTGTCGGGTTGCCGTCCCATCGGAATATGAGAGTGATGGAAGAGGGAGTGCACCTGTGTTTGCGCACACACTTGTGCACTATAATACGTCCCGCGCCGATGGCTAGTCTCGGTTGAGAGTGGCCGCCATGGCCGAAATCGTTCAGGAGGACACACACACAGGTTTGTATATTTTTAAGGGGAAACTGTAACATTGTCACTCAGTGATCTCTCAGTCTACATTTTTTTTATAATTAAAACTTTCCATCTCAAAGTTTCCTCAAAATGAACAAAAATATCTAAGAGAAAAGATAAAAAGTTTAGGATTTAGTTAAGATGGTCGTTGAAAACTTCCATTTAGATGTGTCTGTGGTCTTTCGATCCTTTTTTAAAGCTGAAAAACCCACGGCGTATGAAATTAAATTGGTGTCAAAAGGAAAGGTTTAAAGGGACAAAACGGACGAATTCGGAGGAATATAACCTTAATATGAATGCAGAACAGACTTGTACTATCAATAAGAGCCTCTATTAGTATGCAGGTGGGGGCCATATCTTATCTGACATAGTCCATAATAACTCATTTCGAAATACGCAAGCAGGTTCTAACCTAATATAACCTAAAGGATCCCCAGTCAAGTTTTATTAACCGTACCTTTCTCATTTAACATAAAAAACCAGCCAAGTGCGTAGGCCACGTACAGTGAAGGGTTCTGTAGTTACACGTCCCGTAAACAATGCCAAAACAGAAAACTATTAACTCGTCAAGTCTAGGTATCGTATACTTTTCTTATCTCTGAAATAACGGTTTAGTTTTTAGGGGGTTATGAGACATAACCCCCACATATCACACAGCTTAATATTTCGTAAACGGATCTCTGAATTGATCCACGAATCCCTCACACGATTGGACAGACTGGGAGCTACGTACCTTAAAATAAACGTGTGCGTCTCGGGACGCCCAACAGAAGTGAAAACTTAAACTAATCTAAGTTGAACTATTTAATATGTGAAGCGTCTGTCCGAAATACGTCTAGCGCTGTGGGTTAGAGTGAGAGAGGAAGAGCCTGCCTACCGCTGCCATATGCATGAGAGAAAGGGAAGCCGAAAGACTGGCGCCGTAACGCGTTACGTTACGAAGCGGTTTACCCTCCCATAAGAAGTTATCACTTCAAAAAAGTTTTCCTGATCTTTTAGAAAGAACCCTAAAAATAAAAGGAAAGGAAGATGTTATTTTATCAATTTCCTGGTAACGTCCACTTTTGAAACCATCACTTAACTTCAAAAAATGTGGGTCGAAGCTAATTTCCCTAAAGGACGGGTGATTGTCGTACATAAGTCTATAGGGAGTTTGAAGAGGCCAATTTATTAGGAAAATATTTCCACTTTAATGGAGTCACGCCCTGGTCGCGACATGAAGACGTTTTTAATCTGTTTGCTTGCGTTTGAGATTAATAAGAAATGCCTGGATAAATTGGTCCTTTGCTCGTACCAAAGGACCAATTTATCCAGCCATTTTTTATAGTTTTCCGTTGAAAACGTATTTTCTAAATGAGGTCAAAGTTGAATTTTGTTGACTGACATTAGTAGATATTATTTAGCTGAGCAAATTCTGCGTTGGATTTCGAGGTCGGACAATTTAACAGGTTTTCCATCAGAAATGACTCAATAGCAGCCAATAGTGATTTAGATTTGTGACTGTTTATCGGCAATTGGCCCACCCCTACTACAAGGAGTTGAAATTAGCTTTCAGTAGTTACAGCTCTGCCAAATAATTTGCGAAGAATGGCAGTAGAAAATTTATTTATTAATTAAACTTTATACAATAGTGGTACATGGGCGGACTTAATGCATCAAGGCATTCTCTACCAGTCAACCTTTGGGTTATAAAGACTATACTGTGGTAGGTGTACAATAAATAAAAATAAGATTTAAAATGAATTTTAACGTTTCGGAAAGGATATACAGATAATATATATAATACTAATATAATATATTTCATATTTATTACTTTTTAATAATCATACCGATTAAGAGAATTCATAATACTCATGACGAAAATGTAACGCTATGTTGTGTATATAATTTAATAGTAATTTAGAACCACTAGAGCAAATATATATTATTGATAAAAAGCGGTCCTTGATTCTTCGAAACGTATTTTGAATTGTAGATATACACTTCTCATCAAAAAAATCGAAACACTTTCGTTTTTATTGTTTTTGTCCTAATTTTTTACAAAAGAGAATTAATTCCATGAAAAAAAAAACATTATTGTGTAGCTGGCAGTTTGGTCATTACAGTAAGAAGAAAAAAATCAAAATTCGAAATTAGAATTTCATTTGTTTATCCTATAAATGAAATTAATCACTGTTTTGAGACAAATGTGTATTTAGGGTTGGAGTACGTTTCTCGTTTAAAAACTAAAATTAGCGCTTGTCTTTAAACTTTTTGTTTCTTATTTCATTTACTGTGACTTTGGGACGTCTGAAAAAACTTTTTTTTCTAAAACATATGGATACTTCGCCCGCAGAAGCCGCCCAAGTGGTGGCATTGCTGGATTCTGGACTTAGTCAGCGTGTTGTGGCTGCAAGATTGCATCTAAGCTTATCATCTGTTCATAGAGTCTACAAACGCTATCGGGAGACTGGTTCGTTCACGCGCCGTTCAGGATCTGGCAGGAATCGGGTCACTTCTGAGCGAGATGATCGATTTATTGTAACAACCTCTTTACGAAATCGACGCCTTAACGCTTTTCAACTGCAGCAGCAGCTTCGCGTTGTACGAAGAGTAGCTGTAAGTGACTCTACAATAAGAAGAAGGTTGAAGGAACGCGGATTGGCACCGCATAAGCCAGCGAATGGGCCGAAATTAACTGCAGACCATCGAAGAGCCGCCTTAACTTTGCACGCGAGCACCTAACTTGGTCATACCTTCAGTGGAGCAAAGTACTGTTTTCTGATGAGTGTAAAATTATGCTGTATGGTAACGACGGAAGGAACAAGGTCTACAGAAGAGATGGAGAACGCTTTGCACAATGCTGCATTGAAGAAAAGGTCAGCTATGGTGGCGGTTCGTGGACGGTTTGGGGAGGAATCAGCGCCGACGGTAAGACAGAACTTGCCTTTGTATCTGGGCCACGGCTGCCTGCACTAAACTCTCATCGGTACATCGAACAGTGTCTTGAACCTCATGTGATGCCCTATGCACATTTTATTGGCAACGACTTCATATTCATGCACGACAATGCTAGAGCTCACACCGCGGGCGTCGTACGAGATTATCTTACCGAAGTCGGTATCTCCATTATGGTATGGCCAGCAAGAAGCCCGGACATGAATCCCATTGAACATCTATGGGATGAATTAAAGAGACGAATTCGAGCAAGAGATCCAGCCCCAGAAACACTTAGCCAGCTGCAAAATGCAATCCAAGAGGAATGGGATAATATACCACAACATGTGATCGTGACTCTCATCCGATCGATGAAGAACCGTATGGAAGCAGTAATAAGAGCTCGCGGAGGGAATACAAGTTATTAAATAAACGTTTCTTACATTTTTTTTCATTTACGCGTGTTGTTTTACCCATTTCCTTCATATTCCATACAGGGTAAAAATTACTCATTATACAAAATACGAAACCTATGAAGATTTAATTTGAATTTAGAACATTAACATTAGGATTTAAAAACCTCATACTACTCACTATTAAATGACATTTTACATTTATTCCTAAATATACACATTTTTCTGATAATCCTTATCAAATCATAAACTGCGAGGTGTTTCGATTTTTTTGATGAGAAGTGTATTATATCTACATAATGTTTATTTACAAAAATTTGAACCAAATTCTAGGTACAGGCTATTAAAAGAAATTCGGTGGAAACAGCCCACACGTTCGGAAAGTTTTGATATATAACCGTTGAAACAGAACAAGTTCTTGGAATTCGTCAAAAGATAGACAATACAGGGTGATTTTTAAATACTAAAATTTACCCCCAAATTTTTCAGGGCGAACGGTTTCACAAATATGAAATTTCATGAAGAGAAACAAAATAAAAATAACGCCATGTCACAGAATTGAAAATAAAAAGCTGTCGTTTCCTTAATTTCTAGAGTTTTGCAATCATTTCATATTTCGGAGTTGTTCCCGTACTAAAGTTGTTGACATTCTTGAGTACTTTGACCCCATAAAAATGCCTTCAAATTAAAAGTTTCCCTGCACCACAATCTCATTACAAGTCGAACTACATGAAACGTTTAACCTTTTTGTACTTACTCGCACTATGAATCTATTTTTACACCATCGATTCAATAAAATATTGGTCCTTCTTCACGTTAAGAATTCTGCAGTGAGTCCGGTATTCAATTAATGTATTTCAAGCTTCGACGAACGAAGGGCGAGAGAAGGGTTTTTTCCTTGGAAGAGGAAATTAAATCGTGACGATATTTACTCGCCTTCGAAGATATTTCTTTGGGAGGTGGGAAGGGAATTAAATAATCTTTTTATTAGTATTTGCTCTTCATTTTCGTTGATTAATTTAATTGGGTTTTTGTCTAAGACCAATCTGATTGTCGGGGTTACGGGAATGATTTATTTGAGTCAAGATTTTCCTGTAACCGGAATCCTGAAAATAAAGTGTAGCCAGTACTTATTTTTGCATATATTAAAGGAACATTACCACTGTGACGTGATTTGCAATGGCCCATATGGAATGCAAAATTTGGCGACATGTGGTTATACAATCGTAGACCCATCGGTCACCTCCTTCTACGAAGCAGTAATGCTAGTGAAGAAGGAGGCGGGCCGCGTGAGGAAGAGGCAAACCTCACGCTCCAGCCACCGCAACAGAAGGAGACGCCCCGGGCGTAGGGAGTCGCGTATGGCGAGCGTTGGGTGGCTCCCCGACCGATCAGAACCAGGCCCGGGTCGACGGCGCGTTGTGCTCCATGCTCGCCTCAAAGAGATGTCAGCATAATAGATGGGGCCTGCTAGGGCCAAAGCCTACCAGGGTTGCGGAGTTTGTTCGAAAGAGTCACCGCGACCCTGGAACACAAAGGGCATTAGGAGGAACACGGACAGGTTTTAGTCAGCAAGAGTCTGACACTCCCTTCCGCTCCGCCTAGAGCGGAAGGAGTGATTTGATGATTTCTCATCCTTAAAAAAAGGTGTGGTAACCCTGTTCAGAACATGAGCCACACGTTGATGTACCTTAAGTGCCTATAGGCACTTTGAGGGATTTAATGAATAGGTCCAAGAAGAAGTTACGTATATTTTTATATTTGAATAAAGATAAGACCCCTTTCGACGTAAATCATGTTCATAACAACTTATAATCATCCAATTCTGTTTTTTTTTATTTAAATATGCGTTTGCTCTTGACTCTAGTCTAGGTCATAGATGACAGAGACAAAGTCGACGATGGAGTGAGCTTACCCAGAAGAAGCCTGTGCACTCTTAATTTTGAAGAGATTAGGGTTGTATACGTTCGGAAACACAGACGCAGGCAAAGAGTTCCACTCCTTTGCTGTGCGTATTATAAAAGACGTTTGGAAACGTTATTGGTATTTTTTATGGACGTAGTATAAATTTCACGTCTGAGGGCATAGTTTTTAAATTCGCTGTCGTACAGTGAAACCAGACTTAAAATCAACATCCATGATGTGTGCTTAACCTTCACTTAATTAATTCAGCCTTTAGCGACGGCTTCGAATAATTACTCGAATAATTTAAAATTATTTTGGTCCTTACCGAGACGGTATTTTAACCTGTTGTGAAAATATTCATGCAGTTCGTTGACTCAAATGCTTATGACAGAAAACAAAGCAGACGTTATTTATTTTCGGACTATTTTTTCACATTTTTCATTCACTTTGATGTCCCTTCTCCGAGAATTTTTAAAAGTCTTGTCACCAGATACTGGATTCGATTTCTATAATGCGCAAAAAAGAAAATCTAATCTTTGAAAGTCTTATGATCTGTAGGGATTAAATGTTGTTTTTCTTTTTAGATTGGCTGGCAGCCTCGATCGAATGTATAAATAATGATTACTGTAGAAGCAAGGTGGGTGGTCCCAAGTTGCAAATAAAATACCTAGCTCAGACTGCGTTAAGTTTGGTTTGCTATATGGCAGAGATTTATAAGCTTGGTTTGATTTTAATCCATCTTTGGAATGAGGATTTAACAAGTTTACTTTCATCTCGATAGAAAAAGAGATCAAAGCGTGAGAGATCTTACCAATCTAAGCAACTTCTATCGGGCCAACCATGTTATATGAAAAAAAAAACAATGAAGTAAAATGCTGTTTTCTACATATCCTCGAGTTAAGCGAATAAAATACAGTTCTTCTCTTCAATTTCTCAGTTGATCCCACGGTGTAAGTTGTTTGTATTTACAAGTATTTTCAGCCATTCATAGATTTGTTATTATTCGTATACAGGATGAAACCTTTGTGGCATAACTACCCGGCCGCCAATTTGAATTGTCAACATTGCGACGGTATAATGGATAGAATATACTAAAAATTAAAAAAAAAAGTAAATTGTAACATGGTGCTCTAAAGTGTCACTGTGACACTATCGAGATATTTGGAGGTCAAGGCACCATGTAAAAACATTATGAATTTCGTGCTTATGTGCTTTACATAATATTCAAATAAGGGAACTATTATTATATTATATTCAAATAATAGTTCCCAGTTTAATTCAAGCACTTAATGAAAGAAAGTAAAAAGAGCACGTCAAAACCAATTTATTAAGAACTTGCCAACTTACTCGCATCGCAGTTGCAAAAAATAGTGTTTTAATTATATAAATGGTTAAATCAAGCCGGGAACTATTATTTGAATACAATCTACTGAATTAGCAGCACATAATTAGTTCATTTTGAATGATTGTCATTGTTCTCACTTGGCGACTTTACCTTAAAAAATATCGGCAACGTGACGTTTAAGTATCCTCTACCCATATAATCCTGAATCATCGCGCGCCGTGATTAAAAAAAAAAAAAAAAACAAAATGGCAATGAGTGGCTGTGCCAGCTCGCTTAGAATAATGTTCGTACCTCTTTAAAAACTATCCCGTAACTATGCGGGAGAACGAGACGTTTCAATTTTTTTCTCATTAACAAAATCTCCAAATTACCATTCCACAGACTGAATGGCCGTATCCTTTATAACCCGGGAATCCGTCAAACATTTTCATTCAAAATCAATCAATATCACATAGAGAATTCAAGCATAAGTCATTGTTTTAACAAGCGTAATCGTAACAGAGATGTTCGTGCCCATTCCGTCTCAATTAGTGTTATTAGATTAAAGCAGGGATGGCGAACCTATGGCACGCGTGATGCCGTGGCACGCAGCAAAATAATTTGGGGACGCCTATACAAGATTGAATGATTAGCAACAACAGAAATCATGCTGAACTTTAAATTTTATTTGAAGAAATGCAAAGCTGATTGGCATTAAGATTGCTTTATGAATTTATAGTTACAAAAAAGAGGTAAGTTAATGGCGTCTAGTGTTATTTTTTGTCCATTAAATCACCAAGTCAAGATTTTTGGCGGCACGTCATGGCAAAAAATATTTTTGTAATGAAAATGGCACGATCGCCATCCCTGGATTAGAGGAACGTTCACGAGATAGCTGGAGGCTTCGATAATTGCCTACAAATTGCTACATCATCGAACATCCTGTACAATCATTAGGCAATATTATTACAATTTCCTGACTCGCTCGTGTATTTTTTTAGTCTTTTGCTTGTTAATGTTTGGGGAAAAGAAACAACACGTAAAGGCAATTTTTGTACAATTTTATTGTGAACCAAAAAACCTACAAGGCAAATAGATTTTGCTTTAGCTTTGTCTCGTGAGTTCAGTCGTGTGGCCTATCCCATAAGAACTGTGCAATTTCCCGGAATTAAATTAACCCATGTCACATGAAAATATTGTATAGTAGGCGCCAGATAAATGTGGAATAAAGTATATTGACCTTTCCCTAATAACTGTTCATAGGTACCTGAACAATTAAATATGAATCGTTTTTCATTATTAGACAATGTTAAGGATCACGAGAGATGATGATTCGGGACAGCTTTGTGTCATTAATTCCGTTTTTCAAATTAAAAATGTCAATAATTGTAGGTGGGTCAATGACCGTTATTCCACGATTATCTGGCGCCTACTATAGCTGTCCATAAATGTAATAATTTTCGTATTCTGTTCACAGATGATCCTTGAAACTAGATATAATTGATGTCTTTGTAAGTAATATTAGTTAAAACTTGGCTAATATTGCACATGATTTCATCTGAACTGGTTAATAATTGGTGTACAATATCCCTTTTTTTACGTTGGGAAATCATCTCTGGGCGGAGAGGATGGTGTGTCAGACTCTTACTGACTAAAACTCTTCAGTGTTCCTCCAAATGCCCTTTGCGTTCCAGGGCCGCGGTGACTCTTTCGAACAACATCCGCAACCCTGGCAGATATCCCTGCCCATTTAATCTAATCAGCCTGTTATGTCCCACTGCTGGACAAAGGCCTCTCTCTCCCGTTTCCACACTCCCTCTCCACCCTCCAGATAGGGCCAGTCCCTCCGATAAGAGTCAAGATCCCTGCGCCTTGGTCTGCCGCGACGTCGCGCATCGCCTAGCATTTAATGGGATCCAATAAATGATTCTTTAAGCCCACAGCTCTTAAGAATAGTAGACAGGTATTAACATAAAGTATTATTACAAAAAATATATCTCATTTACCTCCGTAATTATAAACTTCAAGTGTCTGTTGAAGTACCTATTCCACTTAAAAAGTTTTGTAGTTCAATATGAGCCTGTTATTAAACTTAGAATAGTTATGAAGTGAACATTGTTATTGACAAGTCTGAAGTTATTGTTTTGATAGGGTCGTCTGCGTATTTAAGCTTTTAGTCCTTTGGGAATAAAAATTTGATATAAATTGGAGAACTAGGTGACTGCAATATTAATGACTCCTTCGAATACAAATGAACCCTTTCGAACAGGTTGAGAAGTATTTTTTTAACCGAATTCAAAAAAGGAGTATAGGTATCGATTCGACCCATATGTAAGCATATGGGTCGAAACTATACTCCTTTTAAAAAAGTGCAATTCAGACAATAATACATATTATTATTGACAGAATTGCACTTTTTTTGAATATGTTAGTCTAGTCTATACCAGCTTCTTAACATGTGTGCCATATTTCAAAAGTGTAGGTATGTATATTTGTCTGCGCATATCTCAAAAACTAAAAGTCGGATTGCAAAAATTCTTCGAGGTCGGTGCCAGCCTAACTGG
This sequence comes from Mamestra brassicae, assembly GCA_905163435.1. Classification (NCBI taxonomy): domain Eukaryota; kingdom Metazoa; phylum Arthropoda; class Insecta; order Lepidoptera; family Noctuidae; genus Mamestra; species Mamestra brassicae. The sequence goes on along the minus strand of LR991000.1, from coordinate 18,311,856 downwards.
CGGTAAGCGGGGTATGTGGAGCGTTAAACAGTTCTGGCGAAAAAGTGGTTGGCATATTTATTTTAGATTTTTTAAAGATAAAACTTTTATTTCTCTCGTTTCAGTTATTAATTAAAACAGTTTTGAAGTCGGTTTAATTTTTTTAAATTACTTTTTTGTCTATACAGACAGAGTGATCTAAAATTGATTGGCAATATCTCAGGGGGTGAAGATAGACTCATGAACCTGAACAACTGTCACTATGGAATCAACTTTGATATAATCAAAACAAATAATATAATCTTTTTTTATTTTTTTTTATTTAATATGGGTTTGCTCTTGACTCTAGTCTAGGTCATAGATGACAGAGACAAAGTCGACGATGGAGCGAGCTTACCCAGAAGAAGCCTGTTCACTCTAATTTTGAAGAGATTAGGGTTGTATGCGTTCGGAAACACAGACGCAGGCAGAGAGTTTCACTCCTTTGCTGTGCGCATTATAAAAGACGTTTGGAAACGTTTAGTGCGAATTGGTGGAATAGCAACAAGGTAGGGATGGTAACTTGCAGTGCGTCTAATCTTGTTTAAAGATCTCTCAAGACACTTAGTTGACACTTCACGTGACCAAAGGGCTGGCTTTTACCTTGGTCAAAGAATAAGCATTGCCATACAACGTGGTAATGCCACCAGTCTCTTGGGTACACTTCCAGTCGTCAGCGATGCGGATGAATTTTTTGACGCCATATTTTAGGGTTTATTTAGTTAGGAGTTTTTATTTTTATTTCTAGTGTATATAGCTAGTTAAGTATTTATTATCAGAACAAAAGAATTAGCTGGCCTACATTTAGTCTGACGGCCTAGAGAGTTTTTCAATGTGTTCTTCTGCTTCTGTCATCATCGTATGGAAAAAGAAGTTTTCTAATATTGTCACTAGATGGCGCTTATTCAGTTTGAGTACAATTTGATGTTTACGTTAAGGCGATTGAGTATCTACCTTAAAAACTTGCACTCAGGCCACTGGAGAGTTCAAAAGGTTGGGCCTCCATTGAAAGTTGTACATATTCACGAGTCCTTTAACATTTTTTAAGGATCCGAGAATTTCCGAGGAAAAAAGTCGACTTCGTGTTATTAGATGAAAAAAATCGAAACAAAATCGAATTCTATGTTGTTGTTCACGATATAAAAATATTACATACAAATCGCTATTAACAAATATAAATATGTGACGAAAATCAAACTTACAATTCATTACAAAAAGCCAAACGACCCCCAAACAGCCGCTTTCAATATGAAAAATTCCGTGAAACATTAATTTAGTAACAATTTATTATCACGCTGAGTGCTACAATTTGCGAGGGCGCCCTTAAAAGCCTATCAGTGGGCGAAGCGAATGAAAATAATATTATAATTATACATTGTATACAGCGCATGTTTCGTCGAAAAATAATATGTTTTACGGATGACGAAAATGTCTTGAATTTGTGTACAATAACCAGTATTTTATGTTAATACAACAATTGTTGGGATTGCTTTATTAAGCTTATTCTATAGTACCCGCCATTTTATTCATGCAAATAAGTCATCAACGCAACCTTATTTCACACTTTCAATGTCCGTGTACGACCGATCGAACCGACTTTCAAAAAAGGAGGAGGTTTTTTAACGTATGTATAGCAAGTCACCGGAAAATAGCAAACGCCGTAAGATTGTAAAATATCGCGTGAAATTGTAAACTATTTTTTCTAAATATGAGACGGATTTCTTGGAAACTATTGAATTTGGATGGGATTTATTGTATACAAAACGTTTTTTTCATAATATACCGAGAAATTATAATCTTATCCAGAATTATTATGACGTATACACGAGACGAATTAAGAATCATTATGACATATACACCGATTACTCCGATGTTCGATGCGGTTATACTTGCCATTTGATCCCGTTAAAATCTCAGCAGTTTTTTATTTTATGAGCATTTTGCTTACTTGTTGCTTACTTGGATGATGCAATTACATCGTCCAAAGTCAAAGCGTTTAATTCAATCTAAATTTACCCTTACACGGCGCTTTTGAACGTCATCATTTACAGTTTAGTAAAATAATAGTATTTAATTAATAAAGTGACTCTACTGTTCATTCGGAAAGATCCATATGGAGAAGAACGGACAAGAAACTCCATAGTTACTCTATTCAAATAATGGTTTTACAATATTTGGTATACAAAAATTAATTTAATATTATGTGAGGACGATGCACCCAGAGTATGCTACTTATAGGAACATAGTATTACCAGCAAAATGACGTCCAGTAAGTATAGTTTTTGCGTTGGGTTTAGTTATGGATTTATATTATTATGTAGAATAGAATAGAATAGAATAGAAAACATTTATTCGATAAAGACACAACACAACAGCAACAAATAATAATATTCTAAATGCAAATAAAATATTCTTATTCACAACAGCAACAAAACACAAAGTAAAAAAGAGAACAATCATAAGACAACAATTAGCGAGCCGCTAGCTGAGCGTGCCTCGTATAGAAAGGGTTACCATCTCAGCATTTGCTGGGCGTCAGACACCCAGCGCTGGTTTTCAGTTTATGTGAAATAAACTGAAACCTCCTGTAGGTACGATAGCTACAGGATATTGAAAAACAGCAGATACTTGATTTGTGCTCCATTGGTGTAATTGCTACAAGGTGTTCTGATGCAAGGATAAACAAATAAATAAAGTTTTTTTTATTATTAGCTTAATTATTTGTTTATCCTTACATCGAACACCTTGTAGACACTTTCATCCCTGCTAGGGTTGCGGAATTTGTTCGAAAGAGTCACTGCGGCCCTGGAATGCAAAGGGCTTTAGAAGAAACACGGATGGGTTTTAGTAAGTAAGAGTCTGACACGCCCTTCCGCTCCACCCAGAGCGGAAGAAGTCATTTGATGATTTCCCATCCTTAAAAAAAAATACACTTTTATACACTTGATTCCCATCACTATTTGCGGCTTTAACCCGATACACAAAGTTAATGAATAAGTGATGAGACGCAATCAAGCTATATCGGTGAACCTATGTAGGGACGTCGGTATACCACTGACCCTACGTGGGGACCTTTATAGACCCGGTTATTACGGGCGAAAATGGGTCAATGGCGAATATTTCTGGCACCATGAATGGCATATTTGGGCAAGATGCCTGAAATAACGGAAATTGTGAGAGGTATTCGATATCTACTTTGGTTATGTTGTTAATCCAAACTGGGTCATTTGACGTTTTCTTATATCTATACTAATATTTTGTGACCTGGAAAGGTACAGGCGAAAAAAAATATTTTGCTGTATCAATATATGTAGGTACCTGGTACAAATTGTTACGCGCCAAAATAATTGCGGCGAACTTTCCAAATGTTACGACTATGGAAGGTTCTGGAATTAACTGACCTATATAGTTCGCGACCAGGTCAGTATTGGATTTGCGATACAAGCGAACACTTCGGAAGCGATTTTCAAGTGCGATTAAAGTGATCAGTGGTGAAGTTGGGTTTTATAATAAGTGAGTTTAAAGTTGTAATTAGTGTTGTTAAATTTGAAGTGTCATTTTTGTTATTTAATCGGCTGTTTTATTGTCACGAACCCCAAGCTCGTAATAATATAAAAAAAATGATTTTGATTGATTTTGAAGAATTTTTGGTGGTAGAAAGCTGAAATTTGGCATGTAGGTTCCTTGGGGAGTGTAAGGATGCCTAAGAGAGGATTTTCCGAAATTCCTATGGGAACGCGAAAAAATGGAATATGCGCTAACGAAGTCGCTGGCAAAAGCTAGTTTATATAAAAAAAACCGGAATAAGTCAAAGTCTCAAGTTAATAATCTACTAGTTAAGTTCGAAAGCAGCAGTATTTATTTTATAAATAGGTTAAAAATAACTCTATGACACTTCAATATTTTTTAGTCAATTTAAACAAAATTAAACCTGTATATTTCCTAACTGACTCCGCACTTCGAAGAAACACCTAAATAAACTCGGTGGTCAAAGTCTCTTTTCACGTCCATACAGTCTGTACAAATAATTTCAGAACAATGTGGGTAATATCTGAGGTGGTCTTTTGAGGAAAGCATCACACGGAGTAGAGTGGACCAGTCCAGACAGTACAATAATTGTCATTTATAGTGTAGCTCAACTTAGAACTGTTAAGGAGCTCAACGATTTGACGATCAATAAATTAAGTACATTTGGGTGGACTTCATCATATCAGCCGAAAGACGTCCACTGCCGGACATAGGCTTCCCTCAGGGGGGAGGGGGGGTCGCCATAATCGCCACGCTAAGCAGGCGGGTTGGTGATCACTGTGTAGCTGTTGCAATGCACAGGGAATGCTGGGTAGGCTTATTTCAATCTTACTTATTTTATTGTTGTCCCTGTACATGGGATTATACTCTTACCGCACTTACGCATTTCTCAACGTCTCGGAAACATGTTTCATTTTTCACGAAAACCGTTATTAGTAATATTCCGAAAGCGTGGGCGTGTTTACAAACACGATTCTCTCAATACAAGGAATCGACTTGTTTGTGTTATTTTAAAACCCACATCCTTTTGTTTTCATTATACATATGTGTAACTGTTGTTAAATGAACACAGATGCACATAAAAAAAAAATACCTACCACCTTAAAATACGTATCTGTGGTTTCAAGGTTTCCGTACGTTCGAATGAAACTTAACCCTTATAGAATCACTCGTGTTTCTGTCTGTCCGTCTGTCACAGGTAGTTTGCTCCAAATGTCCTTTGACCAAAAACGGGCGCTAACCGTTATTTACGGTTAGCGCCCGTTTAATACATTTTGAGAATGAAGACAAATTAGAAAATTAAGTTTTTGTAACTGTTGGCATATCAAATAGAAGGGCTATGGTTGGGGCCTCAAATATTTGTTTTTTAAGTTTTTTTCTTCAAAAGTCTCCGTCTCAGACACAAATCTTGTATTGTTTATTACGAAAGATCTGTTGACGATAATACCTTGTTATTTTTTTCGGTCTCAGAGTATTTGGATGGGAGACACTGAGCTCATCTAGTATTTTCTTGACGTACGTAAAAATACTTTTGACCAATTTACAGAAATATATGTATTTTCAATAACAACGTCAGTAGTAAAACCTACGTATTTTCCTTTAAAAACTCGTAAGTACAGTAAAGAAGTATAAGTACAGTGAAACTAACCCGAGTCGATTGCAGCTAGGACTTTAAGTGGTAGGGACGCGACTGCTCCCTGAGGCACTCTGGTACCGTCTGACGACTAGCAGTGAGGATGAATGGATATACTGTGTTCCTATGGTAGGCGCTTTCTAATTTGCAATAAAGTACCCTACCCGTACCTTTACCCTTTCCTTAATTTCTCTGCGTAGGTACCCGGACAATAAATTATGAATCGTTTCTCATTACTAGAGAACGCAAACGATCACGATAGATGTCGATTTAGGACAGTTTTAAGTCATAATTACTCTAATAAATGTAGATGGGTCAATGACCGTTAGGTATTGCGAATTTATCTGGTGTCGACCATAGTTAGTTTTTATTTTATGATTAGTGTTTTTCGAGGCAAGGAAAAGTCTCGGTATGTTGAGATGGTCACCCATCCACAGACCAACCTCGGCAAGCGTTGGTTAACCTTTAAGGTCGATCTGTGCAGCTATTTTTATTTAACCATTAGCTCGTCTCTAAGTTGGTCCATTATTACTCATTAACTCGTTAAGCCTAGGTAGCGGTGATAGTTTTCCTTTTAAATCCGTTATGTATGCTACTACTATGGTTTTTTTCACGTCTCCAAAACAACCGTTTATCTGGCAGAGGGGGAGGCACTTGAATCCACAAAAATTAGCACTTTAAAACTAAGCTTTAATATTTCGCAAACGATTTCTTGGATGGAAAAATGGTTGCAGCAAACCCTCAATATTTTTAAACGACCTCTCCAAAGACACAATGGGGTAGACGATAAAAAAAAATCATCGCCACTTTACATGCCGGTATACCCATATTTGTGATATTATTACGCGAGGGAAGTCGCACAAGCATGTTATTGTAGAAAACAAAGTCACATTGCAAGCATAAATGAGCAAGAAACATAATGGTGATTAAACATGAAGCCATAGTTTCGTAAATATTACTAGCTTTGCTTGCCCTTTCAACAAAAACAAATATTTGTACATAATACAGATATTTAAGCAACATATTTAGCCCACGATATATGGATGGAAGTTCAAGGCTGTTCCAAATACCGGAAGTCTTTAGTTCCTGCAGGTAGAACTACAAACAATAAAACTACATGTATGACTTTTAAAATGTAGGTCTGCCATAATATGAACAGTTCCCCCCCTACTATGGCGTGCCATGAAGATTCCGCTGTGAGAAAGAGACGGCGTAGCATATACAGGACGTACTATTCGTCCTAATAAAAAAACGATAGTACTGGTAGATACTATTTCTTTTTAGGGTTATGTACCTACCAAAGTAAATCGTTTTTCGTTTATTTCAATTAGGCCATTAAACGGCACTTTTGCACGTCATCATTTACAGTTAAAATAATAAGATCAAAATAATAAAGTAACTCTTCTGTCCATTCGGAAAGGTAGAGAACCCTATATATACTAAGCCTCCGCTGTCCGTCTGTCCGTCCGTCTGTCTGTCAGCGAGCTGTATCTCATGAACCGTAATAGGTAAACAGACAGAATGTGTATTTCTATTGCCACTATAACAACAAGAAAATAATAAAAAATAAATTAAAATTAAATTTCAAGCGGGCTCCCATACAAGAAATGTAAGTATTTTCGGTTTGAAAACGGAATTATGATGCCATGGACACTTTATAGCAGGGGCAGAATCGTAAAGTTCAACTCTGATATAGTAGGCGCCTACCTAGGTCCTGCTGGCATGAGGTCCTGGGTTCGATAACCTGCGTCGAGCAAAGTATTCATTGGGTTATTTTCCCGGATTTACGCAGTAAATAGCCCAGATTCATAATTTGTAGGTACCTGCTTGATGGCAAAAGGATGGTACTATGTATCCTAAACCTAATAATTCCTATTAATAAATAATTCCTTCAAATTACAAACAATTAGTTTTAGATCACATTCGTCTGAATTTTCGCCCAACTTTGAAAAAAAACTTAAAAATCGGGCAAATGCGGAACAAAACGTACGTTCCTCGTTTGATAAATATAAATTTATATTTATATTTTAGCCAATCGTGTCCGACTGAAGGGCAAAGGCCTCCTTTTCTTCCTTCCATTCCCCTGGCTTTGGGCAAGTGTGGACCAATCCTACCTAGGCGTCAATCTCGTCCCGCCATAAATAAATTAATTAAGAACAGAAAACGTAGACGGTAAAATGTAGAAGTAGTTATTTTAGACCACAAAATCTCATTCATCAGTCAATCTATAGTCACTGTAAGTTCTTGTGCGACGGAAGGGACCTCTCAGGGTTAGTCTCCAGGGATCGCGGGTATTTTGATGAAGGGACGGACTAAAACTGTCAGGGGAATGACTGACAGTAATGAAATCCGCCCTAAGTTGTTCATTGTGTCTGGTTAGTATCAAATCCAACTGTTTGAATCAAGGTGAAGAAAGTATTGAACCACCCCTATTGCACATACTCTAAATACTCCTTATATTTATTATTTTACTGAACTGTAAAAGATGACGTTCAAAAGTGCCGTTTAATGGCCTAATTGAAATAAACGTTTTGACTTTGACTTTATATGTACTTCATTTACGTTGATACATCCGGTAATATAATGCACGCCGCTGATTGCGGGTGCTAGGCACCTGGCCTTTCTTAAGAAATTCACCAATGAGGTTGTGTATTCTTCTATAGTGTCCCCCTTTTTTAAGGATGGGATCTGGTCTGGGTGGAGCGGAAGAGCTTGTTAGACTCTTACCGTCTAAAACCCATCCGTGTTCCTACTAAAGCCCTTTGCGTTCCAGGGCCGCGGTGAGAAACAAATTCCGCAACCCTGGCAGGCTCTGACCCTAACGGGCCCCGTCTTCTATGCTGACAGCTCTTTGAGGCTATAGTGTGCCCGGGAGGGGCACACTATAGCCTCTATTTCTATTCACCCTTGAAACCCCCTTGAATATTAACCATTTAACCTCCGATTTGTGAATGAACAAACTGAAATTGAGTATTTGTGTTACTGTATTATTGTTAAAATATGTCAAAGTTTGAGTTGAGTTTCAAGAAGGGGTTGATACAATTTTAACTCCAAATACTCAATACAGCTTGTATGTGATTAATGTAATATCTATTCTTGCTAAGGTAACCTTTGTCTTGAAAACGCCTAGTTTTCCAAAGAAAACTTGTAGAAATTTAAATAGCTACTTTCTCCAATCAACAGTCCTACGTACACAATGCCATTAAAACAGAATTGAGTACGTGTAACCCAGCTGCGACTGAACACAAATATAACACGCAGTTCATTCAATTATTTAAATTAACTTAATTAAAACACTGCTTAGAACAATAAAATTGTAACTTACGTCTGGAGCACTAAGACTTTTATAGACGTTGAGAGTTGAATATTACTTTCTCAAGACTGAATAAGAATAGTTTTGTTTTGGACTTCGTTATTGTTTCAATCTTTATGGGAAGTCTGGTATAGATATTTACATCCTTAAATTTTGTACGAGGAAAATTGCTAGTGGATATCTTTTTAAGTAGTAAGTTGTGTTTAAAAATGGTCACTATGTTCACTGTTTTGGCATCTTTACGATTCTTATTCATAAAGTCACTAGTGTGTGTGTGTGTGGTATCGTGTTACCCAGTTACTGCGTTGTGAAGATCATCATAGGCAAACGATCGTGTCCAATACTGGTACTCAGTTGAACCCGGTCAGACTGGAAGGCGAGGGTCATACTTTGGAAAATATATAGGCAGATTTTATTTGGTGAACGTTACTTTATTGATGTGCTTCAAGCCTGTCGTAGTTGCATAATTTAAAGTATTTAAAGTATATTTATCTCATATTATTAGGTATTTAGTATAAGCTACCGCCCGCGGCACCACCCGCGTTTATGTCGAAAATTATCCTAAGGGAACATATTCCCGGGATGAAAAGTAACCTATGTGTTATTCCAGACTATAATCTACCTCTGTGCCAAATTTCATCGAAATTCGTTCAGCCATTCTGACGTGAAAGAGTAACAAACATCCATCCATCCATACTTACAAACTTTCGCGTTTATAATATTAGAAGTATTATAATATTATTGGTGTTATTTCTAAAGTTTTTTTTTTTTTTTTTATTCTTTGAATTTTAGGGACTTTTATAACGCACAGCGTATGCCAGTCCCATCGTAAACTAATACAATATACACAAACATCCAACATACATCCAACTGATCAATGTATCAGGGCCATAAAGTCGAACAAGTTTCTCGCATCTTCAGAGCTCGGCTTATTTAATATTTGGTGGAATGTACCTATATCGTTCTTGTTCAACTTCAAAGCCCTGAACAACTTACTCCTATCATCCTCATAGCGAACACATTCCATTAACAAGTGATGCATGTCCTCTAGCACTCCACACACCTCACAATTGGGAGAGGTATTTTTTTTTCATCAAGAAAGCATTTCTAAAGTTTTTGTTTTTTTTTTCTACGTGTAACTTTTACTCACGATGTCTACATTTATTTTAATCGACTCTCCTTTCGCTGGTAAAAAAAAGATAAAAAAATATTGCTTCATCAATGTTCATTAGTGTACTCAAGGAAATGAACTCATGACTTCCAAACTTAGTAAGACTTGTATTATGGAAGTCAAGGCGCTCTTTCAGGTATGCTGGAAGAGATTTATTTAGAAATCAGCATCATCTTGTGCTCATTTTTCTGTTTCCTTCTTATCTGTTCCTTAAATGTGTGTGTATCTACATACTGGTAAAAAAATGCTATGAACCATTTCTGTTACCATAATATGATGGCAGAATCATAAAGTAGCTTTTATTTGACTTACAAGAATAAAATTTTGAAAGCATAATACTTTTGTTAAATCACTGTAATAATATCAAAATTAAACCATTTTCAAGCAACATCAGTATAACTTTCCCCGATCAACAAACTGTAAAATTTAGGTCAAATTAACTTCCCGGATCGCTCCGGCTATAACAATATTATAATATCAGAAAACTAACGGTTGTATTTCCCTTTTTCAACCCTTTTGCGGTCAGAGGATTCAAGCGTATTGTTATTTTAAACATTTCGGGTGAAATGCACGTGCTTTTCATGATTAAGGGTTAATAGACTCGTTTTAATAAACTACCTTTGTTGTGCAAATAAAAATTGTAATATTCATCTTTTAAAATAATAAACTTGCAATGTTACAAGGGAGCAATGCTGCTTCTCTGTGACAAAAGTATAAAATTAAATATTTTATACAGTACAACTACCTCTAAAAGTTTTTATTAAATTAATCAGACTTTTGTTTAATTAAATAAAACTTTGAAAAAACTTCTAATTAGTGTATGAGACACCTGAGATCAGATTCGTTGGCTGTGGGTTGAACGCTGCGCAGTTTTGCTGTACTAAATAAGTCAGCCATTACATTTGATGGGAATATTACTACAATAACCAGGCTTGATAAACGGTTGATTTTTATCTTAAGGGGTATCTACATATTCTTATTACTGGTAGTTGCTGGGGAGTTTGTTGCGCCACTTCTTCTTCCCAGCTAAAACACTAGGAAGTGGTGACGGGCGAGCGTTTTGGGGGACTGTCTTTATGTAGAACTTTGACGTTCAAAAAGTGCTGGCACTCAGCCTAATTTGAATAAATGACTTTTGAATTTTGAATTTGAATTTTGAATTTTACCCCCGAAGGAGGGTAATGAATGTCGAGCATTTTTGGACGTTTATATGTCTAATACTTTGTTTATCCATGGACCCTAAACGACTGTATGTAATGATTTAAAAATGCAGCATCATTAAAGGAGTTTATTAGATATTGGTTGTTATTGAGGCAATAAAAATACACACTTGGTGAACGTTTCAACTGTCAACCTATTAGATATTGGTTGCCATAGAGGCAATAGAACTACACACTTTGTGAAAGTTTCAACTGTCAACCTATTAGATATTAGTTGCCATAGAGGCAATAGAACTACACACTTTGTGAAAGTTTCAACTGTCAACCTATTAGATATTAGTTGCCATAGAGGCAATAGAACTACACACTTTGTGAAAGTTTCAACTGTCAACCTATTAGATATTGGTTACCATAGAGGCAATAGAAATACACACTTTGTGAAAGTTTCAACTGTCAACCTATTAGATATTGGTTGCCATAGAGGCAATAGAACTACACACTTTGTGAAAGTTTCAACTGTCAACCTATTAGATATTGGTTGTTATTGAGGCAATAGAAATACACACTTTGTGGATGTTTCAAATGACAACCTGTTAGATATTGGTTGCCATGGAGGCAATAGAAATACACACTTTGTGAAAGTTTCAACTGTCAACCTATTAGATATTAGTTGCCATAGAGGCAATAGAACTACACACTTTGTGAAAGTTTCAACTGTCAACCTATTAGATATTGGTTACCATAGAGGCAATAGAAATACACACTTTGTGAAAGTTTCAACTGTCAACCTATTAGATATTGGTTGCCATAGAGGCAATAGAACTACACACTTTGTGAAAGTTTCAACTGTCAACCTATTAGATATTGGTTGTTATTGAGGCAATAGAAATACACACTTTGTGGATGTTTCAAATGACAACCTGTTAGATATTGGTTGCCATGGAGGCAATAGAAATACACACTTTGTGAAAGTTTCAACTGTCAACTTATTAGATATTGGTTTTTATTGAGGAAATAGAAATACACACTTTGTGAAAGTTTCAACTGTCAACCTATACTGTACTATATTTACAGTATTATATACTGTACTGTACAGATCATGAGATACCCACCGACCGGGAGGGGCACACTATAGCCTCTATTTCTATTCACCCTTGAAACCCCCTTGAATATTAACCATTTAACCTCCGATTTGTGAATGAACAAACTGAAATTGAGTATTTGTGTTACTGTATTATTGTTGAAATATGTCAAAGTTTGAGTTGAGTTTCAAGAAGGGGTTGATACAACTTTAACTCCAAATACTCAATACAGCTTGTATGTGATTAATGTAATATCTATTCTTGCTAAGGTAACCTTTGTCTTGAAAACGCCTAGTTTTCCAAAGAAAACTTGTAGAAATTTAAATAGCTACTTTCTCCAATCAACAGTCCTACGTACACAATGCCATTAAAACAGAATTGAGTACGTGTAACCCAGCTGCGACTGAACACAAATATAACACGCAGTTCATTCAATTATTTAAATTAACTTAATTAAAACACTGCTTAGAACAATAAAATTGTAACTTACGTCTGGAGCACTAAGACTTTTATAGACGTTGAGAGTTGAATATTACTTTCTCAAGACTGAATAAGAATAGTTTTGTTTTGGACTTCGTTATTGTTTCAATCTTTATGGGAAGTCTGGTATAGATATTTACATCCTTAAATTTTGTACGAGGAAAATTGCTAGTGGATATCTTTTTAAGTAGTAAGTTGTGTTTAAAAATGGTCACTATGTTCACTGTTTTGGCATCTTTACGATTCTTATTCTTTTTTATTCTTTGAATTTTAGGGACTTTTATAACGCACAGCGTATGCCAGTCCCATCGTAAACTAATACAATATACACAAACATCCAACATACATCCAACTGATCAATGTATCAGGGCCATAAAGTCGAACAAGTTTCTCGCATCTTCAGAGCTCGGCTTATTTAATATTTGGTGGAATGTACCTATATCGTTCTTGTTCAACTTCAAAGCCCTGAACAACTTACTCCTATCATCCTCATAGCGAACACATTCCATTAACAAGTGATGCATGTCCTCTAGCACTCCACACACCTCACAATTGGGAGAGGTATTTTTTTTTCATCAAGAAAGCATTTCTAAAGTTTTTGTTTTTTTTTTCTACGTGTAACTTTTACACACGATGTCTACATTTATTTTAATCGACTCTCCTTTCGCTGGTAAAAAAAAAGATAAAAAAATATTGCTTCATCAATGTTCATTAGTGTACTCAAGGAAATGAACTCATGACTTCCAAACTTAGTAAGACTTGTATTATGGAAGTCAAGGCGCTCTTTCAGGTATGCTGGAAGAGATTTATTTAGAAATCAGCATCATCTTGCGCTCATTTTTCTGTTTCCTTCTTATCTGTTCCTTAAATGTGTGTGTATCTACATACTGGTAAAACAATGCTATGAACCATTTCTGTTACCATAATATGATGGCAGAATCATAAAGTAGCTTTTATTTGACATACAAGAATAAAATTTTGAAAGCATAATACTTTTGTTAAATCACTGTAATAATATCAAAATTAAACCATTTTCAAGCAACATCAGTATAATTTTCCCCGATCAACAAACTGTAAAATTTAGGTCAAATTAACTTCCCGGATCGCTCCGGCTATAACAATATTATAATATCAGAAAACTAACGGTTGTATTTCCCTTTTTCAACCCTTTTGCGGTCAGAGGATTCAAGCGTATTGTTATTTTAAACATTTCGGGTGAAATGCACGTGCTTTTCATGATTAAGGGTTAATAGACTCGTTTTAATAAACTACCTTTGTTGTGCAAATAAAAATTGTAATATTCATCTTTTAGAATAATAAACTTGCAATGTTACAAGGGAGCAATGCTGCTTCTCTGTGACAAAAGTATAAAATTAAATATTTTATACAGTACAACTACCTCTAAAAGTTTTTATTAAATTAATCAGACTTTTGTTTAATTAAATAAAACTTTGAAAAAACTTCTAATTAGTGTATGAGACACCTGAGATCAGATTCGTTGGCTGTGGGTTGAACGCTGCGCAGTTTTGCTGTACTAAATAAGTCAGCCATTACATTTGATGGGAATATTACTACAATAACCAGGCTTGATAAACGGTTGATTTTTATCTTAAGGGGTATCTACATATTCTTATTACTGGTAGTTGCTGGGGAGTTTGTTGCGCCACTTCTTCTTCCCAGCTAAAACACTAGGAAGTGGTGACGGGCGAGCGTTTTGGGGGACTGTCTTTATGTAGAACTTTGACGTTCAAAAAGTGCTGGCACTCAGCCTAATTTGAATAAATGACTTTTGAATTTTGAATTTGAATTTTGAATTTTACCCCCGAAGGAGGGTAATGAATGTCGAGCATTTTTGGACGTTTATATGTCTAATACTTTGTTTATCCATGGACCCTAAACGACTGTATGTAATGATTTAAAAATGCAGCATCATTAAAGGAGTTTATTAGATATTGGTTGTTATTGAGGCAATAAAAATACACACTTGGTGAACGTTTCAACTGTCAACCTATTAGATATTGGTTGCCATAGAGGCAATAGAACTACACACTTTGTGAAAGTTTCAACTGTCAACCTATTAGATATTAGTTGCCATAGAGGCAATAGAACTACACACTTTGTGAAAGTTTCAACTGTCAACCTATTAGATATTAGTTGCCATAGAGGCAATAGAACTACACACTTTGTGAAAGTTTCAACTGTCAACCTATTAGATATTGGTTACCATAGAGGCAATAGAAATACACACTTTGTGAAAGTTTCAACTGTCAACCTATTAGATATTGGTTGCCATAGAGGCAATAGAACTACACACTTTGTGAAAGTTTCAACTGTCAACCTATTAGATATTGGTTGTTATTGAGGCAATAGAAATACACACTTTGTGGATGTTTCAAATGACAACCTGTTAGATATTGGTTGCCATGGAGGCAATAGAAATACACACTTTGTGAAAGTTTCAACTGTCAACCTATTAGATATTGGTTGTTATTGAGGCAATAGAAATACACACTTTGTGGATGTTTCAAATGACAACCTGTTAGATATTGGTTGCCATGGAGGCAATAGAAATACACACTTTGTGAAAGTTTCAACTGTCAACCTATTAGATATTAGTTGCCATAGAGGCAATAGAACTACACACTTTGTGAAAGTTTCAACTGTCAACCTATTAGATATTGGTTACCATAGAGGCAATAGAAATATACACTTTGTGAAAGTTTCAACTGTCAACCTATTAGATATTGGTTGCCATAGAGGCAATAGAACTACACACTTTGTGAAAGTTTCAACTGTCAACCTATTAGATATTGGTTGTTATTGAGGCAATAGAAATACACACTTTGTGGATGTTTCAAATGACAACCTGTTAGATATTGGTTGCCATGGAGGCAATAGAAATACACACTTTGTGAAAGTTTCAACTGTCAACTTATTAGATATTGGTTTTTATTGAGGAAATAGAAATACACACTTTGTGAAAGTTTCAACTGTCAACCTATACTGTACTATATTTACAGTATTATATACTGTACTGTACAGATCATGAGATACCCACCGACAGACATAGTAACAGACAGACAGGTGGATGTTGGAGGCGTAGTAACATCCTAACCATTTATTAACCGACTTCAAAAAAAGGAGCAGATTTATAATTGTGTGTTTTGCTTTTCAAATTTGTGTTAAAATATTTGTTTTATGTGAAAGGTCAAGGCCAACTTTTCGATTGGCCCCATTGAAATTTCATCAATATCGGTGCAGTAGTTTGGTTTTCAAATCAAAATAGCTGGAATAAATATGCCATCGAAGTAAACGAAATTGCGTATTTTTCTTGACATGAAAACAAAATACTTTTGCGTGGTGTTGCTAGATATGGGGTAATACCAAAAAGTCAAAAATTAAAAAATTAAAAACAAAAAAAATATTCCTTACAATCAGCGTACCTAGAATAGAACCAGTAGTGCTATTCTATAAAACTCTCACCGTCAAACTAAGGTGAAGGGAACCAACCATGGTGATCCCATCAAAGTGGAATGACAGATCACTTTAAACTCACTCCACCTTCGTTTTCATGGTGGGGTGTTAACAGGTATTGACAGAACATTTGTCTAAGGGTGTTACCACACCAATCGATCGATCGTCGAGCAATTGGTGTGGTAGAAGTAGACCTCGATCGACATCGACGTATTCATTCTAGCATCGCTTGACGTCGACGTATTCATTCTAGAATCGCTTGACGTTGACTTATTCATTCTAGCATCATTTGACGTCAAATTATTCATCCTAGCATCGCTTGACGTCGACTTTTTCATTTTAGCATCGCTTGACGTCGACGTATTCATTCTAGCACCGACCGACGATCGATCGATTGTTGTGGTAGCACCCTAATTCTTTGTTCTCACAATTTCAAAGACAACAACACAATCTTTCTCATTACATTATTATATAGATCCAAACGAGAAACATCCAAAAGAAAGTAGATAACAAACACCTAAGGGTGTTTGTTATCTACAGTCACCGATCTTCTACAAATAGGTACTTAACATTAGGGCGGTATTTCAAAGAAACTTAGCGAGAGGTTTATCCGAGGTCTGCGCTTGTCAGAGGAATAGCCAGTAATAGTAAAGAGAACTGAGCATTACCGAAGTTTTACTGGAATCCCTTGTCCCTTGGTGTTTTACTGTAAGCTAGGTGAGTTAAGGTGTCCTGAGACAGGCAGCGCGATTGTGCGACTCGAAGTTAGTCGCGCGTTTTCATAGAAGTTGTTCTACTGATGTAGAAATGTCAAGTTGTTCCGTCACGATACGAATGAACGATGCAAATGAACGATGCGAATGAACGATGCGAATGAACGATGCGAATGAACGATGCGAATGAACGATGCGAATGAACGATGCGAATGAACGATGCGAATGAACGATGCGAATGAACGATGCCATGAGTTTCTAAACTAAAATGATGACTGATGATGACTGATGATGAATTGCTAAAAAAAAAAATTGATTACTTACATAATTAATACCTAAAGTACTTCTTCGTGTAATAATAGTAAATGTTTTATTAAAGTGCGTATTTGTATTTTTGCTGTTTAGTTACTAACACAATTTTTAGGTTTGTGAGATGAACAATTTTTTTTTTCAAGTTGGGTTATTTTTGAACCATTTCCATGAACTACATACATGGACTGCTAAAATCATAACCTTTTGATTTGGCGTTGGCGTAGTAGGGTAAAAAGCGCTGTCGTGTCATCGTATTCGTCTCTAGGCGACCTTACAGTCGTCGATAGAAAGGTAATGAAAGTCATAAAGGAACATGCGCAGAAATGTATGGGACTTGTCCCCCATCAGACAATAAAGACGAGACATTATGACATTGGAAAGCACTTTTAGAGATTGGCTATTATGAACTTAACAGAAATATATGTTGCTGGGGAGTTGGTTGCGCCACTTCTTCTTCCCAGCACAAAACACTAGGAAGTGGTGATGGGCGGGCGTTTTGGTGGACTATCTTTATGTAGAATTTGACGTTCAAAAAGTGCTGGCACTCAGCCTAATTTGAATAAATGACTTTTGATTTTGATTTTGAATAGATCAAGCCTTTCAGAACTGCAGAACATGTGTCTTTTGAAAATACCAATGAACAGAGAGCTTGGATTTTTCCTAACCGTATTAAAATGATGAAACACTCGAAAAATCGTTTCCTTAAAAATATGACCCTATTATCAACAACGCGAGTTTTTTTCTACAACTTCGGTTTTACAGTCAATATAATAACTTTCTAGTAAATTTCTAGCCTGTTGCCGTCAACGGGGTACGAATCCAGGCTGCTATAAAGAAATTAGAGATAGGAACGTAATACCGCATTACTTGTCCGGGAAATCGAACCTATGCCTTCATGATGAACAATAGGATTTGTGAGCACTAGACCAACGGGGCAGTTATTGACAGAACAAAATTATAAAACCTTGTAGTTCACCATGTTCCACCTAAGGTACAAAATGATAAGAAGACACTCCATGCCTCCGTGGGAAGTCGCCATTTGTCTATTCCTAATGTTCCATGCACCCCGCTTGAATAATAAACTGATATGAAATATTCATACTTTCGAACTATGGCGCGTTTTAGTAGACCGTGGAACTCTGTTAGATCTTGAGTTAAGTCGTTTTCGAATCGCTTAAAGAAATTCTTTGATTTTAAAATGTTTTTTGATGAAACGTTCGTTTCTAGTGTTTTGTTTGATATTGTTTTTTTTTATTGGGTTATTTTCATTGGAATAAATTCTACTTAAATCTTTACTTTTTTAACTATCTAACCCAAGGGCACTATACTCAAAGGTGATACGACTTAGAGTTGGGAGCGCTGGATGAACTTGAATTAAAGTTAGGGTTAATTTTGTGAACAAAAGGTAAGCGAATAAATATTTAAATATTGACCACGTCAATTCCTTCAGGTGGGATCGAGACTGAAAGGACAGCAATGAAAAAAAAAAACTTTTTTTTAAATCTTTCTGTGTGTTTTAGCTTGTTTAACAATAAACAAGATAAAACACATGAGGCATTTGTTTCCATAGACACAAGTCTATGGAAACAAATGCCTCATGCGTAAACAGTTTATTGTGCCTGCCAACTAAAGACACGTTACCGGCCTACCTATTACATATTCATTTCACTCTGATATGAATCGTCTTCAACGTAACGTTATGCAAGTATTCTTGGCTTCGAGCCTTCTTCTGCTTTGTATTAAATAGCTGTCATTTCTTGGAAACGTTCTTTGTTTTTTCACCTCAGACTATCCCCTTATTATTTTAAGTTTTGAAGTGATAAGTTCTTATGAGAAGGTAAACCGCTTCGTAACGTAATGCGTTACGGCGTCAGTCTGTCTGGCTTCCCTTCTCTCACGCATACGGCAGCGGTAGGCAGGCTCTTCCTCTCTCACTCTAACCCACAGCGCTAGTCGTATTTCGGACAGACGCTTCCCATATTAAATAGTTCAACTTAGATTAGTTTAAGTTATCACTTCTGTCGGGCGTTCCGAGACGGACACGTTTTTTTTTAAATGTTTTTTCAGTCCCTTCAAAGATTGTCTGGTAGATATTGCTGCCAACGATAAGACCGCAAACTCTTAAAATTAAAATATCTTGTAAAACAGTTATGTAAATATTTTGGTGTACAATTAAGAGTATTCTACTCTACTCTAATGTATTAAGATGAACTTAGATATGTCTGACTCCGCTCTCGTCGTATATCCTACGGGATCCATTATTCCGGGAAAAAAAGTAGCATTCTTTGCTTTTTAGAGGAACCGTTTTCGTATTCGGATCACAACTTCCAGAGATTATTGTTCTTCCTCCTACAAACAGTTTTCATCATCATCATCATTATAAATATCAGCCGTCGACGTCCACTGCTGGGCATAAACCTCCCCCAAGTGTCGCCACAAGAATCGATCCTGCGTGTCTCGCAATCATCGGCTACCCGCGACCCTCACCAGGTCATCGGTCTACCTTGTAGGATGCCTTCCAACGCTGCATCTTCCGGTAGGCGGTATACCTCTTTATAATATCTATCGTCTAGCAAGGACAGTTTTCTGTAACAGAATATTGTATTACGAATTTTTGAGGTCATGGAAAATCACAGACAACGACATCAAAATCGACATGTGTCAACGTGACACAAGCCCAAAAAGAACAATATTTTCTTAAGCTGATTGTATGAACAAGAATTAAACGTGTAATCAGGGTAAGAGCGTTTATTTTTCGTCGTCAATCACAGTCTCTATCTGTTATACGTGGCATAGAAGGAAGCGGCCACCCGCACGCCCACCGGTCGATCTGACACAAATATTGATAAAAACGGTCACGTGAGGGGGTTTACTTTGCTGTGTTAAAGGAAACACAGAAGACTCAGTCCTGTGTTAGTAAAAGGATTCGACAATGGCTCAAATTGTAATGTACTGAAGTGACTGGTTTATGTTATTTCAAAAAGAGCTCCACCGCGTCTGTCTGTCGGTCTATCTGAACGCGATAGACTCAAATCCATATTCATACATCAATGGAAGCAACGCTTCTTGGAGAAGGTTAGACTGAAATATGGCGATGACTGTTGAAGATTTCGAAAAAAAATCAATTCCTGTGCTACAGACAACCCTGACTCAAGTCAAAGCTAAACTCAATCTCAAAGCTTTTATTTCAATAAATCATTTAAATGCACTTTTGAATCGTCGAGGTCGGTCAGTCAAAAACATGAAGCTATTTGCACGTCCACGTCCAAAGCGTAGATCTCTATGGAGAAGAAAGTGCAAGAACCTCCACGGATAAAGCTAGTTGTGTCGTTGTGTGCTAGTGGTACTTCTGTGTGTTCCTCTTCTATGAACACGTCCTATTGAGTTATATCACGGTAGACTTGGAGCATTTGTTTTGCTTCAGTTTGGAGTTTGTTGACATTAGCCATTGGTTGCTATCGATCTGTAGGTACCTACCAAGTGTTGCTGGGTAACAACTTCATATTATCGGGCTAGAAGATCTATTTAGGTAGGTTTGTGAACTTGTGAGGTACTAGTGATTAATTGTCTGATGGTAGGTGTTTTCAGAAAGGCTAGCTGGGTCATAATGGATAGGGGGTATTGTTATGTCTGACATGGTGCCTGATAAACATTCCCGTGGATGTGATAAGTTTGTTTCCTATTACGTCCCTCGATGCCTGAAAATAGAAGTCATTTTAATTTTTTTATGGTGACTTCATGGTATAGTAGAAGTTCAACGCTTTCATCATCTGCCTAGCCTTTTCCCAACTATATTAGGGTCGGCTTCCAGTCAAACCGTACTCAGATGAATACCAGTATTTTACTTTTTTTTTTTTTTTTTTTAAGGATGGGAAATCATCAAATGACTTCTTCCGCTCTGGGTGGAGCGGAAGGGCGTGTCAGACTCTTACTGACTAAAACCCATCCGTGTTCCTTCTAAAGCCCTTTGCGTTCCAGGGCCGCGGTGACTCTTTCGAACAGATTCCGCAACCCTGGCAGGCTTTGGCCCTAGCGGGCCCCGTCTTTTATGCTGACATCTCTTTGAGGCGCGCGTGAAACACAACGCGCCATCGACCCGGGCCTGGTGGTGATCGGACAGCGAGCCACCCAACGCTCGCCGTCCGCAGGCCCGCGCCTACGGTGGCCGGGGATCGCCCTGCGACTCCCGACGCCCGGGGCGTCTTCTCCTGTAGCGGCGGTTGGGGCGAAGGCCTTGCCTTTCCCTCGCGCGGCCCTCCTCCTCCTTTGCTAGCATTACTGCTTCGCAGAAGAAGGTTGCTTACCAGACTTACACAACTGGGTAACACGGAACTTCTTGGCCAGATTGGTGACACATTTTCTGGCTTCTGACTATCCGTAACGACTGCCAAAGATCTACAAATCACAGCCGGGGCTTAACGTGCTTTCCGGAGCACGAAGGAGTCTCGATATGTTAAGATGGACACCCATACACAGACCAACCTTGGCGTTGCTTAACCTTTAAAGAAGTTTCCGTGCGGTTGTTCCTCTGAAGCTCAACGCTTCCACTTCAGTTAAACTAATGGACTGAGATCCCAGATCTACCAGACCTCCCTTATTTTCTCACTAACAAAAGGTGTGGGATAGAGTAGTGTTAGTATGTACTTTTAACATACGCATACCTGCGAGCTTGGATCGACGGCCGATGTCCAGGTACCAGGTGCTGAAGCCATTAAATCACTTTTTTTTTAATTGGTTGCTGATTTTATTTATGTTTTACAAAATATTATTAAATATTATACCTACTGATTAGTCATTGTAATAGTCTACGAGCTGGTTGCCACCTCGAGTGAGATCCTATTCACAAGGTCGAAATCTTTGGGCATAATTTATTTAGTAAGTGCAAATAACGAATGTGGAACTACCTCTGCCCTTCGGACCAGCGTTGCATTTATTTGCCAGAATACCAAAAAAAACCTTAAAACCTAAAAAGAACCCTTAAAACCTAAAAATAAACCCTTGAAAATAAAACACTACAAAAGAAAAACACAAATTCAAATACGTAGGTATTCTATTGTATGAAAACCTCAATAGGTACATCCCGAAATATCGGAAGCCGTTAACATAATTTCATACTCGAATTGTATACTTTAACTTCTTCAGAACTCTTTACAATCGCCGTCATACCGATCAACTTACAAGTTGTAAAGGTCAACCGAGTTCAACCGACTGCCGTTAGTGCGCAATAATGTTAGTGCTCACAGGATATTTCAATATTGTCGAGTTTAGCTTTTATATACAAGTTTGTTGGTGTCAGGATGTTGGAGTTTACTTGCTAAGTACACAATGAACCGATATTTCTATAGATACAGAAGCAGAGGTTAGTGGGGTTCAAATCTCAAATTTTTATTGCATTGTATGAAGTACAGCCGTTCAGTTCTGTAAACATGTCGAAGTGAAGGCTTGGGTGAAATGATCATGAGGTGAGCTGTCAATCCATATAATCATGATGGAATGACAGCTCACTTCGTGATCACGTGACATCTTGATTATATGGATTGACAGCTCACCTCGTGATCACTTCATCCAAGCCTTCACTTCGACATGTTTACAGAATCGACCGGCAGTGCAGTTTGTAAATATTATTAAAGAGAGGCAATTATGAACTCCTTTTTTTGCATGGAAAGTCATCAAATAATTCCTCCGGCTCTGGGCGGAGCGGAAGGGAGTCTCAGACTCTTCTATAATAATATTATGAAGAGGAAAGATTTGTATTTTTGTATGTAACGAATGAACTCAAAAAGTACTGGACCGATTTGAAAAATTCTTTCAGCAATGGATAGCTACATTATCAGTGAGTAACATAGGCTATATTTTATCCTCCTACTCCCACGGGAACGGGAAATACGCGGGTAAAACCGCGTGACATCCGCTAGTACTGAATAAAACCCACCCGTGTTCCTCCAATGACCTTTTCGTCCAGGGCCGCGGTAACTGTTTCAAACCCCTGGCAAATGATTGAAAAGAATGAAAGCGCTTGACAGGGGTCAAGCTCTTTCATTCTTTAATTATTGCGATGTGAACGTGAACGCTTCTCAAAATGGGCTTTAGAGTAGGCAAGGTTTTGATAAATCTAACATAAACATTAAAAGATAAATAGCTAATTTATCTGCATTGTGACAACGGGACCGCACTCTTTATCGTCAAGCAGGTTTCGAGTAGTGGCGCAACTTAGATTTTTGGGAGTACCCACAAACCTTGTTAATTTGTAAGTAATGTGGTTTTATAACAAGTTACATTCATTGTAAGTCCGAGTGTCGAAGGACAGTGATTAGTTTTCATATTTAAATTTGTTCTCCTGTAAGTGAAATGTAAATTTCTTTATAATAATAATAAAAACTTGGCTTTGGCCCGTGTTATCCTTTAAACCCGGCAATCATTGCCGAGATACAAAAATGTATACCTACAAATAATAATAATAATTTAATTCAGAACAAAATTCCATATAAAATGATTAGTAAGACTTAAAATCTATGTTAGTACCTTAAAAACTACTTATTTATTTACCTTAAATTATATCTGACAATGTTCACACTATGCACCCTATTCCAGTGCCACACAATAGGGCACTCCACCCTTTCTGGTATAGGGTCAGGTAGAGGGTTTATGAGAATTAAAAGTCTTAAACTAGAAATAGTACCTACTCGTATCAGTTCAGGCGTTAGATCGACTATAGTAGGCGCCAGATAATCGTGGAATAACGGTCATTGACCCACCTACAATTATTGACATTTTTAATTTGAAAAACGGAATTAATGACACAAAGCTGTCCCGAATCATCATCTCTCGTGATCCTTAACATTGTCTAATAATGAAAAACGATTCATATTTAATTGTTCAGGTACCTGAACAGTTATTAGGGAAAGGTCAATATACTTTATTCCACATTTATCTGGCACCTACTATAAGCGGTTTATCGATCAGTGGCATACTAACCTTAACCTTCCGTCAAACTTCCGTTACATCTACAGTAGGTATGTCATACGATGCCATGTTATTTGAACTTAGTACACACATTTTTTTTGTAGCGTAAATACAAACGCGAGTTCAAAATTTTTGGTTGTATTTGTAACCGTCCGTCTGTCTGTCTGCAGCCAATTTTCTCCGAGTATACTGGACCGATTTTGTTGAAATTGGGTACACATATGAACGTCTGTGACCCAAACACGGACGCGTTACATGAATAAATAAATTTTGAGTATGGAAGCCACTTTTTGGGGACGAACAAGAAAAAAAAAAGTTTTTCAAACTGTACCGTGTAACTAAGGGGCTTATTGTGAGGGTTTTAATTTGTTTTTTTTTTGTTCATAATTTTTGAATAAATAGTTTCACATTTATTCAACAATTTGACGAAAAATTACCATTCATCCCCTTAACTCTAAAACAACTAGGCCTAAAATTAAAAAAAAATCAGATTAGAGTTCTGTACCGACAGATTACTATGAGAAGCTTAAATAACATTTTTCATGAAATTCGTGCCCTTTGCACGCGAGTCCAATTCGCTCTTGGCCAATTTTTTGTTTATGGTAAATTATTCTAACTAGCCTCAATCAATCTGCCTAACGTTTTACCTACTATATTGGGATCGACTTCTGGAGTCCGATACGTTCAGTAACAGTATTTTACACGGAGCGACTGCCTGTGCGACCACCGAAACCCAGTAACTGGGTCACACGATATCCTTTTGTAAGAGATTCGTGTCAGAGTTCTTGTCTTATGACTACCCGTAACGACTTTCAAAGATCTACAAATGACAATCAGGAACATTTACGTTGAGACCACCCATCCACGGATTGTCTTTAGCAAGCTTTGCTTAACCTTGAAAATCGACCAGTGCGGCTATTCTTACTAGCCTATAATGTATGATGACGAGATGATGGGCTCTTCCTATAGGCCAAAGACCTCCCGTTCGCTTTTTTATACAATTCTGTTGTATGAGTTGAGCTCATAGGTAATTAATTCTCCTATTTTTTTTAAGCAAGCTTTTAGCTTCAAGCCCTTTCGTATGATACCCATATTAAGGTGGAGCGGCCATATTGAATTTAGTGTGATATTACTAACATTATCGTTTTCTACTCTTTAAGCCCTTTCATTTGATACCCATATTAAGGGGGTTGTGAAAAAATATGTAATCCGTCATCTTGGAGCGGCGGCCACTTTGAAATTATTACAATATTGAGTATTGCACATTGTATTGTCACCAAAACTAAAGGTGCATGCAAAATTTCAGCTCAATCGGATACTAACAAATGGTCGAAAAGTGGTTTGCAAATTTTGACGGACAACTTAAATACATACGAACGGAACGGTGCAAGTTAAATAAAAGATTGTAATAAAATCATATGAAACAAAACTTAACATATTTATGAGAATAAACCATGCATTCTCTTCTATGTTCTCATACATAGAACGCATTGCACACCTCTACATTTCAGTACCTACATTCTAGCATTTCAAACTCGTAAGAAGACACTTCCTATTATTTGGAACGGCCTTGAACTTCGGCGCTAGAACGATATCCACAAAGCGTGGGCGATATGAAACCTGTATATCTTTATTATAGGTATATAATGTACATATTTGTTTTTGTTTCAAAGGTCGAGCACTTTGTAATGTTCACGTAACTACGGCTTCATCAATGTTGTAGGCCTTGTTTGATTCGGTTATTATATTTTTGGTATAAAGTTCAGGTTTCTTTCAGGTATTTTGCAGTTGTATTATCGGGACACATTGTAACTGACAATGTTTTATAATGTTATATATAGGTCTGTTGGGCTTTTCCATCTAAACAAATTATATAGGGAGGTAAACTTATCTCTTTGTTTGTGGGAGAACTTCCATAGACAAACATCAGTTTAAGATATGACCATACCTGGTCATATATTCTGATTGCGAAAATGCTTTCACTGATACACTATCGCCAAGTGCCATTAGCTATTTATTAATCCTGAAAAAAATTACGGTTTCTGTGAAAAATAGGCAGTGAATCCTAAAATGAATGGTCCAAGGGTTCCCTCCAAAAAAAGAAAAGAAAGAATGCCTTGTTCCATTAAGATGCAACAAGGCATTCTTTTCCAGTCATCTTTAACCAAGTTCCAAAACACGTGTAGGTTTTCAATTCGATGGGTTTTTTAATTTATTTTTTGATGTGCACCGATTATTTCGATATTTCTTTTTCGTTTGATGCGGTATACTTGCCTTTTCGTCCCGGAAAAAAACAATTAACTAAATAATGAAAGACTGTTTAAGAATTAAATAATATAAACATTAAATGAATGATAATGTAACTCATAAACTTGCTCAGTTGAATTTCACAAAAGAACTCTTTGGTATGAGAATTTTTCTTAACCGTGACCTCGTCCAGAGAAAATCTAGTTTGGAAGTATTTTCGAATGCGGCAACACTGCTTCGTTTTCGCGAAGTTACCTCACAATGCAATAAATGTTAGTCAGTTTGTGGGTCACTGGGTTCAAAGTGTGTGTAGTATGCACGTCGACTGGGAAAGTAAATTTGGGTTTTTAAGAAAAGGATTTTCGTCTGACTTTTGTCAATTTAAGAAAAAAACTTGTGGCAATGATGCCAGTGTTCTGGGC
The DNA here is from genome assembly GCA_905163435.1 of Mamestra brassicae. Taxonomy (NCBI): domain Eukaryota; kingdom Metazoa; phylum Arthropoda; class Insecta; order Lepidoptera; family Noctuidae; genus Mamestra; species Mamestra brassicae. The sequence continues at coordinate 18,285,340 of LR991000.1, read as the reverse complement.
ATTTTTCACATGAATTCTTTTATTATCCCCGTTGATACGCTTGATGCCGAATTAATTTCTTTCCCTGTGAAGTTTCACACGCTTTTAAATTATTTATACAGGGTGTCCCAAAACTCAACGTCAAGCCGAAACGGGGTGACAGGATTGATCATAACCATCAAAAACATTTTAACTGAGTAAAATGAGATAGCAAAAATCGGGTTACTTGAGGTTTTAATTTTTTTACTCTTTTCTATTGTATGGAACTAACAAGTATTGTACCATTTTAGAATTCTGATTAAATGCGCCAACTTTTAATGCCACTTGCCAAGGCACTCTAGTACATTTTTTTTATAGGAGGGCCTGTCAAAGTCGACGAATCTTGAAAATTTTAAATTCGTAGTTTAACAAATAGTCTCAATTCTCGGAAACTTGAGGCAATTGTGTCATTATTTTTTATTGGGATTCTAGAAATGTTATTTAGGATTACGTTTCCAAAGTTCAAATGAACAAAAATAAAAAAGAATAACCACAATAACCGAAAAATGGTACAGTTTGATCAAATTTCTAGGTTTTTCTTAAAATGCCCATAATTTTTAAACTGCATGGGATAGATTTTTTTTCAGATTTTTCTCGTGATGGTTATGATCAATCCTGTCACCCCGTTTCGGCTTGACGTTGAGTTTTGGGACACCCTGTATATCGTATTAGAAAAAAAAAGAAAGAAAGGAAATCAGTTTATTCTGCCGGAAAAAAAACGCACAGAAACACTAATAACTAAAATACTAATCAACTACAATTTAAAAAAAAAAAACAAAATAAAAACTAAAAAAACCGCATCACTGTCAGCCCATGTCAGGACCGGACATTAATTAAAACGTGTCTCTGGTCACACCACAGACAAAACAGAACACAGTTCAGCATTTGTCTATGGCATGACGCCCGTATTAGTATATTGTAAGTAAGTTGTAAGAATATAAGTACCACCGTACATTAAGGTTAAAAAAGATTATGTAATACTTAATATTGATTTATGTGCATAATTTGGTATCTTTGACTGAACGATATCTATGGTTTTCAGATTAGTAGGATCGTCTGTGTTAAAAACATCAGTACCAATACATTTGCATCAATGTAACATTTAAGTAAATAAACTGTAGTTTTTTGCTGTTTGTAAAATAAAACTTCATAATTCAACATTTCAGTTTTATTTGTTAATCCGACACGCACGTGTGCCCGTTATGAATTGTACAAATAAACTAAAAAATGCACCTGTAATTAAAATGTGTTGAAAGTGGTTTAAATAATAGTAGTGTTACCTCATCTTAAACTTTTTTTCTCTTTTTTCAGATTACTGAGCAGTGAAGATATCTATGTGAGTTATTATTTCGAATTATATATTTTAAAACTTTAGTTTTTATTTTGTTTTCTCATTTATTGATTTATTTACTCATTCCTACATAACAATAAATGATAAATGCAATGAAATTTTTAAAACTGATTGATTTTTCTTGTCTTAAATGAACAAATATCACAAAGCTACTGTCAATTTATAAAGTAGAAAACATTAATAAAAATGTATGAACATAGACTAGAAAAAAGCAAAGTTAATAAGCCAAATAACTATTAGATGTCAAAAAAACACAGAAATCCATCGAGTAAGAAAAAAATAATACACAATTAGCCTCTACCTACGAGTGTATGTACCATCCACTGGCATTAGCTAATTTGGTTGAATGAAAAATACAATAATTCGACACTTCCAAAATAATACTAAAATAAAATATGACTGTGAACCTATTTTTAAAGAAAGAAAAAGTATTTATTGACGCGGATCTGACGCTTTCTTCGATTATAGAAATACTACTATAGTAGGCGCCAGATAAATGTGGAATAAAGTATATTGACCTTTCCCTAATAACTGCTCATAGGTACCTGAACAATTAAATATGAATCGTTTTTCATTATTAGACCATGTTAAGGATCACGAGAGATGATGATTCGGGACAGTTTTGTGTCATTAATTCCGTTTTTCAAATTAACAATGTCAATAAATGTAGGTGGGTCAATGACCGATATTCCACGATTATCTGGCGCCTACTATAATACTATTATTAGTAATATTTCTATTATTTTCATCGATAATAAAAATACTAGGTACCTACTAATACTATTATTAGTAGTATTTCTATTATTTTTATTTCACTCCCACATTATAAGTCTGAGATGCACAACAATTTCTTCTTTTAAAATATACTCGTATTTAAGAAAGAGTCTACACGCGCGGCTTCTGAAGACAATAAACAGTGTAGCTATTGAGTCGCGCCTCATGTTACACATCTCTGGAGAACGAGTGACGAGAAAAATATAAAATGTATGAGTTCTGTTAACATGCCTGCTTAAGGAATTTTAAGAAGAAATTTTGGCAGATATGTGTCTACAATCTGTAGTTCTGATTGAAGAATAGATCAAAAGACTTTTTGGACAACGTCAATGTTACCGTTTGCTGAACTGCTGTGTCGTAGGCAAAAATAACCGGTGAAAATAGGGTGTCCTATACAACGTGTAACAGAATGAGCAATATAGGGGTCGTCCAAAAATCACGTGATGTTTTTTTAGCAATTTTTTAACCCCCGCTCACCCGGATTGATATTTGGTAAGATTTTATATTACCCCCCCTCCTCCCACAGAAAGTCACGTGTATTTTTTTGGTTACAAAAATTTCCAGAATATGTTCTTGGAAAATGAAAAATTTGATTTCATTCTGGAAAATTAATTAGGTAGGTACTCTCACTAGCCCCCTCCCTCCCCCAAGTGATATTTCGTTATATTTTCAAACCACCTCCCCTTCTTTTGAGCCTCACGTAATTAATGGACGACCCCAGTAATTAATGGACGACCCCAGTAATTAATGGACGACCCCATACCTGAAAAGGGGTCATTTTACTCATCATTATGAACTACTTTTACTATGGAACCAATCCCAAAATCGCAAAAAATCGACAACCCCATACATTTATGTGCGCGTAACTTGATAAAATGTAATGACGAGCTGATTTATTTTTGTTCATAATTATGAGTACAATGACCCCTTTTCAGGTATTGCGTTACTTCTGTTACACTTTGTATAGGTACATCTCTCTGCCTAGCCTTTTGAGGAATACACGCGTGATGTTATAAATAGCGTCGAAGTCAGTTACTAATATCAAACTACGATCACAAATCCGTCTGCAAAGAGCGATGATTACCAAAGTTTTTTCGGCCGAGCGGAAAAACTTGCTCCAGTCATTGAGTCCCGGTTGAACTAAGCCTCAAATTGTTAACAAAAGTTAATAAATAGGCAGCAAAAGAACCAACTAATCAGCACCTGTACCGATACGGAGCAGCAAGATGACCAGTACCAGAGAAGGCATCGTTACTTTCTATATAAGCTTACAATGAGTGTCTCCGTTTAGTCATAGAAATTGAAAGCCCAAAAGTGTGCTCAGCATACATTACTCTGTTACTATCGACTAGCCACTCTGCTTGCGTCTCGGGCCGGGTTAAAGCGGCTCCCAGTCAAACCTACTGGCTACCTACCTGACCTCCACAATTCAGTAATTGGGTAACACGTTACTTCTCGGCAAGACTGGTGTCAGATATTCTGGCCTCTGACAATCCGTATCGACTGCCAAAGATCTAGGAATGGCAGCCGCGTTCAACGAATTAACGTGCTTTCTTCGGGACGGAGGAATCTCGATATGTTAAGATGGTCATCCATAGACAAACTGACCTCGGCAAGCGTTGCTTAACCTGTTTAACCTTAAAATGTTTTTTTTTAAGGATGGAAAATCATCAAATGACTTCTTCCGCTCTGGGTGGAGCGTAAGGGCGAGTCAGACTCTTACTGACTAAAACCCATCCGTGTTCCTTCTAAAGCCCTTTGCGTTCCAGGGTGGCGGTGCCTCTTTCGAACAAATTCCGCAACCCTGGCAGGCTCTGGCCCTAGCGGGCCCCGTCTTCTATGCTGACATCTCTTTGAGGCGCGCGTGGAACACAACACGCCATCGACCCGGGCCTGGTGGTGATCGGACAGCGAGCCACCCAACGCTCGCCGTCAGCAGACCCGCGCCTACGCTAGCATTACTGCTTCGCAGAAGAAGGTGACCGCTCCCCAAGTCTCTTCGCTCCGGACCATGGATTCAACCAGCGCCGGACGCGACAGGTCACCGGAGGACACGGCGTTGCTCAGCCCACCTCCAGGGCAGACCTCCACCGTATGCTCCACCGTGTCCTCCGGGCAATCCTCACAGTGCTGACACCCGGGCTGAAGATTGATCCTTTCGGCTGTTATTATTTAGCCACGAGCTCATCAGTTTATAATTTGTGTGCAAATCAGTAATGTGATAATTAATACTTTTTATTTCATTCTCAAAAACTTTCTGGTTTATAATAGGATAGCGTCTTTAATTGTATCCGTACTCTGTGATTCCTAACACCCATCAAATTGCAACAAAAGTTAATAGGAACAACAAGGACCAACCAATTTTCGATGGGTAATGTCTCGATATTGGTACTGTAACCGTTATAAAAATGAAGGACAAGTAACGTTACTATTATATTGGATTGACACTCAAATCCCGCCATACGCCATCGATCAATCGCGTTTTTATGTGTTCATGTCATGACACCGATCCACTTTATGTTGCTCACGGTAAATTGGATGGGGAATGGCATACTTTAATGTTTTTAATCATCATCATAAAGGACTGAACCAAGAATCACGAGGTTATGGAAACGCAAACTATTCAGTTCCTTAATTGACTATAAAGGTTAAATGCAGTTGGACACTCAACATTTATACAGACATGGTGACCTTAGTAAGCAATATCGGCGTAACGCGTTGACCTAATTTCCTTTCTTACTAAACACAGTTTTTACTTATAACTTTACATTATATTCAGTGCACTTTGGTCTAACGCGTTAGCCGGGTGTATTCTAACATTGTATCAACATTTCATTTAACATTTCAACATTAAGAACAGTTTGAGAGTGACTCAATAAATAGTTTTCAAACATAACATTTGTTTCTCCTCAAAAACACCGAAACCTTGCTACGTACCCCGACACATGGACAGAATCATTTATTTTAATTGTACAATTTTAAGGTAATTTTAAATGACAAGATTTCCAGTTCAAAACATATTAAAGGGCATCTAGTTTTCCATTTGCAAAGGTATATTCTTCTAGAAGAGAACGGTAAAGAAACTCCATAATTAGTCTTTTCAAATAAGTATTTGTTGGAGCAACAAATATAGTAGATTATGCACCGAGGGAATAGCGCAGTGTCTTATGTCACAGGCGTCATATTAAATCCCGAACGCAATTAATGATTCGAGAGTTTAACTTACGAGCGAATCGAGGGAGTTAATACAATAATCCTAATTGTAGCGAGGGATTAAAGCTAGCCCAAGGCAAATACACCTTTATCCCTGAGGAGCATACTCTACTTTTCACACCTACTGTGAGAAACTTGTGCACAAGCCATAGAGAAGGCTGTGCACCGCGAGCGGCGCGCGTCGTCCTCCACTGCCAGGAGAATGTCACACGTCCGAAGCTGTGAATCCTTCATTTTAACCGACCGGGCAATAATGTGATTTGAATTTAGACCGCGCGACCTGCTGCACCCAATAGCGGAGGCTGACGGGCGCCGCTCGCGGGCTGTAATGACGTACTTTACGATTTGCCGTTTTCGTGCAGGTGTTGTGAAAAAATATTAATTTAGTTTCCATCAGCAGTTTGCACGCGTGATAATCGAAAATTATCCCAAGGGAACCTACTACGGCCATGAAAAGTATTCTTTGTCATATTCCGGATCAGAGTGTATTTGTGTGCATTTCATCAAAAACCGTTCCGCCGTTAAGACGTGGGTAGGTTACCAACAGATAGAGAGACAGTTTCTTTTGCATTTATAAGTGACGTTTTAATACCGACGAAATAATTAATAAGACCTTATTTATTTTCTTTTCATGCCATCATTAGTAATTCTTCGAATAACAAAAATAAACGAATTGTAGAACATGGGCCGATTAAATCAATATTCTTTACAATACATTTTATTGTTAATCGACGTATCAAGACATGGTGATTAACGATGTTTCTACGTATGTATGTATGTAACTCGGGCTGGTTTCCGCAACTCCACGACTAAGCGCGTATTTTGCGTGCAGGTGGGACAAATGTGTCATTCGATCCACCCCAGCTCCCTAAGGAAGGCCAGCAACGCCTTGGTGTTACTAACTATCTCACAAAGGGTACCTGGGTTACCGAAGTACTCAGCCCTGTAATCAGCGACTACCGGGCAGCTTAGTAGCAGGTGTGCTGCTGTCTCGTCCTCCTCCATGCAGGCTCTGCAAAGTGGGCTGTCAGTGACTCCTATGACATAGAGGTGTTTATTAAAAGACTTATGGCCACTTGTGACGGCTGTGACTGTACGCAACTGCTGTTTTTGAGTTGCTGTTTGTGATTAACGATTCGATAGCTCTTAATATTCCAACATCTGTCTTAAAAATAACAAGAGCTTGATTTTTTTATTTAATACTTTACGCACACAAAATGAACAGAGACGGACTTAATACCTTATTTCGACGCAGTCTATTCATTTGTACGTAAAATTGCAAAAGGTTCTTAGAAAACTAGTGTCAAGCTAATTTTCATAGTTGCTACCAATATTAGAAAGTGTGAAAATTGGTTGTTTAGACGTTTCCATCTTGTCAACTAAATATATTTTAACGGCTGGACGGATTCGGATGTAATTTGGTACAAGGGTCAACTGGGTTAGGACATAGGATATATCATATATCGTTTTTTAAGGCTAATAAAACGATTTTATCTGTCAAGACGCTTAGTTGACACTTCGCGTGACCCAAGAGCTGGCTTTTACCTTGGACAAAGGACTAGCGTTGCCATACAACGTGGCAATGCTGCCAGCCTTTTGGGTACATTACCAGTGGCCAGCGATGCGGAGGAATTTTTCGACGCCATATTTTAGACTACTTTTAGTTTTTTAATTTAAGTGTATATGTCTCCGGAAAATTGCATAATCCGTAAGATTGTAATAATTCTTTATTAAATTATACTTTCTCGATATATTATGAAAAAATTGTTTTGTATACAATAAATCTCATCCATATTCAATAGTTTCTAATATATCCGTGTCTTGTTTAGAAAAATAGTTTACAATTTCACGCGATATTTTACAAAATTACGGAGTCTGCAATTTTCCGGTGACATACATTTATATAGTAATAGGATTTTCTCACAGGTAAAAAGTTTGTAAGTTTCAAATGTAGAAAATAAATGATCCAACTTAATTATCTACCAATCTATCAAACAACAAAATTGTCTTTACCTATGAAAATATGTCACTAACATTATAATTATGTCAGTGACATTTTATCAAACGTTGTATTTGTCAAATACGATCGGCATTTATTTGTTAGCAAACATGTTACCGTTGACTTTTATCACAAATATTTAGGACGTGGGTGGAAATCATATTGAAAGTTTTCCGTGCGGCTTTTTATTTGTCATTAATCGAAAATAATATATGTTCAGCCAAAATAACCTTTCAGAATAATAAAATTTTCAATAGTAAAAATCCACAAAAGATCACAACACAATTCTATTTTTGATGCAAATTAAGCTGTACGTCACAGATATTAAGACATAAAATTGCAAAGCGTGTTCATTCTAAAATTAAAGTATATATTTTTAAACTGGCTTCTTGGTATCGTACCTCAATGAGAGAGATTTCTTTTTAATTTGATATCCATGACGCTAACGGGGACTAAATTAGATTTTCCAGAATAAAACCTATTCACAGACTATGATGGAGCGAACTTGTATGAAATTAGTTTTTAGAAAACAAAAATTTTATACTTTTATGAAGAGAAAATCTATTTTTTTTTAATTATCATTAAAAATGCTTGTTTAATAAAACCTTTTTTATTACTTGACCATATTGTTTTTCTTATGAATAGTGAATTATAAACTTTTAGAGTACTGACTTATGTGGGTTTATTTTTAACGACTTATTGGTTGACTAGCTTTTGCCCGGGACTTCGTACGAGCATATCCCGTTTTTTCCATTTCCCGTATAGCCTCCCTCATGAATCATATATCATATACAAAAATAACATTCTAAACCCGACTGGTAGTTCCAGAGATGGGTTGCGTTTGAATTGAAATTTGCGTTCAAACAAACAAACTCTTCTCTTTATTATATTAGTATAGATTCTTCTAATAAGAAAACATATTACAAGCATGCATCCAGTAGGTACAAAATAGGTAAATTAGTAGGTAAATTAGTAGGTAAATTAGTAGGTAAATTAGTAGGTAAATTTCGCAACTCTGTCAGTGACTTTGCCCGCGTTCTGGTTGAAAAGCATCCCAAGAGTACATACTCCCGGAATAATGATCTCCTTCCTGTCTTAATCCAGAACTAAGTCTATCCCTTTGCCAAGATTCATCCAAATGCAGCCGTTAAGACGTCGGGCGGCGGGAGTCGCAGGGCGATCCCCAGCCACCGTAGGCGCGGGCCTGCGGACGGCGAGCGTTAGGTGGCTCGCTGTCCGATCACCACCAGGCGTGGATCGAAGGCGCGTTGTGTTCCACGCGCGCCTCAAAGAGATGTCAGCATAGGAGACGGGGCCCGCTAGGGCCAGAGCCTGCCAGAGTTGCGAAATTTGTTCGAAAGAGTCACTTCGGCCCTGGAACGTAAAGGGCTTAAAGGAACACGGATGGGTTTAGTCAGTAAGAGTCTGACTCGCCCTTCCCCTCCACCCAGAGCGGTAGAAGTCATTTGATAATTTCCCATCCTTAAAAAAAAGAAGGGGTTCTAGACAAAGTAAAACCTTTTCGAGAAAAGGTAGTCCCTGCCCTCTGGCTCTTATCGGGGGCACTAACTGAGCCCTTAAAAATTTATAAAATTATCAGAAGTCCAAAGTTTATAACTTTTCAAATATGTTTTATTTTTTTGTAATCATTATTGCCTATTACTCTAACACAAAACTACAATTGGAGCCAAGATGAAGTATTGGCACGATCTCCCACGAGGTGTACCGATGACCTGGTAAAGGTCCCTGATGTCCATTTTCATGCAAGGCGTACAGATTCGATGTGATGACACTTGGGGAAGGCCTATGTTCACCAGTGGACGTCTTCAGGCTGAAATAATGATCATGATGATGAAAAATCATCAAATACAGCACACAAAACATTTGCAGAAATCCAACTTGCAACGGTTTGTACTTTGAAAAAATTAAAAAATAACACGACAATACCTTTCAATCGCTAACTTAATTTAACATTGAAAGTTTCAACTAAAATGTAAGTCCAAACCACAGTATAAACTTATAACACAAAATGTACAGAATGTTCCCGTAAACCCTAGATACTGCCCTTAAACTAAGTAATAGCGGGTATTACTTAGCTCTGAATAGGACTACTTTGTACAAGCGGAGAGAAATTAAAGAGATGGGCGGTTTGGAATTGAGTGTTTTAGTTAAATTCTACTTTGACCCGGTTTGACTGGAAGCCGACCCCAATATAATTGGGAAAAGGCTAGGCAGATGATGATGAGTTAAATTCTACTTTAGGAGGTTGGTTGGTGGGTCACGGATGTTGTTTGTAGCATTTAAAAGACAGAAAATTCTGACTGTCAGAGAGGCAGTCGCTTCATGTAGAATACTGGTATTCAGATTCATCCGGTTCGACTGGAAGCCGACCCCGACATAGTTTCATAGAAATGGTTTTTAGCAATTCTGTATCAAAACATTACCTATATCAACGGTCAATAATCAGTCATAATTAATAATCATTTTTATTTGTGTAACATAAGAAGTGAATACAGTTCTTAAAATAAAGTTCAAAGGTCGCTACGTTATGCCAAGAAGCGTACAAATATGGTTGCATGCGAAAGGTAAACACAAATTATTTGTTAGGTATGTCAAAATTAATTCAAAATGTCAAAATTAATGAAATAAAAAAAAATTGGTAGGTATGTCAAAATTAATTAATTATATAAAAAAATATATATTTACATAGATATCTACAATTGTTTTAATAAATACTTAACTAACTAAATACACTTGAAATAATAAAACTAAAAAACTCCAAACTAAATTAAACCGAAAATATGGCGTCAAAAAATTCATCCGCATCGCTGTCGACTGGAAGTGTACCCAAAAGGCTGGCGGCATTGTCACGTTGTATGGCAATGCTTATTCTTTGACCAAGGTAAAAGCCAGCCTTTGGGTAATAAAAAAATAATTGAATGATGATAAATTAATAAAAACCAAAATTATAAATATCACAATATGGAGTAATTTCTACAGTCAATGCATAAATATATAATCATAAGGTTCTTTTTCTAATTAGTACTAGAGTCGGATTTTAAGGCACTCAAATGAGCAATACACAATTCTAATATTCTTCAAAGTGACCAAGAAGTCTACGAAGCTGCTACGCCGTAGCAAGTACTACGGTTGGGCTAGCTACGGACTACGCAGCTGCTGGTAGTAGCAAACCAAATATACCCTTGTATTTTAACAGGATAAAATGTAGGCTATGTGTAGTGTATGAACTTTTCTATTTGTGAAAGTATTTTATTTATCGGATCGGAGAATGTTTTATAAAAACATACAAACAATTTCGCCTTTAAATTTTAATTTAGATTAAAACCAGTCGATGATATAATTATAGCGAAGAAGTTGGAAATGTTTACCTAAATCAATATTAAGTTCAAATATTTCAAAATTTAAATTGATATCTGACCTCCACTTAGTAATGAAAAGCAAGGAAAAGAGAAGTATAAAAGCAATTTGGAGTGCTTCATTTGAATATAAAATCTTGAGTTTCTGGCCCTTTCATTAATTAATTAAATCAGAAACTGATTGAATTTTGCGTAATTGTGTCAGATCTTCCTTATTGTTTTAATTCCTTGATTACCTTTGCTGTTGAAATACCTCAGAGACGTGCCCCTCAGGGCAAAGTAATAACAGCTATATAGATCGACCTTCAAAGTTAAGCAAAGCTTGTCGAGGCTGGTCCATGGATGAGTAACCATCACATATGGACACCCCTCTTTGTCTGAGAATGCTGTTCAACTTGGTTGACAGTTAGAAAACAGAAAGTCTGTTAAACAGTTCTGCCGGGGATATCGTTATACTCACTTACTGGGTTGTAAAGGTCATATACAGGATGTTCGAAAAAGCGGGGTCATATTTAAGGATGTTGTTCTGTATCTACTAGAGAGTCAAGAAACAATATAAAAAAATGTCTTTTTTTAAAACCCGTTCGCAAAAGACTACTAAAAAGTTATAAAAAAAACTCTTTTTTGTTGTTAGTCGACATAGTTGCGAAGAGGCAGTGATTCATTGATATTTCTGGAGTCTCAAAACTTCAGAAACAATTTGATCAAGTTTATACAAAAATACATTCTCGCAATTCGTAAATAGATTCCAAGAAAAGCAAAACAATTTAAAGGTTTCTGTAATTGGCTATGTTTAAGTAACGTCGGTGTCGAAAATAGCCCGAAGAAAGATCCTCGTTTTAGCCACAAGGTGCGAATAGAGAGGAGATAATAAAATTTTATGTTCTTAATAGCTGTCGGGGCAACAGACATGGATAAACTGTTTTCTTTAAATAAAATTTACTTTTAGAAGATATTTTTAGGAAAAGATTTTGTTTTTCACAGTATCAAAGTTGCTTGGGGACAGTTGTATAATAAATCGTTCTTGAATTAACATTAAAATATATTTACTACATTTATTTCTGACCAATGTAAATTATTTTATTGATGTATTAAATTTTCTTGCTTTTGAGCTTTTACTTAAACAAAAAGTGTGTTATTGTTTTTATGAACAGTACTGTATTTTTTTTTTATTTGAGATGAGTTTGCTCTTGACTCTAGTCTAGGTCATAGACGACCCCCGGGCGTCGGGAGCCGTAGGGCAATCCCCGGCCACCATAGGCGCGGGCCTGCGGACGGCGAGCGTTGGGTGGCTCGCTGTCCGATCACCACCAGGCCCGGGTCGATGGCGCGTTGTGTTTCACGCGCGCCTCAAAGAGATGTCAGCATAGAAGACGGGGCTCGCTAGGGCCAGAGCCTGCCAGGGTTGCGGAATTTGTTCGAAAGAGTCACCGCGGCCCTGGAACGCAAAAGGGCTGCAGAAGGAACACGGATCGGTTTTAGTTAGTAAGAGTCTGACACGCCCTTCCGCTCCACCCAGAGCGGAAGAATTCATTTGATGATTTCCCATACTTAAAAAAAAAGAAGGTCATAGACGACAAAGACAAAGTCGACGATGGAGCGAGCTTACCCAGAAGAAGCCTGTTCACTCTAATTTTAAAGAGATTAGGGTTGTATGCGTTAGGAAACACAGACGCAGGCAGAGAGTTATTAACATTGTATTTTATTAACAGTGCATTCAACTCGATTTATTGGCTTGAAAGCGGTCATCATCATTATCATCATAATTCAGTCTATAATCATCCACTGCTGGACATAAGCCTGTGCTTTTCGATTCAGCTAACTCCCGTGGCCTTAACCAGGTCATCGGTCCACCTTATGGAAGGTCTTCCAAAGTTGCATCTTCCGGTACCCGGTCACTACTTCAGCACTTTTCAGCTACTATTTCTTTTGCTGATGGTATTCCAACAAAAAAAAAATTTCGAAACAAAAAAAGTTGTTGTAAATTTTGGGAGTACCGTGTTACCCAGTTAATGGGTAGTGGAGGTCTGGTAGGCAGCCGCTCCACGTAAAATACTGGTATTCAGCTGAATCCAGTTTGACTGGAAGCCGACCCCAATATAGTTGGGAAAATGCTAGGCAGATGATGACTTACAAGCATTCGCGAAAATCAAAATTTGCCCATATCTTTTTACTGTGTTGACTCAGGACCTTGATTTTTATACACCTAATAGGGATAAATTTCAGTATTTCAGTGTCTGGTATAAATTTCAACTTACTAAGTCCACCCGTTCCTGAGAAAATCGGTGGTGACACACGAACAGACAGACAGACGGACAAGAGAGTGATCTTATAAGGGTTCCTTTTTACCTTTTACCCTAAAAATGGAATCCTACAAGTCAAATTAATTCACAAAAAAAAATACAGTTTAATTCTCCAACAGGATCCTTTTAAACCCTCCCAGCGGGCCCCTACAGGAGCCAGTCTGAAGTGAATTTGTAATTTCTATTAGGTTAGGAGATACACGTGACGACGACGTCGCCGACCATTATCTAAATTGCATCTGCGACGTTCTGCCGAGCCACTGATGTAGCCTTAGAAGCGTTGCCGTGTTCTTTATTTATTAAAATTATTTTATATGTGGGTGGCACGTTTTTTAATAGGGTAAATAAGTTCATTTCTAGTTTACCTAGAAAGTAAATTATTGACGAAGTATTTTATGTGTTAGTGGCTTGTCAAAGTAGCATGCGAGAGACAGTATCGTGAGTCGTATTTTAATCTTTGCAGCAATCGGGATTGACAAGAAAACATGTAAAAAAAAACTCAGTTGATTTAAAAAAAATGTTATGCAATGGGAAAGTTTCTCATAAACGTCACGTTAAGTCAAATTATCAAAACAATGAAAAGCGAAAAGTACAACAAAATATTTGTAATTAAAAGAACTTATAAATGACCACGCCAACCCGCTGTCGGTTTAACCAAGCACTGTCAATATTTTTTTAAACTCCAATTATAAGTATTGGGGCCGCAAAAGGTTTTTTTTTAAGTAATTTTTTACATCAGAAAACCCCCTTGTGGCGTTAGTGCCAGTTTTTTAACGTTCTCGATCGCGTTAGCGTAAACATAAATTTGTATTGAAACTGAATAAGCGCCGTCTGGTGACACTCACAGAAAACCAGTTTTTTTCCACACAATTTGAAATAAGCGTACGTTAACGTTAACGCGATCGAGTGCGTTAAAAAACTCGCACCAAGCCTTCTGATGTTTGTCGCAACCCGCCCCAAGACCCAGTCAACAACTATCACAAAGTTAGAAATTCTGAAACAGGCAATGACGTATTATAGTTTACATAGGTATGTATATATAATATATCATTGGATACGGGTATGTAGACAGGATCTTTCCTTCGCATGAACAATTCCATAGTTTCGGGACGAAATTCGCGAGTTGTTCTATATGTAACTTGGTAATGCGGAAAAAGGGTTCGGAAGAGGACTTGTAATATGACCGAGTCAATGTGACATACATGATCGTTCAAGTATAAGGGTAGATGTGGGCACTATACCTACTACCTATGTTTGCTCCGATTTAAAATTGATGACGTCTGTGAAGTTTGGTTTTCGCTGCGCTGTTATCCATTCCCCATCAAAGTTGCATTTTGGCTTACTGCGTAACGACTTGCGGATCGTTTGATTCTATCTGTACCATAGTAATTATTATAATATCTAATAACGTAATAATAATATCTTGGGACAACTCACACACGGTCATCTGATCCCAAACTAGGCAGAGCATGTGCTATGGCAACCAGACAACTGATAAACATACTTATATATTTCTAAATACATACATATTATAGAAAAATTACACCTAGATACAGAACAAATGATCATGCTCATCACACAAAGATTGGTCCTGGGTGGGAATCGAACCCACGACCTCCGGTTTAGCAGTCAGGGTCGCTAACAACTCGACCAACAGGCCAGTCAAAATTTATTGAAGTTGTGCGTACACATAGGTAGTGCACCTATGACTTTCTTCTTTCTTTTATGTCTTGCCTGGTACTGTTAGGTACCGCATTGCTTTCTTATGGTTGTAATGAATTAGATTTTTTGAAGCAAAAGCGGTCGGTATGTAATGAACGTTTTAAGTCATTTTCTATGGAATTACTAGGATTTTTTTACTTACCCAATTTATAAGTTGATAGACTCATTAACTTGTTAAGCCTAGGTAGTGGTGATAGTTTTCCTTTTAAATTCGTTATATATGTTACAACTATGAATTGTTTCACGTCCCCAGAAACCAGCGTTTAGCTGGCAGGGGGGGGGGGGGACATGACTCTAACAAAAAATAGAATTCTAAGTTTTATATTTCGCAAATGAATCCATGGATGAAAAAATGGTTTAAGTGAACCCACAGTATTTTGAAACAACCTATCTAATGACACTTCACATCATGGTAGACGATAAAAAAAATCATCTCCACTTTACATGTACCACCCAAAAAAATATATATTTCAGGATTTTATTTTAACACTTTGTTGGCGTGATTAATATGTATACCCATATTAAATTTCAACTTTCTAGCGCTAAGCGTCTCTGAGCTAAACCGCGGACGGACAGACAGTCAGACAGACGGACATGGCGAAACTAAGGGTTCCTTGTTGAATACGGAACCCTAAAAATAAACATCCGAATTGAAGTCGGTTAAAAAGGGATAGTGCTATTCGCCCTGTATAGCCCCGTCTCTTTCTCAGGGCGGAATCATGATGATTGGTACGTCATCGTAGGAGGACTGGTTTGTTGATTAACACAAATAGGTACTCAATTTGACACATCAATATATTTTCTAAATATATAATCTATTTCACCGAAAATCATTCCATTTCTCTGAATAGGTATTTCACTGTTTCCCCAAATAAAAACATTAAAAGAATAGTCGATGTGCCTCTGGCTGACAACATTCACATCTTTACGTTATAAAGGTAAAAGCGAACAGGAAAAGTTACTTAACTAAAACATTATTTATACAAAATGTTTGTTTATATCGGTACCTTTTCCTCACCAAGGCCGCCACACCACGGCAATACATTTTAAAACTTATTTCCGAAGTGGCAAGATTAAATTTCCTTTGGAGCCCGCTGATGCATAATCTATTTGTGAGATTTTCCTTCAAAACGGATAAGCTTTAAATATGGACGATGCCTACGCTTTTCTATAAATATTATTTCCAATCAATTTTTCTTTGAAGTTTTTAAGGTTCGGAAAATATTTTCCTCGGCTTTAATTGGCTTAAACCTCAGATAAATATCGTTGTATCTACAAAACTAATGTTAAAAATAAATAAATCTTTTGAGATTGGGAACAAGTCACACTAACACAAGATACTGTGGGGCTGGGCAGCGTCAACATAACAGTATAGCAACAGCAGGACCGATAGAAATCCTGCCAAGGTTGCGGAGTTGCTCGAAAGAGTTACCGCCTTAGAATGCAAGGGGCATTTGAATTAACACGGGCGGGTTTTAGTCAGTTAAGAGTCTGACATTCCCCCCCGCTGCACCCAGAGCGGGAAAAGTAATTCCTGATGATTTCCCATCCAAAACAAAAAGGACCGATAAAAATCTCCATATATACGCTCTTTAATCTTCACTTCAGATAAACATCGAAGATGTCACTCACTTAACTCCTGATCACTTCACGTCGCCGTCGAAGTCAACTTCGACAAAGGTAGTGCGACGATCTGATCACGCGTTTCGGTCATACTTGGACAGAGATTGCACCAGACAGAGAGGTTTGAAACGAGAAAGCCCCTTTGCCCAGCAGTGGGACATAACATAACATAGGCAAGTAAAAAAAACTTTTTTTGTGTATAAATATTTAGGAATACACAACGTGCCATTTAATGTGACCTTAATGTAACTTTAATGTTATTTTAAACTGTGTGAACGACACCAGCGTTCACACAGTTACCGATAGTTTGACTTATTTGTATGCAGTTCATGCATAAGAAATCGTTGCGGTCGAACACTACGAGTAGGAGCGTATGACGTTGGAGAACGTCAATCTATCAGTGAATTATTGAGTGACAACCTTCAGCTTAGCTCATTTGTAGCTCATTTTCACGTAGACTGCAGTGGTTTCAGAGAAAGTCTTGGTTGCGATGCCAATTTGATGTGAAGTTTGTTGATTTTATGTGTTATTTGTAAAACACGTACTACCATTTAGGGAGTGAATGTATGTACCCATGAATATAAACAACTTTTACGATAAGTCCAATCCTTGAAACTCGAAAAAAAATATCAGTTGTTTCATCCATTTTCATCGGCTAAATATTGGATAGGTACTAAACCTATGAATATTATTTTGATATAACTATGATATTTTTTGCGGTCGGTTTTTTTATGCAATTCTTTGTAATATTTACAAAGGTTGTTATTGAGATAACTTGAAACTCAGACATTTCTGGACAATGGTCCGCCACTGTTTAGATAATGTTTCAGATTTCAGTTAGGTATAGCGCAATTTGGCTCACGTTGACGACCCTAAATAAGAAATAGTGGACACTTTTTTTTTTTAAAGGATGGGAAATCATCAAATGACTTCTTCCGCTCTGGGTGGAGCGGAAGGACGTGTCAGACTCTTACTAACTAAAACCCATCCTTCTAAAGCCCTTTGCGTTCCAGGGCCGCGGTGACTCTTTCGAACAAATTCCGCAACCCTGGTATGCTCTGACCTTAGCGGGCCTCGTCTTCTATGCTGACATCTCTTTGAGGCGCGCGTGAAACACAACGCGCCATCGACCCGAATAGTGGACACTGGGAACAGAAAACTGTGTCCTACTGACATAAAGACCTACTTCATGAACACAAACAACTTTCAACCATGCTAATGACATCGTAAACACAGCTCATTCCTCGCTCAGCTCTAATGGAACAGTTACTCAACTGTGGACATTTATTTTTGGACTAATGGTAGGTTAGTAATGGCGGTATCATATCGATCGTTATAAGTCGCCGATACGCAGTAGAACCATGCCATAAAATAAATAGGAAGACAGGTACAGAAGGTCAACTAAAAACAGGTTGACACAGAAAAGAAATATGGGACAGAAAGAGCTACTAAAAGGACTACGGAAAAGAAAACAGAAGAAGACGCGGGCGACGGGAGTCACAGGGCGATTCCCGGCTACCGTAGACGCGGGCCTGCGGACGGCGAGCGTTGGGTGGCTCGCCGTCCGATCAGTACCAAGCCCGGATCGACGGCGTGCCTCAAAGAGATGTTAGCATAGATCGGGCTCGCTAGGGCCAGTGCCTGCCGGGGTTGCGGAATTTGTTCGAAAGAGTCACCGCTGCTCTGGAACGCAAAGAGCATTTCGAAGAACATGCATGGGTTTTAGTCAGTATGAGTCTTATACTCTCTTGGGCTCCACCCAGAGCGGAAGGAATCATTTGATGATTTCCCATTGGTAAAAAAAAGCTTTCCTTGTGGTCGCCAATGACGATTCTGGCTGTCAGGAGTTGCATTAATTGGGGATATTGTGGTGAGCTTGTCCCATACTCATAGCAGTCGCATGCAAACAAAGACGCATACGTGCGGCTATCACTAACACATGATAGTCGCGTTGCCGTTCGAATTGTGTCTCATAGCAAAAACAACAAAAACACAAACAAACGAAAACGCAACAACATGCAAAAAAAATCACCTCTTTGACTGACCGACCTTGATATTTCAAAAGTAAATTATAATAATTAAATGCTTTGAGTTTTGAGTTTACGTGAACGCATATACCTAAGTGTCAATGTTGTATTTTTTTACTTTTAGACTCGTGGAACATTGACACAAGAAAGGGAAAAGGATTTTGTTGTTGGACCAATTAGTCAAATCACTTAACAATATATTGAGAGATATTGTAATTTTTTTTTGTGGGTTAATATTGTTGAGGCCATTGTCCTAAACATTGCCGCGAACCGTCGCCAGTGAAGGAGAGGTGCTGGGACAGCGGCTCTTCAACCGGCCATCGCCCGAGCGCAGGCCCCGCGCCACACCAGTCAGTTGTCGCACGCCTCCAAGCACGGCGAAAACGTTTTACTTATCCATAACTTTATTTATTCATGTATAAACCAACTATATCTCTTGTAATTTTATCTTTTCTTTCTTCTTGTTATACGATCCACTCATGCTTTCATTTCCTTCATGCGATCCAACATTTTATTGTTTATTTGCGTCCGTTTGCATAAGTTTTTACTCGTTGTAAGGAGTCGACCTTCTGTACCTATCTATTTTGTGCTCACGCCATCCTCATGGGGAAATAAATTCTTAAAAGAAGGGAAGCGCTTAGAATATTGACTCGGTTTTGTGGAGGTTTTTCGGTAAGGTCTATATTTTTGATGGCGTGTTGCTGAGCTATTACAGGTCTTCTTTGCTTGTGAAGTCGGTCGTGGACTAATTTTGGAGAGCACGATTAGTTGTTTCTTTCATAAATAGGTAAATACGGTTTTGGTCGTTTTTACGAAACTGTTTTTCAGTTTCTAGAAAGGAACTCTATTACAAACGTGATTTTCGGTCCATGGTACGGAAACCATCATTGGCGAATCTGATTTGCACTTGGTCGGTTTTTGGAACGAAGTTCCTTAACGTGGCTTACGGGTAGTACGATTTAGTAGAAATCGCCACGTAACAACATGCCGTATGCTGTGTGTTTGCCTGTGTGTATCGAGCCTACTATAAACAAATGAGCACACGAGCAAGTGCGCAGCCGGGTGCGCAACTCTCTTTCTTTTTCTCTCTCTTTCTCTATCTCTCTCTCTCTCTCTCTCTTTCTGTCCCTGTCTCTTCTTATCATATAACCATAGATCAGCCAAAGCTACCGCACCAATCGACCAGTCGATCAATTGAAGAAAAATCGTAAGGAACTTCGTTCCTGACGGGGGTCCCCCGACCGCACAATTTTTTTTATCAGTGTACTCGCTCAGTAAAATTCTTTCATTGAAATCAAATGGTAATTTATGTATGCTTTTCACTATGATCATAATCATCTATCTACTCAACCGTTTTATGTGCCTTTATATTTTATATAGAACGATTTCTTCCCTGCCTCTACAACCCAGTTACTGGTTAACTTAACACACACTTATCTTTAGTTAGACTTTTTGGGCTCCATACTAAACGTAACGACTGTCTGAGGGGCAATTCTCATTCTTTAAAGAACGTTCGCATTCGTATCGTAGACACAAATGGTCTAAAAACTCCTCTACATTCCCTACATTCAACTGGTTTTTGATGTCGATTGTCGCTGACATTATGTTGCGACTTGACTTGCGCTTTTTACAAGCTTTTATTCAGCTTGCACTGTTCGTATATAAGTAGATATGTTTGTAAGTCCGTCAAAATTTGCAAACAATTTTTCGCCAATTTTTTGGTATCCGATTGAGATGAAATTTTGCAAACACCTTTAGTTCTGGTGACAATACAATGTGCTTAATTATGTAATAACTAGCTGTCGCCCGCGGTATCACCCGCGTAACACTTGATCCCGTGGGAATATCGGGATAAAAAGAATCCTATGTGTTAATCCTGGTCATAAACTATGTGTGCTAAATTTCATCCAAATCCATTCAGTAGTTTTTACGTGAAAGAGTAACAAACATCCATCCCTCCATCCATACTTACAAACTTTCACGTTTTATAATATTAGTAGGATTTCAATATGGCCGCCGCTCCAAGATGGCGGATTACATTTTTTTTAACCCTCTTAATATGGGTCAAATAAAAAGCTTAAACTAATAATGCTTAATGCTTCAAGAGTAGAAAATGACAATGTTAGTAACATCACATTAAATTAAATATGGCCGCCGCTCCAAGATGGACGATAACATTTTTTTTCAACCCTCTTAATATGGGTTTCAAACGAAAGGGCTTGAAGAGTAGAAAACAATTAAGTTAATAAAATTACACTAAATTCTTACCGCTTAGTAAAAAATTAGGTCCGCGAATCGGCTTTCAGAAATCTATACATGATAGCGTGGTTCAAATCAAGGGGCGTAGAACCTGACTACCTATGATTTATTTATAAACTCTGTCGCTACGAAAACCAGTACCTACCGATCCTATGCCTAACATTTCGTATGACTATTGATTAACTTTGTGTACTACAAGTCTAGATATAGACATTACTTTCAGCTAGAACTACCTCGGGGCTCCCAGCTGTGGAGTAAATGTAATTTATTACAATTTAACCAATTTCAGTACACATCTCCATTGCCAGCTGAGTAGGTTTAAGTAGGTTGTGTAGTTTTGTGGAATGTACGTTGTGTTAGTGACGTAGGTATCGGTTTCGAGAAGCTCGTGACTAACTAATAGCCGTGTGGGTCGATCTTCAAGGTTAAGCAACGCCTGCCGAAGCCCGTATGTGGATGGGTGATCATAAATTTCACACCGAGTCTTCTCCATGCCTCGCAATGCTCGTTAAGATGTTGGACTCTGAATTTTTGGTCTGAATCGGTTCCGTAAAATGTTTTCAATGTCGAGTTCTGTCTCACACAGATTTGTATTTTTGAGATGAGGATTTTTTTACAAATTCTCCTCAAAACTTTCAACTTCAACTCAACTTGCATAATTCCTACTCAAGGTTTTCATTTTTAAACATTTGAAATCGCCCGCCACTTATTGGTTTTTTAGACCTTCTTTGGTAACAACATAGAAATAAAACTACATTTTGTGTAAATGCCAACGAACGCCGTAAGATTGTAAAATATGGCGTGAAATTGTAAGCATTTTTTTCTTAATAAGACACGGATGTATTGGAAACCAATAAATTTGGATGGGGTGCATTGTTTACAAAACGATTTTTTCATAATATATCAAGAAATTATAATCTAATAAAGATTTATTACAATCTTACAGGGTCTGCAATTTTCCAGTGACATATACATATATAGAGAAAAAATTGAAGTAGACATTCATTGACTTACGCCTGAACTGTTCAATCTTTTGTTGTTACCAAGTTTTATCATAAAATTGTTTTCCTGACAAGGTTCGCGTTCAGGTCAAATGATAGTTATTTCTGTAGACTCGTTGAAAAATATTTTTAAAATGTTGTAATGTTTTTTTTACACGCCAAGAATTATAAAAAAAGTGTTTGAATAAAAGTGCATGATGTTCGTGTTTTCTATCCGAATACTAAATATGTTTCTTTTAAAGTTCGGGCATTACCTACATAATTATCTTGGTCATATGACGACCATACAGAGTACGTCAGATTTGGAAGGAAAACCCACACACATAAGTGGATCTCTCCAGTATTTTCTGTTGTTAACAGTATTTTCAAGGGGCGTAGGTACACTATGAACTTATAGAGGTATGCCGTACAGAGAGTAAAGTCCCGCACACGTCCACTGAAATGGGAGGATCCTCCGACCAGACGGTTATTGTGTCTGGTGGCTGGCCCGATAGTTGATATTCGGACTGTTGTATATATTCAAATCGCACGGAGAACTTTGCTTGCGCGATGCAGGATTTCGTTGGTAGTTTGTCGCTGACAGGATAGATGGCGTTGCGGTTCTTTTTGTTACTGTAATAATTTTGCTTCTTAGTTTTTCGTGTGGCGGCATTGATGCCGCTACAAACTATTAGTGTATAAGAATAACTTACCAGTGTTTTAAATAAATCTATTTTCTTTAATCTTCCTCTACCCTAATCTACGTAGTACTTACCCAATTACTTAGCCAGATTTAGTGTAATCTTACTCTCGGGAAATGATAATAGAAAAGCCATTTTTCCTAATAAATTGAATTTTCTTACTGATGACCCTGACCCCTACTAGCGAAAATAACCTGACCTTTCTTAAAATACATCTCATTAGACAAGTGCGAGTAAGTGTGAACTTAAGTTACTGCAATAAGAGAAAACGAATTCTCTTTACGCTAGAACGATCTAGAAGTATCTGATTAAGTTATTTGAGTCTGGGATACAAAAGTGTGGGTAGGGTAGCAAATATAACGAATGGTTTGAATTAATTCAGCTGATTCTTGTGAAATTTGAGCGCAGTCAGCGGATATAAGGAGTGTTTGAATTGATTCAGCTTTATTATGTGGCATTTACACATTACCTTATTTAATAGTTATACCCCAGGCAACATTCTAATGTTGCCTGGGTTAAAAAAAATTGATTATATTTAGTCCGTCAGTTAGATTATCGAAAAATATTGGATACGTATTTTTATTTTATCAAATCAATAAAAAAATTACAAACAAGCATCAAGGAAGGACTGCGGGCTTGTAACGTCACTTTTCAGTAAAAAGTGTACTCACGTGTGTGACGTCTCACGAGATTACAACGCACTGTATCGTCTTCATTTTTTGTTTACGTGATAAAAGAAAAAATACGTGCCCAATATTTTTTGAAATCTATCCGACGGACTCATTAGATTTTTTAATTAATTATTCTATTAAGTTTATATTTTATTTTCATTTCGTCCTTTGTCACTGCGGGGTGCATACTAAAAACCTGCGCTGGGTGTCAAATGGCAAATGCTAAGATGGTAACCCTTTCGGCATGGGCTGGGTACGCTCAGCGCAATTCTTTTATTTTTTTACTTTTCCTTTGCGTTTCTTGCGTTGTGTCTGTGTCGATAAATGTCAAAATGACACACGGACAGCTTTAAAAACTTTTTAGACACGCAAGTGATCCTGTAAGGTTCCGTTTTTCCATACGTTTGGAACCCTAAAATTGAATCCAAATTAATTTAAACAAGTCCCAGCTACTTTAAAACTTTTTAGGTACCTTATTTTTTAGTTCTTATGCCCTTGACCTTCACAAACCAGTGGTCACTCGCCACAAGAGGACTTGATGTGGACCCTCGCTTTAAATTCTACGCAATTCCTAAGTGAAAGCTTGGTCGTGTAAGTGCCAACTCTAAAGTCTAGAAGTCTTTATGATTTTGCACATTACGCTACACGCTTAAATGCTTTGGGAGGCAAACGCATTACTTTGGTTTAATACTTCGACGATTTGAATTCATTTTATGTGTGGTAGTTATTTTTGAGTCAAAAACAACATAGTGAGAACAATTAGCAATGTCTAATCTAGTTTGCTACACCTGTTACATTTTGCTAATGGTACGTTCTATGATTGAGCAATTTCTGATATTTTTTTCTTTAATAGCAATCATGGGAATATTTTAAACACACTCGAAAAATTGCTTCTATTAAAACCTTTGCACACGGCGTTTTTTTGACGCGCCGACGACGCACAGATGACACGCACTAACGCGCTTTAAACGCAATTCAGACGCAGACAGAAAACCTTTGCACACGTACAAAAATTTAGTGGCGCATTTGTGTCGATGTTGTGGCCAGATCATAGAATTGGTCACTTCATGATGTGGCCGACCGTTTCATGAAATGGTAAATATCTGCTGCGCACATCATGATATGGTCTGGCCAGATCAATGATAACTTAGCGTTTAATGATATCACAGCTACACACGGCTACTTCATGATATGGTCAAACATTAGTGGTAATATCGTAAAATAGTTACATTCTGGGTGGCCAGTTCTATGAGTGCAAGAGTGAGCGAAGCGAGCTCGGGACTTGGAGCAACCCGACTCGGGCAGGTTAGGTTAGAAGGGAATGGCGGTGTCTGAAAGACCCCTTTTTGGTTATTTTTTTTTAAACCACCCAGAATTAGGAGCCGCGCCGAGCGAGGCTCCGTCGACCACCGCCGTCCGGCGGCCGGACCACCTAAGTTACGTTTGAAGCTGTCATTTCATGATATGGCCACGTATTTCATGATATGGCCAAACGTGGATTGAAATATAGTTAGACGTTGACGTTTAAACGATATTGTCACTTTTCACACATGAAATAAAACCAGTTCATGAAATTTTCGGCCGCATCATGAAATAGTCAATTCTATGATATGGCCACGGCATTAATACAAATGTGCCACTAAATTTTTGTACGTGTGCAAACGTTTTCTGTCTGTGCGTGTCGTCGGCGCGTTAAAAAAACGCCGTGTGCAAATCAATGCGCAACTGCAGCGCGTAGACCGTAGGACCTTTGGGTCCTACGGTCTACGCGCTGCAGTTGCGCATGTATTGTTTCTTCAACAAACAAACGCGATACAGACGAACTTTGAACGCGCTACTCGCACGCGTCGTATCGCTTTGTACGCGTTTGTATGAATGCAAATGCGACAACCTGCTTTGTGGTCATCTACAGCGCCGTGACCGCGTGTTCGTAAAACGCGCGTCGGCGGTGCGTAAAAAATACACCGTGTACATAGGCTCTTAAGTTCAGAATGCAGTGTATTTCACACATGTGATTTTTATATTTTTCCATCATCGTCATCCATATTAACAAAATCAGTGAACCTAAACCGATTGAGCCTGGTCGGCTACAGTAAAAATAATAATACAAACACTAAAATATTACTATGAAAGATTAAAATTTAATTGTTTCAAGTTGACTACTAAACACAACTTCTATTTGTTTAAACAATACGACGCTGTCCTTTTTACGAAAATCAATTCATAGCCTTTTTTATCCTTTTCTTCAACACTAACTTTCAGTAAACATTCCAGCCTAGATTTCCCAAAATTCTCAACAACATTATAGAAAATAACAATACAAACATGTTCGAATAATATCGTTAATATTCTGGAACGTTCACAAAAGCCCGATACATCAATAATTTCTCATCTCCACAGTAAAAAGGCAGAGGTTGGAATCAATTTCCGATTCATATCCGACGCCATCTTTGTTCCGTGGCTTGACGTAATTTTTTTTATAGCAAACATTTTTGTGTTCAAATAAAGACTTAAGTCTTTTTAAAGAAGATGGTGATGCAGTATTACAGTTAGTTATGCATTTTTTGAAAGGGCAAGTGCACGTTACTTTTGCTACGTCATTAAAAAATAATGTTTTAAACTGCATAACCCAACCAATCAAAAGTTGAAAGATTTTTAATTCGCTGCTGACGATCAGGGGCCCTACTACGAAGCCTTAAAACGATCATGATTCCGCTCTAAGAGAGAGACGGAGCTATACATAGCGAATAGCACTATCCCTTTTACATCATCGAAATTGGATGGATTAGCACGACATAGTAGGTCAGTAGGTCTATTTCACTTCTTTCAGTTCTGAGTTGAAAATGATCTAAATTAATTGTTATGGAACTTTATTACATCGACTTGTTATATTTATTATATTACCTTCTTGCTTTTCTATGCATGGGTAATCATCTAATGACTAATACCGCTCTGGGCGGATCAGAAGGGAGTGTCAGACTCTGACTGACTAAGACCCATCCGTGTTCCTCCTAACTGGCCTGTTGGTCGAGTGGTTAGTGACCCTGACTGCTAAACCGGAGGTCGTGGGTTCGATACCCACCCAGGACAAATCTTTGTGTGATGAGCATGATCATTTGTTCTGTGTCTGGGTGTAATTTGTCTACAATATGTATGTATTTAGAAATATATAAGTATGTGTATCAGTTGTCTGGTCGCCATAGCACAGGCTTTGCCTAGTTTGGGATCGGATGACCGTGTGTGAGTTGTCACAAGAAAAAAAAAAATAATGCCCTTTGCGTTCCAGGGCCGCGGTGACTCTGTCGAACAAATTCCGCAACCCTGGCAGCTTTTGGCCCTAGCGGGCCCCGTCTTCTATGCTGACATCTCTTTGAGCACAACGCGCCGGACGGAGCCGCCGATGGCAGGCCAATATCTTCTTGCTGGCTTGCCTTTCTGGCTTCCTGACTTGTCCTATTTTACTAGGGGTCGGCTTCTTTGTTTAAACCGTCAGGCTGTCATTCTCTCCATTTTCTTTTAGGTATATCATTCTTCAGAAAATCCATTATTTTATCGATCCGTCTCCGTCCTATGTTTTATTTAAAAATATTTAAATTCAAAATTAGCGTCTAACTATCGTTCCAGCATGTATTTCCTCAACTACGTATACTTATAACAAAAAAACACATACCAGCTTCCAATGAACGCAACCATATTCAATCTTTGTTCAAGATTTACTAGCAACTTAATCGCTTGAACGGTTCAATACAGCCGAGCACCTCCGAAAATCCCCGAGTATATCCGATTACCTAGGAGCCCCTCCAAGCACCTCAGCGGAAACTGGCGTTTATTCAGGCGTTAAGGTTTCAAGTGTGAACATGTTTCAGAAACAACAGTTGAAGTTCTGCGAAATGCTAACATAGTTTGTAAATACATCGATTTAGTGCGCACGAGGGAAGCCGAAGAATTTCTTGTTTCCGAGTTTGGTGGAACTCGATAATTGCATTGACTTCCTAAAAGGAAAATTGATTTTCTCAGTTTTAAACTGAGAAAATCAATTTTCCTTTTAGCTTCCAATCCAATTTTGCTTAGCTGACGTAAAATGTTATTGCACCTGGCTTGTTTCCTCTGTGATTGTAATTTTTAAAATAATATAATCCGTCGCATGCTTATCTTTTCTTAACTTTATACTATTTCAAAAAAACTTAAATACAAAAAAATACAACCGCTTCCAAATAAAAAAAATCTACAAAGTATAAAAAAAATATATATTTGGAAGTCGGTGTTAAAATACGAAGAAACAACCAAAAACACCGAAGTCAGTTGTATTTTTTTTGTAAAAAAGTTTTTTATTATTATTTTTTTTGTGGCAACTAACAACACCACTGGAAAGCAAAATGAGCAATTTTGTTTACTTGGATGACTTATTTTTTCCAGCTAATTTGTTTTGAAAACCAAACTACTGAACCGATTTTGATGATTTTTTTTATGGAACCAATCGGAAGGTATCCTTTCATAAGAAAAAACATTTTTCAAATCAGTTCATAAACGATGGAATTATGAGGTAACAAACTACAACCGAACTGAGAACCTCTTCCTTTTTTTGAAGTCGGTTAAAAGCTAGTATCTATGAATTCGATTACGAACATTCTTTAACTGATAGAGACCTACACTATAGCCGAGGGTCATAGTGCTTTTTTTTGTCTGCGATTTTTTTAACCCCAATTTATCCCGGAAAATGCAAGATTCTGTGGAAGAGAAAAACATTGCTAGTTATACTAAAAATACCTGTTTAAAGTGCCAAACATAAAACACATTCGGAAAAGTGTATGTAAAATATTAATTTAAAACTGAATTTAACCCTTCAACCTTCTCATTTTCGTTCGGCATAATGACAGGACCATGCCACTTAAACACCGATTACCATTTGTCAGAATCCAAAATGGCGTCCGAATTAAGCGACATTATGACAACAATTATCGCGACCCATGTCAAGTGTGATAATATGTGTTGTGACGTCACATTTCAGGACAATAATATGGACGATAAGGCTGTACGAGACGAAGGTTGTGTGTTAAAATATAATCGTTTGAGTCGGTTTAGGCTGTATTATCTTTAGAAGTTTAAGAATCAAACTTTTCATACCAACAGAATATAAACAGGTTACTTACATTACATACATGTGAAGAGGAGGGATGAAATGCATGAAAGAAAAAAGAGTTATGAATATAAATGTCGATGGTTGGACAGGAAAGGGAGGCCAAAGAAAAGATGGATGGATTGTGTGAGGAGTGATATGAAAGAAAAGGGAGTTAGTGTTAGCGTGACGGCTGACAGGACAGAATGGAATAGAAAAACGGGTTGCGCCGACCTCGAGTAACATGGAATGAGGGCAAGAAGATGATTACCTAATACTATATAGTTGGATGCTGTTTTAACCCGTGTTTCTATCCGTGTTCTAAACATTTAAATCCGTCAACCGTAGAGGCATGATCACATTATTTATTGATTATCAAACATCCTCACTCACATACAGACTTTCTATCCCATTTACATAATAATATTAGTAGGATTGTCTTCGTGGGCACGCCACTATTTTCTTTAAAGAGTGGTACTCATCGGACACGGTTGTTTCGGGAGCTACCTGTTTCGGATTCAGCAGGAGGATACGCCCGGGTGTCACCACTGTGTGGATCCCCCGGAGGACACGGTGGAGCATACGGTGGAGGTCGGGGCATTCGGCGGTGGCGACCTTTGCGTCCGGCCCTGATTCAATTCATGGTCCGGAGCGAGGGGGCATGAGAAGCAGTCAAATCCTTCTGCGAAGCAGTAATGCAAGCGAAGGAGAAGGACGCGTGAGGGCGAGGCAAACCTCACGCCCCAGCCATCGCAACAGAAGACCCCGGGCGTCGGTAGTCGCAGAGCGATTCTCGACCGCTATAGGCGCGGGCTTGCGGATGGCGAACGATGGGTGGCTCGCCGAACGATAAGCACCAGACACGGGTCGACGGCGCGTTGTGTTCCATGCGCGTCTCAAAGAGATGTCAACATAATTGATGGGGTCTGCTAGGGCCAGTGAATGCCAGAGTTGCGGAATTTGATCAAAAGATTTAGAGCGGCCCTGGAACGCAAAAGGCATTTGGAGGGACACGGGTGGTTTTAGTCAGTAAGAGTCTGACACTCCCTTCCGCTTCAGAGCGGAAGGATGATATCCAATACAAAAAAAAAGAATTGGCTTCGTCAATTGGTTCTATCGTCATCTGCCTAGCCTTTTCCCAACTACATTAAGGTCAGCTTCCAGTTAAACCCGATTCAGCTGAATACCAGAATTTAGGTGAAGCGACTGCTTATCTGACCCTAAACAAACTGGGTTATTGCTTTTACTGGTAGCTGCAGTTACTGGTAGCCTACTTCTTGACAAGACTGGTGTCAGATGTTCTAGCTTTTGTCATACCGTAACAACTGCCAAAGATCTCCAAATGACAGCCGTGACCAACAGCTTATGCGGCAAATAAAAATGGATTGACATGAAAGTATTTACTTTAGTTTTTGAGTGATTTTAGTGTTCAATTAACAGTCATCTGCCTAGCCTTATCCCAACTATATTGGGGTCGGCTACCAGTCAAACCGGATTCAGCCGAATACCAGTATTTTACGTGGAGTGGCTGCCTACCAGACCTCCACAACCCATTAACTGGGTAACACGGATACTTCTTGGCAAGACTGGTGTCAGATTGACTGGCTTCTAACAATCCGTAACGACTGCCAAAGATCTACAAATGACAGCCGGGACCAACAGGTTAACGTGCTTTCCGAGGCACGGAGGAAACTCGGTATGTTAAGATGGTCACCCATCCACACACCAACCTTGGCAAGCGTTGCTTAACCTTGATCAACCCGCGCGGCTGATATTCTTTAGCCACGAGCTCCTCTTTCATGTTCAAATAACCGTACTAACCACATAAAGACCTTAAACCCAACCTCAGGTAATTCCGACCATGTTTGATTCACTAGTTCCTAAACACAGCCGTACATCAAACTAATACGGTCTTTATTGCCCAGTCGGCCATTTTGTTTGCCAGCTCCAACAAATTGCGAGCAAACCGATATTTATGGATGGGTCGGGCTACCTCTGAATTCATGGGGTGATTTTGGTTGAGTTTCTTAATCTTGGAGTGTTTGCTTGCTTTGATACCCGAAGCTAACATAAAGTTGGCGATTTAATTACAATGAAATGGTTCCTTTTTCTTTAATTTAAAAGATTACCTTTTACCCCACATTCTCTTCCCCGTGGTCTGATTCACAGATTCTGAGAAAGAAAGAAACTAAAAATGTTTATTTGGGATAAATTGAGTGATTAAACCTAACAATATAAAAATACCTCTGATAGGCCAAAAAGGCTCCTATCTCAGCATTTCCTGCCGTTACAAAAAAAATCATATCCTTCCACTTTACGAAAGACGAATAATATCAGATCTTGTGTTTCTTTTCAAAATTGCCAATGGAACAACTGGTGTTACCGAGTTGTTACATAAAATCGGGCTGCGAGTGCCGTCTGCGATCTTACGTAGACCTCATTTATTGCACACCCCAGTGGTACATGGTGAGACCGAGTCGTATGTACAATGCAACCTGCCGAGAAGTTGATTTTGTTTCATATGATACATGTGGAAACTTAAAAAATAGATGTGTTGCTGGGGAGTTTGTTGCGCCACTTCTTCTTCCCAGCTATAACACTAGGAAGTGGTGACGGGCAGGCGTTTTGGGGGACTGTCTTTATGTAGAACTTTGACGTTTTAAAAGTGCTGGCACTCAGCCTAATTTGAATAAATGACTTTTGATTTTGATTTTTTTGATTTTGTATGTATTTTAGATTTTTTTTTTTTAAACTTTCACTTACTGTAATTGTTTAACTATAAGTTTTCCTAACATAAATAAAATAAAAATAAAAAAACCACATCGCTCGCTGGTATTCTTGTAGGGCCGTTTTTTGGGGATAAAAACTCTACACTACTCTACAGAGTTTGTAGAAAAGTGTGCGTGTACACATTTCTACAATTTTAACTCCCTATAATATTATTACACGGAAACTTGATCAATATTGGTCTTCCATTCACTAAGTCCTATCCAGCTTGTGTACCTCGGTACAAAAATATTGACCCACCTGAAGAACCTACCTACATAGTAGCGATCTTAACGCACATTTAATTCACTTCCCCGATAGCTAAACAAAGCTAGATCAAAGTAATGCCGTTTTTATTGCGTACGGAGCCATTTGTTTAGTCGCTACTAACAGATTGCTTGCAAACCAATATTTATCGTAGGGTCGTGCGTCGCGCCACCTCTGTTTGTTCGTGCTTACCGGTTCATTCTGGTTTTAACTTGTTTTAGTGCGTGGTTATTGGTTTTTGGAGTTTCTGTTGTATTTATAAATTAACTCGAACAGTAAAATTGACAAAAATTTAGTGCTTAAACATACCATAATAAGTTTATAATAGCGTCATTGCTGTGGCATAGGTAGGCCTGCTCTTCGTTAAAAGGAGTGGACTGTTCCCCACCACCCACTCCCAGTGCAGGTTCGTGATTTTCACATATCTTCGAATTTTCATCGTTCGTTTAGCATCAGATTTTTTTAAAATTCATTACTGGTCCTTAAGAATCATTTTGATACGAAACCTAATGTTTATTTGACATGTCAAGAAATACTAAGTTAGGGCACAGTGAGTTATGGAGCAATGGACTGCTATAGACTTATGTAGATGATAGGTTTTTGTTCATAAAGTAATTCCTATATAGTTTATCACTCACCATTAACAAAACAGTTACTTGATTCATATGGATATTTGAGAAAACCAATATTCAGTAGCTACCCACGACCTCGTATGCGTACAAGTACACGTAAGTCGGTGCATATTCATGAAAACTATTCGCAAGTGGTTTCCAATACCAGAGATTTCTACGAAGAAATCCCTGTTTGTTCAAGCTCGCCAAAGGAAGCACCTTCATTTTGCATGGAAACACTGAATAAATGCAAATACTTGGTACTGCGAGCTGGGTTACTTCTCGCATGCACTGATGTGTAACTGTTCCCGGAAAGCGATGGAAGGAAACGGATTTATTACATTACTAGCGGACGTCACGCGGTTTCACCCGCGTAGTTCCCGTTCCGGTGGGAATACGGAGATAAAATATATAGCCTATGTTACTTGCTCATAATGTAGCTTTCCAATGGTGAAAGAATTTTTGAAATCGGCTCAGTAGTTTTTGAGTTTATTAATTATAAACATACACACAAAAATACAATTTTTTCGACTTTCTAATATTAGTGTAGATGTAGATTTCACGGTTCCCTTTGCAATGTCTGATAAAACGGCGCCGTTTAATGAAAATGCTGGGCAGCCAAGTAAACGGCTGACTAAACCAATTGGCTAAAACAAATTATACATACATAACTCTACTATCCCTCCAAATATTTAATAAAATTGAACATGTGAGGCACAGACTATGTTATCTTTTTAAATTGTTGTAACTTATTATTTTATTTTATTTTATTTTATTTTATGTGTGAATACCTGATGATCTCCGAAACTACTGAGTCTAAAATTTTGAAAAAAATTACAAATAACGGTTTTTTGCCTATAAATTACTGAAAAACCTATAAGAAGTCTATGGTTTGAAAGCAACATGTTACAAAAACGAGATTCGTTCGGAACCCTTTGCATGCGAGTCCGAACTCGCACTTGGCTGGTTTTGTCCCGTCGGATAGTTTTAATTTGCTCAAAGTCACCTGAAATCCTAAGCTTATTAAATTGTCTAAGTCTATTCTCTCGTAATAGACCGAATAGTTTCGGCCAAACAAACGATGACTTGTCAAACTAAAACATAACTATTACGACAGAACATTTCCCTAGAGTATTAACTAGTCCATATTGCTGTACAGCTGACCCAATTCCAATTAACAGAGTAAATAAAATACGTGTAAGTAAATGGTTCAAGCTGGGTGCATATGTGTGCACGGATGTGTAAATGTTCCGATGACACTGCACCACTTATCTTGCATTCCAGTTGCTGCGAAACTGACAGTGTTTGTATGAGTACTCTTGTGTTTTATTCTTAGCGCTTGTAAATATATTATTTTAATTAAATAGCTAAAACACTAGGAAGTTGTGACGGGCGGGCGTTTTGGGATACTGTCTTTATGTAGAACTTTGACGTTCAAAAAGTGCTGGCACTCAGCCTAATTTGAATAAATGATTTGATTTTTTTTACAGCGTTTTAGTAGGACTCAGAGTTTTTAACCGACTTACAAAAAGGTGTATGTACAATGTACACCGATTGCTCCGAGGTTTCGGATCCGATTTCTGTGATTCTTTTTTAGTTCGATGAAGTATACTTGCTATTTGGTCACGTAAAAAAAATAATTCAGTTTGGCTCCGTAGTTTTTATTTTATGAGCATTTTTAAATACCCGGATGTAATTTTTGCGTACCTTCTTATGTATGTTCCCCTATTACTCAAAGATGCCAAGACCGATTTGGCAAATTGTTCTTTTGTTTGAAAGGGTATATTTTTCAAGTGGTCCCATGTTCATCAGTTTGGGATCTGATGATGGGATCCTGGATAAATCGAGGGAAATCTTCAAATTTTAGGCACACTTGAATTATTCATCATCTGCCGAGCCTTTTTCCAATAATATTGGGGTCGGCTTCCAGTCAAACCGGATTCAGCTGAATACTAGTATTTACAATTGAATTATTATGGTTCTTTTTTATTTTTTACTATAATCTGAACTGGACCTGGTTTCCACATTAACCACAGTATTTGCTTACTATTGTGTTTTAGTTTTGGGGGACACTAAACTAACTAAACTTTTTTTATTTTTCACTTTTTAGTGAAATACAAACGACTTTTGAAACAAAAACGGTTTCAAAAAACGAAGAAACCACACCAGAAAAAAGTTTTTTATAATAAATAGCAGGTGATTTTGACCGAAAATTCTGGACTGAGATAGTTCCAGAGACGCACTGCAGTAACAGAGAAGGAACCATCTTAGCGGCTGGAAGTGTGACGCGGAGTACGAAAGAGAAGAATAGTGGCAGTGCGACATGGTTTACCCCTCGAGACAACGAACTCAAAATTAGAATTGTTGACACGTTAACAGTGAGATTAAAATGTAGATGATTCTTAAAAATACGGAAATTGCTACTTTGATATTTGTGTGATAAAAGCTACAGGTAGGTAAACATTATTTTTCAATTCAATAATCGCTAATAGAAATATACAGCAATTAGTAGAATCATTGAAACGGTAAAATCAATTAATCGGTGACTGTGTCGGATAAGTCAATTTAATGAAACACAACCTGAATTTATAACACTAATAACCTGACTAGGTTAATATTGACGGAATACCAATCAATTCGGTGTTTATTTGTGAAAGTCAATTATTTTACTAGGCATGTCATCATCTGCCTAGCTTTGTTCTGACTTCAACTGGGGGTCAACTTTTATTTTACTTTTATTAGACTGGCCTGTTGGTCGAGTGGTTAGTGACCCTGACTGCTAAACCGGAGGTCGTGGGTTCGATTCCCACCCAGGACACATCATTGTGTGATGAGCATGATCATTTGTTCTGTGTCTGGGTGTCATTTGTCTATAATATGTATGCATTTAGAAATATATATATATATAAGTATGTTTATCAATTGTCTGGTTGCCATAGCACAGGCTCTGCCTAGTTTGGGATCGGATGACCGTTTGTGAGTTGTCCCAAGATATATATTATTTAAAAAAAAATCATACTTTCGATCTACTGATTGCTTAAAAGCATAATGCGATATTAGCTTTTGCCACTGAAATTTGAAAATTATAGCCAGGGAGCATTCCTATTCCTAGATTCAATATTATTATTAATATCCAGGGCATAGTCTACCCGTGTGCCAAATTTCTTCCAAATAGAGGTAACAAATCGATACACAGACCCATAGATGATACCAATGTATCATTACAATTTAAAAGTAACTCTAGACACTATGACGAGAGAGGAAGCGTACAAATTCGTCCACGATTTTTCAAGCAAAATCAATACAAAAATGAAATGGAATGATTTAGTGCAGTGCCTATACACGATATAATATGTTATTGCACCTTGGTATGGGGAAAAACCTACACGACCATTTTGTGAATCCAATACCGCAAACGACTTTGCAAGCACACAAATGGGTACATATCAATTAGTTGGGGCACCCTATTTTCCGGCCCATCGGCTCCGTGCCTGTCAGGCCCGAGGATTTAAAACGTGGAATAGATTGGTTTCGTTCGATGCAAGCACTGACTAGTTCTACGTCTGTTATTGAGGAGGGTAGGTTTCGTTTTTTGGGAACTAAATGGGTTCTGACATTTTGGATTTTGACTTACGGATAGTTTTTTTTTTTTAGGTCGGACCGTGGAAGGGTACCATTATATAACATACCATGTTTGCTTCGTCCCGGCTGTCATTTGAAAATCTTTGACTGTCGTTACGGGTAGTTAGAAGCCAGCAAAATCTGACACCAGTCTTGCCAAGGGGTATCATATGACTCCGTTACTGGAAAGAAGGAGTCACTTCATGTAAAATACTGGTATTCAGCTGCATCCGGCAAGACTGGGGGCCGACTCTAACATGCTAGCCAGATTGTTTTTTTTTTAATAAGATTAATTCCTCTACTATATTTAAGGGGTATGTAACAAAGAGATGGGACCCTGGGAAAGTCGCGTAAATCCATTGGATGAGATAATCACAGAAACGGTCGATATGGTGACGCTTGGGGAAGGCTATTGTTAAATTTGAATATCAAACAATTGCAATTATAATTATTACAAGCTTTTATTCAACTTACACCTTTAGTTCTGGTGACAACTCAAAATGGCCGCCGCTCCAAGATGGCGGATAACATACTTTTTCTCAATCCCCTTAATATGGGTATCTAACGACAGAGCTTTAAGTTTCTATTTATTGTTAGTAACCCTGTGTTCGACCATTACCTATATAAGTGTACATTTTTCTGTTCTACGCGTGTGTCCATTCAGATCAAAATTGCTAAGTGTTGGAAATTGCTAAATTGGTTAAGTGTTGCTCATTAAACACAACCTGAATTTATAAGTACATCTTAAATAACTTTGAAATCGTGTGTTTTTATTTCAAAGTTAATAGCTATGTCCAGCAGTAGACAGGACGAATTTTAGCTGAAATGATTATGATGATGATGAAGACTGTCTCAGCAACTCCCAAAACAATCCTTTTACCATTGGGCTTATTGCCACGGAACGGTTATTATCATTTTATACACACAAAAGTTAATCCCTCTGGCCGTCTGTACATGTTTTCACAGTTAAACTACCCATTTTGATAGCGTTTGGCTGAGCTTGTCTATGAATATTTATGCGAGCATTGTCACGAACCAGCGGAAATCTGTGTTCAGCTGCACTCAGACCGGTTTAAATTAATGTTTTTTTGTTTATAACTTTACAATGGACTCATGAATATTTGTTTCCTTTTTTTTCAGATTATCGTGAGAGTTAAAAGGAAATACTATGTAAGTTGAAGATTTTATTATTTCTAAATCTATGTTATGAAATCTATGATTATACTGAGTAGATCCTAGATAAGTTTCAATAACACAATGCTTAGTCTTTGTATAGTATATTATATACAACGTGTAACAGAATAAACGCAATACCTCTTAAAGGGTCAATGATCGCGAAAAAAAAATCAACTGTTCAGTATCTACATTTTGTCGGGTTATGCGCACATTAATGTGTTGGGCAGTCGATTTTTTTTCGCGATTATTTGTTGGTCCCATCATAGTGAAAGTTGTTCATAATAATGAGTACAATGACCCCTTAACAGGTATTGCGTTTATTCTGTTACACGTTGTGTAGTCATGATGCTTGCGTGAGAGGTCCAATAACATATTTAACACTGATTTCGAGTCATCTGTAGAACGTGATATTATTATAATGATACGGTATGTATATATTAAAAGCTTCCATCGTTTCTGACTATAGAGAAGATATATAAGAATGATGTCAACTAACGCGTTTATGTTTTGGAAAACCAATTTTGATAATCCTCAAACCCCAACCTGAATATTATCGAGTAGATACTTGGCGTGTAGAACCGATCCCTTCTTTACAAAAAAAATACAATCGTATTTTAACACCGATTTCCAAAATTAAAGTTATTTTATACTTTGTAGTATTTTTTTTAAAAACCGACGAACGAAAAATATTTTGTTTTGCTGTATAGCAAATACGCAATTTCGTTTAGATGGATGACATATTTTTTCCAGCTATTTTGATTTGAAAAGCAAACTACTGAACCATTTTGAAGTCGGTTTAAAATTAGTGTTCATGTAGGTATCCTTGTTTTGTTTGGTATGCAGTAGTTCAAACACACATCTCTATTCCCCTAGTGATGTGCAAGGTAGACAAACTCGGGTTATTCGGGTTCCACGTGCAGTTCAATTCCCTACGTGGCTGTCACAGGAAATTGTTACAAAAACTGTTTGGGTACGTGGAGCACGGTGAAGTTTTTAGACAGGAGTTTCAGTTAGAAACAAGTTGTATTGTATTGATAGTTAAAACAATACTGTGTGGGGGGTGGGGGGAGGAGAGTTGGTTCGTGATTTAGGACGACACGGACCGGAAGCAATGTTTTGTTCGGTAGCTAATAAATCATTTGAAGTTAGTTTTTGGTAGGTGTTGTTTAGTCATGCATCTAACTAGTTCTATTTCTGTGCTGTTTCCTGTTTCAGAAGGAGAGAAGTGGAAAGTATGTTTTTCTTACCTCTCCTCTGTTTTTTTTTTTGAAGTAAAAACTTCTTTAGCGGCGTTGTGCACTTTTTGGGATGCGTAAAAAATGTTAAACTCGCGTCAGGACACGTGACGCGATCGAAAATTCGTAAGACGGAGGGAAAGTTTTGAAGTGTTAAATTTTTAAAGTAATATAAACTGTCATATTTGTGTACGATAGCGCAATAAATGAATATTGTATTTTACCACATATATGATAGTACTTTTGTACCGATAATTAAAGCAATTCGTGCAAAATTATTCCCTAACCATTCCAAAATATCAAAACTGCACAACGTTAATGTTCAAGTTTTTACTTCTGCCGGCACTCCCGGAGCGTAACCCGTTTTTCTTATTTTAATTCGTTGCTTCTACAGCAATATAAATTGTATATTGCTGTAGAAGAGCGGAGTCTCCTAACACAGGCATTACTTGCTTAAAAGGAGGCTCCAATCACCAAGTCATGTTAAAAATTATTGATTCAGAAATAAACATTTGTATTTGTATTTTGTATTTGTGTCCAATACAGTTCAATAGTTTGTCTGCGTTTTTCTGGTAGTCGCCATTGTTGATTTTGACGTTCGGAAGTTCCAGTGTTTTTTTTTTTAATCTTTGCCCCACACTAGGAATTTCTCCTGTATTGTGGGTGCGTTTACAAACGTACAAAGTCACACACAAAGTTCCAGTGAATGGGAATAGTTTGGCCGGCTTGTCCCAAAATAAAAATTAAATACCTTTACGTAAAAAGTGAGTACATACAAAAAGTTATCTGCCAAACAACTTACTTGTTACAAATGGTATAAAAACAGCTATCCGAACTTGATATAAAGACCCAGCCCACAATAAAACAGTAAGGCCAAACTATGTTCTAATAATAGACATAATAACTGTCAATGAAAATGATATTGTTACCAACAATAACATACTTAACATTAAACCCTCATCAAAGTTAACAGCATTACGCTAAAGTTAACAGCATTATGCTATCCGGCGTCAAAACTAACTGGATTACAAAGTGTGCGGTTAATCCAATCTTAGTTGAACTTTGTTTCGGTGTTAGACGCACGATTATAATAGAGCATTGTTTGTGAAGATAACGTGTTTGCAGGAATATTGTAGAGATAGTTCGATTTACCTGTAATATGGTTATATTTCGTCAGCGTTCCCATATACCTATATAGCATT
Source organism: Mamestra brassicae (assembly GCA_905163435.1). Classification (NCBI taxonomy): domain Eukaryota; kingdom Metazoa; phylum Arthropoda; class Insecta; order Lepidoptera; family Noctuidae; genus Mamestra; species Mamestra brassicae. Next base: position 18,246,328 of record LR991000.1, on the reverse strand, counting down.
CCTCATGAATGTGGCTAACCTAAACAAAAATATTTTTCCAAATCCGACTGGTAGTTCCAGAGATTAGCGCGTTCAAACAAACAAAAAAACTCTCCAGCTTTAATAGGTACAGCTCAAGGTACAAGGGTTAAGGTTCAAGGTGAAACCTAACCCTGAAAAAAAAAAACAATTGCCACATTCATTAATGTTTAAAACAAGACAAAATGTTTTAAATACCTGTTTTTCTATTCGCTATTCGAGATTAGGTCCCATTGTAAAAGTTGTCCACAATAATGAGTACAACGACCTATTTTCAGGTTATGCGTTTAATCTGTTACACCTTGTACAACTTATAGTTATATTTCAGAGTTACTAAAATGCAAGGAAAATGTAAAATATCATCATTTCAGCCGAAAGACGTCCTCTGCTGGACATAGGCGGGAGGCATAATTATGTCCAGCAGAGGACGGCCCTTGAGAGGTGCCATTTTCCATAATCGCCACGCAGGTTTACGATCGCAGTGTAGTTGTTGCAATGCAGAGAATGCTGCTGCCCATTCTCTAGTGAGTCCCTTAGTCGCCTCTTACGACACCCACGGGAAGTGATGGGATGGTGCTATTCTTTTACGTCCGACACCATATAGAACAGACACATGTGAAATATACTCGCAAGAATTTTGTTTTAAAATCAATGTACTTCCAAATGAAAGAAAAATATTCTGAGCGCACTATTTTTGACGAAATCTTATTTATTTATTTAACAGTTTATGTACACACATTTAACAAATAAATAAGAAGAAGGGAACAGAAAAATAGGTACAAAGGTGATACTTATTTCTAAAGAAATCTCTTCCAGCATACCTGCGAAAGGAGAGTCGAATAAAAGAGATGTAGACATCGTGTGTAAAAGTTATGTTAACATAAAAAGACAAAAAAAACTTTAAATATAACATACTATAATAAATATGACTAAAATTAATCTTGTTATTTAATTGTAATCCAATATTCAAGAGTCCAACATAATATTTAACTAAATATACTATGTCCTAAATTAGTTTGCCCATTGTACCCCAAGGAAAATAAAAGTACCTAAGAATCTAATTAAGTCCCCAAGTTCTAAAGCCACGTGAGTAAGTAATTATATTTTCAGCCACAACCTAACCAAGCCGATAGTCTTATCGTGCATACTGCCTTGACGTGTGACGTCACACGCTGTATTATGACACTTGACACGGGTCAGATAATTGTTGTCATAATGACGCTTAATTCCAACATCGCGTCGCTTTGAATTTTGACTTTAAATGGGTATCGGGGTGAAGGTCAAAATGTACTTAGGATACGACGGTTGTAAAAATACTACCGAATTAAAAGGTCAAGCGATATTTGGATTGTTAGAAGGAGATCGGTATCTTTTTAAAGAGAGCTAGCCACCGTCCTTGTGTGTGCTGCTGTAGCGGCATCAATGCCGCCACAAGAAAAACTAACGGAGTGAAGTTGTATAGCAACAAAAAGAACCGCAACGCCATCTATCCTTCCAGTAGTGAACTACTAACGAAATCCTGCATCGCAGTATCATAGTTTTCCGTACGATTTGAACATAAACAACAGCCCGAATATCAACTACCGGACAATTACCCACCAGACACAACAACCGCCTGGAGGGAGGATCCTTCCTTTTCAATAGGGGCTTGCGTGACTTTACACCCTGTTCCGCATACCCTCTATACTGTTATTAGGCCCTTATGATCCCGTAATAAAATTCTGACTAAATAACAAAACATAACGCGTATATTCTTCAAACAGTTAAGACAAACGGATTAGCCAGTGGTGTTCAAGTACCATTTATCAAATAGAGTACGATCCTATGCAATCAATCGGGAAATTACCCAGTCTCCGAGCGGCTGAGGTGACTGAGAAATTCCACACAGTGAAACACAATAACACTTCCCATTTATAATCAAATTTTATATTTTTTATTTTAAGGGTGCGAAATCATCAAATGACTTCTACCGCTCTGGGTGGAGCGGAAGGGCGTGTCAGAATCTTACTGACTAAAACCCATCCGTGTTCCTTTTAAAGCCGTTTGCGTTCCAGGGTCGCAGTGACTCTTTCGAACAAATTCCGCAACTGGTAATCAAATAAATCAAACCTAGGAACATAATTGGGCTGTAGTAATGTTCGCGACCCACGGCAACGAGATGATTAAAACAATTCATCACAAAATGAAAATGATCAAGCATATGAGAGGACAGTTTTCAACAAAGATTGTGTTGAAATTTTCCCAAATCTTTGTCTTGTTTAAGCAAAGTCAACCTAAAAGATGAGATGAGAGAGACCTGATTGATTCATATTGAAGGACGAAATGATTGATTGACAGGCACTCAGTCACTGCAGAGAGTAGGTACATGAACTGGGGCCTATGCCAGGAAATGTTTAATTATAACTTCAGGCTTATTTACAGGCATTGTCAAACAAGGTTCGTCACTTTCGGGTTTGTTTTTGTTCGCTTCATTCACGATATAATCTATTTAACCGATTCAGTATTCGCATAATGTAAATTTCAGAGATTTAATGTGATTTTGATTTGTCTGTACACATCATCCCAAGGTTGACTGGTGGAGAGTTGATGGGATTAAGTTCACCTCTGTACATTTGTGTGCGTAGAGTTAAAAAAACTAGGTCAACGGGAACTACCAAATAGGTTTTCGACCAGAAACCTATAGGGTTCCGGTTGCTATAGAATTGTCAATTTTGGTTAAAATAAAGGTCTTATAGCACAAGTAAAGGGAAAATTGCGAAAAATAAAAAAAAAGAAAATTAAGGTGAATTTTGGCACTTACAAGTTTTTGCGAAAATCTAAATTTTACCCATATCTTTTTATCGTATTGACTCAGGACCTTGATTTTTATACATCTAATGGGGACTATAGACTTCAGTATCTAGTATAAATTTCAAATTGTTACGTCCACCCGTTCCTGAGAAAATCGGTGGTGACATACGGACAGGCAGACAGACGGACAAGAGAGTGATCTTATAAGGGTTCCTTTTTTACCTTTTGAGGTACGGAACCCTAAAAATGTAACAGATTGGATATTACATAAGTATCTAGTCAGTAAATGTCAAATAGACATTGGATTATGTTATTTTGACCCTCGTGTTCAAGATTTTTGATTCGAAACAATTTTCTATGCAGTCGTTTAACCAGTGTCGTAGCTTCCAAAGGGATTATGTGTCCTGAATTATAACAGGAAATAATTTGAAAACTGAAGTAACAAACGACTCGCCTGTCCTGACGTAATTCCGATATTTCTGAAAACTCGACCATCGGTCACACTCGTCACACCTATTTATTACCAGGAAGGGCATTTCGTTTCACTGCCCTAAATAATCGAATTTTCTATAATTTTCGTCGGTATTGACACGGCTGACGTAATTTGTAATTAGCTTCATGAATGCCTTTGATTTCTACTTAACATTAGATATGTATAGAGAAGTCAGGTACACGCTACGTGGTAATAATTTCTTTTTTTAATTGATAGGCTTACGTCCACCACTATTTCACCTGATGATGATAAGCGACGATGTTGAACGCAGAGCTAAGAGGCTCATTGGTGATGCAAACTGGTGGATGCCATGCTTCACAGCTTGGCACATCGCCACGAGGTTGCCTGCTTGTCGGTCTTCTACAGATTGTATTTCGGGGAGTGTGCCCAAGAACTCCACGACCTTATCCCGCCGGCCCTCATCTACCATCGGACATCTAGGCTCTATCACACTGCAAGTTACATCCCTACCTTGTTGCTATTCCACCAATTCGCACTAAGCGTTTCCAAACGTCTTTTATCATGCGCACAGCAAAACAGTGGAACTTATTGCCTCCGTCTGTGTTTCCGAACGCATAAGTATGCGTTCGGAAACACAGACGCATGGTGTATGATGCTGTTTTGTTTAGTGAACAAACAGGCTTCTTCTGGGTAGATCGCTCCAACGTCGACTTTGTCTCTGTCATCTTTAACCTAGACTAGAGTCGAGAGCAAACCCATCTTTAAAAAAAATAAAGAAGTAACGTGACATTGTCATATTTCATCTCCAAAGAACATTATTTAATCAATCCATTATTCAATATACCTATCCTTTTCCGAACTATTGGTAGGTTTCCAGGATGACGGGATACAGCTGAAAACCAATATTTAACTTTGATTATTTTTTTTTTAACTTCTAAGTCACAGGCACATACACTAATTTAGGAGTCAGGGTATTTAAAATGTTATTTCTAAAAGCCTTCGTTTTTAGTCCTAAGGAGAATTTTTGTTTTTGTGTTTTGGTGAAAACGAAATTAATAATAATGTCTTGAAACAATTTTCTATCTGACGTTCTCAATACACATGAAACCCCTTAGCAAAACGGGTGTATTATTTCCTGGCTTCTGGCTGCTCATGACAACTGTCAAAGATCTACAAATGGTAGCTGGTACTAACAACTTGGCGTGCTTTCAATAGTACAGATGCCAGGACATCAAGCTACCCGAAACTGACAAAATTTCCCAATCAACCTTGAACCTAACGAATTGGCGATAAAGTTGAAAATCTATTAAAGGAATTTGACAGATTTATGTGCTGGCGTTTGTACATAGGAATCAGAGTAGATGGTTACCTATCCACGAACCAGATCCACCCATGCCACTGTTATTATTAAGCAACAAGCCCCAAAAAAAAATGATTAACAAAAAATTTCAAACACTAATTTATATACATAAGTAGGGATTTGTTCCTTGTAAAACATTATTATATTTTGCTCTAAATTCGCCAGTTTAATCTTATTTTTATGTCCTTGTCGGAATTATCGTCACGTCTGCTGGGAGTTCACGCCTCAGTACTTCGTAGAGAACTGTAGATTACGTTAATTTATAAACATCATCAACGAGATACCCAGTGTAATTAGGAAGAGCGTGCCTTGTAAATTAGAAAAAGAAATATTACATTAGATATTTTGAGAAAAACGCCTTTGGTCCAAAAAAAAATTCACAATGTTCATTTGCCTCTTGTCTTTGCCCACGGCTAGGCATAGGCATCTTTTTTCTTGACGCCAATCCCCATGCGCCTGCACCCGTCTTTACCATTCTACCCGCGATGGAGACATAGTCATCGACTGAATGCCAGCTCGACCACGGTGGTGACGGAAGTAACTGGTGCTTATAGCACAGGAATCCTCCTAGTTTAAGCCCAGTTGCACAAGTTTTGTATCTTGCCACTAATTAAAAAAATGTTATTTAAGGTGCCACAGTAATTGTAAGGTTAAAGTCTGGAACAAATAAATATTGTTATTATTGTTATTATTACTGACAATTCTGTCTTGGATTAACAGGAACGCAATTTACGGCAGGTTTGAATAACGTATCTACCTTTAACAGTCTGTCAAATTAGCTACAAACAGTAGCTGAGACGTCATATTTAAAAGGCAAACATGACGTTTCAGCTACTGTTGGTAGCTAATTTGACAGTTGGTCAGAGATAGATTAGTTATTGTACCTGTCGGTAATGTATTGTAACTGTAGTTAGATTTTCATTCCACAGCTACAAAAAAGCCTTATCCTGAACGTCAAAACTGTTTCATTGATGCCTTACATTGTAAGGAAACCAAAGATTAGCTAGGATTTTAGCCAAAAACTAATGAAGCGACATCTATACCGCCAGATACGAACTACTTCATACAAATCCTGCATCGCGGTATAGGAGTTCTCCGTGCGATTTGAATATGTACAACAGCCCAAATATCAACCGTCAGGCACTTGTCACTTACCCACCAGACACAACAACCGTCTGGTCGGAGGATCCTCCCTTTTCTATGAAAGTTTGCGGGACTTTTCACCCTGCTCCGCATACTTCTATAAACCTATCCCATTATTTTTTCTAAGAACAAGTACTATCACGTGCTAATGCCATTCCGTTGATGTAAAAGGGATAGTACTATTCGCTATGTATAGCTCCGTCTCTCTCTTAGAGCGGAATCATGATAGTTTTAAGACTTCATAGTAGGGCTCCGGGCCAAAATAATAAAACAGTATCCGTTCTCAAAGAGCAAATAACTCCCTTTGAAGATGTCGCTATTGGAAAACGCAGTGTTTTCCAATGTTCTCGGAATAGCGTGGCATTTACTTTACTGTGTTTATTTACTGTTACTAGGAAATCAGAAGCACTTGTACACACACGTGTGTTACGTGTTACAGGCATGACTATTACGTATTTAATTCTGCTCCATCTGCTAGAAGAGTAGTGAAGATAGGAAAATGCTTTTACAAATTGGATGGCGTTATGGCAATGGAATCAAGTGGTGACAGTTTTAAGGAAATGAGAAAAATATAACAAAATAACTTTTAATAATTACCTTATATATTTTTAGAAAGAGCGGGCGACGGCTCATTTTTTTTATAAAATGTCAAATTTATAAAATAATAAAATATACAACGTGACAGCACACCAGAATAAACGCAATACCTCTTAAGGGGTCATTATTCACATCTTTTTGAACAACTTTTAGTATGGGACCAACATTGAAATTGTTTTGAAAATCGCGTAAAAAACAAAAAGTAATGAACAGCAGGGTCAAAGGGATATTGATCATTATGAACAACTTTTAGTATGGGAACAACCCCGAAATCGCGAAAAAAAAAATCTGCTGTTCAGTACATTTTGTTTTTTTCGCGATTTTCAATACAATAATAAAGGCATTCAAAGATATTTTTTCATGAAATAATTATTGTTTATAGGGTTCCGTACCCTAAGAGCAACCAACGGAATCCTATTATGAAGCCTCCGCTGTCCCTCCGTCTGTCAACGGGCTGAATCCCAATTTAATAAAAAATCTAGTACGTTGTTGCTCCGATACCCTTTTTGTTCAAGTCAGACTCGTACTTGGCCGGATTTTTGTATTGTGCCTATATGTATAATCGACCTGCATCAAAAACATATAAGTATCTATTTTTGTTTTGCCGCTTGATTTGTTGTTCCAAACGCAATTGATGTCAAATATGTATGTATTTTTTTTTGGTTTGAATGCCAAAAACATTCTCATTCACGACATTAAATCGGTACATGAATAAATATTTCAGCCGCGAAATAATCACAGTATAAAAATACCCGTCAATTTATTTCGAATCCGGAGCCACGAGGCGTTTATGCAAAAATATTTTCAACAAACTCATTCATCATTAAAATTTCAAATCAACCAATTCATTGAAATTATAAAAGATTCAATTCAGTAAAAAATGTTCAAGTCACCTCAACATCGCGTGAGTTCGTTCATAACGATCTATTTAAACGTAACGATCGTTCATTCTGAACTTGAGTGAGTGAATGAATGAATGGCTAATGGAGCAAGCGCTCAGGTGATTTGGAAAGTTCCAATGTCATGAATGTCAGTTCACTTTTGAGTTCTTACTAATGAGATACAGAGTAACAATTTAATTTTAAGAAGCTTAAATAAATGATAATGCCGACAAAGTTGATTGAATTTTTATGTTGGTAGGTACTTGTGAAATTAGTGATGTTGCTATTCTCGGGAGCTCTCAAAATTGGGTCTCTTGCTAAGTGGATTGGAAATATCAAAGTCTGTGTAAATCTGAAGAGGTCTTGACTGCTTTGAATAAGTACATTATAATAAAATGTGTCCTTAACGCTCTGTTAAATACTGTTACGAAAAATAGGCTTTTGATGTTTTTTAGTTCGTAGAAATCTGTTTGGTACTAAAGTTTCTAGGTATTTTATTAATAGAAGTCATGGTTACTTACCTGTATTTTATAAGGTTGGGTAAATTCAGTCTGGATTCGTACCTATAAATTTTATACCTTTTTTATGGCTACTAGGTTTTTTTTGCAAAGAAGTAACGTAAGAGTAATATTGTCACAATATAATAAAGTCAAAGTCAAAGCATTTATTTCAAATAAACCATTATCTGGTACTTTTGGATTATCAAAGTCAGTCCGTCAGAAACATGAAGCTTGTTCGGTGTTTTCACCGAACATCTTAGTAAGCAATATCGGCGTAACGCGTTGACCTAATTTCCGTTCTTATTAAACACAATTTTTACTTATAACTTTACATTATATTCAGTGCACTTTGGTCTACCGCGTTAGCCGGGTGTATTCTAACATTTTATCAACATTTCATTTAACATTTTAACATTAAGAACAGTTTGAGAGTGACTCAATAAATAGTGTTCAAACATAACATTTGTTTCTCCTCAAAAACACCGACACCTTGCTACGTACCCCGACAAAGCTATTTGCACGTTGCAAATCCCTTTGCAATCATAGCTATACAATATAGTAGGTAATCACCCTGAACGAAAAAACTTAAACAACATTTTCATTCCCGAGCTCGTAATTCAAATTTCAATTTCGAATGAACTGACATGACATGATGTCAACCGATGCGGCCGACCAATGAGAATGCATTAGCGATTCTGCGGGGACCGTTCCAATCACCAACGAAGTAGAGTTGAATGCAGAATTCGAGATTATTTCAATCCATCGCCACTAATTCAAGTATCGACTTTAATGTTGTATATTTTAAGTTGATTTTTAAGTGACACTTACGCAATAAAAAGGTCTTAAAAAGATTGAGTTGCAATTGAATTTGAGCTTTTATTGTCGTGACATAGAGAGTATTGTTCCATGAATTTATGAGTGGAATAAAAACCAAATGCAAAATTGTGTTTCAGAATGTTTCAATTAATGGCGAAACTTTTAACATAATGAGTTTTATTCATCGTTTTATTCGATATTGTTCGACTGTTTGAGTTGTTTTTTAATTGGGTATTATGATTCGGTTTCGATATGAATTATGGATTTTATATTAATGCTGGATTATGAGCTTTATTAATTGTTTCGTGGTCGATGTAATGTTCATATTTTGGGGATGCGAGATATACTACAAAGATAAATGATTTTTAACAGAATTGATTGTTTTATGTACCTATTGTGTGATTATCTATTGTTTTTACTTGTTGTCCACTACAAAGTGTTAAATTTAAACAAGGAAGTTTTTTTATTTTTCACGTGGTACCCCACACCGAACAACACCACTGGAAAGTCACAGGAACAGGACCGCACTCTCGGCGCACTAAAGAAACCAGATAATTCAAACACACAAACAGACCAAGAAACCAGCAGAGTCCTTCTGGAAACGCATTTCCCAGACTGTAATCTTCTTGAGGACAGAGTGTGGGCAGGCGAATCAGGACGAACCCCTGCTGACCAAGACTGGTCTACAGCCCGGAATATAGTAACAGAAGATCGAATAGCATGGGCTATAAAGACCTTTCAACCATATAAATCCGCAGGACTAGATGGCATCTTCCCAGCCCTGCTACAATGGGGGGAGAGCATCATAACACCATGGCTGCTAGCAATCTACCAAGCCTGTATAGCACACAGATACGTACCCCTAGCATGGCGCGAAGTGAAAGTCATTTTCATTCCCAAACCGGGAAAAACAGACTACACACAACCCAAAGCATACAGATCAATAAGCCTGACATCCTTTTTACTGAAAACCCTGGAGAGGCTCTGTGACAGATACATTCGGGATGGACCCCTACGCCAATACCCACTCCACAGACAACAACACGCCTACTCCGCGGGGAAATCAACAGATTCTGCGCTGCACAGCGTGGTCTCAAAGATCGAAAGCGCTATAAACCATAAATGCTCCTCACTGGCTGTCTTCATTGATATCGAGGGCGCCTTTGACAAAACCATGTTTCAGAGTATTAGCAAAGCCCTCGGAAAGCACGGTGTGGACACGACCCTGAGCGGCTGGATCATAAACATGCTCAAGCAAAGAGCTGTACAAGTCACAATAAATAACATAACAAGAGCCATCGTGGCGAAGGGCTGCCCCCAAGGGGGGTCCTTTCACCATTACTATGGAACCTCGTCGCAGATAATCTAGTTAAAAGACTCAATGACCATAATAATAAACGGAAAACACGATGTGCAACCTCATGCGCCAAGCCTTGAAAATAGTAGAGGACTGGTGCAAAGAATATCAGCTAGCAGTGAACCCTGCCAAAACCGAACTGGTCCTCTTCACCAAGAAGAGGAAGTTACCAACACTAGAATTACCACGGTTCTTCGGAACCACCCTCAGCCTTTCAACTGAAACCAAATACCTGGGTATATATCTGGACAAGCAGTTGAATTGGGCGAAGCACACTGAATACACCACCACAAAAGCCAGTATATGCATGTGGCAATGCAAACGCATGCTAGGTAGGAACTGGGGTATTAGCCCCAATACAACCCACTGGTTATACACCACAGTTATCAGACCGATAATCACGTATGGCGCCTTAGTCTGGTGGCCCAGGACCGACTTGAGCACAGCACAGAAAGACCTTGAGAAGCTGCAACGGCTCGCCTGTGTGGCAATCACTGCCAGTATGAGAACGGCACCCACTGCGGCCCTGCAGGCTATGCTGGGACTGCCACCACTGCACCTTATAGTGCAGGAGGAAGCGGCCCTAGCGGCCTTCAGGCTCAGCACAGCTGGCACTTTAGGTGAAGACTCTAGAATCAAACATACACGCATCATGGAAGATGCCGTAAAACGACAACCCATGATGTTATCACCCAATGACAAAGCTCAAAAGATGCATCATTTCCAAAAGCACTATAACATAGTGCTAACACAAGAATCGGATGACCACTCAGGTCCCAAAGAGCTGAGAATCTACACTGATGGATCAAAGACAAATACCGGAACCGGAGTTGGAGTATACTCCAGCGACCTCAACATTAGAATATCCAGACCACTAGGAAAGCTCAACACCGTTTACCAGGCGGAATGCGTTGGCATTATCCTAGCGATCCATGCCATAGAAGTCAGGGGAGTCACGGACACTCATATTCGTATACTCTCTGACAGCGCCTCAGTTCTCCAATCCCTAAATAGAAACTACACCACCTCGAAACAAATACAAGAGTGCCACAATGCACTAGAACGCGTCACGGTGACAAACCGTAACACCGTGACGCTGCAGTGGATAAAAGGTCACAGTGGATCACTAGAAAATGACGCGGCCGATGAACTGGCCAGGAGGGGGTCTGGTACGATGGCTGTTGGACCCGAACCCATAGTGCCACTCCCTTTCACCCAGCTACGCACGTGGCTACAAGAACATACCCACACACAAGCAGAACGCTGGTGGACCTCGGCACCAGGCTGCAGGCAGTCCAAGGAGGCTATACCACTCCTAAACAACAAACTTACCAAGCGCCTTCTGCGACTGGATAGGGGCAGTCTGCGAATGGTGGCGGGGACCATAGTATTTTTTTATTATTATTGTTGTATTAACGTTAAACTACTGTTTATTATTAGTATTATGTTAGCTCTAGTTCATCACTTGTGGCTCCAGTCACAATCCTATTGTTAGACTATACTATTGCACGTGTAAGCGGGCACACCATTTATGCCCGGAGGCATAATTAGTTTGGTTTACATGTTAATGCTTGAGTTTGTCTATTTCTGATGGCTTAATGTGCTAGCTACCAAGTGTCAATTAATTTCATTTAATTTAATTTACAGTTTGAATATTTTATTTTCTGTGTCATGTATTGTAAAATACTTTCTATACTATTGTATAAATTCAAGTTTTTAAAAGCTTAACAGACAGATGTGTTGCTGGGGAGTTTGTTGCGCCACTTCTTCTTCCCAGCTACAACACTAGGAAGTGGTGATGGGCGGGCGTTTTGGGGGACTGTCTTTATTGTAGAACTTTGACGTTTAAAAAGTGCTGGCACTCAGCCTTATTTGAATAAATGACTTTTGAATTTTGAATTGAATTTTGAATATATTTTCTATTTCCTCAAGCTATTTTCATTTAAAAACCAAACTACTAAACCGACTTTGATGAAATTTATATGGGGCCAATCGGAACGTATGCGTATACGTTTCACATAAAAAAGATTTTTTCAAATGGGTTCATAAATGACGGAGCTATGAGGTAACAAACAAAACAAATATATACAACCAAATTGAGAATTTAGAACAAAATCTATTCACCTTCCACATGGTACGAGTAACTAACACAGACCACAACAAACGAACTGACTGTATTAGGAGATATTATGTATTTAAACTAAATTACATCACCACTAATTAGTCGCCTCTTTCGACACCCACGGGAAGAGATGGGATGGTGCTATTCTTTTATGTCCGACACCATACCTAACACCGGAATCACCAGAGAATGGGCAGCAGCATTCTCTGTACATTGCAACGGCTACACTGCGATCGCCAACCCGCCTGCTAAGCGTGGCGATTATGGCACCCGTCCCTTTTGGAGGAGGCCTATGTCCAGCAGTGGAAGTCTGTCGGCTGGTATGATGATGACGACGACGATGATGATGACGATGACGATGATGATGACGATGTTGTTGATGATGATGACGATGATGATGATGATGATAATGACGATGATGATGATGATGATGATGATGACGATGATGATGACGACGATGATGATGACGATGATGATGATGATGACGATGATGATGATGATGATGACGATGATGATGATGATGATGACGATGACGATGATGACGATAACGATGATGATGATGATGACGATGATGATGGTGATGGTGATGACGATTATTATGATGATGATAGTGACGATGATGATGATGGTGATGATGATGATGACGACGATGATGATGATGGTGATGATAGTGACGATGATGATGATGATGATGACGACGATGATGATGATGGCGATGATGACGATGATGACGATGATGATGATGAATTAATAACCGCGTCCTCACCAAGCACACTTATTATGAGGTAATTATTGCAGTTGGCCTCTTTAGGCTGAAGAGTCAGAATTGCCAGTCAATGTGGCAATGTTGCCAGCGTTTTGGGCACTTTTTCCATTAATAATGATGCGGATGATTCTTATTCTTGTTCTCTTTTTCCTTACCTTTTATTGCTTGTACAAATTATTTCTGTAAATAAACAAGAATACACGACTCACACCAGTAATGTAAATCATTTAAATCATCATTATTGTATTTCTTGTTTGAGTGAAAGCAACTTGTCCAAAAAAGCATTATATGAACTAAAAATTGCGTTTAGGGTTCCGTACCTCAAAAGGTAAAAAAGGAACCCTTATAAGATCACACTCTTGTTTTAAGTTAAAAACGTAAAGGGTTCCGAACGAATCTCATTTTTTGTAATGTTTTACTTCAAAATCTATTATTTGCATTTTTTTATTTTTCGTTCAGTAGTTTCGGAGATAAGTGGTAAAACCTTTAAACCTATTTATTTTGAAATAAAAAAGTATATTTAAACCCTCACAATAAGACATTTGTCATACATGTACATACACACGGTACAGTTTAAAAAACTTTTTTTTTACTTTTGTGTTTAGTCCCTCAAAAGTAACCCCCAAAATGTATTTTAAATTACGCATCGCGTCCGTATTTGGGTCACAGATGTTCATATTTGTACCAAATTTCAACAGAATCGGTCCAGTAAATTCGGAGAAAATTGGCTGTGACAGACGGATAGACAGACAGACAGCCAGACATCCGAGTGATCCTATAATTCTAAGGGTTCCGATTATTGAGGACGTTAGGAACCCTAAAAAAATATCCATAATTAATGTAGACAGTAAACTTACGAAAAATTGTGAACAGTATTTTTCTCAAGAATTATTACAAAGTTACAATGGTTGTTATCTGTGTGTTTTCCTTTTCATTAGATACTTGGAACAACCTCCAGTAAATTACCTTTCATCTGTAGCCATACCTTGACGGCACGGTTGGCGCAGCGGTTGAGCGATTGGCTGTTGTGCTGCGTGACGCGGGTTCCATTCCCGCACGGAACAAATATTTGTATAGCCTACAGATAATTATTCCGGCTCTGGCTGTTTGTGTATGTGAGCTTATATGTTTGTCTACGCACTCAAGATACAGAAGAAATTCTTAGTGTGGGGCAATGTTTAAAAAAAAAAATTGCCAGCAATTAATTAACCATACTACCTTACTACCTATACTACCTTTTAAGTTATCAGAAATAAAAAACATAACTAAATCCAAGTCAAACAGACAGATTGTCGTAACACTACTATAGTAGGCGCCAGATAATCGTGGAATAACGGTCATTGACCCACCTACAATTATTGACATTTTTAATTTGAAAAACGGAATTAATGACACAAAGCTGTCCCGAATCATCATCTCTCGTGATCCTTAACATTGTTTAATAATGAAAAACGATTCATATTGAATTGTTCAGGTACCTATGAACAGTTATTAGGGAAAGGTCAATGTACTTTATTTCACATTTATCTGGCGCCTACTATAACTGGCCACGACTAGCTAATTTCAAACCGCGAGCCGTTTACCATGTAACCACTTCATTAATCCAGAGCAAATGTAGCAGCTGGTGCAGGCTTTGTGGTTCTGTTTGATCTCAGGGGATATAATGTACGTGGGAGATTTTCAGTTGTAGGTACCCATAATTCTCTTAAGACACTTCAGGTGTGAATATGGTAAACTCCCGCGGCTCCGACCGCGTGAATGTCGATAATTATCCCAAGGAAACATACTCCCGGGATGAAAAGTATTATATGTCTTATTTCAAACTATAATCCACTTATGTGCCAAATTTCATCAAGATCCGTTCAGTATCTTTTGCGTGAAGAAGTAACAAACATACACACACACACACGCCTTTATAATATTAGTGTGATTCAAAACCTCAAAGAGAGAGAGCTTTAATTTAAGCATTTTCCAAACACAAAGCGATCATCGCATTTACACGCGGTCGTCGTGTTTTGTCGATCAAATTAAAGGGACGATCGCGTATTTGCGCTATAATCACTTTGTATTAGAACGATGCTTATAACCTTGTTGAGTGTCGCATGTATTGAAGCAATTGGTTTCTTTTTTTTTTGAATAAACTGAAATTATCCTCGGACCTCCTGAACTGCTAAGAGTTTTTACACCGTGGGTACCTGTATTACCGGTTATCATAGGGATAGAAATAACGCATATGCCCATTCGTTCGCGTTTTGATATGGCAGATTAGAATATCTCCTTTTATTAGGTTTTTGTTGCTGATTAATGATAAATAAGATTATCATCACTAGTTGTTGTATGTTGTTATGAGATCAATGTTCTTACCAATAATTTTAATTGTGATGTTAATAAAAACACTATCCGCAATATCCACTGTCAAACTATACCTCAACACCTATATATCACCCAGCTGATTCCATTTTATGAATTTGTAATGAATCGTTAACGACTGCGAATATCAGCCGGTCTATTCTGTAAACATATCGAAGTGAAGGCTGGGGTGATATGATCATGATGTTACGTGATCACGGAGTGAGCTGTCATTCCATCTTGATAATATGGGTCCACAGTTAACCTCACGATCACTTCACCGAAGCCTTCACTTCGACATGTTTAGAGAATCGACCGGCTGTCCAGAAGGGTTTTTCCTACTTTTGTTGTTTATTTTAAGATTAGCTTTAAAATGTGCAGACAGTTTATATATGCCATTGAAAATATTTAACCTACTTCAGAATAGGATGAAGTTTTCGATTCGAAACTTGCATAGACACACTACCCAGCTGACCCAGCATCCACCACCCATCCATCAGGCTGTGAGCACAAACAGAGACTATTATAAATTAATGAGTTCACACTAATTACCAACTGTGATTGCTTACAACGCCCGCCAACGGCTAACATGGCGCTTGTCAAGCGTGAAATTATTCATGGAAAGGGAAGCCATGCCGTGCTGGTAGTGAAATTTTCCGATCATACAGTTTTGGACGACACGATTGAAAGAAAAAAGAAAGAATAATATTTATTTAGCACTTACATGAAACACGCACGTTACATAGAAATAATGAAATTAAAAAAAAGAAATGTGTGTGTGTGAAATGTGTGTGTGAGTGTGTGTTGGCGCAATGGTTGAGTGATTGACTGCTGTGCTGCGTGGTTCGCGGGTTCGATTCCCGCACGTAACAAATATTTGTATGGCCTACAGATAGTTGTTCTGAGTCTGGCTGTTTGTGTTTATGAGTTTGTATGTCTGTAAATGCATCCACGATACAGGACCTACTGTACGATGTACAGGCTAGTTTCATTTAACTTGCCATTCAAAGACAGTTGTTGTTAAATGGCACGTTAAATGGAACTCGGTAAAAAAAAAGTTCCTTATGATTCCATAGAAAATGACTTAAAATCAAGTGTAACTTTGTTATGTAATAATAGTGAAGTCATTTTACTATTTTTCTGGCATGGTTTAGGAGACGGGTAACTACGGAACCCTACACTGTGCGTGGTCCGACACGCACTTGGCCGGTTTTCTAAGGAGTAAATAAAAGGAGTTTGAAGCTTTTTAATTAAAATTATTATAAAATAATCGTAGGTATTTAGTTTCTGAAGGAGCTCGTGGCTAAATAACAACATCCACACGGGTCGATCTTCAAGGTTAAGCAACGCTTGCCGGGGTCGATCTGTGGATGGGTGACCATCTTAACATACCGAGACTCCTGCGTGCCTCGGAGAGCACGTTAAGCCAGTAAATCTAACTCCAGTCTTGCCAAGAAGTACCGTGTTACCCAGTTAATGGGTTGTGGAGGTCTGGTAGGCAGCCGTTTCACGTATTCAGCTGAATACGGTTTGACTCGAAGGCGACCCCAATGTAGTTGGGAAATAATGATGATAATGGACTAGTAAAACTCTTTATTGTTTAAGTACCAGATAGGACCTGATATCAAGCAAATACTGGAATTTCAAGTAAAAGCGCGATTCCTCCATTTCGACGTTAAGATTTACAAATGAAAAAGGCTCATCAAGGGTTCCATATTTTTAATCAAAACATTTTTACGACCAAAATGAAAATATACTACTCTCAAGAAACAATTAACGGGCATTCAAATGGACGACAATGTTATTCTTTAAGGGTATCCTTCCTTTCATTTTAAGGTAGATGAAATTGGAACAGAAAATTAATAAAGAAAAGTCCGAATCTTCATAAGATATTATGAATCCTTGTCAACGACATTTTATCATGGCCATTTTATTTATTTTCTTATCTTGTAGAATTATTTGCTTTTCATTCTTTTTTTGTTTACTGTTTGCAACAGCTGTGTAACGTTTTATATTAACGTCTCTTTATTTCATTTTTATTAAAATACCAGCATTCTTGCTTGGCAATGTTGCAGCAATATGCTGAACGAACTATACTATTGTACGTGTTAGCGGACACACCATTTATGCCTGGAGGCATAATTAGTTTGGTTTACTTATTAATGCTTGAGTTTGTCTATTTCTGATGGCTTAATGGAGTGTGCTAGCTACCAAGTGTCAATTAATTTCATTTAATTTGATTTACAGTTTGAATATTTTATTTTCTGTGTCATGTATTGTAAAATACTTTCCATACTATTGTATAAATTCAAGTTTTAAAAACTTAACAGACAGATGTGTTGCTGGGGAGTTTGTTGCGCCACTTCTTCTTCCCAGCTACAACACTAGGAAGTGGTGACGGGCGGGCGTTTTGGGGGACTGTCTTTATGTAGAACTTTGACGTTCAAAAAGTGCTGGCACTCAGCCTAATTTGAATAAATGACTTTTGTTTTTTTTTTTTTTTGAATTTTGAACCCTTTTATTCTCTGGCTGCACACAAAAAGTATTAATTTATTTTTACTGTTTTATTATTGAGTCGTTGTAGCTCTTATAGGTGTTTATGAGTTTTAGTTATAAAAATAATTTTGGTGTACGAGCATCTACACATACCAACTATAATTTTAGTTTTCTTATACACTTTTTTTTACGAATGGGAAGTCATCAAATGACTTCTTCCGCTCTGGGTGGAGCAGAAGGGCGTGTCAGACTCTTACTGACTAAAACCTATCCGTATTCCTTCTAAAGCTCTTTGCGTTTCAGGGCCGCGATGACTCTTTCGAACAAATTCCACAACCCTAGCAGAGTTTTTTTACACTGCACATATAAATTAGCACATTACTTTGATACTCCGAATAAGGTAATAGTGGACACAAGTGAACCTATATAGCGTACTTATGTACATAGGTTCCATCAAAGGCGGTTATCAAATAGTGATTTCAATTACTGTTAATATTTCGTCCTGAATATTCTATAGCCAGTGTCTTAGCCCCACACAGTGCTTGTAAAACAGCTTTTATCCAACTATGCATGATTGAGTCGGCGTCCAGTCTAATGGGCTTTTTTTTGTGAGTGGCGCCTCGCAGTTCAACTTATGAGGCTATGGACTGCTTAACCGGGCTTGCCTGTAGTGTCCTTGATATAAATATTAAAGCCTCCAGCCAGGGCTTATAAAAAAACTTACAAACTAAGCGAATACACGCTAAGGGCACCCCCTGTGGGGTACGGGCCTCGGTTTAGGGCGTCGCTGGGGGGAGGATAGCTGGGGACGGGCTGGATCGAACTAGGATTATTAAAAACTGACTGCTGCTGAGTACTAGTAATTTACATGGAGCCGCTGGCCCCTATTAAGACGACTTCAAACCATGATGATCCTTGTGAGGAAGGGAGATGAAGCTATACAAGACGCATAGCACTACCTCTATTTCACAAAATAAAATATGGTGGAATTGGCCAACATTCTCAGAATATGTACAAGATAGTTCCCAGAGATTTTTACACCTATGACATTTTGAAGCTCTAACACAAAACTGACACCTGAATTATGTCTATGCCACCGGAAAATTGCGGACTCCGTAAGATTGTAGTAAATCTTTATTAGATTGTAATTTCTTGATAAGACAAGGCCTTCGTCCCAACCGCCGCTACAGAAGAAGACGCCCCGGGCGTCGGGAGTCGCAGGGCGATCCCCGGCCACCATAGGCTCGGGCCTGCGGACGGCGAGCGTTGGGTGGCTCGCTGTCCGATCACCACCAGGCCCAGGTCGATGGCGCGTTGTGTTCCACGCGCGCCTCAAAGAGATGTCAGCATAGAAGACAGGGCCCGCTAGGGCCAGAGCCATTTCATATGATATTTTACAATTTTACGGTGTTTTCCATTTTCCGGTGACATCTAAAAGCCTCAACCTAGAACCATGAATAAATAAATATACATATATATTGGTCAACGACTAAATACCATCCGCCATTTAGCATTACGCAGTCAATTTACCAGATAACCAAACATTTATATACCCCAGATTATAACCGTAGGGACCGCGTGTCAATGACCCCTAGCTTACAACGGGAGAAACATCATGAATTAGCCACAGACACTAATTAGGAACAGTCTGTCTATAGTAGGCGCCATATAAATGTGGAATAAAGTATATTGACCTTTCCCTAATAACTGTTCATAGGTACCTAAACAATAAAATATAAATCGTTTTTCATTATTAAACAATGTTAAGGATCACGAGAGATGATGATTCGGGACAGCTTTGTGTCATTAATTCCGTTTTTCAAATTAAAAATTTCAATAATTGTAGGTGGGTCAATGACCGTTATTCCACGATTATCTGGCGCCAACTATAATGAGGCTGTATTAATCGAGTTCTGGGAAGACAATATTAGTCGGAACCGACTCAGGTTCTAACTGATACCTATCTACTGTGTTATTAGCAGAGATCGGAATAGGTAGACTGTATTTACCTAATGTTCGTGGAAGTAAGTAACATAGAGTTGATAATACTTCCTGTAAAATCCCGGCATATGTTACTCGATGATAATGTAGCTATCCATTGCTGAAAGATTTTTTTAAATCGGTCCAGTAGTTTTTAAGTTTATTCGTTACATACAAAAATACAAATCTTTCCTCTTTATAATATTAAGTAGGTAGAGATGAAAAGGAAAAAAATGAAAGAAATGAAAAACTGTGTATCCAGTAGAAAAAAATGTGTATCATTCATACATCCTCGTCCTTCCAACAAGAATAAATATTACCGTGAAGTTTAAACAAAAAACTAGTGAACTCCTAAAAATTAAAAAAAAAAATTAAATTCTGAATTTATATTTTTTACCGACGAAAAAACGGAGGAGCGTCTCAAGTCGACGAATATTTTTTTTATGTATGACAACGCGTAACTTTTTAGTAGTCCGATTTTGATAATTATTTTTGTATCTGAATCTGTTTTTAACGCCAATGCCTCATGCAATGTGTGTGTTTTGATAATTTTAATTTTCCATATTACGTTGTGCTTGATAAAAAAATTTCGCGTTTTAACTTCATGAAACTTTATTCTTTTCCTTTATTGCACACACAAAAACATACAAATGCAAATACAACGGGGCAGCTTATGTACAAAGGCGAGCTTAACCCAGCATATTGGATTCTCAAAAACTAAATCTCATTGCGATATACATTTGGAAATGAGTGAAAGCACAAAAAAAAAACATTTAGATCCAAACCAAAGAATTAAAGAAATACACACACAATATAATCTTTCGATTTGAACCGCTTATAATTTTCAGAAAATCACAGATATGCATAAATATGTCTATTTAAACCAATTTCACATAAAAGCGGAGGTTCTATATTCGTCTGTAGGCTTGTATCTTTGATCAGAATTAATATAAATACCAAAGTAGATAAGTACAAAACCACAATACCAAAATGGAACCTCGCCAAAATCTTTACACAAATCGTTCTATATTATTCTCACAACAGAGAGACCAATTGAATTGAGGCATGTAAATAACTTCGAAGCTTGCTCGAGGTTTAAATACATTGGAGCCTATGTACTTGGGGGATGTGACGCTATTATTGTACCACTAGACCCAATATCCGTTGCTAACTAAATAACGGACAACTGGCTTTTGCCTGTGACTTTGTCTGTGTGAATTTTCCATAAAGAAGACGGTTCACGGTTCCTAGAAAAACCCAGCCCTGGCACAAACGGTTTATCACTATCACTACATATTATAAAACGAAGTCCTCCGCCGCGTTTGCCTGTCTGTCTGTTCGCGATAAACTCAAAAACGACTGCACCGATTTTCATGATGTATAATTCGTCCTGAAATTTCTACGGGAACGGAAAAAATGGGATATGCGCGTACGAAGTCCCGGGCAAAAGCGAGTATCTCATATTATGGATTAACAAGAGTACTGAAATTATATATCTTCACCATCGCTCTATCTAGTGGATAACATTATTTTTTGCTTATAGAAGTTTGTAGGTAGGGTTTCTTTACCAAGTCCTGCAGCTTAAATGACGTGATGGATTATAATGCAACTTTGAATTGTGTTTGACTTCAAGATTTAGTAATTAGCTTGTGCGAATCGCTGCCACTGTGGCGAAGTTGTCAACAGCCTCGGACACCACGGCCTGTCATGCAGCCGTAGCGCGGGTCGCATAGCGCGACAACGTGGCAATGCCGCCAGTCTTTTGGGTACACTTCCAGTCGACAGCGATGTGGATGAATTTTTTGACGCCATATTTTAGGGTTTATTTAGTTAGGAGTTTTTATTTTTATTTCTGAGAGATATATATAAATCATTAGCGCCGGAGCTGGGTTAACTTTGTACCTTTGTCCTTTCTCTAAAACTCAACCATCCTCCAACCGATGTCCTACCAACATCTGTGTTTTATGCAGACTGCAATATAAGTCAGTCCCTTTTATTATCCAAATGATTCTAAATTGCTTGAAAGTTATATCTCTTAATCAAAATGTTAGTATAACAAGTCACAAAAAGAGCAACAACCGAAATCTAAGCAGTTCCAACTTACATCAGCAGTACGATACTGTAAACATGTCGAAGTGAAAGCTTGGTTCAAGTAACCACGAAGCCATGAAATCAAGATGGAATGATAGCTCACTTCATGATCACTTCACCCAAGCCTTCTCTTCGACATGTTTACAGCCGGTCTATTCTGTCGGCATCTCATTGTTTACACTTAGGTGGAGTGAATGAAAAGCTCTCATTCCACCTAACTTTTCACTTCAGTTCACTTCGCCTAAGTTTTCACTTGGACATGTTTACAGAATCGCACTGCAGAATCGACCGGCGGTTGGTGATGTCAAGCAATCAGTTTTATGCAATGAATTTACCTATTTGAGGATGTTCGTTCATCATCAAAATTCTAGCAAGTGGTTCTTAGGTACCTACCTAGAGCACCGCCGTGTCCTCGTCGCGGCGATCGGTGGCGGCGACCTCTCGCGTCCGGCCCTGGTTGAATCCATAGTCCGGAGCGAGGAGGCTTGGGAAGCGGTCACCTCCTTCTGCGAAGCAGTAATGCTAGCGAAGGAGGAGGCGGGCCGCGCGAGGGAAAGGCAAGGCCTTCGCCCCAACCGCCGCAACAGGAGAAGACGCCCCGGGCGTCGGGAGTCGCAGGGCGATCCCCGGCCACCGTAGGCGCGGGCCTGCGGACGGCGAGCATTGGGTGGCTCGCTGTCTGATCACCACCAGGCCCGGGTCGATGGCGCGTTGTGTTTCACGCGCGCCTCAAAGAGATGTCAGCATAAAAGACGGGGCCCGCTAGGGCCAAAGCCTGCCAGGGTTGCGGAATCTGTTCGAAAGAGTCACCGCGGCCCTGGAACGCAAAGGGCTTTAGAAGGAACACGGATGGGTTTTAGTCAGTAAGAGTCTGACACGCCCTTCCGCTCCACCCAGAGCGGAAGAAGTCATTTGATGATTTCCCATGCTTAAAAAAAAAAAAAAAAAAAGGTACCTACCTAAATGATAAACACGATATTTATATCAGGCGCTTACTGTGGCCCTTTACTTTTCTAAAGCTTCTGAAGCAGAATGATAACGATTCACAAAAACATTGCACGTTCACATAAGCCGTTCAAATAAAGACGACACCAAACCACGAACAAATTGACTGAATCACTAGTCGCACTATATTTACTAGGGTAATAATGAAACGCAGTCGCCTACGCACTGTAGAGCTCACGCTAACATAAACCTTATTGTTCAAGCGGTAAAGATGAAGTTAGCGCGTAACATTTATTGATGTGGAAGATTCTTAAGCGCGAAAATTGCTATTTTAATACAAGGAGTTGTTTGTTTTAATTTAAGTGAATGATTTTCGTGCTGATGCTGTAATGAAAGGAAAACAAGTTGTATGGGTGCTTGTCTTTCATTACATTATGAAATATGCGTTTAGTTTATATACGTAGGGTTTCAAAGTGATGTTAGTACTGCATTTTTTTTTAATAAACAACACTGTTCCGTAACTGAATAATAACATTTTTATTTTTAAACGCCGTAAGATTGTAAAATATCGCGTGAAATTGTAAACAAGTATCTCTCAATAAGACAAGGATGTATTGGAAACTATTGAATTTGGATGAAAAAATAATGTTAAATACAATCAATCCGATTGTATTTAAAATTGGTTTTTCATAATATATCGAGAAATTTTAATCTAGTCAATATTAACTACAATCTTACGGAAGCAGCAATTTTCCGGTGACATATGAAATATTTTGCCAGAAGATTTATTGTGAACGAACTATTATGGCCTCGAATAGCCTCGTGTCGCTATTCCAGGGCACCAGGGGTCCTACTATGAAGTCTTAAAATGATCATAATTCCGCTCTTAGAGGGAGACGGAGCTATACATAGCGAATAGCACTATCCCTCTTACATCATCGGAATTGGATGGCATTAGCACGTCATAGTAAGGCAGCAGGCCTGTATACTACAGGTTGGCAGCTTGTCTGGTATGCGGAGGACATGTCCTACCCAGTCCCATTCAAATTGAGCAGGTTTTTAAACTCAGGTACTACTAGAAAAAAATATTCAATGTCATTACCTAAGTAATGTTCTATTTGTGTGACACGCAGACAGAAGTATAGCGTGTAAAGTTTTTCTGAATGCTTTGAGCAGTCTGCGGAGGCGTGATGAGAAAATACAAACATTACGATTTATAATAGGTATTAGTAGGATTAGAGGACGCGTCTACTTTTCATAGAGTTTGAACGAGATGCTGGTATTGCTAATTTTGTGTCGAACAAGACTAAGACAAGACTTGACTCAATACATATAATTAAGCTGATAACATTTATAACCAACTCCAAAACTTCTGAACACAGAAGTTACCTCTTGTTACCTCTTGGAGTGAAAACGGTTCCAACCATTTTCTAAAAAATCTCGAAAATTTTCTTTCTCCATTTCCTGTATACTGAAATCTCAACAATTCATATTAAATCGGCGGACCATACTCAGAACTCAGCAAAAGCATACCTACCTAAGGAATTCTATTCAAAACTTCAATCGCTCCAGACTCCTCCATATCATGAATGAACTGCCCTACTAATGACTTCGAAACAAAATTTGTAAAGGAAAACATCTTAACCATAGGATTGGAAAACTCTTCGGCAAAAGATAGGTAAGTACCTAATTTAATCTTTTACTGCCTTTGTGCGACGTTGTTTTGTCAAACTTTCTCGTAGTCAAATGACCATCGTATTTCAGTTGCTCGTACAGATTAAATGGCGTGTTAAAGCTCTAGCAGCAATTCTGAATAGAATAAGAACTGGACGAGACGCGACTTGGATAAATTTTCTCTTTGAATCAACTTCTAATTGTGAGAGAGGATAGTGGGGGTAGTTAATACTGATTGTAAGAGAGATTAACTAATACTAAACTAATGAAAATTGTTTGTAGGTTTACGTTTAGAAAAGATTATCTCTAGAAGTACTTGGCTTAATTATAACGCACCAATGCCATCAAGACTCCATTTTGAAAAAAAAAAAAAAATTCTATCTGTCTTCTACATACCCATATCTTTCTCACAGAGGAATCATTATGGTTATACGATGTCATAGCAAAGATCTGATGAGATTACAAAAAAAAATATACACACAGAACACACAAAAACACACTATTAGTGTGTTATACCAGTGAATTACGAGTGTCATATCACTCGGGCTTTATTATCACTTAAAAATTCATTGTTCCAGTGTCATTTTCAATCACGTAAAATTATGACAAAAACTAGATTTTACCAAAGTTTTAAATTATTGCTCATTTAAAATACCAACATCGACCCTTCTTGTTAATACTAGTGTACATTCTTGGGAATGCCTAACTAGTTCTGAACTTATTTCTTAAAGTCGGAAAAACTCTCACTCATATAAGGTATGTTTTCGTTTAAAACTTATAATGAAATAATTTGAAAATCAGGCTACTGCGTACAAGAATGCTCTGCAATATTAAATTCTCAGTATCCTCGCCAATTCCTCTTTTAAAAGCGTCCATTATACTCGTAATGTATGAAACCAAATTAAATCTATCACGCTTGACGACGCCGCCATTTTGAATGGCCGGCCGTTCAAAATGGCTGTAAAAATTAAAACGGTTATAAAACCAATTGCTTTTTGTTTTTATGTTTTATTTTACGTCGAGTGTGGAGGTAGGTTTATTTTAGGAGCAGCTCGAGTTCGGCATGTATGTTTTGTTAGTATAGTTTTTATTGTGCTGTGAAGAATTGTCAAGTAGGCATTGGGTACAGAACGAATCGCGAGAAATATCCTTGAAAAGGAGACGCGCACTCGGAACCAATGAAAAACCCGAGAGGGGTCCAGCTCTAACTACTTGTTTGATTTTGAAGATTTGTTTTGGCTTTTTTGAGCCAATCCCCATTTTTCTCTTCCAAGTTCTGGCACGGAGAAATGAAGCGATACATTTTACAGTTTTGTAGAAACACAGCTTGAAATTTAATGTAATAGTAATAGAAGTACTTAATTGACTCGGAGAGATCTTATTGCAAAAAGCGAACTTTTAATTCGAATTTGACAGACAAGGAGAAAAGATTTTCAGCTTTATTCTCATTGCCTACATTTGTACTACTCATATCCACAAAAAACTGTACAGTCCAAGTAACCCACAGTTCTACAAATTACCCATTTATTCTCACAAATACGTCCGTCCATAACAAAAAGGTTCTCGAACGTTCCACAAGTTTTTGCTTTGTTTTTGGAAAGCGTTCTCATGTTCCTCACAATTAATGAATAGTTCGCTGAAGGAAAGTTTTCTTCGTGCTATTTTATCTGTCTGCTCTTTAGTATTTTGTACTGTATTAGGCACTTTAACGAAGTAATTCTTAAGTAGGCAATCTTGTGAATGTTACCTGTTTTTGTAACGTTCAGTTGGTACGTCTCAATTAACACTTACATAATTTTTTAAACTTTCAGTTCAAGATTGCCAGCCACAAAACAAAAGATAATTCTAAACAAGAATTTATCCTAAGTACACTGGAATAGCTTCTCAGTTCCTTTTTTCGATTAGGAAATCAAAGACCCTCGCACTCGGGCTTCTGACCACAAAACTATTGGTACTCTTGTATTCTTGGTATGCTTGAGACCACTGGTTAACTGAATAACCAAGTACTTCTAGATACATTGTAAATTAACAGTATGGTGCCACCGTGATTTTTGATGAATACTTGAGCAAAAAACTGTTCATTCTGATTACACAATAATACAACAAGACCTCCCAAAAGGTGCAGTTAAGGATGGGAAATCATCAAATGACTTCTTCCGCTCTGGGTGGAGCGGAAAGGCGTGTCAGACTCTCACTGACTAAAACCCATCCGTGTTTTTCCAAAAGCCCTTTGCGTTCCAGGGCCGCGATGACTGCCGGGCCTGGTTGTGATCGGACAGCGATCCACCCAACGCTCGCCGTCTGCAGGCCCGCGCCTGTGGTGTCCGGGAATCGCCCTGCGACTCCCGACGCCCGGGGTGTCTTCTTCTGTTGCGGCGGTTGGGGCGTAGGGCTTGTCTCTCCCTCACGCGGCCCGCCTCCTCGTTCGCTAGCATTACTGTTTCATGTGGTGACACTTGGAATAGGTCTTTAAGCTGAAATGATGATGATGAATGTTAATAATAATGCTTTGAAACTTAATAAGCAGCCTCTCGAATAATTCACAGACATTTAAACTAAATTCCCGAAACAAAACACAATCCAGATTGTATATTCGTTCGCTAGTGAGGTTGCTTACTTCGACACAATAGCAACCAGTACTTGAAGTTACTAAGTTAGTGTTGTTCGTGGATTTACTTCCGTGGCTCTGACGTCACGTGTATTGCTTTGTATTGAGAGCAGCACTTGTGTATTGCATCGGGAAGTGGGGTATACAATGGTGGTCGAAAAGCTAGTGGGAATGTTTTGTTTGGATTGTGAATGGGTCTGCAATAATTTTCAACATTTATTTCCATTGAACGTAATATGAAAAAAAGAAAACTAGTGGCATTTTCAAACTTCCTATCTAAACTCTTTTTTAAACGACTTCAAAAAAAGAAAGAGTTCCCAATTCGGTTGCATGTTTTTTTTAATGTTTACCTCATTACTCCGTCATTTATGAACCGATTTGAAAAGATCTTCTTCAGGTAAAAGGATATTCTTTTCAATTGGTCCCATAGAAATTTCATCAAAATCGGTGAAGTAGTTTGGTTTTTAAATCGAAATAGCTCGTAAAATACGTCATACAAGTAAAACGAAATTGCGTATTTTGCTTACCTTAAAGGTAAGCAAAATACTTTCCAGTGGTGTTGTTAGGTGTGGGGTACTACAAAAAAGTGAAAAATAGAAAACTTTTTTACAAAAAAATACACTTTAAGTAAAAAAGTTCTTATTGAAAAAAAAAAATAATTTGCTTGTTATCCGGAGGAATGATAAACATATCTGTAGGAAAGTTATGTCTATGTATGTGATTAGAATAGAGGAAGACCAAATAAACGGTGAATGGAATGTGTGAAAAATTATACGTCCAGAAAGAAGTGATTGCTAAAATAACGATATACATATAGAGTAGTTTAGAAGAGACATGTAATTATGTGCCACTTCAAATAAATTGAAATAATTGACGTTTTTAGACGTTCGTAACAATCTTCTTTTTTAATGTTTTTTTTTTTTGTAATTGTACAACCTATTACTATAATTACACTTAAATTAAAAAAATAACTAACTAAAAATACTACAAAATATGGCGTCGTCTTTTTTAATAGTCTTTGAAATGCCTCTCCATTACTTTTACTTATTTACCTCATATGATTTTAGTTTCGTATTTTTAAGGTAGGTAAAACTCATGAATATTGACTAGAAAGTACGAAATTCAGAACACGTAGTTCCAGGCAAAAACACTTTTGAAAATATTCCACAATTTTATAACAAATCTACATAAGTAAACCTACATGAGAATCGCTTTCAAAAGCTAGACATTTTTTTACATGAGTGTCTTATAAAGGTATTATTGCCACCTCTTATAGATTCCTCTTGTTTATTTCTGCGACACCCACAGCTGTACTCACCATTGTCCAGCACTGCCTTTGTCATGAACATCTATTGTAAAACATTCAATATAAATACTGTTTAAATAAAATAAGCTTCAAGGCTCCAGCAGATAAGTGCGACGTGACAATGCGATAACGATTTTAATTGAAAACAATATTTTATTCGTTTTTTTTTTTTAGTTCTTTATATTTAATGATTTATATTTTAATACTTTTTTATAGTAGCTTTCGAGAGCATGGTCCAAGTATCGTTGGTTTGGGCTTCAGAGACAGGGGCCTCCTCATAATACGAGCTGTTTTGCGGAGTATAGCCGGATTATTAGTGTTTATAGGTACCTACTTAAAAGATATGTAAAGCAATTTTAGAAAAACCGGCCAAGTGAGAGTCTGACTCTCACACGAAGGGTTCCGTAATATAAACAAAAAAAAACACGTTTCTTCTATGCGAGCCCCCTTACATTTTTAAGTCAATTAATTTTTTATTATTTGTTGTTTCAACAGAAATACATCATCTGTTAAAATTTCAAATATCTAGCTATCACGGTTCATGAGATACATCCTGGTGACAGACGGACAGACGGACAGTCGAGTCTTAGTAATAGGGTCCCTTTTTTACCCTTTGGGTACGGATCCCTAACAACTTCTATGAAAATGCGTTGTCGTATTGTCACGTACGCCTGTCTGTAGCGAGCCTAAACTCTATTTTATATTCTTCCATTTTTGAATCAACAATCTGTTTGAATATAAGCGGCTTATACATACACACAGGTAGATGTATAGACGACCTTTTGTGCCGGATTGATAAAATATACAGCTGGGTTTATTTTAGATGTACAGTAGAATTTCGACACGGATTACATGTTTGTTTACTTTTGAAATTATTCAGGTACGAACTACGTTAGAAATTCATTGAGAAGGAAGGTTACAGCTATTTCATTTTAGGTTTATCAAAGGAGATTTATTTATTTATTGGTGTTAAGTTCTCGTTATCCGGGTTCGAATGGAAATTGTTTTGATGATATTCTGTCTTGATAGGTACGCTTCCTAGAAATCTTGTTTTATTCATTATTCTCGTTATTTCGAGAATTTCCTCTGGAAATACTTTTGTGAACTTGAAAAGTACTTTTTACAACAATATCTTTATTATTTACTACCATGTCAGCCTGTAAAAGTTCCACTGCAGGACCAATCACTTCTCGTAAAGAGAAATGATTGACTAAATAATAACAGGTGCGCGAGTCGAACATAGAGGTTAAGCTACGCTTGCGGAGGTTGGCCCGAGGATAGGTGACCATCAATTACATACCAAGTTTCCTCTGTGCCTGTTCAAAAGTGCCGTTTAATGGTCTAATTGAAATAAACGTTTTGACTTTGACTTTGCCTAGGAAAGCATCCTTGACAATCGTTACAGGTAGTCAGAAGCCAAAATATCTGATACCATGGCAGTCTTGCCAACTGATGTCATGTTACATAGGTACCTGAAATAAATGAATTTGATTTCGTTTTATTTATTTATTTTATTACCCAGTGACTGGGTTCTGGCGGTCAGATCGGCAGTCGCTTCACTTAAAATACTGGTATTCGGCTATATCTGGTTAGACTGGAAGCCGTCCCCAGCATAGCTGGAAAAAGGCAGGGCAGATTTATTGTTGTAGATACAGACGGCAGCACTTCAAGCTACCCGAAAGTGTCAAATTTTTCCAATCAACCTTGAACCTAATTCTTCAGCGATAAAGTTGAAAATCTATTAAAGAAATTTGACAGATTGTTGTAGCTTGATGTGATGACGACTGTACTATAATTATTTCAGCCAGAAGCCCGCTAGTATAGAATAGTTACTTTTCCACGCCAGAAGATATTTAGGAGAATTGATCACTATGTGGATCAAAATGCCAATAATTATACAGTAATGTTATTGTTTCCAGACCCGGGTACAAATTATGCGAAAACTTTCGGCCGTGGGAAGTATTTGCGTATGTATGTAGTTTGTCTTAAAGGCCAATGTGGAATATTTAGGCCGAATAATGTTCCATGTTTATGTGCATTTCTTGATAAGTGCTCGTATCTACGTTAAAGGTTTTTCAGTCTAATTTATGTCAACTGTTTTATATTTGAACAGCCGGTCGATTCTGTAAACTTGTTGAAGTGAAGGCTTGGGTGATCACGAGATGAGCTGTCAATCCATATAATCAAGATGGAATGACAGCTCACTTCGTGATCATGTGACTTCACCCAAGCCTTCACTTCGACATGTTTACAGAATCGACCGGCTGGTACACAATGGAGGTTATGTTGGTATGAAATAAATGCAATACAAAATAAATGACGTATGATATCCCTGTTTATCGAGTGCTGACAAGCAACTGCTAAGCGTGAGTTCCTGGATTAAATTTCTGAAACTTGAAAAGTGTGGGTTTTCCATTTGGAATTACTCAATACCAGTCTGGATCTGCTGGGAGATAAGAACAGGCTTTGTGATAGCAAATATTTCACTTTTTAGGGATCCGTAGTCAACAAGGTACCGTTATAGTTTCGCCATGTCCGTTTGTCTGTCCGACCGCGGTTTATCTCAAACACGCTTAGCGCTAGAAAGTTTGGTATAGTATATGTATTAATCACGCCGACAAAGTGATAAAATAAAATGTTGAAATACATTTTTTTTAGGGTGGTCCCCCTGCATGTAAAGTGGCAAAGTTTTTTTTTATCGTGTAGCCTATGGTGTGGGGAGTCGTTGAAAAGGTCATTTAAAAATATTCAGGGTTTGATAAAAACCGTTTGTCCATCCACGGATCCGTTTACTCAATTCAGAAACCGGCTCTTAATCTACTGCCAGCTTAGTATCATTGCATTATCAATTAAAGCCGTTAATCGGCTCATCTGCCGCCAACGCTGTGGTACGTCTCGAAACGATATCAGATTCCTCCACAAATGAGTTCCATTAGTAGTAATTGCTGCTTTATCTAATAGTTAAACGATTTCCCCAAGATAGTTATTTCAAAAGAAAATAAGTGAAGATTAACCAGTCAGAGTCAGAGCCACTTGTTTCTTCTCGTCATAGTGTAATCAGCTTTTGTATTGTACTGGATAAGTATGAAGATTTTGAATAATCTGACTCGATTTTTGATGTGTAACAAGAATCTCTCTCGCTTTCCTGCAATGTGTGGGAGTAATTTCGTGATATGGGACGGAAGTGTGTTACAAGAAGCCGAGGAAGCGCGCGCGATTTGATTTGACCAATGAGCGCGCGCAGTGGTCGAGTTGGCTGTCAGTTGGTACTTTTAATGTTAATGTTGCTTTTTACCAAGGTGCGACGTCACATCCTATGGCGACTACTGTAAGACTCTACTCTCTACTGTAATTTTTTATTACATTACTCAAAACCTAGAATCCACAGTCTTTCACTAAGCTTCGACCTTTCAGTTTGTTCCAGCGTTGCTTTTCAGGACCATAAAGATTTTAAACATCAAAAACATTCTGATGTAATGATACGATATGAAATATAAGTTTTATTCACAGCATAAAATTTATGGATTGGAAATGTTTCTTCTATGTTGATAACGCTAAAATAACAAGATTAAAGCTCCCAGACTTCACTTATTTTCTGACTTGCAAAATTTGTGGGATAGAGTAGTGTTAGTATGTACTTTGAACATAAATGTCCCTGCTAGCTTTGACTGTAAAGACATATCACCAGAGATCGGAATATGTAGACTATATTTACCTAATGTTTGTGGAAGGAAGTAACATAGAGTTGATAATACCTCCTCTAAAATCCCGGAATCATAAATGGAATCATGACAGTTAAAACCCGGGATTATAAAACATGAACTGGTCTGTGAGAAGAACAGCAAGAAGATTTGAAGAACAGCGTCAGAACAGTTTCGCAGAAGGAAATGGTGTTTTGACTCTTTTTTTTTTTTTTTTTGATATCGGGGCGAAATCCTCTTGGAAATCCTCCACCCTGGGGTGGGTGAATGGGTCTGTCAGACTCTTACTGACTTAAACCACCCCGGTGTTCCATCTCCCACCTACGCCGGGGATCGCGGGAACGAATGCGACATCCGTAATCCCCGGCTGGTGCCGGCCCGCCACTGCGGGCCACCTCGAGCTGTTAGGGGGGCCGGAAGAGGGCAGCGTAAGCCCTCCTCGGACGCCCGATGCGCTTGCTGCGGGCTGGGAGACCGGTTGAGATTTCCCTCTCCCTTATGGTGTTTTGACTCTGCTCCAACTTCTCGACCCTCAAGGTCCAGTTCAAAGTACGGTATTAACACACAAATAATGAGACAATACTTTTTAGTAGCAAGTATTAATGTCACAGAGAAAAGGAGCAAACATCTCATTGTTTCGTGACGTCCCTAAGGAGATCATGAACGGACAGGTTTCGTATCTTTACGTAGGCCTTCCATCTTCGTCTAATTCCTTATTTAACCTTCGAGGGTATTTAGTCTTAGTGTTTACTTTTGATTAAAAATGTATACCTGCCCACGAGTACCCAACTCGTTTAAAATATTGCAAATTAGTAGATAAATGTAGATTGCCTGAACTTTTTTTTTAATTTTTTAATTTTAGATGAGTTTGCTCTTGACTCTAGTCTAGGTCATAGACGACAGAGACAAAGTCGACGATGGAGCGAGTTTACCCAGAATAATCCTGTTCACTCTAGTTTTTAAGAGATTAGAGTTGTATGCGTTCGGAAACACAGACGCAGGCAGAGAGTTCCACTCCTTTACTGTGCGCATTATAAAAGGCATTTGGAAACGTTTAGTGCGAATTGGTGGAAAGCAACAAGGTTGCGATGGTAACT
This sequence comes from Mamestra brassicae, assembly GCA_905163435.1. Taxonomy (NCBI): domain Eukaryota; kingdom Metazoa; phylum Arthropoda; class Insecta; order Lepidoptera; family Noctuidae; genus Mamestra; species Mamestra brassicae. Next base: position 18,213,277 of record LR991000.1, on the reverse strand, counting down.
TGCAGTGCGTCTAGATGTCCGATGGTAGAAGGCGGCCGGTGGGATGAGGTCGTGGAGTACCTGGACACTTTCCCCGAAGTACAATCTATAGAAGATCGACAAGCAGGCAACCTTGCGGCGATGAGCCAAGCTGTGAAGCTTGGCATCCACCAGTTTTATGTCGCCCATGAGCCTCTTAGCTCTGCGTTCCACCGAGTCAAGCGCGGCAAGTTTGTATTTAGCTGAGCCATCCCAAAGGTGGCTGCAATACTTCTGATGAACTGAATTTAACTTTGCGGAATACACAAAATTCCAACGAAACTACCTTGGAAATATCCAAGGTTTGTTAACATTGCTCGAGTAAATATTATTTAACTGCTAATTTTGCCCGCGACTTTAAAGAGTTCAAGTACCAGTAAGTTCCCATCTACACCAAAATTCTTTTAAATCGGATCGGTGATTTACGTTAAAAGCGAAACAAACAAACTCACTATAGCATTTATAATAAAAGTTTGAAGGATGTTTTAGTTTTATATTTATAGCATTTTTGCGAAAGCTTACAGATAATAATAACAAGTCAGGGCTCATTCACATAAGGACGATTCGTGTTTTTTGACGAATCGTCTTTTTCCACAATTCATATTTTTTTGACGGCGACAATGCTCTTTAAATGCCCGTGTTCACACGCATCACGAATCGTGAAAAATTACGGACAGGTCTTAAATGACGCTTCTCTTGTCTTTTAAAATCGCGTTAGTAACATGAATCGTGAAGATTGTGACGGATCCCGCCATGCCCACCTGGGCCCGCACAGTTCAGTAGCTAGTACACCGAATCGTGAAACGAATGTGAATTCGTATATTCGGATATTTTGACGAATCGTGAAAAAACTATTCCATATGAAATGTGACCGTCCATCCGTCATGACGTATTGTGTTTTTTGACGAATCGTCAATGACGGATCCCGTGTGAATGCGGCCTTAGGTAGCATACGTTGGTAAAACAATTGCTAAATAAAAGGAATAATCGCTGAGTACCTAATTAATGATGTCTAATAATAATAATTTCTTTATTCAAGTATCAAGGACTCATTGTGTTTGTAGACTTAAGAACAATTTTTTTTTTCATTATAACTTAAATTTATTTTATGCCTTGGGAGATGGCACTGCAGTGATTGACATATGTATACACAATCGAGCCTGCTAGCGATCATTTTCAGGATATTGTTGGAGCTGGGCGGTACTCTGCGCACCAGGGATGCACATCTCATTCGCATCGTTACGTAAAAGCAATAAAATACTAATATTTAATGTTTGCTAATTTAGTTGTAGAACTCCTTCGTCATGGCCGTAGTTGGTGGACATTTAAATCATCTGTTTTTGAAGTGAAAACTTTTTTAGGCGCGTGGAGCATTTTTTGGGTGATCAAAAAAAGTGGAACCCGCGTCATCGTCACCGAACGCTTTCCATGAGCTATATGTATACTGTGTATATATGTGTACTTTTTGGGTGAACAATAATCATGGAAATCGCGTCATCGTCACCGAACGCTTTCCATGAGCTATATGTATACTGTGTATATATGTGTACTTTTTGGGTGAACAAAAATCATGGAAATCGCGTCATCGTCACCGAACGCTTTAGCTTTCGATTAGTTTTCACTTCTATCGGCAGTCCCCAAAGACTGTTTTTTTAAATTAAAAATTTCAAGCTAGGCTAGTGTGAATATTCTCTTTTGATCTTTACTCCCCAACTAAATATATGTACCTATTTGTGTTTAATTCCTTTTCAGCCATTCCAGATAATACTCAAGTTCTTTGTACGATTATTTTTGTGTCTTTATTTAGCCACTAGAGAGTAGAAAATACTGATATTCAGCTAAATCCGGTTTGATTGGAAGCCGACCCCAATATAATTGGGAAAAGGGTATGCAGATGATGATTTAGCCACTAGAGAAATGTCTAAGTTCGGCTTTTGTTAGATTACATACCGTTTGATCTCGATAATCCTTCTTTTGTTTTCATTCCTTCTTGTGTTCATTTATTTCACGATTCCTTTACCAACGTCTCAGTTACTCGAATATCGATAGGCTCAGGTACTCACACCGATCAAAACATAATAAATTACGAATCGTAACCTTTCGCCACAATTCGGCAATCTTCGGGGTCCTTTGATCAGAATTTCTCAAGGGAAATAATTAATTTTGTATATTAAAACGGGAAATTAATGCGGTGGCGTCTCTGATATTGGGGATGTTTAAGTCTTTGCCAGATGTTTAAGGGTTGAAGGTGAAGCGTTAAAATTTAAACACGATATTTAGTATCCAAATTAAAATTACAGAAATGAAAGCAGAAGAATTACTGAGGGTAACCGACCCCAAATAATGGGGTAATTAATGATGAATCGGGAAAATGGAAACTTGATGACCTTCATAAGCATAGGGATAAAAACTGAAAAGATGTTATTATTTACTGATTGCTAATGCACCAATGCAGGAAATTATTGCAGTAGATACCTTAATCTTTTGTATTTACATATCTCTCATTTTCTACAAGGTCGAAATACCTCAAAATTGATGATTTTTGACGTGACAACGTCTTATAATCCGATGGAGCCGGCTGCACGCACGAAAAAACATGACGTCATGCGGCGTTACCTCGCTCTGAGGCGTTCCATTTCAGGCTTGAAGTGCAAGCGAGAGCGCGGAACGAGCGACAAAGAGGCACAATCGACCTCCGCGTTCGGCAGCGTTCGACATCTGATTTTCTTTTGAACAATGAAACCATTCCATCAGTATTTTCTTATGACGTTGTTACGTTCAACTATTGTCAGTAAACCGACTTTACAGACAGCCGATTTTTTTTTAATAATACAGTTAAATTGAGTTGAAAAAATTGCGACCTATTTGCTGTTAAAACGTCATTTCTCTGTGAAGATCTGCTCTCTCTCTCTAACTATAATGCTTAGATTTTTTTTTATATATTAAAACCTTGTAGCAAATTAGCGAATAATAACGTCCTTCAAACTAACAACCTACTGTTTGCCTAAAAATAATAATCTTTAACCTGGAAGATGAGAAAAGTCCTCGCGACCGAATTCCGATAACGGTTTACAAGTGTGCGCAAACATGTGCACTCTCTGTTTCTTTTCTCTCGTATCCAATGGGACGGCAATCCGACACGACCGAGGAGACATCAGGCGTAAAACCAATGGCATCACGTGTTTTTCGAGGCACGGAGGTGTCACCGGACGAACTTCAAAAAAATAATTTTCAAGTTCGAACCCAGGACCTTCAGCAGTCGCTGTCTTGACCACGAGACCAACGGTGCAGTTAAAACCAAAAATACATTCATTAATTGGGTGTAATTTGTCTATAATATGTATGTATTTAGAAATATATAAGAACGTTTATCAGTTGTCTGGTTGCCATAGCAAAGGCTCTGCCTAGTTTGGGATCGGATAACCGTGTGTGAGTTGTCCCGGGATATTATTATTGTTATTATTATTTATAATAGGTAATATTGATCGATCCATTATTGTAGTCTACCGTAGCAGCAGAAATTTCCCATTGATTTAAAATTTCCTTCGAAAGTATCAATTATGTGTTAATGTTACACTTATCAATTCTATTCCAGGTTATAATAACCATGGAGGATGTTCTAATAATTGATTTTAATTAGATACCCGAGCGTGTTATTGTTAAATAATTAAGTACCTCAATACTTAAGTGGTTATTAGTTATTGATAGTTAATACGTATCTAATAGTTAATCACGATCCGTAAACTTTGCGGGGAAATAGTCATATACCAATAAATACAACAAACGAAGAGCTTGAATTGTAAGACAATCGCTTTTCAAAGATTTGTTTTAAAAAATCTTTACCGAATCTTTATTTCCTGGACAAAGCACCATTTTTTACCAGTATCATTCAAATATAAACTTAAACATTTAAGCAATAAAAGTTTTAATGGACTGTCATTCCTTTACTGAAAATTTCAAGTTTCAAAATGAAACATTAAATTTGTCAAATTGTACTCTTGAATTTAATTGAATTAAGTACTCCACCGAATTGAAATTGTCCGACGAAGTTTAATAACAGATTTGGATTGTGTAATATTAAATCATTAGTTTGGCTCGGAAATGAAGATTTTGAGATGATGTTATTTAATTTTATTTTTCAAGAGTGATTAAACTTTATGAACCTTGAGTCTTACGCAAATTCATAAATTCGATTATCAAAATATTATACTAGTGTAAGTTGTTCCTAATGATCATCATCGTCATCATATCAGCCGAAAGACGTCCACTGCTGGACATAGGCCTCCCTCAAGGGGGTTTGCCATCATCACCACGCTTGACTATCGCACGGGTTGGCGATCGCAGTGTAGCTGTTGCAATGCACAGAGAATGCTGCTGCCCATTCTCTGGTGAGTCCCTTAGTCGCCTCTCACGACACCTACGGGAAGTGATGGGATGGTACTATTCTTTTACGTCCGACCCCATATAGAACATTTGTCAAATTATACATATTTATTGTTACAAGTACTAGAAGTCAATATGTTTTATCAATTTAAAATACCTAGACAAAGCCGGTGTTTCCTAATAGACAACTCTGAGAAGAAGCACAGAAATAGAAGTCTATTTTAAAGTCCATATGGTTAGGTAATGGGATAGTCCAATCATGTGAGAACCATATAGGTTATCAGTAATGTTACAAAAATAGGGCCATGAACTGCTAATAGACTCATCTGAAAATACAACTAAAAGGGAGATATCCTCAAATTCCAATAATAAATTGCTTAAATTTGAAAGTCACACTATTGTCAACCACTGCGACTACCTAAGTGCCAGAATCAACGATGGCGACCACCACAAAATATTTTCATTACGGTCTTGGCTCAACAAAATTAATCAGAAAATTACAGCGTCTTTGGTAGGTAATTCATAAAAATACTGGTCCGATTTCTAACATTATTTCACTAATATAAAGCTCGTCAAGTGCCACTGGCAACATTTTTATCCTGGAAAAAAAAATATTTTATTTAATTTAACTACTAGTTGTCGCACGCGGCTCCGCCCGCGTTATTGTCGAAAATTATCGCAAGGGAACATATTCCCGGGATAAAAAGTATGTGTTATTCCAGGCTATAATCTACCACTGTGCCAAATTTCATCAAAATCCATTCAGTAGTTTTTACGTTAAAGAGTAAAAAACATCCATCCATCCTAACAAACTTTCGCATTTAAAATATTAGTACGATAAACAGCTTGAATTAACAGTTTAAAAAACCACACAAATAACTTACTGGTCTGTCCAAAACAAAATTGAAATATTATTAAAATTGTTGTTTTCGTGGGGCAGGCCAAGGGTACGTAACCCTTAAGAAAAAACTAATTACTTATCATTGGAAAACAAGTTTGTTCATCTCCAACACCAATCTTCTGGAATAGTCTGACTCGTAATTCCATAAGAAACTCGTCAACCCGCGGAACAAAGGACAAAATAGATTTCTTTATTAGATAAAAACCTAGTTTCTTTGAACAAGCTCCTGAAAAAGCCAGAAAACGACAAAGACATAATAAACCTTATTTTACATTATAACAAAAAAACTGTAGAAAACAAATAAAGCACAATTTTCTCGAGGGACGATAAACAATTGCTGACGAGCGAATGTAAAAGACGTTGAACAATATAAATAAAAAAATAAAATGGTAGCTCGCTTAAAGAATATTAGATTTTTATTTTCCTTACTTATACTTTAGCGACAAAATGAAGCGAATAAAATCTCATTTGTTGGAACGAGTTGGAAAGGTTGTGCGAAAGTACCTAGTTATTTAATTATTCATTCATGGCTCGATCGGGTGAAGGAGTAAAGTGCTTGGTTTTATGCGCTAAAGCTCACTTGAGCTGTAAAAATAAAAAAAAATGGAGAGAAAGGGTTTACCGAGGCAAAGTGTTGCTCGTTGGTCTAGTGGCCACAAGCGTTACCGCAGAGCATGAGATCTTGGGCTCGATTATCGGGTCGGGTAATGTGTTACTGGGTCCAAAGCGGCTGCAGCGAAGTAATGAAACTAAGCAATGATTTAATGGGAAAAAAATAACACGGAATATCCGTGTTATTTTTTTTTAAATTAGCTTTCGCACATTATTTTTACAATCAATTCGATTATTTTTGAAACATGGGTGGTCATTAAATAATTATAAACTTAATAATATTCATTTCATGATCAGCCACTTGGGCTTACAAATTATTAAATAATATATGAAAATATTATTGTAAAATTGTAATGATTGTGAAACGAACAACAATAATCCTTAATACTTTATTTATTGATTTATTAATGGCACATCAACAACACAAACACAAACATGGACATATTAAATTGTATAAGGTCTTAATCTAGTGTTTATGTCAATTACAGACGTGCACAACATTTACAATAACAATAATAACTATAAAATTTAACAAAATAATTAGCAAGATAATAAGGTCTTTATAAATCAATGGCAAAAAGTGTTCTTTTTTATATTAATTATTAATCGTGGAAATCAATAATAAAAAATAAAATTTATAATACTGCCTTACAATACAGGTTTTCATTGCCAAAATCTTTTGTCTGATAATACTTAGTACATGCTGATTCTTACAACAAAGTTATAATGAGGTGATGGAAACTAAAAAAAAACCAAAATCGAAAAACATGAAAACAAAAACCGCTGAAACGTATTGTGTGCCTTTAAAATTATGGTAACTTTCATTCTTTCTTTTAAATAGCTTCTTATCGCCCAGCTTTTGACTGTGTCATAGGACTCAGATCTGGGAATTCGCCCCCGTTCCTAATATTTAAATGCTCTTCTGTTATCAAGAATTGAGAGTTCTGTCTTTGAAAAGGTTAATTCTTTGCTAAAACTAAAAGCGATTTGACGTGTTATCTTACTAAGAGATTAAAGGATCTTTCGATGAAAACTGTGCTTCAATATTGGTGAAAACTTTTAGTTTTTAGATTTGATTTGTGAGTTACAAGAGTTTAGTTATGAAAAACACCTCAAATTCATTCATCAATAGCTTACAACGTTGACTTTTGACCTCTGGGTATCGGAACATACAATTTTGCATTATAGCCCATATATGAGGTCCCATAAAAAAATTGGACAAACTTTTACAAATCATTCAGTCCACCAAAATGGTAAAAAAAGTTAGAAAATGCATTAGATACTTTCTAGAAAAAAAATCAACAAACAAAAATACACTAAAAACGTTGGTTACCCAATGGATAAACACATCCATGTCTTTGTTATCTCATAATTCTGATACTACAAATGTGCAGGCGCACGTGACCACGTCAAGTATTAGTAGTATTATTTTAGGTCAAAATAAAATCACTTTCATCAGTTTTTTTTTGCTTTGGTTAGACGTACTGAACGCTGTGTTAAAATTGGTCCATCTATTTTAATGGGACCTTATATAACGAAGCCTTTTACTTTATTTCTTTAAGTATGTTGGGAGTAAGCTAGACATTAAGTAGCACAAAGGATGGATTTTTAGAAGTTCATTAAAGGTGTTAAATCCCTATTTTAGAAGTCGTTATTCTCATCGGGCGCACGTCTTGTAGAACATAAAATATAACAAAAGAGGAAGCATTATTGTACTTTTCATTTGAACATGTGACGTGACATTGATTTGTATTACTCTGAACGACAGCGTGACGTCGCGAATCCAATACGTCTCCCGATCGACACTCGACGCGAAACTTGACAATGGAATGTTCCGAATACCATCGCGTGTCAATCGAGAGGTTCATAAGAGCTTTATTAGTGGAAATGTTACTGAAAAAATTGGAAAAAGCAAGATTTCACTGTTTTATTAAAATTTTGTTTTCGTTCTGTTTATAACAGTCACAGAGGGAATTGAAGTTAGGACGACGAGCGCTTATGTTGACAACGTACGTATCTTTGGGCATAGCTGACTCCGCGTGAGGAAACATCTTGTCTGACATCGCCAACCCGCTTTGTACCGAAGGCCAATTTTCCTACTTGAAAACGTTCATGTTTAAGTCGCAATATCATCTCGGCCACAATAAAATCAAAAAACTTGTTCAATTGTAGGGAAATTAGAAGTTTTTAACAGTTTGTAACTACAATGCAAAAGCAAGCGTTCCATAAAAATATTAGAATTGCCCCTCAGGAGTGCTGATTAAGTCTTCCAATTTTCCTACAAAACAAAACAAATCACTACATACTATAAAACAAAGTCCCCCGCTGCGTCTGTCCGTCTATTCGCTCGATAAACTCAAAAACGGATTTCCATGCTCTTTACTCCAATGGATGGGGTTATTCATGAGGAAGGTTTAGGTGAATAATTCGTCCCAAAATTCCTACGGGAATGGGAAAAATGGGATATGCGCGAACGAAGTCGCGGGCAAAAGCTAGTAGCTACATAAAATATTCTTCAAAAGTCCATAATCTCTAGCAGATACTTATTGTGCCCCATTTCATTCACTAATGGCTTCAGACAACATTCCGAAAAATGCTTTAATGGGTACTTTAGCTGAAAGACTTAGTTAACAGTTTCACGCTTCAGGAACTCCAGATTTACCTACACATTAAATTACACTACAGAATTTTTAGGACAACATTTAAGAGGCTTTATGTAGCTAGGTTTAAGTGTAGGAGCTCGTGGCTAAATAATAAAAGCCGCACGGGTCGATCTTCAAGGCTAAGCAACGCTTGCTGAGGTCGGTCTGTGGATGTGTGGTCATCTTAACATATCGAGACTCCTCCATGCCTTGGAAAGCACGTTAAGCCGTTGGACCCGGCTGTCATTTGTAGATCTTTGGCAGCCGTTACGGATTGTCCGAAGCCAAAAAAGATGACTCCAGTGTTGCAAGAAGTACTGTGTTACCCAGTTAATGGGTTGTGGAGGTCTGGTAGGCAGCCGCTCCACGTATTGATATTCAGCTGAATCTGGTTTGACTGGAAGCCGACTCCAATATAGTTGGGAAAAGGCTAGGGAGATGTAGCTAGGTTTGAAAAAGTCAAAGTCAAAGTCAAAGTCGAAACGTTTATTTTAATTAGGCCATTAAACGGCACTTTTGAACGTCATCGTTTACAGTGTAAAAAAAAGTGTTCATAAACAATTTGACTAAATAAAGTGAACAATGATATTCCTACTCTATAAAAGAAAATAACTGTGCTCCTATTGGTCAAACATGACACTTACATTTTTTTTTTTTAAATTTTATTTTAATGTTTTTTCATCTAAACATAATAATAATACTATCTTATAATATCTTGGGACAAACTCGCACACGGTCATCCGATCCCAAACTAGGCAGAGCCTGTGCTATGGCAACCAGACAACTTATAAACATACATATATATTTCTAAATACATACATATTATAGACAAATTACACCCAGACACAGAACAAATAATCATGCTCATCACCATCATGGGTTCGATTCCCACCCAGCACAAATCTTTGTGATTTGTGCTGGGTGGGAATCGAACCAAGGTTTAGCAACAAAACAATTTCGTGCGACAATGTCCTGACAAATTATACATACATACGTAGGTACATTAAACACATCAAATATCACCAAAGTGCGTTCTTAAAGTCTGAGCACGGTTCCGCAATTTCCGGCGTGTTTCCCGCGTAATCGTGTCAAACGGATGTGCGGGCGCCATCTTAACTTTCAAGCGATGGCGGAAAGTTTTTCGCCTTTGCCTCACGAAAATGGTTAGTTGCGTCAGTTTGTCATTGTCAGGGCACGTTCGGAGTTCGAACAGATATTAGTCTGAGCTGTTCAAGTTTTTGCTGTCATTAAGTTTGAGATTGACAGGGTTTGTTGAAAGTGTTTACTTCTCCTTGTTTTTTTGTTGGTATTTTATACAAACTGATAAGGCCTAGTCTTTGAAATGAATGTCGCGATTTGAATGAAACTTGAAATGTATTCGCAGACTTAGTTCTAAAAGTTATTTAACCTTTTGATTACCATTTTCACGTATACATGACAAGCAAGCGCGTATTCTGTCCGCCAAACGTCACAAATATGTGTCAAAAAGTATGGTGAATTTTAGCTAGGCGTTGGGGGCACGCCGATGCGTTTATGCTCTGGTATTCAAAAGGTTATGGAGCAAAGTCAAAGTCAAAGTCAAAGTCAATTCATTTATTTCAACTAGACCATTAAAAGGCACTTTTGAACGTCAAATTTACAGTTTAAAATTAAAAATATAAGTGACTCTAGTTGTCCATTCGTAAAAGGTAGATTCTTATGGAGAAGAACGGACAAGAAACTCCATAGTTACTCTTTTCAAATATGTTTTACAATATTTTGTATACATAGGTACATTTGATCAATTGATTATATTATGTGAGCACAATGCAATTTTTTGTCAATAAAATGAATAGTACATAATATTAGGGAGTATTCCAGACTTCAACATTAGTTAAGAAGAGGTAAAACTCTTTGTTTAAAATAAAAGTAGTCGTTCTTTTTAAAGGCAGCAATAATAATGTATTATTACTATTTGGCAAGAGACACTACCAGAAGCTATTATCTAATGCGTGTGTTGCAATCAACTTGGAGATATATAGTCTGTCCATTCGGTTCTTGAAGCAGTTCCGATTTAATAACACATTTTGGGGGCTTATTCAAGTTACGACTCGGTTAGGCTTTTTTTATTGATCTGAAATCATCAAATGAATTCTTCCGCTCTGTGTGGAGCGGAAGGGCGTGTCAAACTCTTACTGACTAAAACCCATCCGTGTTCCATCTAAATCCCTTTGCGTTCCAGGGCCGCGATGACTGTTTCGAACAAATTCCGCAACCCTGGTAAGAACTCGGTAAGGCTGGAATTGCTTCAAAGGCTTCCTCGATCAATTTTCTCATAACTGAATGTTGAATGTTCTCGTAGGTGTTTGTTGGCATTCAGTGTGCAAAGGAAGGTCAGTATGTGAGTATTTAGTAAGTTTTTTTTTTTTTTATTTAATATGGGTTTGCTCTTGACTCTAGTCTAGGTCATAGATGACAGAGACAAAGTCGACGATGGAGCGAGCTTACCCAGAAGAAGCCTGTTCACTCTAAGTTTCCTTTGTTTACGCTATTCCAACGTGAAAACGCTAAGGACTGATGTTGCATTATACAAATCGTATCACATGTTCAAATAAGAGCGAGTAGCATAAGAGTCTCAAGTAAAACGAATGTTTCAATTACAACAAATAAACGGTAATGCCTACTATAAATACTAATCTTCCCAAAAATAAATGTACCTATTTCTGTCCTACATTAGTCCACGAAAGCGTCTAGCGTGTAAAACCCTAATATTTTAGGCTAAGCTTCTGCCGAAAAATATCCAATAAAGATGTCAAGTAATCTGAACAAAACAGTTATCAAGTCGAGCTATTTCTCAAATTAAAGCTCAATAGAACCTTGGAGATAGGAAAAAACGGCAAATTGTTAATAAATCTAAGTGAGAGCGTTTCGGCTTCAGCCAAATACGGTCAATATTTCAGGGATCCACGTTTCAATGTGTCGGATTGCGTGAAAAATCGAGAAGGAAAAGCTCCTTCTCGATTTCTTTCCTTCGCAAATACTACGTAATAAGGGTATCATGAGGGCCATCTTAGCGGAGGTAGAGAGCTTTGTCTTCGCGGAACTGGAGGTGAAGGTGGAAAAAAAAAATCATAAACTTAATTTATTGAAAACGAAGACCATGTTATCAATATTTAGAAGAAGTAAACTGTACCTATTTCACAAAAAAACAGGTTTGAGGCTTTGTCACCTTCTTGGTTATTTTTTGTAGTTACTATTTTTGACAAACCTTTAAACTACCAGTAGTTTATTGGAAGACCAGCGTTAGATAGCATCTGTCTTTCAACATTGCTGAAATTAATCTTTTTGGTACAGCCGCTATGTTCTTTTATCTTTTAATGGTTACTTTTTAATTTTGTTTTGTGTATGTGGAGGGGAGAACGGGTAGGCACGCCACTATCACAACACGCCACACTCACCGGACACGGTTGTTTCGGAAGCTACCTGTTTCGGATTCAGCAGGAGGACACGCCCGGGTGTCACCACTGTGTGAATCCCCCGGAGGACACGGTGGAGCATACGGTGGAGGTCTGCCCTGCTTGGGCGGAGCACTACCGAGTCCTCGTTGCGGTGATCAGTGGCGGCGACCTCTCGCTACCGGCTCTGGTTCAATCCGTGGTCCGGAGCGAAGGGGCATGGGAAGCAGTCAGTTTCTTTTGCGAAGCAGTAATGCTAGCGAATTAGGAGGTGGGCCGCGTAAGGGAGAGGCAAATCTCACGCCCCAGCCGCCGCAACAGAAGAAGACACTCCAGGCGTCGGGAGTTGCAGGGTGATTCCCGGCCACTGTAGGTGCGGGCCTACGGACGGCGTTGGGTGGCTCGCTGCCCGATAACAACCAGGCTCGAGTCAACGACTCGTTGTATTCCACGCGCGCCTCAAAGAGATGTCAACAAATAGAAGGGGCCCGCTAGAGCCAGCACCTGCCAGGATTGCGGAATTTGTCGAAAGAGTCACCGCGGCCCTGGAACGCAAAGGGCATTAGGAGGAACACGGATAGGTTTTAGTCAGTAAGAGTCTGACACTTTCGCTCCGCCCAGACCAGAAGACGCCATTTGATGATTTCCCATCCTTAAAAAAAACCTACCTGATGGACTGCCGCCAAATAAAAGTTTTTACTTTCTTTCTTTTTACGCATTAAAACGTCTTCCCATAGAGCCAATTTTCTTTTAACACCTCTGTTATAACTCCGTTACAAACTTGCGGAGGTCCCGTTTGCGGAAATTCCGCATTTAAGGATGTGGCGGCATAGTTACAACTCTCCTACATAATACAGTCATTTATTTCTATTTTAGTCATTCGAAATTGAAATGGGTATCGGATATTCAGTAGCGAAATTGCCACGAATTATTTGCACCCAAATATTCCGGTATTACTTTGCCTGCCTCGTATTATTAGCATTTAATTTTCGATAACATTTCTTGGAACTGTTATTGTTAAGAGGTGAAGTGAGGCTGTTCTGGGAATCAATAACAAGGTATTAAATTGTTTTAGACTAAAGTTTAAAACCTTTTGGGATCTATGTTAAGCATTCTTTTGTTTCAATAGGACGGTGTTAAACGTTATACGAGAATAATGCTCTGTCTAACGCTCCAGGTAATACATGTGCGATGTTATGAGATATGAGAAAAATGTTGTAGTTTTTTTTTTATTATTATTGAGAGGCTCGCATACAATGGCAAGCGATGCTGTTGTGAGAAAGCTTGCTTAGATGTAACGTATCGATTCAGTCTTGACATAAAGACCACCGGGTTCTAGCATTCTGGAAACACAGCCTCCGGTAGAAAATTCCACTCCTAACTGTACCCACAATGAAACTTAGCTCATAGGACACCATCATACTTCATCATATCAGCCGAAAAACATCCACTGCTGGACATAAGCCTCCATGTCGCCACAACAACCGGTCCTGTGCGTCTCGCATTCATTGGCTACCCGCGTCCCTCACCAGGTCATCGGTGTTGTGCCTTCCAACGCTACGTCTTCCGGTACGTCATCATACTGAGAGATTGTTAATCTAGTATAGTTAAGTAATGCTAGTCTGAATTATCCCGCATTTATAATTAAATCACGACATACGATTGATTGACTTATGCTCTGATGCTCTTATGCACTGTTTGCTACAACTCCTTGTACTCCTTGTACAAATGCAGGAAGGAGAGCGCCGCTCCAGAGATTGGTTCAAGCTTACAATAATAATTTTAACGATATCGATGTTTTGCTCTATCTAAACATAAAATTAAAAAACAAATCATTAAATGCCTTGCTCAATTTTTTTAATTATTATGTATTATTTTAGTATATATTACTAGCTGTCCCACGCAACTTCGTCTGCGCCACATTTTTCATGAATGCTCGGCTTCTATTGGCCGTAGCGTCATGTTATATAGCCTTAAGCCTGCCTCAATAAATAGGCTTCCCAACACTAAAACATTTTTACAATTCTATTTATTTTTCTAATAAATATTCAAGAAGAACTGATCGAGTGGTAAATGATCAATTAATTATTATCGACCGCCAAAAGTGTAAAATAATTAAAGTACTAATATCGCTATTGGGTATTAGGTTGAAGGTAGAAAGGTGAAAATTTAGGGTTGTATGTATTTTTTAATGGCTATTAATAAATAAAAATATCCAAAAAATAAATGTTAGGGGTGGACATCCCTTATCACTTAGGGGTTAAAGGTTAGGGAAAAATAGATAGTAGCCGATTCTCAAACCTACTGAATATGCATATAAAATTTCATAAAAATCTGTCAATCCGTTTGGAGGAGTCTGGTAACTAACATTGTGACACGAGACTTTTATATATAAGAAGATTAACTATAAGTTTTTAAGGTAGCGAAACAATTGTATTGTTGAATATATTGATTTTATTTAAGTTTACCATAACTGTATTTAATTTAAGCTAGTAAAATATGGAAACGTAGTGGATTGTACATTTACTTATTGCATATTGTTTCTAGATATTATATACAATGTACGATTGTTTGTTTTGAGGTAAGAGATCATTTATTCTCATAAAAATAACAATTCACTTACATGAGAATATTAAAACTAAATATATCACAAAATAAACTAAATGTTGGACGTATTACATAAACTGGGCATCGATTATAATGTTTTTTTTTCCCAAATAAAATAAAATAAAATTGACGGAATTGTAAACAAAGGTACAGTAATAGAGTGCCTTTATCCTGATTTTGCAAACAAAACAAACCCACGCACCAGTCAGTTTACAAACATTTAAACCGAAACTAAACTAGATTCGCCCACAGTTTCGCGTGTACAAATTTAACAAACCACAAAATAATACAATTAAAATCAACTGTCCAACGTTCGAGCTTGGTCACTTAGTTGAAAATCAACGGGACAAACTACACTGCAGTCAAAATGTTCTATGGTCAAACTGTGCCAGTTGGCTCCCTTTTTGGCAAGTACTGCGGCGCATAATATTAACTATTTATAGACTGAGTGGTTTACGACTACTGGTTCTGTTAGCATCGGGATTGGTTAGGTATATAGATGGATTTGTTGAGCAGTATTTGAATTATTGCACACACTCAGGGGCGTCGCTATAGCTGTCGCAAGGGGTTGTCCGTGGGTCCAGAAATTGTAGGAATTTTGTTGCACGTATTATCCGTGTACGTAAACCTGTGTCTGAATTAGTGTTACTAGATCCAATGTGTTAAATAACAAGACGGTCTAGCTAGGTACAATAAAATAGCCACAAAAAAAAAAACAGTTTTCTGTATGCACGTTTGGGAGCTGGCAGGTTCACTAATATTTCACCAAAACACCATTGACAAATGTTTAGTTTACAACCAACGTTTTGTATATTATGCTTTGTAGCTTCCAACAAGCTTAAAAAGTATGGTTTTGCCTGGATTCGATTTTGGTGAGGAAATATGAGACTGCAAAAATATTTATAAGAGGTATAATAAGGGTGAATAGCAGTATTCGTTTCCTTAGAACACAGTTAACCCTAGGTTTTATATATATATCAATGAAACTTTACTTTAGGTATAGGTTAATTCGCACATCCATTTAATATAAAACATTAGGGTGGCAGCTAGTACTATGTATTTAATAAATTTACTTAGTCGGGACTTTTGTGTCAAAAACTTTGTACTTTTCATGTTGTTTTCATTGTCATTTCGGTTCGATTAAATATCATTTTCAATACCTATCTATATAAAATAGGTTCCTGACTTTTTTCTTTTGACGTTGGTGTTAGATGAGCAAGTATCATCAAAAATAAATTAAGCGTTTTATTTCGGTATCGAAAAGTTCGAGCAATTAGTCTTAAGTTATAACGGTTATACGTTTGATCTTGCTCGAATTAACATAAAAACGTCGAACATGTACGCACGCACTTAGCATATTATGACATAATACATGACACACATTGGCACATCAAATATGCAAGAAGTCTAATTAGAACCATAAAAACCTGACATCCATACAAAAAATAACTAAACCTAACCTCCAAAAAAACGATTGCCTCTCAAGAAAATATCAGACAATCTCCACCCTACAAAGTATACAACTCAAACCTATTAAATATATAACACAGCAACTTTAACAACAATGCTCCATCAAATCTCCAATTGGCAGGCTTATGGTACCAAGATAATGCCCTGACAGCCTCTAAATTGCCCAGGATTTGTCCTTTGTAGCCCACAGTGGGAGGTTGCATAACTCTGACGTCATAGCTAAGTAATAATGTAACATTTCAGTTGGTACTAAAGTGACCGGGCCGGAATAGTTGGTACTTTCTGAAAAGTTAGTGACAGGGTTAGTTCGAGCAAACCGTTTGCGTAATTGGACTGTTACGGGTTGGTGGACTTTTAGAAACGGCTTTTATTCGAAAATATACTTATTGAAGGTCGAGCTATTGATCTGGAAATAATAGAGACATCATAATCAACGTAACACTTTTACAAATGATTTTTAATCGACTTCAAAAAACGGAGGACGTTCTCAATTTGGTTGTATGTTTTTTTTTTAATATAATGGAAAACGTTTATTCGACACAACACCATAGCAACAAACACACAGTAAAAAAAAATAAAAAAATTTGTATGTTTGTTACCACATAACTCCGTCATATAAGAACCCGATTGAAAAAATATATTTTTTCTATGTGAAAGTATACACTTTCCGATTGTTCCAATATAAATTTTATCAAAACCGGTTCATTAGATTACTTTTTATATCAACATAGCTGAAAAAAATATGTCATCCAAGTAAACGAAATTGCGTATTTTGCCTTTCTGTGACTTTCCAGTGGTGTAGTTAGGTGTCGGTTTTTTTTTATTCTGTAAATAGGTCTAAAATAACACGCCAATCTTATTTGGTTGCCGGTGATTGCTTGCGAACCTGAGTAAAAACACCGAAACAAAATCAGAGGTCAAAGTCTCTTCTAAAGTTCATAAACATGTAATGGTCAAATTACATGAAAACCACGATGGTTAATGTTTCAGAGTGGGCCTATCCAGACACTGCAACCATCTGTCAGTTATCGTGTATCTAAACGTAGAACTTTATTTGCAAAAACATTTGTACATAATATATACACCTACATGGTATTATTATAGGTGTTTTAAGGTATTTTATTGGCTCAACATGTTTGACCATGGCTGGTGTACAAATTAGGTCGAAGATAATATGAAATGAGTGGATTTGTGTACTAATGGTGATCATTCGAGGAAAATACTATTTATACTTGACTACTTTGTAGGCCTAGTCAGAAGTGTCTAAATAGGCCCACTCAAGTATAAATAGTATTTTCCTCGAAAGATCACCATTATTACATGTTTATGAACTTGAGAAGAGAGAAGTATAAATAGCGCTTTTCGTGTATCTTAATAAGAATTTTAATGAGCTCAATGTTTTAATAACAGAAAAAATAGGTACTTAAGGGTAATTAATTGTTATAACATACAGAACTATATAAAAATCTACACATTTCATCTTCTTAGCTTAAGGTTGGGTTCTATTGGAAGGTTCAGAATGTTTTCCTGAGAAGGATCGATTAGAACTTATATTCACCATCATCATCGCATATTAATCATACATACAAAACAAAGACTACAAACAACACTGTATGATACACTCCAATTGTGTCCCCAATCGGAATAACCCAATATCATTATAATAAGATAGAAATCTGCCACCTACACTTTCAGGCGAACATGCGTCCATCCATTATTCCTTAACACAGGTCTAACAGTACCCAAAAGACTTAATTACTTGATGTATTTTCCATGTACCACAGAGAGGCAACAGGCCTTATTTTGTTATGAATCATCATAATTACTGTAAGCTACATTAAGACGAAACGTTGGAAGCAGAAATAAATATAATACCGTTGTCAGACAAGCGAAATATCACACGACGCAGGCTCCATGATAAATTAAACGAGATTATACCTCTCAGCTCATTTTACTTAAACAGCAGATTCATGACCCTCTCGGGCCTGAGACTGTAAACAAAGAAGTTGAAATTGCGGCTTTACAATCGGATTATGAACTTCAGTTTCACAGTAAAAGCGTGAAGAATTCTAAATCGAGAATTTCTTTACTAAATTCTGGTTTTTTGTTTCAGATAAAATTATGGATCGGTCGCGACTAGTGGAGTAGGGAGCTGTGGTTGGATGTGAGAAGACGTCAAAATGCTTCACAGAACCTCATCGTCAAGGCGACGGCGCGCTTCCAGGAGTGCTGCCACGTCTCCTCAGGCGAGGTCCCCCAGAGCATCGGCACAGCCTTCTCGAAGAGCCTCGTTAGCAGCTACCGAGACTGATGAAGAAATGGAACCAACTCCACCCCCACAGAGAAGCCCTCGAGCTAGCCTCGCACCAGACGCAGCACTAGATGGCTACCATCGCAGTCCTCGACACTCCCTGGTACCCGAAGTCAGATCAGCCAGAAACTCCATAACGCCAGATACGGCTCCACCAACCAGAAATACTTTAGCACCATCCAGAAACAACTTAGCAGTTGATATGAACTACGGATCGAGGCTTAGTCTAAATCCACAAGATTTCAACCGAAGTCCAAGAAACAGTATTACACCAGACGCCACAGCAAGGAGTCCACGACGAAGTCTAGTTCCTGAAGGCACATCCTGGAATCAGCCAAGAAACTCTTTGGTGCCAGATGTTGGTAGGAGCCCACGCCATTCTGTAGCAAGTATTCAAATAGACCCGGCGCGAAGTCAAAAAGATTTGGGTCCGAGTCCGCGGACCAGTCCAAGAGGCAGTGTTGAGGCTCCCATGAAAAAAGAAATGCCAGAAATGAATAGGAGTCCAAGGGGATCGTTGATTCCTGATTCACAAAGGAGTCCTCGGGGAAGTATTGCACCATCAGAGAGAAGCGCAAGGGGAAGTCTAGTGACGGGTGAAGGGACGGTGGAACCTAATAGGGTGAGCCCGAGGGGAAGCCTGACGCTGACATTTCAAGAGCCATTGGTTTCACGGGAACGTCGACCAAGCGAAGACAGCCAGACCGCGGGTAAGTCCATCTATTTGTACTTTTGCGACAAACGACCGATACAAATCTCTCTATTATCACGTTTAATAGGGTGACTAAATATTTGGCAGACAAAATGAAGGTCGGCCATTGACGCCAGCCCTATTAAAATTATTTCACCCGAAATCCTAGTCGTATTTAAATTAAGTGGCTTGACGGATTTCTCCGAATAATCTCTATTTTGACAGCTTGTCGTGATTTGAATTAGGTGCTATTTTGGGAGCTTTGGTCTACAAGCCAATCTAATACGCACTCCTCGTGTATTTGTTAACTTAACAAGACTAGACTTCTTTGATATTTGAAAATAGGTATATGAAACTTATAATTTAAGACTGTCTTTAAAATGGTCAGAGATCGACTCCATTGAAATTTTATTGGCAAGACATTTTCAGGAGGGTATTTCTCATTAAACTATGAAACTCCTTTTAAGAGAAGCTGATCAATGAAAAACAAAATAAAAAGCAGTTAAATCTAAGTTTTAATTTAGTTCGCATTCACTTACTTTCAGAAGTCTCTCCCACTGGCATGATCCCACCAAACCTTCGTCAAATTATCGTCCGTCGCACGAATCCATCAACGTCATATATTATTTTATCAATATTCAGGTACCCGAGGCAGAAGCGTGTCCCCGTACAGGGCATCCGTGGCTGGCAGGCAGACCGGGGCAGGAGCTCCCTCTGACACCGGCTCCCGACGAGCCTCGAGCTCTGTCAGTCAGGTAAAATAGTGAAATCATTCATACTAAATGCATACTTCCATACAGGTATTATTATTACAAAAGCAAAAATAACTCTGTCTGTGTCTTAACGACTAAAGGGATTTGGATAAAACTTCGTACACGGGTAGACCTTGTCTTGGAATTGGACATAGAATCATTCTAATCTCAGGAGTTTTCGGAAGTCAGAATTTACGCCGAGAGGCCGACCAGGCTGTCATTTCGGTGCGGGCCAGAGCGAGTGGTGCGAGTAATCGCCCGTCGCACAATAGCACTCGCTTAGAGCCGAGCGACAAAACAACTACACATTCGCTTCTCGCTGCTCGCCAACTCGTACCTAGTCTCTAGCTTTACTCGCTTCTCGGTGATTGTCGACGGTGAGAAAAGTGTTTTAGCCTACTGATGAAATGATAGATTCTAGAGACAATTTTATCTTTACAAGCGTACTTTAAAACACACAAGCATTTTAAAGTGAAAGAGTTTTCAATAACAGCCACTTTGAAATAGAAACGACAGTATTCTTATAATGTTCCATTAAACTGAACTGGAACACATAAAATAAACAATTTTATTTCCCTCTCATAACATTTACGGGGAGCTATGAAATGTGACTGAAATATTCCTATAAAATCACAATAGTTCAACGAGTAATATCTCGAATAGGAAAACTTTTCAAAGCTCACGTTTATGTTAAAAGCATAAAACTTGAGTTATTTCGATGTGTGAAGAGCACATTATGAACAGGTTTTATATGATGCAGTATTAAAGACAGAAATCTAACGGATTTTTTTTTCTATTTGATAAATCTCCAGGGTGTCGTAAAATTTTGTTCCAGTTAAATAAATAAGCCTCCTGACCGAATTACTTTCACGGAAGCCAATGTCGGCTGAGATTAGCAAAGTACGCAGGAGATATAACGGCACGAGTGTGCGCGCAAAACACTTGCACTCTCGGTTCCTTAATACTTAAAGTCCGATATTACGGTAATTTGACTGGGAAGAGATTAGGTGCAGAATCAACGGCTATCCGAGGCACGGGGTTTCACTCAACCAACTTCCAAGCACCCCGCTGCTTCTGCGGAATTCAAGAAAAACCTCAGTAACACTCTTTGCCCAACCTGGGAAAATATAAAAATAATCTAAACTTCTGAACGACGAGGATTTTTTTTTTCATTTAAGTGTTTGTTATAGAAAATCACTGGAATTACTGATCTAATCGATCTGGTGGTGGTGGGCTCGTGACTTTGATAAAGGTTTATAGAAATTTTGAAGTGAAAACTTCTTAAGCCGCGTTAAGCAGTTTTTGGGTGCATAAAAATCATGGAACTCGCGTCATCGTCACCGAACGCTTTCCATTAGCTATATGTATACTGTGTATATACATATATGTGTACTTTTTGGGTGAACAAAAATCATGGAACTCGCGTCATTGTCACCGAACGCTTTCCATGAGCTGTATGTATACTGTGTATATATGTATACTTTTTAGGTGAACAAAAATCATGGAACTCGCGTCATCGTCACCGAACGCTTTCCATGAGCTATATGTATACTGTGTATATATGTATACTTTTTAGGTGAATAAAAATCATTGAACTCGCGTCATCATCATCGAACGCTTTCCATGAGCTATATGTATACTGTGTATATATGTGTGTGTACTTTTTGAGTGAACAATAGCTCGACGATACAATTCACTAGTTACTTAGTTTTTTCTGTATCAAAATTCTGATACTGATAGAAAGCCAGTTAGGCTATGAAAGTGAACTAGCGAATTATAGCTAGTCTTTATTAATTAAAGTTAAAAAAAACGGTTGTCTGTAAAGTCGATTTACTGACGATAGTTGAACGTGACAACGTCATAAGAAAATACTGATGGAATGGTTTCATTGTTCAAAAGAAAATTTTAAGGAATCATTACCTTTATCGCCGCAATTATCGTTGCTATAAACAATTGACACCACATTCACTTTTCACTGGACTTCATACTTGACGAAAACATGTAAATGTATTATTGTTTAGCAGCTGTCCACGCGGACGCATCGCTCACTCAATTAGGAGAGAGACAGATGTCGAACGCTGCCGAACGCGGAGGCCGATTATACCTCTTTGTCGGTCGTTCTGCTCTCTCGCTTGCACTTCAAGCCTTAAATGGAACGCCTCAGAGCGAGGTAACGCCGCATGACGTCATGTTTTTTCGTGCGTGCAGCCGGCTCCATCGAATTATAAGACGTTGTCACGTCAAAAAGCAATACTACACTTAAAAATATTATAATTTCTTTATTAACACGATCAGGTTAACAAACTTTAAATACAGAATCGTGAAACATTCACAAAAACAGGAAGGTTGAATGACCAAAAAAATGGTGTTATATTTTAAGTGTTTTCAAACCACATGTTAGTCCCTAAACTTTGCATGCAACTAACACTGCTTCGAACATGCAACTAACACTAATTGTGTTCTTACATTAACAGCGCAAATTAAGATTGATTTAAAAGTTAATCTACACTGTAATTAAGTGTTCAAGTAACACCAAGCTTTTATTAATAATTTAAAGTTTGTTTTTATAGTACAAGCTTTTTTTAACCGACTTCAAAAAAAAGGAGGAGGTTTTCAATTCGACGGAACTTTCAACAACTCTTCAAATTTTATAGGCACACTTATAGCGATTTTGATAGTTTTGGAAGAGCACTTTCTCGGAGTGGTCCCACTTCAATTTGGTGAAGATCTGATGAAGAATTTCGGAGATAGGCAACGGAACTCCTCAATAAATGATAGCAAATAGACTGGAATTGCTGATATCTCATGTTTGTCTATTTTTTACACCAGTTCATAACATAACATCACGCCGGTACGCTGTGAAGTACATGTGAACCATTAAAAGTAAAAAAAAAAACTTTTTACAAATAAATACAACCGACTTCCAAATAAAAAACACTATAAAGTATAAAATAACTTTAATTTCGGAAGTCGGTGTCAAAAAACGAAACACAACAATAAACACCGACTGCCGAATTTAAAGTTATCATAATATCAGCGTAACGGATTTCTAACAAATAATACTTTGTCCGTGCTACGGCGTAGCAACGTAGCAAACGTAGAGGGTCTACGAAGTCTACAATGGCAACACAGAATTTAGGCCTCTTTGTATAAAGAGTTTACGGTCAAGAGCAAAGCAAAGTAAAAGATTTATTTTCGGATGTTGTAACTGGGCAATCGATCAAATCCTTTTAGCGATATCAGATACCTACAGCAAACACGCAAAGAAATGGAAGTCTAATATCAAAAGTTGAACAAAATTGTATTTAGGATTTTTATTACCCTGGGGCATACTAAAGGGTATTTTGTGAATATCTTATATGTTGGTATAATGATGGATTTAAAGGTAGTGTAGTTCAAAGGTATCGTATATTTGAGTGAGGTAACCAAAACCGAACGCCGTCGGGCTAAATTGCCACAGTTTACGGTTGAATATTCAAATGTTAATGTTTTTTATGTTACACAGGACCTAGGTTGCAAAAATATTTATGAGCATTTAAAATATCATACTGTCGCACTTTGGGATGTCAATCAAAAATAGTCAATTAGCTTTAAACCAGCGTAGCTTTAGATAACGATTGTCAATTTCATGAATGTCATATTTTTATTGACAGCGATGCAATATCGATTCAATATTATTTTAATGATTAATACTAAAGAAAATTACTTTATTTGTTTAAAAACAAATGGAGATTGGGAAAAATTGCAAAATTTGTAATGTCCCACCAGATTTCCCAATAAAATAAATAAAATTCTTTAATGACCTTGATCCATATTATGTTAGTATTATACAAACTTATAAGCTGTTAGTACAAAATTATTAAAAGTTGTTTTTTAATTCATGTAATAAAATAAAATTATATGACCAATGACTAAATTATGTCTCTGTATTTGCCTCAAATTTCTCGCGTTTATTCTGGGTCGCCGTTTCACCGTGTCTGTCTATAGTAGGCGCCAGATAAATGTGGAATAAAGTACATTGACCTTTCCCTAATAACTGTTCATAGGTACCTGAACAATTAAATATGAATCGTTTTTCATTATTAGACAATGTTAAGGATCACGAGAGATGATGATTCGGGACAGCTTTGTGTCATTAATTCCGTTTTTCAAATTAAAAATGTCAATAATTGTAGGTGGGTCAATGACCGTTATTCCACGATTATCTGACGCCTACTATAGTGTCCACACGCTTGCCAAACCTCAACAAACTGTCACAATTATAGACGACACTACCTCGATGTCCGTCATGCTTGCCTGTCCGATAGCAATATTTGAAACCCTAAATGTGGGAATCCAAACCTTTTGTGGAGGTTTGACGTTTCCGTCAAGTAACAAGCGTGTGGATCTGAAGTTAGAAATAATTCTTAACCCCTACTTCCACAGGTATCAGGCGATGAACAACGCCGCCTGTGTGGCGAGCAGGCCAAGTACAGCGACCGCACGGGCCTTGGCCTCGGCATGGGGCTCACCACCTACGGCTCAGTGGCCTACCAGCTCAAAGACGCCAATATGGAGGCCTCGGGGACTGTTGACTTCGTGTGCCGAGCCGCCAAGATAATGAAGAGGACAAGTATATATCTCTTTTTCTAGATTTATCAGGATTATTTGGCTTATGCAGTGGATTATGCAGTGTAATTTGTTGGAGTGGGTGAAAGTATTCATGATAATAAATAACTTTTACAATGGGACTAACATAATCATCGGGTATATTTTTGTATGAAACAGCTCAATTATGTTTCGATATTTCAGGGTTGGTCTTATATAATAAACGTTGTTATTAATCGGGTGCACTGAAAGTTAGTGTTTATCAATAACCCCGTATTTATTTGTTTCAGGAAAAGAATATAATCTATTTTAGGAGTATCATGTTAAATTAATCATTCAAAAAAATATGTTTTGGTTTTTTAAACTTTACGTTTTTTTCACAAATTGTAGTTCTGCTCTAATTGGTATCAAGTATCAGACTGAATTTCATAAAAACATCGATTTAAATTGTTTTACAAAAAAAAAAATATTCGTATTTCTAAGTATGTGTTCGGCTTCATGGTGCCTTTTTGAGCATTTGTGTGATGCGACGTCTGGCTTGCATCCACTTTAAGTTTACTCTGACCAAAATTTAAAAAAGCAATGATTCATCACATAAAGGTATTAATACACATAACCCTGCAACTTGCACAAAAGTATGCGAGTAACTTGAATGCCATAGTTACATTCACCAATCAGAGTTTAGTATGGCAGAATGGCTTGTAACCTAATTGCATAGTACAAGTTACAGGCATGTGTATTACGGCCTCAAAACTGTGAGGCGATATTTAAAAATTCATTAAAAAGTTGTGGAACGGTTGAAAATTCATTCGTCACTGCAGAAAACTCGCGGTTTAAAATTCAAAAATTTTGAAAGAATGTTCGACCCAGTAACTGAGCTTGCGAATTTGAAAGTTCCAAAAAATGTTGACTGAAACCAATACCTAATCAAAGAGCAACATAAACTCTCAAAGAATGAAACAGACCAGCCAGTTATGCCCATGTGTCGGATTGGACACCAGCTCTAATACACGAACAAAGAGATTCAATAAGCGATACTCCATTGTTCTACTAAATGAAAGACTTTTGTTTCAGTACTCATGACTGTGTTCCTGATATTCCTGTCTACTCTGCCTATTATAATGATGATTATGGGTAAGTTTTAAGCATGAGATAAATTAGACTTATTTTGTTTTTGTTTTAAAAGGGCTTTTCAGTGTTTTTGGGTGAGTACCTACATGAAAATGGCATTGACAAGAATTTCCTTGTGTCTATAATGTGATGCCTCAAAATTTATTCAAATGTGGCTGCCAAACGTTGACATCAAACTGTAACCGCATTAATGCATGCACATTAAAAACTAAGAAGCGAAATTTGTACGTCACCAAAAAGAACCGTAACGCCATTTCTCCTGTCAGCGACGAACTAACAACGAAATCCTGCATCGCACAAGCAAAGTTCTCCGTGCGTTTTGAACATGTAAAACAATCCGAATATCAATTATTATCGGGCAGTTGCCCATCGGACACAACAACTGTCCGGTCGGAAGATCCTCCCTTTTCAATGGAGGTTTGCGGGACTTTAATCTCTGTAAGAGGTCGCCTGAAAGGCCAAAAGGTTGACTGGTAGAGAATGCCTATGGCAATAAGTCCACCTCTGTACATTTGTGTGCGTAAAGTGTTAATAAATAAATAAAGGCCCCCCGTCACCACTTCCTAGTATCTCACAGCACAACAGCAGAAAAAGCCAACAACAACGTTACCGGGTAGTGTTTAAACTATTACCGTATCACCATCCCCCATTTGGTTACAAAAAAACTGTTGTATTAAAACTTCAAAGCACCGTATTGCCAATAAATCATAAGAATATTCCAAAGAAAAAAATTAAAAGGTGTATTATTTATTTTATCGTGAATTTCACTATCTGAAAAAGCACTCATAAATATGATTCGGTTTGAACCAGCACTTGTTTCGTCAAATATACGTGCTCTGATACGCCTATAAGAAACATTTATATTTCAACGAGACCGCGATAGCGACTCAATAGTGCGCAAACATCACTTTTACAGAAAAACGACGCCATTACAAGATATAACCGAATTTATCTGCGAACGTTGGAATATGAAGCATTTATCAAGCTTTATATGAAATGTGTGTAATAAGATACTCTTGTGAAATGCTCAGACTTCTTTTTCTTCTTGTGTTTATTAGGGTTCCGTACGTCAAAAGGTAAAAAAAGGAACTCTTATAAGATCACTCTCTTGTCCGTCTGTCTGTCTGTCCGTGTGTCACCACTGATTATCTCAGGAACGGGTGAACCTAGCAAGTTGAAATTTATACCAGGTACTGATGTCTATAGTCCTTGTTAGGTGTATAAAAATAAAGGGCCTGAGTCCAGGTCCATGATAAAATGATACGGGCAAATTTAGATTTTCGCGAAAACTTGTCAGTACCAAAATTTACCGCCATAATAAAATTGGCAGGCGTCATTTATATGTATTGGGACACCCTTTAATTTTCAATTTTTTTTGGAATTTTCCTTTATTTGTGCTGTAAGACCTTGCTTTTAACCAAACTTGACAATTCCAGGTCAACGGGAAGTACCCTATTGGTTTTGGGTCGAAAACCTATATGGTAGTTCCCGTTGACTTAGAATCACGAAATTTGGCAAAAAGCAAGATCTTACAGCAAAAATAAAGGAAAATTCCAAAAAATTAAAATAAAGTTGAAAGGTCAATACATACATAAATGACGCCTGCCAATTTTATTATGGCGGTATAATGGGAAGGTACGGTATAATGGGTAGGTACGGGACTCTCGGCGCACGAGTTCGACTCGCACTTGACCGGTTTTTTATGATTGGCTCACGTTTGACCACAATCTCACCTGATGGAAAGCGATGATGTGGTCGACGATGGAGCACGCTTGCCTAGAAGTAACCTGTTCACTCTTGACTTAAAGTGGTTTCATTCGATAGAAAGTTTATGCCTGATTGAAAAGTCCGACCTCTTACTTTTAGGGTGTAATTTTATCGGTGTGTGCTCCGGTTTCTGATGTCGTAATGTTACGAGTCTTTACGATCATCGTGATAAAAAAGAGGGCAAGCATAACCGAGCTCCAAGTATGTACGCACGTGAAATTGACACTTTTATTTATGCCATCAACTAATAAATAAACGTAAATGCTGAAGAAGAGTTTACAAGACACGATCATCATCATCTTCCTGCCTTTATCCCATGTTACTTGGGGTCGGCGCAACACGTTTTTTTTCCATTCTGTCCTGTCAACCGTCACGCTATCACTAATTCCCTTTTCTTTCATATCACTCCTAACACAATCCATCCATCCACATTTATATTCATATCGCACACAAGACAACACACTGACTTACATAAATGCGAAGTTCAAGAGTAGGGGCTGGTGACGTCACATTTGAGTAAAAAGTATACTCAAATGTGACGTCACATAAGTTTTCAATGCACTGTATCGTCTTCATTATTCGATTAAGTAAAAAAAAAGTGTCCAGTATTTTCGATAATGTAACTGACGGACTAATTTGACTTTTTTAGTCATCTACCCTATTGTAAAGCACAACACTTTTTCTCTCCTCCGTAGTCAACCAAAAGTCATTAGCAAGCCCGTGTACAGTCACCGAGATAAAGCTTAAACCAAAGTTGACATAAATCTGATAAGCCCGTCCGGACGAGATTTCACCGTAATGAAATTACTGACTGACACCACAAAATGGTGCCAGAAAAAAGTTTTTAAATAAGTTTATTGATTAAAAGTAGGTTTTAATGGACGGTCCTCAAGGAATGAGTGAAGTTACGAAGTTTGGACAAGTTTGACTTAGTTTGAGACTGGGAAAAATGGCGTCAATCTATTAGTTGGATGGTGAATTGAATGAAGAAAGGTAAGGTGTGTTTTGACATCGTGAAAAAATACTATTAGGATTAAATACTGAAATGGCAAACGTTTGGAGGAAAGGT
The DNA here is from genome assembly GCA_905163435.1 of Mamestra brassicae. Classification (NCBI taxonomy): domain Eukaryota; kingdom Metazoa; phylum Arthropoda; class Insecta; order Lepidoptera; family Noctuidae; genus Mamestra; species Mamestra brassicae. Next base: position 18,184,902 of record LR991000.1, on the reverse strand, counting down.
GTAGTCTTTAAGAAGCTTCATAATTTTTTATAATTTTAATCTTACGAAAACATCTGAATACAAAGAAAATTATTGGAAATAGATGTCTTCAAGCACTGAGCAGTCCCACAATCTGAGAAAATATTTTCTTAATAGGTCAAGAATCAAACTCACCACTATATTCAAAGAAACAAACCGGCCAAGTGCGTGTTGGGCCACGCGCAGTGTAGGGTTCCGCAGTTGCACGTCACAATTGCCGCTTCTTGTTTGATTCTATGAATATATTAATTGGTCGACTATTACTCGTACCTTGTAAAACCTGCTTAGCAGTGGTAGTTTTCCTTTTAAATTCGTTATACATGCTACTAGCATGAATTTTTTTACGTCTCCAAAAACAACCGTTTTGCTGGCAGAGGAAAGCACTTAACTCTAACAAAAATTAGCGCTTCATATTTCACAAACGCATCTTTGGATTGAAAAATTGTTTTCCCACACCCTCAATATTTTTGAACGACATAACCAACGACATTCCATACCATGGGATAGACGATAGAAACAAAGTCATCGCCACTTTGCGTGTACGGCGTGTACCCTAAAAAAAATTACCACTTTGTGGGCGTCATTAATACACGTATATATACCCAATTCAATACCAAATTACAACTTTGTAGTGCTACTCGTCTCTGAGCTAAACCGCAGACAGACAGACGAACAAACAGACAAACTATCAGGGTTCCTTGTTGTCACGGAACCCTAAAAACATTTAACTATTTAGCACAAACTAAAAGGCACACAACAAGTTTACAGGGCAAACAAAACAAAATGGTTATTATTTGTGATTATTAGCCCTATCTGTCGTACTGCTGGGCAGAGGTTCCTCTCAATTCCTGAAAGCGGTCACGGTTTTGTGTTTCTGGTTTCCAATTCTTAAGGACAATATTCAGGTCATCCTGCCATGTTCGTCGCGGCCATAGTGTTGTGATACAGCGAGTCAGGCCTGTCACGGCCTGACTCGCTGTATCACGGCACTCATCCTGTATTTAACGGGCACTGTTTGTCTGGTTGGGCAGACCTGGGCCCTGTATAATATAACTGATTGTCAAAACGACATAATTGTCACAATTTCGCGACGGGTGTTGTTTAGAACCTGGATGAGGCTGGCACAGGAACGTGGGGATTGGCACAAGAAAAGAGAAGCCTATACTCAGCAGTGGGTGAAGTCGGGCTGTGGATGATGGATGATTATGATGTTGTTTAATAAAGCAGTAAGTGTATGAAATAAACGTACAATATTGTAGAATTGTCAGATTGGCCCATGATCTGAAAAAAAACCAAAACAATAAAATGATTCTCTTTTCAAAACGTCAAATGAATGTTCTTCGCGGCTGCACCAAATAGATCCAGTTCAGCCTAATATAAAAGACTACCAGTACCTTACTCTGATAACATAAATTCCCCACATAAGTTCGTTCCCGTGGATTCGCTCATGAATATTCAAATTAATTAGTAGCCAGCTGATTGAACTGTTTCACTTGATTGTACCCGCTCCAATAACTTCGGAACAGAGTTGCTTATTACCCGGTGCCGATGTGGTACCTACCAGGGTTATTATATTGAATAACCCTTTGTGATAGCTACGGGGATGAGGTAAAGAAAAGCTTAACTTGTTAGAACTTTGTAAGATCACTGGATTTTCAGGAAAAGCTATTAAAAAAGTGATTAAAATCTGAAATCACTCTTTTTAGTATTGGTAGCTAAGAATCCAAACTGTAACAGAAAATATATCATTCAAGTAAACGAAATGGCGTGTTTTGCTTTCCTGTGACTTTCCAGTTGTGTTGTTAGGTGTGGAGTACCACTTAAAAGTGTTAAATAAAAATCTATTTTACAAAAAAATACAACAGAAGTCGGTGTTAAAATACGAAGAAACAACCAAAAACACCGACTTCCGAAATTAAAGTTATTTAATACTTTTTAGTGTTGTTTTTTATTTGGAAGTCGGTTGTATTTTTCATCTATGAATATTTATAAGCGAACCGCTGTTGCCATGCTAAAATGCAAATGCTGTTGTGTTCCACGCGCGCCGCAAAGAGATGTCAGCATAGAAGACGGGGCCCGCTAGGGCCAGAGCCTGCCAGGGTTGCGGAATTTGTTCGAAAGAATCACCGCGGCCCCGGAACGCAAAGGGCTTTAGAAGGAACACGGATGGGTTTTAGTCAGTAAGAGTCTGATACGCCCATCCGCTCCACTTAGAGCGGAAGAAGTCATTTGATGATTTCCCAACCTTAAATAAAAAAAATACAGCTACCTATAATAAGTATCAAATTAGGTGACAGCCGAAACTGTCTTAACAAATTGATGCATACTCATAAAGTGATATTTTCTAATACGAAAGAAAATCCAATAGCAATAGGTCAGATATTCACTGTTTTATAATAACGTGGTCAGCCCATTATAATACAAATTTTGATCTTGTGAAAGAGATAACCTTTGACACCATGACCTCCATGGTCACAGGGAAGAGAACATAAACAAAGTATTCCCTTTTACACTTCAACCACAAAAACGGAAACAAATAGTCATATAGCACGATAAACCCGACTTTTTAGGTCAAACCCACGAAAATTATGATAATTCCAGCTCATTTTTCTTGTACGGTTCGCACATAAAACCGAATAAAAAACGGTCATTCGATGTTGAACCGTAATCGATTTGTACTTGAGCTAATATTTGTACATTCAGGCACGGTTTAATCAACGCGTTGATCTACAAATCCGGTGCGTACTGGTTTAATCCCGTAACGTGCTGGTCCGGCCACGAGAATTAGGTCGGTGACACATTATCGGATGCTTGTTGTTTGTGCATGGATCCGGTGAACTTTGACCCAGTTCTGACTAACATAATAATCCTCGGTATACTGAATCGTCTTCCGAGAATTCATTATTGGAAAATTTAAGGAAATAACTCTCACATGTCAATATACTATAGGTATCTTTAACTGAATTTACTTTAACAAAAAAACCGGTCAAGTGCGTGTCAGCACGGTGAAGGGTTCTGTAGTTATCAGTGTCGTAAACCGTGACAAAAAATAAATAGCTAATTTTACTATATGATTGCAAAGTTACAAACGCACTTAATCTTAAGTCATTTTCACAGGAAAAATTTCAAAATTATTAGATAACCAGTTATGTTTTCTATGTTAGTCAACTATTACTCGAAAACTTTTAAAGCCTACTTAGCAAAGATAGTTTTTCTTTTAAATTCGTTAAACACGGTGTCATTTTAGTCAACATACAACGGTAGCCCACTTCATCTATCCAATGATTACTACACATTTATTTAAAAAATATATTTCTGAACATTTGAATGATTAAACGATGAAAATATTATTCATTATCATGATGCATGATGTAGTTTGAATCACCCTGTAGCGAGCATAGTCCGAGTCTTGTGTTCCGAAGGTAGCGTGGAATGGGACGGCTACATTAGTTTGATACGTAAACGTTATTAACAGGATGTTTCATAATTCTATTGCATTATTTACATATTTGCATATTTTTTTTTTAATAATAATCGCATCTAGCGGGTGTTGGGTACATTAAGTGTAAGACAACTAAAATTGCACCGTTTATATGCCGTGTATATATACTACATTATTATTTTCACGTCTCCAAAAACTTAATACATATTTTGCAATCGGATCCTTGGGTGGAAAAATGGTTTTCGCACACCCTCAATATTTATAAACGGCCTATCCAACGACACCCCACATCGTGGGGTGAAAAATTCATCGCCACTTTACCCAGTTTTTGTCAAGATTTTATTTTACCACTTCGTCGGTGTGATTAATATATATATCATACTCATACCAAACCCCAACTTTCTAGTGCTAAAAGTCTCTGAGCTAAACCGCGGATAAACAGACGGACGGACAAACAGACATGGCGAACTGTAAGGGTTGACTACGGAATCCTAAAAATCTTGTTGTTTTTGGCGAAAACTTCTATTTTATTTAAGTTCAAATTTTTATCTAAAACATCTCTGAATTCCATACTTTTTTTGTCATTCATTGTCACCATGATAAGATTGCTACTTGATTTTCATCGTTTTTTTAGCTACGACAATTTGTCTTCAGATGTTTTCCTCTTTGTAAAGCTTCTATATTCAAATCTTCCTCGTGCCGCCAAGATAAATGAGGTCAACTTCGTCAACTCTTGCTATATAAATGACAAGATTTATCAAAGGATTATAATTAGATAAGACAGTCAAGCAGGATATTGAATGAGATATTATGTTTGAACCTGTCGATTGAGACCCAAGTGTAACGTAAAAAGGACTTAAAGAATTGCTGTGTTAAATGTGTTTTTATAAATTAAACGACTTTTTGAATGATACATTGACATCCTAATTTAATTGACGTTAGTTTGACATTGAATATTATTTTGACATTAACCTAGATGATATTTTTAACTGACATGCCTCATAGTGTAATATTAATTCGTAATTATAAATCAAATACTAACCTAATTTGTTTTCATCTTGATATATATGATGGGGCCGAAAAGTTCTGGGATGGCGACCGCGTAAGTCACAGAGTTGGACGGCCTCCCACAAGGTGGACCGACTACCTGAGTGAGGGTCGCGGGTAGCCGATGGATGCGAGACCCCGAACCGGTTGTTGTGGCAATACTTGGGGGAGGCCTATGTCTAGCAGTGGACGTCTTTCGGCTGATATGATGATGATGATGCAGAGCACAATATAAAACGTTACACTCTAGGCCGAAATTCTGCCCTTCTTTTTACTAATGTTAGAAATATGACACCCTGTTTGTTGAGACAAACAATCCCGTCTAAACATTTTTGTAGATTAAATCTAAAATCTTTGATCTGGAAACTTTTTATTCCGATATTAATTTTCGATTTTACAGCTGGCAAAAAACTAGTCATCTATCCATACCAATATTATAAATGCGAAAGTGTGTATGTCTGAATTACCTCTTCACGCTTAAACCGCTGAACCGATTTAGATGAAATTTGGTACAGAGATAGTTTAAGTTCCGGGAAAGGACATAGGATATTTTTATCCCAGAAATCATCCTTTAAGGGGGTCAAAAGGGTTGGAAGTTTGTATAGGAGTCCGTCATTACTGAAGGTAAAACCATGAATTTTTGTATACAGGCATTTGATAAAAAATAAGTAAACATAAATAATATATATGAGCGTTTTGAAAAATTTGAATCTTAAAAAAAATGGCTGCCTATAGAAACTATTCCACGCGAACAAAGTCGCGGGCAAAATCTAAATAAAAAAATCCTCTAACACTATCTCACTTCCCCAGGTGTCCACCACGTGCGAGACTGTCCAGCCGAGACCCGGATCCCGGTGTACCTCATAGTAGGCGGAGCGGCGGGGGGCGCCGGGCTCGCCTGGCTGCTCTTCAACCAGCTTGTGGGCAGGAACTCCAACTCCTCAGCCAGCGTGCCCGAAAGGATCCTTGCCTATCTGCTCACTCTGTTTCTGATGGCTTGGTAAATATATATATATTTTTTACTAGTCTAATTTGTGTTTCTCTGCTGGGCAAGGCCTCCTATTTCTCCTTTCATAGCTCTCTATACAGTGCGAATCAAACCTAAAATCGCAAAAAAATTAAATCTGATCAAAGTCAAAGTCAATTCATTTATTTCAGCCGGGACTGGTTATCTCTCAGCTTTAGGTTAATTTATTTCTATATTTCTAGTATTAAATTTATGTCTAACACTAATTTGGCTCAGACCAGAACATTTTGTCAAGTTATGACAATATATGGCTGTCGATTGTTTTGCCAAGTAAACAAAAGGTGTGAAAGCTATAATATAAATTTTTAACCGAATTCAAAAAGAGGAGGAGGTTCTCACTTCGGTTCAGTAGTTTTTATGTTTTTTTTTTGTTTGTTTCTCTCCTCATTTATAAAATAACTCCGTCATTTATGAACCGATTTAGAAAATTCCAGATAAAACAAACACTACAAATAAATTTAATTTTGGAAGTCAGTGTTAAAACACCAAGAAACAACCAAAAATAACGAAGACCGAAATTAAAGTTATTTTATACTTTCCAGAGTTTTTTTTATAAAAAGAAAAATTCTACATAATGAGTATAACCAACAATGAAACTATCTTGAAAATGATTTAATAGAATTGATGTAATTTCAGATTGACACATCACACTGGTAATAATTCTATCAGAACGTCAAAATGCCTCTAATTAAACCAATCGGGTGATTCAATGCTTTTTAAATAAAACTTCAATTCAGTTGTTGTTTTAAAACCTGCAATCATTTAAATAATAACATTATGAAATCAATAGCAATAATATAGCAATTATAAATTAAAAACCAATAAAATAACTAAAATTGAACTTATAAGCAGAACTCATGAAAATATGACTGAAATAAATAACAGTTAAATTTCACGTTTGTGTAAATAGCAAACTTGCGGTTCTTTATTTAATGTCAAAGTAGTTTAATAACTGTTGGAAAAGTTTGTTTTATATCGTACCGAACTACACTCGCGTGCAAAAACATTGGCTCAGCTGGGACATCACATTAAAAACATTTTTTTAAACATAATGGAACAAATATACGTAGAATGTAAAGTGATTATAGAAAGCATAGATAATACTCATGTTGAATTTTTGAAAGTAAAACAAAAAGCTTTTTCAGAAACATTAACCTAAGGTTTTAAGAAAAAACATTAAATTTGGTGAAAAAACCCTTTTTTTCTCTTTAGTCATTTTTACTTGTGTTCTCTGCTTTTGTTTCATAATTATTATTGTATATATGTATTTATCTAATATGTATTTATTGTATATATAAATAGTATACCTAAGACTACATACAGCACTGTCTTTCCTTCTCTATTTAATAACCATTTAAAGGTTGTTTTTAAAAGATCGCTTTTAGCGATAAGGCCGCCCATTGTGTCACCCTATGAATGGTTTTTCTTCATCTATCTTTTCTGTAACTTATATGGTGTTCTTAGTAAACAGTAGTCTATTCTATTCTATTCTAAATTCAGACCAAGTTCTCTAACGTTAAAATTTGAATATTTAATTATATTATTTAGCCGCTTTGTTAAAAGTACCATAACATAAATCATAACTGTTGTAGTGTTCTTGTATCTACACAATAACATACTTAAGACGTTTTCAACAATATGTACCCTATTAAACATTGTTGAAAAAGTCCTATTCACATACAGCATAGTGAGCGTGCAGAGTACATTTTTTTTGCTCGCAAGTGTAGCTAACAATGTCGTTATTTGTTTCGAATAGTTTGTGGAGTTCAGATTATGTTTTAATGCGAAAAATTTGCAAATGCAATTTATTTTGTCAGATTGGTTTAGTTCGTTTTGTCCTGTTACCTATTTTGAATGAGAATAAAGTTGCCAAATAGTTTCATTGTTTTTGTCTCTTGTTCCCATTTATTTGCCAATATGGTTTAAAACAAGTTTTCTGAAAGTAAATGGTTTGGTTCATGTTGCCTTTATATTTTTATTTATAGTTCGAAGAATGTATAAATGACGTATTACTACGCAAAAAAAAATTAATGATTTAATTTGACTTTGTGGCTACGGGTTTTCATGATGAGATCATAACCCATCCTTTCATTAAAACATTTTACAGCTTGACGCTAAAATTAACAAAATGTCTGCCATAAATTTGTGAAACAGCTTTTAATTAAATCTTAAATTAATAACAAAGAACATATTGGAAACATCTGTGAAGTACAAAATATTATTTTACAACCTTTTTGAAAACTTGGTTTTCGGTTTTACTAGTCAGATTCCACAGATGTTTTTAAGATTGGTCTCTAGCTAGGCAAGACTCTACGGTAGAATCAGATAAGACGCCTGAAAAGATTTAATTCCAATCAATTTCAGACAGATTTTGAATTCAGAAAACTTCATTTTCTGTAACGACCTATTCATTCTGCCGCTGTAATCTTACGTTTGAAAAGTGCTATTGTTAAAAGCGATTGGTGTTCAAACCATTAATAACTGGTACAAATAAATGAAGAAAGAAAATAGTCGGAAAAAAAATATCATATTCATTGGCAGTTTTGTTTCACCATATGTAGAGTATATGCACTATGTAAAGGAGATTATAGGAAACTATTTGAAATATGTAAAATTCTACCAATCAGTTACAAACACAAATATTTTCTAGCACCATGGTACCCAAGAACATAACTTAACTCATGCAATCAACAAACACAATACACGATCTATGGCTGCTGGGAGATTCAGTGTGCCCAGAGTCTCTAAAAAAACGATTACCATACCTACTGAATATTCTGCCAGCAGACATAAGGAGTGAAATGAATAAAAATTGTTTTAAAAATAATTTAGGAAGATATTATTTAGAAACGTGTTAAAGTGCTACACTGTATAATTCTATAAGTACAAATTAACAAGTCAAACCATTAGTACGGTTTTGTGGGGCATAGTTTATAAGTTAACTAAGCAATATGTGAAACTAATTAATAACAAAATAAATGCTACCCTGATATGTACGTACAGTCAACAAAGGTATTTGGTACATAGGCAAAATAATAATTTTCCACTGCACTGCCAATATTTATTTCTAATGTGTGCATCATAACTTTTTAAGCTTATGACATATTTACGAGTGTGGTGTACAGTAATTGTCTACTCAGCACACTCACAACATTGCTTAGAAGTAATTGCAAGTTATACTGTATACCAAATAGCTTTATTGACTGTACATGTCCTTGTCAGGTATGAAACACTAGTCTTTGTTTGTTTGAAAGTTAATGAGCCTAGTTTCTACATCTCACACTTTACCTAGATGCTACTTAACTGGGCTTATCCCAATTATGAGCGTCCTACAGTGGTACTATTGGCCTAGCTTTGAAATGTATCTTGCTTGATATGGAGGGAAGTGATTTTTTTTATTTCTTACTACATCGCTGTTCTTCTTTTGCAGTATCCAAGACCATTGAATAAGTTCTCAATAAATTCTTTGAGGTCTTTGTGGTTATCACTGTGATTCCTGCTTTCAGGAGTAGCAGTGGTTGAGAATAATGCAATGAGCTCCTGTACCTGGATATGACAAATCGCCACTGTCAACTATCTTTAACCCGATGTTATCCTTCACGACTAAACCCACAACCCCCTACAGGTTCGCCGTCGGCAACTACTGGACCCTGGGCATCATGTGGCCGGACTACGCTCCCACGCTGTTCGAGCCCAACAAGTGGTGCCACAGGACATTATATGTGTTCTCACTCACCCAGCTGGGAGTGGTCTGGGGGCTGATGGCGCTGATCCTGCTGCTACTGCTGGCTCTTGCTGTTTGTCAGGTAATGGCTCAGGTATACTATGAACGTTTATAACTTTAGCTATGATAGATTTTAAATCGTGTTCCGGTTTTCTGCTCATAACTAAATAATATGAGCCGCATGGTTTAATTTTCGAGGTTATCTTTTTGAACGCCATTGTCACGTTTACATGTCAAGCAAACGCGTGCCTTGTACGCCAAACGTCACAAGGCAAAATTGTGGCTTGGCGTCGGAGGCACGCCGATGCGTTTATGCTCTGGCATTCAAAAGGTTGATCAGCGCTTGTCGAAGCTGCTCCGTGAATGAGTGCTGGCAGCCGACCCTTACGTAGTTGGAAATCGGTTAAGTAAATACTAATGGCAATCGAAGATAAAATTTTGTAAATTATTTTTGACGAAGGGGAGCAGTATGTAATCCACTAAAGAATAACAATGGAATTTCTGCTCAGGTGTCCTGCAAAGAGGGTAAACTCTATTTTTTTTGCGCTCTTCATCTGAACGACAGGAATTGTTAACTAAATACCCAACTGTTTAATTGATTTATTAAAAAATATATAATGGGATCTAAGACTTTCGAGATCAGAACAAACACTAAACTCATTATTATCGAGAAACCGTATTATAAGTTTCAACAGGTTTTATGAATACTTTGCATATTAAATTTCTAAAAGTTAGTACAGATAAAAGGGTTTGAGAAAATTGGGTACGAACATTGCCTATGCAAATAGGTAACATAAACTTTTTAGACTATGCTAAGTAAAGACCTATCGTAAACCACACAATTTGTGGTTTACGAGGAGTCTTTATTAACGTACTAAATACTTGATATCTTAGAGCTTCAGAGCTTTTAAAGGAGATGAAAGAAGGTTTGCTGAATGTAGAATAATTTCCTTTTTTTTTGTGTAGGTGTTCGGCTGCGGCTGGTTGGGGCCGCCGAGATACAAGTAGCAACGGCGCAGTGTTGTGCTAGAGCTATGGCACAGGAACATCAACAACACCATGGACGTGGCCGGCGCACTGCTGCCCTTCACCCAAGTCGTCCGCCCCGAGCTCACCATCCACGTCCAGGAGGTGCTCACGCAGGCAGACAATCAAGCAGACGGCCCTAAACACAAAAACACAATCCCAGAGATAAACGAACCAAGTGACAAAGATGATGAAGTGAAAAGTCCTACCAATACAGATAAAAATAAAAGTGTACATATAGACAAAGGTTTTAATGACAATGCTAGTAGAAAATACTATGAGAAAAGTGCTAATGGTAAGAGTAGTGAAGTGAGAAGCTGCGACGTGGTGACGATGAAGAATGCTCGGAAGGGAAGCCCAGCTTGATGGTTGTTCGTCGTGCTGCCCCCGCACGGCAAAAAGCATGTACATTTCGAAGCAACAGATAAGATATATTACTTCTGAATTGCTATGGACAATTTTATCGCTGCCGAGCTAAATGTCGAACAAAGTTTTTTTATAAAATGTTAAAAAATTAACGTGACATTACATTTTGTTGAATTAATTAATCAGTTGTGTTTTTTTTATAAATTGATAGTTATAAGAGAAAACGTTGCAAAATTTAACGTTTATTTTATTCAGAAAAATGATAATAAAAACTTGATGCTGTTATTGTTGGGACCACGAGATGTCTTCAGATAAATACTTCAGAAAACTTACTAAAGAGAATATTATTCAGGAATGAAAGCCAAACTCTTCTCCGTTTCTAAAGTGTTGGTACATTAGAGAACCTTTTAAAACTTCTAAACCTACAATCTAAATAAAAGCCAAATAGAAACTCATTGTGACTGACAGTTTGGAATCCAGGCTTAGGTCAGACCTTTGGTATAAATCTTTTAGATATATTATCGCTTCGCCTTCGGGGATAAAACTCGAATTTTCTAGTACTTAGATGACGTTCGATATTTATGCTCGCCAGTGTACCGTTGCTTGACTGTCACTGCTTTTCGACTCCGTGCTCAAATCGCTGTCTGTAACTGTACTTCTAACACAGTATATCTAAAATTTTGCATAAAATTTATTAACATAGTATGTGTACGAGTATGTGATAGTAGTTATAATTTCATATCATTCTGTTGTCTTTAAAATGGTATTTGTGCTGTTTTTTTATCGTTAAGATACAACGAATATTTATTAGATATTAGTGCTTTTTATATTGTACTGTAAATATTGGGATTGTAATCAGTAATGTAGGTATATCATAATTCAGCTGACATATTGTAGAATACATATCCAATATAGTGTTATTATTAAGTGTTATCCGGGAACGAATGGAGTGGGATAAAGTGGATTGCTTTTGGCGGCTGTCACGACTCGTAAATAAAGGGAAAAATATCTAGGAATTCTCACATGAAATTCTTCCGGATATTCAGCCTTGTTTATTCAAAGCGTATGAAAACAAACTACCTAGTTTATGCTAGATTACACAATTTCATCTTGTGTGTTAACATAAGGCTTGTTGATCCTTATTGCCCTAAGTACCATGGAACCCACAATGTTGACGATGAGAATCAACATCTGCTATGACGTCACAAGTATTTCTGTCTCATGTTTATATACTGCTGTCCCATTCTAACGTTCCTCGGGCGATATGAACGTATACCAATAAACACCATTTATAACGTAGATTGTATAATAAATAATATTTTGTGTGCACCTAATATTGATAATTTTAAATTGTACTAAATGTCTGATTATCGTATGTGATACCCATGTGAAGAAACTTGAGACATTATGAAGGACCAGTTTAAAACATAATACTCCTTTTTTGGCAGTCGTGTAAATATACAATTGAGAACAAAATTTAATACCAAGCTGTATTTTTTTATATTATTTATTTTGGTAAAGCAAAGCCTCTTATACATTTTGTTTTATACGAAATCATTGACAGTCTTCAAAATAATGAAATATCCAATTCCAAATTATATAAAGTCTCGAGTTTTGAAACAAAGTGATCACGGAAACTGCATGGAACAGGCTTTAATAGATATTTTATGTGAAATCATATTTTTATAGAAGAGAAAAAATATAAAAGATGTGTTATATAATATTCGTATCAATGTGCTTTTAGGTAAAATTGGGAATCAGTCAGGCAAATGTACTGTAGTAGGTATACTGCGTAATTTGTGTTTTCTTCCTAAGATATTTGTTTCGACTTTCAATGCTTCAGCGAACTCTCTCCGCAAATGGATTTTGTATTTATTTTGGTTGGCGTTTTCTAACTAGTTTTTATAAAATGGTGAAGTGAATAGGTACAGAAAGTAACAGTTTTAAAAATAAATAGTCTGAATATACTATCTCGACTAATACAATGTCTCAGAAACTCTGAAACTACTTATGAAACTAATAATATTTTTTTTTGTCTCGTCGGCAAATATCGTAAGTACTAATTTAGAAATTTCATAACTTTTAGATCAAATTTGTAGACTGCTGCTATTAATATAGTCCCTATGTGAAGTGAAATTACATACTCAATATTCGAAAATTTAAAGAACTTGCTGTATTCAAAAAAAATATGTATAATGTGTGTAAAAATGCCGCAAAATAAATTAGAGTAATTAGCTTAAGGTACGCTGTCCACTAAAGTGTAACGTACGGATCAGGTTTTTTTCATTCATTTAAAGTAACAAACTACAAGGTTAAACTTAAAGTTAGAAGCTAGAGTGGAGGTATGTTATATTTCAAATAAGTATTTTTTAGGTTCAAAATGATCAGTGTAGTAAGAAGATACTTAAGGTTAGAAGTAATTCATGACTCTTCCTTAATTATTCCACTGAAAGAGCTTTTGGTATTTAATGTTGAGCATCTAGCAAACTCTTCAGTGTGGAAAGATTATCATATTTTGTCGTAAAATGTTAAGCCACCTACGATTATTAAAATTTACACGATTCTCTCACGGGGCAGAAAACCACAAAGAAAAATAGACGTAAAATCTTGCTAATTTACAGTTCAAATTCGTTCAGCCGCAATCTCATCTCCTTACTTATGCAGCAAACGTTCGCTGTAAAAAAGAAAGACTCGTAGAAGCACTCTAAGCGTTGTACATTTAATTTTTCTTTTACAAAAAGTGACACACATTTAAGCCGGACGTTACCAAAAAGTTACAACCGAATTACGTCCATCTCGTGGTGTACGGAAAAAATAAATTCTACGCCTTAGTATACCGCAAAAAGTCAACGTAAGTCTCGATTCTCTGTACGTGCCGACCTTTCTCACAGTGTAATAATAACTGTCGTTGGTAATTCCCGAAGGCTGAAACAAAAAGGGTAGAAAAAGATAAAATGTCCTTCCCTTATTGTTTGTCGATAGCCGTGGGAATTACGTCGAAATTCGATTGTGAGATCATGAAATTTTCGATTATCGCAATGGCTACCTTGAGTTGGTCTTGGACTACTGAAATGAATCGAGTACTAAGGTTTCGCTTGAAAACTGGACTGCTACAGTGTGAACACTGGCTGGCTCAAATTAGTTTTTTGAGAACGCATTAGTGGACAGCTGGCCTAATTTAAAACCCTGTACTATTGCAAAATTCGTCCTAAACTGTAAAAACGTCCCTCTTATAGACCAATTTTTAATTAAAACAATGCTTTTTACTGTATTTTTGAAAATTAATTTATATAAAAAAACAAAAAATACTGAACAAAATTTATTCAGCAACATCATTTTACTGACGGTGCTTCGCATTATTAAAAAAAAAAACGCTAAAAATTAAATTGTTAAAAAAGGCAATGCAACATAGAATTGAATTCTTTTAGAGGATAAGTATAGTCGGCCACAGAAATTCTGTAAATGGTCAGAAACTACTTAGACTTAATACATATTCATTTAAAACCTTATTCATAGCTTAACTGCAAAGCCATATTATGAAAGAGAAAACGATTACAGGATTTTCAGATGTCGCAGTTAAACTGTGAAGTAAGACTTTCCCTAGTATATAAAGTATTAGGAATTTATAGTACCTACTGAATATGGGAACATAGATGAATTTGTAGTTATTTTTGTATAGAAGAAAATGTAAAATTTTAATCACATCCCTATAATCTTGGATATAACTATCTTATATATATTTAATGGATAGATCCTTTTTGAATATACTTATTAGTTTATAGTCTTAAAAATATCTAATTGTGTGGTATGCAAAAGAGTTTTCTAAACCTTAAATATGTACTGTATATTATATTATATCTAATAAATAGTGATTGCATAAAAAAACTAATATGCTATGCTGGTCAGGAGTTTAATCAAAACATATAACATAGTTGACTATATTCCTTTTTTTGTAGAATAAATAAATTGGCCCAAGTTTAGTAAAAATATGTAACTGTACCAAAAAGACAATTCTATACTTTGCTTTTAAAATTTTGGTATCAAATCACTGTGTTAATGATAAATTACAACAATATTTCAAAACCTGGTTTCCCTTTAAAAAAATAGTAACAAATCCAAATTCTACAAATTTTTCAAGATCTCTCAAAACTGACCTTTTAAATAATGTACCTCGATTGTCAGTCAAATCCTAAATCAAAATACTGAATATTAAAGATACACTCTTATATTTATGAAGATGCTATTGCTCCGCAATGTCTTCATAAATTCTTGTGACCTTGACCTTCGGTTTTGACTTTCCTTTCCTTAGAACTCGACTCCATTTCCATCCATATTTATTTCATCCTTTGGAATATCCTAACAACATTGGGTTTTGGGAACATTAATATTAAAATCAGAACATAGGCTACCTATGTTGCTTTCTTGTCTGATTATTTGGAGTTTACTCCTTAAGAAACGAAAATTTTCGTATTTAGCCCGCGTTATGAACATTTTATGAGGAGTAAAATCGAGCAATAACTAAAAGTGTGGCGCAACGTACTTTGCGCACTTTCCACTACGAGATTATGTATGCTGGTATATGTCACCGGAAAATAGCAAACTCCGTAAGATTATAAAATAACTTGAGAGATTAAACTCTCGATACATTGTTAACTGAACATTTGGAATACTTTTTTACGCTAAAAAATTTGATAGTCTATAATCTCTCGAAGTCATTCCAACTGACATAAACTGGCGACGAATCAGCTGTCTGGTCTACAATTTATCTGTTTTGGTGTGATAGTTAAATTGGAAACTTGGCTCCTCATTGGATATTATTTTCTCTGAAAAAACCAATAAGCTTTGTTTCAAGGTTTACTATCACACGAAAACAAATAAATTGTAGACTTGTGCTCTGATTGGTCGCCATTTTATCATAATCCACAATTTCTCGGAATGACTTCGAAGGTTAATAGACTATCAAATTTCAATGCGTAAAACAGTATTCCAAATGTTCAGTTGACAATTTATCGAGAGTTTACAATCTTTCAAGTTATTTTATAATCTTACGGAGTTTGCTATTTTCCGGTGACATATATGTACAAAGTATACTCAGCTTATTCAAGATGCTTTCATTTACCCTCTTTTTACATAATCTACACAGTAATAGTTTTTAAGGAGTAAACTCCAGTCGTGCGTCGGAGCTGACACACACACTTTTTTTGTAATAAACTCTGAATTTTGAGAAAATTTCTAGCATTAGTGACCTTAGATATTGTATTATGATTAGTGCCTAAAAATAAGCTTTTAGAGTCGTGTTTTCCGTGTCCAATATTTTCGAATTTTCTTTTTTTTTGTCACAATATTCAATCAACTTCTTTTGTTTGGCCACACTAATTTTGTACAAAGTTTTTATATTTTAAAATTATGTACTTATCTGTCTTCACGAAAACTTTTATATTTTTTCATGGACATGAAAACGCGATAAATTAATGACCACAAATATATCCTAGAAATTAGATCCCCATATCAATGTCCACTTTATATCCTACACTATAGGTTACAATATATTTATAGCCATATTTACATTAGCGTATGAAGTGGATTACAATTAATTAAAGACTATTTGTAGACGTCTCCTAATTATATGAGTATTAGATATTATATTATATCGCTGGAAGCATGACCTATAGGTATTACTATAATATATGATTATTTAAACAACTGTAAAGATTGTATTGCGTGTATTTATTGTGATGACATGAGTAAATAAATGTGTTTTTTAAATCTACAGATTTTTTTTAAAGACACTCCTTCAGATGCCCAAAATCAACCAATTTAAAACAACTCGTAGCAAATTTTGTCCAAAAAAATATATCGCTTCGACGTCATCTTGTCTTATTGCGTCTCGCCTTAAAGTAAACAGAAGAATCTTCCAAAGTTTTGCTCCAAACCTACGGTTAATAAAATAGCAACTTCTATATTACTATGGAACCTTTATACCTACTGGTTTGTCTCCATCTTTTAACTCGCACATTCATCATAATTATCAAGTATCTGGAAAAGTTCACTATGATAAATGTGAAAAGCTAAATTAATTACGGAGATACAAAGGAGTTCCTAAAAAGAGTGGAACACGGACCTCGATAGGTACTCAAATATTTCCTTGGACTTGCTTTCATTGATATGATACAGAAGTGATTTTGGATAGTCCTAAATATGTAGATGCATAATGACTAGTCACAATCAACAACACCCTCATGTTTATTTAAACAAGCGTCCAATTCTAGTGATACACAACACACACCACACACCACACATCACACCGAATACTTAACATTTTTACTTATGAGGATTTATGTATGTATAAAAATACACACATAATTCCTCATACTCATGACATGGCAATCTTAATGGATTTAAATCTTTATTAATGGCTACTAAAGGTGCACATATTTTATAAGGGGATGAAATGCAAACCGAGATACAGGCTACCGCCTAGTTCGGATGCAAAAAGTCCCAAACTATGTATATTACAAACTAAGCCAGTATTCATCCACAGCCCGACTTCGCTCACTGCTGAGCATAGGCCTCTCTTCTCTTGAGCCAATCCCTACGTTCCTGTGCCAGCCTCATCCAGGTTCTACCCGCGATGGCAACAATGTCGTCCGCCCATCTCGCCGCCGGCGGACCAACACTTCTTCTTCTAGTCCTCGAGCGCCACTCGGTCACTGCCTTACTCCACCTATCATCACTGCGTCTTGCCAGGTGTCCTGCCCAGCCCCATTTTAGTTCCGCAATTCGTTTTCCGATGTCGAAAACCTTCCTACGTCTTCGGATCTCCCCTTGCGAGCGTCAACACAAATGCGCCATAAACGGAGCATAAACGGTCATATCTTTAGATTGCGTTGGCTTAGCAGTTTGATTTCTTCACCGCTCCAAGGGGTAGCATACTTGAGTATTTGATATTAATTTCAGTTTGATTCCTCTTCGCAAACTTGAGATAAAGGGTCTTGACAGACGGACAGACAGACAGACGGTTAAAAACTTTTTTTTAAGTGTAACCCCTCTCTGGGAATTTCTCCTTTATCGTGGGTACTTTTACACACATACAATCTCACAAACACAAACAATCAGACCCGGAACAACTATCGGTATTCGGGAATCGAATCCACGATACACAGCGCAGCAGCCAATCGCTCAACCACTGCGCCAACCATGTCGTCAAAGTGATCCTATGAGGGTTCCATTTTTGCCGACTGAGGTACGGAACCCTAAAAACATGTAACATTGAAACAATATCTGGTAAGTATCAAAATATTTGTGAAAATTGACTTCCTTGCTAGCTGATTTTCTTTTTTTAAATGTGACTTCTTTAGATTTAGAGCAATCATTGGATTAAGAAAACCTTGATTTAACTGTTTCTGTATAAAGTTAATTCATCGCCTCTCCTACACAATACTAAGTCGAGGAATATACAAGGTTAACCTAGAACCGTTCTAGACAAGGGAAAACGATAAATTGTAGGAGTTTTATTGCGTGGGTGCGGTGAGCGGCAAATGTTTTATTTAAACGGTTCCAGCAATTATCGGGTTCGACGGAGGTATTGTATATGTGTAGACTGACTAAATGAGGTACCTGTTGTATTGTTTAAAGAAAAGAGTTTATTGTATAAACAGTTTATTCTCCGCTCTTTTATCTTTGGAGAAATCGAACCATTGACTATACATATATCAGACAAGGTACTACAAAATAATTATTATACCTACTATTTTCTATTTTTTATTCTTTACTAGTGGCCCGCCCCGGCTTCGCCCGGATGTATATATTTTTCCAAATTTTCTTTCATAAGAACCTTCTCCTGACAATAACAAACACAACAAAAAATAATTTTTATTTTATTTTATTGGTTCACCATTAGTTGTTCACACTGGTTTTATGTTAAAAATATCATGCACTAAATTAATATACATCAGTGCAACAATCACTTATAGGTAAACACCGCATGCATAAGGAAGTTGTACAAAAAATACTTTAAATTAGCGAAATAGGTCGAGTAGTTCTCGAGTTTTGCGCTTAGCAACACATTTCGCGATTCATTTTTATTTAAATAGATTAAGGAGCTTTGTCACAATGCTGACTATGTCGTTCCATCGTAGCCAAATTTTTAATTTGTCCTTATTGTAACTACCTATATTGTAATATATTTTATTTTGAGTTCTAGCTTCGTCCGACATAGGCTTAGCTAAAACACTATTAAGAGTACCAATTCCAAACATATTGTTACGAGCCAGAATTAATGTCGGGTACATTAAGTTACTACTAGCGCCATCTAGTATCGAGTAGCAGAACTAGTAGAGTCAAGTACCTTCTAGACATTTCTTTGCCAGAACATTCTACACTTCTCGATATCTGGTTAGTTGGTAGCGGTAGTTACGAGTACATTCCAGATGTTTCTAGAATAGAAGTTTCTAGAACTAACTGTCCTATATAAGGAGTGCGTAGTCCGCGACCGAGTCAGTATTGAATTTGCGATAAAAGCGAATACTTCGGAAGCGATCTTCAAGTGCGAATAAAGTGATCAGTGGTGAACTTGTGTTTAATAATTAGTGAGTTTAAAGTTGTAATTAGTGTTTTTAAATTCAAGTGTCATTTTCGTTATTTAATCGGCTGTTTTTATGGTCACGAACCCCAAGCTCGTAACAATATTTTGGGAGTCAAACAGATTTCTCCTGAGGCAATCGCCCCGTTCACACTCCATCAAAATATGATGTACGTCCTCGATTATTACACATTTCTCACAAATAGGTGAAGGTGTGATACCCATGAGGAACGTAAACTTCCTCGATGGGATGTGACCGGATCCAAACCTCATGGCAGTAACAATATCTTTTCTATTGAGTGAACAGTTATCTATCCAGGAAATTATTATAGGCTCTGTCTGTCTGGCTCTGGGTTTTGCACCAGATACCATTTTCTTTAGATCTCACATCGTGATATTCTTTCCACAATTTATGACATATTATTAATAACGTTTACGCATGTTCATTTACAAATTCTACTCAATAAGCTTGTTCTACTTACAGTGTAACCGAATGGAGCTTAGTATCTGTAATTTTTACGACCCAGTAACGTGGTAACATGATACCCGTAAAGACTGTCAAAAGTGATCAAATGACAGCCGGAACCCATTGCTTAACGTGCTTTCCGAGGCACGGAGTAGTATAGGACTAATAGATGATTTTAAGTTTGAGCTACACGATGACAAATGCTTGCACTGTCAGGACAGGTCCACTCAAATCTCTGTGTTACTGTTACGCGCCAGAATTAATGTCGGGGTACATTAAGTTACTACTAGCGCCATCTAGTATCGAGTAGCAGAACTAGTAGAGTCAAGTACCTTCTAGACATTTCTTTGCTAGAACATTCTACACTTCTCGGTATCTGGTCAGTCGGCAGCGGTAGTTACGAGTACTTTCCAGATGTTTCGAGAATGGAAGTTTCTAGAATAAACTGACCTATAAAAGGAGCGCGTATTCCGCGACCGAGTCAGTATTGGATTAGCGATACAAGCGAATACTTCGAAAGCGAACTTCAAGTGCGAATAAAGTGATCAGTGGTGAAGTTGTGTGTTATAATTAGTGAGTTTAAAGTTGTAATTAGTGTTTTTAAATTAAAGTGTCATTTTGGTTATTTAATCGGCTGTTTTTATTGTCACGAACCTCAAGCTCGTAACAATTGGTGTCAGAAGTGGGATATTTAAACCATGCCGATTCTACCAAAGGACGACACGGAGGGTATCCGTACCCGGAGTCAACGTCAGCAGGAGACGGACCAGAGGCGTTTTGGAGGTACAACACCGCAGACGTCGGAGGGCCAGTTGCCGATTATGGAGGCCGGTCCATCCACAGCAGCTCCAGCATCTGCAGCACCAGACTTTGCTGCTCTGATGCTGATGCTGCAGGAACAGGCCCGCCGTCAGGAGGAGCAGGCCCGCCGGTTAGAAGAACAGCTGCAGCGTGACAAGGAGGAGCAGGCGCGCCGCCAGGAAGAACAGATGCTCCTTATGAAGGACCTTCACGCTACCTTTGGAAAAGACATGAAGGAGGTGAAGGATAAGGTTGCTCAGCTTGACAACCGCCTGTCAAAAGCTGAAACCCAGATCAGCAAGTTTAATTACGTCATTGCTGATGTTAAGAAAGAGTTGGGCAACCTTAAGGTTGGAGATGGGATGGCAGTTTCCGTAGCTACTACACCTTCTCAACGTGGATTCAAAGTGCCGCCGTTCGATGGGACATCTTCCTGGTCAGCCTACAAAAGACAGTTTGAAGCTGTTATGAAGGCGAATGGGTGGAGTAAAAATCAGGCCATGACTGCTCTCACCCTAGGCCTGCACGACCAGGCCTTAACTGTCCTGGAAGCTCTCGATAAGGAAGTGACTTATGAGCAACTCCTTGAGGCGTTGGAAGCTAGATATGGCGACGCTCATCTGGAACACGTGTTTCGTGCGCAGCTCAAGGATCGCGTGCAACGCAGCGGTGAAAACCTGCAGCAGTGGGCCCTTGAAGTGGAGAAGCTGGTTCGAAAAGCTTACCAGTCCATACCTGCGCTCATCGAAGGGAACCTGGTGCAGGCATTCACCGATGGAATCCGCGATCTTGAAGTTAGAGCTGCTGCCTGTGAGGCTCGGGCACCACGGGACGCTTAAGGACGCTTTGGCTCATGCACTGGAGGTGGAAGCTGTACGGCAGGATCATCGTTCCCATCGCGTCAGGGAGGTTACAGCGGCTACAGTTCGCGACCGTTTAAAAGGATACAGCCCTAGGTGCTACGGCTGTGGGGAAAGGGGCCACCTTCGATCCAGTTGCCCTAAGCGGACTGCAGAAAGGGAAGGTAGCCAATCTCCAGAGGGTAGGGCGGCTAACAGCACCGCCCAACAACAGCAGGGAAACGAGTGAAAGCCAGGACTGCGGGGCGGGTGCTGGCTGATGTTCGAAGAGCCCCAAGGATTTCGATCTCACAAACCCATGACGGGAATAGCCTTATCATTAAGGGCGAGGTCAACGGAACGCCATGTAAGCTGACGATAGACACTGGAGCTTCTCGCACGGTTGTCAGTTCCCAACTTGTAAGTCGGTTCCTTGGGGACTCCGTACACAACCGAGACCGCATAAATTTGGTAACAGCCACTGGTCAGCGTATACCCGTCCGAGGAGAGAGAGAGATGGAGTTGAAACTAGGCAACGGAATTTACCTGCATAATGTTATCGTGGCTGATATAATGGACGATTGCATCCTGGGCTTAGACTTTATGAGGAAGAATTTTTGTGAGATCGACGTTAATCAAGGAGTTATGAAATGTGGACAAGAGGAACTTTTCATGGAAGGGGCGTTACCGGGAAATGTGTACAGCCTAAAGAAGATTGTTCTTCCTCCGAGATCGGAAACGATTGTGCCGGTAAGTCTTCCTCGGAATTCTGGGCAGACTCATCGTTGTGTACTCGTGGAAAAGGTAGACAATGACCTTCCATGGAAAGTGGCACGAACTTTGGTCAGAGCATTTTTGGGTTTGTGCTCCTATATTACTTTGCGGACATAGCCAAGCCCCTCCACAAACTAACCGAGGAGAAGCGACATTTCTGCTGGGATGAAAGTTGCGACGTCGCATTCCAGGAGCTAAAGAAACGTCTGTGCAGAACACCTATTTTGGGGTATCCTGACGCGAACAAGGAATTTATAGTTGACACAGACGCTAGTGATATCGGACTTGGCGGTGTGTTATCTCAACGGAATGGCGATCAAGAGGTTGTGATAGCCTACTTCAGCAAGTCATTGTCGAAACCAGAAAGGAACTATTGTGTCACGAGACGGGAATTGCTAGCTGTGGTAAAGTCATTGCAGCATTTTAGCAAATATCTGCTGGGACGGAAATTCCATTTACGTACAGACCATGCTGCACTCAAATGGCTATTGCAGTTCAAAAATCCAGAAGGACAAGTTGCGAGATGGATTGAACTACTTCAGGAATACGACTTTGTGATTGAACATCGCAGCGGAAGATCTCATGGCAACGCCGACGCATTGTCAAGAAGACCTTGCCCTGAAGACTGCAAGCATTGTACTAGGCAAGAGGGTAAAGAAGTCGTACCTGTGAGGATGCTCAAGACAGACCTCAGCAGCGAGTGGAAGGAAAGCCTACAATGTGCACAGCAGGAAGATTCGGACATCAAGCCGATTCTGGAGTGGATGAAGGCCAGTGCTCCTAAGCCCACGTGGAGTGACGTCTCAGCGATGAGTTCGATCACAAAAAGTTATTGGGCCCAATGGGACAGCTTAGTGATTCAGGATGGAGTCCTGTGACGTAAATGGGAAAATGCTCGGGGAGACAGCTGTCATTTGCAAATGGTTGTCCCTAAAGCAAAAGTACCGAATGTCCTACAGCTGTACCATAATGGTTCTTCAGGAGGCCATATGGGAGTAAAACGGACTCTACTGAAGATAAGAGAACGGTTTTACTGGGTCCACTGTCGTGACGATGTCGAGGACTGGTGTCGCAAATGTACAAGTTGTGCGGCTGTAAAAGGACCTCAGACTCGCAGTAGAGGTGCATTAAAATTGTACAACGTCGGTGCACCATGGGAAAGGATAGCCCTAGATGTTGCGGGACCTTTTCCGGAAAGTGAAAGTGGTAACAAGTATTTCATGGTTGTAATGGATTACTTCACTAAGTGGCCGGAAGTCTTCGCCATTCCAAATCAAGAAGCCTCAACAGTTGCAGATAAACTAGTTCATGAAGTCTTCTGTCGTTTTGGAGTACCCTTGGAGATTCACAGCGATCAAGGAAGGAATTTTGAGTCCCAAATATTCCAGGAAACTTGTCGAGTTATGGGTACTCATAAAACGAGAACAACTTCTTACCACCCACAATCGGATGGAATGGTGGAACGATTTAATCAGACATTGGAGAGATACCTGGCAAAAGTCGTGGAAAACCGGCAACGCGATTGGGACAAGCATATACAACCGTTTTTGCTGTCATACCGAAGTGCTGTTCACGAAAGTACATCGGTGACACCAGCCTTCGCCAACTTCGGAAGAGAATTGCGGCTGCCTGCAGATCTGATCACCGGAATACCACCTGATGCCCCACGCAATATAACCGATTATGCGAATGACTTGCGGAACAAAATGAATGACATTTATGAGCACGTCAGACAATCGGGCCAGCAAATGTCTGAAAAGATGAAAACCCGTTATGACCGCAAAATGAACAATAAAGGGTTCGACGAAGGTTCACTAGTGTGGTTGCACAATCCAGTTCGCAGTAAAGGGAAATCTCCTAAGCTTCAAGCTAAATGGGACGGGCCGTACCGGATTGTGACAAAAATTAACGACGTGACCTACCGTATACAGAAAGGTACAAGAAGTGCTCCCAAGATCGTCCATGTGGATCGACTGGCGCGTTATTATGGGACCGATAATGCTCGGGACGAGCATGTCTTAGGAGGGGGCAGTGTTACGCGCCAGAATTAATGTCGGGTACATTAAGTTACTACTAGCGCCATCTAGTATCGAGTAGCAGAACTAGTAGAGTCAAGTACCTTCTAGACATTTCTTTGCTAGAACATTCTACACTTCTCGGTATCTGGTCAGTCGGCAGCGGTAGTTACGAGTACTTTCCAGATGTTTCGAGAATGGAAGTTTCTAGAATAAACTGACCTATAAAAGGAGCGCGTATTCCGCGACCGAGTCAGTATTGGATTAGCGATACAAGCGAATACTTCGAAAGCGAACTTCAAGTGCGAATAAAGTGATCAGTGGTGAAGTTGTGTGTTATAATTAGTGAGTTTAAAGTTGTAATTAGTGTTTTTAAATTAAAGTGTCATTTTGGTTATTTAATCGGCTGTTTTTATTGTCACGAACCTCAAGCTCGTAACATTACTTTCCACAAAAGACCACTTCAGACATTAACCTACATGGTTCTCACATGTTTTGACCAGTACGATTGTATGGACTTTAAAAGAGACTTTGACCTCTGAGTTTGTTTCGTTGTTTCTTCTCAGGGTAGTCAGCTAGGAAACAACGGCCTCATCTAGTTTAAAATTACCCAAAAATAAATAAACCTACTTACAAAATAAATATCATTTATCACTATCATTTTTTATCACCCATCTTTGGATCGACCTCGGATAGAGTGCTTAACCTCGCAGATCGACCCAAGCGGCGCTTACTATTTAATCACGTTTTGAACATCAAAAAAGTTATATGAAGACAGTATTCAGCAAAATGCGACCATAATTGTCCAGATCGTGTCTACAGCATCATAAGAAACTTATAGTTATTATAGTACTTACCTACACCATAAAGTTATACCTCAGTTTGTGCACTAGTACGGAAATAGCTTTCACGAGTATTGCCGCGGTAAGGTATATGCGTAACCTTTAATATAGCCCGGGCTGATTGCTCGACGATCTCCAAGGAGCCAATAACGCGAGATGGAGAAATTCTCAGAATTAGATAGTTGCATTCTATTTAAAATGGAATTGGGTCTCGCGTTTTATTGCAGTGGTATCTAAAATATTGAGATACCTGAGAGGTGTGGGTGAATTGGTAGAGAATTTATAAATTGCTTTTTACGTGATATTACTATGAATGGCTTATGGCTACTAGAGATCGCCTTTGAAATCAATTTATACAGCGAGGTTGTAATATCGGGAGTTTATATAATGGGAGAGACGCGAAATCTTTATAAGTGAGAAAATCTTAATATTGTTGGACAAAGACAATAAGATAAATAGTGTAATCCGCAATTGGTAGAATTAGTAGAATTGCACATTGAGTGACAAGCATAAAATAATTAAAGATTAAATCAAACACACTGCGAGTTTGTGACAAACATACAAAACAAATCCCGTTATTCAAATGATTCCACATATTAAAACAAAAGACTTTATAATCGCTTCATTTATCGGTTTCTAAATCAAGAAGTTTCCCTTAAATAGGCACAGTTAATAGGCGGTTTATTAACTACTTTCAAACACCATGAAAAGCACATAAAATTACCCAAAACTACGACAAACTGCTTAGAAAGTCGCACTGTCGTGAATACTAACAATAATCGAGGTTTTATGCGTGTTCGAGACGTTTATCTATTTCTGTAACACCCCCATTCGACAGGGTGTTTCAAAAGAGCGTGGTGGTATTTAAGGGTGTTCTGTAGCTGCAGTTTTTGTTTCTGTAGCAAACCGAAAAGTTTTATTTAACTGTATTAAACCGATAGATTTATAAACCTGTCGGTTTAATACAGTTGGTGACATGAACTTTAGTTCAAACACAGATTTATTGCCACCAATAGGGAATCTGCATGATTTTTTTTTATCTAAACAGTATATCTAGAAAAATAAAAAAATATAATACTAACAGTTAAAATTGAATCGAAATTGATCGAAAAACTAACGAGATATAACTATTTAGACAAATATCCGTCCCTCTCGCGAAAACGCTTTTTTCTGTGGCAGAGTTGGTATCGGACTTCTCTTTCTTATTATCAACTTTGAAGCTTAATAACTTAAACGCTGATGAAGTTATTAGAAAAAATCACAACTGTACTAACATAGCTTATAAGTTTGTATAATACTAACATAATATGGATCAAGGTCTGAATTAAAGTTTTTTTTATAATTTTTATAACAAGTATTTTATTTTGCTAAAAAAAATTGCATGCGTATAGTCTCCATCGCATCTGACTGCTTGAAAAGTGTTTTTTTTACTTTTAGTCATTTAAGCGGTCGGCTATTTTGAACAATTCAAGTTTATTTTTGTTCCTTTGTTTCTCTACCGAATACCATATAAAGATAAGACCTCTAATATATGTCATTGTCATAAGAAAACGTCACTATCCTACTTTGACACTTACAAACTAAAACATGACCACGCACAGCTGAAACATCCTGTGTATACCCCTATATGTTGGGGTGGAAACGAAAATATTCAATTTGGATGAAAGTGGTCTCGATATACAATTTATTTTAGCATGCGTGTGACTGTGGAGTGCGGAATTAGGTTGGATGGCTTTAAGGAAAAAAAAAAATATTTTAATTGGAGACAATAGTGGGAAACCATATCATTGTAATTGTTAACTGAACTGTTGTACTACAATCTCTGTGTTTATAAATTAGTAAAATTTAACTAAATACTAAAGGCACAAATAGCAATTTCCAAGTATCATAGAAAGTAGTAACTTGTATTAAGTAAAATACAAAACTACGGTAATGATTTTTAAATAAACAACTAAAAGCAAAGAATCGAATATTCACACAACATAATATCATTTCATGAATTTTTCTCTATTTTTCGCCCAACAACCCGGTTTGTAGAGATACGCACACAATTGGAAAACAGAACACTGGAATTCACTTTAGCTGTCTGTCAGTCAATCTGAAGTCACGACTTTCGTTTTTTAATCATCCAATAGGCAGTCAATATTATCGCGTAGTAGGTAAAACAGACACCAAACTAAATTCAGAGCACGAAATAACTCGTAAATTAAATTACGTCCCAATTTCCCAAAGGAAATATTATTCATAATTAATTAAACTTTAGCCTAGCTTAAATAAGATAAAACAAATTGGGATGGCACCTTAAAACTTTATTTCAAGTCTAAAACATTTTATTCTAGAACATTTTCGTCTTGAATTTATCTTAAAACTCAACTTTAGCTAGCAGGTAAATAAAAGTACTGAAACTTGGGAATTTCTTCGCGAAATGGAACTCCATTTTACACGCGGGGATGAAACTTGAGCGAAGAAACCATCGGTTAGTCGACGGAGTACCTACTACTGGACAGAACAAATGGACTTGTCGAGTTTGAAAAATATTCGCAACCTACCTTGCTGAAGAAGTCAAGTCTGCACTATAAGGGAAATTACACACTGGCAGCTGTTCTGTCATATCATAATAATTAATACACGACTGCTTCAAAAGGAGGGTAATATGAGGGCAATCTCTGTAACCTTAACGGCTGGAAAGATTTTAATAAAGGTATGCCATTCGATCCTCCCAGGTTAGCGGAATTTGTTCAAAAGAGTCACCACGGCCCTGAAACGCAAAGGGCATTAGGAGGAACATGGATGGGTTTTATTCAGTAAGAGTCTGACACGCCATTCAGCTCCACCCAGAGCGGAAGAAGTCATTTGGTGCTTTCCAATTCTTAAAAAAAATGACATCATATGACGGCAGGATTGATCCACACTTGCCCACAGCCGGGAGGAATGAAAGGAAGAAAAGGAGGCCTTTGCCATGCGGTGGGACACAACAGGCTAAAATAAAAACATAAAATAAAAAAAAATCATTTAACAGTTCTTCTCATCTTAGGTGCCGATGTAAAAAAGGTTATTTAAATTTTTAAAAAGAAACAAAATGGCGGCCGTTAGATCAGCATAGTCGTATATTTTCATGACAGAGTCATTGGAAATTCATCAACTCATTAGATTTATGATAACGTTATGTTAATGTTATAAGTTAAGTTTTCAAAGGGTGTCAACTGGGGGCCTGAATTTTCCTGAAAACCATTATGTTCCGCCTACCCGCCCTAAGAAATAGAAATGATATTTTGTCACAAGATCCTTTTCCGTTTCCAAAAAGGAAATAAACCCGGGATCGAGAAAATTTCGGGGCATCTTTAAGCCCAAGTTCCATTATTGACAGGATCCCAAATTCCCGAATCAAACAAGTCATGTCAAAGAAAAATAAGTCATATTCGTAAAGTTTCGGGTGAAGACGTTTACTCGGAGAGTTTGCGTTCAGGAAACTTGGGACAAATATGTTGAGTCCACAAGTTGGGAAGTAGGCTAAGTACACAACGCTGGTAGTATTAATCTGGTTAGACTCCAGCGTACTATCTTATCAACTTGCTGGTTACGACATAGGGTGGGATTTGATTAAAAATTTGTTAACGCTTATTTATAGTAGTTTATTTCCGCAAAAAGGGCACGGGAGTGCTCACATCGATCGAATTTATTGCATTATACTGTTTTTACGGATCCACAAAGAGGGGACGCAAGTAAGTACAGTACCATAGCACTGAAACGGTGCCAGTTATCTCGACTCGAGTCAAAATCAAAATCAAAAGACATTTATTCAAATTAGGCTGAGTGCCAGTACTTTTTCGACCGCCCGTCACCACTTCCTAGTGTTTTATCTGGGAAGAAGAAGTGGCGCAACAAACTCCCCAGACACATTCGTCTGTTAAGTTTTTAAAATATGAATTTAATCGGTCTCTTAATCGGTATGATTATTATATATCATATTTATTAGTTTATTATCTTAGCATATATATGTATTTTATTAGTATTATATTATATTATCTGTATATTCTTTCCGAAATGTTAAAATTCAATTTTGTATCTTAATTTTATTTATTGTACACCTACCACAGTATAGTCTTTATAACCCAAAGGTTGACTGGTAGAGAATGCCTTGATGCATTAAGTCCGCCCATGTACCACTATTGTACATAAAGTTTAAATAAATAAATAAATACAGAAGTATGCAAAGTAGTTTACAAAACAAAACACAGAAAAATAAATATATCCAATATGTAAATCAAATTAAATGAGATTAATTTTGACACTTGTTAGCTAACACATTCCATTAAGCCATCAAAAACAGACAAACTCAAGCATTAACAAGTAAACCAAAGTAATTAAGCCTCCGGGCACAAATGGTGTGCTCGCTTACGTGTAATTTAACAATGAGATTGTGACTAGAACCACAAGTGATAAACTAGAGCCAACATGGTAATAATATTAATCTGTTCATTTTATCGTTATAACAATAATTAAAAAAAAAAACGTGACCAGTCACCACAAGCACGACCGTTTACGAGCATAACGCAACGTCTGCCATTGCCCTCCATATTTAATACTATGTATGTGAGTAATACTCTACAATGAATGTAACATGCGAATAAAATTTTTAGAACCTCGTTTTGTTAAATTTTTGTGGTATAGTTGGATCAACAATGGATCCGTGTGTGAGTTAAATTACATATTAAAAAAAAACAGAAAGTACACCAGTATATAAGTAGTAAATAAATCAATAAGTTTGACTTTTTCTACTACACCTTCGATCGTCCTATGGAGCAGGACCAGCATGTTTTCAAGCATTCTTATCTTTAATATAATCATCTAAATATAATATTTTAATATAATCACAGTTGCTTACCAACAATATTTTTATTGTATACTAGGGGCCCACCCCGGCATCGCCCGGATGTATATTTGTTTCCAAAATTTTCCTTCATAAGAAGGTTCTTATGAAGGAAAATTAATTGTTCTTAATTAATTGTTAATTGTTCTTGTGTTATTTGTTATTGTCAGGAGAAGGTTCTCCTGACAATAACAAACACAACAAAAACGGAATTAGCGAAATTGGTCGAGCCGTTTTTGAGTTTTACGATTACCAACACATTTGGCGATTCATTTTTATTTAAATAGAAATATATTTTTATGGACAGCTTAATAATATTCACTCACCAGACTCAGCAGAGTATGGGCAGAAGCATTCTCTGTGCATTGCAACGGCTACACTGCGATCGCCAACCCGCCTGCCAAGCGTGGCGATTATCGCAAACCTCCTTAGGGAGAGGGTTATGTCCAGCAGACGTCTTTCGGCGAATATGACGATGATGATGATGAATAATATTCATTGCATAATTAATATTGTTTAACAGACGTTTTTTTTTACATAATTAGGTAATATTTTTTTGACATTATAAACTTTCTTTTAAACTTGAGTTTTTGAGTGCCACGTAATAGGGCTAAAATGCAGTTGAAATTTCAGATTATTTTTCCAGGATTTATAAATTTATTTTACAGAACTAGAAACCTCGGTTCTTTTTCCAATACCTACGTGTTCTCTATGTTTGGTTAGATAGAAATATCTCATACACAGTCAAATCACGTATAAGCCTACTGTCTGAATCAAACAAGCCGGGATCACCTCGTGTGTGTCAATGTAAAGGATTTCATTTTACTAAGCCTGTCTCCACGTATTTTACCATCGAAACTTTATAGCATTTGTTTAATAAAATCTTACTAGGACTTGATTGAATTTTGCTTTCAGAGGTACAGTCAACAAAGTTGTTTGGTAAGCAGGCATCTAACTTGCAACTACTTTTAAACTTTTAAATTGTGCACCATCACACTCGTAAGTACCTATGTCATAAGCTAAAAAAAATATAATGCACACTTTAGAAATAAATATAGGTAGTAGTGGAAAAAAAAAATTTGGATGTGTATATAGGTATCTAATAGCTTTGTTGATTGTACATACTGAGATAAGATTTTTTTGTAGAACTCCGTTGTATTGTTTTAGGCGTTCATAGTAGGAAGAAAGACTAAAGAAAAGATTTAATTTATTCATTTTAATCTTATTGATATTTTT
This sequence comes from Mamestra brassicae, assembly GCA_905163435.1. Lineage (NCBI taxonomy): Eukaryota > Metazoa > Arthropoda > Insecta > Lepidoptera > Noctuidae > Mamestra > Mamestra brassicae. The sequence goes on along the minus strand of LR991000.1, from coordinate 18,153,828 downwards.
TTTACATACTTTTTTTGAAAACTATAAAACCTCATTCATCAAGACCTCTTTAGAGGTTTAAGAACTTAATGGCACTTCATGAAACACTACGAGAATTACTCCTCACGTGAAACGTATCTACAATACAAATACTTACCAATAAAGAGTACAAAAAAACAACTCCTGGAGCCAGCAACTTAACCAAAACTAAATAACACGCTTTCCAAGACAACTTACTTATACTTCAAACACGTAGCAAAGTTCCTTACAACTGCATTTCTATTCCCTAACCATATTCAGAGGTCTTCAACATCTAAGTCACCAGCAAACCGAGTCAGCATCCCATTACTTAACGTCAAAATGTAAAATGCGAACAATCCGTTAGAAGGACCGTTTTGAGTTAACAACGGATTGTGGGTTCGCGTTTTGTGAGCCAACTCACTAAGTCGACACGATTGGCGCAGTGGTTGAGCGATTGACTGCTGCGGCGCGTGTCGCGGGTTCGATTCCCGCACGGAACAAATATTTGTATGGCCTACAGATAGTTGTTCCGGGTCTGGCTGTTTGTGCATGTGAATTTGTATGTTTGTAAACGCACCCACGATACAGGAGAAATTCCTAGTGTGGGGCAACGTTTTTATTTAAAAACAAAACATAGAACATAAAAAAACAAGTGTATGAGAATTTGCTGCAAAACTTTCTTTGTTTATTATAAAGGCGAACTCTACACTTTGGAACGTACAAATAGCTTCAGCTTTTTGACCTTGACAATTCAAAATTGCCTGTAAATGGTCTCATCATCTTGCTGCCCTTATCGCTTGTTACTTGGGGTCGGCGCAACACGTTTTTTTTCTTCCATTCTGTCCTGTCAGCCGTCACGCTATCACTAACTCCATTTTCTGTCATATCATTCCTAACACAGTCCGTCCATCTTTTCTTTGGCCTCCCTCTCCCTGCCCATCCATCCACATTTATATTCATAACTCTTTTAGTTACATGCATTTCATCCCTCCTCTTCACATGATCATACCAAGCCTGGTCTAATGGTCTAATGCAATTATCTAGTTTTACTTAATCTAAGTTCTTATATAAAATCTCCTAACTAATTAAACCCTAAAATATGGCGTCAAAAAATTCATTCGCATCGCTGTCGACGTAAATGGTCTAATTGAAATAAAATGCATTGAGTTGAGTTGAGGCATTCTCTACCAGTCAACCTTTGGGTTAAAAAGACTTACTGTGATAGGTGTTCAACAAATAATTAAAACTTAAATAAGAATTAAGTTTCGGGTAAAAAATATACAAGTAATATCATCATCATCATCTGCCTAGCCTTTTCCCAATTATATTGGGGTGGGCTTCCAGTCAAACCGGATTCAGCTGAATACGAATATTTTACGTGGAGCGGCCTACCAGACCTCTACAACCCATTATCTGGGTAGCACGGTACTCATTGGTAAGACTGGTGTCATATTTTCTGGCTTCTGACTATCCCTAACGACAGCCAAAGACCTACAAATGACAGCCGAGACCAACGGCTTAACGTGCTTATGCTCACCCATTCACAGACCAACCTCGGCAAGCGTTGCTTAACCTTGAAGATTGATTAGTATTATAATACAAGTAATATATAATACTAATAAAATACATAAATAAAAAATAATAGTCTCCGAGTATTTTAAAATAAATTCCTTAAAATGCAGTAGGTGTCATCGCAGATCCCAAGTCCCGACACGATTTTAAGAATCCCTTCACGTCCCAAACCAAAGTTCAAATAAAGTAATGAAACAACTCCAACATCAGATTATCAGAACATACCGAACTAATATCCTAAACAATTCCGTAAAACGGATCCAAATAGCGAGTGTTTACCTCCCTTCGTAATGTCAGTGTTGCCATTATCCATTATCAGACAGAGATGGCGCTATACACGTGGTGTAGCTGCATTTCTCTCTGACGCAATAGATACACATTATAGCTGTATAACGTTTTAACAGCCGGCTGTTATGTAGTAATCTAGGGGTGTTTAAAGAGGATGGTATTTGTTATTTAGAATTGTGTGCTCACTAAGTGTGGTAGTGCTTGTGTTCGAGTGACTATCATCTACCTATGTTGGTGATAATAGCAGGGCCCAAACGTCCCTGTCTGCACAGTCTATGGTAATAGTGTGATATAATAATGACCATAAGACCTATACTAAAACTGTCACAGAGAACGATCGCCATCAATGCCATAAAACCGGCCAAGTACGAGTCGGGCTCTCACACGAAGGGTTCCGTACCATAAATCAAAAACACGTTTCTGGCATGGGAGCTTCCTTTAATTTTTTATTTAATTTAATTTTTATTATTTTTTGTTATAGCGGACAGACAGAAGGACGGATGGACGGACGGACGGTGAAGGCTTAGTAATAGGGTTACCAATGCCGGGGGTCAATTAAAACACAATTTGAATAATTAATACAACAACAACATGTGTTATTTATCGTCTAATATCGTAACAACTCTTACTAGAGACGGTTAGTTCGTATGCCAATTTCATAACATCGTTACATCCTACACACACAGCGCGCGAAGAGCCACGTAACACTAAAATTTGTATTTCGACTGGTCGCCCGCTTCGTTTTCCTTTTGTACCCCTCACCGCATCACGCACGGTGTCGAGATATTTGCTTTGTGTCAACCGTCCACCGTTTCAACCGTACCCAGTCTACCTACCTATTGGTATTCAAATGCACCTATTGTACCACAGGATCCGAGCCAAAATAGATGGGAAAAGGCTTGGTAGATTATGATAAGAAAAACCCAGTCTGGCTGTTTCTTTTTTTTTTTTTTTTGATCTCGGGGGGAAATCAAAAAAAAACCCTGGGGCGGGTGGAGGGGTCTGTCAGACTCTTACTGACTAAAACCACCCCGGTGTTCCATCTTCTACCTACGCCGGGGATCGCGGGAACGTATGCGACTTCCGCAATCCCCGGCTGGTGCCGGCCCGCCTCTGCGGGCCACCTCGCGTCGGCGAGGGGAGTGAGGTGTTTAACTCCCCTCGCTACGTCAAAGAGGGGCGCACGGGAACACCACGCGCCACCACCTCGGGTCCGGATGAGTGGGGGGCTACGGACATCCCCAAGTCCGCCGCCCCTGGACCCAGTTAGGGGGGCCGGAAGAGGGCAGCGTATGCCCTCCTCCGACGCCCGACGCGCCTGCTGCGGGCAGGGAGAGCGGTTGTGATCTCCCTCTCCCTTTCCGCAGCCTCCTTCTGCGCGATAACTGTCTCGCAGAAGGAGACCACCGCGTCCCAGGACTCCTCACCGCCGACCATAGCATGGACTACGGCCGGCAGCGAGAGGTCACCGCCTACAACAGAGATGAGGGCACGGCGCGGCTCCTCCCAAGCTGCACACTCTGCCAGCGTATGCCGTGCCGTGTCCTCCCGACAGTCGACGCAGTGGTGGCATCGAGCGTCCGGCTCCCTGCCTATGCGACACAAGAACCTCCCGAAGCAGCCATGCCCCGAGAGGACCTGCGTCGCACGGAACGACAGGACGTGCCTTCTCCCGAGCCAGAGGTCGAGCACTGGCCGGATGGCCTCTATGGTGATGAGGCTCGGTAGGGCTCGAAAGCCTGTCCCGCCATTCCGCCACCAGGACCTCGCGCAGCTGCGACCGACGCAACTCCAGGTGTCGCTGCGTCAGTCGCTCGCCGCGCGCCCGCGCGTCCTCGCGCCACCTGTGTAGTGACGCGAGCACTTTTGCCTCCAGGTCCCACGGCGGAGATCCGGCCAGTGCGCAAGCCGCCTCGTAGGAGATCGTGCGATATCCCCTGATGACTCTGACGGCCATCACCCTCTGCGGCTTCCGCAGAACAGTGATGGTGCTGGCCGTCAGGTCAGCCGCCCAGATCGGGGCCCCATAAAGGGCCATCGATCGCACGATCCCCACGTACAACCGCCTGCAGGCGGTGCTCGGGTCCCCCAGATTGGGAAGCAGCGTTGACAGCGCCCCCGCCGCGCCCAACAACTTGGGCGCTAGCCGCCGGAAGCCGAAATCCCACCGGCTGTCGAGCACCAATCCCAGGTACTTCATGGTGGACTCGACAGCGATACGGGCCCCCCCGACCACGATGTGCGATCCCGGCGGCGGCGCTCGCCGGGGGCCATGAAAAACAATGGCCTCCGACTTGTTGAGGGCCACCTCCAGGCCGAGGCGCCGTATGCGGCTCACCACCTGTGAGACCGCAGCCGTCGCCAGCAACGCTGCCTCCCTGTGCGAGCTCCCTCGGCCAGTGACCAGTGTGTCGTCAGCGTAACACACCAGGTTCACTCCCGGCCGGAGCTCGCCCCTCAGAGTCTGGCTGTTTCCTAACACAACCTTTCAGCCACGTTATCATGGCTTCTATATTAATGTAGGCTATTTCTAATGTAGGCGTCGCAGAAGAGTGGGGTGAGCTGGACAATATAGGTAAACGCCCGGAGGTACACATAAGTCCAGAATCAGAAGAGCAGGATGTAGTGGAGAGAAGCTCTGACCCAATTCTGGTGTGCCGTTACCATTCATGACAAATTTGACGGACATATAGACAGACAGATACACGAGTGATCCTGTAATGGTTACATTTTGCATTCGGACGTACGGAATCCTAAAAACGCCAACTACTTACTTTCTTAAATCCCATGATTCTTTTCTTTTCATTAAAATTCCCGGTCATTACTAAATAAATGGATATCATTTTAGCGGGTGTGTAATGTTTGGTCTATGTATTTTTAGTATAACAACAAATGATATAATTTAAATAAATTTCGATTGATATAATTTTGTTATTATCATCTATTGCTATAACAACTTATGACATACCTCCAGAAGATATAATCTCACTTCATATAACGCCCAGTTGATATAACATACCCATACTTAACCTAATAATTAAAAGTTAACAAAGCATAAGATTGCTTTGATCTAATGATCATTTTATATCATTTTATAGAATGTGAAATTGGTCTAAATTACGGTCATGACTAAGGAAAGTCGAAGAAACCTCACTAAGTGGGGCTCCTATTTCTGTCTGCAGGGTTTAAAGTAACCTAACATTAATGGGATCACGTGAGCTATATACGCTCGCTTTGCTAGCTCACTCTACCCCCCATTACCCCATTCGAACATAACCTATCCGTGTCGGGGTGCCAAAAGATCTCGAGCTAATAGGCCCTTCTCGCTCTTTTTACAGCGGTTAGATCAAATTTTATTTATACAAAATGATAATTAGGGAAAATGTTGTTATAATATAATGTTGATATACACACTGAAGGATATATTAAATGAAAATGATGTACATAGTGTTGTTAGATGTATTAAACGTTATATCATTTGAACGTTATAGCTTTTGAAAATAGAGCAAATGTTCTTATACTAAATGAGCGGCACAGATAATGTAGCATAAAAGCAGTTATTAAGGCCACCGCGCAGGAATATTATAGTAAGAGAATAACGAATGCTAATTTGTTTTTAATTACTATAATAGCTTCAATAAAGGCATGGACGGAACGTGTAATTTTACGGAAAATTGTGAATGAAACTGTTCATTGGAATATTGAGTCAGGTTATTTACCTTTCTTATGGATCGTAAACGACACTCATAATTGCGAAAGTTTGAAACCACATTAAGCATTTATTTTCTATTGCCTCTACACGTCTGGCTGGAAACAGCTTAACCGATTTAGATGAAACATGGCATAACGGTAGACCGTGACTTGGAATAGGATATTTTTTATCTGGGAAATAATATCCTTGGGATGATTTTCGTCATTCATGCGGGCGAAGCCCCTGGCAGAAGTTAGTAATATTAAAATTCGAAAGAATATTTATTCTGTGTTTGTTTGAACGAATGCGTGCTATAGCACACGGGTGACCTATGACCTGGATACACATGATATACTTTTAATTCCGGTACTTTATTTCCTCGGGATAATATCACTACTACTATACTTTTTACAAGTGCAAAGCTGCAGGTAGACGCTTGAGTACTTCTATTAAAAATAATATAACATAATTAAAATAATTAAATGGGAGTATACAGTGTGAAATTTTAAAGTGTGCATGGATGATCAAATCTGAAACTATGAGGAATATCGAAAAACATTGAAAGGAGTCTTGAGCCCGATTTTGATAAAACTGCATTATTGGATTTTTGAAAAATCGGTTTTCTTAGCCAGGTATCACCGGTTGGGTTTGAAAAAATAACTCTCTATTATTATACCATCCGGAAGAGTACTGATAAGGATAAAATTCTGGGAGTTAATAACAAAACATTTTTATTTAAAAAAAATTAAACAGCAACTGTTTTTTTTTCAAAAATCAGTGATGCCGTTTTTTTCATCAACACCGAGAATCAACAACTTTTGAAAAATTATCAGGTACTGTTTAGGCGGGTACCTTTATTCAGAAATCTAAATTGTAATTTGTTAAAAATTTGCCAACCATGCCACTTTGATCCTTAGTAGCAGCACTTTCGGAAGTAGTAATTAATCTCTATTTAAAATTGTACTATTTTGACTAGGTAAGTTTACAATATTCAACAAATATCTAAATAATGAAAACAGCTGAAACTAGTTGTAGTATTATTTCAATTTTGGTTCCAATTAGTGCGTACATTGAAACCAAACCTTATGGACTTTTGTGGTGAGTAATACCTAATCAAATATTTGATTTCAACTCAGGGCTGGTTATGAAAACTGAAAATCAAGCTATTGGAGGTAATCTTCCGAAGGCTAGTTAATCCTCCAGTCAACCAGTGAGTCAGTTATCTACATCTACACTAATATTATAAAGAGGAAAAATTGTATTTTTGTGTGTGTCTATGTTTGCAATGAATAAACTTAAAAACTACTGTGCCGATTTCAAAAAATCTTTCACTATTGGAAAGCTACATTATCAGCGAGTAACATAGGCTATATTTTATCCCCGTATTCCTACGGAAACGGGAACTGCGCGGGTAAATCCGCGTGACGTGTGCTAGTTTTCAGTAATCGGATCATGAAAGAATACCATGAAAGAATAATATGGACATTAAATTTCTGAATAAATAAGTGATCCCATTAGAAAAGTACAGTTCCATTAGAATCAGCATTTTAAATAAAAAAAAATACAATGAGAGTTCACAACGAGTTATAACTGTTTTTTTTCCGGCAGTTTTACCAATCTCAGGAATATCGAACGATTCCGGGATCTGGGATTCTGAAAAGCATGTCCGTATTATACTTTCGTGGGAATAAAAGTGAAGTTTAGGTATATTAGCGCCTGATTATCCGATCACTGGTTATTATCGACACATATCGATAGATGAATAGGGTTTTCTTTATTGATTTTTAATTTAGAATATTATTTTTAGGCTCTTAAGTAAATATCAACTGCTGCTTCATACCGAGGTAAACAAGCACTTGCCTTAAACGTTTCCCCATCGCTAGAAATTTCTCCTGTATCGTGAGTGCATATATAAACATACAAATTCACATACACAAACAGCCAGACCCGGAACAACTATTTGTAGGCTATACAAATATTTGTTCCATGCGGGAATCGAACACGCAGCGCTATCAATCGCTCAACCACTGCACCAACCGTGTTGTCAAATTATAATTCTAATTTTGAATACATTTTTATATCGTATTAAAATCATCAGTGACGGTCACACGCTTACTGTTTCACTGCTAGGCAAAGTTCTCCATACAATTTTTCACCTTTCTAGACCACATCTTGCAAATGCCTAAGGAAGATATCCAATTCATTCCGCAGGCTACAGATTGGTGCCCCAAAGAGATGTCAACATAGAAGACGGGGCCCGCTAGGGCCGGAGCCTGCCAGGGTTGCGGAATTTGTTCGAAAGAGTCACAGCGGCCCTGGAACGCAAAGGGCTTTATTTAGAAGGAACACGGATGGGCTTTAGTCAGTAAGAGTCTGACACGCCCTTCCGCTCCACCCAGAGCGGAAGAAGTCATCTGATGATTTTCCATCCTTAAAAAAAAGGCTACAGACTGGTATATTAATAAACCAGCCAGATTTAGTACTGTTTACTAAATAGGATCAATTACGTTTCCAGATTGTAACGACTGCTACCTTTGATGAAGCAAAATACCTTAGCATCATATTCTCTTTCATAAGCCGCTTTCCCGAGAACAGAACTATTTTTAACCCGCTACAATAGTATTTACGACTATAATATTCCTTATGATAATAAATAATACTGTTAATATGGTCTCGTTAACTTGGTCCATGGAATTGAACACACGCATGATGTGGGCGTTTCATTATTTTACACGAGTGTTATAACTAAGGGAGATATTATTATATGACGGTTGTGGTGGTATAATTACATGGTGATAATAAACATAGTACAAAAATAAACTGAACTGTGTGTCATTCATTATTGTCCAAAGTACAAAAATAATGTGCTATTTTCTCTCTGTTATTAGTGGGAGTATCTTTTTCTTCAATTCAATCAAGGGGATCAGTACACTAGAGTGGCTGACCTCCACAACCCGGCAACTAAGTAACACAATTCTGTACTATATCTGGCAAGTCCTTGGCAAGATTGGTTAGGCTCACTTAGGCCTCGTGTACATAGATGCGGGGCGTCGAGCGTCGCGTTCGGAGACGTGGCCCGCACTAACTTCAAACATATAACGTTGAATGAGAGCGGTTACGGAGAAGCGATTTTACACGTGTTTAGTTGAAACGCAGGCGGAGCCAGCGGTTGGCATCGCCGCGTTGCACGCGACGTTTATCGCGGCGGCGCACGCAGCGTTGCGACCATCTATTCCTGCAATTTTCCGTTCACGGTAAAACGTAGAGACACCCGCGGCAGGGCCCGCGGCGTGCATTGCCATATGTTTGTGTTTGTGTTGCTGGCTGCTGCTCGCACCCTCCCACTTGTCTTTACATGAAAAACGTCTGATGCGCCGCGAAACGCCACGCGTCTCCATGAACGAGGCCTAAGGGACTTGTCAGATTTTTGGCTTCTGAGAAAACATATTCTAGCAACCCCGAATAAATTGAGATAAAGACAGAGAGATAGCAAGAGAATGACGACAATATTAAGATAGGATAAAATTGCACGTAAACTACTGCTAAATGGTTACTAAAAGCTGAACAAGAAAGAATTTAAGTAGGAGTTAAAGTACTAAAATGCATCGTCTAATTTTAGTTATAACCTTCATAAAATGCATATTAACCTTTATCTCGGTTATACCTAACCCCGTTGCAAACAGATAGTTTAATTCAGCTTTAACTCAATTACGCTGGATTGCTAAGGAAATTCAATTTAGCTTTCTAACCTTCAAAGTTAAAAGATCAAACGAATAGGTGTCCGCAGGTAGGTTACCGTTACAGTGGAAAGAGAAAACACAGTAGGTAAACTTTGTTATTTTTGTGAAAGTTTGACCATAATTGATGAGACGTAGGTAAGGACTGAAAGAAACAAAAATGTTAGAAATGACATCTGTTTATTTACGCCTTACATGACTCAGAAAATTAGAAAACATTACACAAAAAAATACATTAAAATCGCGCAACAGATTTTCACACGATGCCACTCACCACCACGAAGGGCGAAGGTAGCGAATGGTGATACGATGACTGCGCCTGTCCGTGCTGATGGACTTCAATCAGTGGTGCAGCCCAATCACAGACATTGGAAAGGATGCCGACAATGTAGGTACTACAAAATCACTGTTACAGTACAGGAAGAAAATTGAAATTGTCCCACAAATCCTTATCCCACAGTGATCTGCACTGTATGTCCGTGTATATATGGCCCGCTAGGCCCAGAGCCTGCCAGGGTTGCGGAATTTGTTCGAAAGAGTCACCGCGGCCCTGGAACGCAAAGGGCTTTAGAAGGAACACGGATGGGTTTGACACGCCCTTCCGCTCCACCAAGAGCGGAAGAATCATTTGATGATTTCCCATCCTTAAAAAAAAAAATGTCCGTTTAAATCTACAGACATCGAGCGTGCCAGACAAGTGGTGCGTGCCGTCTTTTCGCGTATGCGCGGACGTGTCACGGTAGATGTGAATACGTTCAAACACAGTTTTTAGTAGGTACAATATTATTTTATGTAGGCACGTTTCTAGTATGCTCGATGTCTGTAGATATAAACGGAACTTAATTTAGTGTCTCGTGTGTAGGGGCGGAGGTAGCGCGAGTGCCACTCGTCCGTATGGTCGGGTTGTGTACTACGTGTGTTAGGCATTAATCATTACGTAAAAGACATTGCAACATGAGATCCACTTCACGTCTTGGGTCGTTTGAGATAGTAACCCTAAATTCTTTATCTACTACTACAGGTCCCGCCGAACTTCGTACCGCCTTAGAATAAATTTTGGCGTGTTTTTGGTCGCGGCATTGTTAATGATAATATTGGCACGATAAGCTAATAGAAACTAGAAACAAACACATCAACCGGTCAACTAATCTTCACTTCTAATTGTCAAGTTTTCAATCATACTTAACCAAAGATAACATTACGTTTAACTGTCAGTTGCGTTTTGTTATTCCGTGTCAGTTGCGTTTTGTTATACCATTTTTAACAAATGATCGGCTAGACTGTTTTGTAACAAAACGGGATAAAAAGACTCCTGATTCTAAGCTACCTCCCCACCAATTTTCAGCCAAATCGGTTCAGCCGTTCTTGAGTTGTAAATAGTGTAACTAACACGACTTTACTTTATTTATATAGATTACTTTTGTTACTTTGTCTTTGTTGCTGTACGTTTGTGTCGGTGCCGAATAAATGTTTTCTATTCTATTCTTGCTCGGCATTCTGTGACAATCTAACTCAGGTTTTAAGTGAACGAATCGTACTTACGTGACTTTCGTGTAATGGCCACCTTGACAATATTTAGGTAGATCCTCAATAGGCACAACGGTTCGAAATTCATAATGTAACCACCAGCCACCATCTCATGATGGAACAGTCACTGTCGAAATGCATATCGTCTACATATATCAGCGCATCGATCCTATGATCATATACAAGAGATGGTAAGGACAAGCTGCACATATTGAAATCCATGGTCAATTTATACTATTGATCATAGTTGTCCTACTGTTCAATAAGTACCCATTTTCAGGTAGGTTATAGAAAAGGGGTCGGTGTACGTGACCGGCCCTTTCTGATTCAGTATTTATACTCGGTGACCTGGTACAATAACTGGAAAAATTGGTGTGTTGTACGTGCTTTGAAAAGTATTGTGAATGAAATTGTTATTATGATTTGCTAGCGTATGGAGGGACTTTGGTATAAAATGATGTCATTCATGCATACTGAATAATATTCAATTTGGTTCCATCGCATATTTATAATGCTCTTACGTTTTACCAACAATTTGGGAAGTTAGCCGAAAAATGTTTTTGGTAACTCTTTAGAATACAAATGGATTTTGGATAGAACTGAAATGAGAATTTTGTATACTACATCCTGCAAAAATTTATTAATAGTGGTCTCGTTTTTATTTCTTCTAATAATTTTATTTTTGGTATAACTGGTATAAGGATATCAGGGGGGAGGCTTTTGTCTAGCAGTGGGACATAATAGGCTAAGGAAAAATAAAACTTACTAAAACGTGGGTAGAAATGTTTGTTTGGAAAATATGTAAAAAGGCTATCGCTGAAAATAGGTTTAAAGATATTTATTCTCAAAAAAAGACACAAAGTCACTTACATGAGAACAATGTTTACCTTATGCTAGGTATATTGAGTTCGTCAATAAAATAAATATTGAGTATTTCACTCATCCAATGCATTCCCATATGTGTAATTATTTATTTCGTTATTATTTATTTATTAAATATTGGGCTAATTCCTTCTTAAATGCATTGAATGAGTGTACATTTTTTATGCATGACGGTATATTGTTGTACAACTGTGCTCCTTCAAATGTTAAATTTTTTTTACCGAACTTAGTTCTCATTTTTGGTAAGATAAGTAAACTAGCTCGACGTGTACTACGTTGGGATACTTGCTTGACTTTAGTAAACGACAGATTTGTCTGTATACTTTTGTTGAGAGCTTTCCGGATAAAAATACAAGTGTTGTAAATGTATAGCTGTCTAATGTTCATTATTTTTGTTTCTTCATACACTGTGCTTGTTGATGTTAAATATGGATAGTTAAAAATCATTTTTATTAATTTGTTTTGTGCAACCTGGAGATTATCTAGCTTTGTTTTGGCCGCACTGCCCCATACTTCAACCAGATAAAGCAGGTGTGGTTTTACTAGGGTGTTATAGATGGTGTGACGCAATCTATGTGGAAAATACAAATCAAGTTACGATTAGTTTGGTTATGGTAGACAGCATACCATCGTTAAATGTTCAGGTTAGTGGACTAAGATCCCAGAGCCAGACCTCCCTTATTTTTTCACTTATAAAGTATGTGTATGTACCTGCTAAATTAAGACTACACCGACGGCCGATTTCCAGGCATCAGATACTAAAGCCATTAAATCATTTTTTATAAGTCTGGGTGCTGATTTTTATGTATATTATACAGAATATTGTAAAATTATTAGGAATTAAATAATATTTTAATGAGTGATTAGTCATTGTAATAGTTTAAGAGCTGGTCGCCACCTCGAGTGAGATGCTATTTACAAGGCTGAAATATGGGCATTGTTTATTTTGTAGGTGCAAATAGCGAAAGTTAAAATCTGCCAGAATTTGGGAGGATGCAAAACTACCTCCTTGACTACTGAAATACAAAAATTGGCTGTCGGCCCAAGCTAGCATGCATGCGTATGTTAAAAGTGCATACTAATACTACTCTATCCCACATATTTTGTTAGTGAGAAAACAAGGGAGTTCTGGCAGCTCTGGGATGTCAGTCTATTGGTAGGTACTAATCTATATCTTCTTCTTCTTCTATATAATAAAAATGCATCGCTAAATGTGTTGCTAAGCGCAAAACTCGAGAACGGCTGGGCCAATTTTGCTAATTCTTTTTTTGTTGTTTGTTATTATCAGGAGAAGGTTCTTATAAAAGAAAATTATGAAAAAAACATTAATATCCGGGCGAAGCCGGGGTGGTCCACTAGTTATCTCATAAAAATGGGTAATTTCTTTGGGATAGGGATCAAAGCTGATATTTTCATCTTAGTAGTATTCTGACATTTTAATAGTATTTTGACATTTGAATTGAATTTTGATATTTGAATTGTATATTGACATTTGAATTGTATCTGGACATTTTAATTGTATTTTATCATTTTGATTTGCTTTTAACCTAGTGTGTTTTATTAATTGTATATTGACTGAATTGATATTTTAATTGCATTGAACTGTTAATAATTCGCATCCTATTCATCCACTTAAATTTTGCATGTCGAATCTTGGGCAGAATGTATATGGCTCAACTTTAATTCTCACGACCTCATTTGTATACCTGCATTCTAGCAAATAAATAATTTCATTTCATTCGAAGAAAAATCTAGCTGAAAATAAATTCAACCCCACAAGCTGAAAGCCACGGCTCTAATTATCAAACTTCGAAACTCCTGTCCAAACTTATCCCACATGAAGTTCATTGACTCCAAAGCTTCCAGATTTTTCCAGCACTATTCCAGTTCACACGTCCATCCCTGAGGAGCCATAGTGTTGAATCGCCGCTCAGTCCCCAACTCCCAACTTCATATAAATATTTTATCTCACCCTCGAGAATTTATTGGACTTTACTGTACTTTTGTTATAGGGAATGGGTGAGATCCAGACAGTTTAGTTTTCACAATTTTCTCATGGCACTGTTTATTGGTTACCTAAAAAAGTTGATTCAATTTCTGCTTCTTGATAGTAGCAGAAACTTTATTACAAAAAAACACTACAAAGTTTTTTGGTTATTTCTTCGTATTTTGATACTTCCGAAATCAAAGTTATTTTATACTTTGTAGTGTTTTTTTGTGGAATTCGGTTGTATTTTATTTGTATTTTTTTTAATTTTACCCCACACCTAACTGAACAGCACAAACTAACACCACTGGAAAGTCACAGGAAAGCGAAATACGCAAGTTCGTTTACTGGGATGACATGTTTTTTCCAGCTATTTTGATTTAAAAACCAAACTACTGAACCAATTTTGAGGAGATTTCTGTCGGACCAATTGGAAAGTATATCCTTTCACATAAAAAAATAATGTTTCAAATTGGCTCTAAAATAACGGAGTTATCACGCAAAAACAAAAACAACAGAATTGAGAATATTTTCCTTTTTTTTGAAGTCGGTTCAAAATAGGCCACTAGCTTTTTATCGAAGTGTCAGTCCGATTGGTTACTGGAATCATTACTTTCTGAGATTACTTCTTATAAACGAACAAACAAAGAATTATGCATCGTTATAAAAAGAACTTGCAAGGCTTCCCGTGGTTACCTAAAAACCTAAGTCACAATTCTCATGTTTGTGTGGAATGTAGAACTGTTTGAAGTTTTTTTTTTTATCTTTTAAAACAAAATACTTTTTTGTTAGATAGAGGTAGATTAGTAAAAAAAGAAATACTTTTTCTGACGCATTTGAGTAAAAATATTCCTGCTGTTTTTATATGTTTAGTTTTTAGATGTCTTATGAAGCTTTTTTGAGTGTATTACCTAACGACGTGTATACAGAATGCTAAGTATGACAAATCGTTGTCAAAGATAAATAATGCGTCAGTTAATAAGTATTTGCTCAGAAAATATAAACCTCCTCATCATCATCTGCCTAGCCTTTTCCCAATTATATTGGGGTCGGCTTCCAGTCAAACCGGATTCAGCTGAATACCAGTATTTTACGTTGAGCGGCTGCCTACCAGATCTCCACAACCCATTAACTGGGTAACACGGTACTCCTTGGCAAGACTGGTGTCAGATTATCTGGCTTCTGACTATCCGTAACGACTGCCAAAGATCTACAAATGACAGCCGGGATCAACGGCTTAACGTGCTTTCCGAGGCACGGAGGAGTCTCGGTATGTTAAGATGGTCACCCATCGACAGACCAACCTCGGCAAGCGTTGCTTAACTTTAAAGATCGACCCATGCGGCTGTTATTATTTAGCCACGAGCTCCTCAAAAAATATAAACCTCCTGTTTTGCGTATTTACTTGTTTAAATATATCTTTAAAAAAACATTTCTAAATATAAATGTATATTTGAAAAGTTAAATAATCTGAATTAATTTTAAAAAACCGTAGAGATTTCATTTGTTGAAACCTGTCTGAGCTTATTACCTAACAATGTTTATTCAAATATTTATTATGACAAATTGTTGTTCAAGATATATAACGCGTCAGTGGAATATTATTTGCTCAGAAAATGAACCCTCATTTTCGCATATTTGGTTAAATAATTATAAACATTAATATGTCAGGATTATTTAAGACTGTAATGCACACATTTCAGCATAATGTGTCAAGTAATTCAGCTTATTGTTTCAAATTAATATAGTGAATTTAGAATATTTACTGTTGTGGGATTTTGTGATGGCACAGTCATTTAAGTTTCATCTGACTTGATTCTTGTTGGTTTTTATTGAAGGTGGAGACGTCAGACGACGATACGATAATAAATCAAAACACTGGCAATACTAGTTCATACAAATATGATGTCGTTTATCACAGATTTTATGTCACTAAATGCAACAGACTGCTTGGGATATTTCGTTAGCATAATAGTCACTATCCTTGACTAGTTTGAGTTTTTTTGACGTTTCATGTAGTTTGTTTTTAATTTTGGTGACAGGATTTATAATAGTTTCAAAATATTCCTATAAACCAGTATTGCCAGTGGTTTGATTTATTGTCATATCGCCGTTTTCACCTTGTATATTTCTTAACTGGCACAATTATTCCAACGGAACATACTCCCGGGATATAAGTACCCTTTGTCCTATTCCAGGACATGGTCTACCCGTATGCGAAATTTGATCCAAATCCATTTAGTCGTTTATGTCTTTTCATAAAGTTCTCAACGTCTAAAATCCTAAGTCACATTTTTATTTTCTGTGTCATGTACTGTAAAATACTTTGTACTACTGTATAAATTCAAGTTAACAGACAGATGTGTTGCTGGGGAGTTTGTTGCGCCACTTCTTCTTCCCAGCTAAAACTCTAGGAAGTGGTGACGGGCGGGCGTTTTGGGGCACTGTCTTTATGTAAAACTTTGACGTTCAAAAAGTGCTGGCACTCAGCCTAATTTGAATAAATGACTTTTGATTTGATTTTGATTTTCTAAATAGATCCTGATGAAGTCTAAGTCTCGAGTGAGTCTATAAACGTTAAGGTGGTATTGATTAAATTATCTTGGGCAGTTTAAGCAGTAATGAATATGATTTCGGTAATAATATTTGAAAATGTTGAATTGTATTGAATCAGCGATCTAAAAGACGAGAGCGTGTCCGCCAAGTTCGCTTAGCAAAAGGGACACCGACTCCGGGTTATATTATACAAAACATTTTGACTGTCTTTGGGCCCCCATTGAACAAACATACCAAGGATTGTTAAGTAGCAGATAACTACAAATTTACTATGAAAGCAACTGAAGTAGGATGTGCATGACAGGAAGGAACTTTGTAACAACTAACTAACAGTTACATCTCACTTCTTATATAAACAAGGCCGTTTAAACTTGGCATTATTTCACATTTATGTTTTTAGTGGGTTAATTATTTAACTGAGAACGCATGTTATTTATTATTTATTTATTTAATATGGGTTTGTTCTTGACTCTAGTCTAGGTCATAGATGACAGAGACAAAGTCGACGATGGAGCGAGCTTACCCAGAAGAAGCCTGTTCACTCTAATTTTGAAGAGATTAGGGTTGTATGCGTTCGGAAACATGTTGTACAATGGCATACAAAATGTAATGTCAAAACACACCTTTTTTTTTTCTTTGGCGTTTGAACCGATGCCTATTATTCTGCTAAGAGCACAAGTTTTACTTGTTGACCATCATTGGCTTAAAATAAGTCGTCAAACTTATAAGAAGGTTACCTACATATTTTTGTAAAGTAAAATATTGCTTAAACTCGAGTTCCCACGAAATATAACCCTGAAAAACATGTCAGTCATTAAAATATTCCATCACCAACGAAAAATAAAGTAAGCCAAGCTTTAATCCCTTAATTAACCCTCGCAAATTTTAAATTAATTTGGTTGGAAGAAAAATATGCAAATTAATTGTTCTGTAGGGTCTACCTGACCCTGGATGACCGTGAATAATGCGTGGCGAACTGTCCGGACCGCTGCGGTAACGCCACGTCGAGAGTTCCGATATATAATTACATTTTTGGGATGTTTAATTATACGGGTTGATATAGGGAACGTGCATGGCGAAGACTGTCATGTTCTTTTTTTAACACGCTTTTATTAGCTTTACCTGTATGTATGTATGTATGTATGTATGTATGTATGTATGTAACCGACCCTTTTGAGCTCGATTTTGCCCTACTTTGAACGATCAGATTTAGTTCAAACTTTGCACACCTGTCAAGGATCGATGACAATGCAAGAATTCAATTAAAATATCCGATAATCCTAATTAGATTCGCCAGGATTAATTAATTAAAATTAAAAAATATTCTAACAAAGCAAAACATTATCCATAAATACAAACTTTTTTATTGTTCACAAAAACACACAAATATTCTATTTGAATAACCTTTACAAAAAAAAAAAATTAAAAAAACTAAAAAAACAAGCTTTTATAGAAAAATCCAAATAAAAAACAGAAAATAAAATTTAATAAATTTGATTAAAAAAATGTAAAAAAGAAATGAATGTACATTATTGTAAAAAAGCGTGGGGTGCATAGTGTCAATAGTTATAAACATTTTATTGACAGAAAATGAGTAGAAGAATCATCACTTTGATAATATCTTCACTTTAAATGCACCCTACGGTTTTTAAGATGAAATGACTGAATGAATGAAGATCAAATGACTTCTTCCGCTCTGGGTGGAGCGGAAGGGCGTGTCAGACTCTTACTGACTAAAACCCATCCGTGTTCCTTCTAAAGCCCAGGCCCTAGCGGACCTCGTCTCCTATGCTGACATCTCTTTGAAGCGCGCGTGGAATCTAGTGTTGCAAATTTGTAACTTTTTCCATATATATTTGACATTGACCATTGAAAAATATATATGTGTGTGTATGTGGTGTTGAATATCATTTCCCCGTAGATATATTTTGCTGCAATCTGATGAGGTTCACAGAAGTAGCACTGAGGTGCATTAAAAGTGTTAAGACGAATTTATTGTTCTTGACAGTAATTAATATAATTATGTAAGAAAGATGTATGAATACCTTTGTAATGGTAGCATTGCATTGGCGAATTATAGCTGTTAGGTGTTACTTACGAAATTTTAAATAAATAAATAGTATATCGAAGACATAGATGCTTCTGTGCAGTCATTTATAGCTCCAAGAGCCCACTTTCGATGAACATTCATCTAATGTTGTTAATTCGAAATTTTTATCATAATAATTAATTTTACTAATGGGACCAACACTGAAATCACGAAAAAAAAATCGACTCTACATTTCGGTGCGCATAACTCGACAAAATGTATTAAATTAAATTAAATTTCATTTAATTCGGACAGCAGTGATCCATATTTTGTTAGTATTACAATCAGCTTATATTCTAGTGTAACATAAAAATAGTACATAACAAAGGACGACCAGGCAGGAAAATATATTTCCTACCTAATCAACCTCAGCACAAAAATCATAATATTTGAACAGCTGATTTTTTTTTTCGCGATTTCGGTGTTGCCCCATAATAAAAGTTGTTCATAATACCTAATGAGTACAATGACCCCTTAAAAGATATTGCGTTTATTCTGTTACACGTTGTATAGCTGCAGGCTCCCTATTCTGGGAAAACCTGCAAAAGTCACAGGCACTGTTTCGACTAAAGTTTGGCGCCTGCAAGCGACTTCATTATGAAATGGTGCACTATATTAGCTTTCCGAAGGTGGAAAGGTGGAAATACTGTGAACTGAATAAAGTTTGTTGGCGGCCAAAGTTGGTTTCACGTGTTCCTAGGCTTACCTACGTGCTTTTATATAAACCTGCTTAGCCTTGTCGAATATGCTGGGGTCGGTTTTCATTCTATACTGACGCTGCTCAGTGCCAGTATTTCATGGAGCGACTGCCTTTCTGACCACCACAACCCAGTAGCGATAACCTAACACCTCTTGGCATGACTGGTGGCAGATTTTTTGTCTGTCAGAGTACCCGTATATGCTGTTAAAGATCTACAAATAACAGTCGAGATCAACAGCATAACTTTCATTCCGAAGCACTAAGGAATTTTGGAATGTTAAGATAGTCGGCAAGCGTTGCTTAATCTTCAAGATCAACCGATTCGGCTGCTTTATTTAGCGTGCTCAAGAGTCGAGAGGGAGAGATTTGAGTGATAAAACATTTGCATGTCCACTTCATGTGTCCCATTGCTGTGCAAAAACTTTCCCTATATTTTTTCAAGCACTCTTTTCTTACGCCATCGCTGCTGCCTCTAACAATCCTCTGTGGTACACGTCCGGGGCCCAAGGTACAGTGACAGTCGGCGATTACGCTTACAGCCTACGCATTGACGGAATGGCTGAGGATTTTGCCACCGGTCAGCGCACACTAGCCGCTTAGATACTGTTGAATTCCGGCGTAGGCCGCCGACAAGGCATCCCGCGACGTGCTAAATGGACGACGCAAATGTGGTGTGTATGTACTGCCGCTTGTAAGAAATCCCTTTCGGTGCCACGAAATCAATTTAAAACATTAGAATTTATATCGCATTCCTACTAGATAAGTTTGAATGTCCTTTGGTAAAAATTTAAATCAGGTCGCTTTTTCATCTACAAGCAACTCGCATGCGAGTTTAATTAGATCACGGGGCACAATCGAGCAATTGATCTTATTATACTTGGTAGTCCTCAAGATAATGCAACTTGCATGCGAGCCGCTTGCAGGTGCAAACGTGGCTGAACGTTTGTCGAAAACTCTAAAAAGAAATTTTAAAGCGTAGTATTCTACCGTCCTACGGTAGAATACTACGCTTTAAAATTTCTTTAAGATCATTTTTCACAAACTTAGCTACAGTTTCATAAATCAACAAAAGAGATACTTCTTCAAAAGATGCTTTATAGTCAAGACTGCGTCGTCGATTTATTTCCATCGTCTCGACACCTAACATTTCTATTTGTAGTATTAACGCTTCTCCAAGATATAAATATCGTCCCGGGGAGTAACGCAGGTGTATTCTTCTTGTATTTTATAGGAAAATATTTTTCTCTGTGACGGCAAAAATGCAATTCAATTCATACTTTTATCCAGATTACTATTTTGACGAAGAAACAACTTTAAAATGGGACCGTAAATTGATGCCTGTTTTTTTGCGTTGATGGCACCAACCTAGCAATCCAAATAGACTTATTCCAGAGGCTCCGGTGCGCTAATGCCGTCATGATTCCACTGTGAAAAAGGAATAGTGCTATAAAAGCATGTTGCGTCCTTCAAGTATAATCTAGGCCACTGGGTTTCCGAAGACCTTAAAAACAACCTGGATATTGAGCGTTGAGCTGTCCTCTGCCATATGTTGGCTCGGAGATTTGCGAGATGCTCGACTGACTTAAAGGCTGCGCTGTTAAGAGCGTATTTGTCAGTCGTTTTGTACATGCAGTCTGTGGGTCAACTAATACCCAGAAGGCATACAGCGCATGCCTTCAGGGTATTGATGGGGTTCCCGCGTTACTGTAGTGCTTCCAGCATGTTCGCAGAGGCGGAAATTGATGGTTTTCACGCAATCATGCGCAAGAGATGCGCCTCCATCTTACGCCGGGTACGCGTCAGCCCCAACAGCATCCTGAAAACTATAGCGGGCAGGTGGGACAGGGACATTGGATATTATGCTTACATGTCACTGTGGCTTAGGTATACTTGGATTAGATATATGTAGTATATAATTGTATTTTTTCGGTAGTTATAAGTACTAATACTAGTTTCTAAGTTCTAACCAATGAATAGACTCTGTCTGAATAATAAGTTTTTTTTAAACGTCTTGTGTAGTTCTTCACTGGTATCATGATGGTTGAAGACGTCTTAGGAGGGCCCGTGAATATTTTCAAAAGGTTACCAATCAACCTCGATTCTACGGTTGGAACACGAAGCAACAAAAACTCTTGGAGACCCATGGGTCTCCAAGAGTGAAAAGTGTTGACGACACCATGGTGTCGTCAACACTTTTCATGTAAAACAACCATCGAGTGTCATGTACTACTAAAAGTTGAAAGTCCGTGACATTTCTGACATAAAAAACTTGTCCACAGCGCAGATTGCGTGAGCACAAATATATTATTAGTAATGGTATCTCGAGACGCTGCCGGCGCCGCGCCGCAACAATGCCACTTTCTGTGGCTGGTAGCCATGCATTTAACAATAGTATGTACAGTCAACAAAGCTACTTGGTATCAAGGCAAAAATATTTTTTGAAGTGATAACTTCTTATGGGAGGGTAAACCGCTTCGTAACGGCGCCAGTCTATCTGGCTTCCCTTTCTCTCACGCATACGGCAGCGGTAGGCAGGCTTTTCCTCTCTCACTCTAATCCACAGCGCTAGTCGTATTTCGGACAGAAGCTTCCCATATTAAATAGTTCAACTTAGATAAGTTTAAGTTATCACTTCTGTCGGGCGTCCCGAGACGCACGCGTTTTTTTTTTTCACTGCACTGCCAATACCTATTTATTTCTAATGTGTGCATTATAACTTTTTAAGGTTATGACATACTTACAAGTGTGGTGTACAATAATTGTCTACTCATCACACTCACAACATTGTTTAAAAGTAGTTGCAAGTTAGCTGCCTGTATACCTAATAGATTTGTTGACTGTACCCCCCATTCAACCTTCCACTGTCCCGTTCAAAACATTCGTCCATATATTTCAACAAAAAACAGAGCGACTTTGCTAGAAGTTTTACCTTATTACACCCACGTGTGGCCCTTTTATTATTAGCCAAACGTCCCGAGGCCTCCAAGTCGCAGGGCTATGTAAAATCGTTCCAAATACGGCTCACTCAACGGAATAATACTGAACCTTTAACCTCTAATCGTAATTATATAAATTCAATCGTAAGATATCGAGATACAGTTGGTTTTCGTTTGCAAGGGTTTCATTTTTAATCCGGTCTGAAAAGTTTTCTATTGAATAGTGAAACTTCCGAATGACCGACCATTATGATAGTTAGGTTTAGAAAAATGGATCCTTTGAAAGTATTTTTGAACGCCTTTTATGTTTCTAGACAAGAAAGATATTTTTTTTTTGTATTTAAGATCAGAGTTTAATCCATCTAAGAAGAGTTTTTCTTGAAAGAATTGTCTTTTCTGTTTGCTCTATTGTTGAAAAAAACTAAGCTCACATATATTGTAGATTGAAAATTGAAGTAGGGTTGATTTTTTTACCGCCAAATATCTTTCTCCAAGGAATGAAATTAATATTAAAATGTTATAATAATTAATTGCACACGTCAATCTTACTTCTCCATTTTAAAATTGTCTCCGTAATATTCTCGTCTTTTTAAGGAGCCTTCGAGCCTTCACATTCACATCGCAGTCGTAAACTGTTAAAAACACCTCTAAGGGGATAGAACCTTTGTGGCATAGCACCCCAGATGCCAATTTTTATTTTTTTTAAAGTTGCGACGCACGATATGGCATGCATATAAACCATATATGCAGCAGTCAGATCGTGCATCGCAAATTGAGAGTACACTTCAACAAACAAAAAATGTTCGGGACATGGTGCCCTAAAGTGGCACGTTGCCGAGATATATAATAATAATAATAATAATAATTTAATTCAGAACAAAATTCCATATAAAAAGATTAGTAAGACTTAACAACTATGTTAGTACCTTAAAACTACTTATTTATTTACCTTAAATTATATCTTACAATGTTCACACTATGCACCCTATTCCAGTTCCGCACAATAGGGCACTCCACCCTTTCCGGTATAGGGTTTAGAAGGCCATTGGGGCTGCCCCGCACACGACACATCAGAGAGGCCACTCTTTTGCGCACAATAGCCCAAAAGCCATCGGTGTTGGCCTCCGCAAACATCCCTGACGCACTACAGTATCGCGGCAACCCCATCAGCATCCTAAACCCATTATTGTATATATTATCGAGGTAGAACTACCATATGACAATCATGACTATCATTAAAAATTACGAAATTATGTGCTTATATGCATTAGATTAAATTCAAATAATAGTTCCTAGGCTTGATTAAATCATTTATCAGAAGAAAGTAAAAATAAGAACACGTGAAAACCACTTGCCTAAGAACTTGCCTACTAACTCGCATCAAAAACGCAAAAATAATTGATATGAATCGTTAAATCAAACCGACAACTATTATTTTAATACAATCATATAATAAATAATACAATCAACAATACAATAACATAATAAATTGATCAATGTATGTTTACAAAATATTGTAAAACTTATATTTGAAAAGAGTAGTTATGGAGTTTCTTGTCCGTTCTTCTCTATAAGAATCTACTTTTTGTGAATGGAATATTTTAATTTCAAACTGTAAATTTGACGTTCAAAAGTGCCATGCAATGGTCTAGTTGAAATAAATGAATTGACTTTGAAATCTACTGCTAGAATCTCTTGTGTATATTCATTTGTGTATTAGTCATTTTTTTAATCATTTTCATTTGTCTCATATGGCGACTTTGCCTCTAAATATCTTAGCACCGTGACACTTTGGGGCACCATGTTCCTAACAATTTTTGTTTGTTTAAGTGTTCTCTACCCTCATATATGTAAATGTTTCATCGTGCGCCGGAAATGTTCGAACCTCTTTCCTAACATTTTAACCGACTTTAAAAAGGAGGTTCTTAAATCCTGTTTTTTTTTTTATGTTTGTTACCTTATGAGGTAACAAACATAAAAAAAACTCAATCATTTATGAACTGATTTAAAAAAATATTTTTTCATGTGAAAGATTCATTTAGACGTTCCAGTTGGTCCCATAGAAATTTCATCAAAATCGGTTTTGTAGTTTGGTTTTTAAATCAAAATAGCTTGAGGAAATAGAAAATACATCATCCAAGTAAGTAAACGAAATTGCTAGTTTTGCTTTCCTCTTACTTTCCAGTGGTGTTGTTAGGTGTGGGATACCTACCACTAAAAATGTAAAATAAAAAGCTTTTTTACAAAAAAAATACAACCGACTTCCAAATAAAAAACACTACTTAGTATAAAATAACTTTAATTTCGTCGGTGTTAAAATACTAAGAAACAACCAAAAACACCGACTTCCGAAATTAAAGTTATTCTTATTTTATACTTTGTAGTTTTTTTTATTTGGTTGTCAGTAGTATTTTTTTTTTAAGTTTTTTTGACTTCAATGTTTGTCTGATAATGATATTGTGACTTAAATTTTAACGTTTTTAAGTTCGAAAATTGGCCTTTGAAATATTGTTGCTACTACAAAGTACTAATTAACTAGCACACAAGTCCGTGACTAATTTATATAACGCTACTCAAATAACTCAAGCTAAGCGGATATGGACTAAAATAGTCCTGTTTCGTGCCTACAACATTGTGCCTAATTGGGTACTTAGCGATACCATTGCAATGAATACGTTATTATTATCAAAACATTTGCTTAACGTGCATGGGTATCGCGTGATAGATTGGCGATTACCGTTTCCTTGGGTTTAGTTTCTAGACGTTTTTATAGTCCATCAAGTGCACACTGTATGCTATAAACACCACTTACTAAAGGATTTTTTATTAAGTGGGATTGGACGTACAATCACAGCCGTCACAAGTGGCCATGGGTCTTTTAATAAACACCCAGTCACTGACAGCCCACTCTGCAGAGCCTGCGTGGAGGAGGATGAGACAGCAGCACACCTGCTACTAAGCTGCCCGGTAGTCGCTGATTACAGGGCTGAGTACTTTGGAAACCCAGGTTCCTTCTGTGAGATAGTAGGTAACACCAAGGCGTTGCTGGCCTTTCTTGGGGAGCTAGGGTGAATCGAATGATACATTTGTCCCATCTGCAGGCAAAATACGCGCTTAGTCGTGGAGTTGCGGAAACCAGCCCGAGTTACATAAGTGGGATTGAGCCTTACATGTCTACCGCATGTTAAACGACAAATATGCAAAATAAACGACTTAATGAGTCTCAATAAAAGCCGGAAAACAACGCGGCTGACCAGGGCAAAGATGGCGGCGCGACTCGACTCCTAACGAAAAGACAGGCCCGAACTAGCAAAGGACAGGTGTTGTGTGGAAAAGGGAGAAGAAGGCATTTGCCCAGCAGTGGGAGAAAATAGGCTAGATAAATATTGTTGATTTATTGCTTAGAAAAGCAAGAAATGCGTGATATAACGCTTGCTATATTTTCAACTATAGTCAAATTCTAGTCATTCTAGTCATCCGCAAACTGTCAAATAAGCCTCAATTTCCCATTGATGTATTAATCAATGCACATTTTGGACAAATGCGAATGCGAACGTTGCTTAACCCTTTGACCGCCAGAACATAAACGCATCGGCGTGCCCCCGACGCCAAGCCACAAATTTACCGTACTTTTTGTCACGTATTTGTGACTTTGGCGTACAGGGCACGCGCTTGCTTGTCACCTATACGTGACAGTGGCGTTCAAAAGGTTAAAAGTAGGTATATATAAGTTGTAGAATTGACCCTAAGATATGACTCGTTATTGTTATTAATTATACTGACGTAGTTTGCTAATTACTCCAGACGAAAATTTTAAAAGGCAAGTTTGCTGATCATTCATGTCGAGATTTATTCATCTAAAACGTGTTCACGGTTTCTTATATAGGCTTGACATTGTTCTTCAGCAGTTTCAAATTGTAAAATAGATTCAGCCAATTTATTTTACATAACAAATTTTTTTTTTAAATTTTTACCGAATGACGTCGCCTTAAGAGAATATTGCTCAGGTTGTTTCATTTTAATTCCTTGCATGTTTCTTCCTTGAAATTTCACAAACAATTTCATGCACGTTACAAAAACACTATGGACACATTATTGTCAGTAAGGGAATTGATACACAAAGCGGACAGGGCGCGCGGCGGGTGCGCAGACACGGCGCTGTCATGAAAATGTTTGATGTCTGTCCGCGCGTCCGCGGCGCTAAATACGTTCCTTTGACGCCATATATGTATTTTATATTATACAAACATACAAATGTACATAGGCGGACTTAATGTCATATTCTCTACCAGTCAACCTTTAGGTGATGCAGAGAATGGTGTTGCAATATGGTGAATAAAAAGTGATTGATAGTTAAAACTTACAATTTTATTATCTTGTCAGCGCCTTGTCCCTTTCCGCTTTGTATATCAAGTCCCTAAAAATAACATTATAATTATCTAGCGTAAGTTAAGTCTGTAAGTTGGTGCTGGTGGCGAAAAGACTACAATATATCCCTTTCATGGCTATACTAAGAGCTTTTGACGTAATAAGGCTTTATTACGTCAAAAGGATAAAATGTTGGTTTGACATAGGCACTTCTAAATTTAAAATCTTAACATCCGCACTTGACTGGTTCGCTAGTTCATCAAGATTAAAACAAGAAACACCTTATAAAACTCCAAGGTTTTCAACAAATAGGTACTAGTTAACACAAATTTTGTGAACAGAGGTTAATAAACAAATCGTAAATATTTTAGTAATACGGTTTTACGTGGACATGAAACGTAAACGTTATGAATTCGGGGCACAAACTACGTGTACGTGTTCTTTCTTATGATTTATGACGACATTACTATTACGTGATTCTACGTACCGCTATTATAACGTAGCTTTGAAGCTGGTTTTCGTATTCTTGTAGTTTTACATTGAATTTATTCAAGACACGAGTTTTTGTACTCGTTCGTCATCGTATACTATGCAAGAAAAGTTTTATGATAGTCCTTATTATCTATCTATAGTAATATAATATAAGTAATATAAATAAAGCTGAAGAGTTTGTTTGTACGCGCTTATTTCTGAAACTACCAGTTGGATTGAGAAATTCTTTTTGTATCTGATAGCCACATTCATTAGGAAAAATTGGATATGCGCGTACGAAATCGCGGGCAAAAGCTAGAAGTCATATAAATGCCAAAGTGAGTTTATATCTTGTATGGGAAATCATTGAATGACTTCTCCTGCTCTGGGCGGAACCGGAGCCTTAGACTCTTACTACTGACTAAAACCCAACTGTGTTCCTTCAAATGTCCTTTGCGTTCCAGGCCCGTGGTGACTCTTTCGGACAAATTCCGCTACCCCGGCAGAAGATGGTAGGTAGTAGAACTGACTACATTTAAGATCTCGTGCAGGCTACCTCAAAATTAATCTCCGCCTGTTTCTCGTTTTCCCACCTCATCCATATTAATATAGTCTCCTTAACTGGAGCTGGCAAAGTGGCGTACGTCGTTAGGCAATCAATTTAGCCGCAGCCAAGGTTCATTTTGACTGGCCTGTTGGTCGAGTGGTTAGTGACCCTGACTGCTAAACCGGAGGTCGTGGGTTCGATTCCCACCCAGGACAAATCTTTGTGTGATGAGCATGATAATTTGTTCTGTGTTTGGGTGTAATTTGTCTATAATATGTATGTATTTAGAAATATATAAGTATGTTTATCAGTTGTCTGGTTGCCATAGTACAGGCTCTGCCTAGTTTGGGATCAGATGACCGTGTGTGAGTTGTCCCAAGATATTATTATTATTATTATTAAGTACCAGCATACAATGCATCAATTAATTGATTAAGCTGTTATTCCAGGTGTTAATAACCTCTGGGGTCATTTAGGTACAAATCTAGTAGTCTATACTTACTAATATTATAAAGAGGAAAGAGTTGTATTTTTGTATGTAACGAATAAACTTAAGAACTACTGTGCCGATTTGAAAAAATTGTTTCAGCAATGAATAGCTACATTATCAGCGAGTAACATAGGCTATATTTTATCCCCGTACTCCCACGAGAAAGGGAACTACGCGCGTGAAACCGCGTGACGTTCGCTAGTAATAAATAAAGTACTATAATAAATAATGTACTTAGTGAGGTAGATACCGTTTAACAGTCAGACATACAAGTTATCCTGTATGGGTTCCGTTTTTTCATACGGACGTTCGGGATTGTAAAAAGCATTTCAATTACTCCTACAAATTAGACAATCGACATAAGCTATTTTATCGTTTATCTAAACTCTATATGCCGCTATATGCTCTATTATGCTTATGCAATAACAGGCGAACTATTTAAAAATCTTAAATCCTCTTTACTTTATCATTTTAGTTAGGATTTATCAACTGCTGGATATAGGTCTTAACTTTTTCCTGCAGTTTCAGTTTCAATAAGTTTCAATAAAATACATTAAAGCCACGTTTTGATTTATTCTTATCTAATCTTAATATAATAATACGAGATTTTCTATAGATATAGCTAGTTAAAAGCTGTTCGTTTTCTGGTCATTTTTTCGGCTTATTTTTGAGGCCGATCTCTTCTGCTTGTTGCAAGGTATCTGGTAGGGTGTGGCCCAAAGTCTCCGGTGTTAGGAAGATCAGTAGACCTGATAACAGGGCGAAACAACCGAATAGTACGAATGGCAGCTCTTCAAACCATTGGGCACCCTGAAACCAAATCAATATTCCATTTAGAAATACAATATTAGTAAAACTTATAAAAAGTTAACAAGTACAATGGCGAATATTTTTATAATATTTTGTAGTTGATTAGTTACATTCTTCTATTATTACACTAGTATCTGTGTTGATAAATAATTGTATTCAACTAGAAAATAATATGTAAATTGAAAGCAAGATAAATTACAAAAAAAAAAATCGCTGGATGTCAAGAGGACCAAAAACAGATCCTTGTGGTACCCATTCGAAACCGTCTCGCAGTTTGCTTTTAGTTTTTCAAAATAATACTGAAACTCGATAGTGCTTTGATTACGTAACTCCTACGTTCATGAATGTCTTTGACAATCTCGGGGCCCTGGGGTACCGGTCCTTCGGCAGGCGTAAGAGGAACTGTTAATTATTTCCAGTGGAATGAAAATGTTTAACAGTTTAAATTATCCCTGTAAACACTTTGAGAGTATACCAATGGACAATCCTCGGCTGGTGCAGGACTACATACTGCTAATGTACAATCGACACTTACGAATGCGGGTGTGAGCGGCGCAACCATGGAGCCAATCCTTCCCATCATGGACGAGAAAGCGAACAAACTGTGTCTATGTTTCGTAGGGTACAGCTCCGCAGTGTACACGTATACTGCCGTCATTACCATTGCTATCGCCATCTTCGCAATTAGGTAAACTGTCAGAGACACTGCGTATAAATCTGCAGATAAAAATTAATAGATATAATTATTATAGAAAGTTATCAGGGGAAATCACACAAAACATCCGGCTTGCCAAGATAAAAAGAAACTGACTTCATAGAATACTAACCTGAAGGAATAAATATGTACGCAATCTGGCATGCAGCACACAACCAAAACGCTCCAGTCAATACCGGCTTCCTTCCAATCCTGTCCATTAGGAAATATGAAATCCAAAACCCGGGAATTTCAATTGCCGCCACAGCCACATAATTCAAGTATCTATTGCCAGACATGTTGACAGCGTTGAGCGACAGACCGTAGTAGATAAACGTAGTGGTGATCCACCAGATGGGGGAGATGAGGACACGGATCAATATTTTCTTGTGCTGGAATACTTGGACTACCAGCCAAGGTTCACCACCGCGTTTCTCTGCCTCTTCAGCACTGACCCTCAACTTCTCCTGTGCTGTTCGCCGCAATTGTTCCAGAGACTTCTCAGAGAGTTTCTTTCCATTGACTCTTGCTACTTTTCTAAGAAGAGCTTCAGATTCATCGAAGCGACCTTTACTCATGTACCATCTTACAGATTCACTGATGAGCCAGTAGTAGAAGATGGTGAGGAACTGTGGGATGTAGAGGGTCAAAGTCAGCATTCTCCAGTCAGGCACGCCCCATGCGATAAGACCCATCGTTACTTGTCCTAGCGCGAAGCAAGTGTTCATCGCAGCTCCAGCTGCTACGCGGAACTTTGGGCCAACCAGCTCCATTACTGTCATAATAAATCATGTATTAGATGGAAGTCCCAGTCAGTACCTACTATTAAGTAGTATGGTGTGCATTAACACGTTTAAAGAAATCAACGGCTACTGATCCTAAAGCTGATCGTTGATGATGATGATGGGGATAAAAAATCTGATTCATGAATGTTTACTAACAACAGTAGCTATGAAATAATTCAGTTTATGTCTCGTACAATCGTAGAGGAAAAAGATAACATTAATTATTCGAGTATTCATCAACATCAAATGATAATTTCATTGAAAATTTTGCATGTTGATTCATAAAAGAGACGTGGAGTAGTTCTCTATTAAAAGTTGATACTACAAATATTTATGATTGTTGCACGTGGTGTTATAATGCCAATTATTTGATACACGGCACGCGATCGTTTAAACAAAACATTGTTATCATAATTTCAGGTCATAAAGTTTATGGGCCAATCTATCAGGTATTGATATTGATATTATCAAACGTATTTGCACACGCGATACGACTAATTTACATGCTGATATGCTAATTTATCTGATTTTGCACACTTTCTCACTACATTAAAATTGATTATTGATTTTATCAGAACTTCGGCTTAAGTTGCGTATCAGCGTTTACTGCTATTCGATGTTTTATTTAAACTGTCACAATTTTTTTCTAGAAAAAAACATTGCACTTATTGATTCTAGAACTAGTAATAACATAGGATAGTATTATAAATATGTATGTTTAAACGAGTGGTCCCGACAGACGTTGTCCTGTCCGAACGTTTGCTTTGTGTCTGACGAAAAATTGTATATTAAGAAGATATTTATTTTTGTGTTTTTATATTGTGCGCTGTACACATATTTGTTTTGATGTTGGAGAACCCGATTCTGGGTTAAGTTTGCCTTTGTACATAAGCTGTACACTTTCACAACATGTTTTTAACGTTTTGACAATCGCCTTCACCACGCAACCGTCAACAGAATGTTACTTGTCTAGAACCTCTGTTGTGTATGTATTTGTATGTTTTTGAAGGTGCAAAAAAAATGTTAAATACATCAAATTAAAAAAAAGTACTTACTCAAAATGTAAACACAGGAAAACCCTCCAGAACCAAAAGTGGCCTCAATGAACTCAGAGAGCATGAAGCCGAGATAGGTGTCAGCCCAGTACCTCGTGACACCAAGCCAGGCGGTGTTGAATGCGTTGATAGTGAGCGCAACCCTGCGCCCCCATCGATCAGACACGAAGCCAGTGATGGGCAGTGCTGTCAGGGTACCGAATGTTCGCACCGTGCCGATCAGGGAACGGCGCCATTCGTCACAAGCCAGCCCGTACTTACATGTGAACAAAATCAAAATCAATCAATCAAAAGTCATTTATTCAAATTAGGCTGAGTGCCAGCACTTTTTGAACGTAAAAGTTCTACATAAAGACAGTCCCCCAAAACGCCTGCCTGTCACCACTTCCTAGTGTTATAGCTGGGAAGAAGAAGTGGCGCAACAAACTCCCCAGCAAAAACACAGACAAGAAACGATGGTTAAGAATATTTTGGAACTAATATCTATTCTGGCCGCTAAGAATTATTACTGTTAATTCAAAATCCCAGACTTTGCTTATTATCTGAATAACAAAATGTATGGCATTTAGTAGTGTTAGCATGTATATACTTGAATATGCGTATACCTGCAAGCTTGTGCCGACAGTTTTTTTTGTCGTGATATTTAAAACATTATTTCAAAAGTCAAATAGTAATTTTGCGCCCTCCCAAATCCTGGCAGTCATTAGTTTTCGTAATTGACACCTGGTAAATACTGACACCACTCTATCCCACACATTTAATTACTCAGAAAATAAGTCAGGTCTGGGAAGCTTTGGGTTCTTGCTCTAAGTGAACTGGTATGAAAGCAGTTTCCGGTGTTTATACAGACGTCGGATACATTACAGCTTCGTCCTAGTTTAATCGAAAACGCCAATTGACTACTTAAACTCAGATGAATTTTCGGATTGTTTAACATTAAATAATCAAATTGGCCAAGTTTGAGTCAGACTCGCGAGCAAAGGTACGAATAAAATTTTTGTAACATGTCATTTTAATATTAAGTATATATAGACCCTTATAAATTGAGAGTTATATATTTGAGCTGTTTGGGATTGAAACATTAGGCCCTGGGGTCCGAGTGCTCACCAAGTTTTTCGGGATATCAGCAAATGACTTGTTGACTGTTCACGTGGCCAGAGGGCTGGGCTTTTCTTCGGCCAAAGGATCAGCATTACCATTAAACGCGGCAATGCTGCCAGTGTTCTGGGCCCTTTTTTCATTGACAGCAATGTGGATGAATTTTTTGATGCCCAGTTGTTTATTTTGTTTGGATACGCGTTTGTAAATAATTTCGCGATTACTAGTCTCATTGTTTAAGTATTTAGTTGTTACTTGTACATATTTTAAGTTCATTAAATGTAAATAAACACAATATATGGTCTTCTTATAAGTTTTCCTGCTTAGGTAAAGAACTATTGCATTTTTTCAAGATTTTAGGCCCAGTAGTTTCGGAGATAAGGTGGTCATTATTTTTATAATTTATTGAATAACTTTAAAACTATTTGTTTTTAATTATAAATAAATATAATTGAAAACCTCACAATAGGCTCTTTAATTTGATATGTCTTGCCTGAAAAAACATTTTTAGGAAAAAATAAATGATGTATTATTAAATTCTAATTTGTTCCCCAAAAATGTCCTCAAAATGTATATATTTACGTAACGTGTCCGCTTTTGAGTCAAAGAAGTCCATACGTATACGAAATTTAAACAGAATCGGTCCAGTACATTCGGAAAAAATTGGCTGTCACAGACGGACACAGAAAGACACCAGAGTGGTCCTATAAGGGTTCCGTTTTTTACGGATTTTCGAACCCTAAAAATATGGAAAACTCACATCGTAGACCACAGAGTATGTGTTCTCATAGACAAAGTCTTCACATTGCACGCGTCTGTTGCGATCGAAGAGTGAGGCAGGGCAAGTGTTGCTGTCGACGATCCGAAGCGTAGAGTTCACACTCTCGAAACGTTCGCAGTTGTCAAAAGAGCCCTGGCTGGCTCCTTGTGGCGCTGCGTTCGCCAACCAGTATGGGGAGAACGATGTCGGTTCTCCTTCGCACTCCGGAATTAGACATCTGGAAGAGAACACAAAAATCATTAAACGGCTGTGTAGTTATCCAGAGGGCAATGTAGTATTTCTATTTGAATAAGATCAACAAAAATACTACGACGCGATAAAACATGAAGCCGATGTGGACAATAACGGTGCTAATCCACACCTGTTAATACACCCTATTATTTTTAAAACCTTGACATAGTATCTTATGGTGTTAAATAGTAATAAAATAGGATATCTTTCAAATACGAAGAAGGAACGTGAGTAATCCAAACTGACTAATCAATCACTTATTTTGTTAAACATAGGTATGGTTTACTGATGGATTATTGTTTAAAATATGTGTACTATATTTTGCCAATATATGGCGTACAAAATTAATATACACAAGCAATTACAATTACCATTCAGGTGGCATGTCAATAGATAACATTAAAAAAATTATAAATTTAAAAATATATCAGTTAGGTAAACACATTTATACATAGTCAATAAATAAAATCAAAATCTGTTTCGATTCCCACCCAGGACAAATCTTTGTGTGATGAGCATGATCATTTGTTCTTTGTCTGGGTGTAATTTGTCTATAATATGTATGTATTTAGAAATATATAAGTATGTTTATCAGTTGTCTGGTTGCTATAGCACAGGCTCTGCCTAGTTTGGGATCGGATGACCGTGTGTGAGTTGTCCCAAGATATATTATTATTATTATTAGTAAGTCGGAATCGTCATACTTCTGCTTATCAGTAGTAAACTCAGTGATTAAGTACCAACATCTATCTTAAAGGAATTTTAAGAGAGACCTCTTGAAGGATCCCAGACACTCTTTATTTCTAAGATTATTCTTTATTTCTAACTTAATATGCCCTAGTCAAAATAATGCGTGGTCACTAATTGAAGGGCTTGTAAAACCAGCCGTAATGATTTGAAGGCGTTCTTCTGTTATCCAAAAAACGTAAGACATCGACGAGTTATCCAAAGGATTGAAAATCAGTTTGTAATAAACAAATTAGTGAGTTTCTGAACGAAAAGACATAGAGAAAGGTAAAAAGATATGATTGAAAAAGAAAGAGATAAAATGTAGCAGTGTGTAGGGAAACAATTCAAAATAAAGCCAATCTAATTTACCTGGTAGTAATTCTAGAAGTAGTAAACACATATTCTACAGCACTCCATGCGATGAAAAGCACCAAGACCACAGACAATAAGAAAGTCCTCAACTGGTACTTCCCGAACTGTCCAATCTCTTCTACAAGAATAGTGTCTAGTTCTACTTCACGTTCAGCTTCTGGCGGGAGAACTTCAGAGTTCCCGTCTATGTTCCGATTTTTCTGTGAATCCGCCATTTTGTTTTGGCTATTTTCCTACCACGCCAGCCACTTGCGCGTGCAGAATGCAGAATACCGTATTTATAAATGTTTTATCTATTTTATAATAAACTGCTGATAAAGTGGACTATTAATTCCTGCAGTCTATCATCGTGTCTAGAGGCTTAAGCATTTATTAATATTTTATGGGGATTATTGTTTTGTTCAGTCATTGTCACGCATAATGGTAATCACGTGAACATTTGGACCTTATAACGGCCTTTGTACAGGTAGTGAAAATATGCAGTGATTTATCTTCTCCGTTCACTTTTGATCATGTTTTTCTTCTTTATCAACTATTTTCATCTAAACAGTAATTACTGTTTCCTGTGACATTCCGATTAACATCTGTTAAGCTTTTTGCCCAGTCATGCGTACAGACAAGCAGAGCAGTTATAAGTGTAATATTTAATTTATTAAAATAGTAGATATGTGAGTACAGCAGGTTTTACCCGCGATACAAGTATAGTTATTTATGATACTAGTGCGGTAAGTTGGTTTCGAGTTGTAGTCACGAGTTTGTAAAAACCAATTTCTGCACGTGTGCCATACAACGTTTTTCAACACATTTGCGAGAAAACAGTAAATTATAAGTAATGAAACAAACTTTTAGTTTTTAGATATCAGTCGGAAAGTCGCAACAATCTTTGACGTTCCGAATATGAAAATAGCGCGAATTTGCAAATGGCGCCACGTGAGTTAGTGAAAATTACAACTACATCTTTCGCCTCATGTTCTCTTTAGTATTAAAATGAGACAAACGCATTGAGCAAAAGCGCTTTCAAGGAGATTTGATTATTCAGCTTATTTTTTTCCAGTAATGTGAAACTCCTGGGTAGAATTCTTATATTTTTAATTTGTAATTTAAAAAAAACCGTTTCAATACGAAGAAAGAATTTTTCGAAAATATACCTTTGAGGGGGAGTGGAGAAGGACGGTAATCATTGTAATGAAAATAGGGATGTTGCCGAGGTAAAAAAAATATGATTCTATTTAGTCTGTTAGTTAAATTATCGAATAATATCGGACACGTATTTTTTATTTTATCTAATCAATAAAAAATCCGAAGATAAAAAGCATCAAAGTTAAGGAGTTGGGGCTTGTAACGTCTCTTTCCAGTGAGCTGACACCCGTTTGGCATACATACATAAGTATCTACAGCATTTTTTTTTTTTTGGACTTGTCTCTAGTTTAGGTCATAGATGACAGAGACAAAGTCGACGATGGAATGGATGGCTTACTCAGAAGTAGCCTGTTCACTCTAAATTTGAAGAGATTGGGGTTGTATACGTTCGGAAACACAGACGCAGGCAGAGAGTTCCACTCCTTTGCAGTGCGCATTATAAAAGACGTTTGGAAACGTTTAGTGCAAATTGGTGGAATAGCAACAATATTATTTAAAAAAAATAATGATTGTGCCAATAAACAAATAATTATTTAAAATTTTACAAATAAAAAAAAATCCTTTTAGAATAAAGTAAACAGTAACAAGATATTCAACCTTCAAATAACTAGGTCTAGAGTAATCAGCCGGAAGAAGAAAAGCAAGTATGTATTAGTATATCTTCAGGGCCGTAAACAACGAAAAAAAAGATTATCTGAACATTAGCGCCATTGCCCTTGATATCAACCTACTATAAAACATATGCTAGACAGATATTATCTTGTCAAATGATAATTCAATTGGATTAGATAATATTCATAATAATGTAAATATTCAATGTTATGGTGGAACTAGGAAAAGATAATTATACAAAAGGAGGAAATAAATGAAACAAGAAATACATTTCCGTGTACTCCTCGTTGCAACTGGTCTAGTGATCGCAAATATTTACTGCTGAGCCCGAGGTCCCAGGTTCGATACCCAGGTTGTTGGATTTTTTGTAGCACGGAGTTTGGAAGTCAGTGGTATGATATCCCTGTGGCTTGGAAAGCACGAAAAGCAGTTGGTATTGCGCCTGATCTCTCCCTCATCGTGTCGGATTGCCGTCTCATTGGACTACGAGAGCAAAGGATCAGAGAGTGCACCTGTGTTTGCGCACCCACTTTTTTATTTTCTTTTGTAGTTGTTGGATTTGCTCTTGACCTCGATGACGCCTGATGGAAAGCGATGGATGAGGTCTATGATGGAGCGAGCATGCCCAGAAGATACCTGTTAACTCTTGTTTTGAAGGCAGACGGGTTATATGTTGAAGGAAACACATACGCTGGCAGAGAGTTCCACACTTTGCCTGTGCGCATAATAAATGTGGAGGAGAAGCGCTGAGTACAACTAGTCGGGATATCGACCAATTGCGGATGGTACCCAGCAGTACGTCTAGTATTCCGGTAGTTAAATGGCGATGGTGGGATCAGGTCGGGGAGTTCCTGCACACACTCTCCGAAGTATCATCTGTGGAAGACCGTCACCGAAGCTTATCGTGAGCGGAATTCGGTCGGAAGGAATATTATTACACATTCCAACAGAAATTTTAGTTTAATGAAACGTTAACATAACAAAAAAACGTTTTAATATAGGACCAAAAACGGAACCCTGAGGTATTCTACTATTTTAAAATCATCATTTTAAGTTTTTATCGTCATTATTCATCCATTGAGCCTAATTAGAAAGGTAATAATAGGCTCAGATTATAAATATACATTTGTCATACATAATATTTGCTATGTCATCTTGGGATTTTATTGACAATTACTTTGCAAGATATTATGCTATCTTTGTGATCTTTTACGATCATAAATATTGATTAATTTCTTATAATCGGAATGACGCAAACTGTCAATTTAATCAGAAGCTATCTTTTCTAAGATTGGTGAATTATGTCAAGAACCTTCCACCCAATATCTACCTTTTGATAAACAAACAAAGGATTCCTTAAATGCCTTTGATAGCATTACTATTATGTTTTATAAAGTAGAATATTAATAGCAATCAAATGTTCGTCACATTTTGGTATCATTAGAAGTACGATAAGGTACCTGCCAAATCATTCTGTCGACCTGCAAGCTGACCATTTAGAACTGTAAGGTGCCTTTTCCAACAGACAGTAACTTAAAAGTCTATACAAGCAAATCAAATATGTAAATATCAGCTAGGGGGATAAAATATAAAACACATATATTGGGTGGCGGAAGCCATAGGCCAGGCTCCAATTCACTTACAGCCAGCAGGCGGGGACGTATATATGTTATAAACGTCAAACGAAAATTGCAAATGACGTAAGATTGTAAAATATCGCGTGAAATTGTCTACTATTTTTCTTAATAAAACAAATATATCCGATATTGGAAACTATTCAATTTGGATGGGCTATATTGTATACAATAGATTTTTCCATAATATATCGAGAAATAATAATCTCATCAATCTTACGGAGTCTGCAATTTTCCGGTGACATATAAATACATGCAGAGCGGCTCAATCCCAGTCTCCAGGAAGATAGGATCTTGGGGAATGCCTTGTCCGGGTAAGCCACTTTCCATTATGAGTTGTCGAAAAACATTGATTTCCAATCACTTGAGTCAAGATTCAACTAAAAGATTTGCGTACATGAGTGACATTCAGTACCCAATTATTTGCATGGTCCAAAATATATTTTCATAATATGTTATAAGCCGTTTCGTAAAATATAATTAAAGGAAGGTTTTCAATCACAAAAAATGTTCTCAAAATGTTATTCGAGTTTGGGCCAATTACTGAAATACGGATCTGGGGTGTTCTCAAGTCCGGTCATTACGGAATTCTATTCGGTGAAATTATTTAAGAGGTACTTCGGTTTCCGACCCCACGTCGACCGTTGAAGAACGAAAAAATTAAGAGTGTTTAAATATTTAATTATCTTTATTCTTGGCAGTTTGGATAATGTTTGGAACTAATGGTAATGGTAATGTTTGGATCACAGCTCTGCTAGATAAAGCTGAAATTTAACTAATTTCTGCACAGACAAACAGCAATCTGGGCTCTAGTGCTCTAATCATTAACCTTTTGAACGCCAGACCATAAACGCATCGGCATACCCCCGACGCTAAGCCACAAATTCGCCGTACTTTTTTGACACAAATTTGTGTCGTTTGGCGTACAGGGCACGCGCTTGCTTGTCACGTTCGTGAAACAATGGCGTTCAAAGGGTTAAATCCATAAAAAGTAGTTACGTTGTAGCAACAGTCAAAATGTCAGAAGTCCAACCAGAACAATTCGAGTTTCGAATACTGTGAATGTAGATTTTCTTTTAAATATTAGGATACGAGAAAACTATTGATGCTACATAAAAAAAATGTACTACATGATTAAATCTACTTAAAAGTCAGATATTTGAAAAAGATCTAACGATTTTTGCATAATCAACAGTAAAAATGAGTGGGTTATATTAATGTAAATCGTTGTGCTTAATTTTCCAAAACTAACCTTTAAATGGGGTTTGAAGTTTGTGGAGTACCTACTAAATCGACGCGGACAAAGTCGCGGGTAAAGTGCTAGTATTAGAATATTTATCTTTGAATAATTTGTACAGTAAAGAAAACTAGTTTGTTAAACTTTCGAGCTAACCAACCTCTTTTATCGGCTACACTAAACAGTGAACAGTGTGAACTAGAATTAAATCAATTTAATTTCTTCCGTAAAAAGTAAAACCATGGAAGCTACTATTTCCAAAACTAACTTTTCAACTTAAATTAAAACAATCGAGAAGGTTCTAATTTCCTCTTTTCATCCTTTTTGTTTGGACATCTTGAAAAGTAAGTACTAGGCAAACAAGAATAAAGTAGAGGTACCAGGGAAGCATACAACGAAAGGTTGCGTGCGTAGTCGCCGGAACTCAGAACAACAGATTACGCTGAATTTAGAGCGTCGTCGCGCCATTTGTTATTTGGCAAGAAAAACATGCCTCTAATGTCTTTTTGAGGTAATTTATGACTTGACTTTAGAAGTAATCTTTTCATAGTATAGTTATCTGTTCACTGTAACCTGTGGCCTACATTAGTCATGTTTTAATTAATTGGGGTGTTTTTCAGGGGAGGGTCTCGTGACTATGTAATAACGCAACGTTTGGTGAGGTTAGATCCATTATATATCGGAATCCTCCACGCTTCGTAAAATGTTAAGCCCTTGGTCACAACTGCCATTTGTAGGTTTTTGTAGTCAGACGTTATGGTGGTCAAAACCCGAAAAAAAAAACGAGTGAGCCTTACAGCAGTCATTTAGGATGAGTAACATCTGACGTCTCACCTTGGTAAAAAGCAACATTAACATTAAAGTACCAACTGACAGCCAACACGACCACTGCGCGCGCTCATTGGTCAAATCGAATAGCGTGCTTCCTGTTACACACTTCCGTCCCATTTCACGAAATCACTCCCACAGATTGCAGGAAAGCGAGAGGAAAGATGTTACACTTCAGAATCTTCTCGTGTTAATTTACTGGGTGGTGGGGGCCGAATAGGCAGTCACTCTATATAAAATACTGGTATTCTGCTACATCCAGGTTACCATGAAAGTCAACACGAGGAAAAGATGAAGCAGATTGATTGGAATGATTTTTATTGGATATTGTACATCGTTCAGTACCTCAACGATCGAACTTTACTAACCAATTAAGTTCACCGCTATGCCTCTACTCAAGTTGATGATGATTGAAAACGAATGCGCGAACCGTGACGTCATCGATCAGCTGTCTCCGATGAGTAGGAGTGCGAGGTGCGGAACGTATATTGCGGCTTTATATGCGTTGCTTGAGTTCACGCTTTGCTAATTTTGGTTCTATAACTATTTTACATACATACATACGTAATACATATTCAACTTACTCTGACTAATATTATTACCATGTAAGTCTATAATTATATTGATACGATTTTGGTTGATCAATCGTGTCTGGTTAAGCAACGCTTGCCGAGGTCGGGCTGTGGATGGTTGACCATCATAATATATCGAGATCCCTCGTGCCTTGGAAAGCACGTGAAGCCATTGGTCTAGGCTGTCTTTGGCAGTCGTTACGGATTTTCAGAAGCTAGAAAATCTGACACCCAGTCTTAGAGAGT
Source organism: Mamestra brassicae (assembly GCA_905163435.1). Classification (NCBI taxonomy): domain Eukaryota; kingdom Metazoa; phylum Arthropoda; class Insecta; order Lepidoptera; family Noctuidae; genus Mamestra; species Mamestra brassicae. Next base: position 18,113,163 of record LR991000.1, on the reverse strand, counting down.
ACTTACCCAGTTAACGGGTTGTGGAGGTCTGGTAGGCAGCCGCTCCACGTAAAATACTGGTATTGAGCTGCATCCGGTTTTACTGGAAGGCGAACTCAATGTAGTTGGGAAAAGGCTAGGCAGATGATGAATCGTGCCTCAACGGCTGAACGAATTTGTATGAAATATGGAACGCAAGAAAGGTTGCCTATGACATAACTTTAGTTCCGAATATTTCGCTTTTTATTACCTTACTGTAAGTTCCCAAAGGCAGTGCTCATTATTTCTTCTAATCTATTAAAAGGCCTCATCAGAAGGCTTAAAGTCACCCAAAGGGCAATTCTCGGAATTTCTGGCGTGATCGAATCAGTAATGATGATATCCGCAAGAGAACCAAGGTTATTGACATAGCCCGAAAGATCACCAAACTGAAGTGGCACTGGGCAGGGCACATTGCTCGCAGAACACTGATGGTCGTTGGGCCCGAAAGTTTCTGGAGTGGCGACCGCATACCGAAAGACGTAGCGTTGGAAGGCCTCCCACAAGGTGGACCGATGACCTGGTGAAGGTCGCGGGTAGCCGATGGATGCGAGACGCACAGGTGTTATGGCGACACTTAGGGGAGGCCTGTGTCCAGCAGTAGACGTCGTTTGGCTGATAATATGATGACGATGATTTTAAGGCAAAACTAAAACGACACCTGTTAACGACCACGACGCATGGATTAGCACCATTTAGCTCAACCGTTCTGAAGAGGAAGAGTTGGGTAGGACACTTGGCAGGGTGCGGTGGTGATAGGTGGAGCAAGGCAGTGATAGAGTAGTGTCCGCGAACTGAATGAAGATGTGTCGGTCGTCGGGCAGCAAGATGGGCGGTCGACATTGTTGCCATCGCGGGAAGAAGTTGGATAAGGCTGCAACATCAAAGTGGGAAATGGAAAAATAAAGAGAAATTTATGCGCAGTAATGGCTGAAGCCGTGCCATCATCAGCGCGACGATTTGAGGGTTAGGTGAAGAACCTTATTTGGTTGTTTAAGAATATAAAACTGATTCTTCCAATCAAACAAAATTTAAAAAAAAATACTTACCTACCGGGGAATTCAGATATTCGGGTCGTATATAGACCACTTATAATTCCGTGCAAAGCTAGTCCGGCTAATGAAACGTACTCGAGTGGCCGCACGAACCGGATAACCGGTTTGTTTGTTCCGATCCAGTAGCACGCGAGAACTTGCTAAAGTCAACGTTATTTTTGGTAATTGAGTGAAAATCGTAGCTTGTTGGGTTCGTGAGTTATACAGGGTGATTTTTATTCAGTAAAAAACTTTTGAGAAAGAAAGAAAAAACATTTATTTGACAACAGTCCGTGTTCACACAAAATAAAATTTAAAAGAGTCAGTAAAAACTAAAAAAAACAGCACGTACCTCATGGCTGCCTGGAAACTTACTGCGATTCTACAACGACTTGTTAACATTTTCGTCAGACGATATTTTTTTAATTGCATTCAGTATAATAAACAAAATTATAGCGTCAAAAAATTCGTCCTCAACGCTGTCAGCTGGTAACGTGCCTAAGGGACTGGCGAGCGACGATAAATCATATTTAGTTTGTTTTATTAAATAAATACTAACGTCCTGCCCCGCTTTGCACTGGTGTACATTATATACAAAACTTAATTATTTATTGAAATAATTTATTTATCAAATAATTTAATGTATTGAATAATTTAATGTAATTTAATTAATATTGACAAACCTTATGATCTCATTCTCTCAATTTAAACGATTTCTATTCCAATTGTTATAAGTAGATTCTATTTTTATTTTGTGTTATGAATGTACTATGCCAACTACTGTTTTAACTGTAAACCATTATTTAATTTAATTTTTATTTAAGTTTCACAATTTCACAAATTTTTGCATGCCTAATGTAAGGTAGATTGTACAAGGCTCACCCATCTTACTGTAACACCTTATTTTAAGTACCTGCAATCTTAGCAAATAAACTTTACTTTACTTCCTCTTTTATCGCTTTTTCTATTGGTCAAAAAATTAGAAGAAGTAAGCGTAGAAAGAGTCCGTTGTAATAATAATAACTCTGTTTATTATACGTCAATATTTTGTTATGGGATGACCTTTACTTAGGGAGCTTTACAGTACTTTTTTGTATGTGTTACGCCCGAAGACCGAAAACGCTTATTGAGTAAAAAAACCGGTCAAATGCGAGTCGAACTCGTACGCCGAGGGCTCCGTACCTACCCGTTATACCGCCATAATAAAATTTGTATAATTTTTATTGGTGGCAGGCGTCAACTTGTATGTATGTATGGGGACACCCTTTATTTTTTCATCTTTTTATTTTTGGAATTTTTCCCTTATTTGTGCTGTAAGACCTTACTTTTTGCCAAATTTCGTGATTCTAGGTCAACGGGAACTACCATATAGGTTTTCGACCCAAACCTATCGGGTACTTCCGGTTAACCTAGAATTGTCAATTTTGTTTAAAAGCAAGGTCTAACAGCACAAGTAAAGGAAAAATTCCGAAAAATAAAAAAAGTTGAAAAGTAAGGTAAATTTTGGTACTTACAAGTTTTCGCGAAAATCTAAATTTTTCCATATCTTTTTATCGTGTTGACTCAGGACCTTGATTTGTATACACCTAATAGGGACTATATACCTCAGTATCTAGTATAAATTTCCAGGTCCACCTGTTCCTGAGAAAATCGGTGGTGATACACGGACAAGAGAGTGATCTTATAAGGGTTCCTTTTTTACCTTTTGAGGTGCGGAACCCTAAAAACAAGCCACAAAAGCCATGCCGCGAATTGATGCAACCAGAAGTCATGTGAGGTCTTAATATGATGAGTCGGAACTCGCACCACGAACGATTTGAAATTCGTGTTATGGCGTGACTCCAACTTCTCGACCCTTAAGGCCCAGTTGGTCTTCGCTCGAACATACTGGTGGTGTGATGTAGCCGGGACACATATAGCTGCGTCGTAGGTATTGCCGGACGCAGCATATTAGGTCCTGCCAGCGCGGTCCCACACTGGTTCCGACTAGGAGACTTCTTCGTCCTCTTCCTCTCCACCTTCACGAAGCCATCTTTATTATACATATGCATAACCCTCAAAATGAAGGGACCCGGTGTTATATCAGGCTTGATCCAATAGCAAAAGGTGTTTATATTCATTATTAGTTTCATTCTCTGCAAAACCACCACCCTGTATTAGTTGAAGATCTTAAAATGTATTATCGGGTGTAAATGGAGTTACGATTAAGAATATTATATTGACTGCTAAAAGGGTAAATAAAATAAGGTTGTGAATTATTATTATAAAGCCAGTGAACCAAATTATAATCAAATTCATAAAAGATTTTTTATTTTTTGGCCACAGAGATTTTCGCAAATATTTTCATTAAAATCTTCAGTTTCAATGAATAATGATGCTAATAAAAATGGCTTTACTTTACTAATGATTGCACGAATATTCAATTATTTTTTCTGGATGGTTTGAGTTTTCAGTAGTCAGATAACTTTTTATCATCCCAACTTAATGTTTATTGGTTTTTCATCCTCTTCACGTCTTAATTGCTGAACGGATCTGGATGAAACTTGGCACGTGCGTAGACCAAAATCAAAAGTCATTTATTCAAATTAGGCTGAGTGCCAGCACTTTTTGAATGTCAAAGTTCTACATAAAGACTGTCCCCCAAAACGCCCGCCCGTCACCACTTCCTAGTGTTTTAGCTGGGAAGAAGAAGTGGCGCAACAAACTCCCCAGCAACACATCTGTCTGTTAAGTTTTAGAAACTTGAATTTATACAGTAGTATGCAAAGTAAGTTTACAAAACATGACACAAAAAAATAATATGTCTAATATGTAAAACAAATTTTAAATGAAATTAATTGACACTTGTTAGCTAGCACACTCCATTATGCCATCAAAAACAAACAAACTCAAACATTAACAAGTAAATCAAACTAATTAAGCCTCCAAGCATAAACGGTGTACCCGCTTACACGTGCAATGGTATAATCTAACAACAGGATTGTGACTGGAATCGCAACTAAAAACCATGTCTTGTATTGGGGTATTGAATATTTTTTATCCCGCCAGTGACCTTGGGACACTACTTGACTTTTACGCGGACGGAGCTGCGGACGCCAGCTAGTCAATATTGTCGGCTTTTGTGTTTAAACAAATATTTGGCTATTGAAAAATCAACTTTAAAATAAACGCATAAAGACAGCCTGCCTTATTTTTTATTTGAATCCGATCTTCTTATCAATCTGTCTAGCCACGGAGTATAACCGTAAACCCAGCGCAATATGCATAAACACTTACTCCATCCACCCTAGACCTTACGTTACCTTATCGAGGCCCCTTCAATGCATCATTAAGGGCGAAGGCACACTGTCCTCAAGGGCAGATTCGCCGTTTATCACAACCTCAATGTCCGGAATTAGGTTACATGTAGAGCTGGGCCGGATAGTCAGAAAAACGACTATTCGGCTTTATTTGTATTCAGTGACTTGCGGCACCGAATGAGCTACAAAAGACAGGAAAGACAGCCGGTCGATTCTGTAAACATGTCGAAGTGAAGGCTTGGGTGAAGTGATCACGAGGTGAACTGTCAATCCATATAATCAAGATGAATGGCAGCTCACTTCGTGATCACGTGACAACTTGATTATATGGTTTGACAGATCACCTTGTGATCACTTCATCCAAGTGTTCACTTCGACATGTTTACAGAAACGACCGACAGTACCAGTAACCTCACTGGAATTATGCGAAAGTGATTTTATTTGTTTTTGAAGAATATGTTTCAGAGATAGGTGGGACCCTTTTCTTATGGATGGGAAATCATAAAATGACTTTTTCCGCTCTGGGTGGAGCGGAAGGGCGTGTCAGACTCCTATACTGACATCTCTTTGAGGCGCCCGTGGAACAACGCGCCATCGACCCGGGCCTGGTTGTGACCGGACAGCGAGCCACCCAACGCTCGCCGTCCACAGGCCCGCGATAGGTCAGGGTCCACAGACCCTGCAGACGATTGCTGGCATATTAGTGCGTGCAAAACCGCGGGCCAAAGCTAGTTACTTTACTAAAATAAAACAAGCGCTTAAGATTTGTTATAAGAATTAGCTATAATATTACTTGTAAGCAAGTAACATTAGAACTATGTAACAGAAACCCTTCTTAACTGCTTTTGTCATATATCTAAGAAATTAATTGAATAAGTCTTACAAGAACAGTGTGTCTGATATCAATCTAGTAAAAACATAAAACAAATACCTAATAGAGATGGACCGTCAGATCGGGAAAGCTAACTACCTGGTCAAATTTACAGTCGGCGACGGGTAAGCAAACTATTCGGTTATTTAAATGCCGACTTCCCGCCTGGTCGGCTCATCTCTAGTTACAAGGTCACATCGTAGATAATTTTGGGGATCGCAGTAGGCCAAGATTAGGGCTTGTTTAGTAGGCAGTTCATTTTGATTATGGAGACACAGTCTGTTGAATATGCGATGTTAATTTTAAGAGGATTTTAGGTTAGTTGATAACTCTGTGACAATAAAATTAAATGTATCGTTGATGAGCCAGATATTACGTTTCGTAAAAAAAATGTAAGCAAAGTTCTGCTTACAATTTAAATCTTAAGGTCAGCAATGTTGGTATTGTTGCATCGTCAATGCCAAGTGACCCAAAACCGTTGTGTATTTTTTGCGGAATTAAGCACAAATTAAAATTGATCTGAAGACTTGACTTTAGAAAAGCAATTAGTTGGATAAAACCGAGCTGCTAAAATGTCGTTTACTAGCCAAACGAGTTTCATATTCTACGTTTCGTTTTGATTGGCTTATCTTTCGTCGCCAGCTAGTCGAAAGAGCTCATATAGCATGAAAGCCCGCAGCTTGTTGGAACCTCTGAAACCTAATTTGTAGAGACTTTAATAGTTGGGCAGGGCAGAGAGAGCTTTGATATTTCCGCAGTGATGCCTGTGAGTGGAGCAACTAAAGGCAATAACAGACCTGTCATGGTTGACTACCGTTCCGTTGTCATTAGTCGTTGGATTGGTAAATGTTGCTTGCTTGGAATATGGATTTAAATATATGTATGTTTTCAATAGAACATTTTATTGACAGCTTGTATTGGATGATGAAAAACTTTTGGGGACACCTAATGTCTTAACAGTGCAAAAATTATAAGTTTTAAGTGTAACTTGCTTATAGTAAATGAGCATTGCAATATTGAATATTTTATTGTGAAAAATACAACAAATATTTAACTTACAATTCTTTTATCACAAAATTCTTTTACAAATACAAGAAAATGTTCTGTACAAAAGAGCTAAGTCCTAAAAGGCTTTGAATAGTCCGTATTGTTTGCCGATAGATGGCGCGCGTTGGGTTTCAAAGTGACGGATGGTAGCGTAACAAGATACGCGCTTTGTTCAATGTACACCCACCCTTATCGCTAACTGGGAGAGGTTTTGTGATACTTTTCTTTTTGCTTTTGTTCTTGGTTGACAAATATTGTAGAAATTTATTCGATTAGATATTTGAGTTTGGCTTTAGGTTTACATTTTGGACCTATGTGGGTAGGTTAAAAACCGTCTACAAATCTTTATGGAATAAGAACTCTGTTCACCTAATTTTACGCATTACAATCTTTTTTATTATTTGAGATGTGTTTGCTCTTGACTCTAAGACTAGAGTCAAGAGCAAACACATCTCTTGTCTCATGTCTGACCTAGACAGGTCAGAGGTGACAGAGACAAAGTCGACGATGGAGCGAGCTTACCCAGAAGAAGCCTGTTCACTCTTATTCTGAAGAGACTAGGGTTGAATGCGTTCGGAAACACAGACGCAGGCAGAGAGTTCCACTCGTTTGCTGTGCGCAATTTCCACTAAGCGTTTCCAAACGTACTTTACGTTTGGAAACGCTTAGTGGAAATTGATGGAATAGCAACAAGGAAGCGATTGTAACTTTCAGTGCATCTTGATGTCCGATGGTAGGGCCGTGGAGTTCTTAAGCACACTCACTGAAGTACAGTCTGTAAAAAACCGACAAGCAGGAAACCTTGCGGCGATGAGTCAAGCTGTGAAGCTTGGTATCCACCAGTCTTACGTCGCCAATGAGCCTCTTAGCTCTGCGTTCTAAAGAGTCAAGCGCGGCAAGTTGGTATTTAGCTGAGCCATCACAAAGGTGGCTGCAGTACTCCATGCAGGATCGCACTTGTGCTTTGTAACGGGTTAAAAGCTGTCCAGGCGTGAAGTATCGCTTCAATCTATTTAAGATGTCTTTTTGGCCACTCGCACGAATTCAAAGACTGGATGTCAACTCCATTCCTAGGAGCGCGAGTCGATCAGAGACAGGAACCCCGAAAAGTAGGAATTTGGTCAAAATTACTCCTTTTTGCGGTAAAAGACACGCTTGTGTTTTGGTGGCGTTAAAAGAGACCTGATTATCATCACCCTACTGGGAGACAAGACTTATGGTCAAATTTGTCCGCTCTACCATGGTCTCACTCAAGGAACGGGCTTTTTCCCCGGCGGTTTTTGTGCTGGATAAGTAGTTTTTTGAAACCGTACTGTCATCTGCGTACCTAAAAATACTAGGCTGAAGTAGGTCATTAATGTTCAGCAAGAAAAGAATTGCTTCTCACCAGTCCAGTATATCTTAACAGAATACACTGGTCTAGTGGACTAGTCACACATGCACGCCTTTTGTAAGTATTTCTTACTTGACCTTTCTGAGTTGACCATCATAGGTATGCTAGAGCATTGACATTTTTGAAGATAAAAATAGAAAAACATCACTTATTCAAAACTTTTCCCAAACAAAGAACCTAAAATAGCTTCTAATATTAGATAGGTTCCACAACTTTTCGACGGCCAGTCAATGCCTCCTTCCAATCATTACTTTTGTTCACAGCTCGACTCGAGGCGAGCATTTGAAGCCAGTGGCCTCCAAAGCTAAACCGAGCATGAAATGAACAAAACCCGACGCTGCCGCCAATCTGCCGCAAATTGCACTGAGAATTACCTTCTATCGCTGGCACTCCCACACTTGGCACAAGGGAAAATATGCTTCTAATGGGTTTTATTTTCTGCACAATCTTGCAACCTAAGTGCTTTTATAACATCTTAATAAATTACTTAGTAAAGTGCCGTGCTTCCTTAATTTAAATTCACCCGAGATATATTACTACCAATTTAGTAGGTTAGTGCTTCACTTGGTAAGCCTAAATAAGACAAAAATCATGTAGAATAAGATTTGAAAACAAATGATTGGATTAACCATAACATAACATCAACCTTTCGCCAGTTGTGTTGTTAAGTAGGTACTAGTCTTTCTGCGAAGCAGTAATGCTGGCGAAGGAGGAGGCGGGCCGCGCGAAGGAAATGCAAGGCCTTCGCCCCAACCACCGCCACAGGAGAAGACGCCCCGGGCGTCGGAAGTCGAAGGGCGATCCCCGGCCACCGTAGGCGCGGGCCCGCGGACGGCGACCGTTGGGTGGCTCGCTGTCCGATCACCACCAGGCCCGGGTCGATGGCGCGTTTTGTTTCACGCGTGCCTCAAAGAGATGTCAACATAGAAGGCGGGGCCCGCTAGGGCCAGAGCCTGCCAGGGTTGCGGAATTTGTTCGAAAGCGTCACCGTGGTCTTGGAACGCAAAGGGCTATAGAAGGAACACGGATGGGTTTTAATCAGTAAGAGTCTGACACGCCCTTCAGCTCAACCAGAGCGGAAGAAGTCATTTGATAATTTCCCATCCATAAAAAAAGTAGGTACTAGTACTGGGGTCAAGCCTCTTGTCATCAACCAGACACATACCTATCTAGACTCAGGGCTGCCACTGAGAAATTTCAGAAAAACCCAATACCTAACATTTAGCCTGATGCGGTCGGAAATCGAAACTAGACTAACGAGGCACTGGATTTAGAGATTCTATTAAATGCCAATCGTGGGCATCTGGTCATATTTATTGCAATCAATAAAGGGTGTAGCGCTACATACGAACTAAAAATATAGAACTGACGTCACGGAAATCCTACATCGCGCTGCCGAAATTCTCCGCGCGATTTAACCATATACAACAGTCTGATAACAAGGGTGTAGCGACACTAGCACTACTGACTACTACCCACCACTACTGACTACTTACATACCTTTGTATAAGTGATAGTTCTTATAACTCAACAGACAGATGTGTTGCTGGGGAGTTTGTTGCGCCACTTCTTCTTCCCAGCTAAAACACTAGGAAGTGGTGACGGGCGGGCGTTTTGGGGGACTGTCTTTATGTAGAACTTTGACGTTCAAAAAGTGCTGGCACTCAGCCTAATTTGAATAAATGACTTTTGAATTTTTTTTTGAATTTTTTTGAATTTTGAACTACAGCAGGTCAGATGGTCCTCCCTTTTCCAATGGAGGATGCGTAACTTTTCACCGTGTTCCTCATATATATAGGGTACATACTCTGTCTGAAAATATACTTACACATGATAAGCTTTAGAACCTTTTCATTATTCATACTCTGATCTGAACAATCTTCCGTCTACAGTCGATTACGTTGCGACAGGCTGAATTTATTTCAACGTTTCATTTCCGGGGCCTTAACCCTTTCTAAGGCAGAGGAAATATTTTTACCACCATATTTCACAGTTCATAAATCGATGATAACATTACCATTAGTTATTCAATTGTATTAAAATGGTATTTTCAAGACACAATCGTTCATTAAATATTCAATAAGGATAAAAAAAATAAAAAAAAATGTTTTATCCATAATGCCTACCAAATTATGACGATTCTTGGCATATTTTTTCGATTTCCAAATTATTATGCCTGTTAAAGGGTTAAGTTACTTGCAAAGTACCTACTTTCAATTTTCAAAATTGATATGTAGGCCGATTGTATTTCGACATGAAGGCATCCATTTATTTGAATTTTATGCTGATAGGTGTGTTCGGTGTAGTGTCCTGAATAACAATATACTATCCGCGTAGGTATCTTATACTATTGGAGCGGTTACGCACTGCATTCGATCCGAATTCGTGTAAATACGGATATAAAAACTGGGACCAAATTCGGATATTGCTTTTTGTACTACATCCGATTCGAATTCGTAACATTACGGATCTAAAGTCTAAAAAACTCGGACCAAATGCGGATATTGTTAACGCACTAATCCGATCCCTGTTCCAAAACCAAGTCGGTCCGTCAATATTTCTCCCGAATTGGAGATTCACAGATGACGGCAACAAATAGAAAAAGAATAAAGAAATAGTACATTGTTCACCGAGAGGAGAAAGTGACCGATTACCGTCGAGGGTGTCGTTTGAAGCCCGAGCCGTAGGCGAGGGCTTTAAAACACCCAAGATCGGGAATCGCAGTTTCTCTCGAGTGATACATAGTGCTTTATACTACACCTAGAAGGAAAATAAAAAACGAAATCTTTACTAATTGAAATTTATATTGAAATTGTTGCAGTTAAAACTGAATCCTCAAACAACACACAAATTGGAAATGGCGCCAATGGCGTCTGCAATTTTCACATGTTCTTTTTTCAAATTGTTTATCCTGCCGCCGCAGGGTCGCACTGCCAGCCCGACACCATCCAACACACAGCTAGTGGCCAGTGTCATTTTGCGAACTTGGAGATAAAAACTCACTGTAAAAACTTTTTGGCTTTTGATATTTAGGTTACCGGCGCATAGTCTTACCCAAAATTAAAAAAGAAAAACCACGTAAGAAATGGATTTTCATACACTTTTCTCTCCCGCTCAGATGCGTTTTCTCCCCGCATATTTGTTCGATATGCAATGACGTACTTTCTACCGTAAATTTGATAAAGTATCAAGGTACTTTCCAAGCAGGTGTAGTATAATAGTACATTGTTCACCGAGAGGAGAAAGTGACCGATTACCGTCGAGGGTGTCGTTTGAAGCCCGAGCCGTAGGCGAGGGCTTTAAAACACCCAAGATCGGGAATCGCAGTTTCTCTCGAGTGACACATAGTGCTTTATACTACACCTAGAAGGAAAATAAAAAACGAAATCTTTACTAATTGAAATTTATATTGAAATTGTTGCAGTTAAAACTGAATCCTCAAACAACACACAAATTGGAAATGGCGCCAATGACGTCTGCAATTTTCACATGTTCTTTTTTCAAATTGTTTATCCTGCCGCCGCAGGGTCGCACTGCCAGCCCGACACCATCCAACACACAGCTAGTGGCCAGTGTCATTTTGCGAACTTGGAGATAAAAACTCACTGTAAAAACTTTTTGGCTTTTGATATTTAGGTTACCGGCGCATAGTCTTACCCAAAATTAAAAAAGAAAAACCACGTAAGAAATGGATTTTCATACACTTTTCTCTCCCGCTCAGATGCGTTTTCTCCCCGCATATTTGTTCGATATGCAATGACGTACTTTCTACCGTAAATTTGATAAAGTATCAAGGTACTTTCCAAGCAGGTGTAGTATAAAAGTATTTAATTGCCACAAAACGACATACCCACATACATAATTTAATTTTTCTTAAACTAAACCCTAAACGAGAGTGTTCGTAGTTCCATAATTATATTATTAAAGACACGTTAAAAACAAAAACAAAAAAATAACAAAAGTATGAGTAGGTATAAATAAAGTAGATGTAAATCGGGTGACGGAACTCGGATCTAGTGCGTAAACTATAACCATATAACGGAGGACACGGTGGAGCATACGGTGCAGGTCTGCCCTGCTTGGGCGGAGCACCGCCGTGTTCTCGTCGAGGCGATCGGCGGCGGCGACCTCTCGCGTCCGGCCCTGGTTGAATCCATGGTCCGGAGCGAGGAGGCTTGGGAAGCGGTCACCTCCTTCTGCGAAGCAGTAATGCTAGCAAAGGAGGAGGCGGGCCGCGCAAGGGAAAGGCAAGGCCTTCGCCCCAATCGCCGCAACAGGAGAAGACGCCCCGGGCGTCGGGAGTCGCAGGGCGATCCCCGGCCACCGTAGCGGGCCTGCGGACGGCGAGCGCTGGGTGGCTCGCTGTCCGATCACCACCAGGCCCGGGTCGATGGGGCGTTGTGTTTCACGCGCGCCTCAACGAGATGTCAGCCTAGAGGACGGGGCCCGCTAGGGCCAGAGCCTGCCAGAGTTGCGGAATTTGTTCGAAAGAGTCACCGCGGCCCTGGAACGCAAAGGGCTTTAGAAGGAACACGGATGAACATCGAAATAATACATTAATGAAATATAGAAGAATTCAAAATTATGCCATGCCTATCAAATGTAAGTTTGAGCTTTTTCAAACGAGGCTATTTGGACAATAATTGTTTTTAGGGTTTTGGTTCTTACAAGTTTTTTATAATTTTATAAACCTAATGGGGAGTACACATGTATCTGGTATAAATTTCAACTTGCTAGGTCCACCCGATCCTGAGAAAACCGGTGGTGACACACGGACAGACAGACAGACGGACAAGAGAGTGATCTTATAAGGTTCCTTTTTTACCTTTTGACCTCAAAAGGGAAAAAAAATTGACAATTCTAGGTCAACCGAAAGTACCTTATAGGTTTTGGGTCGAAAACCTATATGGTAGTTCCCATTGACCCAGAATCATATTTTTTTCCAACAAGGAAGGTCTTACAGCACATATAAAGGAAAAAATCCAAAAAATAAAAAAAGCTGAAAATTTAAGGTTGTTGTTGCCTGCCTCCAATAAAAATGATAACAATTTCACTGCCGAGGGTTCCGTATTTGTTCCTTCTTTTTCTACCTCCCTTTATTTCTATTTTCTCCGCTAACTTGTCTAGACCATGCATAGGATGTTGATATGGTTCTCATTAATTATAAAAGAGTGATAAACGAGGAAGGTTTATGTTTATAATTTGCACTCCCGAGATGGGTCGCTGGATCAGGTATAAGTTACAGTTTTTAGGACTTAGTAAAAGTACTTGAGGACTTTTTCTAATGTCTAAATGAGGTATCTTTAGTGTTTCAATACCGAACGCATTAAAACTTTACGAAGGTGGTAAAGAAAAAACGACGTACGATGGAATAAATACTTTAATCAGTTAATTAAGAAAACGATAAAATTCGAAGTGTTCTTCAGAAATGCCATAAACTTACTATATTTTTGATGCTAGCTGGCTGACCACAAAACCAAAGAGATTTGGGGATTTTATACTTTTATCTGCAGTGTTCAAAACATCGCAGATAAAATATAGATGGGTACCATTAAGCGATTCTCTCTCAAAGCGGTTAAAAGTGAGTACTGAAAAATGTCTCCAGAATTTTCTGAGATTCAACATCTGTGACACGTCTCTTGTCACTTCGCCGACTTTAACGCACCTTGACTTTATACACGCTCGAATTATTGTGTAACCTTGACTCAACTTGTCTGCGATATTTAAGACTTTATGCTTTCGCCAGCGACTTTGCTTACGTTAATGTTGTGAATAATCTCAAAAAAATACTCTATTTAAGGAAGATTTCTTTCACAGTATGAAGCAATTTAATTAACTAACTTTTGAAAATGATTTTTTTCCAGGTGATTGATGATTTAAAATTATAGTTTGAGCTACAAAAACTGGTTCACAAGCCTTTCATTCAGCTCAATTTTATCCCCAAAAGAAAAAGAAAACTTTGATGAAGCAAACCCATTACTTTTTCTTTTTTTTCTTTTTGTCTTTGGTTTCACACGTCACTTTTGACATTAGCAGAATGATCAACATTGCGTGCATCGGCAACATTGCCATAAACAAAAAAATAATAGAATCCATCTATACTTATAACATTATAAATGCGAAAGTTTGACCACATAATCACATCAGAACGGCTGAATGGATCATGACGAAATTTCTCACAGATGTAGATTTTAGTCTGGAATAACACATAGGATACTTTTCATCCCGGGAGTATGTTTCCTTGGGATAACTTCAATTTACGCGGGTGGAGCCGCGGACGGCAACTAGTTGCTTTACATTTCTATTTGAAAAAATCATCTGTTCAGCAACGTTCTCGTACATTCAAATCTCAGTCGCAATCTGTCAAAAAATGTTTGGAAATTGAGGATTTCTTTTAAAGATTGCGTGTGAGATTCGAATGCGAACGTTGCTTAAAAATTACTGGAAATGTCACTCAGGCATTGAAAATGTTTCAAATGTCAAAAGAAAAGGCATGGATTTGTTTTTTTTTTAATGGCGTCTCGCAGTTCAGCCTATGAGGTTGTCGACTGCTTAACCGGGCTTGCCTGTGGTGGCCTTAATATAAATATTAGAGCCTCCAGTCAGGGCTCATTAAAACTTGCAAACTAAGCGACTACACGCTAAGGGCCTCGGCTTAGGGCATCGCTGAGTGGAGGACAGCTAGGGACGGGCTGCATCGAACTAGGATTATTAATTACAGACGAATTTAAAACTACAGGCTCAGCGGCGCGGGCTGGCTCGAGCAAGGGTCGAGACGGATACTGACGGGAACGTTGCGGCGGGCCTCGGCGTTGAGGGCGGAAGGGCGGGTGGCTTTCGGAGGAGAGTGGTAGAGGCATCGGACGTGACTAGGGTATGCCTCGGTCGGCATACCTTGGAGGTGCGGGAGGGTTTGTATAGGGCGGCCGTTGCGATGGGCATGGATTATGTCATAGGTACGCTATATATACCCCGCTAGTGTTACCCATATTTTCATACAAGTCCTTTCAGCCGTTCCGGCGTGATCAATAAACAGACATTCAAACTTTCATATTTATAATAGTAGTAGGTTCTTAAATATTTTGGTATGTAGAGTAGGTACACTAAGTTCAAAGCAAATATCCAATGCTGCATATATAGCTTTATACCTGCGATCTTCACATAGTTATCCAGGGTTCGGAATTCCATGGCAGCAATGGAATTTAGTTCGATAAAGGCGAAACGCCTGTTGCATGTGATATCAATTTTGGGTTAAATTATAATAGCAGGTGTCTTAAACAGGACAAATGTAAAATGTAAGAATGCAGGTGTCTTAAACGGGACAAATGTAAAATGTAAGAATGCAGGTGTCTTAAACGGGACAAATGTAAAATGTAAGAATGCAGGTGTCTTAAACGGGACAAATGTAAAATGTAAGAATGCAGGTGTCTTAAACAGGACAAATGTAAAATGTAAGAATGCAGGTGTCTTAAACAGGACAAATGTAAAATGTAAGAATGCAGGTGTCTTAAACAGGACAAATGTAAAATGTAAGAATGCAGGTGTCTTAAACGGGACAAATGTAAAATGTAAGAATGCAGGTGTCTAAAACAGGACAAATGTAAAATGTAAGAATGCAGGTGTGTTAAACGGGACAAATGTAAAATGTAAGAATGCAGGTGTCTTAAACGGGACAAATGTAAAATGTAAGAATGCAGGTGTCTTAAACAGGACAAATGTAAAATGTAAGAATGCAGGTGTCTTAAACAGGACAAATGTAAAATGTAAGAATGCAGGTGTCTTAAACGGGACAAATGTAAAATGTAAGAATGCAGGTGTCTAAAACAGGACAAATGTAAAATGTAAGAATGCAGGTGTCTTAAACAGGACAAATGTAAAATGTAAGAATGCAGGTGTCTTAAACGGGACAAATGTAAAATGTAAGAATGCAGGTGTCTTAAACAGGACAAATGTAAAATGTAAGAATGCAGGTGTCTTAAACGGGACAAATGTAAAATGTAAGAATGCAGGTGTCTTAAACAGGACAAATGTAAAATGTAAGAATGCAGGTGTCTTAAATAGGACAAATGTAGGGTTTAAGAACGCAAGTGTCTCAAATAAGACAAATGTAAGGTTTAAGAACACAACTGCCTTAAATAAATAGAACAAATGTAAGGATTAAGAAAACAAGTGTGTCAAATAGGACAAATGTAAGGTTTAAGAACACAACTGCCTTAAATAAATAGAACAAATGTAAGGATTAAGAAAACAAGTGTGTCAAATAGGACAAATGTAAGGTTTAAGAACGCAAGTGTCTTAAATAGGATAAATGTAAGGTTTAAGAACGCAACTGTCTTAAATAAATAGGACAAAATAATGTAAGGATTAAGAAAACAAGTGTGTCAAATAGGACAAATGTAAGGTTTAAGAACGCAAGTGTCTTAAATAGGATAAATGTAAGGTTTAAGAACGCAACTGTCTTAAATAAATAGGACAAATGTAAGGATTAAGAAAACAAGTGTGTCAAATAGGACAAATGTAAGGTTTAATAACACAAGTGTCTTAAATAAGACAAATGTAAGGTTTAAAAATGCAACGGTCTTAAATAGGACAAATTTATGGAAGTCGCACCAGAATCCTAAAGGCGATGTTGTATTGTACTCTGAGAGCATTGTAGGCCCGCTGTGTGTAGTTGGTCCATAGGGTACTGCTGTAAAAGCTTTGGCAGTAGGGTCTGAACAAAGTTATCTTTACTTGTGCTGTTCACCTCGCAAACCTATGCACCAACATGTTAACGCGCAGCGACAATGCTCTCTGCTTTCTATCAATGTCTGCGTCATCATGAAGGGTTTCGGTCACTACATAAAAAAAACATGTTTATTTCAATTACAATAGGCATTTTGATACATATTATTGGAGATCACCTTTTAAGCAAGAATTGCTTGTATTAGGAGACTCCGCACTTCCTCTTGTCATTTTTATGCAATTGAAATGTAGACAATGTAAACATGCAAGACTAAAAAAATAAAATAAAACAAAACATAGTATTATTTTAGCTAGTATCATTTTGTATAGTACTTGCAAATAAAATAATCACTAAAAAATTGTATAAAACAGCTCTGCAAACGAATTAACGTTTGCAGAAAAAGGCTGGATCGCGCGTGTGAGTGTGGTGTGTGAGTTATAATGAATATCCTTATTCCAATGAATATCCTGTCTATTTATTTATTTGTTTGTTTATTATTCCAACATGCCCCAGATACCTAAACTGAGAGACCCGACTCAAAGATACCCCGTTGAGATACACTGGTGGTATATGCTAAGGTTATTTATCCTTAACCTCTGATGAGCATGTAGTCACTCTTTCCTTTGTTGTACCTCAAGCCGTTTATGCTAGTGCATCTGGTCATAACTAATAAAGTACATTAAGTTATTGTTTTTATTGAGAGAGACTAATAATTTCTGTTTTATCATTTATCGCAGGTTTTTATTTCAGACACATTTGCTACAATTATCGGTAGACCCGAAATATAAGAATAATATCAATCCATGTCTATACTAATAAAATAGAGCTGAATTTTTTTATATGATAGCTGAGGATGAGGAATGCTAAACGAGAACGGAAAATTCCTACGGGAACGGTAAAAAACGGATATGCGCGTACGAAGTCGCGGGCAATAGCTAGTATCTAATAAAGCTGAAGAGTTTATTTGTTTGTACGCACTAATCTCTGGAACCAACAGTCGGTTTTTTTAAAATATTTTAGCCACATACCTACATGAGGCTATACGGGTTCGGGAAAGTTCTACGGGAACGGGAAAAACGAGATATGCGCGTACGAAGTCGCGAGCCAGAGCTAGTACCTTGATAAATGTAATGAAATTTATACTCTATCTTTTATTAATATTTTTTTTAATTGTAAGACCGGAGTTTGACCGCAACCTCAATTTATGGAAAGCGAACATGTCGTTGACGATGGAGCACACAAGTGCCAAAACTTGTAGCTATCAGGAAACAGACTCCGGCAGGGAATTCCAGTCCTTAGCTACAACACAATGAAAGCATTCCCAAAACGTTTTTTGAATATGGGTTGAATGTCCACTATAAACCCGGTGGCTTACAGACTACTAAAACTATCGTGCCAATAGGTTATTTGACTAGTAGGTATGAAAATTATAAATGAATGAATATTTATTTGACAGATGATCTTGTAACATTACGATTTGTGAAAAAAACATGGTCGAAAAACAGAGAACTTATACACTTTTGAAGTTTTTCTTCTATTCTTGTCACACAAAATGTCATTTGTACTGCATGGCTTTAATTCAATATGGCGGGACTTGTGAGTGATGTCACGCGCAATTTATGCTGTCTCTGTTTATTAAAGATTTTAAAACAACACCGCCATTTTTTTAGATTTTTAACAAATATATTTTAACTGTGTCTGCTTTGCTATGCTGCAATGTAATAAAAAAAAACCGTAAAATACCCTATTAAGTGTCAGGTAAAAAACCACCTCAGAAAAGCATGTAAGCCCTTTCTTTTCACCGATTCATCATCTGCCTAGCCTTTTCCCTATAATGGGGTCGGCTCTCAGTCAAACCGGATTCAGCTGAATCAGTGTTTTACGTGAATAGGCGGCCTACCACACCTCCACAACCCATTAACTGGGTACACGGTACTTCTTGGCTAGATTGGTGTCAGATTTCAGGTACCAACGGCTTAACGTGCTTTCCGAGGCACGGAGAAATCGTGACATGTTGAGATGGTCACCCATTCACAGACCGACCTCGGCAAGCGTTGCTTTACCTTGAAGATCGACCCGTGCGGCTGTTATTATTTAGCCACGAGCTCCTTCTTTTCACCGAATATGGTTTTCAGATAATTTTCTCGTCGCAATAAACTAGGGTAGGTAGAGGTATCAAGTGCCATCCATCACGCCACAAGACGCTTGCAAGGCCAAAATTAAAGGGTCTCGCAAAGCTCAAGTGATTTTGGGACACAAAGGGCTTTTTTAATGTTTAAAAAATAATATTCCGCAAAGGCGTCTGAGGGTTGCAGGAATATATTTTTTTCGACGTTTTTTCGTTGAAATATTTGATTCACTCTCGTGTGCCAGAATTGTCTAGAATTTCTAAAAATGTTAGCTCCCGTAGGTGTCGTTAGGGAAGACGACGAGTTTACAAGCTTTTATTTTTCCGTTCTGTTTCTGTCTATAAAGGTAGTTCAGAAATAAGATTTATCTCTACATATAAATGTCACGTGGAAAAAACATCGGCCTCGCTAAAGCTTTTCTGCGGTGTGGTTATTATTGTTTTAAGGGAATATATAAATGAATATAATAAAATAAAATAAAAAACCATTTTTTTCTGCAAATCATACATTTTATTATTAAATTATGGTTCAGTACTTAGTTTTAGTGTGTTTTGTTTTTTACTTTAATATGGTTAGTTTTAATTTAATGGCATGGTATGGTATTCGTATTTATTTTGGTTGAAATTACTGTATTAATAATATATTATTCATATATTCTTAATATATTATTTTATAATATATTAATTTTATTATTATTTATTTATTTATTTATTTATTTAAACTTTATGTACAATAGTGGTACATGGGCGGACTTAATGCATCAAGGCATTCTCTACCAGTCAACCTTTGGGTTATAAAGACTATATTGTGGTAGGTGTACAATAAATAAAAATAAGATTCAAAATTGAATTTTAACAATTCGGAAAGAATATACAGATAATATATATAATACTAATAAAATACATATACAGGGTGTCCCAAAACTCAACGTCAAGCCGAAACGGGGTGACAGGATTGATCATAACCATCACGAGAAAAATCTGAAAAAAAATCTATCCCATGCAGTTTGAAAATTATGGGCATTTTAAGAAAAACCTAGAAATTTGATCAAACTGTACCATTTTTCGGTTATTGTGGTTATTATTTTTTATTTTTGTTCATTTGAACTTTAGAAACGTAATCCTAAATAACATTTCTAGAATCCCAATAAAAAATAATGACACAATTGCCTCAAGTTCCCGAGAATTGAGACTATTTGTTAAACTACGAATTTAAAATTTTCAAGATTCGTCGACTTTGACAGGCCCTCCTATAAAAAAAATGTACTAGAGTGCCTTGGCAAGTAGCATTAAAAGTTGGCGCATTTAATCAGAATTCTAAAATGGTACAATACTTGTTAGTTCCATACAATAGAAAAGAGTAAAAAAATTAAAACCTCAAGTAACCCGATTTTTGCTATCAGATTTTACTCAGTTAAAATACCACTAGCAGATCTTCGCGACATGTGGTTTCAACAAGATGGCTGCCCAGCGCATTTCGCAGTGCAAGTAAGAGATTTCCTTGACCAGGAATATCCGGGAAGGTGGATTGGACGTTCGGGCACTATCTCGTGGCCCGCCCGTTCACCAGATTTAAATCCCCTGGATTTTTTCTATTGGGGAGTTCTCAAAGAAAAAGTTTACTCAAAGCCCATTGAGAACGTAGCCGACCTGCGTGAACGCATTTCTCAAGCAGCTGAGGCGATCAACTCTCGAAGATATGCCCGACTAATAAGTAGATCTTTTTTAAGAAGATGTAGGGCTTGTATTGAGGCTGATGGTAAACAATTTGAACATTTATTGTAATAAAAAACGTTATTTCTCTATCATCTGACTTTTATTCCAACAAACCTAATTATTTTACTAATTTTACTAACTTTTTTTCACTTTGGTAAAAGTGGCGTCACTATCTGTCTCGCTCACTCATGGCGAACATACCCATTATCCATCTCTCTCATCATTTTGTCTTAAAATTAAGAACCTACCTAGAGCTTGTGTGAATTAAAAACATTTTAACTGAGTAAAATGAGATAGCAAAAATCGGGTTACTTGAGGTTTTAATTTTTTTACTCTTTTCTATTGTATGGAACTAACAAGTATTGTACCATTTTAGAATTCTGATTAAATGCGCCAACTTTTAATGCCACTTGCCAAGGCACTCTAGTACATTTTTTTTATAGGAGGGCCTGTCAAAGTCGACGAATCTTGAAAATTTTAAATTCGTAGTTTAACAAATAGTCTCAATTCTCGGAAACTTGAGGCAATTATGTCATTATTTTTTATTGGGATTCTAGAAATGTTATTTAGGATTACGTTTCCAAAGTTCAAATGAACAAAAATAAAAAAGAATAACCACAATAACCGAAAAATGGTACAGTTTGATCAAATTTCTAGGTTTTTCTTAAAATGCCCATAATTTTTAAACTGCATGGGATAGATTTTTTTTCAGATTTTTCTCGTGATGGTTATGATCAATCCTGTCACCCCGTTTCGGCTTGACGTTGAGTTTTGGGACACCCTGTATATGCTAAAATAATAAACTAAAAATATAATATAAAAATAAATAGTGTAATTCAAACTGGTAATCAATTTAAGGGGTAAGGGTATATGAACGACGAATAATTTCTATGAAAAATGGACGAAGCATCCGTGTCTCATTGTCGCATCGCAGCTCTCTGCCAAGGTTTAATTATACAACTATAAAAGCTCTTCAATATTAAATAGATATTAGTACTAAAGAAGTTTAAGCTTCAAACTACCTGTGATTTCATACTCCACTCGTTTGAAATACAAATTCCCAATTTTCTGACTTTTTCCTGTGGGTACTTGTACTGTAAGATTTATCTTCTTGCCAAATTTCTTTGATGTTTCTAGGTCATGAGAAAGTACCCTATATGTTTTGATTCCCTTGCGAGCGTCAAAACATGCACCATAAACGGAGCATAAACGGCCTTGTCTTTAGATTGCGTTGACTTAGAAGTTAGATTTTTCACTTAATTTCAGATTGATTCCTCCACGCGTTCTTGAGAAAAAAGGTCTTGACAGATGGATAGACGGATAGACTGACGGACAGACAGACGGACAAGAAAGTACTCCTATACGGCTTTCGGTTTTGCCAGCTGAGGTTCGGAACCCTAAAAACAGTAAAAATAAATCCTCCACGATTTCAAGAAAACCCGGGTCTCTTAGCTAACAATCGGAACACAGCTCAAGCGTTAAACACTGCTTAATTATGCGGAAACTTTCAAAGGACAGTTTTTTATCCCTCTTTGCATGTTCCTCTCTTCATTTTGAAAGCTGTTCGCAAACCTTTGATAAACATGAATGAAAGATTGTTACGGTGAAAAATATCGCTGAATATTGAGTATTGGTTTCATCTTTGATCATGATGGATTAAGTTTCGAGTATCGGTATTTGCATAATTTTGGGTGGGTTAAAAATTGTAACCTTTATTGAGAATTCAGCCTACATTTTCTGCTTTTGTAGCGAGCTTAAGCGTCGGATATTTTTTATGTGCAAAACAGTGTTCGGTAAATTTATCCAACTGTGGAAGGATTGAGATCAAGTGGTTTTACAGGATGCTTCAAAAGTTTATTTTTTGTGAGTGGCATCTCGCCATTCAACCTATAAGGTTGTCGACTGCTTAACCGGGCTTGCTTGTGGTGGCCTTAATATAATATATAAGCCTCCAGCCAGGGCTTATAAAAATCTTACAAACTAAGCGACTACACGCTAAGGGCACCCCCTGTGGGGTACGGGTCTCGGCTTAGGGCGTCGCTGGGGGGAGGACAGCTAGGGACGGGCTGGTGAGAACTAGTTCAAAAGTGCGTGGTCTTATTTAAGAGTGAAGTTTTGTATCTGCTATACAAAAAATATCAAAATAAAAATACAACTTAAAAAAAGCCGATCGATGATTGACTAGAAAGTTAAAAAACAAACACTTTTCAAGCATTCTGATGCAGTAGGTAGCATTGCATCGTGATTAATTTAAAATAAACACCCAGTTACTGCACCAAACAGCTTGAAAACGGATTTTTTCTTATCTATTTAGTATTTTTTTTTTAAATCTATTACGTTTTTTGAAAAAGGCAGTATATTTTTATTTGATATTGTTTCTTTACTCTACAGCAGCTATAGAACACCACCCCTAAATATGACTATAGAAGGATGCCGTTCAGGGTGTATAGTCCCGTACACCTCTATTGAAATGGGAGGATCCTCCGACCAGACGGTTGTTGTGTCTGTTAGGCAACTGCTCGATAGTTGACATGTTCTAATTGCACGGAGAACTTTGCTTGCGCGATGCAGGATTTCTTTGGTAGTTTGTCGCTGACAGGATCAAAAAAGCAACAAAAAATAAAAAGGCAACAAAAAAGAATCGCAACGCCATCTGCGTTGCGATTCTTTTTTGTTGCCGTACAAATTTCGCTTTCTAATATTTCATTGATGCCGCTACATGAGCAATATCTTTATGAAACTATGGACGTTTCAGGAATTTCAGTGAATACGTCGAGATTTTGTTAAACACCGCTCGATTTTTTTATTTAATTTACTTTGAAATTATGAGTGAAATATTCCACAGTATAATTTGTATATAGTATAAATTCATTTTCTGGGAAACCGAATGGAAATAACTTTTAGTATTGGCATTATCTACTTGAAAGAGTTGAAAATTCACACGAATGAATTGAAAACCAGTTGTGTAAAACATTTCAGTCGATATAAAATAATTTATCCTTATTATAGTATTTTTACCTTTTATAATTTATAAAATAATTTCTATTAAATTATTTTACACACTGAATATGGTTTCTAGAAAGCAATAATTGTTGATTGGAAAATTCTGAAAATTCTTATCAATTTTGAAGCCATTCAGAGTTATTGAAAACTTATTTAATTCCGCAAACATCCTTCTGCTTGCTAAAATTACATATATAAATAATGTACAGGTCTAATTTTTAATTTATAATTATGAGAAATTTATTAAACCTTAAACAATACTTGAAATAATGTTACGCACATCATGTGTCTAGTTTAGTTTTTAATAACGGTCTCGCAAAGTTTTGGCCTCACAAAATGTAGGTGGCCAAATATAATGTTTCTGTGTCGAATAAATGTTTTCTATTCTATTCTACTTTTAAGTGGTAGAGTATATTTCTATAGAATTGTTCTCGAATTACACGCGGACGAAAGCACTGGCGCTCTTCTCTAAAAACGGACAAGTGCGAGTAAGACTCGCGCACGGAGGGTTCCGATCGAGTCTTGATTTTTTTCGAGTATGCATTACCTACAGATACATCAATGTACGTCACGGTAATTTCTTCAACCAACATTTTTTTTTGTATATTATAAAATAACAAATTTACTGTAAGATCTATCTTCTTGGCAAATTTTAGGACTGTGGGTCAAAGGGAAGTACCCTGTAGGTTTTGATTCCCTTGCGAGCGTCAAATAATGCGCCATAAACGGCCTTCCCTTAGATTGCGTTAACTTAGTTTGTTGTTTTTAAGTTTGGTTTTTTCACTGCTCTATGAGGTAGCTGTTCTGAATACTTGGAGTTAATTTCAGCTTGATTCCTTTACGCATTCCTGAGAAAAAAGGTATTAAAAGACAGACAGACGGACAACAAAGTGATCCTATAAGGGTTCCGTTTTTGCCGACTGAGGTACGGAACCCTAAAAATAAGACAGCGATAGAACTCACTATTTCAGTAGAAATAAGTCGGATTTGATTTACGTCGACTCGTGTGATGGCCGGGTCATCTCGCCCTCGGGGGACTGTGCTACATTCACTTCATGTTCTGTTGATGGAATCAATGTAAGTGTCCGGTGGTTGGGTAGACGCTTTTGGGTTATGTTACATGTTTGAATTGATTTAATTCACTATAAATAAATAAACTAAACTAAAACTTAGAACAAACTAAAATATGGCATCAAAAAATATGTCCTCAACGCTGTCAGCTTGTAATGTGCCCAAGATACTGGCGGTATTGCCAAGTTGAATGGCAATACTTAGCCTCTGACCAAAGTAAAAGCCAGCTCTTGGGTCACAAGGGCCCCACGGAATAGATTAAATTAGTATTTGTGAAGTGAAGTCATATGCTGTTTCATATCCATATGACTTCACTTACGTAATGTGGTCTATACTACGTTAAAAACTATCCAGAAAGCATCTAATTTCTATGAATATGAAACTATCAAAGCGTTGATAAATAAGACAAAAATATTGATCTAAATTCTTCAGACAGTCTAAGTATTTTTTGGCATTCCAATATCTACCCAGAGCGTTAGTACAGTCGACCCTTCAATCAGTGCAAAGATTTTGACCTTGAACTAAAGTAGCTTACTAAGGGCGAAAGGTTAAAATTGTGATAAAATATTCGTTCAAATGCATTTTTCGATCAATTGATAGCTATTATCAAATAATTTGAACTTTTCGTTTTTATTTCACCATTAGTTTTTGGTCAATATTAGGTAAGCTTGATCAATGGTCAGATAAATAACTATGTTTTGAGCCGTTTGGGGTCGAAACGCTTGCGTCATGGGGTCCGAGTGCGCGTCTCCTTTTCAAGGACAATCTCGCCGACTGATCGACACTTTGCGTGACCAGAGGGCTGGCTCGTTCTTTGCTCAAAGAATTAGCCAGTCTTCTGGGCACGTTTCCGGATGACAGCGATGCGGAGGAATACTTCGACGCCTAAGTGTATTTTGTTTTTGTATATGTATATAGTTAGGTTTAGTAGATATAAATAGTTTATGTAAATAGTTTTCAGTTAGTTATAAACATGTATTGTACAAATTGATTAATAAAAATAACTAATAACTATTATTTAATAACTAACCATTAATCGAAGTACCTACCTACGAATTTTGAGGAAATTTTTGTCACAATTTTGACGATTGAGTTAGCTACGGATCAAAAAGCTTACCTTAAGGAGTAGAGTAGAGTAGGGACTCCATTTTCCGCACTTAGACTCCCATTTCGTCCGTTGTGCGTAGGTGTCCTGGCTACGTTAGCCAGCCTAGCTCCGCCCAGAAGCGCAGGAGTTTCCTGGGAGCTTCACAGGCTACGCGGAGCGACCTCACCGTTCCGAGGATTTGTTCACGTCCGCGGCCGTGGCTACCCAGCCACAGCCTCGCATTCCAGGATGACATGGGCGGCTGTTTCTTCGGCATCAAAGCAGCCTCTGCAGAGTGGGCTGTCTATCGCGCCTATGTTAAAGAGATTTTTGTTTAGGGGGCAATGGCCCGTAATTGTCCCTATTATTGTTCTGAGGTTATTTCTAGGCTGAATAGAATAGAATAGTAGCCATTTTTGACTTTACCTTAAGGAGTTTCAATAAAACTGAGACCTTTTTATACGGGTTTTGTTACTTCTGACATAAAGCTTATTGTATAACACTATTGTAACCTGTAATCATCTGGAGTGTCGTGAATGTATTGAACGTCGCTCAAACTCTTGTATGATTGACGTAATATAACGTATTGTCTCGCTTGTCCTCGGAGAGAAGGTAGTATTGTAAGACCTTGACATTTCTTGTAATATCTTGAGCAGAATTGCCAGCTGTTGCTAAGTATATGTATAAGGTCCCATTAAAATAGATGGACAAATTTGATCACAGCGTTTGGTACGTCTAACCAAAGATATCCAAGCAAAAAAAACAAAAACGTTCACAAAATCTTGACGACGTCAATAGCTCTATTCATCAGGTCCAAAATTGGTTTACGGCAAACAACTTGGTTTTAAATAAAAAAAAAACTAAATGTGTTAGATTTTCTTTACCAATTGTTAAAAGTAGCGAATGTGACATCATATTGAATGGAGAAAAACTGGAGTTCATTAATCAGACGGTTTTCCTAGGTATCACATTGGACGAGAAATTACAATGGGGGCCTCATATAACATCTCTTGCGGGTCGTCTAAGCTCAGCCGTGTATGCTGTTAGAAAGATAAGACAGTTAACAGACGTAGAAACCGCACGTTTGGTCTACTTTAGTTACTTTCACAGCATTATGTCGTACGGTATTTTGCTGTGGGGTCGGGCTGCTGACATTGAATCCATATTTATTTTACAAAAGAGAGCTGTCAGAGCCCTTTATAATCTGCGTCGCCGTGATTCTCTTAGGGAACTTTTTAAAAAGATTAATATTATGACAGTCCCTTGCCAATTCATTTATGAAAATATAATGTATGTGCGGAAAAACCGACATCTTTTTAGTAAAATTAGTGATAGACATAATTTTAATACTAGAAATAAAGACAAATTAGATCAACCATTTTTTAGATTAGCTAAAGTCCACACTTCTTTCATGGGGTATTGTGTTAAATGTTACAACAAAATACCTTCTGACATATTAGAACTAAATGAAAGAAAATTTAAAACTCATGTTAAAAGTAAACTTTGTGAACAAGCATATTAGAACAAAACAAACAAATTAGAAGATTACATTCAGGATAAGAATGCTTGGAAACATGCTGGTCCTGCTCCATAGGACAATCAAGGGTGAAGGTCAAACTGGTTGATTTATGTATTAACTTTATAGATATACTGTTTCTTTTTTTGTGTTTTTATTTTTCTGTTGACTCACACACTGTTGTTTAATTAATAATAATAATTTATTTGCATTAAAGTTTTACATTTTACATGAAACACATGGTTGTACATTGATTTTCAGGTAAATTAGGCATATAATTGTTAGGTGACACTAGCACCCTTGCTAAGTTGACAAGACAACTTGTGTTAAAGATGCTGGGCCCGTCCCTTAAGTAGAGGCAGATTAATCATTAGGCTATGAGTTGGTAGACAGACAAATAAATTATTTAGAAAAGGAAACAATAATAAAAATTATATCCTATGAGTGGAGTAGTGTAAAGTGTATGTGTGTGTTTGTGTGAGAGTAGGTGTGTGGTGTGTGTGTAGTGAGAGAGAGTGTAATATTTTTCTTATTTATGTTTTTGGGTAATGGTTGTGATGAACGATTGTGTTAGGATAGTATTAGACGGGAGTTATTTAAGTCATTAATAAGTGTTCTGTTTTGTTGTAGTTAAGAGTTAGTAGCCAATTGTTCAGTTTCTTTTTAAGTGACACTTTAGGTAGTGAGTAGAAGTTTAATTTTTGGTTGAGTTTATTGTAGAGATGAGGACCTTGGAAACAGGGAAATCTTCTTGTAAAAGAGTATTGGCAACGGAAGTGTTGGCATACCTTGTCTTTGCGTCTCGTCGTGATTATTCCATAGGAGGTTTTTTGGTGCTGATATAGGACTGTGTTAAGCACAAATAACTGTCTGACTGTAAGAACTTCACAGTTCCTGTATAGTTCTTCAGTTGGGAAAAGGATGGACCGAAAGGTACTAACTTTTAGCACGGCTCTCTGAGCTCGTTCCAGCTTTAATAGTACTGTTTTGGGGGCACCACCCCATGCGCAAATACAGTACGTTAAAAGAGACTGACAAAGCGCAAAATATGAACACCTAATAATTTGGGCTTCTGCGATATGGCGGAGTGTTTTAAATACAAAAATCAGCTTTCTGATTCTGTTTGTGAGTGAGTCTATATGTGCTGAAAAGTTCAGACTATTGTCAAGAGTCACTCCAAGATACTTAATGGTTCGACAACGTTCTAATTTAGGGCAGGCACAACATGTCACATTGCCAGGCAGTAAACATGAGTGCGCTACTAAGGCGTATGAATCTGGCGGTTGAGTGGAGTTGCGTAAGCTGTACGTAAGAATTTTAGTTTTGTCTGTATTTATTGTGAGAACGTGTGTGTTGAGCCATTTTAGAACACGATTAAGTCCTTTTTGAGCTGTGTCGAAGGCATCGTTCCAAGTGTCGCCAGAGAAGGTAAGGACGGTGTCATCAGCGAACGCTACGATTTTTCCATTTTCCAATTTTAGATTACAGAGTTGGTTTACGTAAATCAAAAATAGGGTTGGGCCAAGCACACTGCCTTGGGGGACGCCAAATGTCACTGGTAGTTCTCTACTGAGGTAATTCTGTATTTTTACACACTGAGTTCGGTTTTGAAGGTAGTCCCTGAAGATGTTCAGTGATTGATCACGAATCCCGAGCTCTTCTAGCTTTATTAACAAGTCAGGAATCGAAACCGTATCGAACGCCTTTTGTAGGTCTAAAAATATTGACAGTACTTTCTTTTTCTTGTCAATATTTTTGGTAACATAGTCAATTAGATCAATCACAGCGCTGCTAGTAGATTTATTGCGTCTAAATCCGAACTGGTTGGGAGAAAATAGATTTTTATCTTCCAGGTAATTCACCAGTCTTTTATTGATTAAGCGCTCCAATATTTTGGAAATGGAAGGTAACACTGCAATTGGACGATAGTTATTAATACACTTTCTGCTACCAGTTTTGTGAATTGGGTGTAAGATGGCCTTCTTGAAGTACGTGGGGAAAGTGCCTGTATGAAGGCAGAGATTAAAAATATGTGTGATATGTGTGTTAATGGTTCCAATGTTTGTAAATATGTGAGTACCATTTACCTAAATTTCTTTAGGAAATTAATAAGTTTACCTCTGCTGGTGATACTTTGTTCTTATAAGTAGCATACTCTGGGTGCATCGTCCTCACATAATATTAAATTAATTTTTGTATACCAAATTTTGTAAAATCATTATTTGAAAAGAGTAACTATGGAGTTTCTTGTCCGTTCTTCTCCATAAGAATCTACCTTTCCGAATGGACAGTAGAGTCACTTTATTAATGTAATTCTATTATTTTTACTGAACTGTAAACGATGACGTTCAAAAGTGCCGTTTAATGGCCTAATTGAAATAAATGTTTTGACTTTGACTTTGACTTTGACAAAACACTGCTTAAAGTGATTTTATTTTGACCGTAAATAATAAGTTGAAAACTTTTTAGTGTTTTTTGTAAGCTATTTTTTGTCTTGTAAGTATCGTGTTTATATTAAAGTAGTTGTGTTTTTTATTGTAACTATCTAATGTGTTTTTCTTATTATTTTTTTTATTTTGGTGGATGAATGATTTCTTAATGTTTGTCTATCTATAAAATAGATGAACAAACTTATAGTTAGTACTTTGTACTTATATTTTGTAATAACATTATAGCAACGAATAAAATATGTAAAGGATTTCACAGATAACGTATTAATGAAAAGTATTAAAATCAAATTCTAATTCTAATTATTTATCTCATAATTACACATTTTACAATGTGGTACAGTGGGTGGCGTCCCCTTTTAAGCATATTAATGCCTGTACCAGGAGGCGCCGAAATAAATCCTACTACTATTATAAAGGCGAAAGTTTGTAAGTATGGATGTATGTATGGATGTTTGTTACTCTTTCACGTAAAAACTACTGAACGGATTTTGATGAAATTTGGCACAGAGGTAGATTATAGTCTGGAATAACATATAGGGTACTTTTTATCCCGGGAATATGTTCCCTTGGGATAATTTTCGACAATCACGCGGGCGGAGCCGCGGGCGGCAACTAGTATGATATAAATAAATATTATAATAATAGCAGAAACATAATAAGTGATAGCGTGACGGTTTATGAGACGACTTAATAAATACCACATCAATATTATCCAAAAGGTTAGGGCAGAGGTGTGCTTATAGTAAGTTCACCCACATTTCGGTAATATTATATTTTAATCTTATGAGGGGCGAGCCTATTACTACCATCATCATTTCAGCCGAAAGATGTCCACTGCTGGACATAGTCCTCCCCCAAGAGTCACCACATCAACCAATCCTGTACGTCCCGCATCCAGTGGATTCCTGCGGCCTTCACCAGGTTATCAGTCCGCCTTGTGGGAGACCTACTAACGCTTTGTCTTCCAGCACGCGGCCGCCACTTTAGAAACTTTCTTCTGTTCTGTTTGGCGATTCTGCGGGCTATGTCGGTAACCTTAGTTCTCAGCCTCACCTCTATTGCTCAGCTGGCCACAAAACCAGATTTCCAGATAGAAAATCCCAACTTTGGTTAGTCTCACCCGGGAATCTTACCCTGGACCTCTGCAACTCAGCAGTAGTGCTTGAGATCATTAGACCAACATGGCAGTTGAGGCATGTATATAAAGGTGTTATTTCTGTAAAGAGGTTAGGTTAGTAGTCATGATTATCACATGGTGACTTTATCTCGAAATATCTCTGCAACGTTAACAAAACACTTTAGGGCACCATGTTCCGAACAATTTTTGTTTGTTGAAGTATCGTCTACCCATATTACGTTTGTTAGATCATGCGCCACAACTTTGAAGAAATATCAAAATGGTGGCGAGGGGGCTATGTCACAAAGATTCTTTTCGCCTTTCAACGTCATGTAACTCGTTACCTCATATCAGCGTCTAAATACAATGACGATGCAACTGACTATTCGGGAATATCGTCACGATTTCATTGGATAGTACATCCACAAACAAGTTACAGAAGGTCAACTTCGTATAGTGAGTGTTATATAAGCACACGTAATCATAGACATAGACTGACTTTTATTGACTTTAATAATTATATATCCTGGGACAACTCACACACGGTCATCCGATCCCAAACTAGGCAGAGCCTGTACTATGGCAACCAGACAACTGATAAACATACTTATATATTTCTAAATACATACATATTATACACAAATTTGTCCTGGGTGGGAATCGAACCCACGACCTCCGGTTAAGCAGTCAGGGTCACTAACCACTCGACCAACAGGCCAGTCTAAATCTTATGTACCTATCTATTATATAGGATATTTATGTATCTAAAGAAAAAAGAAAAGCAAGAAAATTGTGTTTATTGGCATTATAAAAAACGGAGAAAAAATCAAAAACCCACAAAAAAACAAACCCAAAAAAAAACCAAAATTAAATCTATTTCGCCCGACTTGGAAAGGCTCGTCGCTATTCGATTGACTAGCAGACATAGACGTCGGGATACGATGAATTTTCATTGGTGGTTTGGTGGAGATTTTAGAAATTAATAAGTTTACCTCTGCTGGTGATATTTTGTTCTTATAAGTAGCATACTCTGGCCACTCTGGATGCATCGTCCTCACATAATATTAAATTAATTTTTGTATACCAAATTTTGTAAAATCATTATTTGAAAAGAGTAACTATGGAGTTTCTTGTCCGTTCTTCTCCATAAGAATCTACCTTTCCGAATGGACAGTAGAGTCACTTTATTAATGTAACATTATTATTTTACTGAACTGTAAACGATGACGTTCAAAAGTGCCGTTTAATGGACTAATTGAAATAAACGTTTTGACTTTTGACTTTGGGAGATTATGTGTATAGTTTGACATCTTGGAATTCAGAATGTGTTTATTGTGTTTCGCTCTTTATCACTATGAACTAATTTTGTATAATAAAGCAAATTTACAATAATATACGCATACAACGGCAATTTAAAAAAAAACCGGTCCCGATAACATTAAACAGAGATCTCAAACAAATGCTACTTATGTAGTCACTGTGTAAAGCTGGCCTTCTGTACGTATCCATCACGTGGTCTCTCAGCGACCGACGTTGGAACGTCAGTCTATGATGGAGGGGTCCAATTTCACGAACAATTGATCTCTGGCACCCCTGGCGCCCGACTCGGAGAGGCTCGGTGCTATTCGATTGATTACCAGTTAAATCGTCGGGATAGGATGGACTCTCATTGGTGGTTTGGTGGTTGGGTTGTGGTGAGGTGTGTAGTTTGGCGTCCTGAAATTCCTACCTAAATAATTTTTTTTTTGTGTCAAACATCACATAAAAGACAACATATTTTGTGTTGATGTGTTTACTAACTAGGTTTTTCCCGCGACTTCGGACGCGTGTATCCCGTTTTTCCCGATCCCGTTCAGTCTATAGAAAGAAAGATAGAAAAATGGCGTTGTTTGCGCGATTCTCATGAATGTGGCTATCATATACCAAATGATTTTTTGTATATGAGAGATAAGCCCTTTCAAACAAACAAACAAACTTTTCAGCTTTTTAATTTATTTTTGTTACTATTCACTACACCGAACACACACCACACACATGCACTTCTAGATATTTTTTTTTTATTTTTTTTTTGTTTCCCTTTTTTTAAATAATTTTTTAGTCTGTTGACCTACTCATAGCATACAATTAAGGTGCCTCTACTTAAGGGCGGGCCCAACATCTTTAACACAAGTTGTCTTGTCAACATAGCAAGGGTGCTGGTGTCGCCACACAATTGTATACCAATTTACCTGGAATTCAATGAACAACCATGTGTTTCATGTAAAATGTAAAACATTAATGCAAACAAAATATTTATTTAAAAATAAAATGCCATCGATGCCGTACTGTTACCAGATTTTTTTTCAAAAGCTGGTTTTGTATTGACTGTGTATTGTATTGTGTGTGTGTGTTCATTGTTTTGTTTATTTACTTCTGTTTTATCATACAATAAAATTAACTACATTTATTTTTGATCAACAATTTATAAATTATTTTATTAATACCTACAAAGCTTGTTTACTCACCTGAGAACATTTAAAACATTTCAGTGTGCATCAGTACCTATGGATCTGTTCTATTCTGTCAACATCTCGTCGTATAAACTTAGGAAGTGGAGTGAGCATTAAGTTAACTGTCATTCCATCTTATTTGTGTGAAACGACAGCTCACTTCATGTTCACGTAAGCTCACACGGTGAAATGTTTTGTCGGTGTCTTTTTTCCGAAACCACGCATTTGCATAAATTTGTTCAATTGCCTTGACCTCCATAAATGGTTTTTTTTTTTTTGGCAAATAACTACATTCTAACAGCTATTTATATATTTGAGAGGGTATTCGTTAGGTACTTATTCTTCTTATAATACATAGTTTCTGTAGAATAAGCCACAGGAGCAAAGCCAAGCAGAAAAGATGCAAAATCTAAGGTTTATTCAATAATCCTCCTCATAAATAAAAAAAAACAAAATCCAAGCAATAAGTTCTTTCAGCCCACCTAAAAGTTGACTGAGAGATATTGCTGTTAGCGATAAGATCGCTACCATCATGATCATCATCTGCAGCCTAACTTTCCTCACTGCTGAACATAGGCCTATTTTTTTAAACTGCCACTGTAATCTTAAAATTAGATTTCTAAGTAAAACAGTTGTGCTACTATTCTAGTATCTACTGTACCTACTTATAAATAAGAAACTCAAAAGAAATACCCAATACCCAGGTACTCACCACTCACAATAAAAAGAATACAGCTGGGATCATTCTTCATTACAAACGGCTCGGGACGGAGAGACGGAAAACATCCATTAATTGTTAAGTGCCACGTCAACGAGCTCCTCTGGAACAATTGAGAACTTTCCAGCGATAAAATCTAAGGGTTAGGTCACGAATGAAGTCTGAAGGAAGGTGGAACGTGCCGATAGTGTTTGTTATTCAGTGTTTAGTTTAAGAGCGTTTCACACGGCTGCCCAAAAGGTAATTACACTAATTTTAAAGTTCGCAGGAGGTTATAGACGAAACTTTGTGAGTGTGTGTGTGTTTGTTTGTTTGTTACTTATTCACGCGCAAAAGGCTGGACCAATTTTGATAAAAATTGTTATGACACTCTGGACTAACACATAGGCTACTTTTTATATATATACTAAAACCGCGAGTCACACTGCGGGGCGCAGCTAGTGAATCTATATATCTGCTTTATTTTGTCCAATAGCGGCATCAACGTCGCCACAAAAAAAAAACTAAGTAGCGAAATTTGTACGGCAACAAAAAGTACCACAGCGTCATCTATCCCACCAGCAGCGAACTATTGAACGAAATCCTGCATCGCAGTATCAGAGTTTTCCTTGCAATTTGAACATGTACATCATCCCCTAATATCAACTATCGGGCAGTTGCCCATCAGACACAGACAGAACCGGTCGGAGGATCCTCCCTTTTCAATGGAGGTTTGCGACTTAGGCGCTGTTCCATATGTTTCCATAGTCCCACTGTTAGGCAAAGGCATCCGCAGGAAAAATCAACGACATAGCCCAAAGAATCGCTAACTTAAGTGGCAGAGCTCTGGGTCAGGCACAGTGCTCACTGAATAGAGGGTCGAAGGAGCCGTAAGGTTTTAGAGTAGCGACCACAGCGTACTGGAAGACGCAGCGTCGGAAGGCCCGCCACAAGGTGGACCGATGACCTGGTGAAGGCTGCGGGAATCCACTGGTAACAAGATACACAGATCGGTGTGATGGCATTTTGGGAAGACCTAAATCCAGCAGTGGACGATGGTAAAAATTTACAAGAACTAAATGATTTTTACAATAAAAATTATTGCCTGCCTAGATATCAATAAGTAGGAATACTTATTTCTTTCGTCATTTACAATAACCATGAACACACCTACTTACCGAAACAACAATTCTTAATACCAGCTTATTTTAAACCATTTCACGTTTTATGAAGCCAGAGTTGAAACCACTAAAGTGACAAGTATAAGTGAGCCTTTAAAATGGGTGGAACTAGGTTTAGAGCGATAAAATCTAGCCGCTGCACAATTACGTATAATGGCTGCTCAGCGCTTGCCTAATGCCCTGAGTGCAGTGGCGGCGAGGCAAAGCTATAAATTGACTATATAGTTAGACATATTGCTCCTCTATAGCTCTTGTTGTAGACATTTTTTCAGAGCTGTCTTGTACGTGTCTGTAAGTAGCCTAGTTCGCATGGCTTGAGTGAGCGTTTTGAATGATGACGTTGACGTAAGAAACGGAACCCCTTTAGGATCACTCGGGTGTCTGTCTGTCCGTCTGTCACAGCGAATTAACATGTAGATTCGAAAATGTACTGGACCGATACTGTTGAAATGTCGTACACATATGAACTTCTGTGACTCAAATACAGACACGTTACTTAAATAAATATATTCTTTTTAGTACGGGATCTCTTTTTGGGGATAAACTAGAAAATTCAAACTGGATATATCAAATTAAAGGGCTTATTGTGAGAGTTTTAATTATATTTTAAAAGCTTTTATTTATCACTAGTAGCGCACCGCGGTGTTACCCGCACAGCTAGTACCTATGTATATATATTAAAAGTAGCCTATGTGTTAATCCAGGGTGTCAGCTTCTTGCATATCAAATTTTATCAAAATTGGTCTAGCCGTTTGCGCGTGAAGAAGTAACAAACATACACACACATACTCACAAACTTCGTCTTTATAATATTAGTGTGATAATTTTAAAATAAAAAGTTTAGAAGATATTACTATCCCACATATTCTGTTAGTGATAAGATAAGGGAGGTCTGACAGCTCTGGGATCTCAATCTGAAATTTATTAACCGGTCGAAATACGTTTTGGGTAGTGTATAATCTGAAGAAAAACTACCAGTTTCTTATCCTTGACTAAAACAAACTCGTTTCTCAATGATGATAATATTATATACCTGTCTAATTAGAAGAAGTACATCATCATCATCATTATTTCTCTGCTACTGCTGGACATATGAGTAGGCCTCCCCCAAGTGTCACCACAGCGACCAGCCGGTCGATTCTGTATCCATATAATCAAGATGGAATGATAGCTCACTTTGATATCACGTGAAGTCTTGATTGTATGAATTGACAGCTCACCTCGTGATCACTGCACCCAAGCCTTCACTTCGACTTGTTTACAGAATCGACCGGCTGTTTTATGCGAAATGGTAGGAACCTATTTGTGTAAATCACGCGAAAACAACTGAGCAAATACGAGGCACACGGATAATAATAATATCTTGGGACAACTCACACACGGTCATCCGATCCCAAACTAGGCAGAGCCTGTGCTATGGCAACCAGACAACTGATAAACATACTTATATGTATATTTCTAAATACATACATATTATAGACAAATTGCACCCAGACACTGAACAAATGATCATGCTCATCACACAAAGATTTGTCCTGGGTGGGAATCGAACCCATGACCTCCGGTTTAGCAGTCAGGGTCACTAACCACTCGACCAACAGGCCAGTCGGACGGATAGAACAAGTGTCAGTTGAATCCATTAAAAATGTAAACGTACTCAGAAGACCTAGATCTTCGCGTATTCCGTTTCAAACAGACGACACGTCAACAACCTGATTCCGTACGGTTCCTCTAATTTTCAGCGATTATCATTATACTGCCACATTAAATATGGCGTAAGCTTTGAGTATCACTAAGAGGATAATCATAATTATTTTCTCCACACGTATATAAGGGAGAGGAGGAAGAGCTCGTGACTAAATAAGAACAGCCGCAAGGGTCGATCTTCCAGGATAAGCAACGCTTGCCAAGGTCGGTCTGTGGATGGGTCTCGGAAAGCATGTTAAGCCATTGGCCCCGGCTGTCATTTGAAGGTCTTTGCCAATTGTTACGAATTGTCTGAAGCCAGAATATATGACTCCAGTCTTGCCAAGAAGCACCGTGTTACCCAGTTAATGGGTTGTGGAGGTCTGGTAGGTAGTCGCTCCACGTAAAATACATCAGTGACAGTAATCAGTATTCAGCTGAATCTGGTTTGACTGGAAGCCGACCCCAATATAGTTGGGAAAAGGCCAAGCAGATGATGATGTACATAAGGGAGAGGAGGAGGAGTTCGTGACTAAGCAACAACAGCCACACGGCTCGATCTTCTAGGCTAAGCGACCCTTGCCAAGGTCAGTCCGTCGATGGGTGACAATCCATTACATACCGCAGATTCCTACGTACCTCGGAAAGCCCCGGCTGTCATTTGGAGATCTTTGACAGTCGTTACGGATTGTCAGAAGTCAGAAAATCTGACACCGGTCTTGCCAATGCTATTTACGAATTTTACGGGTTGTGGAGATAAAATAGGCAGTCGCATCATGTAAAACTCCGGTATTCTGCTGCATCCGACTACACTGGAAGCCGACGCCAATATAGTTAGAAAAAGGCGTAGACTTATAATAATTATATGAATTACTAGTGTTAGGTTATTTGCCTTTGGAAACTCTGAGCTTATCTTTTTTGTTTTTTCTCGATTCGATTGTATTTTTGAAGTCTTACTTCTTATGGCGCGATGGAGAAAACTGATGAGAGTGAATTTTTACGATGCGCGCGCACACCGACATCTGAATTCTACATCGTGAAGTTAGTTCTAGGTGGCATGAAAATCGATAACTATTTTCAAGTTGTATATTTTAGTATTTTTTGATTGTCTTTTGTTTCTTTTATGTTTGAATTTCGAAGAAGAATTTGGTTTTAATTTCGAAATAAAGCGCCAAAATATAAGATACAAATATTTTGATAAAAGTAATTGATTATAGTAGGCGCCAGATAATCGTGGAATAACGGTCATTGACCCACCTACAATTATTGACATTTTTAATTTGAAAAACGGAATTAATGACACAAAGCTGTCCCGAATCATCATCTCTCGTGATCCTTAACATTGTCTAATAATGAAAAACGATTCATATTTAATTGTTCAGGTACCTATGAACAGTTATTAGGGAAAGGTCAATGTACTTTATTCCACATTTATCTGGCGCCTACTATAGACACTAATTTTTCCCGCGGCTCAGCTCCTTTTATTCTATCCTAGAAGATTTTATTGGAAT
The DNA here is from genome assembly GCA_905163435.1 of Mamestra brassicae. Lineage (NCBI taxonomy): Eukaryota > Metazoa > Arthropoda > Insecta > Lepidoptera > Noctuidae > Mamestra > Mamestra brassicae. Next base: position 18,075,124 of record LR991000.1, on the reverse strand, counting down.
ATGATGATTTTTCGAAGACAAAAAACAGCCTCTTCATGAATGAGTTTTCTTAATCGGATTTGTATCTACAGTAGAACGGAACAAAGAATTTTACCGTTTATAATAATTATTAGTATTGACTATTTTGAAAAAAGGAGTCTCGTAACTTATATGTCATTGTAAGTAGGTACCCATAAACTTCTCAGGTACACACCATCCAGAATAGAAAGTTGGTATTAATTTCAAATACTACTAACAAAACAATCGAATCAAAAAAAAAAAAATTGCATGATATCTGCCCTATTTTATGAACAAACAGTTTTAAAACTATGAAACGTATCAGTTATTTAGCGTAATAGACTTAATTGGCGATCGTTCGAACGCAACAAATTGAAGCTGAAAACAATACAAATATTTATTTTTTTAGTTGTGAATGTTTTTTTTTCCATACGCCAAAGAAGTATAACTTCTAACGCGTGTACATACACAAACTTTTTTTTGGTTTTTTACCTCATAACTCCGTCATTTATGAAGCGATTTGAAAAATTATCCTTTCATGTGAAAGGATATACATTCCGATTAGACCCAGAAATTATATAAATATCGGTTTAGTAGTTTGGTTTTTAAATCAAAATAGCTGGAGGAAATAGAAAATATATCATCTAAGTAAACGAAATTGCGTGTTTTGCTTTCCTGTGACTTTCCAGTGGTGTTGTTACCCACACCTGTGGGGGTACCACTAAAATATGTAAAATAAAAAATGTTTGCAAAAAAATACAACCGACTTCCAAATAAAAAAACTTTAATTTCAGAAGTCAAAGTCAAAGTTAAAACGTTTATTTCAATTAGGCCATTAAACGGCACTTTTGAACGTCATCGTTTACAGTTCAGTAAAATAATAATGTTACATTAATAAAGTGACTCTACTGTCCATTCGGAAAGGTAGATTCTTATGGAGAAGAACGGACAAGAAACTCCATAGTTACTCTTTTCAAATAATGATTTTACAAAATTTGGTATACAAAAATTAATTTAATATTATGTGAGGACGATGCACCCAGAGTATGCTACTTATAAGAACAAAGTATCACCAGCAGAGGTAAACTTATTCATTTCCTAAAGAAATTTAGGTAAACGGTACTCACATATTTACAAACATTGGAACCATTAATTAAACAACAGTGTGTGAGTCAACAGAAAAATAAAAACACAAAAAAAGAAACAGTATATCTATAAAGTTAATACATAAATCAACCAGTTTGACCAGTTTGACCAGTTTGAGTCGGTGTTAAAATACGAAGAAACAACTAAAAACACCGACTTCCGTAAAAAGGTTTTGTACTAGAATATCGCGAAGCGTCGGTGACACGATTCTTTGCATAGTTTTGAAAGATCATGCTGCACCTTCAAGACTTTTATGTCCACAAACTGGTTTTCAAGTTACGATAGTAAGCTAAATACTGCACTGGTGTGCTGTCTTGGAATAATTTAGTGCTGTTGATATGATGCCAGAGTATTTCAACCAGTACCATTGCATTCACTGAGGTACACCTTCGTGTAATAAAATTTATGCTCGCTAGTCATCGAATAACATCTTCGACGAAATAAATTAAATAATAAGAATCGGTTTAGGTGTTGTTCTGTAGTTTCTACCTACCTCTATAGGAAAAGCCGTGAGTATATATGTATGTGCCTATGTTATCTATACTATATAATATTATAAAGAGGAAAGATTTGTATTTTTGTATGTTAACGAATAAACTTAAAAACTACTGGACCGATTTGAAAAATTCTTTCAGCAATGGATAGCTACATTATCAAAGTCAAAGTCAAAGTCAATTCATTTATTTCAACTAGACCATTAAAAGGCACTTTTGAACGTCAAATTTACAGTTTAAAATTAAAATATAAGTGACTCTAGTTGTCCATTCGCAAAAAGTAGATTCTTATGGAGAAGAACGGACAAGAAACTCCATAGTTACTCTTTTCAAATATAAGTTTTACAATATTTTGTATACATAGGTACATTGATCAATTGATTATATTATGTGAGCATAATGCATCCAACATTACACTAATATACAGCACACACTTATATACTATAGGTACAACAAAGCAATACCAGCAGAGATAAAATTAAGTTTGCTAGTAAGGGACATGGTACTCACATATTTACAATATAATTAAAAACAATGGATCAGTGTGTGAGTTAAATTACATATTAAAAACCTGAAAGTACACCAGTAAATAAAACAAGTTTGACTTTTTCTACTATACCCTCGATTGTCCTATGGAGCAGGACAGGCATGTTTCCAAGCATTCTTATCTTTAATATAATCATCTAGTTTGTAATATGCTTGTTTACAAAGTGTGGCTTTAATGTAAGTTTTAAATTTTCTTTCATTTAGTTCTAATATGTCACAAGGTATTTTGTTGTAACATTTAACACAGTACCCCATGAAAGATGTTCGTACTTTGGCTAATCTATAAAATGTTTGATCTAAATTATTTTTATTTCTAGTATTAAAATGATGTCTATCACTAATTTTGTTAAAGAGATGTCGATTTTTTCTTACTTATCAGCAAGTAACATAGGCTTTATTTTATTCCCGTACTCCCACGGAAACGGGAACTACGCGGGTGAAACCGCGTGACGTCCGCTAGTTTTATTATATACGAAGGACACCTTTATTGAAAAAAATAGGTGCAAAGAAATCGCTTTGTACCTATTACGTTCACTTTGCTTCAAGTGTTTTCAAAGCTAAAAATGAATATACTCGTACACCAATAAATTCAAAGCATTTGGAAGGAGTACCTACCTAGTTAAAACGAAACAAATAGAGCCCATCTTAGCCCTCTTTAATCTTAACAAAGTTACTGAGACGAATTCTCGTTATTTGTGAGAACTCGTTCACCCGTGCCTTTAAATTGGTACTCGCTTTCATCAAAACATTGTCGGCCCATTTCCTATTGCTTTTCTTCACTTATAAATTCATAATGAAGGTAAGGGTGTAGACAAACTGTTGTTTGTTCAATATTTCAAGATGCTTTTGAAATTATGTAACATCATTTTGAAAATGAAAGTGGCTACTACACTATTTATCTGCCTAGACTTTTACTGCCTAGACCTAGACCAACTAGGGTTGTACGTAGTGATTGGCATAGGTAGTGCTATTTTGGGCCAATGAACCTGAATGATAATGTTAACATGGCCCGGGATTCCCGGGATTTTGTTTCTGAATGTCGATGTATTAGATGAAGTTAAACTGTTATGAGATATCATGAGTACGCGGGCGGTATAAGCTGATCCCGCGCGGTGCTATTTGCCATATTACGTACTTGTCCCGGTATTCAGAAGACATATTCATGTTAAGATAACGGTAACTAAATCACGGGACTAGCACTACCTATGGCCGATCACTAATGATAAGGCAATTCTTCGAAACAATTAACAATTTTCACAGCACCGCTGGTCAACATTGGGTATTAAACTCCGCAAAAAGGAAGCCTGAGGATGGAAAAAGGCGCCGAGGCCCGGCCTAGGAAGAAGTCGTGACGAGACGACCTAGATGCCCACTACCTAAAGTATACCTGGAAGGATTTTGGGGACGCCTGGGCAAAGGCGTCTTCAAAACCTGTCAGGTATTTCTGGCAGTGAGAAGGTATTATATAATTCGTGTAGCAATGTAGACAGAAATCTGAACAATAATATCTAAAAATTGAGCTGCTAAAAGTTACCAAAACTAACCTTCGAACTTATCAGCACAGCCCCTAAGACTTGGCGGAGTAAAACGCTAACAAACGTTCATAAGAACGATCGTTAGAGCAAGTTTCTGAAGTTCGGTTTTAATAACAATATATAGGCAGAGCATGACGAGTCTACAATGAATAGTTAATAGCCGACTGAGCTTTATTACTTGTTCATCAGTGAAGTTTTAATGTTAGTCATTGAAGTTTTTGTAGGTCAGAGTAAGTGCGGAGTTTGTAATGTCTTGGAAGATGGAGTTTACATTAATATTGATGGTTAATAAGCAAGAACCTCGAGATTGTAATATCCGGGCCATAGTGTACCCGTGATCACGATATACAAATCTGGGGAGCTACTCTCTAAGCCTGAAGTCCGTAGTTTCGGGCTTAGTTGCGGGCGTAATCTAGTCCGCCTCAACGCCGGCGTTGAGGCGTAATTTATCAAGAAATGTCGAATAAACATTAAAATATTTATATTTATTCCTACTTAAGAATTAGAATGGTGTTATAACAACAGAACCAAACGTATGTTCATCTACTCGCGCGCTGGTCTGCCGGTCTATTCTGTCGATATCTCACCGTGTACACTTAGGTGGAGTGAACGACAAGTGAGCTGTCATTCCATGTTGTTTGTATGGTTTAACAGCTCTCTTGTCGTTCACTTCGCCTAAGTTTTCACTTCGACATCTTTACAGAATTGCACTGCTGATCTGCCGGTCGATTCTGTAAACATGTCAAAGTGAAGTGGCTTGGGTGAAGTGATTACGAAGTGAGCTGTCAGTACATTTTGATTACATGGATTGACAGCTCACTTTGTGATTACTTCACCCAAGCATTCACTTCGACATTTTTACAGAATCGCACTGCAGATCAAGGTAATAATGATAGCCGGTCTAAGGTGGAGTGAGCATGAAGCGAACTGTCATTCCATCTTATCACCATTGACAGCTCACTTCATATTCACTTCACCTAAGTTTTTACGGTGAGATTTTTACAGCATCGCACTGCAGGGCTCAATGTGACCACTGACTTGAGAAGTGCCTATGATAGAGTGACTGCAAGCAGCTCGTCAGTGAATCCGTCAAAGCTTTTCAGGGTGGGCAAGACCTTCGGCAATGAAGAATACGAATAAGAGAGAAGTAGGACAAGATGGTAGAATTATATTGTAGTTCTGTGGACTCCAAGGGGACTTCAGATTTCTTAGAGTTCCAATACAACAGCGTTTTCAGGGTATTGGTAGGGCTGCCTCGTTTTTGCAGCGCATCGGGAATGTTCGCGGACGCACATATAAATTGCTTTTACGCAACGATGTCAATGAAGTGTGCATTACTCTCTAAGCCCGAAGTCCGTAGTTTCAGGCTTAGTTGCGGGCGTATTCTAGTCCGTATCACCTAACCACTAAGAAATAATGACAACACGATCTCACGACTCCCCGGGTGCGCAGAGTACGGGCCAGTTCCAACAATGTCCTGAAAATGATCGCTAGCAGACTCGATTGTTTATAATGCCATCTCACATGGGATGAAGTAAATTAAAATAAAATAAATTGACATACTTCTTAAGTTTACTAACAAAATGAGCCTTTGTTACTGGAATAAAGACATTTGTTATTATATATTACCATTACAACTGTAGTTAATTTAGACCTTAGATACCATTTAATTTGCTTTAAACATAAAAACAGCAATGTCTTTCTTCAAGAACACCCATGAGAGATCTAGGGACGAGTCAAGTAACTACATATATTCCATGCACTACTGTTACTTACGTCTTTTACCGTTTAGTTATTAATTTTATTTTACTGGTTTGTATGTCTTGTGCGAGTCCCAAATAAACATATTTCTTTCTTTTTCTTTCTTTCTTTATACAAGATCCGTTCAGCCGTTCTGGCGTGAAAGAGTAACAAACATCCATCCATCCATACTTACAAACTTTCGCGTTTATAATATTAGTAGGATTAAAGTGAAAGTTTTGCGTGATTAATATTTCTTTTTTCACAACCTTTTCGGTTTAATTCCATCATGATTATACTGTTTCCCAGAAGATTATCTGCCATAAGCATAAAGGAAAAACATGAAAAAATATTGGTTAATCATTTGTATTCCAAGTGGCGGGCTATTTGCATAATGCCCGAATAAAAGTCAGGAGGGAACCAGGCAACGCATCTGTTCCTAATTCCATAGGAAACACCCTTGAAGCACCCTTCATATTACATCGTCAAATTAGGGGCAAAGCGATTTTCGTAAATTGCAAGGTTTTCACTTAGTTTTTCCAGCAAATTATGTAAATTTAAAGGCGAAATTGGAGTGGGTTATGTAAAACGTGACTAAGGGGCTCCATCAGGTTTTGGGTGATATTTATCTAGTTCTTTACGTTGCTTTTAGGTAAGTATCTAAACGAATGGTAATAAACGGTAAAATTTTATGTTTGTAAAAGGTTATCTCAGTAAGTTTCAATAGCTAATGATTCCCATAATAACTATAAAAGATCCGGTCTAAGTTATATGCAAGTTCACAGTTAAAACATTGGAAGGTACTAACATCATAATTGGCCAAGAACGAACCAAGTAAATACAAGCCCTGACTGGCTGTATTTGCTGCACTTAGGTCGCGGACACAGTGAAGAGCTTAAGCGGGCGCTAAAGCGGAAGCGCAGTAAAAAAAACACATAATTATGAATCGCTGTTTGCATTTAAACTCCAGTAAAATTCTGTAAACATCTCACCGCCAAAACATTGGTGAAGTGAGTCAATGCGTGCATGACAGCTCACTCCACCTATGTTTTCACGATGAGAACAGAATAAAAATACTCTTTATTGTACACCATACAAGAATTAACACAGCAAAAAAGACCGGTTCAAGTCCTTATGGCAGATGGACAAGACGGAGCGGTCAGTCTAGCAAACGATCGTCTATTGTTTTACCCTAAGGAAATACTTCTAACCTCTCTGCCCGCGACAATAACTCGCGATGCACTATGGGCACCTAACCCGCACCTACCACCGCGCCCGCTATGCGCGGTCTCTCTGAACAAGGCCTTAAGCTCTCGCGGTAGTTATTAAAGCGTTCCAGACTCCCCCAAACGGAGGTTAAACCCGTGTTTAGCACCATTTGGAGCTCACAGAGAGATTAGATCTCTGAGTGGAACATGTATTGCCGTGTTTGTCTCGTAAACTGTCTGATGTCGCCCTAATTGTGTTTAAGTTGGGTGTTCGTCGTCTTAATGTTATTTTAAAGTGACCGTGACATTTTGAGGGAGAAATGGAGTAGTCTGTTCATTGGCTAGAACGATTTGAAAGCAATGTCTTGGTACGTCAAAGGTAACTATCAGTTACCTTTGACGTACCAAGACATTAAAGCTTATAACAGCATTTAACTCCGTTTAGCTTTTGGTCCAATAGGTAGGTCCTAAGGTATTCGGTTTTGGTTTACACATTGGACAGTTTATAGTCCACAATTTCTCGGACCGGCACGGAGATATAATCAAATTTCTATCAAATTTTGATGCGTAAAAAAATATTCCAAATATTCAGTTGACAATTTATCGAGAGTTTACAATCTCTCAAGTTATTTTATAATCTTACGGAGTTTGCCATTTTCCGGTGAAATACTCATCAATCATACTCGACCGTCAATCAATATCTTTACTAATTTCGATATGAATAGATTTGTCTCGACAAATAGATAGTACCCCAATTAGCTGCTGAAAACCTCAGGAATCAATCAAGCAAATTCATTATACTGATTGCTACCTATAAGGATTACTGATGGCTATTGATTGGGAATATCCGTGCTCTATCGCGTGTGATATCCGTTCGAGAATAGACGTCAATTCACTTCAATAAACTTAGCGTTAACAGGGAAACATCTAGGCAATTATTAATTTTATTCTATCCTATCTCTCAGTTCCAACTAATATTATAAACTAGCTGTCGGCCGTGGCTCCACCCCCTCTTTATAAATATTAGCCTATCTGTTATTCTGATCACACTTATATCACACTATCACACTAATATTATAAAGGCAAATGTTTGTAAGTATGTGTGTGTATGTTTGTTACTTCTTCACGCGCAAACGTCTGAACGGATCTTGATGAAATTTGGCACAGAGGTAGATTATAGTCTGGAATAACACAAAGGATACTTTTTATCCCGGAAGGATTCCCTTGGGATAATGTTGGACATTAACGCGGGCAGAGCCGCGGGGGGTAGCTAGTATACAAATAAAAGCTTTAGAACTCTAAAGTATCAACAAAATCCGATCGGCAGTTTTGTACCAAAGGATGTAATGGTATGTATGTTAGAATATTTGTTCATCAAATACACAGCAAAAAGGATTATTATAGGCGACGCGACGTTGCTGGCTAAGCTTCACAGCCTGGCTCATCAGCAAAGTGTTGCTTGCTTGTCGATCTCTACAGACTGCCTGCGGAATTCCCCGACCTGATCCCACAATCACCCTTATACTACCGGAATACCAGACGTACTGCTGGGTACCATCCGAAAATGATCGATATCCCGACTCAGTCGTACTCAGCGCTTCTCCTCCACATTTATTATTTGCACAGCCAAAGTGTGGAGCTCTCTGCCAGCTTCTGTGTTCCTTTCCAAATATAACCTGTCTGCCTTCAAAGCAATAGTGAACCGATATCTTCTAGGCACGCTCGCTCCATCATATACTTCAACCATCGCGTTAAAGAGCAAGAATAGATAAATATTAAGGACACGTTTTACAGTACGTAAGCAGTAGTTATTCAGTAAGTTCTTGTAGTAGGTTCTTGAACTTTCGACTGTCACTCGGGCGTAATCACGGGTAAAACCTAATTAGTATATATTTCTGTTTATTCCTTTTGGTGAATACGACTCACGATAAAAGTATAGACGTCTAAATTAATTGGGTAACAGTTCATGCATACCAATTCGGCAATTACTTCGGAATTGGGGTAACCAACTACTGAAGGCGTCTGATTCTGTTCGTACAATTTCTAGGTCGACCTTCGACTTATCAGGCCGTTGCCCTAGTACTAAAGTTCTTGTCTCGTAAAAACCTGTTATCTATATTTCAGGTAGTTCTGATGGTCTATAGGTATGTCGGTTTGTAACCGACATCGGATGAAACTTGGCACACGGGTAAAAGTTGTCCTGGATTAGGACATCGGATATTCTTTATCCTGGGAGTATATTCTCTTGGGTTAGGCAGAAGCTAGTTGACAAATAATTTGGGTCTTTCATTTACCTTTTTTTTTAATAAAGGAAAATCATCGAATGATCCCATCACTTCCCATCAGTGTCGTAAGAAGTTACTAAGAGACTCACTAGAGAATTGGCAGCAGCATTCTCTGTGCATTGCATTAGCTACACTGCGATCGCCAACCCGCTTGTCTAGCGTGGCGATTATGACAACCCCTTTGGGGGAGGTAAATGTCCAGCAGTGGACGTCTTTCAGCTGATATGATGAATCATCAAATGACTACTTCTGCTCTGGGTGGAGCGGAAGGGAGTGTCAGACTCTGACTGACTAAAACCCATCCGTGTTCCTTCTAAAGCCCTTTGCGTTCCAGGGCCGCGGTTACTCTTTCGAACAAATTCCGCAACCCCGGCACATTTACCTACCATCGGCATTTTAGGCAGTACAGTTTACATCTAGGATAATAACACTAACTTAAAAGTAACATCTGAGGAATTGTTCCATGACCGAATTAAGCGAAAGCCGACAGATAGCAGCACAAACCGTTTTGCTCCATTGCTGGACCTCCATACATTTCTGCAACCACTCTATGTCCAGTGCGAAGGACAAATATATGTTAAAGGAGTCCAGATCACCATCTCGATCTGGGTCTGCGAAGTTTTGTTATCAGAAATCCTCATCGGGTGTAACATCCCAGAAAATGATTCCCACAGTTCCCTTCAACAATTTAATATCAATTCTGTCCTACATTTTGTAGCCACGCCGATGCACCGAGAAATAATTTGCCATAGCCATTATATGTTGGTGCAACAGCCCCGAGAGCTCAGCCAAGTGCAATGATCCGTTAATATTATAGGAACGATGCTCCTCCGAGTACATTCTTGGGAAATAGCTGGGTAATCGAATGTTGCAGTGTGCATGGGATGTACTGTGCAGTCGATTAGGTTAGAACTATGCCCGATGGACACATTATTCGCAATCGTCAGGGATTAGAACGGCGATTGCTATGGAGATATCTGCCGTATCCATATTCGAATAGATATAACTATGGAATGACTATTAAAAATATTGATAGTAATACTTTATGATCATTTATTTTGACCGGCTAGAACACAACGATATCTTCGTTTTGTCGATTTATCAATAAATTTGCCAAGCCTTTTCCCAACAATATTGGGTTCGGATTCAGCTGAATACCAGTATTTTACGTGAAACGGCTGTCTACCAGACCTCCAAAACCAATGAACTGGGTAACACGGTACTTTTTGGCAAGATTGGAATCAGATTTTCTGGCTTCTGACAATCCAAACGACTGCCAAAGATCTACAAATGACAGCCGGGACCAATGGCTTAACGTGCTTTCTGTGCCACGAAGGAGTCTCGGTATGTTAAGATGGTTAGCTGGATGCAGGTGAGTACGAGTATTTTGATGCGACTGGCTATCTGACCTTCACAACCCAACAGCTGGGCGATATCATATCCCTTGGAAAAACTGGTGACAGATTTATTGACTACCAAAACAACTGAACTAATGACAGTCGGGATCAACGGCTTTAGATTAATCCACACATGTCCGGGCCGTGCCTGTGGTCCGTCAGGAGCTCAAAAACATTATCGATGCCAAGTTTTATATGAACTCGTTCCACACACGTCGGTGTCTGCGCCGTGCTTGGGACGTGCCTGGCCACGTTGTGACGGACCACATCACGCCCAAGTCCCGGGCACTTTCCGGATATGCGGCTGAACTTTTAACGTGCTTTTCGAGGCACAAAAAGTTTCGGTATGTAATAGTTGGTCACCCATCCACGGACCACCCTGGGCCAGCGTTGCTGAACCAACCCCAGCAGCTGTTAGTAGTTGACCACAAGCTCCTCGACTTATCGAACAGCAAATTCCTTTTTCGCAATGAAAGGTTGATTCCCTGGTAGAGGCTTTGCAGTAGGATAAGTACAATAAAGCCTTATGAGTTTTTAAGTTATTTCAATTTAGGTACCAAGGTAAAACTCGTCAAGTTTGAATTATTCATGTACGAAATACAGATCAAAATAGAGACTTGAAAAGTCTTCACGAAACTCCCTTAATTTACCCAAAACGCTCAAATATTACGCAAAACACGCGTATAAACACCCCATCGGATAAAATAATCTAAATAAGTAGGCACATACGTTGACGCATAAAGAATTTATCGACCGCCGCGGCATAAAACGGTGGCTATAAAAATATATTGCTCGCACATAAGTGCGGATCTGCGACAATGCGACAGTTGCTAATGTGTGCTCGTTGTGTGCATGAGGTGTCGTTAGTGTGTGCCTCTACTTATGAGTGGTGGAGTGATGTATTACTGTGTGGGTAGGGAAATTATGATGTCTGTAAGGTGCCGTAACAGATTTGAAGAGTTCTTTTCTTGGGTTGCTAAAAGTCGACAAATTAATGTTGCAATAGTTCTATGTAATTCAGTAAATAGTTGCGTTTTAATTTCACGAAATATTCAGCAACTAAAAACTTTTGACATTGTTCAAAATCATTCGGAACACTGTTCTTCAGCAATCCATGCAATAGTAGGTGAAGAATTCGTAAAATCTTCCTAATACATATTTTATTTATTAAACGAGTTGATTACAACTGCTGTTCTATTTTTTAACAGACTTCAAAAAAAGGAAGAGGGTCTCAATTCGGGTGCATTTTATTTTATGTTTGTTACCTCATAACTCCGCCATATCTGAAAGGATATACTGTCCGATTGGTCCCATAGAAATTTCATTAAAATCGGTTCAGTAGTTTGATTTTTAAATCGAAATAGCTGGAAAAAATATGTCACCCAAGTTTACTAATTAATTAATAACAAACTTTTTTTTCAAAAAAACCGATTTCAAAATATGAAAATACACTACGAAGTATAAAATAACTTTCGTCGTAAATTCGGTGCTTAAATACGAAGAAACAACCAAAAATAGGGACTTCCGAAATTAAAGTTATTTATACTTACCTAATAGTGTATTTTTTTATTTGGAAGTCGGTTGTATTTAAGTTGTTTGTTTTTACTGTTGTGGTTAATAAGGTATCAGAAAGTCGCAGTCGCACGAGCCGATCTTCTAGCAAATCTGGCTAAGTTACCAAGACTTCTGCGTGTCTCGGAATGCATGTTCAGTCGTTGGTTTCGACTATCAATTGTTGATCTTTGGTACTCGTCATAGATCAAAAAGTCTAACACCGGGGGACATCAGGTACACCACGCACACAGGAGACACCTTGCCAAGAGGCATCGAGTAACCCAGATTCTGGGTTGTAGAGGACAGAGAGGCAGTCGAGACACGATTTTGAGTCCAATATTTATTTTAATATTTATGTTCTGTATGGTGTCGGACGTAAAAGAATAGCACCATTTCATCACTTGGCGTGTATGTCGTAAGAGGCGACTAAGTGGCTCACCAGAGAATGGGCAGCAGCATTCTCTTTGCGTTGCAACAGCTACACTGCGATCGCTAACCCGCCTACCAGCGTGGCGATTATGGCAAATCCTCCCTTATAGGGGAGGCTTATGTCCAGTAGTGGACGTCTTTCTATGATGATTTGTTCTAAAAACTTAAGTGATACCTTTTCTATTTCTGCCTGCACGTGCTCCATTCAAGTTTTCTTATCCACTAACAAATATATAAGAACTATTTAGATTGAAACCGAACATTGCATTATTTCTCAGCTCAATGCTCTAAAAATACGCCATCTTATTTAAACACGCTGTTATCTAAGCAATTACTTTTGTTTGTATGGCATTTGCCCTTTCAACGACTGTTGGAAAAAATTCTATTTCTTTGTAGAATACAATGGCATACAAATAAAGGACCACGTTGTTGTCCGTCTGTGCCAAGAAAAGGACAAAGGGCAGGGCTGTTGAAATTGATATTTTGTGCTCTAGAGGGACATCTAAATTGGAATTTTGGGTGTTGACTACTCTTTGTATTTAATAGGTATTCATTTTTATTTACATAGATATTTACATCTGTTTTGATAAATACTTAACTAACTATATACACTAGAAATAAAAATAAAAACTCCTAACTAAATTAACCCTAAAATACGGCGTCAATAAATTCATCCGCATCGCTGTCGACTGGAAGTGTACCCAAAAGACTGGCGGCATTGCCACGTTGTATGGCAATGCTTATTCTTTGACCAAGGTAAAAGTCAGCCCTTGGTAAGTGACAACTAAGCGTCTTGAGAGAACTTAAATCCTTGTTCTAGGAAATGAATAAATACATTCGATGAAAAGAGTTTAGGTATAGTAAAACTGTGATTGATTTGAAACTGTTATAGTCAATTGAAGAAACTGTTATTCCGCAACAAACTAGGTATCATGCAAATGCGTTTTAAGTTTCATTGGGCGTTGCAAACTCATTTAATTTGAAAGTTTGTACGAAATACTCTGAGAAGAAACGGTCTTCATCCCATCAAATGCCGTGAAATACTGATGGATAAAATATGTGTTAATACAGATAAACAAAAATAGCGAATAATTTCCAAACTGTATGAAATAATTATTATTATTAATGAATAAAAAAAATAAATATTATCAATTAATAAAAAGTAAAAAAATATTTTTACTATTTAAAGTCTCTCGGCTTTAAATGGTATTAATAGTAATGTACTCTCGTACATACTGTGTTCCTCGAGAGTTCCTTAAAATGAGTTTGCAACGCTTCTCATACATTAGTACAAGTTTTCATAAAGTTATTGCCAACAACATAATTATTTAATTTCGTTAATCCATACAAGATTATAAGCCGTATACGGTTTCAACCGTGCCCAAACTCGTGTTAGTAAGTTAGCAAACGTAACGTAACTTGGCGTGTTACGTTACGACGAACTTTTTGTTTCCGTAGGAAGTTAAGGAAATGGCTTGGCAAGTAACCCTGTACTCTATGGTATGTTGTTATCTGTCGATGGTGTGTGGGAGTAATTGAGTTCATTCCTTTGATTTCTTTTCGGAAGTTCAGGATGTGAAAAATTAGGAATGTAGTGTAGGATTTTCTTGCAAATATTGGATGTGTGGTCGTGTTTTTCATCTGCAAGCGTATGCAAATAGTTTTACATTGCTGGTTACCGAGGTATAATGTGATCAATTTCTCAATCGTGCCCCGTAATGTAATTAAACTTGCATGCGAGTAATTTGAAACCGTTGTTTGGGTGAAGGTTAAGGCACACTTTAAAAAGAAAAAATGTTAGCTATATGATGCCCTAAAGAACACTTTAGGGCATCAAATATAATATATTATATATATAATATTATACATAATGTTTTTGAAAATGTTTTTCTACTCGGGTTTGCTCCCGGTGGTTTTTCCTTGCTCCCGCCCTGAGACCCTCAGGGAAAAGGAGGTTCGGATCCCCTGCTAACTGGTAACAAATACTGTGTCCCCCAGTACTTTGCTCAAGATGGTAACTGTGTGTATAGCTGCTTGCTTCTGTAGAACATGTATGTTTATGCCTGCATCTAATTTATCACAATATCTGTGTATGCTCTTTGCTACAATTCCTGTCGCTCCTATTACTACCGGTATGACTTCTGTAGTTGTGTTCCATAGTCGTGTTATTTCTGTTTTAAGTAGGTGGTATTTGCTCAATTTTTCAATCTCTTTAGGGCCTATGTTATAATCTGATGGTACTGTGATGTCTATTAAATATGTTTCATTTTCTGTTTTGTTAACGTAAATTATATCCGGTCTATTATGTGTTACTGTGACATCTGTCTGAACTGGAATCTCCCACATTAACTTTGCTGTCTCATTTTCTTTTATCTGTGGCTGGGTTAAGGCTTCTTGCCACCAGAGGCTAGCTACTTCAAATTTGTGTTTTCTTGCTAGTGCCCAGAATACATATTGTACAATATTGTTGTGCCGTTTGGTGTAGTAAGTGCCAGCTAGTTTTTCACACCCGGGAGGATGTGTTGTGTGGTCTCATCTTTCGTCAGACAGAACCGACACTTACCATCAACAGGCCTTTTTAAAATGTCTCTTTCGAACTGTTTAGTCATAACAGCTTGATCTTGAATGGCAAAAATTGAAGACTCTAAGGAAGATGATACTGGTTGTTTTTTTAGCCAGTTGAAAGAATATTTTTTATCTATGTTCGTTTTTTCTAGTACTGCTTTACAAAACTGCCCATGTAGCGGCTTGGCCCTCCATTTTTCTATTGCCTTTTGTGTAGTTGCTGTTTTTATTTCTTTATCTGTGTAGTTATTGCTTTGCTGTAACCCTATTTCTACTGCATTTGTTCTAGAATCTTTATGTATTGAGTATTTATCTTTATCTCTATCATGTCTAACTATTATTTTAATTATATCATCCTGTTCATTCTGTAAGTATTGCTTGTATTTTATTATTTGTGATTTATGTAGAGTTTCTATGCTTGTTAAGCCTCTTCCACCTTCTTCTATTGGTAAGTATAACCTAATTATATCTGCTTTTTGCTTTTGTGCTTTATTAATTGCTAAAATTTTCCTAGTTTTAACATCTATATTCTTTAAATCACTATTCTTGTAATTAATTATACCAAATGAGTAGAGTAGAACCGGTACCGTATAAGTATTAATCGCTTTTATCTGATTCCTAGCATTTAATTGTGTGTTTGCTATTGATTTTATCCTACCAAAATATTCTTTTTTTAATTGTTCTCTTTTTCTGGTATGGTATATTTTGCCCGCCTCGTTAATACCTAAATATTTATACGTCTCGTCTTTCTTCAGATGTTTAAATCTCAATCCGCTTATTAGTGTGTGTCCTTCTCCATGCTGTTCGCTAGCTCTACCGGCTGTAATATGTAGAACATTACATTTGTTTAACCCAAATTGCATACCTATGTCTCGCGTAAATATTTCAGTACTGTCGAGTAAAATTTTTAAGTTATTTTTATTATTTGCATAAACTTTTAAATCATCCATGTATATTAAGTGGTTGACTGATAAGTTACTCTTGAGCTTATAACCTTTTAATATGTATTTGTTTAGTATGGTTGAAATTGGGTTTATACCTAAACAAAACAACAGTGGTGATAATGAATCTCCTTGAAATATTCCTCGGCAAATAACTATGGGATCAGTAGTTACAGAAGCGCTCGCGCCACGGGCCGTCATGATAACGTTCCATGTAGGCATGACCATCTCTAGAAAGCCTATGATAGCACTCGAGCACTTGTACAACCTCAACACCTGAAGTAGCCATTCATGTGAGATGCTATCAAAGGCCTTTCGATAGTCTACCCATCCCATACTCAAGTTTTTCTGAAACTGAATATTATACATTATAATATAATATATTGCTAAAAAAATCTTTTTAACTTAACAACGTTGTCGAGATATTTATAGGTAGTCGCCATGTGAGATTCTAAATAAAAATTAAATACCATAAAAATCAGTAAGTACCTACATTCAGAGCAGACAATAATAAGGTCATTGTTGACGACGAAGAGCAGTAGGAGGAATACGGAATGTGGAGCTAGGTAATTAAAGACTATATTGCAGGCAACCTAAATCCCGTAACCTGATAACTGCCAAAACAATTCCAATAACAAATTGACCCAATTAATCGTTTCAAGCTCGATTAAATCATAAAATCTATAATTAATCTCAGCGATTAATTAATGAAATCACGACGAATTAATCCTATAAATCACAACAGATTATAATCCCTGTTTTGCAATTAATTGCGCTTCAGTGACTCATGACAAGATAAATATTGGAGCCAAGGGTGGCAGATGATTGAAAACTTCGCTAAACAGCCAAATGACATTGATTTCGATCGACTACAATAATTTTGGGATTAGGTTACTCTTAAAAAAGGAATATTTTTTTCGACTCATGCTCAAGCTATGAAAATAATATAGTATTTACTACTTAATATTTAGCAAGACAAGAGTATTCTTCAAGCAGCTCATAAAAAGACAAGGAAGTCTCTTCTAATTTAGTTTATAATCATTATGACAACACAGAGAACAAGCATTTACCTATTCAATGTTCATCCATATCAAATATTCTATCTAAAATTTCATTCGGACTCACTTGGAAGTGGACTCAGCTAAAACACTAGGAAGTGGTGACGGGCGGGCGTTTTGGGGGACTGTCTTTATGTAGAACTTTGACGTTCACAAAGTGCTAGCACTCAGCCTAATTTGAATAAATGACTTTTGATTTTGACTTGACGTCTATTTAAAAAAGTACTTATTTTCCCATTGCCCAAAGCTTCTATCATACTGCCAGCGATAATATTATCGATCACAATTTTCTAGAGCACCAAGTGACTGCTGAGCTTTAGTGGTACTCATTTGAATAACACTAAAACTAACTCTCCGACTCATTTTCGGCCGCATAACAATCGCTGGCTTGTCCGCCAGCTCACTAGTCCCAACCCTAACGCAAACGCGCCCGTTTCGCTAATGAAGCTCGTTCTGTGCCGACCCCGGCTCATTTGGCGCGCTTTAGCATCAATTACACTGAACTCCAGCTATGTAAACAGAGCTCGCTGTCAATCTGTAAACATGCTGCGCTTTGAAATGTTAATCAAAAGATTTTTGTTATTTAGCTCTACAGAGGTATGCGGAACAGAGTGTGAAGTCCCGCACACCTCCAGTCATAAGGGAGGATCCATGCGCTCCGCTCATTGTGATCCTTTGTGGCAGTCACGCATTGAGATTGTAGTTTTGAATGTTTTTGTCGGTTTTGGCCCTAGGAAGCAATATGATTTAGATAAAATATGATTTGAATTTAGACTTCACAGTAATAATAGTACTAATCATTACAGGTTCGCTATCAATCTGTAAATATGCTGCGGTTTGAAATGCTAATCATAATGATTTAGTTACAAGGGGATTTTCGTTGTGAAGCTCATTGTTTCTTTGTGGTGATCACGGGTTGAGGTTGTAAGTTTGAATGTTTTTTTCGGTGTTTAGGTCCTCGGATACAATAGAATATGATTCGATTCTAGATTTCGGGGTTATATGGTTTTTGCCCTTCCTTTTTAGTATTTAGTATTAATACCGCATATTACCATCATCATAGAAATAAACAGTTTATCTTTCTTCTTTCTATAGAAGAATTAAAAATCTCAATTGTACACCATAACAAATTACAACAGGCGATCTCATCGCTAAAAGCGATCTTTTTCTGATTTTTCCCACAAGGTGGACCAACGACCTGGTAAAGGCCTCGGGAATCCGCTAGATGCAAGAAGCACAGAACGCGTCGATGTGGCAAGATGTTCATGTCTGATGTCCAGCAATGGACATCTTACAACTAAAATGATGATATTGTTGGAAACTACTACTGGGCCCAGGAACGCGGGAGAGGCAGTCGCTACAAAACCACCGCAAACGGCGAGCCAGAGCCAATCTGCTAGACCTGGTATCTCTGTATTTATTTATAATAAGCATACCAACAGCACTGTCACTTATAATTCAAATAAAATTACATTCAAAATCGGCATTTCAGTAACCATGCAAATGACAGGTATGCATGACATTGAACATAATGAATATTAGAGACAAAAGGAAAAACTAAAAACTGCGTCCAGTATACCTAGATCCTGAACACTACAAAAAACAAAACAATTTGAGCTATTAAGACGTACATTGTTCGCACTGTTTGAAGAGGGAACGTCTGTATGAAGCAAAACTCATAGAGAAAACTTCGATAGGGTAATCCGTCAAATTGGACGATATAACTTAAAATTGGTTGAACGATGATATAACCTTGCCATACGTGTTAGGGGGCTATTAAAGGTGGTATTCAAGGTGGTATCTCATTATTCTCTTGTTGATTTCCTTAATTTTATTGGTGATGGTTTTGTTCCTCTGTTTGTAAACCTCGCTAAGTTTAATAGTTATTTTAATAAAATTACATATGATTAGTTTTTAGGTTAATAAACAATTCTTTTTTTTAATCGTGATTTCACTAATCTCCTTACAATATTAAGTATGTTAAAAGTATACCATTTACTAGGCCACTTCTAAAATACCAAAAGCAACACATTGAATATCTATGAAATGAAGATGGCCGCAAATAGTTCACCTTCATACGACGACGATGAAATTATGAAAATCAAGACTTTATAGTAAAATTAAAGTAACGACCAAGTTCATAACACCTAAATATTTACGATATTACGATGAAAAATATTGTATCGGCAAAATGAAAAGTTTCCGATCTTATCAAGATTGATACTTTTAAAAACTTCGCACGCACTTAGGGACTTGTTTAATTTATTCATTAAACTTATGATAGGGAATATTTTTTAAGTAGCTCAGGACTTGGCGGTGCTTGAAAGTTGAAAGGTTATACAGAATTTTTAAGCTGTTTTATTTACAGAAATAATAAAATAAATATTTAATTATTTAAACTTTATGGACAATAGTGGTACATGGGCGGACTTAATGCATCAAGGCATTTTCAACCAGTCAACCTTTGGGTTATACCACAGTACAGTCCTGTGGTAGGTGTACAATAAATAAAAATAAAATTTAAAATTGAAATCTAACGTTTCTGAAAGAATATATAGATAACATATATAGTACTAATAAAATATAAATATATATATATATATGTGCTAAAATAATAAACTAATAAATATGAATATTGTGTGTTTTATATCAATGGTTTATGATACATAACTTAGTAGAACTAACACAGCTTGGCGAAATGGGGTTATAACGTTGTATACCCAATATGAGTGCTGTCTCCCGTTCAGAACATGAGCCATTGGATGGTCCAAAGTGCCCATACACCTTCGTTTTGGGGGTTTTAATGAATGCCACCGTTGCTGCAATTGATGGAGTTAACCATCGACTCGTAGATAAAAAGAAATAGAAGGAATACTTAACTCTTAATTGCAACTAAAATAGAATTTGTTTTCTTTTTTAAATCAAAGAGTAAAATTTGCAGCACAAGGGTCCACTTTCATCTTTAATCCACGGAACCTGAAAAACGGAACACGGAACGGAAAAACGATATTGGTAAACACGCAGAAAATGGTTTCCTTTTCATATTACCTCGACGGAAAAGAAATGAGAGAAGTCAAAAAGTCAAAAGTCAAAAGTCATTTATTCAAATTAGGCTGAGTGCCAGCACTTTTTGAACGTCAAAGTTCTACATAAAGACAGTCCCCCAAAACGCCCGCCCGTCACGTATTCATTCATTCGCATGCAGTTACGGTGAATACCTCAAAGTGCTCGCATCGTTGTGTATATATTCATCAAATGCTCGTACATTTCGTATATTTTACAAGTACTCAGCAGTGGTATGATTTCATTAAACTTTTTTACTGTTATTGATTTGCATATTGAATTATTTGATTTATATTGTGTTGCCTCAGGTGAAAATGGTAAAAAAAATTCAAGTGGGCGTGGATGGCCAAACCCAATACAAAGAGGAATAGAGAAAAATATTCAAAGGAGACTCGCGCCCGATTTTGATGTAAACCAAATCAGCATCATTGAATTTAAGAATAATCGACATTCCTGGCAAGAAATAAAAAAAAACAAATAACCGACACATTATACTGAGGACTGATAAGTCCTCGATTCAATAGATTCAACAAACTCTGATCAAATTCTGGGAAACAATTATGGCAAAAGGAAACAGTTCGTTTTCGGCTTTTAGGCGGAATCTTGATTCTTCAAAAATCCAACAATAAAGTCTTAGTTAACATCAAAATCGGACTCGAGACTCGTTTGTATACTTTTCGCTCAACCTTATAGTTTCGAATATCGTCATCTATGTACATCTCTTGAAAAGTTTACCCTGTATACAAAGATAAAAATGCATTTATAAAACACTAGAGAAGCGCCTGGCTTCGCACGGGTAATATTAACTGATGTGCGCCCGAAAATCGCACTTTGGACACTTGGCAAAACATCGGCTTTTCGACACTATTTATAATTTTAATTATAATGTATTATTCATATAAACCTTTCAAAACAATTTCTCTAAATGACAGTGACAACGGCATTAAAATCCTTTGCGTAGTTTAAAAGATCTAAGTTTACAGACGGCGCGAAGCGACTTTGTTTTATACATTGTACAGATTCCACAAACATTCATCCAGTTTATCAAATGCTCGTACTATGTATTTCAAACCAGAACCCATACATCAAAGAAATCTCCCACACATTACACGATTGCTAGCAATCCATTTGTCAGTGAATGTAAATGTGAAGTCGGTGTGCGGTTCTCTCGCGTCGCGGTTGTGTGCGATACCATCTTAACGTTACTTCCAACGTTACACTGTTGCTGATGAGATAACAGTTCCATTACCATTCTAATAGGTTATCATAATAAGGATAATCAAAGGGAATGGGGAGGAAAAAGCAGCTGGCTATGATAATCAGATCTTAGAGGAGGGACTGTCCTGAAGTACCAAATAATGCGTTATCATAAGAAAAACGTTAGTACCTACACAGTCACGGTCTTAAAAAAGCACACATGGTTTGGTGAAATGAAACCTTTTTGCAAGACTAAAATAAAAAAACCAGCCAAGTGCTAGTCGGACTCTCACACGAAGGGTTCCGTAGGTACCGTAAACCGAAAACCGCTTCGCTCCCGCCTAGCCTTCTAACCTTACCTATCCGAGTCGGGGTACTCTGAGTCGGGGTGTTAACCATAATGACGTTTTTTTATATTATATTAAACGTTTATATTTAACTAAACCGAAAAATAGTTCTAGCCGATGATAAATAGGATACACCTATGTTTAGCCACCGATGTGTGGCTGCACCTAGTTCTAGCCGCTATGATGAAGGCTAAACCTAGGTCTTACCGAAGATAAGAGGATACATCTAAGCTTAACCGCATGTGGCCGGGTGCACCTAGTTTAAGCCGGCTAAAACTATGCACTTCGGGTATTAGCCGTAACATATCTTATATTCCGAGTCCACTTAATGCGTTGGATGAATGAAAAATTTCTTACAAACAAACAATAAAAACGAAAACTAAAAGTAATGAAACTTCTATCTTCTCGTCACTGTCACACAGAGACTCTATCTACTTAGGTTGACAGAGTCAACTCATATTCTAATATTTTATTCAGGACTCAGCGAGTCGTGCAACATTCAAATATAAATAGTCATATTATGCAACCTTAGTTTGGCAAGCAGAGATGTAATCTGTGTCAAATCCCAGCCTCTTAGCAAGCTGAGTGACTGGGTCATGAAATTTATTACTTTATTACAGCTAAATTAGAAAGTACCTTTAAGTTTTATTTCGTACTTAAACTATGAAGATTTTAGTTAAATTGACTCTAGGTATAGTCCAGGACACAGTCATACCACATTTTGAAGCTGCGGCACTAAACTGGCGATTGACTTGACTACATTACTATATTTCATCAATTCAAAACAATGTTCAAAATAGCATAAGCCTATGACCATTGTCTAGGTGACACCAAACTAAAACGTTTCTAGGCAATTTTATTAAATTTCAATCAAATATGTTTTATTTATTTTTCTGTGACACTTTTTTAATAGCAACGTTTATTTTGTGACATCACAGAGTTGGTAAAGCAAATTTGTCTAGAGAAAAACTCTCACTCAACATTTTATTATGAAATTTTTTTTTAAATATTCACGTACTAAATTTTACTATTTTAACAACTGTTTCAAGGCTTAATATAGAAGCCTAGAAATTGGCTATACAAATCCTACCATAATGACCCCAGCCACTGAATTGGTAAATAAATTATTATTTCAATATCATTAGCTCCGTAGCGTTTTCGTAGAACTTCGTAGCAGTTTCGTAGCAGTCCTACAGAAACTCGAAGTCAACTGCAAGCTGTCGATTCCAATTAATTCGATTCAAAGATGGCGGATCGATACTATGAACGTCCTTGTTAGGAATATACTTAGGTTCTGTTGGTTTTACTCTATTCTATTTTTGTTTGTGACTATTAAGCAGGTTTTTTACTAATTTCATGTTTAAGTTACAAAACTTGTAAATTAATTTATGTGTTATATTGTGACAATTTTGACTGCATGTCATGATTTAATCAAGTAAAAAACCAATTTTTAATCAAACTATACATAAAAAAAATCAAACCACCAAGTTGGCGCCCACCGTGGGACCATAAAACCCTTTTCAAGACAACATTTTCAAACTACCTTCAAAAAACGATTAAGTACTCGTATTACATCTGTGGCGAATGAGAGTGAGTGCAATAAAACTACTCAGAGCAACACCGGTGTATTTAACACAAACCGTAAAGGTGCACGGGGGTTGCAATGGGGTCACGAAAATGCCGTATTGAAAGACCCTCTTTCGCAAAGTTACATTTAAATCTATTTAAGAAAATTCTCTGTTCATATTCATCATAATAAAAACAAGAAACTAAACAAAATGATACTAAAATAGCCCACCCACAAATAAAATTCAAACAACAGATTGGCGCCCACCGTGGGACCGCAAAACCGTTTTCATAACAACATTCTCAAACTACCCTCAACAAACGAATACCTGTATTTAATCTGTGGCAGATGAGAGTGAGCGCAATAAAACTATTCGGAGCGACACCGGTGTACTTAGCGCGAACGGTAAAGGTGCACGGGGGTCGCAATTAGGATGGGGCAATGAAAATGGCGGATTGGTGAATTTTTCTACATATTCAACTTCAGCTGTATAGAGGAGGGTCGTACCGATACAAAGAAATATGAGACATGCGTAGGCAGAAGATGATTGCTATCTTTAAATGCAGTAAAACAAAATAATTTTGATAAGACTTTCATCGAGCTTACTAGTGAGTGAATAGTTTCATCCAATTCTATAATTCCCGATACCTCAAACAGGTTAAGCCTAGAAGTAAGCTATTGAGCTTACTTACTTAGCAAGTAAGTCTAGAGGATCGCTGACACGAAAATTTTGTTTTAGTTCGAAGTTCTATATACGGCTAACCTTAGTTGTTCGGTGTTCCAGACTACAAACTGCAGTTTAGTTGGCTAGGGTTCTACTGTAGGCAAACTTTAAAGCTCAACAAAGCTCTTATATATTCACATGCACAATCGTCGACTGCATTATTCCTTAAAAATAGAAAAGATTGTGGCCATACGCAAACTGATTAGGTTTAAACATCACAAATACCTATGATGAAGAAAAGGTCATTAAAATCCAGTGCATCGTACTGTAACTAAAGTAAGACCAGATGTATTATCGATGGTTCCTGCGGAGAAATTACCATCAAGAATAATTATCGCTATTTTCAAGGCCCTACACCAAGCGCTTTTGCTCGCGTCATGTCAAAATGCAATTACGTGCAGCACGGTAATGCACCGGTGCGACGCGGGTTCGCTTCCCGGATGTTGCATATTTACTTTTATTTGCTGTCCTTTGATGCACGGTGGAACCGTTTGGGGGCACTTTTGCGGGTAATCTGATTTTTAGGTTAGTGGGGGTTGCATGCCAGGGTTTATTAATGTTATACAAGAGCTTCTACGTGTTCAGTTCTGACTTCAGAGAAGTCTTTATTCTTAGAAATTGATCGACCGATTTCAATGAAACTTGGTGCGCAGACGCATAATGCCTAGGTCTAAAAAGCCTAGCTGACTACCCTAAGAAGAAACACGGAAACAAACTTAGAGGTCAAAGTCTCTTCCATACAATCGGTACCGGTCAAATCATATGAGATCTATGTAGGTTAATGTCTGAGGTGGCCTTTTGAGGAAAGTGCCACACATATTTGAGTGGACCTGTCCAGACAGTGCAAGCATTTGTCAGTTATCGTGTAGCTCAAACTTAGAACTTTTTAAGGAGCTCAACGATTTGACGAACAATACCAAAGTAAGGACATTTGGGTAGGCCGCATAAATAACTGAAACTGCCAGACTAACTCAAATGAAACCCTAATATGGCGATATACATAGTCCTCACTTTCACAATACGTTATATGAGAACCATGCAGACCAGTGTCTGAAATTATCTTTTGAGAAGAGAACCACACAGATTTGAGTGAACCTATCCAGTGCAAGCTTTTGTCAGTAGTCGAGTAGCTCAACTTAGAAACATTAAGGAGCTCAACGACCCGATCGAGTTCATAGGGAAAGAGTGATTTTTCACTTTCTACAAAAACTGAAAACTGGTCCCTGTCCAGGAAATTGTAGTGTTGGATTAGTTAGTTGAGATTAGTTTGTTCCGCCACTTTTTCTTCCAAGCTAAAACGTTAGGTAGTGGTGCGGGCAGACTATCCTTTGTATTTTTAACCGGTATAACTCCGCCAAATTTTTTTTATATATCCGGAGAAGGATATATTAAAAAAAAAATTGAAAGAGGTTCGTTCCGAAATGGTCCCATTTTGAAACACGCTCGGTAAAATGGTGTGCCAAAAATTTAGTTTGTATCTTTGCTGCACAAATCCATTTCAGCGATATGTAAAAAAAGTTTCTTTGACATCCAAAATGTGCTGATTCTCAGTCTAACTTGACCTTTTAATTTCAATCTTTTGGTTGGGGAAAACTTACAAGGCACATAATTATCTATTAGGACCAATTTTTTTTTTCGATTAAGCCTCAAGTTGAGTTAATGTTGTTTTTGCTTCACATAAAAATGTCACCGTATTCTTCCTTGGACAGAGTTGTGTAGAGAAGGGAAAGGGATCTTTGGCCAGCTGTAAGATGAAATAGGCTAGATAGACAGACCTATTCTTGACAGACATATTCTTCCTTTAAAATCACCTTGACCTGTCTGTCCCATGAAAAAATCTGTCCTAAAAACAACCCGTTACTAAAATAAATGCAACCTGACACGGGCCGGTGCGGAACCTGATATTGGAGAAAACAATCTCAATATTATAACGTTAAGGTCGAAAACAGTGTAACATGAATAAAGTTCAAGAATTGAACATTATACCTGGAGAAGCGAAGGTCATTTCGTTAAAATAGCGTCAAACCTGCCAAAACAGAATAAGGCCAAGACTCATCGCCATTGACCTGGTGGTCCAAAATCGACGGAGCTCAAGTTAGCCCAATTTTCAGAAGCAACAACCCAGGATAGAATATCCTGGCAGAATGTTAAGGAGACCATACCCTAAACAATGGGAACAGGAGAGGGTAAATAAGAAGAATCCAGGGTTGACACGGGGAAGCTGCACGGTATCTTCTCGTCTCATAAACCACAGTGTTTCAAGACGAAAGTCTATGGCCAGTGCGTATTGCCAGTGACATTTTAACTGAAATGTGGTTGCTCACAACGGCCTTCATGATATTGCTTCAAGTCAACCAAAAGGCAATGGTGAGGCTTTGCTTAGAGTTTCCTTGCGTGATTGAATCAGGAATAAAGATATCCGCAACAGCACCAAGGTTATTGGCCTTGCCCGAAGAATCGTCAATCTTAGTGCTAGTGGACAGGGCAAATTTCTCGCATAACAGATGGTCGATGGGGATGGTCCCCATTCCTCCGCATCACATGCTCATGCCATCTTTTTCTTCTTCTTTTCTGCTTCGATCGAGACCTTGTCTTAGTCATCTAGGGTGCAGGTGTATGGACATTTGGTATACTCCAGCTATTGGAACATAGTCTGAACCGCACCATACTCGCAGCGGGTGTTCATGGATCATTAATCCCTCCTTTCGCCAAATAAAAAAAACAAAAGTCATTTATTCAAATTAGGCTGAGTGCCAGTACTTTTTGAACGTCAAAGTTCTACATAAAGACAGTCTCCCAAAACGTCCGCCCGTCACAACTTCCTAGTGTTTTAGCTGGGAAGAAGAAGTGGCGCAACAAACTCCCCAGCGACACATCTGTCGGTTGAGTTATAAGAACTAACATTTACGTTTGCAGCGGCTTGGGTACGCACTCGTTTTAGAGCTTTCTATGTAAGCCATTGAAGTTCATTGCAGTTACTCATAGGACATAGGAGGCTACATCAGCTGCAACAACATCGTGTTTCAGAAACCTAATAAACATCAAAGTTTAAAAACAAATGTAAACCAAGCAATAAACAGATCCATTTCCTTGGTGTTCTTTCGACATAAAACAACAAGCTTTTAGTGTTACATTACCATATAAAGGCATACAAACTGGCCGTTACTTTAACGCAGGGTCAACTAAGTAAAGTTTACAATCGCCGAACATTGTATGATGGTGATATTGTAGTCACGCGATGTAGTGTATGTTTTAGTGTAAGCTTTGATTTGTTTACATTTTTATGTTAGTTTTGGCCGCGGTAACTCTTTTGAACAATTCCGCAACTCTGGCAGGCACAGGCACTATTATGCTGACATCTCTTGAAGGCGCGCGTGGAACACAACGCGCCGTCAACCCGGACCTGGAACTTATCGCGCGATTCCCGGCCACGAGCGATAGGAGAGATGGGTTGCTCGCCGTCCGCAGGCCCGCGCCTACGTTGGCCGGGAATCGCCCTGCGACTCCCGAAACACAGGGCTTCTTCTTTGGCTGCAGCGGCTGGGGCGTGTGATTACCGTAACCAAAGTCCATCCGTACTTATTATAAATGCGGAAGCCACTTTGTATGTCTGTCTGTTATCTTTCACGTGTAAACGGATTTCGATGAAATTTGGTACATGACAAGATGAGGATTTAAGAAAATTTTATGCCGGAGTATGTTCCCTTTAGACAGTTTCCGATTTTCATTCTTGGGAAGCAGCTGGGAGCCGCAGAAGCTTGTTATTTATATAAAAGCCATTTCTCATCTTAAACTCATCTCATGTAAGTCTTTCTGCATAGTTCATTATATCTTTATGTTAAGATTAATGACATGAAATGAAATTGAACTTGCATGCATTTGTTAATACAATCAGGTAGTCAAATAAGTTAATATTGTAATAAATTTATATTTTCGTTTTAATAGCTACCCACTCAAATTATCTTTTTTTTTATAATAATTTGTATGTCAATTGGCAAAACATAGCGCACTACTTAGGTAATTTTTAAGATCTTACATGTTATTATTACCTATGTTATACAAATAAATGATTCTGATTCTGATTCTGATTCTTCAAAGTTGGTTAGGGTTTAGGCGTGAAAAAATAACGCTTGCGTGAAAACATATTGGTGCATGGATTCTAAACTGCTAATAACATAACATAACTTTTACGTTCTTCTCATTAACACAACCAGCTAATGAGCCAGTCAATGTCGTAATCAAGGCAATCAAGTAAGATCAAAATTAATTAGAGCAAAGTTTCCAAAATGGCAAAGTTGAAAGCTACCTGAATCGTGGGCTCTTATATTTTTGCATAAAAATTGTTCTAAGTTAAAGGCGGAAGCGATGTCTACATTTCTTATTGATGTTATGATTTGTGACCCAGAAGACATTGAAAAAAAAAACTGCACAATATTTGTTTCTGATTTGTGGGTCAAGATTACAAAGGCATTGAAGTTAATTAGAATATTGGGAAAAAATGCAAAGCTTAATAAATAGATTCATCAGGTATGAGAAAAAACGGATTTATATTCTGAGGTCTGTAACGTTATCAGTTTATTATTCCACCTTCAATCGTTTTAACAACAAAACAAATATTCCTCATCATCATATCAGCCGAAAGACGTCCACTGTTATACATAGGCCTCCCCCGAAGGGGGCTTTTGCCATAATCGCCACGTTTGGCAGGCGGGTTGGCGATCGCAGTGTTTTTAGCTGTTGCAATGCACAGAGAATGCTGCTGCCCATTCTCTGGTGAGTCCCCCTTAGTCGCCTCTTACGACACCCATGGGAAATGATGGGATGGTGATTATTTTACGTCTGACACCATACAGAAACATTTCTACTATGAACTGACGCATAGAAGTACAGAGTAGGCCGCGTGTTATTGGTAAACTAACCAGTACAAGCTGATCTCAAAAGGCAGGTTTCTGAATTGAGAATTTTGCGTAAAGAACATGTCAAACCCTATTTAAATGCCAAATGACCGGCTCTTGGGCTAAAGTAGAGTTTGACAAATACTCAATGTCAAATTCTTAATTTAGAGTAACCCCTGTTACTCCAGTGTGCGTCGGGAGTTGCAGGGCGATCCCTGGCCACCGTGGGCGCGGGCCTGCGGACGGCGAGCGTTGGGTGGCTCGCTGTCCGATCACCACCAGGGCCGGGTCGATAGCGCGTTGGGTTCCACGCGCGCCTCAAAGAGATGTCAGCAAAGAATACGGGGCCCGCTAGGGCCAGAGCCTGCCAGGGTTGCGGGATTTGTTCGAAAGAGTCACCGCAGCCCTGGAACGCAAAGGGCTTTAGAAGGAACACGGATGGGCTTTAGTCAGTAAGAGTCTGACACGCCCTTCCGCTCCACCCAGAGCGGAAGAAGTAATTTGATGATTTCTCATCCTGAAAAAAAAAAATGAAAAAAAAGGGTAACTCCTCATTCCGCTAGACCAGCTCAAGGTCCATAGCAGTAACTCTTCAATCAAAATTAAAGGCTATAAGCCACCCATCTCTCCTAACTTCCTCCACATCATTATTAGAACTTGACTAGAGTCGCCCGCCGTCATAATTTTAATTAAGAGAAAATCTTAAGAGAGACAACTTTTAATAATTTAGTTAAACGAACTTACCCGACGCTTCGAGACAATATTGAGGCTGAATAAGAAATACGCCGCGACACCCGACGCAAGTGGTCAAGGAAAAATTGTATTTCTTTATAAATTATGGAAGGAAAAATGGAAGATGAGACGTTTTGCAACGAAATTGGAGTTCTGTAGCTGGCAAAGAATGTTTTTGACACGAAATGTCACTAATGCGAGTTGAAGTCTTACGTGAACACTAATTATGGTGTCCGTCCCAGACATAGAGTAGTATCTTGATTTCTTATAACATTTTTTTTTAAGTGAAACCACCTTTGAGCCCGTTGAGCACTTTTTGGGTGAACAAAAATCATGGTACTCGCGTCATAGTCACCGAACGCTTTCCATGAGCTATATGTATACTGTGTATATGTGTGTACTTTTTGGGTGAACGAAAATCATGGAACTCGCGTCATCGTCACCGAACGCTTTCCAAATCCAAAAATAATAATCTAATAGCTCGACGATACAATTCACAAGTGACTTAGTTTTCACTTCTATCGGCAGTCCCCGAAGACTGCCCCGCATGTTCTTTTTTTTGGCATTGCTGTATAATCTTTATTTATGCTGTACGAGCTTGAGAAGTAAGAAATAACATGCCCATAATTCATGCAATGCAATGGACACTACGGCTAAAGTTGGCTGCTGAAGATCTGTCAAAATGACGAAAATGGGGATCTGTCAACATCCCTCAATTGCAAAATCTGATATTTTACGAATCTGGTGTTTTGCGAATCTAGTACCTATTATGAGATTGAGCCGTGTCTACTCTCCTATAGTGCCCAAAAACATGCACCTTCAAGGACTCCAAAGAGACTGACGAAGGAGCTGTTCTGGTTGCTACTTAATAATCTAATCCAATATGTCATTGCAAATAAGAACACAAATCTAGACTATGATAGGCCTAGCTTAAAATTGGCATAAGCGACTTTTCTCGCGACACGGCTGCGTGTTTTCATTTCAAATTCCATTATTATTATTTTTTGGTCAGCTTGTACTGTCCCAGTCCCAGGCAAAGGCCTCCCACATTCCTCCTATTTCTCAACAACGAGAAACGAGGGCTTCCTTACGCCAATTCACTAAGACTGCCATCTTCTGCCATCTTCTCCTCGCTCTGCCACGACTCCGTCGGCTTACGATATACGAGCGCACAGCTTTGACGGTATCCTGCAGATATGAAATGAAATCAACAAATAACTTTTTCCGCTCTGAGTGGAGCGGAAACGGAGTGTTAGAATCTTACTGACTAAAACCCATCAGTGTTCCTCCAAATGACCTTTGCGTTCCAGGCCCGTGGTGACTCTTTGGAATAAATCCCGAAACGGACATGGTCTGCCTAGACCCACCCCAATCTTGCAGATTTTTGAGCAACATCAGCAATTGGCGTTCTGGAGTGGCACACAATACTGAGAAAAATAATATTAAAACAATGATAAAAAGTACCTAGGTAATGCCAAACTTATTTCGTGGGCTAAAGAAGCAATAATCTTGCAAATTATTTGCTCCGGAGACCTTTAGTGAAATTAATTTTACACGAAGGACCTTCTTCTGCGAGCTATTGTATCTCATAATGTTTCATTTTAAAGGTTATATTCAATGGGAGTTGCGGAATATAAATACTTTTTTGGCTTCATGGATGTAAACGTGGGTGATTTAGAGGATCGTGAAATTAAATCTCCATTTTAATGACCTTAAAGCCTTTTAAGCCTGGTGTCGATAATCTTTTTTGCTAGGATTCAGAACATCATCATTTTCACGCCTGTGTAACACAAAGACTAACGGAGCACGGTATACTTATAAAACACTTTTTTTTTTAAGGATGGGAAGTCATTAATTGACTTCTTCCGCTCTGGGTGGAGCGGAAGGACGTGTCAGACCTACTGACTAAAACCCATCCGTGTTCCTTCTAAAGCCGTTTGCGTTCCAGGGCCGGGGTGACTCTTTCGGACAAATACCGCAACTCTGGACCTAAAAAACACTTACATTTCGGAAGTATGTAATAATAATTTAATAATTTATCTTTATGTCAGACATACGTCCATATTTTTACAAAGAAAGTGTTTTATTTTTGTACACACAAAAATAAAAATTACAAGGTGTTAGTAATTTGTTAGTCAACA
The DNA here is from genome assembly GCA_905163435.1 of Mamestra brassicae. Classification (NCBI taxonomy): domain Eukaryota; kingdom Metazoa; phylum Arthropoda; class Insecta; order Lepidoptera; family Noctuidae; genus Mamestra; species Mamestra brassicae. Next base: position 18,043,563 of record LR991000.1, on the reverse strand, counting down.
AAAACAGGTTCAACACTATAACTAAAACTGTAACGTTTAATTGTACTGTAATGTTTAAGTCCCATATAAAAGTGCTACTAGTTAGAAATTCTAGATGAAAAACTCAAAAACATTTCGCTCGACCCGGCAATCGAACTTAGGATTTCTCGCTCAGTTGAAGCGCGAATAACCACTATACCTACGAGATAGTACCATTTTGTGGCAGTGTGATAAATATGACACTACCATAAAATGAAATGAAAAAAAAAATGGTTTCTTTTAGGGTACATCTACCATAACAAAAAAAAATAACTCTTTTTTTCAATATCATGAAATCTTTTTTGACTATATTTTAATCCTAATAATCATATATTGCGTACATTTATGTTTTAAGCTAACATGTCCTTAAAACATTCTTCTCAGAACCGAAATCCCGAAGATTTTCCAAGTATTTAGATCCTAATGGATAAATGCAAAAGCTAAGATTGGTCAACCTCCCACATTGACGGTAAATCGGCTTAGACCATTAACAGGTGCGCAAACTAAGGAGTGAGGGCTTATTTAAGACGAGTCCCAGTTACTTGAAACTTTGTCTGAATTATTTAGTTTTCGCGACACGTGTGGGAGACAGATTTCTTACATTTACACCTACTGTGTTCTGTGAAATTGTTGGCGACTGGTAACATTAGGTAACAAGTTGCAATAGCGAGAGTTTGATCTTGAAGCTCAGCCTTATTACTGTGATTTTTGCATTTCAATAAAAAATATGTGAGTACCATGTACCTAAATTTATTTAGAAAGTGAATAAGTTTTACCTCTGCTGATAATACTTTGTTCCTATAAGTGGGGTGCATCGTCCTCACATAATATTAAATTAAATATTGTATACAAAATATTGTAAAACCATTATTTGAAAAGAGTAACTATGGAGTAAGAGAGAGAGAGAGAGAGAAACCTTTCCGAATGCAGTAGAGTCACTTTTTTAATTTTATACTATTATATTTTTGCAATACCTTCAAAAGTGCCGTTTACTGGCCTAATTGAAATAAACGCTTTGATTTTGACTTTGTTCAATACCTAAGTGCTAGTTTTGAAGTTAGATGTTCCTTTTTGAAAACATCGTGTTGAGTGAATCCTGTACAACCGAGTAATACTTCACTTCATCCAAGATACTCCAAGAAAACCTTTTATTTCCACAGCTCGTATGAATTTTATCGTAACGACGTTTGATTTAAAAAAATGTTATCGTGGTACAACCACGCTATTCAGTCCTTATAGAGGGTACAAAACTTTCACAAAAGACTTTTCAAAATCTCTCTGAAATCCTTTTCCAAAATCCCCGAACATTTTACAACGAAAAACGCAGTAAATATCAATTTTATCACCAATTCCACAGCTTCCCTGGGTTCAGAAAGGGATATAAAATACCTGCACGTATTCAACACCGGCAGAGCCTTTGGAATGTAATTTTCCGTAGCTCGCTTGGCAAGTATGTCGTTGCTCTGAAATTAAGATATCCGTTCATATAGCGAGATGATGTGGAGTCAGGGAATACGAGGAAAAAGAATATGGTGTATCAATTTTTTGAAGAGTTATGTCAGTGGGTCTTTAAGACTTAACTGCTAATCACTTCGGCTGTTGCGATCGGAGACTTTATAGTCGAGGTTGGAGACCCATTGGCACCTTTTATCACCTTTATAGCAATGCTGATAAGCCGACGTTAGCATGACTTGCCAGTCCTGGGGTGCAGAATATAACGTAACGTCAACTTTTTTTAATCGCCAATTTATTGAGGTATGGATTTACTTTTCCTCTGGGTCTAAAAAACCTGCAGACAAATAGATAACATTGACGCATTGTTGAGCTGATACGGTCATAGTGGTATTGGGCAAGCAAATTGATAGATCTGTTTCTTTCTTATTAGATGAACCAAATAAATAACTAGGTCAAACCCACTGTGAACCGACCTTAACGAATTTCTGTAAAAATAATAATAATCATTTATTTCAAGACAACAAAGATCCATTAGGTTAGTGACAATAGTCTTAACCTATGTTAGTACTTAACTAATAACAACGACAATGTACAGGTGACAAGTGACCTCACCAACGGGCCGTCATGTCTCCCGGCTATAGCGCGTAGAATGCTGTTGGGGCTGCCACGGAGTCTGTTTAGCAGCGAGGCCGCTTTCTTACGCCGTACAGCATTGAATCAATCGGTACGTGCCTCAGCGAACATAGATGATGCGCTACAGAACGCAGGCAGACGCAACAGCACTCTAAATGCGTTGTTATACTGGATCCGTAGAGCATTGTAGGCCTTTTGGGGGTAGGTGAACCACAGACTTCCCGAGTACGCCGTACATCGGAAGAACCGGCGGGCCAGCATATTAGCCTGGACTGACAATGCTCTGCGCTCTTTCTCCATATCCGCGTCGTCTTTCAAATCGTTCGTCTGTCGCCGTCGTAATGTGTAGATCATGAGATTTCGGCAAGTGTTATAACGTGCTGATTCCCGAGCCGTTACATTATAACTTTCAGTAGTGGCCTTCAACTGATAATAAAGCTAAGGGAATGGCCGATCATGCTACTCATTGAGTATGTAATGTTAGCTATAATCCTACTTCCTCCTAATATTATAAACGCGAAAGTTTGTAAGTATGTATGGATGTTTGTTACTCTTTCACGCAAAAACTACTGAATGGATTCTGATGAAATTTGGCACAGTGGTAGATTATAGACTGGAATAACACATATGATACTTTTTATTTCGGGAATATGTTCCCTTGGTATAATTTTCGACAATCACGCGGGCGGCAACTAGTATAATTATTATAAATGTGAAAGTTTGTATGTTTGTGCAACAATGAGGCAAAGACGGTTGAAGGGATTTCTATGAATTTTGACACACATTTAGTGCATATTCTGGATTAACATATAAGCTACTTTTTATCCCGGGAATGTGTTTCCTTGGGATGATTTTCGATATTCACGCGGGCGGAGTCACTGACGCCAGCTAGTAGTCTATAAGGAAAACCTTGACAATCACGACTTTCCTACTATAGATAACGAGGGGTAGTATAGTTACGTTATGGTTATGGACGCCATTGGCAGGCATTTTATTATTTTCTCTCCGAATTCTACAAAGGCTTTGTCCATAATATCAATACGTAGATACCTACTAGTACTCAACCTACTTGTACTTGGTTTTATTTCATATATACTGTGATATATCCTACTACTATTATAAAGGCGAAAGTTTGTAAGTATGGATGTATGTATGGATGTTTGTTACTCTTTCACGTAAAAACTACTGAATGGATTTTGATGACATTTGGCACAGAGGTAGATTATAGTCTGGAATAACACATAGGATACTTTTTATCCCGGGAATATGTTCCCTTAGGATAGTTTTCGACAATCACGCGGGCGGAGCCGCGGGCGGCAACTAGTAATATTATAAAGAGGTAAAGTTTGTGAGTTCGTAGGGGGTAATCTCTGAATCTACTGAACCGATTTTGAATATTCTTTTTGTATATGATAGCCACATTCATGAGAAATGCTATATGCTATGACTACGGGAACGGGAAATTTCAACAGAAACGGGATATGCGCGTACGAAGTCGCGGGCAACAGCTACGTTTTCACAACTAAAATTATAATTAGTTACTTGGTCATTCATTCACGATCTGATCATGTTTGCTTGTCAAACTTGGACAGAGATCACAGAAGATAAAGAAATGTAGAACGAGAAAAGAGAGCCTAGCAGAGGTACACGTAGAACGAGAAAGGAGAGTCATTTGCCTAGCAGAGGTACACAAATAAGGATAAAAAAAAATATTTATAATTGTAAAGAATAACTGGTACACATATTTTTTCTTATTATTAGTCTCTTTAGAATAATATTACATGGATCCATAACTTCTTGCTATGGGTAGCAGTTACAAGCATAGTTTCTAAACTCGTTAACTTTTATAGTTTAGCGGTATTACGATATTGTAGTTAATAAAAACTAAAGCTCTGTTATTCTTTCACCCACGTTTGTTACAAACTATCCTATCGTACAAATATTAATGTTTATTTGTTTGTTGAAATACAGGTAGACCATAGCTTGGTTTACAATATGAGATGCAATTTTTTTGGCAGTACGTTTCTTTGGGATGATTTCCGAGCATGAGGGTGAAGCTACTGGCATCAACTAGAAATAATAAGAAAGAAATAAAGAAAAATAATTATTTGGGACTCGCACTATACAAACAGAAAAATAAAATAAATTAAAACTAACAGTCATAAACTAAACATTATTTCGCTATTTCTACCTAATATGTGTGTATGTGTAGGTATGGCGGAGTTTAAATTTTCCTTTAAGCCTAAAATCCGAAAACACTACTTAAAAGCTTGTCATTCTTAGTTGTTCTTCGTCATGATTATTATGAATTCTCTTAATCAGTAAGATTATTATATATCATATTTATTAGTTTATTATTTTAGCATATATATGTATTTTATTAGTATTTTATATATATTATTTGTGTATTCTTTCCGAAACAAATTCTATTATATTTTTTTTTTTTTTGTTGTAAACCTACCACAGTGTACTCTTTTTAACTCAAAGGTTGGCTGGTAGAGAATGCCTTTGTGCATTAAGTACCACTATTGTACGTTAAGTTTAAATGAATATTTATAAATAAATATATATATTATATAAATAAACAATAATTAACAGAAGCAAAAACAGCATGAATTTAATAAACGCGAGGCCAAAAAGGTCCCTATCTCAACATATGTTGCCGTATTTAAAAAAAAAAATAACTCAACGCTGGTACTACTACTATAAACGCAAAAACGTGTGTGGAATGATTGATGGATGTTTATTTTTTTATCATGCAAGAACTGCTAAGCGGATTTTCAATTTACAGTAATATAGCTAATACGTTTTTTTAATTTACCAGTGTGGAAAGTACTAATTTGAGGCGGGTGAAGCCACGGGTGGCAGCTATCACGTAACACTTATATATCACACTTCACACTATCACATCACACAGTGTGATGTGATTCACACTAATATTATAAAGGCGAAAGTTTGTGAGTGTGTGTATGTTTGTTACTCCTTCACGCGCAAACGGCTGGACCGATTTAGATGAAATTTGTTATAGGGATTGTTTGACTCCCGGGAGAGGATATAGGATAGTTTTTATCCCGGGAGTATGTTCCCTTGAGATAATTTTCAACAATCACGCGGGCGGAGCCGTGAGTAGTAGCTAGTTGGTAAATAAATACTTATTCCACTACCGGTGTGGGAGTCAAGTAATACTGACTGATATTGCTTTCCTTTCATTTGTTTACAACTGAAAATGTTCTTACAGATAAATCGAAGTGGAATTGTAAGAACTGTTTACAAAATTAAATACTCTTAGATGTAAACAAAGTGGGATCACGTACTTGCACTTTGTCTGTCAATTATGAACCTTTTCTAGAACTGTAAAATATCAAGATACGCTACGTACAAGCTACGTTATAATAATATAAAAACATTTGGTTCAACGTCTGTCATGTGTTACTAAACAATGTAGGTAATGTGCTGAAAATACGTACGAAATTCCAAAATAAACCATTCCATCTAATCAACACAAATTAAACTACAATTCAATCAAGTTTCAAATGAATCTCAGACATAAATTTTATTTTAGAAACGTTATAAGTAGGACGTTTCTAAAATAGTTTTTTTTTTTTTGTTTTTGTCGTAAGTACGACGACTTGTATTTGTAAAGTAATTCCGTATTCATTGTTGAAGTCCAACAATAATTAAAGTAAATGTACTCGCAAATAACAATTGTAAAGTTCTATCAGTGAACAAACTTCGTTCGTCAAGCATCGTGAAGGAACATCACTATTCTCCAACGATCGTTCATTATGTCGGCGGGCTGATATTATGATTTATGAAGCTCACAGTACCGCCTCATTACACAGTATAAATGTAAAGATGTCAACTACTCGCGGCATAATGATTCGAGTTAAGGTTGCCTGTACGTTGGAGCGGAGAGGAGCGGAGCGGTACGGTACGGAGCTAGACAAATCATTGCTAAAATGATGCTCTGCTTAAATGGACGTGGACAAAGATAAATAATGTATAATGTATATGTCACCGAAAAATAGCCAACTCCGTAAGATTATAACTTGAGAAATTGTGGACTAACATAAAATGGCGACTAATCAGAGCACAAGTCTACAATTCAGTTGACAATTTTTCGAGAGTTTACAATGTCTCAAGTTATTTTATAATCTTACGGAGTTTCCTATTTTCCGGTGACATATAGATACACAAATGTACACCAAAAATAATTACAACTTGATTCTATGGATACAATTGCTGCCTTAACGCTGACAATTTCCCCATTATCAGGGTTTAGTCCAAAGATGTTTATTGCAGACTTTGGCCTTTCAGAAGCACCACACCGAGTATACAGATATGTGACCCTCGTATCCAGCAGATGAGTTTGCGGAAATCCGCTGGATACGAGAGTTCGCCGATCGATTCAGCAAAACCTCACCGCGATACCTTAAGTGAAGTGTCAATTCTTAGTACCTATGCGGAATAACAGTTCACTTCGCCTTTACAGTGAAACAACACAGCAGGTCGATATAGAAATAATCACAACGGGAAAATCTAGGTGGAGTGAGCTATTATTCAAATTGAAGCAAGGGATTGTCAGTTCACTTCAAGCTCCCTTCACCTAAGTGATCACGGTGAGGTCGTTCTTTAGAAATAGAAACAGTTTTAATCTTTTTAAAAACAGAGAACCTGTCTATCAAGAGTTGTCTGCCTGGTTACTCTAGCAGGAAATCGCTCAGCTCATCTCAGCTTACTCGCTCCGCTCCAATACACATTCAGCCTTAGCGTCGTACTTTCGTCTCAGTGCTCAGTGATAGAACGCTGCGACGTAGTTCTGTCACGACTTAGAGACTCCAATGGGTATATAGGAGTTTGAGGGCATTTATAGTCGGCGATACGGTTACGATTCGACCAGCAGTGTCTACGGTATTTAACCAAAAATTATTTAAGCAAAATCTTGGAGTTGAGAAGAGGTTGCGAACAAACTTGAGAATAGGCATTTTATTTAATTATAAACTCGATTCGGTCGTTACTCTAACGTGTAGCGGCATCAATGCTGCCACAAGAAACACTAAGAAACGAAATTTTTACGGCGACAAAAAGAACCGCATCGCCATCTACGACGAACTAACAACGAAATTCTGCATCGCGCAAGCAAAGTTCTCTGTGCGATTTGAACATATACAACAGTCCGAATATCAACTATCGGGCAGTTTCCCACCAGACACAACAACCGTCTGGTTCGGAGGATCATCCCATTTTTCAGTGGAGGAGTGCGGGACTTTACTCTCTGCACCGCAAACCTTTATAAACGTAGGTCGTATTGAAGAAATAGGTTCTCTAAGAAAAACATAAAGATGGCTTACAGTTATTTTGCATTTATATCACATTGTTACCAAGCAATGAAAATTATTATCAGAAGATGAGACCGCTTTACACATCGTGGGTTTTCTAGAAGCGTTTCTTACAAGTCTACTTAAATATTGGTACCTAAATAAACATTGTAATACTTAACGTACGCAGAGCGAAGAAAATAAACTTCTTTTAAATTGAGAATAAGCCTTTGGGAACTTACTGACACGTTTTATAAGAAAATATTATACTTTTGTTAAGTTTGCCGACGCCTACTTAAAAAATTATAGCACAATTTTGCGCTAGTAAAACTTCATGCTAGTACAGTTTTTGTGACGAAGCTTTTTGAAAGTGTTATTTTTTTGTTGATATTTGGGATTTCTTCTTAGTAATTTAATGTAATTAGGGTTGTTTAATTCTTTATAACACTGCTAATTTCTTCTTTACGTTCGTTTTGTGCGATAATATTAGCTATAACGATCTAAAATACGTGGTACATATTCTAGTATCATAAACCTAAATGGAAGTCAATTTGTAAATTGGTATGAAAGATCGGGGTCATGTCTTATTCAGCGGGTACAATAGAATGGTTAAAGAGTCGTTTGGGCACCGCATCGTGGAGTTACGAGTATTACCACAATTAAATTCAGTGGGGACTGGGACCTTCAAATTATTTTCTTTCCTTGTTCGAATATCTATTATTGTGGCTTGTTTATATGATGATGTGGGTTTGATAATATAATTATGTCATGGTACTTTTACGGTAATTTGTACATAAAGCTATTCTTCGAGTGTTTTGTTTGACTGCGCGGGAGATGAGTGTCTAGAAAGACTTGCGGGATGGGTTTTGCCCAGCATAGGGGCAGCTACGGTTAGATAAAAAAAAACGGTTTTGGTGAGTCAATTGTCTAACACAAAATAATACCTACTTAAGTGTAACATTATAAAATATTTAGGTCGTTACTACATCCAGGAGGCCTCATTTATTCTGAAAACTAGGTTCATTATTCAAAGAGATAAAATAACAAGTTACAAGTTTTTAAGGTAAGGTTAATTTTTCGAGCACAATTTTTATATTCAGTTCCAAAAATACCTGCCCCTAAACAACCCTTTAAGGTTATTGGTCATAACCTCGAGGGATCCCTTTCACATCTCCTGAATATTTTCACACCGAAGTCTATTTCCATACTGCCATGTTTGGAATAATATCATATTTTCTCAATTCATTGAACTCGGATTCAAGAAACTGAATGAATAATGTATAACTTGTATTTTTTATCCCTTGGTAATGTGAGTATATGCTTATTCACCTATTTATGAAATAAATAAGTAGAACTGTTATTTCAGAAATCTATACCTACTATATAATATAAAATTATAGGTGTGATAAAGCTAAATAGTTTGTTTGAATGCGCTAATCTCTGGAAATACCAGTCGGATTTGGAAAATTATTGTTGTATATGATAACCACATTCACGAGGAAGGCTACGGGAACGGGAAAAACGGAATATGCACGTATGAAGTCGTGGGCAAAAGCTAGTGGGACATAAATATTTTTAGTATGACAAGCTTTTCACAAACAATCAATCTGTTTCTTGACGTAAGTACACGGTAAGTACAATTGGATTTCCAATTCTGAATTGTAAGTGGTAAGAAAAATAAACAAATTGTGCATTAGTGTGTAGATGGCTTTGGGTATTTATATGAGCCTCTATAATAATGTATGTGAGGTGTTTGATTCCCTAAGATTTTATCAAAAGATGTGGATGTGTCATTCGTGGTGAGAGTTCCGACTCATCATATTGAGACCTTCCTCAAGGAAGAGTTTTGGCCGAAGGGTGTCATATATCGGCGATTCCGCGGAAGGCTACGTGACACCACGCAGCGCAACACGACGCCGTCACTTCGTGTACAATAGTTTATTAATATTTTTGTGGTTTTTATTAATATGTATGATAGTCTGTAAGGTATATTTGTTATGGGTCTTTGTTACCTGAATTAAATGACATTATTATTATTATTTCGTTTATTATTTTTTTTTTCTTATTTATACATTTTTAAATATTTCATAAAAATACAAAAATAAAAAACATTTAAAAATATAAAATAGTAGCCCACCGGTATCGGGAACAGGGTCCAAGCTACCGGCGGTCAGGGCTCAAGAGAGAGGAACCTCCTAACAATACGAGCCGTGTCCAGAAGTACCGCTTTCTGAATCAGGCCCTTGATCCAGCTGCCCAACGAGAGCCTCCTGAGGTGCTGGTCGAGGCTCGTGGCTATTAAGCCATTGGCTGACACAACTATCGGTACAATGATTGCTGAGTCCACATCCCACATGTCGACAACCTCGCGAGCCAAGTCAATATATTTGATTTGTTTATCTTTCTCGGCTTTCACGAGATTCTCGTCATGCGGAACGGTTATGTCTACAATCATTGCACGCCTCTCGATTCGGTCCACCACCACTATATCAGGCTTATTGGCAACAATAGTCCTGTCAGTGATAATGGACCGATCCCAGTACAATGTGATATTGCCATTATCGAGAACTGGGTCGGGCGCATACCTGTAGTACGGCACCTCCGATTCCACAAGAGAGTATTTCAGAGCAAGTTGCTGATGGATAATCCTGGCTACAAGGTTGTGCCTATGCAAGTATTCTCCGTTAGCTAGACGAGAACAACCAGAGACAATGTGGCGAATCGATTCTCCCGGACGGTGACATGCCCGACATATGTCAACCGTGCCGTCCTTCACAATAAATCTCCGGTAGTTATTCGTCATGATAACTTCGTCCATAATTGCACAGACAAAACCTTCGGTGAGTCCCTTGTCCACCGCCACTACATCTCGATGCATACCCACGTCGACAGCTAGGAAATATTCCCTGAGACTGCATATCTCGCGATTGTGGAGAGTCTTAGCATTTAAGAAGCCTCGACCTCCACACTTTCGCGGGATATACAGTCTCATTACCGACGACCGTGGGTGATGCATTCGATATGCAGTAAGCAGTGTACGGACCCGCCTATCCAGGGCGTCAAGTTCCGTTTGAGTCCATTTGAGTACGCCGAAAGAGTGCATCAATACCGGCATGACCCAACCGTTGAAGGCGCGCACCTTGTTTCCGCCTGATAGAAGGCTATTGAATACCTTCTTCAGGCGGCCAAAGAAGCGCTCCTTCAACGATTGCTTCATGTCAGTAACATTGATACCTAACGCTTCCGACATACCCAAATACTTGTAAGTTTCAGTTGAAGAGAGGGATCTGAGGTTTATGGAATCCGAGAGTTGAGTTCCCACGGATTCCATAATCTCCCCACGCTTTACATGCATGACCGCACATTTGTCCACACCAAACTCCATCCTGATGGCACTACTGAAAGTTTCAGTTACCTTCAGTAGCTCCATCAGTTGCAGATTACTGGGGGCAAAGAGTTTCAAATCATCCATGTAAAGTAGGTGAGATATAACCTGACCTCCTCTTTTCAACCGATAGCCCAGCCCTGAATTCTCCAGCAGTGTGCTTAGAGGGTTCAAGGCTAGGCAAAACCAAAGCGGACTCAAACTATCGCCCTGGAATATACCCCGCTCGATCCTTACCGGTTCGCTGTTCCTCTGGATATTTCGACATCCTGGATAGCGAAGAACTGTCCTCCATTGCCCCATACACGACATCAGGAAGGTGCGTAGCATTGTATCAATTTTATACAATTCTAGCACCCTCATGAGCCATGTATGAGGCACCGAGTCATAGGCCTTCTTATAGTCTATCCAACATGTCGACAGATCCTTTCGGGAACGCCGAACCTGTTGGCTAATGGCCATATCAATGAGGAGTAGCTCCTTAGTACCGCGGGACCCATTCCTACATCCATTTTGAGAGACAGACATGATGTTGTTGCTGTTAATATGATTATTAATTTTAGCTCTCAAAATAGATGTAAGAACCTTATAGACCGTCGGTAGACACGTGATCGGTCTATAATTTTTGGGTTCCGCGGTACTACCCGATTTGTGGAGCAGGTGGGTAACTCCTGTCGTAAGAAATTCGGGTAGCGAGCCGGACTCTAAGGCAGTTTGGTACTGAGATGCCAAATGAGCGTGCGACCTTTGTAGCCACTTAATCCAAAAATTGTGCAGTCCGTCCGGCCCTGGAGATTTCCAATTAGGCAACGGACGGACTGCACGGGCTACATCTTGGGGGCTGATTGTGATTGCCCCCATTTCTGGCAATGGATCGCACGCTCGCTCGACCTCTCGAATCCAACCACCTTCGGTGTGACTGACAGGCACCGACCAGATGTTGCGCCAGAACGAACACATGGCGTCATCATCCGGCAGGCGCGTGTCAGTCACACCCTGGTCCGGTTGCTCCCAAACCCTATATACCCACCTTTCATTACTTCGGAATGTGCGATTCTGGGTGTATCGCTCCACTCGCCGCCTATACCTACGAATACGGTTATTATTATTATTATTATAACAAACCTGTTATAAAAAACATCCACAAACTTTAAAGGGGCTGAATGACTGATATCATACAAACATCATATTCTGCAGTTCAATTCTGTAAACATGTATTGACAGCTCACTTCGTGATCACTTCACCCAAGCCTTCACTTCGACATATTTAGAGAATCGTCCGATAGAGCTCATAAGCTGTCAGTCTGATTCACCACGGCGTGATCTATTTTTAGAAGCTTTTATTTATTACAAGCTTTTTTAGTTTCACCTTTCCCGATGTTTGTCTGTCATCAAAACTTGCAAGTTAAATTTGACACACTTCCCGGTTTCCAATCGAGCATATGCACGCATATGAATCCATATCATCCATAAAATGGTATGTTTCAATGGTGTTTCTTACCAGAATTAAATTATTTATAACTTTTTAGTTCTTTTTTATTAACAAGTAATAAAAGCTTGTTTTTATCATCTTGTCAGTTACCTATTTATAAGCTTGTCAGTTACCTTTTCATATGATCGCCCAGTGGTCAAAATTCGACCATAATTTAATGTATTTTTAAGCATTATTAAAAAAATATTTATAGCTTTCTGAACTCCTTCTTATAAACCTTAACTGTGCCAAATTTCATATTCCTCCGTCCGCGTAATTTTAGAAAAAGGGTACAAAGTTTTTGGTTCACGTATATAATATATACATAAGAACCTGTTATTTTCTGTTGCCTTTCTCTTAACCCAGAAAATAAATTGAAAAATCCACTTATGAACAAGTAACACAAAGATTTCGATTTAGCTACATCTCGAGCTGAGACAAAGTGTCACTTTTTGAGAACGATCCAAACATTAATTCAAATGCCTCTAAAGGATCCAGATGGCAGATAAATCTTTCAAAGGTACGTGGGGTACGTGACACAAGTATCTATTATCCTTTAAATTTAAATATCTATGTGAAATCTGCCGGTCGATTCTGTGAACTTGTCGAAGTGAAAGGCAGGTAAAGTGATCACGAGGTGAGCTGTTAATCCATACAATCAAGATGAAATAACAGCTCACTTCGTGATCACTTCATGTTCACAGAATCGACCCGCTGATTACTAACGTAGCTATCTATCTATCTATCTATTGGGGTATGGTTTCCGCACTTAGTCCTGATGTTGGACCATTGTGCGTGGGCCATGGCGGCCGTCATTCCAACCAGCCGACCTCCCTCCAGAAGCAGATCAGTCCTCCTAAAGAGTTCAGGGTGTCTGTGAGTGAATTTGGTGTTCCTATCGTTTGTCTACGTATATCGGCGACGCCTGTGCACTCAAGGAGCACGTGCGACACCGTTTCCTCCTCCTCCATGCATGCTCTGCACAGAGGACTGTCTGTTATACCTAGTGTGTGGAAATGCTTATTCAGTGAGCAGTGTCCGGTGATGGTCCCTGCCACCATTCGCAGGCTGCCCCTATCCAGTCGCAGAAGGCGCTTGGTGAGTTTATTGTTTAGTAGTGGCATAGCCTCCTTGGACTGCCTGCAGCCTGGTGCCGAGGTCCACCAGCGTTCTGCTTGTGTGTGGGTATGTTCTTGTAGCCACGTGCGTAGCTGGGTGAAAGGGAGTGGCACTATGGGTTCGGGTCCAACAGCCATCGTACCAGACCCCCTCCTGGCCAGTTCATCGGCCGCGTCATTTCCTAGTGATCCGCTGTGACCTTTTATCCACTGCAGAGTCACGGTGTTGCGGTTTGTCACCGTGACGCGTTCTAGTGCATCGTGGCATTCTTGTATTTGTTTCGAGGTGGTATAGTTTCTATTTAGGGATTGGAGAACTGAGGCGCTGTCGGAGAGTATACGAATATGAGTGTCCGTGACTCCCCTGGCTTCTATGGCATGGATCGCTAGGATAATGCCCACGCATTCCGCCTGGTAAACGGTATTGAGCTTTCCTAGTGGTCTGGATATTCTAATGTTGAGGTCGCTAGAGTAAACTCCAACTCCGGTTCCGGTACTTGTTTTTGATCCATCAGTGTAGATTCTCAGCTCTTTGGGACCTGAGTGGTCATCCGATTCTTGTGTTAGCACTATGTTATAGTGCTTTTGGAAATGGTGCATCTTTTGAGCTTTGTCATTGGGTGATGACATCATGGGTTGTCGTTTTACGGCATCTTCCATGATGCGTGTATGCTTGATTCTAGAGTCTTTACCTAAAGTGCCAGTTGTGCTGAGCCTGAAGGCCGCTAGGGCCGCTTCCTCCTGCACTATAAGGTGCAGTGGTGGCAGTCCCAGCATAGCCTGAAGGGCCGCAGTGGGTGCCGTTCTCATGCTGCCAGTGATTGCCACACAGGCAAGCCGTTGCAGCTTCTCAAGGTCTTTCTGTGCTGTGCTCAAGTCGGTCCTGGGCCACCAGACTAAGGAGCCATACGTGATTATCGGTCTGATAACTGTGGTGTATAGCCAGTGGGTTGTATTGGGGCTAATACCCCAGTTCCTACCTAGCATGCGTTTGCATTGCCACATGCATATACTGGCTTTTGTGGTGGTGTATTGAGTGTGCTTCGCCCAATTCAACTGCTTATCCAGATATATGCCCAGGTATTTGGTTTCAGTTGAAAGGCTGAGGGTGGTTCCGAAGAACCGTGGTAATTCTAGTGTTGGTAACTTCCTCTTCTTGGTGAAGAGGACCAGTTCGGTTTTGGCAGGGTTCACTGCTAGCTGATATTCTTTGCACCAGTCCTCTACTATTTTCAAGGCTTGGCGCATGAGGTTGCATATCGTGTTTTCGTGTTTTCCGTTTATTATTATGGTTATGTCATCTGCGTAACCAACGGTAAAGTATCCTTTATCATTGAGTCTTTTAACGAGGTTATCTGCGACGAGGTTCCATAGTAATGGCGAAAGGACTCCCCCTTGGGGGCAACCCTTCGCCACAATGGCCCTTGTTGTGTTATTTATTGTGACTTGTACAGCTCTTTGCTTGAGCATGTTTGTGATCCAGCCGCTTAGGGTCGTGTCGACACCGTGCTGTCCGAGGGCTTTGCTTATACTCTGGAACATGGTTTTGTCAAAGGCGCCCTCGATATCAATGAAGACAGCCAGTGAGGAGCATTTATGGTTTATAGCGCTTTCGATCTTTGAGACCACGCTGTGCAGTGCAGAATCTGTTGATTTCCCCGCGGAGTAGGCGTGTTGTTGTCTGTGGAGTGGGTATTGGCGCAGGGGTCCATCCCGAATGTATCTGTCACAGAGCCTCTCCAGGGTTTTCAGTAAAAAGGATGTCAGGCTTATTGGTCTGTATGCTTTGGGTTGTGTGTAGTCTGTTTTTCCCGGTTTGGGGATGAAAATGACTTTCACTTCGCGCCATGCTAGGGGTACGTATCTGTGTGCTATACAGGCTTGGTAGATTGCTAGCAGCCATGGTGTTATGGTGCTCTCCCCCCATTGTAGCAGGGCTGGGAAGATGCCATCTAGTCCTGCGGATTTATATGGTTGAAAGGTCTTTATAGCCCATGCTATTCGATCTTCTGTTACTATATTCCGGGCTGTAGACCAGTCTTGGTCAGCAGGGGTACGTCCCGATTCGCCTGCCCACACTCTGTCCTCAAGAAGATTACAGTCTGGGAAGTGCGTTTCCAGAAGGACTCTGCTGGTTTCTTGGTCTGTTTGTGTGTATGAATTATCTAGTTTCTTTAGTGCGCCGAGAGTGCGGTCCTGTTCAGTTGATAGGATCTTCCTTACTCGGGCGGCTTCGTTGTTTGATTCTATGGATTCACAGAATTTCCGCCAAGCAGTTTTCCTGGCGGTTCTGATTTGTTTCTTAAAGGTGTGTTGGGTTTTTTTGTACGTTTCCCAGTCTACAGGAAGTCTAGTGTTCTTTGCTCTATTGAATTGTTTGCGGAGTGTACTTCTGAGTTTTTTAAGTTCTGTGTTCCACCAGGGGTTACCCTTACCCTTGGTATGTGATGCTGTTAGTTTACAGCACGTGTGATATGCTTCGGTTATGTAATCGGTTAGTTTTGTTACCGTGTTTTCTAGTTCTGTGGGATTTGTAATTGGAGCTTGATGCAGCTGGTGCCCATTTAGCAGAGAAGCTAGGAGGCGTTTAAATTGAGGTATATTTGTTCGGCGCGGATTTCGCTTGGGTGCGGGTTTTTTTGTGTTGGCTACTAGTGTGAAACGAATTCTCCTGTGGTCAGAGCAAGAGGGTTCGTCGGATACACGCCAATTAGAAATGATTCTTGTCGCATTATCTGTGGCCAGCGTTAGGTCTATGATCGTTTGTCCCCTAGCAGTGACCCAAGTGGGTTCAGAGCCGTGGTTTACGATGTTAAGGTTAGTAGAGAAAAGATATGTGGATAGTGCCTCACCTCTGGTGTTCGATACTTCACTGCCCCAGAGTGGGTGATGAGCGTTTGAGTCGGTGCAGATGATGAGGTCCAGGTTGGCGTTCTCGCAGTGTTGGACCAAATCAGTCATCTCTTTAGGTGGGCAGTTCTCGTCGTCGCCTGGCATGTACGCCGAGGCTAGTACAAGATCTGGGATATTATTGTCGGTTTGAAGCCTGATCACTGTCAGGTCTCTGGAACAGAATTGAGTTAGTGGCGTAATAGGTACGTCTTTAGGTGTGAATATGCAGGTTCGTGGTTTGTTGGTGTTACTTGTATTGAGTGTTAGTTTACCTCCGATGTTTCCAAGGCCGCATATCCTGTCACTTCTGATCCACGGCTCTTGTATCAGGGCAATTGTTCGTGGTTGCACCTCCAGCGCCCTGCGCAGGCTAGCGGTGGCAGTTTGGCTGTGCTGGAGATTTGCCTGTATGATCTGGATGGTGTTAGGTGTGGGCGACGTCGACGGTGGTGGTGGGTTAGGAGGAGACGGATCCATCGGACAGTCTGTCTCCCTCCTCCATTCCGGGCCAGTTGTCTCGAGTCGGCGAGGATGCGAGCAGCTGCGATGTCCACCCTGGTGATGTAGGTGGTGCAGAGTCTACCTCTGCATCAGCCATCGCTGCTCTCGCCATTTCCTCCTCCAGTCTGGTCATATCTTGGTCGTTTGTCTGGGTCGGTTCTGTGGTCTCAGTCACAGTCTCGGTGTCAGTCCTGACGTCAGCGGGCTGGGCCTTGGGGTAGAAACGGACGTATATAGACCCAAGAAGGTACGATATACGTCGCTCCCGCCCCAAGACCTTTTCGGCTTCATCGGTCGGGATTCCCAGGGTCAAATATGTCCCGTGGTTATCCCCACCGACAGAAGTTGCCCTGTACAGTGACCACCTCCCGATGTCGTACCAAGTATTCTGACGAATCAGAATGCTCTGGAGCCGCGCTATGTCCCCATTGTACCTGGGAACGAAGAGCGCAGCTCTGACACGGGTAGGCACGTCGGTCTGTCGCATGACGGTCAGAGTCAGGTCAGTGTCTGGGAGTCTTATTTTGGGCACATTCAGGGTAAGCCAGGTCAGGGAGTTGTCGTCCTCGCACCACATCTGCACGGTGCCGTCCGCTACCCGAGGGTATCCGCGGAAGGCCGGGAGTGGTTTCGTCGGGTCGGTTTCCATAACCAGTCTTTCTAATTCTGTCCGAATGTGTGTCGCCTCAGTGTGTGTCAGGTCTCTGGAGGGGGGGGAGAAGCAGATCGCTACGGAGAGTCGCGCCGGAATGTCCTTTGTGGCTCGCGCGTAGGTTCTCTGCTCCCCTTGAGCAGCTTGGGTCCTCACACGTTTCGGGTTTCCCTGAAGCGTGCTCGGCGAAGCCGTATCGTCAGGACGTTCCCTCTTCGCCGCACCCGAGCCGCTAGGTTCAGGTTGTGGTTTGGAGGTGCCCGGAAGATTTCTAGGCTCCAGGTTATCCCCGCGTGGGGCCCGAAGCCGCTTCCCCCTCGCCCTTCTCGGTGGTCTTTCGGTGTCGCGTCTTTGTCGGTCTGGGTTCTGGCCTACAGCTCCGGTGGGTTCCAACGCTACCGGAGATTTTTCGCGCTGGGTTTCCCCTTCGCGGACTCGTCCCCGGTCGCGCGTTTCCGCGTCCGGCCGTTTTTCGCGCTGGGTTAAACCCTCGCGGACTCGCGGCTGGTCGCGTACTTGCTCTGTGGCGACCATCCGGTCGCCGTATTTCCTCTCCCCAGCTAAGGTTTTTTCGCGCTGATGCATGCGTACTTCGCCCGCTGGGGTCGGGATGGAGCCACCTGAACCGGCAGCCTTACCCGTCACTTTCTGGTCATTGTCAGGGTTTTTCCTAAAGCTGTTCCGGACGATGCTCTGTTGCCAGGCGCTCGTGGAAAGCTTGGTCAGGGTAGTTTGTGGCGCTTGAGTGGCAGCCAAGTCTGTGTTTATTGGCGCGAGTACCGCAGCCGGTTTCGGTGTTTTTGGCGCGTGTACCGCAGCCGAGTCTGTATGTGTATTTGGCGCTGTAGTAGCAGCCTGACGCGCTGAAGGCGCGTCCTCTAACGGCAGTAGGTTGCCCCCTCCCAGAATACGATGGGGGCTGACCGACGAGTCGGCATGGGATTCCCCGGCTAGCTACTAACGTAGCTATAAACCAGCCGGTTGATTCTGTAAAATCTCGTCGTGAATACTTAAGTTAGGCGATCTTGAAGTGAGCTGTCAATCCTTAGCACCGAACTGGATTGACATCTCACCACACGCTCACTTCACCTAAATTTTTCACGGTAAGATTTTTAGATACTGGCACTATTCCTTGCTTTGAAATCATTAGAATTACTGTACTACTGAAAAAAAGACTGGCGTCGGACTTGCGTACAAAGGGTTCCGAACGAATATAAATTAAATATAATTAAAACCCTTTCATTTGATATGTCCATTGTCCGTGTGATATATCAACAGTAGCTTGAAAAAAGCTTTTTTTTTCTAGTTTGTCCTCTAATAGTATAATAAATGAATTTTGAGTACGGGGGTCACCCCGTACTCAAAATTCATTCAATGTTCAATGTTTTCAGAATCGACCGGCTGAGCGTCGAGGTCCCGGGTCTGACAAAGTGTTAATTGGGTTTAGCATTTTCGGTGGTGTTACACCCCCGTGACTTCGAAAGCACCTAACGCCATTGGTCCCACGACTGGTCGAACTCCAGCTGTACGAATTTGCCGTCCCATCATATTCAAAGTCAAAGTCAAAAAAATATTTCAAATATTTATGATTTTTGAGAAGAACGTACAAGAAACTCCACGGACTATGTAGCTAAACCAATCCTGAAATTCTAAACATCGTGTTTGGCAAAACTCGACATAACGTAGGTACTGTACGCTAGATCTTATTTGCGATTTTGCGTTTGGTGCTGTAGTCCATAATGATGAGTACAATGACCCGATTTCAGGTTGTCGTTATTTCTGTTACACCATGTATACCCTCACTACCAATGACTCAGTTCGTCGTAAACGCTTATCTAGGGCGACAACGTACCCACGACATTCACCATTATCGTGGACCCTAATAAAATCCCGTAACACTATCTTTTTCTCTTCAATTTACTGAGTTCATTCATGAATCGTTATTACCGCTGGGTTGGTGTCGGGTGAAATAAAAAACCTATTTTATGAACAAGTGGACTTCAGTGTGGAACTAGGGCTTTTCATGCCCTTAGGTGCCTTTAAGGTGACGTTTGAATTACAGCTAAAGTGAATTGTTCTCCTGTTGATAACTTACCTATCAAAATTGCCATCAGTCAATCTATTTGTGAAGTGGTGATTTTCATTATTACTGCCGTGGTCATTCTCACATGAGCTCTGTATGTTTTGGGGTTCGTTTAGCTTTTTATCAGTAAAACAATTTTCGTAATCGGATAAGCTCTTCCAGATATTTTTTTTTTTTTGACAACGTAGCCCCACACTAGGAATTTCTCCTGTATCGTTGGTGCGTTTACAAACATATAAACTCACATACACAAACAGCCAGACCCGGAAGAACTATCTGTAGGCCATACAAATATTTGTTCCATGCGGGGATCGAACCCGCGACACGCAGCGCAGCAGTCACTCGCTCAACCACTGCACCAACCGTGTCGTCAACTCCAATTCTTCTAATCCAACAATATGACCTCCTTCAAACATACCATGAAATAAAATAATATCTAATAAAAACAATTATTAGACTGCAGATTGCAAATAAAAACTCTGCTTAGTATACCTCTATACCTCAAATTTCTTTGCTTCAGGCTTTTTTAGAGTTCCGTACCGTAAGACCAATGGGACCCATTACTAAGGCCTTCGCTGTTCGTCCGCCCGTCTGTCAGTCAGTGGGCTGTATTTCTATAACAACAAAACCAACATAACCACTATAACAACAAAACATCTACCATCTTTATACCATGTTTTTGGAAAATAAATGATATTCTATTCTATTCTATTCTATTCTATTCTATTCTATTCTTTTCTATTCTATTCTATTCTATTCTATTCTATTCTATTCTATTCTATTCTATTCTATTCTATTCTATTCTATTCTATTCTATTCTATTCTATTCTATTCTAAAAATAAAATTTTAAATATATTTTTCATTTAAAAACGTAGGTATTTACAGGACCCTTCGTGCACGAGTCCGAGTCCCACTTGGCCGATTTTTTGTCCGGTGTTCTATGATGTTTATGAACTCTTGGAAAGTTCAAGGATTGATAAACATCAATTGGCATCTTAACTCCATTCAACTTCAATGAAACCCCAAGAGTCAAACTGTATTAAAAACTAAAATTCTGGTTCAATACACACCGTTAGCATCCAAAACAATACAAATATTTCCAGAGTTTTCTCCCAAACTGAATTCGTAACATATTAAACTTTTATCCAGTTTCTCGACCAAACCCTCTGTGAGTTTTGAAATGCAAATGTTTCAGGCGCTTCAGCATACGGAATTCTGAGACGAATGGCTGTGCTGTGTCTTCTACAAATATTTAATATTTGCCCCGAAAACCTGGATTTTCGGCCGAGACGAAATTTTCGTATATGAATATTATCAACTTTTGCTTACTCACGTAGGTTATTTATACGCAAATTACATAGACTGCAGACGGTGGATCGAAAAAAACCAAAGTGATTTTAAAACTAATTTCATTAAAAGAAATTAATACAATTAAGTTGGTGAAACCTATTCGATGCTAGAATATGGAATTACCAAAGAATACTTAAAAATAACTTATTGCTACTTATGAATTTCTGCTGCGTCGGCGGCTCGTGGCTGAACGGACGACATCGCTGCAGTTTCTATGCGGTTGGCGTAAATACGTAGGAATGTGCGAAGTTGGCGGTATCCATTAAGGGTCCGTATCTAACACGCACGTTTAAGTGTGTACGTCTGCATTACCTACCTGAGTTCGAGGTTAATGCCTCCTATGGATGCGATGCCAAGTCTACAAAAACAAGATCATGTTGCGATAATTATAATATTACACATTATGTATACTGAATTCAGCAATTAATCTGCATCGAAGCACCATAATTAACCACGTTACGAAAGTAGTTAGGTGTTATGTATTTCGTGTTTATAGTTATGTGTAAGAAAAAAAACTAGTAAGTACATACTGGTTTTCAACAAAGACAAAGCTTGATATTTTTCCTGTTAACTTGACCACGATGCAGCGAATCTTTTTGCTGAAATATTACCACCATACTGTTTTTGAAAAAACATTTTCCACGTATTTTCATACTTTGTCACACTTCCAAAACTCCTTTACGTATCATTGCAACGCAGATCCTTTTACTTAGACATCGATCTCCCTGATTGATGCGTTGTCAAGGGAATTCTATCTTGTCGGCTTGAAGGACGCACCCATACACAGGTCCTTGCCAATACTTTTACTTCAAAAGCCTGATTGACAGGAGGATGTTTCTTGTTACTTGATATGCAAAGATTTTGTAAATGGTGTCTGCGAGTTGTGAAAGAAATTCGTTTGGAATCTTATTTGGGTCATCAATCACATTAGAGAGAGAGAACCAAGGTTCCCGGCATAGCCCAAAGAATCGCCAAACTGAAGTGGCACTGGGCAGGGCACATTGCTCGCAGAACGGGTGGTCGATGGGGCCGACAAGTTCTGGAGTAGCGACTGCGTACCGGAAGTCGTAGAGTTGGAAGGCCTCCCACAAGGTGGATCGATGACCTGGTGAGGGTCGCGGGTAGCCCATGGATGCGAGCTGTATAGGACTGGTTGTTGTGGTGATAGTTGGGAGAGGCCTATGTCCAGCAGTGGACGTCTTTCGGCTAATATTATGATGATAGGAAAGAGACTTCAGGCTGGAAAAATTGGTTTGACACGGTGGCTACTTTTTGCAAATTTCTCAATCAGTCTGCCGAGCCTCTTTCCAACTGTGTTGGGGTCGGCATCCAGTCCAATCGGAAGCAGCTGAGTACCAGTATTTTACATGGAGTAACTGCCTATTTGACGTCCACGTCCACAAGCCCGTTACTGGGTAACAGGATACTCCTTGGCAAGACTGGTGTGACATTTCTTTGCTTCTGATAATAGTAACGACTGTCAAAAATTTACAAATGACAGCCAAGACCAACAGGAGCCAGGATCCATAGCAAGCATTGCTTATTTCTAAATATAGAAAGAAGAAAGAAAGAAAGAAAAAGAGTTTATTTGCGACAAGGAGGCTATACCATAACCTGCTGTTTTCCAAGTCTTTCAAGTTGGTGGATAGCGGCCAAATTACAAGCATATTGCAATTTCGTCGACTTCCAAAGTAGATTGCCGACTTTTGAAGTCAAAGGTGAAATCGACAGAGTCGCTTTATGTGATTACATTGCCGAAAAATGTGGAACACAGTAATGCCTCTTGATTGTAGAAACAGCTATGGTTTGTATCGTAAGCGTGCACACGTGTATGTAAGCGGGTACGCTCTTTATGTCTGGAGGTTATTTAGTTTGATTTGATATTGTTTTTATGCTTGAGTTTGCCTGTTTATGCTGGCATAATGGAGTGTGCTAGCTTACAAGTGGCGAATTATTTAGTTTTATGTTTTTACGTGTTACCTTAGTTGTATAGTTTTCTTTGTAAGTTTGTAGTTTGTACTTTGCATACCTTTGTATAAATGCTAGTTTCTATAACTCAACAGACAAATGTGTTGCTGGGGAATTTGTTGCGCCACTTCTTCTTCCCAGCTAAAACACTAGGAAGTGGTGACGGGCGGGCGTTTTGGGGGACTGTCTTTATGTAGAATTTTGACGTTTAAAAAGTGCTGGCACTCAGCCTAATTTGAATAAATGACTGGATTTTGATTTTGGTTTTGATCGGTGATATAACTGGCAAATGATACTAACTAGAACAGATATTCGATGGGGTACAAAGATGCAGCGTTGGAAGGCCTCCCACAAAGTGGACCGATGCCCTGCCAGTGGGTTCTGCCGGTCGACTTAGTAAACTTCTTCTTCCACTCTGTAATCACTTGATTACGAAGTGAGCTGTCATTCCATCTTGATTACATGGATTGACCGCTCACTTCGTGATCACTTCACCCAAGCCTTCAATTCGACATGTTCGACATGTTTACAGAATCGCATTGCTGGTGAAGGCCACGAGAATCTGCTCTTTGCGAGACGCACAGAATCGGTTGATGTGGCGACAGTTGGCGGAGGTTTATGTTCAGCAAAAGATGATGATGGTGATTACACTTGATTTAAAGAATTACATATTGTCGATGCGTCACAAATTCAAAAGAAGTCTTGTGATGTGATTGGTTGTTGATTTTATTTGTTCAAATTAGATAAAAAAATTAAAACTATTAAAAATCTATTTAAAATTATTATTTATTTATTTCGGACAACAGTGATCCATATATTTATTGGTAAAAACTTACACACTATGTTAGTACATTCAAAATAAAATATTAAATTTCAATAACAATTTCATAAAATTATTATTAAAAATTACACATTATATAACAGAGTACAGTACCTAAACATTTTAAATAGTTTTTTATTTTAATATTATAAAATATTTATTATAAATAATTAATTTTTACATAATTTCAAATTAACGGGTTACGAATGTTTGACATTTTTACAATAATTTTATCGTACAAAAAACTAAACTTTGTTTGTTTAATATCGAAATTCACTCATCGTGGTAGTAGTCTACATGTTATATTGTGTGTATATAATGGCCGTATTTTCTTCTCTTCTTTCTTTGGATTTACCCAAGCACAAAAAATCCTCCAATCAATGCGCACTATGCCCAGTACTCATAAAACTACCCCTCAAACAATAAAACACAACACGATACTCAACAGAACACAATAATACACAGACAACCACAGTATCTCGACATTATTCATTGACCCATATATAGCAGTACTCGATACAAGCTAGAGTCGATGGCCGGTCAAGTGGGTGACCTGATAACCTCGCCAGCATTTTATTACAATGTAGAAGAAAGAGGAGAAAGTCCAGTCTTCATCATCAGTTCGGTCATCTAAACGTGGACAGGAGATTATTTTTCATCATCTCCCAAACAGGTTATTCCAAAAATTCCTTCACAATTAACAATTATATTAGGAATTTCCTCCAACGATAAACCTTTTTCTGCGAGAAACTCGGAAATCATCCCAAGGGAACAAAAGCCCGGGATCGAAAGTATGCTTTGTCCTATTCCAGGACACGGTCGACCTGTGTTCCAAGTTTCATACATAACCGTTCATTTTTTAAGGCGTAAAAATGCAACATACAATTATGTACTACAGATGTTACTTTCATATTCATAATACATATTAGTAACTATGGAGTATGAATATGGATAAGTCAGCTAAAGATAAATTGGTAATGTTATGCTTAAGGAGTAAAGTCTCCACGCAAATGGGTGCCAGAGCATGGACGGCGTCGCCGAGGAGGCCCAGAAAGCGGTAGCAAGATGATTTGGATGCACACCGCGAAGGCTGGTTCGAGGTGGCGCAAGAAAAGAATGTCTGGAAGGATATGGAGGAGGCCTTTGCCCAGCAGTGGGACACAATAGGATAAGGAAAAAAAATACTTAAGGAGTACCCCAAAAGAGCAATAAATAAATGATTTAGAATTTAGAGCAAAATCTGATCCCAAACAAAACAGGAGATTTTTTTAACACGGGGATGAGAAAAAAAAATTAAGATGCCTCGCTCTGTAGGTACCTGAAATTTCAAAATTCAATAACACACATAACTTTGCAATGTTCAATATAATGCTGATTATTACTTAGATCTTAAGTGAATCCGCGGGTAGGTTCCTACCCACCTAATTTGAAAATCAGTAGTGTTAAATAATGCCAAAATATAAACTGAAACAGTGCCAAATTGAGCCAAATAATACAACCTTCAAAATTATTGGCTCATTTTGGCAAGACAGCCAGCATGATGTTCATGATATTATACACGGCTTTGTCCTTTTCCGCCAAAGCTTTAAACCAGGGACTAGAAGCTAAGCTAAGATAATTTAGCTTAGCTCTTGGCATGACGTTGTGACATTTTCCATCCAAAAGTTGTTTTGGCATTAAAGCATGCAAGCTACCAACTCGTACTTCCATACTTTTGTGCATTTAGAAGTATCTACCTAACTTTGTTTCATGAATTTTTCAGATATTTCCCAGATAGAGTAAGCTCCAGAAATTTCCTACGAAGTTTGTCTCAATGAGACATCAAGCTTGTAACTTTTGAAGAGATGAGCATAGGGAAATGTGCCATTTTTATTAAAGTCTATGTAATAGTGGTTTAAAAGAACCTAACATGAGTGGGATCACAGGAACTAATAGTCCGTATGTCCTGGGGGTCCGTCTCTCGGACCGCGTCTCGCAACACAACACTGCCCTCCAAAGCCTGAATTATTGACATTGCCTAGAAGGCCGCTAAGTTTTAATGGGACTGGGCCGGACATGTCTGCCGCTTGTCAGACGAGAAATGGGCGAACAGAACTATCAAATGGCTTCTATTAAATACCAAAATCATCGCGGCAGACCAAGGCGAAGATGGCTGTACGAGCTCAACTTCTACCGACAGGACTGGCCCCACATAGCAAAGGGCAGAGCTGTGTGGAAAAAGGAGAAGGAGGCCTTTGCCCAGCAGTGGGACATAATAGGCTAGATAGAATAGTGCGTGTGTCTTTTGAAATCAACTGGGCACAAATCCATACTTCACACTACCAATGCTTTGTCCGTCCCATAAATCAAACTAAGGACTTCTTGAAGCAGTTTAGCTTTTGCAACCGCTAGACCAGTGAGGCAACGAAAAGTCGTCACGGAGTAATATTAATTATCATGGAACCTATCTACTTGCATTAATTTATGAAAGTTCTGGAATTCATTGAAACTGTTTCGTTAAGATTTTTGACTTAATTGCAGATAGATGATAAAGAAGTAATACTTCTGTCTATCATTGTCGAGTGGTATTAAACGACACCTCGAGACGCAAGGGTTTTGAAGAGTTTCAATGTAAGTAGTTCGTGTAATATGTAATATATCGACTTTTGGTCGAATGGTTTAAAAGAGTGTCCGTGGAGTTCCTTGCACGTTCTTCTCCATAGATATCTACGCTTTGAAAGTACAAATAGCTTTATCTCTTTGACTGCCGACAATGGCAATTCAAAAGTGTCTGTGAACACAATTTTGTAAAAAACAACTAAAACAAAGATAATGAAATTATAATAGAGGTTATTTTGATTTAGTATCTTTATTTTATTCAAAACAATTTTTTTTTTTTTTTGTAGGTGTTCTACCTACAAAAAATTATAATGAGAGTTCACAACGAGTTCTAACTATATTTTGTATGTGGGCATTTTTAGCAATCTTAGGAATTTCGAACGATTTTGGGATCCGGGATTCTGAAAAGCATATCCGTATTATTCTTTCGTGGAAATAAAAGTGAAGTTTAGGTATATTAGCGCCCGATTATCCGATCACTGATTATAAACATCACAATGAGCATTTTCATTTGATAAGTCACACGGTACCTACAGTTTGAATTTTTTTTTTTAGGTTGTTCCCCAAAAGTGACCCCCGTACTCAAAAAATATTTATTTACGTAACGTAAATATGGAAATTCTGTGACCCTGTGAATTTCCATATGTGTACAAAACTACGGCAGAATTGGTTCAGTAGATTTGGAGAAAATTGGCTGTGACAGACGGACAGACAGACAATATAATAATCCGATAAGGGTTCCGTTTCTTACGGATGTTCGGAACCCTAAAAATCTACAATAAAAATAAATATAGGTATGACCAATAAGTATTACTAAAGTCCTATCAACTCCAGAAGTTGCTCAACTCTAGAAGTGGAGCAAACCGAGCCCGGTAGCATTTAATTGTGTTGGTATGGACGTGACAGGCACACAGATAAAGTTGATCTCCTGCTCATACGATGTTGTGCAGGAGTGGGCTTATAATACTGTGGTAGGTATGACTTGTTTGAATGACCCATTTTACCCACATAGTACTTCATGGGTAAAATGGCTGTGTATACGCGACGTCGTCAGCATTTGTTTCGTTTTTGTGTACCTTGCTGTCCATTCCTGTCATTTTGACTGGCCTGTTAGTCGAGTGGTTAGTGGCCCTGACTGCTAAACCGGAGGTCGTGAGTTCGATTCCTACCAGGACCCAGAACCCCAGGATAAATCTTTGTGTGATGAGCATGATCATTTGTTCTGTGTCTGGGTGTAATTTGTCTATAATATGTATGTATTTAGAAATATATACGTATGTTTATCAGTTGTCTGGTTGCCATAGTACAGGCTCTGCCTAGTTTGGGATCGGATGACCATGTGTGAGTTGTCCCAAGATATTATTATTATTCCATTACCCGCCCTCACGAATGCGCGACATGTACGATTTTCGTGGCAAGCAATGTGTCACTAGAAATATACGATGCCATGGCTTAATCAAGCGGCGTTGAGGCAGCGGTGCGGTAGCGTCCACGTTCCAAACGACTTCCACTTTTCTATACCACAAGCATCAATGCTTCATCTAAACCAGTGTTTTCCAACCTTTTTTTGACCCGGGACCACTTCTATTTATTTCTAAAAATAAACTTATATAGAAAGAAAAGAAAGAAAGAAGAAAGAAAAATGTTTATTTGGGACTCGCACAAGATTAACAAACTAGTAAAATAAAATTAAAAACTAAACAGTATAAAAAAAATAATTATCTGCGCGAGGCCAAAATGGTCCATCATGTTGATATTCAAAACTTGTAGCTTAAATATTCTTTGTCATCAAATATAAAGAGCGTTGTAACAGAAAAAAAAATGATTTCAGATAGAATGTAAAAATCAGGTTGCATGAATGACAAATTTGAGGTGAAAATATTGAAATTTTAAACCTTTCGCACTTTTTTTAGTCTTTATTTATTTGTTTCCATGGAAAAACCACCGATCTAAACCATAGCTGTATCACTTGTATCTACATCCATTCAATATCGTTACTCCTAATCTAAATTCGCAAGCCTATATCACTTATGTACACAGTTATAATATTATCCGACATGATAGCTACAGTTCGTGATCGAGGCTGATTAGAATCCGATCGGCTACGGCTTAACCTGTTACAAATAGCTAGCAGCACTAATTGGAATCACGTTCGCTACAGCCATTGGGGGTTTAAAATCCGATAGGAATTTTGACTTTGGAGGTGACAGATTTTCCCATTGCTTCCGCAGTTTCAATGGCGTATGAATACACAATGGCGTCAAATGTTTGATTTCTACTATTCGTATAGAGCAGTGGTTCCCAACCTGTGGTCTGTGGACCACTGGTGGTCCGCAAGGGTCAAAATATTTACGAATTTTAATTTTTTCACCCCGAAATGTCATTGATGCAAACTGATTTAAAGCTTCTATCAGATGTTGTGTTTTCTATGACAATGCTTTATTTTTTTTATTTAAAGAATAATTAGGCTACAATTTTTGAATATCTGTATAATAAAAGTATATTTTTAGATTAACGCAGTTCTATTTTATTCTGCATTTCTGGTCACGGCTATCAACAAAAAAGTTAAAGTGTTCCCGGACCAAACAAAGGTTGGGAACCACTGGGATAGATTGGTGTCAGATTTTCTGGCTTTTGACTATCCGGAACGACGGTCAAAGACAGCCGGGACCAACGGATTGTCATCCATTCACGGACTGTCCTCGGCACGAGTTGCTTAACTTCGAAGATCATCCCGTGAGACCGTTATTATTTAGACATGACCTCTTCAGTACTCTAACACTCCTCTTAAAAATTACCTACATTTAACAGGAAAATATTTCCCATGTTATGATAAATATGTTCTTATACGCAGTGAACGAAACCCACGCAGGATATACACCTGAGTTCCCAAACGTCGTAAACGACATCACCGTTAATAACCCTTACTGCCTCAGAAATAAGTTCCAATTAATTCGCATGACCAATCATACAAAACAGAACGCACGTAAGAAGGTATTTCTTCAGGGAATTGCTATATTTGTCGAATAGAATACAAACATGGCCCCAGGCTGATCGCAATCCAGTCAAAATATCCGAAAGATAAAATATAATGTTAAGAGAAAAAGGTGCAAAAACATGCTGGTGGGCGTGTTCGTTTGTTTTATTCGAGATAGAGAGTAAACATCGTTTGTCTCTCGCTGGGGGCTAGGAGGGCTATGAAATCAGCGGGGTTGGAAATCTCTGTCTCGCGCATGGGTCTCAGCATTATCCTGGGTGTTGCCCTACATATTGGTGTGAATTTCCCAACCTGTTTCAGTTACTATATTTGTTTCTTTTTTAGGCCTTATAACCCTGGTTATAAGCCTCCGCTGTCCGTCCGTATGTCTGTCTATTAGCTGGATGTATCTCAAGAACCGTAATAGGTAAACAGTTGAAATTTACACAGTGTGTATTTGTATTGCCACTATAACCACAAATAATAAAACATTCAATTAAATTACAAACTTAAAGAAACAGACGAATTTAATTAAGAACCTCCATCTTTTTGAAGTCGGTTACAGAATAAAAGGGGACTCCCATACATTTTTCGTCATTCATTATTCGGTTTATGGTACGGAACCCATCATTTTCCAGTCAGTCCGACTCGCCCTTGGCCGGTTTTTTTTGGAATGCGTCATATTTGATGCATATTAACACATTTTTTTTAGTATAGTTTAAATACTGACAAGCAGATTCATAAATTATCTATAGAAGAAATAAAATTAAGAACTCATAGTCTCCAAAGAAGAAATTAAATTAAGAACTCATAAATTCAGTCTCTGTCAATCAACGTTTGGATTTCTGCTACTCTAAATTTAAAATCTGCTTATACAGTGTTTAAAATAATAATAGGGTAGATTTTTTTATGATAAGGTAACAGGAAGCTCTGTTACAATTCAATCATAATCGGATCTACACTTTGCTTGTACAAGTAACTTGGCTTTCAGGGATTTATCAATCATCTGGTTACGGAAAACTTGTTCGCGAATTGTGAACTTGTTTGAATTAAAATGATGAAAATACGTGCATACTCTCATTCCATACTGTCCATACAAATAATATGAATGTGAAAGTGTGTGTCTATGTGTTATCTCTTTGAACGAATACTCTGAAAAAAAAAATGCTATTTTAGGTTGTGTCCTACTTACTAATCTCTGGCCAATTTTGACCCGCAAATATCGTCAGATGAAAAGGCTTTGAAATAAACCCAGAAAACATGTTGCTACGTCAGGGTTGGGCAGTATTTGAATTACTTATAATTAAAATACGTAATTGAAATACAAATACGTATTTGGGATTTGTATTTCAATTACTTTTTAAAAATGCATTTAGTAACTGGTATTTGAAATACATGACGACTTCAAAATACATTTGAACATAAATACATTTAGCAATCTTATTAATGGGTGCGTTCTGAAAAAAAAGTTGATCGATAGCTTTTGTAAGCAAAAAGGCTAGCCTAACCTAACACCTGACAGTATTTTGTAATTATTATTTTTCATTTTAAATGAATTACTGTATTTTGTATTTTAATACACGACTTAAAAGTATATGGTATTTCGTATTTTAAATACATGTGAGATAGTATTGTTACGAGCTTGGGGTTCGTGACAATAAAAACAGCCGATTAAATAACCAAAAATGACACTTTAATTTAACAACACTAATTACAACTTCAAACTCACTAATTATTAAACACAAGTTCACCACTGATCACTTTATTCGCACTTGAAGATCGCTTTCGAAGTATTCGCTTGTATCGCAAATTCAATACTGCCTCGGTCGCGGAATACGCGCTCCTTTTATAGGTCAGTTTATTCTAGAAACTTCCATTCTCGAAACATCTGGAAAGTACTCGTAACTACCGCTGCCGACTGACCAGATACCGAGAAGTGTGGAATGTTCTGGCAAAGAAATATCTAGAAGGTACTTGACCCTACTAGTTCTGCTACTCGATACTAGATGGCGCTAGTAGTAACTAAATGTACCCGACATTAATCCTGGCGCGTAACACTGCCCCCTCCTAAGACATGCTCGTCCCGAGCATCATCGGTCCCATAATAACGCGCCAGTCGATTCACATGGACGATCTTAGGAGCACTTCTTGTACCTTTCTGTATACGGTAGGTCACGTCGTTAATTTTTGTCACAATCCGGTACGGCCCGTCCCATTTAGCTTGAAGCTTAGGAGATTTCCCTTTACTGCGAACTGGATTGTGCAACCACACTAGTGAACCTTCGTCGAACCCTTTATTGTTAATTTTACGGTCATAACGGGTTTTCATCCTTTCAGACATTTGCTGGCCCGATTGTCTGACGTGCTCATAAATGTCATTCATTTTGTTCCGCAAGTCATTCGCATAATCGGTTATATTGCGTGGGGCATCAGGTGGTATTCCGGTGATCAGATCTGCGGGCAGCCGTAATTCTCTTCCAAAGTTTGCGAAGGCTGGTGTCACCGATGTACTTTCATGAACAGCACTTCGGTATGACAGCAAAAACGGTTGTATATGCTTGTCCCAATCGCGTTGCCGGTTTTCCACGACTTTTGCCAGGTATCTCTCCAATGTCTGATTAAATCTTTCCACCATTCCATCCGATTGTGGGTGGTAAGAAGTTGTTCTCGTTTTATGAGTACCCATAACTCGACAAGTTTCCTGGAATATTTGGGACTCAAAATTCCTTCCTTGATCGCTGTGAATCTCCAAGGGTACTCCAAAACGACAGAAGACTTCATGAACTAGTTTATCTGCAACTGTTGAGGCTTCTTGATTTGGAATGGCGAAGACTTCCGGCCACTTAGTGAAGTAATCCATTACAACC
The DNA here is from genome assembly GCA_905163435.1 of Mamestra brassicae. NCBI lineage: Eukaryota > Metazoa > Arthropoda > Insecta > Lepidoptera > Noctuidae > Mamestra > Mamestra brassicae. Next base: position 18,011,456 of record LR991000.1, on the reverse strand, counting down.
ATGAAATACTTGTTACCACTTTCACTTTCCGGAAAAGGTCCCGCAACATCTAGGGCTATCCTTTCCCATGGTGCACCGACGTTGTACAATTTTAATGCACCTCTACTGCGAGTCTGAGGTCCTTTTACAGCCGCACAACTTGTACATTTGCGACACCAGTCCTCGACATCGTCACGACAGTGGACCCAGTAAAACCGTTCTCTTATCTTCAGTAGAGTGCGTTTTACTCCCATATGGCCTCCTGAAGAACCATTATGGTACAGCTGTAGGACATTCGGTACTTTTGCTTTAGGGACAACCATTTGCAAATGACAGCTGTCTCCCCGAGCATTTTCCCATTTACGGCACAGGACTCCATCCTGAATCACTAAGCTGTCCCATTGGGCCCAATAACTTTTTGTGATCGAACTCATCGCTGAGACGTCACTCCACGTGGGCTTAGGAGCACTGGCCTTCATCCACTCCAGAATCGGCTTGATGTCCGAATCTTCCTGCTGTGCACATTGTAGGCTTTCCTTCCACTCGTTGCTGAGGTCTGTCTTGAGCATCCTCACAGGTACGTCTTCTTTACCCTCTTGCCTAGTACAATGCTTGCAGGCTTCAGGGCAAGGTCTTCTTGACAATGCGTCTGGGTTGCCATGAGATCTTCGGCTGCGATGTTCCGTCACCAAGTCGTATTCCTGCGGCCGCTTGGCGCTGTTGTTAACCGCTCTACCTTCTGGAGATCGGCTATCTTTCCTTTCCGCAGTTCGCTTAGGGCAACTAGATTGAACGTGGCCCCTTTCACCACAACCGTAGCATCTAGGACGGTACCCTTTAAATCTGTCGCGAACTGCAGCGGCTGCAACCTCCCTGCCGCCGTGGGAACGACTATTCTGACACACAGCTTCCCTTTCCATTGTTCTCTTACGGCAACTAGATCGAAGGTGGCCCCTTTCACCACAGCCGTAGCACCTAAGGCTGTATCCTTCAAAACGGTCGCTAGCTGTAACCGCAGCAACCTCCCTGATGCGATGGGAACGATGATCCTGTCGCACAGCTTCCACCTCCAGTGCATGAGCCAAGGCGTCCTTAAACGTCCCGTGGTGCCCGAGCCTCACAGCAGCTCTAACTTCAAGGTCGCGGATGCCATCGATGAATGCCTGCACCAGGTTCCCTTCAATGAGCGCAGGTACGGACTGGTATGCTTTTCGTACCAGCTTTTCCACTTCGAGGGCCCACTGCTGCAGGTTTTCACTGCTGCGTTGCACGCGATCCTTGAGCTTCGCACGAAACACATGTTCCAGATGAGCGTCGCCATACCTAGCTTCCAACGCCTCAAGGAGTTGCTCGTACGTCACTTCTTTACCGAGAGCTTCCAGGACAGTTAAGGCCTGGTCGCGCAGGCCGAGGGTGAGAGCAGTCATGGCCTGATCTTTAGTCCACCCATTCGCCTTCACAACAGCCTCAAACTGTATTTTGTAGGCCGACCAGGAAGATGTCCCATCGAACGGTGGCACTTTGAATCCACGTAGCGAAGGTGTAGAAGCTACGGAAGTGGCAATTCCATCCCCTACTTTAAGGTTGTCCAGCGTTTTCTTCACGTCAGCAATCACGTTGTCAACTCGATCATTCATTTGGTCGATTCGCGTTTCGGCTTCCGCCAGGCGGTTCTCATGCTGGACCACCTTTTCTTTTACCACACTTATTTCTTTGCCGAAAGTAGCGTGTAGATCCTTCATAACGAACATCTGTTCTTCCTGGCGGCGCGCCTGCTCCTCCTTGTCACGCTGGAGCTGTTCTTCCAACCGCCGGGCCTGTTCCTCCTGTCGGCGAGCCTGTTCCTCCTGTCGGCGAGCCTGTTCCTCCTGTCGGCGAGCCTGTTCCTCCTTGTCACGCTGGAGCTGTTCTTCCAACCGCCGGGCCTGTTCCTCCTGTCGGCGAGCCTGTTCCTCCTGTCGGCGAGCCTGTTCCTCCTGTCGGCGAGCCTGTTCCTCCTTGTCTCGCTGTAGCTGTTCTTCCAGCCGACGGGCCTGTTCCTCTTGTCGGCGGGCCTGTTCCTGCAGCATCATCATCAGTGCAGCAAAGTCTGGTGCTGCAGATGCTGGAGCTCCTGTGGACGGACCGGCCTCCATGATCGGCAACTGGCCCTCCGACGTCTGCGGCGTTGTACCTCCAAAACGCCTATGGTCCGTCTCCTGCTGACGTTGACTCCGGGTACGGATACCCTCCGTGTCGTCCTTTGGTAGAATCGGCATGATTTAAATATCCACTCTTCTGACACCAATTGTTACGAGCTTGGGGTTCGTGACAATAAAAACAGCCGATTAAATAACCAAAAATGACACTTTAATTTAACAACACTAATTACAACTTCAAACTCACTAATTATTAAACACAAGTTCACCACTGATCACTTTATTCGCACTTGAAGATCGCTTTCGAAGTATTCGCTTGTATAGCAAATTCAATACTGCCTCGGTCGCGGAATACGCGCTCCTTTTATAGGTCAGTTTATTCTAGAAACTTCCATTCTCGAAACATCTGGAAAGTACTCGTAACTACCGCTGCCGACTGACCAGATACCGAGAAGTGTGGAATGTTCTGGCAAAGAAATATCTAGAAGGTACTTGACCCTACTAGTTCTGCTACTCGATACTAGATGGCGCTAGTAGTAACTAAATGTACCCGACATTAATCCTGGCGCGTAACAGTATTTTGTAATTTGTATTTTAATTAAAGCAAAGCATGTATTTTGCCCAGCTCTGAGCTACATTGACTTTTAAGCAAAGTTTTCGTAGCCAAACCGCGGGAAGTAGCGGGAAGCTTAATGATGTTTGTTCGGGAATAATTTAAAACAATCCGCGCGCTAATGAACCGTCTCATGCGCAGTGCGAGCAATACGTTATACCTGTACATCGTTTTACCTTGTAACTGCCAAGGTAAATAGATGTACAGGTATACCGCATTGAAAGGACGTAGTTAACGCGCTATTAGGTAACTTGTTGAAGTGAAAACTTCTTTAGTCGTGTTGGGCATTTTTGAGATGAGAAAAAACCATCTAACTTGTGACCCTGTTACCGTAACCGAGACACCTCTGTGTATAACGTAGTATTCTACTAGTAGTGGGTATGGCAATCGTGGGTTAATTTAAGTTTTATATTATGAATTTAGGTCTTATGGATGTTTCTAGGGAGTTTTATAAAGGGAGCCCAAATTTTGTTGTTTTTGCGATTGGACTTACCGTTTTCTAGATATTTAAGATTTTATATCTCGAATACGTTACGATACGCCGCAGCGCGCGTTTGGCGGGAAGCGGATACTGAGGCGCGTTGGGCATTATTGTTCTATTTTTCGTTTCTTTCACCACTCCCAAAGTGCCCCTGTTTTTTTTTAGGTGTTATGGTGCGGTCGTTTTGAAGGTGTATTTCAAATTAGTTATGAGCTTGGTTTTGAATGATAATAAAATAAATTAGGGATTTTATAGTTTTTAACATACCGTGGGTAAAGTTTTATGTATGAATGTGATAGTTGTAATAAAAGTTCCCTGCTTTTATAGGTAGCAACTGATGTTGATGATTTGATGAATTGCACAGATGCGTTATGTCTAGAAAGGGGATGATTTCTGATGAAATAACGACTGAGAAGTGTGTAAGAAAAAAACATGTTGCATCGACCCCAAATAATTTGGGTAAAGGGTAAAAAAATGATGATTCAAGTAGATACAACTACTTTTACTGAATATTGTAATAATTTACTTTTGTTAAGGTTTCCTAACTTATATTTTGAATTCAAATGAACCGCCACTCGTCCATTGAAAGGTTCATTAGAAAACCAGCGTCAGACAGCATCAGTCTGTCTGACATATCGCTGAAATGGACCTTTTTAGTGCAGCCGAGAGACACACACTTGGTTCTTAGCATACCTACATTTCTTTTTTATTTCTATGTACCGTGCGTGTTTCATGTAAGTGCTAAATAAATATTATTCTTCCTTTCTTTCTTTAATTAACTTTTCACAAAAATAAAAGCACCAAAAGTCCAATCTTAATGTTTTTTTCATTTTATCACAAAAAGCATTAAAATTCCGCCATGAGTTTTCAACTCCAAACCATCCAAAATGCTAATGTATGACGGAAGTTAAGTCTTCCGTTTCATGGGCCTTTAGGGGTCTCTGCTCAACGCATATGACGCCTTTGGCTAAATAATGTACATTTTAATTTACATAAGTAAACTCGACAACTTTTACCCTGGGGGTAAACATCGTAAATATTATAAGGTAAGTAAATAACTACGACATCCATACTAGTCGAAACAAATATACGTAAAGTAAGTAGGTAACTCTGTCTGTCTGTCGTTTGATACCTCTTCATGTCGTATTCGGTTGATTGGATTTGGACGAAACTTGGCACACTGGTAGACCATGTTCAGGAATATGTACTTGTTATCCTGGGAATATGTTCCCTTGGTAAATTTCTGAATTTCATATGGGCAAAGCCGCTGGCAGAAGCTATTGAAATATAGTCCCGTTTTCTGGCCCAACTAAGCGTTTTGTTTCTGACCTTTCTAACAACAGAAATATTAGAAAAAAATCGGCGTGTAATCATTCCAATTGAATTCGTTTGTTCAAGTCAATCCCTTCACTGGTAACAGTTGCTTCACGAAAATGGCATAATTTAAACGTCAAACTACTACCGATGAAGTGCGCTAGACTTTATAATTATCCAACAAGTAGATAAGTCAAATGAGGAAGCATTGAAATCAGACAAGCACTTTTCGAGATAAGAGCCCGCAGATAAACACGCGCCAGCAATTAAGAAGTTATCAGTGACATGCCCTTTGCACGTTAACTTATCGAAACAAATTATTAGTAGAAGTAACTAGTGGTAACTAGATTAGGTTTCTAAGGCCTCCATAAATACGGTGTGAACTGCTTGTATCCATTGATTAATCTATTGACTAGTCACCGACTTTGTACACGGATGGAGTAAATTTAATTATAAAGAGTTCTATTAAATATATTTGAGACAAGCCCGCCTCATAATTGAAGAAAGAAGCGATCAACAGTAGCGAACAGAAGAAAATTATTGAAGCAATAAAGTGCGAAGACGGAGCAACAGTTCAATTCTAAGATCACTTAACGCAATTAATCAGAAAAGAACAGCGAAGGAGTAAGAAAAACATAATTTCCGGAACCCTCCAAACAGAAACACCACCGGTGCATGGATAAAACGTTTTGAGAACACATCCATTGTGCGTACAGCTAAGGAGTGGAATTCCCTGCCTGAGTCTGTGTTTCCTGATAGCTACAACCTGGGAGTCTTTAATTCAAGAGTGAATAGGTTACTTCTAGGCAAGCGTGCTCCATCTTCGACCACATCATCGCTTACCAACAGGTGAGACAGTGGTCAAACGAGTGCACATTAACAGTATAAAAAAGCAGACAAGGATGAATCTCCTGTATTCATCTCACTTTAAAAACATCATTTGGCTAACCACCCTTAGTGTCACAGTAGCAGTTATCGCCCTCTCTGATGTAAACCAGAATTGCATAGAAATAAACAACGGCACCACATCAAACGACTATCTCTTAGGAACATGGTTCAAAATATATAATTTTCATCATCTTGGTCCATACCCTACCTGCTCGTGCCCTAACGTGACAATCACCAGACCAACTGAAGAAGAATTAAGAGAGTATAGAGAAAAATTCCGTACTGTAGACTTGCCCCACGAAATAGGCGATGATGCTGTAGTAGTTGACAGGGGCTACATCAAAGGTCTGGTTCTTGGAAGCTCAGAAACAAAGACTTACATCATAGACCCTCACTCTGTGATGAGAAGCAACCTGGAAGGGTATGAGGTCCATGTTTACAAGCGTGTCAACGATAAGTTCATGTTGTTCTGGCAGTGTTGCTTGAGAGGTCATATAAAGTGGTTGCTGACGAGAGACCGGAACGCAACGGAGGCAGAGATGCAGAAAATTATTTGGGCCAGACCTGAGATAACTTATAAGACCACTGGTGTGAGATATTGTAATGTTACGTGTTATTGATGAACTATTTCGGTGTTACAACCGCATCTCAGAGATATAAAGTTGTAAAGAAGTGGTGTGAATAGTATTCTTGCAGTTGCGATGTGGTAACTACAAAACGTCGATATGGTTATATTAGCGAGCTGGCCCGCATCTAGTGCACGGAGTCACTGGTGGTTGCGTTGTGATTGCGATGAATTTGCCGAAAATTTGTGGTTCGAGTGAATTAAACTATTCATTTTCATACCCTAGTGCTCGCTCTCGTCTTGTTACTGTAGTACTGCTGTAACTGTACCGTGTGACAAATCAAATTAATAAAAGGGCTTATTTGGAGGGTTTTTATAATTTTCAAATAAACAGTTTGAAGTTATTCAAGAAATTAGACGAATAATTATCATTCCCTTATCTCCGAAGCTAAAGAGCTCAATATATGGAAAAAAATGTAATATTAGTTCTTTACCTATCGATTACAGGAAAACCTGTACGAAGTCTGTAATGTTAACATGTTTTTGAATGAAATTCGTTCCGAACCCTTTGCACGCGAGTCCGACACGCACTTGACCGGTTTTTTTTAAATTTATTTACTGCCGGTCTAATTTACTGTTTTTGACCTGTTTGTTTTAGCTGTAAGTCTTCCTTAGTATTTCAACAAATAAATAACTAAAAAGGTCCAAGTTCCAATACACAAATATTTTAGAAGCAACTTCTAAAATATTTGTGTCTCCTTCACAAAATTGATGTGCAGTAAAGAATACTTACCCGTGTCCAAAAGCAAATATTCCGTTTCAATTTTCACAGTCTCTTCGAAGAAATTGAAGAGACATCTCTTGTATACATTTGTATTTTAAAATGATTTCTTCTAAAGTGTCAGAGATCTTCAAAATGCAATTGGACAAAGCGTTCAACTCGAAGTTGCTGCACAATGAATGTATGGAACTGCCAGCGTCTCGTCTCCAGAGGCATGTTTGAGCAAAACTGACTTAAACGAGATTTTCACATTTATTATATTTTTATTATATCTGTCTTGTACTGTTCAAGAAAATGGGAGTTTTGAGATTTGACGTTAGTGAAAATGTTTTTGGTAAAATGTTACAAAATGACTACTTTTGTTTTACTTACTCTTTAGAGAAACACAAGTAACTTAACAGGATTATTTTCAATACAACTTTAAACTGTCGAAAAGTGAAAATAAACTATATGGCTAGATCATTTAGGTACCGTATAAATATCTCAAAAATTGATAACTAAAACGCGTTTCTTCATAATAAACAATACAAATCATCATCTTAACAATCTTTATATAGAACAAGCTACCGCCTGCGTGATTGTTGAAAATTATCCCAAGGGAATGTTCCCTTGCATATTCATAACATATTAACATATTCCCGGTATTAAAAGTATCCTATGTGTTATTCCAGACTATAATCTACCACTGTGCCAAATTTCATCAAAAACCATTTAGTAGTTTTTGCGTGAAAGAGTAACAAACATCCATCCATCCATCCGTCCTTACAAACTTTCGCGTTTATAATATTAGTAAGATAAGTAGGATAATAGCTAAGATTTACATTTTGTAAATGATCAAATTCATTTCAATCAAACCATTTACAGACACTTTTGAAGACGGTCAGTCAGAAAAATGAAGCAAATTACATATTACAATGCGTAGATCTCTATGAAAAAAAACGTCAATGTACTCCAGGAACAAAAAAACATATTTCTAATTTTTACCCCACCCTTTCACGTTTCTCTTTACTCGTTCCAAAATGCCAGGTTATGACACAGTTTTGCGAAACCCGACATTGCGAGCGGGAGGTTCGTCGCGGGACATGTAATATTCAACTGTCTGTGCATTCATTATTCAGGCGCCGTCACGGGCCTAGGTTGGCGTGAAAACGAACAAATTATTAATGAGACCTGTAAAATATGATCCTCGTAGAACGCGTGATAGGGACGTTATATCTTTGTTCATTGTGTCATTTTCTTTGGAGATTTTGGGAGTGAATTTTTAAAATTCTGCTATTGAATCACGTATCGTCGTACGTTTAACATTAGTGGGCGTATTTATGAGAGAAGACATCTCTTAAGATCTCTCTTTATACATCAAAGAAATATCTCTTATACATCTCTCTTTATACATTAAAGGAGCGAGCACTGATCAGTAAGTTTGCTTACTGTGTTTTGGTGATATCAATAGGTTAAAATACAAAAGAGAAATATAAAGTATACAGAAGTTATTACAGAAGTTTAAAAAAACGCTTAATGGTTTACTGCTTGAAAAATGTTAGTATACTTTAGACGACATTCTTAATGACGAATCTCTATAACTTAATAATGCTGACAAATTTTAATTTTACATTTATCTTAATCTTTTAATTACTTAAAATTTGACATGAAATGAAATTAACTATAAATAATGAAATTGAACTTGCATGCTTTTGTTAATACAATCAGGTACTCAAACACGTTAATATTGTAATAAATTTATATTTTCGTTTTAATACTTACCCACTCAAATTATCTTTTTTTTTCATAATAATTTGTATGTCAATTGGCAAAACATAGCGCACTACTTAATTTTTAAGATCTTATATGTCTTTATTACCTATGTTATACAAATAAATGATTGTGATTCAAATTAAATTAATTAAAAAAGTTCCCATGAAATTTCTTGATCGTTCATCTCCATAGATATCTAAAAAAGAAGAATAATAAAATATTTACCGTCACATTACTGACATGCATAAAAATTACAAACTTAAAATAAAATGGAAATGACTTTAGTGGAATATGTAATTAGCTTCATCTCTCTGACTAATTGACAAGTGCCTGAAAATAGCTTATTTGAAATGAATGGTTTCACTTTGAGACCGCAGACGAAATAAAATGTATTTCATAAACTATAAGTACTTTTCAGCAGACTTTACCTCCGAACTTGAAAAGAAGAATTTATGGAGCTTCTTGTCCGTTCTTCTCCATAAGAATGACCTTAATAACCTTTGTGAATGGACAGTAGCGTCGCTTTATTTTTTTAACATATTCTTTTAACTGTAATGGTGACGTTCAAAAGTGTCTTTTAATGGCCTAATTGGAATAAACGTTTTGACTTTGACTTTGAACAACGAGCAAGTAAGATAAAAGAATTCGTCATCATTACAGCGAGTGCCAGATGTTGAAACCGCAATCTAAGCGTTCACTCCAGCTCGACCTAGATCTCAAAATACATTAGTACTACAAAAGAATGGCCAGTTATCTCAATTGGTGACCATCATTGGTTTCCATTAGGTTCTTACTGAAGCAGTGACATGTTCTCCGTTGAGTGAAGTTGGGAGGACCATTAATCGTCTTCGTCGCTTTTACTTTCATCAACTATCGTTAGTCATTGTAGCTCTTGACTTAGGTAGGAGTTTTGACCTTTCTTGACTATAGAAAATCTTTATTGTCATCCTAAAATGATAGGCTTATTTGATACTGATATAAGTGAAATTGTCTCACTGTGTGTCTATTTGGTTTTTTTACAGCTGACACTTATGATGTCAAGTGGTTAGTGACCCTGACTGCTAAACCGGAGGTCGTGGGTTCGATTCCCACCCAGGACAAATCTTTGTGTGATGAGCATGATCATTTGTTCTGTGTCTGGGTGTAATTTGTCTATAATATGTATGTATTTAGAATTATATAAGTATGTTTATCAGTTGTCTGGTTGCCATAGCACAGGCTCTGCCTAGTTTGGGATCGGATGACCGTGTGTGAATTGTCCCAAGATTTATATTATTTATTTTGATAGAGTTTTGGTTAATGCCCCTTTTTTTTTAAGGATGTGAATTCATCAAATGACTTGGGCGTATCAGACTGACTAAAACCCATCCGTGTTCCTTCTAAAGCCCTTTGCTTTCCTGGGCCGCGGTTTTCCGCAACCCTGGCAGCCTCTGGCCCTAGCGGGCCCCGTCTTCTATGCTGACATCTCTTTGAGGCGCGCGTGGAACACAACGCGCCATCGCCCCGGGCCTGGTGGTGATCGGACAGCGAACCACCCAACGCTCGCCGTCCGCTGCTGTATGCGAAAAGCATAGGGCCCTAGGTCCAATAGTGGCCATCTTTCGTTATTATCATCATCTTCCTGCCGTTATCCCAAGTTCCTTGAGGTCGGCGCAACCTGTTTTTTCCTTCCATTCTGTGGCCATCTTTCGTATGAAATAAAATAATATTCAAGGCTTATATTTCACGCAAAGTCCTTTCATTGACAGTATTCACGGTACTTGAAAACTAGTGCAAACATAACATTTAATTTATTTTATTTGTTTCTGAATATTTATTTTTAGTATGTGCTCCGTAGGTGTATCTGTGGCTTCACATAGGCCCTATCAGAATACCAGCGCTGTGATACTATTTTTATTTATTTAAATATCACAGCATATGCTGAGATAGGAACCTTTTTGGCCTCGCACAAATTAATTTCATGTTGTTTGCTTTATTAATTGATTATGATGTAAGTACTGTTAGTTTTTTAATTTATTTTAACTTTTTTGGTCTATCTTGTGCTAGTCCCAAATAAACATTTTTTCTTTATTTATTTATTTAAACTTTATGTACAATAGTGGTACATGGGCGGACTTAATGCATCAAGGCATTCTCTACCAGTCAACCTTTGGGTTATAAAGACTATACTGTGGTAGGTGTACAATAAATAAAATTAAGGTACAAAATTGAATTTTCTTTCTTTCTTTCTTTTTAATATTTATTTAATTAACCCACGCCACAGTGACATGGTAGTGGGCACATCCCAGGATGGGCTGTCCCATCCATCTGCTGTAGTTTTAAACAGGAAACCTGTAAGATAACCCAATGAGTTTGTATTGGAAGTATCAAAATCCATAACGAAAATACAGCCACATGAAAATTAAATAAAATTAAAAATATATTATATTATTCTAAAATACACGCATATCATTAAACTGTCATGTTAAGTCTAAACAGTTAGTTAAACACAAATAACGAGACTTATAATTAAACGTCACCCGCAAATGAGATAGTGCAAGATTACTTTCGTAATGAGGTCACAGAGGTCAGGCCTAGTACCTACGTACCCTGTCATAGTGGAAACGAGTATAGCCATCCTTATCAGTGATAAGATTGGATAATTAAGAAGGAAACATTGTTGGACCGGCTGAAGATTGTAAGAACGCAATATTTTCATTGTATAGACTATTTTTTTTTTTTTTATGGTGCCAAATCATCAAATGAATTCTTCCGCTCTGGGTGGAGCGGGAGGGCGTGTCAGACTCTTACTGACTAAAACCCATCCGTGTTCCTTCTAAAGCCCTTTGCGTTCCTGGGCCTGCGGTGACTCTTTCGAACAAATTCCGCAACCCTGGGAGGTATAGTGTACCTTAAACTTAACTTATTACTTAAATTATAACTATCACTTTTGGGTGTCTCGACTTGAATGTACCGTGTGCGGTTGGTAGTGTCATGCTCACTCAAAAGTCTGGCTGATGATGGTGCATGCGTTAGATCGTTTGACTACCTTCAAAATGGTTGAGCTGAATGGTGCTAGCGCATGCGTCATGTTCGTGAACGGGTGCTGTCAGCTTGAACTGGTCATTTCTCGGCGGCCACGGTTTATATTAATTGTTTCTTTGAATTGTTATTTTCACTCCGAACGCTTTTATCCTGCACGTCTTTTACATCTTTCTCACATACATGTATAATTTCAACATGGATGATGTAACTATAAATTTGTAAAAAGTATAATTTTTAAAAGAGTGTCCGTTTAGTTTCTTGCACGTACTTCTCCATAGAGATCTACGCTTTGGAACGTGCAAATAGCTTCATGTTTTTGACCAACCGACCTTGACAATTCAAAAGTGCCGGTTAATGGTCTAATTGAAATAAATGCTTTTAGTCTTTGAGCCTTCATCAGTGATTAGATTGCCTACTAATTAACGCGAGACTCGTTCTTTTGTCTACACAAATTACCGCGTTTGTATACCGGTCTTAACATCGGGTGGAACTTTTTTTTTTTGGATTGGAATTCATCAAATGATTGGTCTGGGTGGGCCAGGAGTCTCAGACTCTTCCTGACTAAAACCCACGGGTGTTCTTTCAAATGCCCTTTGTGTTCCTGAGCCGCGGTAACTCTTTCTAACAATTCCGCAACCCTGACACTGTCCCACCAACTATGCTGACATTCCTTAAGGTACGCATGGAACATGACGCGCCGTCGACCCTGGTCTGGTCTTTATCGGGCCATCTAGGACATCTAAGACGGCGAGCGATGTGTAGCTCGCCGTCCGTAGGCCCGCGCCTACGGTGGCCAGGACCCACCCTGCGACGCCCAGGGCGTCTCCTACGTCAGTACCTAATATTTTACTTTACCCTAGAAAGGTGAACCTGGGACGGACTGGATACGGAAAGCAGAGGGCCGGTATTGTGGCGGAGCTTTTGAAGAGCCTATACCCAAGTCTGGAGGCCATTGTTTTTCATGGCCCCCGGCGAGCGCCGCCGCCGGGATCGCACATCGTGGTCGGGGGGGCCCGTATCGCTGTCGAGTCCACCATGAAGTACCTGGGATTGGTGCTCGACAGCCGGTGGGATTTCGGCCCCCACTTCCGGCGGCTGGCGCCCAAGTTATTGGGCGCGGCGGGGGCGCTGTCAACGCTGCTTCCCAATCTGGGGGACCCGAGCACCGCCTGTAGGCGGTTGTACGTGGGGATCGTGCGATCGATGGCCCTTTATGGGGCCCCGATCTGGGCGGCTGACCTGACGGCCAGCACCATCACTGTTCTGCGGAGGCCGCAGAGGGTGATGGCCGTCAGAGTCATCAGGGGATATCGCACGATCTCCTACGAGGCGGCTTGCGCACTGGCCGGATCTCCGCCGTGGGACCTGGAGGCGAAAGTGCTCGCGTCACTACACAGGTGGCGCGAGGACGCGCGGGCGCGCGGCGAGCGACTGACGCAGCGACACCTGGAGTTGCGTCGGTCGCAGCTGCGCGAGGTCCTGGTGGCGGAATGGCGGGACAGGCTTTCGAGCCCTTCCGCCGGCCTCATCACCATCGATGCCATCCGGCCAGTGCTCGACCTGTGGCTCGGGAGAAGGCACGGCTCTCTGACTTTTCGTGCGACGCAGGTCCTCTCGGGGCATGGCTGCTTCGGGAGGTTCCTGTGTCGCATAGGCAGGGAGCCGGACGCTCGATGTCACCACTGCGTCGACTGTCGGGAGGAGACGGCGCGGCATACGCTGGCAGAGTGTGCCGCTTGGGAGGAGCCGCGCCGTGCACTCATCTCTGTGGTAGGCGGTGACCTCTCGCTGACGGCCGTAGTTCATGCTATGGTCGGCGGTGAGGAGTCCTGGGACGCGGTGGTCTCCTTCTACGAGACAGTTATCGCGCAGAAGGAGGCTGCGGAAAGGGAGAGGGAGATCACAACCGCTCTCCCTGCCCGCAGCAGGCGCATCGGGCGTCGGAGGAGGGCATACGCTGCCCTCTTCCGGCCCCCCTAACTGGGTCCAGGGGCGGCGGACTTGGGGATGTCCGTCGTCCCCCATTCATCCGGACCCGAGGTGGCGGCGCGTGGTGTTCCCGTGCGCCCCTCTTTGACGTAGCGAGGGGAGTTAAACACCTCACTCCCCTCGCCGACGCGAGGTGGCCCGCAGAGGCGGGCCGGCACTAGCCGGGGATTGCGGAAGTCGCATACGTTCCCGCGATCCCCGGCGTAGGTGGAAGATGGAACACCGGGGTGGTTTTAGTCAGTAAGAGTCTGACAGACCCCTCCACCCGCCCCAGGGTGGAGGATTTCCATGAGGATTTCCCCCCGAGATCAAAAAAAAAAAAAAAAAAAAAGGTAGGCTAAGTCTATTGACTGATGTATTTTAGTTGTTAGTGAAGATCTTAGAAAATCAATATATTGTATTGTATAAATCCAAATAATAACATAGCAAAAATCTCTATCGAGAAGTCAGTATTCGTCAATAATTACAGACAATTATTTTTTTCGTTATGTGAGACAAAGCAAAGAGACTCCCACAAAAGATACCGAGGGGACCATTTCATCCCAACAAAAGGGCAATATCGGTCAAAAATCTATCAAATTATACTTATCCTATAATCTGTTAATAACGAAAAAAAGAGCAACAAAGCGGATTATTACGAGATTCCCTAAAAACGGGTAAAAATACCCAAAACGGGATTCGAACCCGCCTCCATTGTTGAGCGCGTGCGGCTGACAATCATCCGATAATGACGTGTTTAGCGTGACATATAATAGAGGGAGACGTCAATCATCGCCTAATAAGCGTGTTGGAATGACAGCTTTCATACCGTGACGAATTATTTCTAAATAAATGCAACAAAAAATCCTAAAAGTATGGAAAAATACGAAAAACTGTAATAAAGCGATAATCCTGGCAATCAATTGCGTGTAAAAAAATCTTTTAGAAATAAATAACAGCTGTCACATTTAACATTTCGAAATTGGAATTGGATTTAGAACGTATTTCAAAATGAAATGTTTTTTTTTTTGTTCAACATTTACTTGATACGGGGTCAAATTGTGAACTGACCAGGACAAAAACTGGAGGCCCTTGTGAATAAAGATAGAAATAGCAGCTAATATTAATTTTAAAATATATTTCTTTAATTGTTCTAATAACAAGTTTTTTTTTTTGTTTTAAACAAAAGACACAATTTGAAATGTTCAAACTCAAACTAATAAATAGAATGAAAAAAGTGATTTGACTTTGACATAATAAACCGTAATCATATAATTAATTATCATTGATTAAATGTGGACCAAATATTGTACAACTTTCATTTGGAAAAAGTAACTGTGGAGTTTATTTTCTTTTCCATGAAAATGTACCTTTGCGAATGAACAATTAAACAAACAATTTTTTTTTTTTTACCGTAAATATTGACGTCTAACGGCCGGTTTCAATAATGTAAACCTTTAACCAACTGTCAAATTAGCTACCAACATGACGTTCCAGCTACTGTTGGCAGCCGATTTGATACGTTATTGAGAGCGGCCGTAAAAATGCAGTAAAATGGTCAAATGACCATAAATGATTTGACATTGACTTTGAAGCAAATTACCAATAACTCTACCATTTTTAGTCCAAAAATCTATTCTGTACATTTTCACAAGACATGGTAATGATCCTTTTATAAGCTTTTGCCCACATTTTCTTACGCGCATATCTCGCTTTTTCCCGTTCGCGTAGTACGGTGGACGAACTGTCAAATTAGCTACCAACAGTAGCTGAAACGTCATGTTAGCCTTTCAAATATGACGTTTCTGCTACTGTTGGTAGCTAATTTGACAGTTGGTTAAAGGTAGATACGTTAATGAAACCGGCCATTAGTGCTCCCTTACTGAGTGTAGGGAGGTAACATGCCACAGCTTTCTACGACCAGTAGTTTCAGCTGTGCGTTGTCACTCAATCACTCAGTAACGCAAGAGTTTTATATATTTATTTTATACAACCCTCTTCAAAATTAGAGTGAACAGGTTTCTTCTGGGTAAGCTCGCTCCATCGTCAACTTTATTTCTGTCATCTTTGGCCTAGACTAGAGTCAAGAGCATATCCATATTTAATAAAAAGAAAAAAAAAATTGGTTCCATGTCAACCCTAATCTGATCACGCAACACGTAACAAATATAGTTACCATTGTTCGGAAACCAAGTTTGCTAGACCAAATTTTTAATTCAATGTAACAGGCCGTAAATATCACAATTCGAGGCTCAGAAATCTACAGTCACATACTTGTAGGAGTGAAAGAGACAACGCTTAACTATACTAAACAAAAAAATTTCTAAAACTTTCACCAATGCGCACTAAACGTTTCCAAATATCTTTTATAATGCGCACAGCAAAGGAGTGGAACTCACTGCCTGCGTCTGTGTTTCCGAACGCATACAACCCTAATCTCTTCAAAATTAGAGTGAACAGGCTTCTTCTGGGTAAGCTCCATCGTCGACTTTGTCTCTGTCATCTATGACCTAGACTACTATAAACTTATAGATACTCTAGAGTCAAGAGCATACACATCTCAAATAAAAAAAATAAAAATAAAACTTTTGTTCCAGAGCGTCTGTGTTCCCTTCCAGCTGTCAGCCGTAAAATAAATCTAAGCGAAATGCACACAACATTATTAGATACATGTATTAACAGCTGGGTTCTGTAAGATTCGTTTGCCAATTAGTAGGGAATTCCGATTGGTATTGACCAATTGGAATTCCGTACTAATTGGCAAACGGTTTGTTAATATGATTCAAAAGCATAATCTCAGGAAATATGAATCTTTTTAATCAACTGCTGGGCAAAGGTCTCCGTTATACCCTTCCAATTTTCCTACCAATCCGTCATGAACGCCTCAAATTTGACAATGGTAAAAGTAATACAAATCTCAATCAAATATTATTTAACTAGCTTTTGCCCACGACTTCGTGGATATGCGCATCCCGTTTTTTCCGTTCCTGTAAATGTGGCTATCATTTACAAAAATAATTTTCCGGATCCGACTGATAGTTCCGGAGATTAGCGCGTTCAAACCAAGTCTTCAGCTTTGTTATATTAGTATAGATACCTACTATAGATTGGTAGAAAATTTAGAAATCAAAAGTAATTTCAAATTATACTTAGAGATTGATTGACAGCACTTTTAGTACATCAATCGTTTTCAAGACAGTCTCCCAAGACGCCCGCCCGTCACCTCTTCCTAGTGTTTCAGGCTGGGTAGAAGTATTGGCGCAACTCTCCAGCGAGAAGAAAAAAAAGGAGAAAGTTATTTTATACTACTGCTGAGGAGTAGCTATACCTACCCTTTTTATCCCGAAAAATTAAAATTTAGCAAAAAATTCGGCTATACAGAATTGTTTTGGGGCCGTCAATTTCTACGCGTTAACGGTGACACTCTGGTTGGTTTGTATGGAAAGTTTTGAAATACAAAAAAAAGAGTTTATAGCCGCAAAGCATGACGCATACCAAAAAAAAAAAAACAAATAAAAACAAAATTAATAAGTTGTGCAAGTTGGGAAGATATGCGTCACAGCCGCGCAAAACAGCCATCGCTCAGTACAATGCTGGGAGTTTGACGATATCTTCACTATCAGTGCGCGCCAAGGCGTCTTAGTGCTCTGTGGTTAGAACATTACTACTGGAAGCGGTTGAGTTCGCTTTTTCTTGCTGGAATTGGATCTTTGGAATGTATAATTGATCTAATTGGTTTTGTCGATTATTCAGTGTTTTCTTTTCTTGTCTAGTTAGAATATTTGATTTCATCGTTAGGGTTGAAACACTAAGGACAAATATTAAGATTTTAACTGAAAACATAAGAAACACAAGGGAAAGATCAGAGACAAGGCAGATTCACGTCGTGCCTGTAGCATGTATCCTCCCACTCAGCATGATGTCGTGCTATGGGCGGACCCACAGTACGGTGCTGATTTTCAGTGGTACCTACCTACAATATTATTATAACGTACGGAAACGAAGTCTTAGAGTACTTGTAAAAATACTAACAAACATTATAATCCTAAGAGCGGTTCCGCACTGCATCTGAACCGAATCCGTGAAAATACGTTCCGAAGTAGTCATAGAAGTATTTTTATGGTTTTTTTGGTTACGCACTAGATCCGACGTCTGTCATCCGATTTCTCTCCGCCATCCGTGAGTCTCCAATTCGGAAGAAATATTGACGGACCAAAGTAGCCGTAGTACTATAGAGGTATGCGGTACAGAGAGTAAAGTCCCGCACACCGCCACTGAAAAATGGGAGGATCCTCCTACCAGACGCTTGTTGTGTCTGATGGGCAACTGCCCGATAGTTGATATTCGGACTGTTGTATATGTTCAAATTGCACGGAGAACTTTGCTTGCGCGATGCAGGATTTCGTTATTAGTTCGTTCGTAGATGGCGCTGCGGTTCTTTTTTGTTGCCGTACAAATTTGGCCTCTTAGTTTTTCATGTGGCGGCATTGATGCCGTTACAGTACTGTTTGTATGAATGCTTTTGCATTACCTCGGATTCAAATTGGCCCCTGAATAGCTTGGATTTGAATCAGAGAACGGATTAGATTAAATTCATATTTTCACGGATTCTATCGGGTGTAGTGCGTAACCGCTCTAACTTAATATTGAAATGCGACACTGAGTTTGTTTTGTTAGTTCATTCGGACCTATTTTTGGGATCCGTACCGAAAGGGTAACCAACGGAACCCTATTACTAAACCTCCGCTGTCCGTCCGTTCGTTCGTATTTCAGCGGGCTGTATCTCAAGAACCGTAATAGGAAGACGGTTGAAATTATCAAAGATTGTGTATTCGTATTGCCGCTATAACAAAAAAAAAAAAAAAATATATTAAAAATTAAACGAGGTTCCCATACAAGAAACGTGTTTTTTTTCGGTTTATAGCACGGAACCCTTCGTGTGAGAGTCCGACTCGCACATGGCAGGTTTTGGCTCTGCATTATCATTTTAAAATCTCCCCTGAGATAACTGTGTTACAACTAAGTAGCAACACTAACATTAAAACTAAAATAAAAACAATTAAGTTCACATGTCCTTACCACTTCAAATTATAGACTTCAGCCGTTCTTTTAACCTTAGCAAGTCGTTTAGTGTTTCTTGTAGCCATTAAGTTAATTGGCTGAATTAAGTGTGTGGATCGGTTGGAGTGAATTAGCCAGCTAGACTGATTGGTAGTCGGTGTGAAATTACTTTAATATTTATTCGTTGGTGTTAAGTGGTCTAGCATTTCGATCTTCAGTCTGTCTTGTTATTTATTTATTTGCGGTGGGTAAACGGGTTTGAGGTGATAAATTGAAGTTTGTAGACTTGAGAGCCAATTCAACTATGTTTAAGCAAGGTTCACATTGGCATTTCAGTCGTAATCTGTCAAAAATGTAGGAAAATTTAGCATTTTTTGCCAGATTACGAGTGACATGCAAATGCGAACGTTGTTTATGATAGAGGGACAATTCCAAAAATGTTTAAAAAATGTCTCTAGACAAGTGACATTTCAATAGTAGCGTGGCCCAGCCAGGGTTGCGGGATTTGTTCGAAAGAGTCACCGCGGCCCTGGAACGCAAAGGGCTTTAAAAGGAACACGGATGGATTTTAGTCAGGAAGAGTCTGACACGCCTTTTCGCTCCACCCAGAGCGGAAGAAGTCATTTGATGATTTCGATCCTTAAAAAAAAAACAGTAAACAGCGTGGCGAAGATGCTTGTCAAATCGTTAAAATGTATAATTGTGATGTAAACACTGTTGTAAAGTCACGTGTTCAATCCCTTATAGTTTGCTATTTCGACAAATCACATTCGGTATTAATGGCATTTTTACTAGTCTCTGGGTACCTACTAAGTCATCTTAAAGCCATCTTGGTTCAAGTGTGTGAGAGAAGCAGAGCTATTCAGTGCGCATAGCACTGTTTTTTGTTTCTCACAACGGAATCATGATAGCGTTAAGACTTTAATAGTGCTCTTAGAGCCCTAAGAGCGGTACATGGTGGATATCCCACCCACTTACACAAAACGTTTTGGGAATACATTCATTGTGCGACTGTGCGTACAGCTAAGGAGTGGAATTCCCTGCCAGAGTCTGTGTTTCCTGATAGCTACAACCAGGAAATCTTTACGACAACATTGAATAGGTTACTTCTAGGCAAGCGACCTCCATCTTCGACCATTGTCATTTCTTGCCATCAGGTGAGATAGTGGTCAAACAATATCAATAGTAACAAAAAAAAGAGCTATACTACTCGTAAGTTAGTTTAAGCTTAGCTCGCATGGCTGAGGGTAGGTACTTATCACACTTTTGTACATACAGCATTCTATGTTGGCAAAGTACGAGTCTGACTTGTGCAGGAACAATTCCGTACTATAAACCGACACCTTTCTCTATTTTGACAAACTTTTATATTTTACTAGTGGTCCCGACAGACGTTGTCCTGTCCGAACGTTTGCTTTGTGTCTGAAGAAAAATTATAGATATAATTGCAGCGCCACCTACCGGGCCCAATTGTAAATTTAAACCATTCTCGAATCCCCTTGAACACACAAAAAAAAATCATCAACATCGGTCCAGCCGTTTAGGAGGAGTTCAGTGACATACACACATACACAAGAAATAAATATATTAAGATGTCACAAGCCGTAAGCCTGAAAGACTTTTCACATTGGCAAAATTGCGATCTCCTATGGAAATATCTCTAATTTAACCGCTTTAAGAGATGTAAATGTCGCAGTCAACGACTGTCGACGTATATACAAAAATACATCTAGTCAGAGCAGTAGTGGCTGTCCGTAGAAATTGTAATACTTAAAAAAAAAAAAAAAAAAAATGTTTTTCAAATCAGAACGACAGCGAATAATTCTTATCACGTCATCAAAGATGCAGAACCACTCAACCAAATGTAAATAAATAAAGATTCGTGAACGTTAAAAAAACCTTTTGGCGGTGTTAGCAGAAACATGCTCAATTTTTTTTTCTCCTTTGCCAAAGATGTGTATCATGGGTCCCAAAAAATACGCAATCCTTTACATGTCCGCTTTATTAGGTAACAATGGTCGCGGTGATTTGTAAAACGTGTGCTGATAAAAAAATGTTCCCTTTATATGCTTTGATTGTGATCTGATGTCTGTACGGTTTTTTTGGGTTCCGAACATCCGTAAAAACGGAACCCTTATAGGACTCGTGTGACTGTCCGTCTGTCACAGCCAATTTTCTCCGAATCTATTAGACCGATTCTGTAGGAATTTCGTACACATATGAATTTCTGTGACCCAAACGCGGACGTGTTACGTGTATAAATATTTTTTGAGTATGGGTGTCACTTTTGGGGGACAAACTAGAAAATTAAAAAAAAAGTTTTTGTGAGGGTTTCAATAATATTTTTATCATTCTTAATTTTAAAATAAAGAATTTTGAAGTTATTCAAGAAATTATCTCCGAAACTACTGGGCCTAAAATTTTGAAAAAAAAGTGCAGATAATAATTCTTTACAAATAGATGACAGGAAAACCTATAAGAAGTGTATAGTGGTAACATAACATGTTACAAAAATGAAATTCGTACGGAACCCTTTGCACACGAGTCCGCCTCACACTTGGCCAGTATTTTTTTAATTTTGGGTGTGTAATTTGTATGATTTAATTTGCTTCAGGTATCTCAAGCCCTGAGTGTTTATTAAAATGTTGGCCATTCATTATGTTTTGTAACGGAAATCTCTGACCTATCATCCCTTCCCTTCTTTCTTTCTTTCTTTATGGATACTCTTTTGAATGTTTGAAAGAAAAGAAAGAAAGAAATATGTTTATAGATGATGATGATGATGTTGTGTGATGTTTTGGAAATTTATGTTTTGTGTTTTTTTGTTTTGTTTGTTTGTGTGGTTGTTTTTTTTATGTTTGGAAGCTTGTTTTAGTCCATTATTTTAGTAAATACCGGACTGCATGCGCGTGCAGTAGGCTACAGTAAGGGTAGGCCAGCACATACATTATGCCCAAAAAAAAAATTGGCATCGTCAGCATCGTGATTTCAACCCTGAACAAAGTTTTCTATTTTTTTGGGCATTATGTATGGGCTGGCCTACCCTTACTGTAGCTTACTGCACGCCCATGCCGGACTGCAATGGCATTTGTAATTTTACAAGGTGTGAGCTTGAGCAGGTCCAAACACGGCATCAAGACTGCAGCTAGCTCACATTTTGCTGTAAAAACGTATCACTATTTTGTGAATATACAGCAAGAGACAAGGCGCTAATTTGATTCAAAATTGCCGCCTTTCATAAGTATCTACCACAGCGTAGCATCGCCTTACTAAACTTAAAAAAACAACGGGTTGCACTCCAGGAGTGCCGGCAGAAGTGAAAACTTGAACATTAACATTGTGTATTTTTGATATTTTGGAATGTTTAGAGAATAATTTCGCACGAATTGCTACGAAGTACTATCATTTCTGTGGTAAAATACAATATTCATTTATTGCGCTATCGTACACAAACATGACAATTTATATTACATTAAAAAATTAACACTTCAGAACTTTCCCTCCGTCTTACGAATTTTCGATCAGGTCACGTGTCCTGACGCGAGTTTAACATTTTTTACCCATCACAAAAAGTACACAGCGCTGCTAAAGAAGTTTTCATTTTAAAAAAATGTGTTTTTGACTATCTCCATAATATTTTCAGGTTTCACACAACATGTATCTTTCTCCCAATTCTTTAATTTTTTCCATTTGTGACGCTTCATAATCGTCACTATCATCTTTGACAATCATCATCTGCCTAGCCTTTTCCCAACTATATTGGGGTCGGCTTCCAGTCAAACCGGATTCAGCTGAATACCAGTATTTTACGTGGAGCGGCTGCCTACCAGACCTCCACAACCCATTAACTGGGCAACACGGTACTCCTTGGCAAGACTGGTCTCAGATTAACTGGCATCTGACTGTCCGTAACGACTGCCAAAGATATAAAAATGACAGCCAGGACCAACGGCTTAACGTGCTTTCCGAGGCATGGAAGAAGTCTCGATGTGTTAAGATGATCACCCATCCACAGACCAACCTCGGCAAGCGTTGCTTAACCTTGAAGATCGACCCGTGTGGCTGTTATTATTTAGCCACGAGCTCCTATCATTTTTAACAATAACATTAATTTATATCTAAAGCAAGTAATAGTTACGGCAAAACTCACTGACACATTCCTAAGGCATTATGTTTCCTTTAAAAGCATCTTAAACAATCTCAAGTTGTTCAGCAAAAACAACAGCGTCCATTAATCCGAATCAGCGAGCTGCTAAGTTTCAGAACCATTAATTTAAATTTCCCCGCCGCCATATTGCTTTCTGCTACCGAACAGTGACGCATTGATTTGAGATAAACTTAATTGATGACGCTAGGATTATATGGTAATCATTTTTTTTGTTTATTTATAAGTTAAGCGATAGGTACTAGGTACCTACGTCTAGGTTGGGAATGTTATTTGTTCTTGTCTGTAGAAATCCGAAATGGGTTAATTTCGGGTCTTATCGACTTTATGAAGTAAAGAATAGAAAGTGGTAATTAAGTGTGATAATGGTTTTATGAAACTAACATTTCATTTAATATAATATTATAAAGAGGAAATATTTGTATTCTTGTATGTAACGAATAAACTTAAAAACTACGGGACCGATTTGAAAAATTCTTTCAACAATGGGTAGCTACATTATCAGTGAGTAACATAGGCTATATTTTATCCCCGTACTCCCACGGGAACGGGAACTTCGTGGGTGAAATCGCGTGACGTCCGCTAGTTTAATATAATTTTATGCACAAAAGTAACTTAAGTATAACTATTTATATCTACTAAATCTAACGATGTACATTTGTATAAAAACAAATTATACTTAGGCGTCGAAGTCGCTGTCATCCGGAAACGTGCCCAGTAGACTGGCAGCATTGCCACGTTCAATGGCAAAGCTAATTCTTTGGGCAAAGAACAAGCCAGCCCTCTGGTCACGGAAAGTGTCAATCAGTCAGCGAGTAATAAATATCCTTCAGAAAGAAACGTGCTCTCGGATTCCACGGAATAAGCGTTTCTACCCTAAATTGCTCAAACTGGCTTATTTTATTAAATAAAATCTCCAAAATAATAAGCAAAATGTACTTCTAATTTCAAAGTAATAAGCGAACAGTACTTCTCTGAATTTATGCTTAAGCTAAACACAGACAAAACCAACCAAATTATTATTATCTCAAAAAAAAAAATTAAACTTCTAACCCAGCTTAACAGTACGAGATTTATCTACTCCTAAGCTGAAATATAAGCCGTGTATTTTATCATAACTACATTATCACTAAAACGTACTTTATTTACAATGTTTGTACAGCAATATTTCTGTATTAACGTATTATAAAATACTTGTAATAATTCAAGGGATGTTATACATTAAATGGGGAGCGGATTGAATTGTCGAGTTTAAAATACTGTATACCGTGTGGTGTGGGGCCAGGAAACGCGCGAGCTTGTATGATGTGGCAGCTTAAGGCGATTTTGCAGAAATTCCGTAATCCGTAAGCATGTTGGATACTCTAAAAATTGATTGCCTGTAAAGTTGGTTTACGGACGACAGTTTAACGTGACAACGTCATAACAAAACGTTGATGAAATGATCGTAACGTTACAATGAGAGTAACCTTACAATGAGTCATCCTTTTTCGTGCGTGCAGCCGGCGTTCATCGATTTATTAGACGTTGTCACGTCAAAATAGTTGCCTAGCTCTTTAACACAAACTTAATTCTAAGGGTACAATGGAGCTGTCAGGGTAACGGAATTTGTTTGAAAGGGTCACCGCGGCCCTGGAACGCAAAGGGCTTTAGGAGGAACACGGATGGATTTTAGTGAGTCATGATAGAGTCTGGCACGTCCCTTGACTTCCGCTCCCAGAGCTTCCGCTACTGTAACCGACTTTCTTCCCCGCTCATTTTAGAACCCCACTAAATCAAACAAAGACCAAGTGTGAGAACATCAAATAAATATGAATTGATAGGATCATAAATCGCTAGCGGATGCGAGGCACAATCCAGCGGATATTTGTTCATCCCTATCGCCATTTTTATTTTTAAAGGTTACATAATAAATGCCCTTTGGCACAGTTTTTGCGGCCTTTATTATAAAAGAGATCAAAGTTTTGTTTGATATTTGCAATGTTTTTTCTCTGTGACAAACTCACTCCTTTTGGTTTTATGGTTTATCCTTTTTGCCTTTATACTTTTTTCTTGTTTCAATATATTCTTCTTCTTTCTAGTGTCATTAATGTGTCGCTTTGTTCAGCTTAGAACAAAGGACTGTGCCTATATGTTATACCGATATAACATATAGACACAGTCCTAACTACAAAACTACCTCCATGACTAAAATACCATATTTTGTTAGTGAGAAAATAAGGAAGGTCTGGCAGCTTTGGGATCTTAGTCCACAAAAATAATTCCCAATTGTATGTACGCTAGCTAAACGTCTCCAATGTAAATAGACTTCGCATTGTTTAGAAAGCCTAAATAATGCGAGGTCAGGTCACACTGGATATGTATAGCATGAAATGACATCGTATATACAGGGTTCGAAACAAAATAACTTTAATTTCGGAAGTCGGTATTTTTGGTTGTTTCTGCGTATTTTAACACCGACTTCCGAAATTAAAGTTATTTTATACTTTGTAGTGTTTTTTATTTATACGGAAGTCGGTTGTATTTTTTTTTATTTTACACGTTTTGGTGGTACACACCCTCCTAACAACACCACTAGAAAGTCACAGGAAAGCAAAACACGCAATTTCGTTTACTTGGATGATATATTTTCTATTTCCTCCAGCTATTTTGATTTAAAAACCAGACTTCATAACCGATTTTGATAAAATTTAATGGGACCAATTGGAACGTATATCCTTTCACATGAAAGGTTTATAAAAGACGGAGTTATGAGCAGAAGTCGGAATTAGGTTGAGTTATTTATGTACTTGCATCGAAATGTTGATATTAATATGGATCTTCCCGGGATTTCTAAAAGACAATCCCGTGTGGCCAGCAGTATTACAAATAAATAAAAATAATTTTTCTTTTATTCTCACAAGCTATGTTGTGCAAACTACAAAATTAAATGTGGCACATCGCGCGTGTGCGCATTGGAATTTTGCAACTTCGGACATCCGATGTCGTTGATGTAAATTTGGCAACGTCGCGCGTGCAGTGGTTTAAATTGCATAAAAGTAAATAACTTTCTTATTTAATAAATCACGGGATTTTTCTGTTCTTTAAAATTAGTCTCGGGATTTGAGGCATATCCACTTTATTTTACCGCTGTATGAAATCAATGTAAGTACATAATAAATAATTCTAACTAATTCCGACGTCTGGTTATGAGGTAACAAACATAAAAGAAAATACAATCGAATTGAGAACCTCCTCCTTTCTTTGAAGTCGGTTAAAAAGACACATGGAAACCAAATAGTCGGTTGTCAGTCAAACTCGTTACTATTCGTAACTGAATATGGCACGCTGATCAAAAGAACTTGTTGTTTTTTTGTTATTTGATATCACTTTTTGTATCCGTATCTTTTTTCTTTCATAATAGAGGGAATAACTTTTTCTTTTACTACCGTACATAACGCCTTTGGTTAGTATTCAAATAATAAGCGAATCAAGCGGGAATTGCTTGATTTTTTTTTTAATGGCATAGTCATATTGCTGGGAAAGGCGTCCTCGTGACCCTCCAGGCCTGAATAAAGTCTTCGTGGATTGGCGAAGAGATAACTTCCTACTAGACATAGTAGATGATGATATTTCGATGAAATCAATTGCAAAATAAAATATTTCTCTCTCACCAAACATAATAAAATAAATATAATATTATTTAAAAAAATATAATACTTACTTAACATAAATATTAATACATAATTAATAACATAATTTAATAAAAATACTTCAAACTATTTCATAATAATTACCTACACTATTCTTATTCATGAAATAAAAATAATTAATATACTATACCTAAATACACAGACTTAACAATAAACATATTTATAATTATTTAGAACGTTTATTAGCTGTAAGTTCTCACAGCTAATAAAAATAAACAAGTAAAAAGGAAACTATAGTCACCAAGACGCTAATTACAAATCCTCGCGTATAGACAATACAAATTTATGGTGTGAGCACAAAACCACAAAACACACCACTGTAATCAAAATAAGAAGCAATCTTAATAATACATCCAATTTTAAATATCTAATAATTTAAAATTATATTGAATTCCTTTAATTGTTACTTAGCCCTCTTTCTCTCTCCATATTTTACTGTGCCCGACAGGGTCCATATTGATCTTTTATTTTGTTATACTATCTATGGAATGCAATAAAGAATTGAGTATTGTAAAACCTTTTTAATTATCACTTTTTAGTGGTACCCCTCACCTAACAACACCACGGGAAAGTCTCAGGCTAGTCAAAATGCGTAATCCTGTTTACTTGTATGTCAATTTTTTTCCAGCTATTTTGATTTAAAAACCAAACTAATGAATCGATTTTGATGAAATTAAATTTCTATTGGACCAATCGAATAGTATAAATGACGGTTCATAAATGACGGTGTATGAGGTAACAACACACACAAAAAAAAATCATACGATCAAATTGAGAACCTACGCCTTCTTTTGAAGGTTAAAAACAAAACATTTAATATTTGCAGGAAACCTAATGAGACCTTCGCTACATTAGTAAAAAGTTAAAAACAAACTACTTTTATGAACAGCGAAGCTATGATGAAACAATTATGAGCAGCGAAGTGACGCCACGCGTTTTTTCAATGCAGTGTATCGTCTTCATTTTTTATCCAATATTTTTTGGAAATCTATCTGACCGACGAATTAGATTTTTTCAGATGGCCAGTCACTGCTGTGATTGGCCACTATGACCGAAGTCGGTTAGAAGAACTATTTGATATATAGCTGAACAAACTATTAATTAGTAAGTAGGCTTTTATACAAGGATGAAGATTTTTCCCTCATGATTTAAAATCTGCCTAGGCTGGAATGTAGCGTATTGTCCCAAAACAATGTTTACACAATACCCCACTGTTTTTTAATTCCACAGCACAAAAACATGGATTAAACTAAAACAAAACAATATAAAACCCGTTTTGCAGGCTGCGAATAAAATAACAGGATTTCCTATGAAGCGGGTGGCCAGTCGACTTGAAAATTGTGTTTGTGCGACATCCACGGTGCGCTGTGCTCCTGGTGATCTTATTAATTTAGCAAGATATTGAATCATGGCACTTTATAACAACGTTTTAACTGAGATAAATGGCAATGACAGGAGTGGATTTTAAATTTTATTTAAAACAAGGCATGATAAAATTTGGTTAATTATACTTCTTCAACGAGACAAACAAATGTCAGTTTATGAAACTTAAGTACTCTTTGGAGATTTAGCTCACATATCCGAGCAAAGTATTTCAGGTCTCTCATAGATCGTCCTCTCTGTCTAGGGCTCTAGGCTCTTTGGTTTCATCAGATTCCAAAATAGATCCTCTGAGCATTTGATTAGCAGATTCTAAATTCAAATTATCTGTAGTACTAATTCCCTATGCTAGCTCTCTGCTAATTAGTCGCTAAACGGCTCAGATATTTTTTTTTAATAAATAAGGGTATAAAACCAAAAAGACTGCCACCTAAATATATTTTTATAGGCATAACAAATAGGTACGCATAATAATTAACTTCTAAAATGTTAGACAATAATATGTACGTAATTTTAACAAAAGTATGCCATGTCAAATTATGTTTTCAAATTGGACACAAATGAATAGGGAACAACATCACAACTCATAATAAAATGAATTAATCACACAAATTGTTTCAATAATATTTCCATCCATTGTGCACTACACTTGCAGACAATCATAATTGGACACTCCATTGTTCTCAGTAAGTAAGAACCGAGCTATCTACCTAATGGGTTTGACAAAAGTATTTTAGTACGTTTTGCCCGTTGCATACATTATCTTTTCCAATATCGTTATAGCTGTAGAATGTTATATAGTAATAGAACGTCACATTATCTAGGGTCTAGGCTATGTGGATCTTGCCACATTTAGAGTAGCCATAACTGAATATAAACGTGAACTTAAAAAAAAATGTAGTTTATTTCTCACCCACAGAATTACAAGTAAGATTACTTAATACTAGATAGGTATACTAATATCATATACATTATAACTCCATAGTAATAATCCAGCATTACTGGTAATAAAAAGAGGTTTTTTACCTAAGTTATTGACTCTATCTTCAGAATTAGGCGAGGCCTGTATCTCAGAAAAAGACTAGTTATAGTGCGAAAATATAATAATTATGTCAACTTTAGTTTACTCTATGGGTAAACGTAAAATATCATAGTCATAATAAACTTCAACGCATAAACCCGTCCTTTCAATTACATTTCAAACCACTGTGCAGTACACTTGCGGACAATCATAATTGGACACTCTATTGTGACCGCGATTGTACTCTGCAGTCCAAAGCGACCAAAGTGTTCCTCACTCTAATTAATTTTCCTGCCAGTGCATAGTGCTGTTTGCAATGCTTTCGGACCTGGTGGTTTTCTATAAAATGAGTAACTGATGAGAGACTTTTCCAAAAGATGTCGTTTGGGAAAATAGTTCTATTTTTTCTACTTTTAAATAAATTTTGTGTATATTAATTACGGTTACCGATGACCTGGTGAGGTTTTTTTTTTAGGGATGGGAAATCATCAAATGACTTCTTCCGCTCGGGGTGAAGCGGCAAGGCGTGTCAAACTCTTACTGACTAAAACCCATACGTATTCCATTCACTATTTGATTCCCTTCAAGCCCATTTTTTCGCAACAAAAAGTATATCCTCCTCCAAGGTCTAATCTATATCCATACCAAATTTCATCTAAATCAGTTTAGCGATTATTTATACAAACATTCACCCCACCTTTTCACCCCCTTTAAGGATGGTTTCTGAGATAAAACTATCCTATGTCCTTTCCTAGGACTCAAACTTACCGTACCAAATTTCATCTAAATCGGTTTGGCGATTATTGATTCCCCATACAAACTTTTATACCCTATTCCACTATCACTGTACCAAGTTTAATTTAAATCGGTTCAGTAGTTTAGGCGTGATTCCGTAACACACAGACAGACACAGTTACTTTCGCGTTCATAATATTAGTACGGATAAAGTGTTTGAAGGCTTGATAAAATAAATATCACTGAACTATAGGTACATTTAATTCATTTTACAGAAAATAATACGAAAATGACATTGACATTATGTTTCGTGAGTAATTCTAAGAACTCTTTGGAGTGCATTCTATTGGAAATGATCTGATTATCATGTTCACTGGAAAACACAGAACCACTCACTTGGTATAATATGGTTTAATATAAGTCGACGAACTATAATTTTACAAGAACATTTATATTTTTAACTAGTCTGAAATAAATCCCCATTGATTTTATAAGTCTGCACTAAAGAATTGGGAATAAATAAAATAGATGCTTTTCTTTCGCAATAGAAATTCAGAACAATAAAACCACTTCAGGGCAAAGACCTTATAATATTCCGATCTAGAAGAGAAATGAATTTGAGTTTTATTTAACTTGCGTTTCAAATATCTAGCAATAAAATATTACCCAGTGGAATTGCATTCAATCTCCGCTCCGCTTCAGTAGTCAGGATTTGCGAACTAGTTTAAAAAATCATACAAGTCCGGAAAGCGGAGCGAGGCAGCAAAACGTGGAAGCGGAAAAAAAACGGCCGCCCGCTCAAATTACTCGTCGCGTAGACTCGGTCTAGCTCTGCACAGTCCGCAACTCCGCTCCGCACTACCTCACTCCAAATCAATGGACATATACAGTCCGCAACTCCACTCCGCATTACTCCGTTACTCCGCTCCGCTGCCTCGCTCCGCGTCAATGGGCAGGCAGCCTTATATTGATAACTTTTGGCAAGACTTGTATCAGACTCGGGGTTTCTGTATACCTGTAACGACTATCGAAGATAAACAAATGACAGTGGGATCTACAGCTGAACGTGCTCTTTGAGGCGTAGAGGAATCTTGGTATGTTAAGGGCACCTATCCACAGATCGACCTCGATAACCGGTTAAGAAATGTTGCCTATGCGTGGTATAGGTACACGGTACTGATGCGCTACCATTTAATACGGAGTACCTTCTATAGATGTGCGTGGTCACATTGAAGGGTGATTTTCTGTTTCAGTAAAGTGACAATTAACAAACAAAAAAATAACTTTATCAAAAAACCCGACAGCAAAAATATTATCAAGTGCGAGTCGAACTCACATGCGGTTCCGAGTACGGGTTCCGAAAATCTGAAAGAATTCCATTTTTTGTAACGTGTTACAAACTATATACTTCTTATAGATTTTATAGGTCAAGAACCAAAATCTGTATTATTTAAAAGTTTAGATACCGATTCGGGGGGCCACTGTAATTTTTCATCTAATTTCTTAAATAACTTCAAAACTATTTATTTTTAAATTATAAAAAAAATATTCGAAACCCTCACAATACACCCTTTCATTTTATATGTCAACCAGTGCAGTTGAAAATCTTTTTTATTTATTTAATAAAGCCCAAAAAGTGACCCCATTTTCACCAAGGGAGAAATTTGATAGATGATTTAGGGGCTCTCTTACAAAAATGTTCATTCCCTTTATTTATTTTCGTTACATGTCCGTGTTTGAGATACAGAAGATTATGTATATGTATACCAAATTTGAGCTGAATCGGTCCAGTATATTCAGTGAAAATCGGCTGTGACAGACGGACAGACAGCGGAGTGATCCTATAAGGGGTTCGGGTCCCTAGAAACGACTTAAAAATTTAAAAAAAAACACTTCTCACGTGTCTGATGCAGTTAGTGACATTTATTTTTACGTCACCGTTAAACATTAACTAGCAATTTTGAAACATCTTGTATAAACCATAGGCATTACAGCCCACGTTATATCAGGTGGTCTTATAGCTTGTTTACCAACAAAAATCCTGTTCGTAACATACCTAAAATAATACACCCACGACTAAACACTAATCTAGCGAAATGTCATACATCTCTCCCTTTTCAGGGGAATACCAATCACGAGATTGTTATGATTATGTTCACCATGAAAACAAAAACAAATCCGCCTAAAAACAAAAACAAACACAATTCTGACAGAAACCCTCTCTATATATTCTGGTCGGGTAGAACACTTCGTGGCTGTACCGTGTGGCCATGTGCAGAGTGAACAAGCGGTGACATAAGCAGAAGCGGTGGCAGGCGCGATAAAGTGGTCACAGTGCTTTGTAAGTAGTTGTTAATGTTGTAGCGGGCAGTTGAGGCTCTATGTACTTATTCCTTTGGATAAAACAATAGACGATCGGTAGCCAGCAAGGCCACTCCGTGACGTTGTGGAAGCGCCCGCTATGGTCACTTCCTTGTGGCGGTTCTTTAGGGTCAGCTCCATAACTTCATAACTCATCATCGTTTTGTGAATTCCCACTGCCTTCATCCTGTCGGAGGCCATCCATCGCTGGATCGACTCCTGAACGACTTCATCTACTCTCTATTCTGCTGGCAATAAGAATAATAAAGTTTATTCGTTCATTGTTACATAAATGAGCTTACAACTATTACATAATAATATAATATCTGTAACTATTTAATGTCAGTATTTTGTGGACGGTGGGCCCCAAACTAGGAAGAACCTGTATCTCGGGGAAAAAATCGAACATCTTTCACACCATTTTTTTCAATTTATTTATGTTTAGCCAAACAAATGAACGCGGTGATCACTTTCTATGGACGACGCGAAATATCAAACGAAAGACGTCTCAAGGGGGGTATCCACAATATTCGCGAACCTCTTGCGCTCAGTGCTCCTGTACCTGCTCCACATAGTGGATACGTTTGGTTCACCCTTGTTTGATAGAACAACGTTTGATATAATATTACTAAATCGAATTTTAGTTGCAATAAAGTCATTTCGAAGAATTATTCATTTGACCGAATAATTCATAGGTAAATTTTTATTTAGCGTAATTATTTATTTGAACTAATTTCATTTCGCCGAATTTTCAAATGCACTAATTTTATTCTTTATACCCTATACACCTGCCACCCTCAACTATTGTTACCAGGAGAAACTGGATGCAATCTGAACTTTAGCGCACCTCGACTCGGATAGGTTAGGTTAGAAGGGGACGGCGGGGTCGTGTGAGCGAGCGAATAGACCCCGCCATCCCCTTCGTGGTTATTTTTTTTTATAAACCACCCAGAAGTAGGAGCCCCGCGAAGCGGGGCTCCGTCGACCAAGCCCACCCTCGACCATGCATAGAATATTTTAAGGTTTGGTTAAGTGTTAAATACATGGTTATACCATCTGAACATTACATCAAATGAACATTATACCTTTTGATCATTAGCGCAAATGTTGTTATAGCAAATAAATATTCGATGAACTGAAAATTCTGTCAAACGATATTATACAAAGTGATGAATTTCTTAAACGTTGTTCGATTTAGTAATATTATATCAAACGTTGTTCTATCAAACAAGGGTGAACCGATACGTTTGCCAACCAAGTGCGAAATAAGTTCGCAAACGTTTCCACTATGTGTAGCAGTTTTAAATTTTATACCTTTACGTTTCATGTTTCGCACCCGCTGTCGCTTCCGCTCTTCACCATATTCGAGGCAAATAACATGGCGTAGGTGCAGGAGCACCCTTATCACGGTATCGAGCGGCGAATGTCAAGGTCGGTGTCACGTTCAGATAAGGATCGCTGAGAGTGCGTTACAGCCTCCGTGGTGAAACGTTGGGGGACATTCTAAGGTTGGGGGATTTTTTTGAGAAAAATGTATCTAACAAACTGTTTGAATACAGCGGTGTGTGATACATAGGTCTATAGAATGATACAATGTGTCGTTGACAAAATATTGACGTTAACTAACTGTAATGGTTATTAGAAAATCTTACCATTATGTTCAGTTTCAATATTGATTGATATCATCATATATCAGCCAATGGCCGTCCACTGCTGAACGTAAGCCTCCCCCAAAGAGCGCCAACCATCCCGGTCTTGAGCGGTCCGCATCCATCCGCTGCCAGCCACCTTCTTCAAATCATCGATCCATCGTGCCGCAGGGCGTCCCACACTACGCTTGCCCAAACGCGGTCTCAACTCTACCACATGTCTGCTCCATCGACCGTCTGCCCTTCTACAGACATGGCCGGCCCACTTCCACTTCAGCATGCTCATTCTACGCGCAATGTCGGTGACTTTAGTTCTCTGACGAATGACTTCGTTGCGAATTCTATCCACCAGAGAAATCCCGAGCATTGCTCTCTCATGGAGAGTGGTATCTTTGAATCGTCAATCCCACAACCCCTTAAGACTGTCTAAAACCAGTGCGTACACCCGTAATGACTTATGGAGCCGAAACGTGGATGCTCACCATAGGCCTGGTTCACAAATTCAAGGTTGCTCAGCGTGCAATGGAGAGAGCAATGCTCGGGATTTCTCTGGTGGATATAAATACTGATTAGCATGTTCTAAATTCAAATTGTATAATATTTCTATTAAGATTCAATTACTTGATTGGTAGATATTGCCTGGGCCGTAATGTCTGCCAATCAACGTTTGGGTTTCTCTTTCTGCTACTCAAATTCGAATTAGGGATCTGCAAATCAGTATTTAAAAATTATAAGTAATAATTAATAATAATAATTAGTAATTAATAGTATTTATTAGTAATTAATAGTATTTATTACTAATTAGTAGTAATTAATAGTATTAATTAGTAATTAGTAGTAATTAATAGTATTAATTAGTAATTAGTAGTAATTAATATACTTCTGGACACATCTATTGGCCCACCTTGTATTTTCAGTTTCGTTTGGTCCTAGCTAAAATTTTATATTATGTCGAGCAAAAAGTTTTTATGCAGTTTTGAACCTGGCACATTCACAATTTCATTCAATAGTCTTTTTTTGAATTACGAACACAGAATTTAAAGAAACAAAAGACAATTTGGAGCCTGTTTGTTGATATCAAACAATCGAATACTAAGAAAACTTGGTTTTATTGGTTTACTTGGATTTAATTCTTGAAAAAGTGATTGATTGATATCTTTGGTTTTGCAACAAACATTACTTATTCTTAACATTAAGGTGAGGTTCTATCAATAATCTATGGATACTTCACCTGAAGTCGCCGCCCAAGCTGTGGCACTTATTCAGGCCGGGCACAGCCAAAGAAACGTGAGTGCTCAACTTAATTTAAGTCGATCTGCGGTCCGAAATGTTTATCGGAGGTACCTAGAGACTGGCGGCTTTGTTCGTCGCCAAAGAAGGCCACGATCTCGGGTCACAACTGAAAGGCAGGATCGATTCATCGTGACGACCAGCTTGAGAAATCGTCACCTTACCTCCATTGAGATACAAAACCAACTTCGCGACTTCCACGGAGTATCTGTGAGCGCTCGAACTGTTCGGAGAAGGTTAAAAGAATGCGATATGGTACCACACAAGCCAGCTAATGGGCCCAAACTAACGCGAGCCCACCGAACAGCGCGCCTTCATTTCGCACGCAGTCATTTAAATTGGACACAGCAAGATTGGAGCCGTGTACTCTTTTCTGATGAGTCTAAAATTGTGTTCATGGCAATGATGGAAGGAAGAAGGTCTACCGACGTAAGGGAGAGCGTTTCGCACAATGCTGCTTTGAAGCGGCAAAATTCAACTTGAGGTTGTTACAGGACCACGGCTGCCAACATTAAATGCTGAAAGGTACATTCGTGAGTGCTTAGAACCTCACGTGATACCATACGCGGACTATGTGGGCCCAAATTTCCTTTTTATGCATGATAATGCAAGAGCCCATGCGGCCGGCATCATCAGGGAATATCTTCGGGATGTGAACATCACAGTTATGGACTGGCCAGCCAGAAGCCCAGAGATGAACCCCATTGAGCACATGTGGGACGAGCTAAAAAGACGTGTTAGGGCTCGTCAGCCAGTTGCCCAGACGATGCAGGAGTTGAAAACTGCCATAGAAGAGGAATGGGAGATGATCCCTCAAAATTGCATAGAGCGGTTGATAAACTCTATGCCTAATTGTATGAGAGCTGTGGTAGATGCCCATGGAGGCAACACGCGTTATTAAATTAAACCTTTATTTGATAAAACATGTTTTTTATTAAAAAATCAATTGCCTTTAACAAGGCGCATATCCGACTTGTTAGGCGTAGCTCCATGTCGTATGGTATTCTGAATTCAAATTTAAAACAATACGATTGAAAAAGATGGTAAAATGTATCAGGTTTAAAACTGCATCAACAGTTTTTGTTCAATCTCGCAATCATATTTCGGTAGGGGCCATCGAAACCTAAACTCTAAGGTGGGCCAATAGATGTGTCCAGAAGTGTAGTTATTATTATGAATTATTAGTAGTAGTAGTAATTACAAGTATTTATAAATTTTTTTTTCAAAAAATACTATCGACTTCCAAAAAAAACAGTACAAAATCGACCCGTGCAGCGGCTGAAATTCTTTAGATACGAGCTCTTCCTCCAAATATAAAAACACTTTAAAATATAAAATAACTTTAATGACTGCAGTATCAACAACATTAGTTATGCTGACGACATGGTGCTGCTGAGCCCAACGGTCAGGTCGCTCAGGGAGCTACTTGCGTGTTGTGAGTCCTATGTTCAGGCACATGGCCTACTGTACAATGTTGCTAAGAGCGAATTCATGGTCTTTAAGGCGGTGAGTGGTAAATGTCCAGATTCTGTACCTGCAATTAAGCTTAACGGTAATGAACTAAATCGTGTTTACCAGTTCAAATATCTGGGACATTACTTGACTGACGACCTTAAGGATCATGTTGATATTGAGCGGGAACGTAGGGCGCTGGCAGTTCGATGTAACATGTTGGCACGCAGGTTTGCACGTTGTAGCAAACAAGTTAAGGTAACGCTTTTTAAAGCGTATTGTCAAGTGTTTTACACGTGCAGCCTGTGGACCAACTATACTTTGCGGACTATCAGCGCCCTGCGAGTCCAATATAATAATGGGTTCAGGATGTTGATGGGACTGCCCCGGTTCTGTAGTGCTTCTGGCATGTTCGCACAAGCACACGTTAATGACTTCCATGCCATCATTAGACAGAAGTCTGCCTCGCTGCTCTGCAGAGTGCGGGCCAGTTCCAACTCCATCCTGAAAACCATTGCAGGGAGATACGATTCACCTATATTGTATGATATTGTGCAAAGATGTATCTCCAACAATAGGCTTGTAACGTTGTAAAATACTAACATAGTTTTTTAAGATATCTTTTTTACTAACCCCTATGGATGTACTTGTCCGAAATAAAGATTATTTTATTTTATTTTATTTTATTTTTTTATTTTTATTACAAAAGTCACTGTTAATTTTATACTTTGAAGTGTTTATATTTCGAAGTCGGTTGTTTTTTTTTTGTATTTTTTTTTATTTTATTTTTGTATTTTTTTTTTTATAATGAATGAAACCAGATGCGTCTATTTTTTCATCTTAAACTGCTTCTATTACTATAAAGTCTCAATACAATTTGTCACAAGCAACAACAGATGACTTACTTAACTTTGACTATAATACATATTTCAACTAGTACTACACGACGAAAACCTACATTTTTCATTAAAATCTGACAGTACAAGAACAATAAAACAAAAAATATTAAAGTAATATCGTCCGTGTCCTTTGTTGGCGCGACAGACATTGTTGAGAGGAACATGAATAATTTCAAATAACGAGATTGTCGCGGACGAAGACGCGGGTGAAAGCTAGTTTCAAATAATATGATTTTATTTTCAGTCCCTCCTGATGCACATAATGGAGGATCCAAGAACTCCCTGAATTTTTTGACTAGAATTATTTAGTTTTATCTTTGTTTCAACTGTAAAAGTTTTGAGTATAATGTTATTCTTTGTTAAATTGTCTGCTCAATAAATAGTAACTGTTCTTTTTCAACAAAATACAGTGTGCTAGAAATAGCAACCATGTTTATTTGTGATCTTAAAAATATATATCGTGCAATTATTTTCTGTAATAAATAAGAAATACAGTAATAATGCAAAAAAATCCAGTAGGTTTTGGTGTGTGTGATTTGTATAGTTTTGGGGCAATATAAAATAATACGTAAAGTGTATGAACAACTAAGTAATTTCCGTCATAATTAAATTGTCAAGGACATCTAAAATACAGTAGGTATGCTGACCGCTGAATTTTGGCACACTTTTAGATAAAAAAGACAAGACAAAACAAGACACTAGACACAAGACAAAATTACAAGACAAAAGACAAGACAAAACACAACATGACAAGACAAAGACTAAATTGCACGCGGACGAAGTCGCGGGCACAGCTAGTACAAAATAAAATCATACAACACACAACACCAACCATCATCATTACAATATCAATACAAATCCGAAAATCGGATACGGATTTATTTGATTCAACAAACCGAATGGCGGGGTGGGGCAGAATACCGGGAGGGGGTACTGGTTCATTTTCATAGACACAGAGAATGGACTGAATAAATCGGCCTCACAAAGTTGACCACTCTGTAGAAAGAGACAGTCGTACTTTTCGTTAATCCTGATAGACAGTAACTCGGCGCGAGGTGGTGAGACGACCTGGACGCGTACCGTCAGCACTGGTACGAAGTGGCGTGGGAAAAGCATTCCTGGAAGTACTTTTAGGAGGCCTTTGCCCAGCTGTGGGACAGTCTGAGCTAATATTAAGGTTTATTTACATTAAACGTTAACTTTTTAATTTTTATTTCTGTAGATATTGTGCGTTTGTTTGAGCAGAGTAAACAACTTTTTTTTATATCTTTCTAAACAGATGAAAACGAACCATTGACATAGACAAAATGAACTGAAATAAGCTTTCTCTATCCAGTTAAAATATGTACATACAAATGTGAGAGACTTACGACTAGGTATGATAATGCGTTTTATACCTCTCTTTTTTCTTTCTATAGGTTGTAAACCCATAACGTGACTCCTGATCAAAATTCTACAAAAATAATTGTTTGTTAAGTGTCCTCTATCTATACATGTTTCACTATGCGACACGATTTTGGAAAAATATCAAATTGTCGGTCGGGTAGCTATGCCACAAAGGTTCATCCCCTTTCACTCCCAACTCTTGTCATATCCAAAATCGAATAGCCACCTGGAAAGTTTCAAAAAGTCAACTGCAGACTGTCATCACGATTGCTTCATCTCCCTCGCACTTCTCTACCCGTCTTCATTTCATACCTGATTAGGAAAAGCTCAGTCCATGCTCCATGCCTATGGTTCGTTTTCATCCATTTAGCAGGATTACTGGGAGACATGGCGATAGGTCGCAGTAGTAGGTTAAGCTACGCTTCCCAAGGTTGGTCTTTGGATGGGTGACCATCTTAACATACCGAGTTTCACCCGTGCCTCGGAAAGCATTTTAAGCCGTTGGTCGCGGCTGTCATTTGTAGATCTTCGGCAGTCGTTTCGGATTGTCAGAAGCCAGTAAATCTGATACCAGTCTTGCCAAGGAGTAACGTGTTACCCAGTTAATGGGTTGTGGAGGTCTGGTAGGCAGCCGTTCCACGTAAAATACTGGTATTTAGCTGAATCCGATTTGACTGGAAGCCGACTCCAATATTGTTGGGAGAAGGCTAGGCAGATGATGATTAACTTGATACGAACCATTCCCGAGAAAAAGAGCATTAACAGACCACCAACAAGAGTTCCGTTTTTAAAGTGAAATTTTTATTACATCGTCTCAAATTTTTTGGTCTGTGTATCGCATGTCGCGTGACGGTCGGCCGCGGAGTAGGGATAAAGTGAAAGGCGCTTGTCAGAGCAGCCGAGGCCAATATGGCGGCGTCTATAGTTCCATCAGCTGACCGTGTAGTGTATAGATTATTACTCATTTGTGCCAGTGCTCCACGATAATTTGTTTGTTTTTGTCAGTGTTTTTTTATTCCTTCATGGAATATTATCCGGAAAATTTTTAGTTAAATATCTATAATGTGAAAAAAAGTTTCACTTTTACCGTGGTTTCATAAAACCACACAAACTTTTTTTACTTAATATGAAGCTTGTATCATATTAACTTCCTTTCCGATGTGTGTGGAAGGATTTTAGCCATGCATTTTTCAAGCACTTCCCGAAATTTGAGGGGTCAATTCTACTAATTTGAAAGCAACGCTCGCATTTGTATCTCAGTCGCAATATGTCAAAATAAATAGGGAGTTAGAGAAATTAAAAATCGATTGCGAGTTGCTTAAAAAAAAATTGAATTGGCTCACTGATTTTTCCTAAACTTTCCATACTAATGTAACTTCGGACACAAGATATTTAAATAATATGGTACTTTTGGCTGGTCTGATGATGGAGCTGGAAGTTGGCCATAGCATCTCCTCAACCAAACAAGTAAGCACCATCGTATTTTGGGCTTTTTAGATAAGTATTGACAGGTAATATTTCATTTAGTATATTAAACCTTATCTTGGAAGGATGTTTCAACCGACTTCAAAATAAGAAGGAGGTTCTCAATTCGGTTGTACTTTTTTATGTTTGTTACCTCATAACTCCGCCATTTATGAACATATCAAAAAAATCTTTTTTATCTGAAAGGATATATTTTCCGATTGGTCCCATACCAATTTCATCAAAATCGGCTCAATAGTTTGGTTTTTAAATCTATAAAGCTGAAAAAAACATGTCATTCTAGTTTCCAGTGGTGTTGTTAAAAAGTTAAAAATAAAAAACTTTTTTTACAAAAATACAACTTCCATCTTCCAAATACTTATTATAATTATTTTTTTGTATTAAAAGTTTTTATCCTTCACCCTTATTATTAACCCTTATTTTAATTTTCCTACCCATCTGCATTAGCCCTAACCTTACAACCAAATACAAAAATGACTTTCCAAAAAAACAAAAGTTCACACCACTTTCACCGTGCAATTGACACCGCTTTATAAATGACGTCACAATCATGTAGTGTGAACAGAAAACCATTAGGCACAGGAGTCGATGAGCGCATGAGCTGCGAGGGTGACGTCACGACCAGAGACTGGAGATGATGGGGGCGGGGCTTGCACGTGGCGAGAGTCCGCGGGAGAAAGAGTCATGGAAGCGTTGCATAGACGTGGCAAATGAATTGGGTAATGAAATTGAAAACTTTCTTTAGTGTTTATCTAATTGATGGAATGATCATGTCAGATGAAAAAGTAAAAAGTAAATCTGCGTACCTATTATTCCGATTTTCCAAGAAAGTAGATAAAAATAAAATAAATAAAAAATAAAAAAGCCTTTATTTCCCATTACCCTTAACAATAATCTTAATATAACAATAAGTTTCTGTTTGTGTAAATTTGAATTTTGTTAGTTTCTTTTATAATCTAGGTTATTATTTCGCTCGGGGGTATGGGCCCCTCCTCGGGTGAAGGCCTCCTCCAGTTGCTTCCAGTATTCTCTGTCATTTGCTATGTTTTGCCACTCGTCACCTGCTGTATCGCTTATGTCGTCAGCCCATCTTCTTTTTGGTTTGCCTACTTTTCTTTTCCCTATGGGCCCTTTCCACTTAGTAGTTTTGGCTGTCCACCTGTCGTCCTTAAATCGTGCTACGTGGCCAGCCCATTGCCATTTCAGTTTTAGGGCTTGTGTGAGGGCATCGGTTACCTTTGTTTTTTGTCTTATAGCTAGAAAGTAGATACTGACACATTATTAACTGCCTATCATGGACTGGTCGCTTCTATTTTGAGATATGGTGTTGTTTTTTGGGGACAGTCAACTAATAGAGAACTTGTATTCAGGATGCAAAAAAGATGTATACGATCGATGTGTGGTCTAGGAACAACGGACAGTTGCGTTCCTTACTTTAGAAAATTAAAAATATTAACTTTTCCATCTCTGTATGTATTAGAAACTGGATTATTTGTAAAAGCTAATCAACAATTATTTCAGAAATTTTCAGCAGTTAAGAGAACCCCAATTCGTACCCAATATCAAAATTTGTTATGTCAACACAACTGTAAAACTGCTTTATTGAAAAAGAGTTTCTTTGGGATTGTTCCAAATATTTATAATAAAATACCTGATAAAATAAAATGTATGCCTTTAAACAAATTTAAAAAGGAATCCCTTCAGGAATTATTACTTGAGAAGTGTTATTACAGCGTAGATGAATTTCTAAACGATATTTTGCTTGTGTAAAATCTAGAAATGGAATTTTAATTGTGACATTCTGAAAATTGAATTTAAATATTGACATTGCTATCTTTTTAATTTAATTTTTATTTTGACATTGTAATATTAATCCCACTTAAATTTTTACATTGTAATTATTCAACTTAAATTTTGACTTTGTAATTATTCAACTTAAATTTTGACATGGAAATTCTGACTGAAACTTGATTTTATACTTATAATTTTAACTTGATTTATTTTGTTAATTAAATTACTTTATCTGATTGTTCCACTGATTTTGTACGCCATAAATGGCAAAACATGTAGCAACATCATCATTATATATAAGACCTATTTACTGTACTCATGTTTTACAAAATAAATCTAATCTAATCTATTCTAATGAACTTATAAGGAATTTAGCACCTACAACTGAAATGGAGGTGTCAGTTGTAGGTTTAGTACACATAATTTGTCAACCCTGTAAATTACCACGTACTACAATGCTGTTATGATAAATAAACAATTTATTATGATTATTTATTTATGAATTTATTTATGGCTTAGCGTAGGTACTAATTTGAAGTTGAATCCCCTACAGTGCAACATGACAATGCGTCTCACTTCATTAATTTTTCGTTGACTTTGTTCAACCATGTTTACAGTGGCTTCATATCCTTACGTATGAAGAACTTGAAAAGTTAATTAAAACGTAATTAAAACACATATGTATGTAAACATGCACACACACAACACAACACAACACAACACACCACACTCACACACTCACGTTCAACACCCCCCACGCACAACTCACCACACCCACACACACGCACAACACAGCACATCACACGCTTGCCTATTATGATTACTATACCATTTCGCTTTTATATCATTACTATCCTTTATAATTTTTCATTTAAGTTAATAATAATTTCTCAACGCTGGAGCACTGACGCATAAATATTTTTGTAAGGGCGTTAATGGCTGCGACACAGTTTATAACTAATGCAGTCATTATCGTACATAATTTTATTGTAATTTGTGTTTTAGTTCCAATAAAAGTTATTAAGTATATTATAAGATATTATTAGTTAAAAAAAAAAAAATTAAATGTTTTGTGTCCCGATAGAAACTTCACATTTGCCTACTACGAAATTCCATAGCATATTGCTGCCCAGTTTTCAAGCTATATTTTTTTATAGGAAAAGGACTAGTAGTGCACACATGTTATCATGATCATGAATTACATCTGATACAAACTGGTAGGTTTAGAATAATGTTGCGAAATTTGTTCGAAAGAGCCACCGCGGCTGGAACGCAAAGGGCTTTAGGAGGAATACCGATGGGTTTTAGTCAGTAAGAGTCTGACACGCTCTTTTGCTCCACCCAGAGCGGAGGAAGTCATTTGATGATTCATCCCATCCACAAAAAGTTTAGAATAATCCTCATTTTAATTTTAAATCTTGATTTCTACGTGTTTATTTATAGCTACAATGCTTACTATCATTTATAGCCAAATAATAGACCTACAAGTGTGTGGTCCTACCGCAAATTTTAAACCACTTCAACCTTGACTTACATCGCATGTCTCAAGTAACGATAATTTGAAACACCATATCCAATAGCCACTAGACACACAATGGCATTTAACACGCAAAATCAAGTCAAAAGCGATTCATTCACAAAATATTCAAAAGAATACAATCGCAGTAATAAATTATCTGTTCGGATTTTACCACAAACAAGAGTTTTAAAGGCGGTAACAATAGAACACATTCAAAATTTGAAAACCGTTTCTATGAATGAACTCAATGAACGTAGAATGAATGAATGGTCGGCGCAGACAGTCTGGCGTCGTTCATTTTGCGATTTGAAACCAATTTTTTTCTTGTCTAGTGTTTTTTTTTTTGTTTACCTGCCAGCGTTTGATAGACCGCTTTAGATAGTTTTGTTCTGCAGAAAAAGTTCTGGATAAATTGGAGACTACACATTTCTGAAGTTAAAAAGGGCTTCACTATCACTACATATTATAAAACAAAGTACCTCACCGCGTCTCTCCGTGTGACTGTCTGTTCGCGATAAAATCAAAAACTACTAGGTACTGAACGGATTTTCATACGGTTTTCTTCAATGGATGGGGTTATTCATGAGGAAGGTTTAGGTGTATAATTTGTCCATATTATAAAACAAAGTCCCTCACCGCGTCAGTCTGTCTGTTCGCGATAACCTCAAAAACTATTGAACGGATTATCATGCGGTTTTTTCCAATGGATGGGGTTATTCATAAGGAAGGTTTGGGTGTATAATTCGTCCATGGAAATGCGCGCACGAAGTCGTGGGCAAAAGCTAGTATAAAATAAAACACGGGTTCATTAGTAAGACATTTGATAACGCTCATAAAACTATAAAGATGAAAAACATTTCTAAGGTTTTAATGAGCAATTGAGACGAAGCCAAAGAAATACAGGAAAGGAAATTTATAATAGTTTTAGCATTTTTTATAGAGCAATTAACAAGAAACCTTTTGCTACGAATATCTTTATTATATTTTTATTTATGCATAAAACGAAAACTCCTAGCTGAGTAAATCTTAAAATATGGTGTTCAACAATTCCAATGCACAAATAAAAATGTGTCCAAAAGACGCTACGTTGAATGGTAATGCTTATCCTTTGTCCAAGGTAAAACCCAGTCATTGGGTCACAAGTGTAAACCAGGTACCTATTTCGATCCTTAAACAGTCT
The DNA here is from genome assembly GCA_905163435.1 of Mamestra brassicae. Taxonomy (NCBI): domain Eukaryota; kingdom Metazoa; phylum Arthropoda; class Insecta; order Lepidoptera; family Noctuidae; genus Mamestra; species Mamestra brassicae. The sequence continues at coordinate 17,966,887 of LR991000.1, read as the reverse complement.
CTGGACACTCGCACCTCGCAGTCGAAAGCCAAAATTGCTAAAAAATATCACAAACAACTAATGTATTAATTATAAAAATAAGGAAAAGCTGCGGTTGCTATAGCGCCATTGGTAGCCAGATTTTACAAGGAGATATAATTAATATAATATTTATTTTATAATAATAATTTCTTGGGACAACTCACACACGGTCATCCGATCCCAGATAGGCAGAGCCTGTGCTATGGCAACCAGACAACTGATAAATATACTTATATATTTCTAAATACATACATATTATAGACAAATTACACCCAGACACAGAACAAATGATCATGCCCATCACACAAAGATTCGTCCTGTGTGGGAATCGTACCCACGACCTCCGGTTTAGCAGTCAGGGTCACTAACCACTCAACCAACAGGCCAGACTTTGCAAGGAGATAGAATTCAATCCAATTACATAATTTTATTGTAATTTGTGTTTTAGTTCCAATAAAAGTTATTATATTATAAGTTATTATTAGTTTAAAAAAAAAAAAAAATGTTTTGTGTCCCGATAGAAACTTCACATTTGCCTACTACGAAATTCCATAGCATATTGCTGCCCAGTTTTCAAGCTATATTTTTTTATAGGTCAAAAGTCAAAAGTCAAAAGTCAAAAACGTTTATTTCAATTAGGCCATTAAACGGCACTTTTGAACGTCAGCATTTACAGTTCAGTAAAATATATTAATAAAGTGACTCTACTGTCCATTCGGAAAGGTAGATTCTTATGGAGAAGAACGGACAAGAAACTCCATAGTTACTCTTTTCAAATAACGACTTTACAAAATTTGGTATACAAAAATCAATTTAATATTATGTGAGGACGATACACCCAGAGTATGCTACTTATAAGAACAAAGTATAACCAGCAGAGGTACTTATTCCTTTTCTAAAAAAAAAAAAATTAGGTAAATGGTACTCACATATTTACAGATAATCTTAATAACTACCAATTAAACAGAAAATAAAAACACAAAAAAGAAACAGTATACCCATCTATAAAGTTAATTCATAAATCAACCAGTTTGATTTTGTCTACACCCTTGATTGTCCTATGGAGCAGGACCAGCATGTTTCCAAGCATTCTTATCCTGAATGTAATCTTCTAATTTGTAATATGCTTGTTTACAAAGTGTACTTTTAACATAAGTTTTAAATTTTCTTTCATTTAGTTCTAATATGTCAGTAGGTATTTTGTTGTAACATTTAACACAATACCCCATGAAAGAAGTGTGGACTTTAGCTAATCTAAAAAATGGTTGATCTAATTTGTCTCTATTTCTAGTATTAAAATTATGTCTATCACTAATTTTACTAAAAAGATGTCGATTTTTCCGCACATACATAATATTTTCATAAATGAATTGGCAAGGGACTGTCATAATATTAATCTTTTTAAAAAGTTCCCTAAGAGAATCACGGCGACGCAGATTATAAAGGGCTCTGACAGCTCTCTTTTGTAAAATAAATATGGATTCAATGTCAGCAGCCCGACCCCACAGCAAAATACCGTACGACATAATGCTGTGAAAGTAACTAAAGTAGACCAAACGTGCGGTTTCTACGTCTGTTAACTGTCTTATCTTTCTAACGGCATACGCGGCTGAGTTTAAACGACCCGCAAGAGATGTTATATGAGGCCCCCATTGTAATTTCTCGTCCAATGTGATACCTAGGAAAACCGTTTGATTAATGAACTCCAGTTTTTCTCCATTCAACATGATGTCACATTCGCTACTTTTAACATTTGGTAAAGAAAATCTAATACATTTAGTTTTTTTTTTATTTAGAGCCAAGTTGTTTACCGTAAACCAATTTTGGACCTGATGAATAGAACTATTGACGTCGTCAAGATTTTGTGAACGTCGGTCTATTTTAAATATTAGTGATGTGTCATCCACAAATAATACCATCTTTGGTTGATTTTTAAGTATTTGGGGCAAATCATTTATGTAAACTAAAAAAAGGAATGGACCCAATATTGAACCTTGAGGAACGCCCATTGTCGTTTCCGACCCTAGTGAGTTTACACCGTTTATCTGAACTTTAACCTGTCTGCCCATCAAGTATGAACTAAGTAAACCAAGGGCTCTATTCCTAATCCCATAGTGCTCAAGTTTCAACAAAAGCGTAGCGATAGGAAAAGGACTAGTAGTGCACACATGTTATCATGATCATGAATTACATCTGATACAAACTGGTAGGTTTAGAATAATGTTGCGAAATTTGTTCGAAAGACCCACCGCGGCTGGAACGCAAAGGGCTTTAGAAGGAACACGGATGGGTTTTAGTCAGTAAGAGTCTGACACGCCCTTCCGCTCCACCCAGAGCGAAAGAAGTCATTTGATGATTTCCCATCCTTAAAGAAAAAAAAAGCAACTCTAGTTACCCATAGTCCCAACGCAGTAACCGATACCCCTCACGTTAAAGGCCCCAACAGATCGATAGTGAAACTTGCAGGACTTCTTGCAACTAAAACAATCAGATTGTTTACCAACTAAGTTACAGTTTGCCAGCGAACTTCCTTATCTTGACAAACCAAATGGCACTTTTGACTTGCGGTAAATATTTGTTTGGTATAGCGAAGTGGCTGCGACGTAGTTGGCTGATTTCTTTGAGAATGGGATCGAGTTGGGAAGTAACTGGTGTTGGTTATTTGGGATTCTTCCGCCATGTAGCGGGGTTAACTCTGGGCAGACAGTAGCGCAAAAAAGAGTACGAGACTTTTGCGTATAGCGTGAAGTATTAAACTAGTAGCAGGCTATTTAAACTGTCCTGAGTTGCTTAGTAGGGGATCCTTCCATGTGCCATGAAATCTACCAAGAAGTAATAATAGGATGCTGTTTTGCATGCCAAAAAGCAATACCAATTTAAGGCAGCATTGCTCACTCTCCAGAATGTTTGCTGTATACAAAAAACACGATGACGACATTGATGTATTTCTTAGATCATACCATGAAAAGAATCTTCAATTGTATTTCGTAAAATAACTGTCGTAAACACTTTTACTGCCACTGTCACTGTTTATCCTATCTAACTTAATGTAATTAATTCTAAGTTGTAATTTTTTCATAATTTTTCATTGTAATTTTTTAATGATATTTTTTTTTCTTATTGTTTCCGTAGCAGTTTATGCGTACAATATAGTGCTCTTCTTTAAGTGAAGAGGCACTTAAACTTAAGTCCGGAGTGACTTCTCTTAAATGTTATGTGTGTACTCATTGTTGAAGAGACAAATAAAATAAAGAAATGAATTATAATGAAACTATCACTGAAGCATTATTTGGTTATTTAGATAGTGTACTGCTTCACTCACAGGAGACCCCAGCATGCACAAGAAATTTTAACAACAGAGCTAACAAAACTAAAATTTATAAAATCATCATATTGATGGGTGGCTAATGGCCTACTACCTCAAACAGAAAGAAGGTAGTTGTCTCAGTGAGTTTTAATCAAAACTAAAACAGAAACGTTTCAAAATAACGAGCGAGTCTTACAGTAGTCGCATAGTATGTGTAACATCTGACGTCTCACCTTAGTAAAAAGCAACATTAACATTAAAAGTACCTAGAGTATCTATGACCTAGACTAGAGTCAAGAGCAAACCCATATTAAATAAAAAAAAAAAAAAAAAACCTACTGACAGTCAACTCGACCACTGCGCGCGCTCATTGGTCAAATCAAATAGCGCGCGCTTCCTCGGCTTCCTGTTACACACTTCCGTCCCATTTCACGAAATCACTCCCACAGATTGCAGGAAAGCGAGAGGAAAGATTTTACACATCAAAAACCTGGAAAAGTTCCAAAGGTCACTCAAGAATTTTTCCAAGCTATTTCAAGACTCGCCTAGCCTCGAAACATATTAAGTCGTAACATAAACATAGACGAGCGAACATTGTCGTCTCTGTAATCACTGAGATCTAAAATAGACGGAACTAAGAAGTGAGATAACTTCATTGGACGGTCTTAAAAATGTGTCGTAAGTCGTAATTTACTTCTGGCTTAGGTACGACATAAAAACTCTGTAATCTCAGTCCATAAGTCTGCCATAATTTCTGAGATTTTCGGTGGCTGTGACCTCAGTACAGTATCATATTTCGTCGTAAAGTTAGACCTTCTTGTGTCATTGTTTAAGGAAAATTATTATGTTCATAACAGTTTTATAACCTAAATGTTAATTTCTTAAGTGAATACCTATGCTCTTGAAATCCCTTTTTGCAAGTTTGCTCTAAGTTACGCCACAGACCAACTAGTCAATCCTAGTTACAAAACTTAGTACTTAATCTAGGCTTGAATACTTTAGTCATAAGTTAACAACAATTGGCATATCAATACTTATTTGAAAACTTATATTTATTTACTTAGCTTAGTTCAATCATCATCTGCCTAGCCTTTTCCCAACTATATTGGGGTTAGCTTCCAGTCAAACCGGATTCAGCTGAATACCAGTATTTTACGTGGAGCAGCTGCCTACCAGACCTCCACAACCCATTAACTGGGTAACACGGTACTTCTTAGCAAAACTGGAGTCAGATTTACTGGCTTCTGACAATCCGTAGCTTAGTTCAATAAAAGGATATATATAATTCCTTTGACTTTTCTTCGACATTGAGAAAAACGTCGCACAACAGTCTAAACATGACATAAAACAGAATTGTTTTCGCGTCAAAACAAATGTCTCCTCGTAATGTCGACGATACATCATTGTTCTCATATCTTTTAACTTGTAGCCATCCTTAAAGCCAGTTCAGACCTACGCGGTATTCGCTAACCAGAGTGCTAATTCTACTAATTTTCAAGCAATGTTCTCATTCGCATCTCAGTCGCAATCCGTCAAAACATTACAATTTTTTTGACATTTTGCGACTGAGATGCGAACGTTGCTTAAAATAAGTAGAATTGGCGCTCCGAATGGCTCTGATATAGCTACAGGTATCGATAAACGCTCTATTTCGCGCGGTATCCCGCCGGGTATTTTGTATGGAGTTCCTTGGCTAGAGCAAAACGGGCAAAATCAGTATCGCCATACAGCCAAGGTAAAGAAAGAGAGTTCATTCGCGCCAGATACGACGCATATCTACAGTAATATTATAATGAGGAAAAATTTGATTTTTTGTGTGTATATGTTTGTAATGGATAAAATCAAAAACGACTGTGCCGATTTCAAAAATTCTTTCACCATTGAAAAGCTACATTATCAGCAAGTAACATAGGCTATATTTTATCCCCGTACTCCCACGGGAACGGGAACTACGCGGGTGAAACCGCGTGACGTCCGCTAGTGATAAATAAAAAAACGAATAAAACAAAATGGGTTACCTACACAAGTAGGCGGTATCTTTTCGCTTGCTTTGCGAATATTTCGAAACGGGTGCCACCATGGCAGCGATCGCTTAAGATTTAATCAAACAGTAGGATTACTGTAAACCTAGTCGAGTTTCGCTATCGCTCAGGGTAGAAAACACCGCGTTGGTTTGAACAGACCTTTACAAATGTCGCAGAAGCCTAGTCATTTCGTTTACTCGCCATTTTTCTCCAATTTCCTATAGAAAGGGATTTATTGTCTGAACAAACATTGCGATGATATGACCATCAAAGATTTTCTGTTTGCTGTATTGTCTACTACAGATGTTTTAATGGTAATGTTTGCGTTGTTGGAGACGCGTATATTGTGTAACTATTGGTCGATGAAAGGAAGGCGACAATTTATATAATTTACTAGCTGCTGTAACATACTCTCGGGATAAAGGGTATCTTAATTTATTCCAGACTATAACCTACCTTTACGCCAAATTTAATTAAGATCCGTTCAGCCGTTTTGACATGAAAGAGCAACAAACATACATACATCCTTACAAACTTTCGCGTTTATAATATCAGTAGTCAAGCGATTTCTTAACAAAATAAGTGATAGAGCTTGAAACAGCTTGAAGACTATACTTGCCTTAACTTCAATCGTAAGGGTGTTACCAGGGTTATTGTTACTCAATAAGATTAGAATGACTGAGCTATCTTAGGGTGTTACCACACCAATCGATCGATCGTCGATCGATTCCATCGATTGATGGTAGAATGAATTAGTCGACGTCGACCGATAGTTTCTACTACACCAATCGATCGATATCGTCAATCGATGCCATCGATCGGCGGTCGATTTATCACCCGGTATCCCTCGATCAGCCAAAGCTAATCACACCAATCGATCAACGTCAATCGATGTCGTTCGATGGCATCGACCGACGATCAATCGATTGGTTTGGTAACACCCTAAGATAGCTCAGTCATTCTAATCTTATTTAGTAACAGTAACCTTCTAGTCCTAACTAATTAAGTGGCTAATGGAACACTACAGCTAGCAGTAAAATACTTTGAACCTAAATACACTGATCTTGTAACTTCGCAAACGATTCAGACTATTCTAAGAGAGCCTTGAGACGTTTTAAGTAAAATAAGTCTCTTGGGACATTAAACTCCACAAGTGCTTTGGAGACCGCAAAGTCAATTAAATACTAGTACCTGGATGGCCGGTATTTTTTTTGTAAACGTTTTCTAAAAATGAAACCTTGCTAGATCGATTTTATCGCCCCCGAACCCCCCTTTTATATGGCTGGAAAATCATCAAATGACTTCTTCCGCTCTGGGTGGAGCGGAAGGGCGTGTCAGACTCTTACTGACTAAAACCCATCCGTGTTCCTTCTATAGCCCTTTGCGTTCCAGGGCCGCGGTGACTCTTTCGAACAAATTCCGCAACCCTGGCAGCCCCGAACCCCCCTGCATACTAAATTTCATGAAAAACGTCCAAAAATCGATTAAAACTTAACATCTAATAGCGCGTGGATCAAATGTCAGGCCATGGCATGCTAGGGCAGACCCCAGAGGTCTGCTTGTGAGCTTTGTTTTAATGAAGGAAGAAAAAAACAAAACTTGCAACCAATAATAAAATAAATAATAAAAATATCTAAAACAAACGAAGTATCTTGACTTGGCTCGCGAGGTTGTCGACATGTGGGATGTGAACACAGCAGTCATTGTGCCGATAGTCGTGACGGCCAATGGCATAATTGCCAAGAGCCTCGACCAACATCTAGAGAGGCTCTCGTTGGGCAGCTGGATCAAGGGCTTGATCCAGAAAGCAGTACTCCTGGACACGGCACGCATAGTTAGGAGGTTCCTCTCTCAGGGGCCCTGACCACCGATAGCTTGGACCCTGTTCCCGATACCGGTGGGCTACTATTTTTTATATTTTTAAATATTTTTATATTTTTAATTTTTTTTGTAATTTATATGTATATACAAATGAATAAAGGAAAAAATAAAAATATCTATATATCCTTAAAATGTTTTTTTTGTTGCAACTGTTTTTATAAAAATAAATATTTAAAAATGTAGTTCTATATGTAAAGAAAATTGAATAAATTAAATAATAATATATCCTTTGCTCGATATATCTATCTATATATATATATATCGAATTGCTCGTTTAAAGGTATTAGATAGATAGAGTTATCAATACTAACAATGTCTACAGGTGTGGGCTTTGTAATGGCTTTGTTGTTTATGGGGCATCTTTTACGTACCATGGGCCACATTTTAGTTAACACTTTTATCTGCACTTGTGAGGACCCAATACCTGAGACAGTCAGGCACAAATTTGTGATGGTGATGTTGAATTTTGGTCCAAACTAATTAATTTATAAATTAAATAAAAATAATTTATTTCAAGCATAGCCACCTATAAATAAATAAATAAATAATAAATAAATAGCCCATAATTATCACATGAATACATTTTAAAATCACACAATAAATAAATACAATAGAATTGGATATGGCATGTCAAATTAAACCAGCTCACAAATACATTGATTAAATCACAATTATAACAGTAGTCAGTAGTATGTCGAAAAACGTGGTATTCACCTAACTATATATTGCCAGAGTTACGGAATTTGTTCGAAAGAGTCACCGCGGCCCTGGAACGCAAAGGGCTTTAGAAGGAACACGAATGGGTTTTAGTCAGTAAGAGTCAGGCACGCCCTTCCGCTCCACCCAGAGCGGAAGAAGTCATTTGATGATATCCCATCCTTTAAAAACAAAAACCTTACTATATATTTTGTCATCGAAAACTCAGTAAATCATTCAGTTTAATGACTTTTGATCTTTAAAATTTTTAATGATTGGAATAACAAACAATTACAATATGTTTATTACAATCAGACAAACATAATATAACTATAGTAGGCGCCAGATAAATGTGGAATAAAGTACATTGACCTTTCCCTAATAACTGTTCATAGGTACCTGAACAATTAAATATGAATCGTTTTTCATTATTAGACAATGTTAAGGATCACGAGAGATGATGATTCGGGACAGCTTTGTGTCATTAATTCCGTTTTTCAAATTAAAAATGTCAATAATTGTAGGTGGGTCAATGACAGTTATTCCACGATTATCTGGCGCCTACTATATATACTATCTTAAAACTATTTACATCTACTAAACCTAAGTATGTACATATACAAAAACAAAGTACACTCAGGCGTCAAAGTATTCCTCCGCATCGCTGTCATCCGGAAACGTGCCCAGAAGACTGGCAGCATTGCCACGTTGAATGGCAATGCTAATTCTTTGAGCAAAGAACGAGCCAGCCCTCTGGTCACGCAAAGTGTCGATCAGTCGGCGAGATATGTCCTTGAAAAGAAGACGCGCACTCGGACCCCATGATCCAAGCGTTTCGACCCCAAACGGCTCAAAACTGTAATTCCCAATAAGGTTACAATATTTGCGCCGCTCGAGGGCCTCGGCAGCCGCAGCGGCAGCGCCGGCACAGCCTGCCGTACTTGGAACATGCGATGGCGCAAGAGTGTCGACACACGTTGCGTCCCACACCAGAGGCCTACCCACCTTCCACGGCACCAACGTCATACCATCTGGTCTTTTCCCATCGTCCCGTACCAAGCCGCTAGGTTCTAATACCGCAGGTACGCCGGCGGTGACAAAAGCCCGACGAATAATATCGTTGATGCTGATGACTGATGACTTTTTAAATGATAAAGACTTAATTATGTATTGAATAATTTATTGTTTCGAATTTTGTAATGTTTTGAATAATGAAATGTAATTTAATTAATATTGACATACCTAATCATCTCATTCTCTCAATTTAAACGATTTTATTTTCATTTTATATTATTTTTACTACGCCGACTATTGTTTTAACTGTAAACCATTTAATTTAATTTTTAATGTAGTTTCACAATTTCACAAATTTGTGCATGCCTCATGTAAGGTAGATTGTAAAAGGCTCACCCATCTTACAGTAACACCTTATTTTAAGTACCTGCAATCTTAAGAAAGTAAACACTACCTTACTTTTTTTCTTTTTTTAGTATCATAGATGACAGAGACAAAGTCAACGATGGAGCGAGCTTACCCAGACGAAGCCTGTTCACTCTAATTTTGAAGAGATTAGGGTTGTATGCGTTCTGAAACACAGACGCAGACAGAGAGTTCCACTCCTTTACTGTGCGCATTATATCTTTTATAATCGTTTGGAAACGTTTAGTGCGAATTGGTGAAATAGCAACATGGTAGGGATGGTAACTTGCAGTGCGTCTAGATGTCCGATGGTAGTAGGGGGCCAGTAAACTTTAAACCTTGCTTTGCGATATCATCGTATCGCAATGCAATTTCGTATCGTAAAATACGATAACGTGCCTTTATTTAAAACCTCTTTTTACCTAAACTCCATCAAACACACTCTTTATTCACACTACTATCCTTCGGTACATCAATGCGATTTTTTGTCGCAAATTTCGTTCCAACAAACGTGCTTCTCCGGCACTTCGCTGACATTTTCCGCTTTATCGAGAAGGTTAATCTGGTAATCGATGGCATGATCGATTCGTTTACTCGAGTGCCTCGAGTACCGGAGTATTCGTTTGTGTTTGCCGCAATTTTAAAAAAGTTCTACGAGAATTGTGGAGGCAAATTGAGTTAGGCGTCGGGTTGCTATACGTCTATCGTCTAGAATTTTTTGGATATTTTTGGGAGTACAGCCTAGTCTACGTACTGTGTGTATTAGTAAAACAGAAAAAAAAAACTATTTAAAAAAATACAACCGACTTCCAAAAAAAACTAAAATAACTTTAATTTCGGAAGTCGGTGTTAAAATACGAAGCAACAACCAAAAACACCGACTTTCGAAATCAAATTTATTTGTTTGTAAAGAAGATTTTTATTTTTCACTTTTTAGTGGTTTCGTTTCCTTGGATGACATATTATTTGTTTCGAGCTACAATTTTGATTTAAAAACCAAACTCCTAAACCAATTTTGATGAAATTGGAAAGCATAACACAAAAAAAAAATAGAAATCGGTTTATAAATGACGGAGTTATGAGGTTACAAACACACAACAAAAAAAATAGAAAAAAAACCTCCTTTTTTTGAAGCCGGTTAATAAAATTCAACTCGGTTATTAATTTAAGCGAAAAAATCGAATTGCGCTAAATTGCTGTAAATCCGGATATCCGAGGTATAATGATACTTACTCTCCGGAATTTTATTTTTCTGATCTGGTAACCCTAGTGAGGTGTGTTTGATGTAGGAATCGAGTAAGCCAATTAATATGGCTTGGGACAACATGGAACCAGTATGTGGCTGAGTGGATTTCAAATTTAATTTGCTACCTTTTTGATGAGAAATGAAGCTTGAAGAAATTAACTGACTCTAATTAGCTTTCGGTATTGACAAAATAAGTATAAAACTTTTATAATTATGAACATGTTTATTATGATACAAATAGGCACAGAATAAGTTAGTTCCCTACCTATAATTTATTTAATCTGTGACTTGTTTTTTTTTTTAGGCGCGTTAACCACTTTTTTGGTGAACGAAAATCATGGAACTCGCGTCATCGTCACCGAACGCTTTCCAAATTCAAAAATAATAATCTAATAGCTCGACGATACAATTCACAAGTTACTTAGTTTTCACTTCTATCGGCAGTCCCCGAAGACTGCCCCGCATGTTTTTTTTTATTAATAGGCTTGTGTTTGCCCACAATCATACCTGATGGTAAGCAATGATGTGGTTGACGATGGAGCTCAATTATCTAGATGTAACCTATTTACTCTGGACTTAGAGACCCCAGCACCACGGCCATTGTTATCGTCTTGTCATTTATCTCCACTGCTGAAAATCAAACGACTAATATTAAAAATAATCAAGGTGAAACCCATAAAAGTCATAAAATAAATTAACGAGAATAATGACGTCATCAAAATACTAGGTACGTGTTTCTCCCACAAAAGGTATAAAACGGCTGTTATTTAAATAAATATATAAGATTTTCTGGTTTCTGACAATCCGTAACGACTGACAAAGATTTACAAGTCCTGACTCATTTGTAAATGATCTTTCTATCCGAGGGACGGAGGAGTCTTGATACGTTAAGATAGTCACCCATCCAAACTGACCTCTTGCTTAACCTTGAAGATCCGTGCGGCCGAAGCTCCTCGTCATTGTGCCAAACAAAATGAACACTAAAAAGTTTAATTTAATTGCCTTAAGTTGCGTTAAGGGTTTAGAAAAAACATGGCCATTTTAGGACACCTTAAAAACTACAGGTTGATATTTTATGATAACGATAAAGTTGCAACTAATTAATAAAACATCTCTTTATTAGAGAGTCTAAAAAAAAATTGAAGAAATTTGTATGCGGAGCAGCAGAGAACAAAATGAAAAAAAAAATTAGCGATGACACTAATGATTTAGTACAAAAAGTGTCGAGCTTTATTGTCCTTTTATTTATTCCATTAAAAACATAATTGCAATAACAACTTCAATAGCTACAATGATTTTATTTTAAAAAACATTCTAAAATGAATAATAACGTTACTAAATCATTTTCTGCAGCAATTATAAAAACAAATTAAACTATTCTTTTATAACATAAATATAAAAATCAGAACCAATAAAAGCGAATAATTAAGTGACACTAAAAATAATACCTAGATGAAAGGCAAAAGAGTTTCAACTTAGTACTGAGGGCGTAGGGTTTATTTTTGTTTGAAATACAATAGGTTATAAATCGCAATTACAGCAGGTACGGAGAGAGAAGCAATTATTCGTAACCCGTGACGAGGAATTATTTAAATTAGGGTTAGGGTGTGGTGCAAGTTAAAAGTATGAGCAAGTTCATGAGTCAAATTGTAAAAATTAAGTTACAGCAAACGTTGTGGATTTTATTGTGAGGGTTACATGAGGTTAGTATTCAGTTTGTTTTTTTAATTAATGGTAACATTTCGTGGCATATACAGTTAAGTTTAATATTATTTAAACAACTCTGGTTTTGAAATGATGATTGATGATTGATGATTTTATTTACCTAACTATCTATTTATTTATTATTACCTACCTATTTTTAAAAAATGAACACTACAGCAATTAACCAGTTGCTGTAGTGTTTTTTTTTAATAGGTACTATGGTATGGTATGGCCATAGTTTATGGTGTCATACTATCAAGTTATATCGCATCTTTATAGTTAACCTTGTAATCAATTGATGTTTGGGCACAAATCTATGATAAATTATCCAAAATTTTGCCTGTTGTTGTCTACAATTTTTTTTTCTCCTTTTTGACAACAGAGCCGATGTCAACTATTCCGTTAGAGTCGTGCAATGTCGGTTGTGTGGTAAGGTGTGCCGTCGAACTTAGCACTCAAATAGTGGACTTGCATCAATGACGTATTATAATTATGTTTATAGACGTTTTATGCACTAACATCACAGGTTTAAAAAACAACGCAATCGTAATCGGTACCTGCCAGGGTTGCGGAATTTGTTCGAAAGAGTCACCACGGACCTGGCACGGCACCTGGAAAGCAAAGGGCTTTAGAAGGAACACGGATGGGTTTTAGTCAGAGTCTGACACGCCCTTCCGCTCCACCCAGAGCGGAAGAAGTCATTTGATGATTTCCCTAAAAAAAGCATAATCGGTAAATAATCTGTACCCAGATAGTAACGTATAGGTACGCGCACAGGGCATAAAGTCGCACTGGTTACCTTATTCTATGTCATTATTTCAGAGTGCAGGCAATGCATCAATATTCTTTATTATTATGTAGGTATATCATTGGTTTGCATTGCTAATATCCTTTATCTTGGCCCAAGCAACAAACAACGTTATCAACCCGTCATTGTGTCGGACGCGTACAGCCGCACTCGCCGTACGCGTACCGTCAGGGATTTTTATTAAACCTTATTGTCATTTTATTTTCATTATTCGCGTACCAGATGAGGTCGCGGTCAAATATAACATTAATGAGTTTTTTGTGCTGTGATTTGTTTTGATGAAATGGCGATTGTTCTTTTTCATGTAGATATTTTTGTGTATATTTATTTGGTTCTTGTTAATGCTTCAAAGGAAAGATATCTCGTCTTGTAGCTTATTACATGGAATATCGAGGCAACGCTGCGGTTCCACCAGAGATGTGCGAAGATGCGAAGCGAGGGATGTGTTTGTTGAGAACCAGTAGAATCGCTTGTGCTGAGCGGGGCTAGATAAATTAAACGATTGTATTGATTCTTACAAACACATCCCTCGCTACGCATCCTCGCACATCTCTGATGGTAACGCAGCCTAAGCGACGCTTGCCATAGCAGGTCCTTGGATGGGAGACTATCTCTTACATACCGAGACTCCAGGCCTCGGAAGGCACGTAAAGCCGTTGGTCCGCACTTGAAGATTTTTGACAGTAATTATGGATAGTCAGAAGCCAGAAAATCTGACACTAGTCTTACCGAGGAGAATCGGGTTACTCAGTTACTGGGTTGTAGAAGTCAGATAGGTAGTAGCTGCATGTAAAATACTAGTATTCAGCTGCATTTGGACAGACTGGTAGCTGACCCCAATATACAGGATGTTCCAGAAGAGCGTGGTCATAGTTAAGGGTGGTGTTCTGTATTTGTAATAAAATTAGGAAAAAAAAGAAAAATATTGTCTTTTAAAAAAAATCCGACTTAATAGTTAAGAAAAAAACACTTTTAAAGTTGTCTGATGCAGTTAGCGGTGTTTATTGTAGTTCAATCATCAGACTGCTTGAAAAGTGTTTTTTTTTTACTTTTCAGTCGTTATTCGAGGAGAAGTCAAAGTCAAAGCATTTATTTCAAATAAACCATTAACAGATACTTTTGAATTGTCGAAGTTAGTCCGTCAAAAATATTCAAGCTATTTAGAGGTTTTTATGTTTTCAAAGTTGACCCTCCGATTTTTCATTTAATATCTGATCTTTAAAATCTACAAACATAACATTTCCAACAAAACGAACCAAATACTAAACTAATACCATCTAATACGTCTTGTCTGACCTCGCGACTTGGCGGTGGACAGCAATGTTCTCAGTGGTACCGCTGGGAAATTTATCCACCGCGACGCAACCAATCTACTCAGATATCATATTATATATTTTTTTCTTATTTCTAGATTTGTTTGAGATTTTCGAGAGAGGTTTTTGGTGTATGAGGACTGTCCAGTGCAGTGCTTATGTTATTGATCAAGATGAACACGTGTAAGTTAAATGTTTGGTGATTGTTAAGAAATATATCAATATACAGGGTGAAGTCGACGATACGACAATAAATCAAAACACTGGCAATAGTAGTTCATATGAATATGTTCTCTTTTATCACAGATTTAATGTCAGTAACTCTAACAGACTGCTTGGAATATTTCGTCAGAATAGTAGTCACTATCCTTGACTAGTTTGAGTTTTTTTGACTTTTTATGTAATTGGAAAGTTTATATTTAATTTCGGTGACAGGATTTATAATTGTTTCAAAATATTCCTGTGAACCAGTATTGCCAATGTTTTCTTTTATTGTCGTTTCTATGTCTCCACATTGTATTATTTATTTCCGTTTTTTTTAACTGAAAATTCGTAGTTAAGAATTTGTCTGTTTACTTCTACAACATATACATAGTTCAAGAACTTGTCAACCGCATTAATTTTTGAAAAGTTCAAATACTCAACTCAAAAACCGGGGTCATAATGTTTTGAGACGGAACATCTTCTTTTTGTCTCTAAATAAAACATGTTGTGTCCTTTAATTTAAGTTTTAATTATAGGCAATTGATCCATTGTTAATTTAGTATTATAAGCACTATCGGAAAACGAATTGCGGAACTAAAATGGGGCTAGGCAGGACACCTAGTAAGGCGCGGTGATGATAGGTGGAGTAAGGCAGTGACCGAGTGGCGCCCGAGGACTGGAAGAAGAAGTGTTGGTCGCCCGGCGGCAAGATGGTCGGACGACATTGTTGTCATCGTGGGTAGAACCTGGATGAGGCTGGCACAGGAACGTGGGGATTGGCACAAGAGAAGAGAGTCCTATGCTCAGCTGTGGGCGAAGTCGGGCTGTGGATGATGATGATGATGATAATGATAAGCACTATCCAGCCTGAAACACAGATTACACCTAGTTCAAGCAAATTATTTTAATGTAAATGTGCCCTATTTTGTAAAGAAACAATATTATCAAGCTATTATTATTTTGACCACGGCCCTAAATGTAGCTCAACTGGTTTTTTTTTTAATTTGATAAGCTGACGTTTGGTCACAATCCCACCTGATGGGAACGATCACGACAAAGTACGATCTACAGCTCTATTGTCAGGCAGGTGTTGACAAATTATCGGATGCGATCGAGGAGCTCAACCGGGAATTGAGGTTAGTTAAAAGCTGGTCAGACCGATTCGGGGTGGCAGTTAACCCTTCAAAATGTCAGGCTATCATAGTTGGCAGTTCCCATAGCTTGAGAAAGCTGAATGGCTTACCTGTACCACCCTTAATCTTTGACAACATAGTCATTCCGTTTGGTTCCGAGATTAAGGATCTTGGTCTGCATGTCGACACCTGTCTTGACTGGCGAAAGCAGGTCACGAGTGTCAGTCGGAAAGTTACCGGAACGTTGCGGTCTCTGTATCGGCTGAAAAATCTTCTCCCAGCTCACATAAAGGCAATGCTAGTACAGTCCCTAATTTTCCCCATGATTGACTATGGTGACGTGTGCTACTACGACCTGAATGCAGATCTCCTCAATAAACTTGACCGCCTTCTAAATAACTGCATTCGATTTGTCTTCAATCTCCGTAAGTATGATCATGTATCCGCGCATCGCTCACTATTAAAATGGTTACCCATTCGTCAGCGGAGAGCGCTGAGGGCCTTAACTAGTCTGTTTTCTTTTCTTAATAATCCGTCGTCTCCCTCTTATGTAACTTCACAAATTCAATTCATTTGTTCTGCCCACAGTAAAAATCTTCGCTCTACCAATAATCGCCTTCTACGATGTCCCTCTCACCGCTCTGGGTTTATCCGCTCCTCTTTCATTGTTCAAGCAAGTTTCCTTTGGAATGCGCTCCCTCTGAACATAAGGACGGCAACAAGTCGGTTGTCCTTTAAGGTGAAGGCACGTGAGCACATTCGCAAGAAGTTGGTAGAATCATCACAGCGCTAATTCGTTGGATTCGTTTTTTCTTAATAACTTTGTTTAAGTGTATGTATGTATCTATGTATTTATAATTTTATTTTATTTTACTTCTCTCTATTTTTAGTTATTTTTTTTAAAATTGCACCTGCCATGTTGTCTCTGCACCACCCTAAGGTCGACTGGTAGAAAATGCCTAAGGCATTAAGTCCGCCTTTGTACAGTGATTTTACTTGTGCATAAAGTTTTAATAAATAAATAAATAAATAAAGTAGCACACTTACCTAGAAGAAATCTATTCACTGTAGCTATCAGGAAACACAGACTCCGGCATGGAATTCCACTTCCTAGCTAAACTAAAAAAGTAAGAAAGTATTCCCAAACCGTTTTGTGCATCCTCCAATTCAGAATAAGAATGAAACCAGCCGGTCGATTTAGTAAACATGTCGAAGAGAAGGCTTGGGTGAAGTGATCACGAGGTGAGCTGTCAATCCATACAATCAAGATGTCACGTGATCACGGAGTGAACTGTCATTCCATCTTGATTATATGGATTGGCAGCTCACCTCGTGATCACTTCACCGAAACCTTCACTTCGACATGTTTACAGAATCGACCGGCAGGAATATGTACAGTCAACAAAGCTATTTGGTATGCAGGCATCTAACTTGCAACTACTTTTAAACAATGTTGTGAGTGTGCTGAGTAGACAATTATTGTACACCACACTCGTAAGTATGTCATAAGCTTAACAGTTAAAATGCACACATAAGAAATAAATATTGGCAGTGCAGTGGAAAAAATAATATTTTTGCCGGTATACCAAATAGCTTTGTTGACTGTACCTAAGTACCTGCGTCGTACCGCGTCTCAGCAATGTTCCACAAACATCAAAGAACGGTAAAACCCTCCACTGCATATTCCGGACGCACGACGAAAGATTAAGGAACGTAAAACAAATCCGTTCTCATCCCGCTTATCGACGGGTTAATTCCCGCGCCGGGCTAAATCTTGCAGCGGGCATAATCCCGCGTCTGACTTAATTCCGCATTATTATTCCGGGCACAGTGTCTGGGCATCAAGAAAACGGAAAGATGCAAGTGTTTCAAGTTTTTGTTATTGTAGCCTACTTTAGGGACTGACATTTTAATCTGCACGGAGATTGAAGACGGTATACTGTAGCACGGACATTATTAGTGCTGAGTGGCATAAACTTTTTATCCCTGTAAATTGCGCGATTCTAGTGCGATAGATGATGGATCACAGGAGCGAAGAGACAGAAAAAACCTAGTCTTAAAATATTCCTTGCTAGCATTTCCCATTAATTTGGCCTTTAAATAGAGCAGTTTAAAAAAATCTAAGACGAGCCAATCTCTCCAGAGCTACAAGCTCTAAAAAATACCGTTAAAAACAATTAAAAAAACAGTAACGATTTTGATAATATAACCATGTAGTGTCACCATCATTATATGCATATTAGTGGGTGGAGTTAACGGTTGTCATGGCGACAAGCCCCACCCCTATGGAAGGGGTAGACAGATGCGCGTGAGTCGGCGAAACGGACGCTTTTGTTGAAAGTTTCCTTGATGTGTCGTGAGATAACAGAGATAACTTTGTAAAAGATGAAATGACTGTCATTTTTTTAAAACGTGTTTATTGTATTATAGTGATAAAATAACAAAAAATGAAAATTAACTTACCTACCTATGACCCACCATGGATAAATTCGATAGCTACAATTTAGACAATTATAAATTTATAAGTATCTATTTTTAACAGTTAGTTACGACTAGTTTTTAACGATGGACAAGTCAAGTTCAGTTTACACAATGTTTATACGAATAAAATTGAAGTCTGCAGTCCTTTTCTTTTTTGGGGTTCCGTACCCAAAGGGTAAAACGGAACCCCATTACTAAGACTCCGCTGTCCGTCCGTCTGTCTGTCTGTCTCTCCGTCTGTCACCAGTCTGTATCTCATGAACCGTGAAAGTTAGAATCTAGTCACACATTAATCTTCCTGCTTATTAATATAGAGGTAGCAAACAGCGACATAGATTAATATAAAAGTAAATCTAATCTTCACGTCTCGGCTGTACTTATTTGTATGAAGCTAGGATACTTTTACTGAACTACCGGGAATTTATGCCCTTGGGAAAATTTTCAACATTTACGCGTGCGGATCAAAACCGCTAGCAAAAACTAGTCACACTAATACTATAAAGGCGAAAGTTTGTGTGTGTGTGTTATTTGTTATATCTTTACGCACACGGCTGGACCAATTTTAATAAAATTTGGTATCAAGGAAGTTGACACCCTGGTTTAACACGTAGGCTACTTTTTATTCAGTTCCCTTCGGATATTTTTTTTTTATTATATTTTTTTTTGCCACAAAAGGACACACCTACTGACATACATAATTTTACTTTTCTTAAACTAAACCTTAAACGATAGTGTAAGTAGTTCTTAAATTATATTAGTAAAGACACATTTTCGACATTCCCGCGTAGTATCTGATAAACCGCGGGTAACACCGCGGGCGCAGCTAGTGTCATATATATTACAACAAAGCCATCAAGATCAAATCAAACATGTTTCTCAACCTATCTATGAAACCCAACCCGGTCTCTCACAGAACATTCCTAAGCCCATATATTCGTGACAAACACATGCGACAACGGTTCAACGTTCAAACATGCTACAGCATCCAAGCCGTACGTCCACTGAGAATAGAGAAGTGGTCCAATTTGCGCACCGATTCGATTTGATTTTAAATTATAGATGCTGTTTCGATTGGGAGGTCTTGGGAGATGGACAGCTGGATATTGGACTTCCGATGAATAGTCAAAGACGAATGTATGAAACCAATCGAACTTGGCTAGCTATAGGGATATTCAGATCACAGTTGTTTACTAGCATTTGTAAGCACGTTTGGGAGGCCTAGATTTCCAGCAGCGTTTTCGGCTTAAATGAATGTCTTAGCAGGTCCAAAAACTTTTTTGTTTCCATTTTTTACTGACTTTAGCTAAGAATGATGAAACTCTTGGAGTTGGAGTAGTTTTATTTTCGAAAATTTCAATTAAATCTTTTTCAATATCATCAAATCATTAAAAGTTAGTTATATGTATCTTTTAAAGTTACATCAACATGTAACTTTAAATGATACATATAGGTATTGGCCATTATTTTGACTGTTTGTTTTGTTGCTTTTCAAAGACAGGGACGGATATAGTTGTTGTGTGTGTGTTCTATTGATAATATTTACAAAATAAACATCATTTAACCAGCTTACCCACTACTTGTGTCTGCTAAACCGTTCCAAAATCACACTACATCGCTATTTGCTTCAACACCCAATAATTTAAAAAGCTCTTGGCAGAAACACATTTGAAACAAGTTTGGGCATACTGCCAAACATAAACATCTTTGCACTATGCAGTTTTCATATTATTGTAAACTAACTTTAGCCCGCAACTTCGTACGCGCATTTCCCATAAAATATATCATCAAACTATTTGACAAAATACAACCGACTTCCAAATAAAAAAAACACTACAACAAAGTATAAAATAACTTTACTTTCGGAAGTCGGTGTTAAAATACGAACAAACAACCAAAAACACTGACTTGCGAAATATACTTTGTTGTGTTTTTTTTTTTATTTGGTAGTCACTTGTGTTTTTTGTCATTTTTTTTTTTTGTATACTACTAGTACGTTCGCCTTTGCCTGTCAGTCGCAATCTACCAAAAAGCCTAAATTTCCATACATTTTTCACAGATTTAGAGACTGACATGCGAAACGTTGGCAATAAGTCTTTAATGAGATTGACGAGCACTATTCGAATGTTTCGGGAGATCCCAAACATTGTCTATGTTCTCAATTAATCTATTTGTCTGAGTAGACAGTAAAGAAAGTACTTAGAACAAACGAAGATTTTGGGCTTTCGACAAACGATCACTAATATAGAATGTCATTTTTGGAGTTTCTTGCACGTTCTTCTACATCTACGCTTCGGAACGTGCATCTTTGTGTTTTTGACTCACTGACCTTAACAATTCAAAAGTACCCGTAAATGGTTTATTTGATATAAATGCTACGAATCTCTGAATCTGAAACTTGACTTTGTCTAGACCCTGAACACGTACTTGCATTAACAAATCTGATGGGTATGAGACTACAAACAATACTCGTAGCTAATGCGAGTCCATCTGTCTGTCCGTCCGTAGGGACTGGTCCGGATGTCTGTCTGTCCGGCTTGTTTAGAGAGACTATATATAACTAGATAACTAGAACTAGAGAGTGATATTGGGGAAAGGGTATTCAATTTCATATGGGATTTGAATAGTTGCTGTATTAAAATAAATAGTTCACGATAGTTTGATAGACAAATGAAAGTATTTGAAAGTATCAAGGCTCTTGCGCACGGGTGCGATGCGACAATGCGAGAACGAGTCTTCATAGATTCTATTCTATCTGTAGAGTGTAGTGTAGGCACCTAATGTTAGGACAATTTCAATCTATTAAATTGTATTGGTGCATCTGCCCTGGTAGATAGTTTTTATCTATGTCTTTCTCCACGTGGTTTACGATCTTTTCAATATTCGGGTATCGCTGATCTGATATATATATTTTAATCTGTACTAAAAAAAAATCTCCTACTATAATTTTATTCTAAGTCATCTTTTATAGAGGGTTGCCAAGTCTTAAAACTGGAAACCCGAACAGACTAGCCAATTTTGCCGGACTTTTCGGGAAAATTTAATTAAAAGGACGAACAACATAAGTACTATTCAGAATTAGCAATATTGTAAGTACTTAAATCCCGACTTTTTAACTCGTCAAATAATAAGTTAATTTTATTTCAGACATTTTCCATAGATTATATACAAATTAAGTTTCAACCTATGTTTACATATTATTACACTGCTGTTTGTTGTCTCTAAATAAATAAATAAATAAATTAAAAATTAAAAGTCAATAAAAACGAATCACATCAATCAACAATAAATTAAATTCAACACACACAAAAAAAAACCTTTTAAATTTTAATTAAAAAACAAAATTAGACGAGTCAATCTTCTTCATTATTCAATTTTCAGTGAAAATCTGGTAAAATATTGAGAGCCTTTGGCTTATAATATTTTAGCCGGACAGGCCGGACACGGTCTAATTTGGCCGGACACGCATCTTAAAAGCCTGACTATGTCACGCCTCACAACTGGATAAGATAATTTATAAGGTCTCATTAAAATGGATTACCAAATTTTAAAACAGCGTTCAGTAGGTACGTGTAACCAAAGATATCCGAAGCATTTCACCTAAAATAATAAAATGTTAACATTTTTAGTGTATTTCCGTTAGCTGGTATTTTTTTTCTTCTAAGTAACTAATGCGCTTTTCTTATTTGGTGGTCTGGATGATTTTTAAATGTTTGTCAATCTATTTAATTTGACCTTATTAATGAAAAATCTTAAACACATCAGTTTTCAGTAGTTTTACTCTGTTTATGATTGCCCATATTTCCCGTCTTTTGTTTTCATTTAAAACCAACTTCACTAATACACATTTAGTACATTAAACGAACGAGTCTGCTCGTCCAGTGAGAATCACATGGATGTGGTCGCTGTGGCGAGCACAGTTGTCACCAATTTCCAGTAATATCACAACGAGCTGCGGTTTTAAATGATCAGTGAAAATGGTTTGGCTGGATTTCGCTGCGAATACTAATATCATTTGGGTTGTGTCGAAATTAATTCTATTACAGTTTGATTTAACTTACATTTTGCGATTGGGTATTTGACTAGTATGAAAAATCGGAATTAATGAATACTTAGGCTGATAGATGATATTACACCATAATGATTTATGAAAAAACCAGCCAAGTGTGAGTCGGACTCTCACACGAAGGGTTCTGTACCATAAACCAAAAAAAAACACGTTTCTTCTATGAGAACCCCCATTAAATTTTAAGTTAATAAAATGTTGTTATAACGATAGAAATACATCATCTGTGAAAATTTGAACTGTCCAGCTATCACGGTTCACGAGATACAGCCTGGTGACAGACAGACGGACGGACAGTGGAGTCTTAGTAATGGGGTCCCGTTTTTACCGTTTGGGTACGGAACCCTTAAAAGAAATTAAAATGGTCGGAAACAGAGAAATTAAACACTTTTGAAATTATTCTTCTATCTTTGTCACACAAAATATCATTTGTACTGGATGGCTTCAATTCAAAATGGCGGGACTTGTGACTGACGTCACAAAAAATTAGTGCTGTTTCTGTTTATTACAGATTTTAAAACGCTGACAACACCGCCAATTTTTTGAGGTGTTTAAGTAATATTTCTTTACTGTGAATTTAATAAAAAAATGTAAGTCTAAAATTAGTATTGCTTAATCCATCAATCACCGCTTACCGTCTGGTGTGATAAAAGACAGACGCAAGTGTTGACCTGATCCACGCTTTATTTTTATTTTTTTTAAGGATCGGAAATCATCAAATAACTTCTTCCGCTCTAGGTGGAGCGGAAGGACGTGTCAGACTCTCACTGACTAAAACCCATCCGTGTTCCTTCTAAAGCCCTTTGCGGTCCGGGGCCGCAGCGACTCTTTCGAATAAATTCCACAACCCTGGACCTGGTCCACGCTTGGCTTGAACTCTTGAAGTTATCTGTTACTACGACCAAACAAATTATACAAACGTTAAAATGGCGTAACATAAAGGTAGGTTGGTATTAGGAGTAAAATATACTTTTTAGATATTATCTTAATATAATAATCACACATTCTAACCAACACAAAATAAGCACTGTTCAATTTATTTCTAGTTTCTTTTTAGTCTGTACTAAACAAAAATATACATAAATGTCAATTTGGGTGGGATTTATTGTTTATAAAACGATTTTTGCATACCTAATATCTCGAGAAATTATAATCGCATAAAGATTTATAACAGTCTAAAGGAGTCTGCAATTTTCCGGTGACATGTACATATGTATATATATAGGATATATTTTAAACAAAACGTTGCCCCACACTAGGAATATCTCCTGTATCGTGGGTGCGTTTACAAAAATATAAACTCACATACACAAACAGCACTTCAATGAACGTTCGTCTCATAGCCTTAAAGACGAAGCTATTCGACCTCCGTATAAACGAATAAGTCCTCATAATATGAACGAACAAAATAACCTTTAAACGGCATCGCATAACACCATATTATTATATTCTTATTACTATAACTCTACAACTTAAATTAAATACCTCACGCTCGACAC
Source organism: Mamestra brassicae (assembly GCA_905163435.1). Lineage (NCBI taxonomy): Eukaryota > Metazoa > Arthropoda > Insecta > Lepidoptera > Noctuidae > Mamestra > Mamestra brassicae. The sequence goes on along the minus strand of LR991000.1, from coordinate 17,943,088 downwards.
AATAAAAACGATAAAAATCACTTTATCTCCGATCGCATAATCGGTATGAAGTGACGATTGCCGCTACAATACAATATAATATAATACAGTGTAATTGGACCTGAACATTGTGATTTAAAATGTCGGCATAATATTTGTAACACGAAACTGTCGAACATTCTGACTGGTGTAAGTTGACTAGTTTGGATTCATCCCTTCGTGTCAGTGGTTCTTGTTAGCAATGCCATATAATATGTTACTGAGTGTTTTTTTTTCTAAATAATTGCTGAAATTATTAAACAATCCGGAATTGTTCACACAAAACCAAAAAGTGTGTTTAGAACAGATTTAAATAGTAAACATATGACCATCCGAAAGTTTTCCTTTACGCGTTTACCGTTTAAGGACCACGTGATTTTTAATGTCTCGCGCACACGATCGCTCCCGACGATTGCCGACCGCTTTGCCACTTCACTTCGATCTAGTCTGGCCAATTTGTGGTGTATCAGTCTATGCGTCTACAAAAGGCATGGTCCACCTTGTCCTTACTGGTGTTTAGTCAAAACAGTCGCAATTCACAGTTCACGACATTCAAGAGACGATTTTAAAGATCGAAGAAGAAACGAAAGTAAAATCATATTTGAGGGAATTTATTTTTGCCATACAATCTAACCTCAATCATTTGTAACATAACCTACATTCTATTACATTAGCCCAAAAACGAAACTGACTATACTCGGAGCGCCTAAAACTGCCTAAACGAGTTATACCGGGCGAGCGCGACAAAGGGTGTGGCATTTTATCGCCCCGTCTGTAACATTATATTAGCACCGAATTGCGAACAAATTATAGCCTTATATATAGCCATTTTATAGACCAGCAATTGAGTTCATACAATTCAGTAATCATATTTAAGTATGAAAAGGTAATTCGAACTTTTTAAACACCTATTTTATGAAGGTAAGTATAATGGAGGGTTTTAAAAGAGTTTTTAATGTGTCAACGGGATTGTTATTATGACATAAACGTTTATAAATTAATGGGGCTATTTTCTAGGGAACGTTAGACTTAACGATTCTTCTGTGCTCAAGCGTTTTATTGTTACTTTCAGCGTTGTTTTACTATTGCGCATAATGCTAAGCAAAGATGGTCGTTAATCTACTGAAGATTCGTATTGAGGCTCCCGGAGACGACGCGATGGCGACGTGACAATGCGACGGCGAACCGATAGAAATAGAATGTATAATTTATTATGTTGAAGTGTTTTATATGAGGAGAACGTGGCTTCATAATATCGGCCACACGGATCGATTTTTAAGGTTAAGCAACGCTTGCCAAAGTCAGTCCATAGATGGGTAACCGTTTTATCATGCTAAGCTTTCTCCGTGCCTCAGAAAGCTCGTAAAGCTGTTAGTTCTGGTAGTCAGAAGTCAAGAAATCGAGCACCAGTCTTATCAAGGGTTTATATTGTGCAACCCAGTAACTGAGTTGTTGAGATCAGAAAGGCAGTTGTTTGTACTCAGTAGCGTCCGGTAAGATTGGAGGCCGACCCCAACATAGTTGCGAAAAGGCTAAGTAGAATGGATTATCGTTCCGCTGTCGTATTGTCACGTTGTACTTGGCCTGGCCGCAATCTTGAAAACATCTAATAGTCACCTACTGCTTGTGTGTTACTAAAGGCCGTTTCATCATTGGACCACAAGACGTACGGCAATCCGCCACCGGTACATGGTGGACATCCCACCCACACGCACAAAACGTTTTGGGAACACATTCATTGTGCGTACAGCTTAGGAGTGGAATTCCCTGCCTGAGTCTGTGTTTCCTGATAGCTACAACCTGGGAGTCTTAAGTCAAGAGTGACTAGGTTACTTCTAGGTAAGCGTGCTCCATCGTCGACCACATCATCGCTTACCATCAGGTGAGATAGTGGTCAAACGTGTGCCTATCAACAGTAAAAAAAAACCAACGGGTTGCACTCCGGGAGTGCCGGCAGAAGTGAAAACTTGAACATTAACGCTGTGCTTTTTTGATATTTTGGAATGGTTAGGGAATAAAATCACACGAATTGCTTTAATTATCAGTATAAAAGTACTATCATTTATGTGGTGAAATACAATATTCATTTATTGCGCTATCGTACACAAACATGACAATTTATATTACATTAAAAATGTAACACTTCACGGTGGTCTACTCTCCCTCCGTCTTACGAATTTTCGATCAGGTCACGTGTCCTGACGCGAGTTTAACATTTTTTACCCATCCCAAAAAGTGCACAACGCCGCTAAAGAAGGACCTTCCGTAGCGTATAAGCTAAAAAGGCCAATTATTAAATACTTTACCCTTAATTTTGATTCTACTTTCCCCTATCTTGAACCATATTCTATGTAGGTAGTTACAGTGCCTGCATCTTCACAGTAACTGGGTCATCGGAGTATTAGATTCATCAGTGTGTACATCCGCTCTGTAACCTAGTCATGTTCCATGGGAGAGAGGCGAACTGTCTTGTTCTAAGAAATAATTCCGGAAGATACTCGTAATGTAATCGTCTTGAAGATGTGTAATTGTTTTGACGCAGCTTGGGGAGGCATATTTCTATGAGGCAGCTATCTTTAAATTGATGATGATTGACTTATTGAAAGATGGTTTTTTATTATATCTTTTGATATATATTTTTTTTTTTATATCTTGGGACAACTCACACACGGTCATCCGATCCCAAACTAGGCAAAGCCTGTGCTATGGCAACCAGACAACTGATAAACATACTTATATATTTCTAAATACATACATATTATAGATAAATTACACCCAGACACAAAACAAATGATCATGCTCATCCCACAAAGATTTGTCATGGGTGGGAATAGAAACCCACGACCTCTGGTTTAGCAGTCAGGGTCACTAACCACTCGACCAACAGGCCAATCTTCCATTATTAATAAGACTATTAAATTATGGTCAATATTGCTCAGCTATGGATGACGTTAAGTTATCCTGTCATGATTTCACTATAATTAATGTAAACATTGTTTAAAACATTGATCGCTGGCTATTTTAATGCCTGCCTGTGTGTTTGTCTTTGAAAACTTTTATGAAATTCCTTATATAGGTATTCTAAGACATAAGACATAACACAAGACGTTATTAGTAAACTTGACTTTCTCTCTATTTTTAAAACAATACCATTTTTTTTTAAGGATGGGAAATCATCAATTTGCTTCTTACGCTCTGGGTGGAGCGGAAGGGCGTGTCAGACTCTTACTGACTAAAACCCATCCGTGTTCCTTCTTAGCCCTTTGCGTTCCAGGGCCGCGGTGACTCTTTCGAACAAATTCCGCAACCCTGGCAGAAAACAATACCATTGCAAATGCAACAGTGTAATTTAGCCTATTATTGCACGCTTACATGCACTCAAGCAATAAAATAGTCACAAAACTTTTCCAACTATAGACACATCACGATAGCTGACTTGTGTTGCGAGAGCACAATATTATAGTGTGTAAGTATTAGATTGCGTTGCATTATTGCGTTTATGTGGCACCATATTGCAATATGTTTTGTTTGTTTCAGTGTCGTAAGAGTATGTTTCAATGCGCGCCGCGACTTTGAAATAAAGTCAAAATGTCGGCGAGGGACCATACCAGCTCCCGAATAAAAATGCTTAAACCCCTTTGATTCTCACTCTATTATTTTACAGTACCGTCTCAAATCCAACTGTGGAATTGAGCCTCAATACGATTACATTCCGGGAAATTGTGCTTTGAATACATTTGAGCTAAATTATTATATAGCAAAGTCTTATTATGCTAATAGAGTCCCGTACTAAAACTTTTAAATTTAAGAGCTTTGTTTAACATACAAAATTAATTCTTGATAGTTCTCCCGTTATTTACTTGATTATATTGTAAGCTGATTGTATCTAACTCAACAGACAGATGTGTTGCTGGGGAGTTTGTTGCGCCACTCTTCTTCCCAGCTAGGAAATGGTGACGGGCGGGCGTTTTGGGCGACTGTATATAACTTTGACGTTCAAAAAGTGCTGGCACTTAGCTTAATTTGAATATATGACTTTTTTGACTTTTGATATGTTTTCCAATCCCGAGTTTTAAGTGTCATGTTTATGATTCGGGGATTTTGAGGAGCTATTATCAACTCTATGGTACCAACTTCCACGAAAATGAGGTAAATATGGTTTACCTATTCCGATCTCTGATTATAACACAGTTACGAGAATATCACGGAACAAAATATTCACACATCGTTCCATCTATAAGAAACACCCAGCCAGCCAGCTAACTTGTGTTGCGAGCGACTCAAATATTACAGTGTGTGCTAAGTATTACATTGCGTTACATTATTTCGTTTAGGTGGCGCCCGCGGCAATCTGCCACCCGGCGCACTTCCGACTATGTAGTGCCGGCAGAAAAATTATTTATTATTTTTTTATTTATTAATTACTGATTGTAACACCTTTACAGATACATCCAAGGCAATGTTAGAACTTAGGTACATATAAAACATTTAATACAATATATCAGATATTATTTATTTATCTCAATTATTATTTATATGGCTAGACCTTTTTCAACTGCCAGGGTTGCGGAATTTGTTCGAAAGAGTCACCGCGGCCCTGGAACGCAAAGGGCTTAAGAAGGAACACGGATGGGTTTTAGTCAGTAAGAGTCTGACACGCCCTTCCGTTCCACCCAGAGCGGAAGAAGTCATTTGATGATTTCCCATCCTTAAAAAAAAAAAAAAAAAAAAAGACCTTTTTCAAAAATAGAAGGAGAGACACTCATTAAAATGATCATCATCTGCCTAGACTTTTCCCAACTATATTGGGGTCGGCTTCCAGTCAAACAAAATTCAGCTGAATACTAGTATTTTGCACTCGCTATAATGATATTGTATCAAATCATCAAAGAGCATCGATAAATCGTAACCTCCAATTCGATCGACTCAGGTGGTCAATTCAGCCGGTCGATTCTGTAAACATGTCGAAGTGACGGCATGGGTGAAGTGATCACGAGGTGTGTGGTCAATCCATATAATGAATATGTCATGTGATCACAAAGTGAGCTAGCTGTCATTCCATCTTGATTATATGGATTGACAGATGACAGCTCACCTCGTGATCACTTTACCCAAGCCTTCACTTCGACATGTTTACAGAATCGACCGGCAGACATCTAAACAAATCGACATTAAAAAAACTACAATATCAACTGTCAACTCCTGTCAAACAATAGTTTGCCGTTTGCAGAATCTCTTAATATTTCAAAATTGCATGTAATTTGTGAAGTTTTTGAGTCATTATCGCTGACAGAATTTTACACCGTCTAGGCGCGAAAGGCCATTTTTAACCGACTTCAAAAAAAGGAGGAGGTTCTCAATTCGGTTGTGTTTTTTTATGTTTGTTATCTCATAACTCCGCCATTTATGAACCGATTTGAAAAATTCACCGATTTGAATTTTCATATGAAAGGATATACGTTCTGATTGGTCCCATAGAAATTTTATCAAAATCGGTTCAGTAGGAGTTTTTTTTAAATCAAAATAGCTGGAGGAAATAGAAAATATGTCATCCAAGTAAACAAAATTGCATGTTTTCCAGTCCTGCCACTTTCCAGTGGTGTTGTTAGGTGTGGGGAAAAAACTTTTTACAGAAAATACAACCTACTTCCAAATAAAGAAAAAAACACTTCAAAGTATAAAACAACTTAAATTTCGAAAGTCGGTGTTGGTGACTTCCGAAATTAAAGGTATTTAAATTGTAAAAAGTTTTTTTAGTTGAAGTGTTTAACCGCTGCGTGATATATTATTTTTTTTAAGCATTTTTGTTTGTATGCTCTGTCTTTTAGTGTCCATAAATCTACAAAGACTTTTCTATCTCGACTGGTTTGTAAGCTTCTTATGCTGACGCTACCACTAACTAACCACTAAAGGACTTAATCTTGAGCAGCTCATCGTGGCTAGTCAAAACGTGTTATTGCAGACCCTACAGGGAATTGTGCCTTGATGAAACAATTTTTCATAATATGATCTTGTGAAGAGACAATTTGCTTTTAAATTGATAGTTTAAGATTCACTTTAGAAGAAGTAATAGTATCTACTCATCTGCCTAGCCTTTTCCCAACTATATTGGGGTCGGCTTCCAGTCAAACCGGATTCAGCTGGGCTGCCTACCAGACCTCCACAACCCATTAACTGGGTAACACGGTACTCCTTGGCAAGACTGGAGTCAGGTTATCTGGCTTCTCTATTCGTAACGACTGCCAAAGATCTACAAATGACAGCCGGGACCAACGGCTTAACGTGCTTTTCGAGGCATGGAGGAGTCTCGGTATGTTAAGATGGTCACCCATCCACAGACCAACCTCGGCAAGCGTTGCTATGCGTATTTTGCTTTCATGTGACTTTCCAGTGGTGTTGTTAGGTGTGGGGTGGTGTTTCACTCAAAAGTGAAAAAAAAACGTTATACAAAAAAAAAATCGACTTCCTAATATAGAAAAAAAAACACTACAAAGTATAAAATAACTTTAATTTCGGAAGTCGGTGTTTTTGATTGTTTCTTCGTATTTTTAATTTGGCAATCGCACTCTTGTTAACATAAGTTGTAAATGGTACAATATTAAAAGAGCAAAATATAATAGTTTTCCCAATAGCCTACAAATCAATAACTCATTCGCTTCGACTGCTAACACATGTAATATCTCAAATGCACGTGCTTCTTACATTTGCTGCTAAGAGGCGTGGTTCTGTAAGGTTAATTTAGTTTTATAAATGGCCACGGGCGAAGCCAGGTGGGCGACACGAGTCAAAGAAAGGACAACTGTGGATTTTTTGTGAAAAATATAATATAGGTATCCATTTTGTGTAAGAACTGGTAAATAAGTACATCATTGTTTGTTTGTTAAAAATCTTGTTGAACAATTTGTTATGTGAAGAACGAGGAATATTTTCTATGCCAAAACAATAAAAAAAAATAAAAAAATTTGAAAATTTTAATTTTGGTGATGAGTGTGTATGTGTTTTTTATTTTTGTTTTCCATTTGTATATATCCTACCATGTCTTGTCTCTGCACCCCCTAAGATCGACTGGTAGAAAATACCTTATACATTAAGTCCGCCGTTTATATAGTGTTTTTTAGGGTTCCGTATCCAAAAGGAAAAACGGATCCCTATTACTAAGACTGCGCTGTCCGTCTGTCACCAGTCTTATGAACCGTGATAGTTGAACAGTTGAAATTTTCACAGATGATGTATTTCTGTTGCCGTTATAACATAAAATACAAAAAAAAAAACAGAATAAAATAAATATTTAAGGGAGCTCCCATACAACAAACGTGAATTTTTTGCTCATTTTTGCTCATTTTTGCTCGATATTGATAACGGCAACAGGTATCGGCTTGAAATATTCACAGAATATTTGGTTACATTAAAAATAAATAAGTAAATTAAAATAAAACAAATATTCAGTAGGTCTCCCATACAACAAACGTGATTTTTTGCCATATTTGTAGATAATGGTAAGGAACTCTTCGTGCGCAAGTCCGACATGCACTTGACCGGTTTTTACTAGTGCATAAAGTTTTAATAAATAAGCTTTTAAACAGCAGCCTCACCGTAACATTAAAATATATAAGCGAAGATTAAGATTATATATAATCGTATTTATTGGAACTGTTACACGATTTATTAATGAGGTATTCATGATGTCTAATCGCTGAACTAAATTATTAAAATAAATAATGCTCTATTCAATCTTCTAATCATATCAGTCGAACAATATTATTCCAGACAAAAATAAACACAAAATGGCCGGCCATAAAATACAGCAAATAAGTGTATCGCGTGCATATCACGTATTAAAAAGATATTTCTTTTTTTAAACGATATAAGACATCGATTTATCCTGCCTGTATCAAGTGTGGATGAGTGTGGGCAGGTCTTGTAACGTTTTATTGGTAAAAAGCACGCAATTCATCGATAAAGATCGTGGTGGCCAACTCTTTGTTCAGGTTTACCTATGAGTAACCCTAAAGGGCTTTGAAATTATCCAATCATTTTTTATGGCTAATAGACAAGAGAGACCAGATGAGTGATCAGAGTCGTGATAACTAACGTTCGTCCCTGACATAGCTTAGCAGTTAAATAGGTTTATTTTTTTGTTTTAGTTACTTGATAAGTTATTCTTCATTTAATTTTGTAATTTTTGTGCGTCATTTCTGGCTAAATAATAGAGTTTTATTCATTAATAAACTCTAAAAAAATTGTGTCGATACTCTTGCGCCGTCCCATCTTCAGGCAGGGCACATTGTTGCAGAACAGACGGTCGATGGGGCTGAAAAGTTCTGGAGTGGCGACCGCGTACCAGAAGACGCAGCTTTGGAAGGCCTCCAGGTCGCGGGTAGTCGATGGATGCGAGACGCACAGAACCGCTTGTTGTGGCGACCTTGGGGAGGCATATGCCCAGCAGTGGACGTCTTTCGGCTGATATGATGATGATAATGATGAGGATATTGCGCCGGTTTTCACTGAATATGCTTTAGATGGAAGTGTAAGTAATTACCCAATTTGCGAGTTGAGGTTTTATTATGTTCTTTTTCTCCCGAAAAAATATATAGAAGCACTTGTAAAGTTAATCAACCAGTTAATCAAGTAGACAAGACAATAGGGTTCGGCGATAAATTCCGGGAGCCGACAGAGAGCCGAACAAGTCGGCACCTAATGGGAGCCACTAAAACTGGTACAAATAACACTTAGGTTCTACATGCGGATGCTATGGTGGATTTGGAGGAGGTAGTTTTAGTTGGATATGAACGAAAAAAGACGCCATCACTAATAACTTTAAAAAACATGCGGGGCAGTCTTTGGGGACTGCTGATAGAAGTGAAAACTAAGCGACAGCTAAAGCGTTCGGTGACGATGACGCGGGTTCCATGATTTTCGTTCACCCAAAAAGTGCTCAACGCGCCCAAAGAAGTTTTCACTTCAAAAATCTTTTTGAGTGGGTACACGCTGTTTCAAAAGTACCTGGTCATATTTAAGTGGGATGTTATATATCTGATTTACAGTAATGAAACAATAAAAAGAAGAAACCGCACTTCTGAAACAACCTGTTTTTAGTTCGACCAGTAAGTGGCGACTGGAGTCAGGAGTGTATGCAGGTTTATCGGAAAGACAGATGTCAGAGCTAATTGAAGAAATATAGATACTTTAGTACTTTGATGGGACCCTATTTCCAATAACGGTTCAATGTTAAAGTTTCCGAAAAATATTGCAAAACAATAGCAAACCCGTATAAACAATTTGAAGTAAATAGCTCTTAGTTGTGTTTGGTGCTTCTTAACCTTGAGCTTATTTTACACACGAATTAGCGTTTTTTTCACGCCGTACTTAAAGTTTTTCCTTCCATCAAACCAATTCAAGTCATAACTTACCTATAGTGCAACGTTAGTCCCACTAATTAATTCGGAATTTGTTCGAAAGCGTCACCGCGGCCTTGATACGCAAAGGGCTTTAGAAGGAACACGGATGGGTTTTAGTCAGTAAGCGTCTGATACGCCCTTTCGCTCTACCCAGAGCGAAAGAAGTCATTTGACGAAATTCCATCCTTTAAAAAAGTCTCGCCAATAAGTCGGCGACGACTTGGCTTGAACACAGCAAATAATTTTAAGTTTACCACATCAAATGAACCGCACATCCTAGTCCATCGTAATCTTGACAGTGGGTGGAATTTACGTTGTCCGCGCCAGCACTAATCAAGCGTTAGCATTGAGGATCCGGATCCGACGCACAATGTTCTACACAATCTGTAGCTACATTATTGTTTACTGCTTCTAGACCTTTCCTCTCTATCGTTTGTTTAATTTTGTCGAGTTTATGTCTGTCTTTAGTATAGGCATCGTGAATATTCATTCTTAGGGTTCTGTACCCAAAGGATAAAACGGGACCCTATTACTAAGACTCCGCTGTCCGTCTGTCTGTCCGTCTGTAACCAGGCTGTATCTCATGAACAGTGATAGTTCGGTAGATAGTTGCTGCTATAACAACAAACACTAAAAAAAAAGAATAACATAAATATTTAAGGGGGCTCCCATACAACAGACATGATTTTTTTGCCGTTTTTATAGATAATGGTGCGGAACCCTTCGTGCGCGAGTCCAACTCGCACTTGGCCGGTTTTTTTTAAGGATTATGGGAAATCATCAAATGACTTCTTCCACTCTGTGTGGAGCGGAAGGGCGCGTCAGACTCTTACTGACTAAAACTCAACCATGTTCCTCCTAAAGCCTTTTGCCGCGGTGACTCTTTCGAACAAATTCCTCAAAACAATGCTTGCCTACATGCAACTCTTGATTTGGAGACTTTAAAGTGATATTTTTTATTTTATTATATACAGGTTTATTAGAACAATAGTGAAATAGTATTTGTCTTCAAAATTTAAAAATGTTCATGTTTGTAATGATTTATCATTATGAGTTATCACAGACAAAATATTTTTCTCGAAAATTTTAAATGATTAAATTATGCTAATTATTCCAAAATTTGGAAGCGTGAAGTAATCAAGTAATACAATTCTATGCAATCCTCATCAACGCAATATGTCCTACCCTCAACACTCCAGCCGTTCATTACAATAATGACGTCAGCATATCGAATCATGACTATTGTCACAGTACATTGCCACTTAATAAATCCCAAACAGAATAAAGGAAACAAATTAAATGTTTAATTCAAACACACCAACTGGCTGCATTCGTTACACCATGTCAAAATGGTCGTTTTATAATAAACAATCAAACGCTGCTGCTAAAATAGATAAGCATCCTTATTGATCAGAATATTGAGTCCTATATAGAGTAACACACGATTGTGCAACTATAGTTCGAATTTCGATTTATAAACACTTCAAGGGCTGGATTACCCTATGGAAGAACGTCATAAGTTGCTTTGATATTTATACAACTATATGCTTTATTTTCACTTGTGCAATGTCGTTTATGCTACGCAAAACTATTTTTGCAATAGGGTTTGCACATTCAGATTTTGAAAGGATTCATATCCAGAGAAAGTCATAAACGAAAATGCATCCAAAATTAATAATAATAAGATTCATTTTGGGATTCTTATTAATACAATTGCAACAATACAACAGTTTTATACAAAACATATGCGCAATACTTGAATAGTATAAAAAGCTTATAAAATACAAAGGGTGTATGAATACAAATAATTGTATGTCATTGTGGTTAGAGTAAAAAGTTCGCCTTTATAATTGGGTACTTAGATTTGTTTCATTAAAACCATTATTTGTATTGTTAAAGCATATTACTGTTCAAGTGGTATTGAAGAGTTACTTGAATTATAAAACTTGTCAGATCGTTCTTTGTCGGATTTAGAACAAGCATAATTTCAAGTGGTTGTGGCGTTTACCTTTCATCTGGCTCATTATTTTCTGCATCGTCTTATAATTGGTCAATAGCTGAGTCTGTAGTAAAAGTTCTACACAGTTTGGCGTTTTTTTAAGTCGATGGATATAGTTCACCTCATTTTGTTTTAATTTTTGTTTCATTTTGTCTATGATCTTTAAGAGTCATTTCATCATCTTCCAGCTCTTGTCCCATGTTATTTGGGGTTGAAGAATTCTTAATTGTATAATAAAATAAATTATAATACAATGATACTAAAGTTTATTAACAAAGTTGCTAATTGGATGACTTAGTTCTAAAAGTAAACAAGTCCATTTTTATCGATTGTTGCTTCACCCGAAATTCCCAGCAACATGCACAGCTACCGGCGCATCAAGCTACCCAAAACTGAAAAAAAAAATCCAATCAACCCTCATTGGGATTTTTTTTTCAGTTTTTTTCTTTTGCGATAAAATTGAAAATCTATTAAAGAAATTTGACAGATTGGTGTATCTTGATGTACTTTTTTTTAAGTATGGGAATCATGAAATGACTTTTTCTGCTCTGGGTGGAGCGGAAGGGCGTGTCAGACTCTTACTGACTAAAACCCATCCGTGTTCCTTCTAAAGCCCTTTGCTTTCCAGGGCCGCGGTGACTCTTTCGAACAAATTCCGCAACCCTGGCAGGCTCTGGCCCTAGCGGGCCCCGTCCTCTTTGCTGACATCTCTTTGAGGCGCGCGTGAAACACAACGCGCCATCGACCCGGGCCTGGTGGTGATCGGACAGCGAGCCACCCAACGCTCGCCGTCCGAGTTTGATGTGCTGCTGCCCTACTATGACGTGCTAATGCCATCCAATTCTGATGATGTAAAAGGGATAGTGCTATTCGCTATGTATAGGTCCGTCTCCCTCTTAGAGCGGAATCATGATCGTTTTAAGACTTCATAGTAGAGCCCCTGGCGTCTGTACCTATCCTTCTTCCAATCTTTATCAATGTCAACAATATCATGAGGTTACCTTTGCTCAAATATTTCGTTGATCATACAGCTCAATTTAAACTTGATACAACATTAATATCTGCATTATTATTATTTTTTAATCAAATAACATTCGAAAAAAAACGCCAAACACCAAACATCGCTTCCCAAATCCAATATCCATATTCCATCCTGATCTGTTTACACTCAAATAATAATATTATCTTATTGTAAACAAGTAAACATGCTGACGCTGTAATTAGGAGTAATCCTGGCCAGACAAAGGCCACGTGGCCGGCACAAGGCTCTCGTTAGGCAGCCCGGAGGGAGAAGTGGCAAGGAGATAAATGTCTGTTAATTGTAGGTATTATTTATTTGATATTAAATTATAGGCCATGGATTTTGCTTTAATTGTAACAATCTGTTAATTTTTCCTTACAAACATGAATATTTCATTCACATGAACCTTTGGGAGCCACTATTTAATTGTCAAGGAGTCAGTTAGAAAGGCGAAGCTGAAGCTACCCATTTAAACTTTTAAATGGTCAGTAGATCTCTATGGAGAAGAATGATGAAGAACTTCTGTTAAACTGTCAAGTCTTTCAAAATTTTATTGAATGAAACGAGTAAACAAAAAAAAGGCTAAACGTATATTTTTATTCTAACCCTTGAAGCACTCAAAAATTTCGGATTAAGCTCTTACTTTTTTTTTAAATTTACAGCCCTCATGATAGCAAACTATTATAATAAAAACTCAATAATACTAACATGAACTTTCAAAAACCACAAATTATCCTTTATTTCCCAAAACAACAAAAACACAGCCAACCTATCAATTACTTTGAGTGGCCAAACACTCAATGTCACACATCACCGCACTTGCATTAATACGAGGACATCCCATTAAAACTATGCCCACCCTAACCACGAAACATGAATAAAAAACTTATATTCACCACAATTTTATCACTAAAAGCCCTTCAAAGCATTATCGACAATTTTACGCAAACTGTGAACAATTCAAACGAAAACAGAAAAAAAAGACTATACAACTCCAGATTTGTCTTTTTCGTATAATTTATTAGAAAGAGGCGTGGCCAAGAATTTTATTTGGCATAAAATTTATTATAGAAATGATATAAAAATGGATAATAAGTGGAACGCGTGGAAGATATTTAATGACCCGTCAAATGGTAGTCTCTCGTAGATACGGCAGATGTTTTTGCACGAGCCGATCGGGACTTTGTAAGGGACGTATTGTGGACATATTACGCTATTTATTGTTGATGAATTGTGAATTATTGATGCTACATCGTCGCATGAATGGGATCGAATCCCATGGTTATGGTATGAATTTTTGGTGATTTTGGTATAGGAATAAAATCGTTAATGTTAGATACTTTAGAAGCGTAGCGGCAAGATTACAAGATGTGTGCTTTTTGCATGTTGCTTGTTTATTCTTGTAGGTAGTATACATTATACTTAAGGTAGATTAAGGTTAGGTTAGAATATATGTCAAAAATGTTTTTCTTAAACTTTGAGTGCTTAGTTTAATTCAGTTCTATCCTTCAATAACATCACATCAAAATACTTAGTTTTTTTATTTTTTTTTATTTAATATGGGTTTGCTCTTGACTCTAGTCTAGGTCATAGATACCAGAGACAAAGTCGACGATGGAGCGAGCTTACCCAGAAGAAGCATTTCTGATGTTATAAGCAAATGTAAAGAGAATACCTGGGTATAGTACCAAACGATATTTAAATAAAAAACTTACAAACAATAGTCATAAGCATAACAGTTCGTAGGTTTATGAGTAATATGAGGATGATGAAGCCACTACAGTCATCATCTGCCTAGCCTTTTCACAATTAAATTGGGGTCAGCTTCCAGTCAAACTGGATTCAGCTGAATACCAGTATTTTACGTGGAGCGGCTGCCTACCAGACCTCCACAACCCATTAACTGGGTAACACGGTACTCATTGGTAAAACTGGTGTCAGATTTTCTGGCTTCCGACTATCCGTAACGACTGCCAAAGATCTACAAATGACAGCGGGGACCAACGGCTTAACGTGCTTTCCGAGGCACGGAGGAGTCTCGGTATGTTAAGATGGTCACCCATCCACAGACCAACCTCGATAATCGTTGCTTAACCTTGAAGATCGACCCGTGCGGCTATTATTATTTAGCCACGAGCTCCTACACAACAGTGTAGTGGCTTTATCATCCTCATCAAGAACCAACCTTGAATCGATTGATGGCTAATTATAATAAAATAGATATCCGCAACAATATTGATAAATAAAAACTTATAACTAATAGCGACGTATCATAATTTCATAGCCTAATTATTACTTTTTTTTTTTTTTAATATAAGTAACATTTTTTGGTTTTTGTAATCTTTTGGAATGTTTTCATAATGCACTCGTTACCGCATTCTGCCGTTTTGAATTTTTGAATATTGATTTTTCTTTTTATTTCTTAATCTTAATGTTTTAATGATAATTTTGATCTTTGATTCTAATTTCTATAATGATTTTGTCTTTTTTTATATACTTAATGTTTTGTTCTTTGTTTCTAATTTAGTTTTTGTATCCTCACGAGTAACGAATCTTGTTAAAACCTATGTTTAAGAAGCAATTTTTTACGTAAGTGCTGTGTTCGCCTGTAAGTGACTAATTCACCATAACTCAATGCATGTGTAATTTTTATTATGTTTATGTCTCTAATGAAGTGGTCGTTGGTGTACCTATCAAATAAAATAAAAAATAACAAGAGAATCCAAGTGTTCCAGATGTAAAACTTCCATAAGTATGAATATTACACGGTATATAATATTACGAGGATAAAGTTCTAATTTATTCAACCAACTTCTGTGAGTGCGGAAAAGTATGAAAATTCTTATCAAGTTTTCTCTGCCAGCTGTAAGTACTTCCTGGCTTTGTACCTTGGATAAACTTGAGTAATTTAAGTGGTTTTGGAAATACTTCGTTTTTATTCTCGATGAAATTAAAATATTTAATTATAAAGGGAAGCTAATGAACACATAAAGTGATCTTAAACATAACATAAGTTGACGACTGTTTGAAACCTTTATCAACTCCTAAATAAAACAAATCGCCAAAAAGATCTTCTTCTATTGAAAATCTTTATTAAATTATACTTGGCCCACCTGACCAAATTCATAAAACTTTGGACGTTTATAAGAAATCTTCTCAGAATTAACTTTTTGAAGCCATCTTTATCAATATCATTTCAGTTTGTTCATTTCCCGTTTAGCGTATCATTTATCTTCGAAAAAGTTTATTCGGGCGTAAAGTTTTCTTTCCTTGTCTCGTGTCAGCTTGAAAAGTATACCACCTTTTACCCAACAGCTGTCCAAAAGGTCATACACAACATATCAAACGCTAAATGCCCAAATAAAAATCGCTAAATTCATAGATAATCGTTCACCATAACTAATTCTTATTCTATTCATGAGTTTCACAAGTAGCACTCAGAATTTTATAATGGCGACAAAAGGTCTGACTTTGTCGAAGAAAAAGGCAGAGGCATGCGTGAAATTCCTTTCTACAATACATTATAACTATAATACGATAACTTGGTGTCAATTCTTTTGATAATGCAAGGGAATACAACCTTTATATCTTAGATGTAACTGCTAAAATTTGTGTAGTTTTTCAACAAGAATCTTGCAAACAAGATGAATTTACAATCAATGATATCAGAAAGGAATGTAACACCAAAGTTATAAGACCGAAAATCGATGCAATTTCGAACCAAATACGCAATTGAAACTTGGTAGAAACTAACAATGGTAACTTTGGAGCCGATTTGTCGCCGATGTCAAATGATTGCTTGAATGAACGGAGTCTGAATGAATGGAAGAATGAATAGGAGTTATAGGCGGCAGTTATGCAATCAATTAGAGGGGGCGGTACCCCGTAAGTCTCCCTTTAGGAACCCAACACCCTGAGGTGTTTGGTGGCCCCGAAACCAAGAAAGTTTAAATTGAATTTATAATTTTTACAAACTGATAAAGAGTTTTTGGCTGCTTTTATAAAATTTTGTCTTTGTTGAGAAGGGAACGGTGTTACAGATAAAATAATTTCAAGTTTATTAAAATAGTCAAGTCATTATGGCGAATAGCTTTTGGTATAATTTTCGACTACGTAACGATAAGTATTAATTTAATGTTTGACTTTATTAATTTTACATTGAGTGTTAGAGCTGTCGTAAAGAACTTAGGTCGTAAGTACTTCAGGTGTCATTCACTCCTTAGTTTGAAACTGAGAGCCTCGATATCTAGGCACCTATTTCGTTTAGCACCTGGATCAATTTTCCTAAAAGGCTATTCGGCCTATCTGTGCCACTTTACTCTTGATCTCATTAAGATATTTTATTCATTTCAAGAATAATAGTTTCGAGAGCCTGGTTTAGAACAATGGCTTTTAGGCGTTAGAAATTTATGATCCCTGTGTAACCTTTTCTTTTTAATAAAACTGTTCTAAATGGTGTTCTTTTTTTTCTGGGCGGATGATAGAAGTAAGTAGATGTCTGCCCTTGTAGATGTATATGTCTAGCAGTATAGAGGCAGTAATTTCTTTCAAAATATTTTACATAAGTCATTCTATTTCTCATGAATACGATTTCGGACTGATTTTTCAATAATCAACAAACATTTATCCGAAGTTTGTATTTATATGACGGTTTGAAAGCTTTCCGAAAGGAAACATTGTGCCAAACTGCCATATTTTTATTCAAGACAAAAGTTATCAGACAAATGAAAACTCAGCTCTTAACTGATTTGGTAACAATCCATAAGACATAATTATAATTGATATAAAATATTTTTTTAACAACATTCTCAACTCGCTCCCGCCTCCGCTTCGCTATCCGCCATCTTCGTACCTCCACAATATTCACACATCTTTGACAAAGCCCGCGCACACGAGTCAAAGATACCGCTACCTAAACACGGCGACATTTTACACCTGAATAACGCCACACAATATTTTAGAACACATTCAGAACCCAAATGAATGGGTCCATGTCTCACACTTAGAAGGACCATGAATGAATGGAATTTTGTCAAGTGACCGTATCTAAGGACCAAAATTGTAATAGTAGGTTCATATACTTACTCTTTATGAATGAAGATCGATTTGTAGTTGAAAAAAAATACTAGTGAATGCAGCAATGGCAGTAATAGATGGTATATTATTTCTTTTGGCATGTTAGTCTTGTGATAGTCCCGACAATTGTAGATCAAATGTTCGTGAATATTATGTAGAAGAATAAGCGATTGCAAATTTGCGTTGGCAAATAAAGTATTTGACGTCAATTGAATTCAGTACTCGTATTCTAAAGGTCATTCGGTTCAAATGTACTTGCTTTCAATGTACATTCAGCTACGAATGAGAAGCATTTCTTACCGAAGTCAGTGTTTCCTGAAAGCAAGCTGGTTTTTATTTTAAGTTCTTCTAGAGAATTCAAAGGTTGTGTGGTCCAATCGCGGTCAGCGATAAGACCCCTATTGTACCCTAAAATTAAGATTTTTGCAAAACAACAGGGTGCTTAGTTTTTATTTTAATTCCGACCGATCGACATTGGAATTGTGACGTTTTGTACTCTTGAGTTCGACGCTTGCGCCAAATTGAAGTGAAATTGAGTGTCTATTTTGAGGAACTAAATGGGATCGGAATCGGGCTTGGCGTGCCGTAAACGCTACTATTGAGTTTCTTTTAACATTTTATCATAATAAGTCGAACAAAACCATTATATTGCGACCCGTTTCATAGCCAACTTCACGTGTAACAAAACAATCGCGGGGCAATCCCAATCCAATGTTTTTCAAAATTGTTTTCAAGAGTAAACGTGTCACGTGACTTCAAAATTAACATTGGAATCGGATTGGCCTTAGATTGAAATTAAAATTAGTTTGAAGAGTAAGTTGTACACATATTTAGGTGTAGCATAAACAATATTTTTTTCAATATCCCTGAGGTTCTCTAAACCGAGAGTGAATAGGTTACTTCTAGGCAAGCGTGACCACATCATCGCTTACCATCAGGTGAGATAGTGGTCAAACGTAGGCCTATCAATCTTATACCAGAAATTATGGAGGGAGATTTTTATATGTAGGGGTTTTTTGTCTTACTTAACTTCTTGGCTAGAGATGGAAAAATAAACGAGGAAGGCCGGAGAAGCGCTGGGAGGATATATTTAAAGAATGATGTGGACCAGACTGAAGGAGAAAAGCTAGAGATAGGGAAAATGGAGAAAGTTGGGGAGGCCTACGCTGAAGAGGCGACTTCCATAAATAATAAGTTTTATATGCATGCCAAACATTCATAATAATAATTTAATATTTATATTAACATTTTAAACTATATTTGCATACAAGCACATGGCAACGATACAATTACAAATTTGAATTTAATTAAAATTGAAATTAATAAACAATTACAATAATGTAAATAAAATCGTATAATTATATACCAATAATGTGAATTATATGCTTAATTCTTTGTACGTATTTATGGTAGAACAAAGGCTTTTTATTTTATTAATTTTATTTTATAATTTCTTGGAGACTTGCAACTACTTGTAAACAATGTCGTGAGTGTGCTGAGTAGACAATTATTGTATAAAACACTCGTAAGTATGTCATAATCTTAAAAAGTTGTAATGCTCATAATATAAGAAATAAATATTGGCAATGTAGTGGAAAAAATAATATATTTGCAGGTATACTTAATGTACAGTTTTATTTCTAGTGAAAAAGAAACAGTATCTCTCAAAATCGATTCGATAACACTCAAACCCTCCCATAATCTCATTTATTCGCACTATCATCAAATAACACCATTTAATACTAACGGCATCCCGGCTTCCTGTCATAATAAAATACAGGAAGTGACGTCAAATGTGTCCGGCACGCGGCACTGGCGTCGCTCAGCCGGAAGTGCGTCGCAGTTCAATTTGCCGCCATATTTAAAATTAATAGGGAAATTTAACAGACCATTGGTATTTCCCAACGTTTGTTTTAATAGGAAACGGTTATTTGATTACAACTTTAGAATGTGTTTTGAGGTTCTGGTCGAATGGGATTGTAATTTGGTGGTATTGTAGGGCTATTATAGCGTTTTTTTCTGATTACGATGGGTGGGAAGATAACCAACTTGTAATGAAGTGTTTTTGTTAGTGCTTCTGGAATTCGTACATGACTTACTTTGTATGTCTTTATATGTATGAGTTCTTTACAATGCATAAGTGCCTGTAAATATTTTCGTTTATTAAATGCTTTCAGCTTGATTTTGGTTCAAAACAGTTTAAGCCAGTTTAGTCCTGCTTATACTGGTTTAGCCACCCACTGAATTTCAGTTTAAGGGTGCGATTCCACCAGTGATGCGTAGCGAGGGATTTGTTTTTAAGAACCAATAGAATCGCTTCATTTACCTATCCTCAAACACGTTCCTCACTACACATCCTCGCACATCTCTAGTGGAAACGCAGCCTAAGGGTACCCAATGTTCATGTCACATTATAAGATACATTATCCAAAAAATGCCCAAAAAGTAGGTTATTATGATACGATAAAGAGTTCAATTAACACCAATATGATCAAAAATTTATGAATGATCTTCACGTTCATTCACACACATTATACCCAAAACTAAAAATACTATTCAAAACTCACTCTCTGCCATCGAAATCCTTTTCACGAAATACAACCACGAAGTCAACCCTTTGAATGCTTCCGTCACACTGTATTCAAAAACTTATAAAACCAACACAATCGGTCCAAAGGACCGGAAGGGACTGTCCGGTTAACCCTTCACTTATTTGTATCCGAACACAAACCTGTCAATGTTCAGTTTATGTATCTATTCGGATACAGTTTTTGCAATGCAAACTTTGGATTTTTTTTTCATGAATATCTTTAGAATTTTTGTGTGGAAGGACCACAAATATCTGATAGTAACAAAGACAAAGGAGGATTTTCAATTTATTTTTGGCATATATTTTTACGAACTAAAAACCATACCTTATTGGTGACGTTCTTTGGAAATGTGCGTGGTATTAACAACGGCATGATGTTTTTGTTTGTGTGGTGCGTGGTATTCACTCCAATGGCGTAACTCATAAAATAACATGTCCTTTCACAATCAAAAGGAACTGCAAATCCATTGCTTAATATTTTAAACATTTGTCTAAATTAACATGAGCAATGTATACGGTTGCTACGTCAAAATGAAAGCATATGCGATCATTAATTTTTTTAAACGCATTTTAGCTGCTGAACTTAATAGAAGAGATGTAAGGTAGGTATATAAGAATGTTCAGCACGCCGAATTCTGTAGTTTCTGCCTACCCCATGGGACGTCGTCGTGAGTTAAAGCATGTGTTTCTTCTGATCTATGACACCTCTCTTTGTTCGTACGTAGACAAAACTTTAGTAACTACATTTCGCGGATCACAAAGTTAAGGAAAATAAGTCAAGTTAAGGAGGCCATCACTCAACGAGATCGCAATTCGAAGATCAATGTCTTGGGCGAAAATGGATGAGTTTGAGTCAAGGCTTTAACGAAAAAACAGATAAAGTTACTATTGTCTGCTGAACAATCGGGCTAAACAATTGGCAAGCAAACATTTTGGAAGAACATTATATTGGAAAGTAAATACTTTGGTTACAACAAAATACCTTCTGACATATTAGAACTAAATGAAAGAAAATTTAAAACTCATGTAAAAAGTACACTTTGTGAACAAGCATATTACAAATTAGAAGATTACATTCAGGATAAGAATGCTTGGAAACATGCTGGTCCTGCTCCATAGGACAATCAAGGGTGAAGGTCAAACTGGTTGATTTATGTACATATTAACTTTATAGATATACTGTTTCTTTTTTTGTGTTTTTATTTTTCTGTTGACTCACACACTGTTGTTTAATTAATGGTTCCAATGTTTGTAAATATGTGAGTACCATTTACCTAAATTTCTTTAGGAAATTAATTAGTTTACCTCTGCTGGTGATACTTTGTTCTTATAAGTAGCATACTCTGGGTGCATCGTCCTCACATAATATTAAATTAATTTTTGTGTACCAAATTTTGTAAAATCATTATTTGAAAAGAGTAACTATGGAGTTTCTTGTCCGTTCTTCTCCATAAGAATCTACCTTTCCGAATGGACAGTAGAGTCACTTTATTAATGTAACATTATTATTTTACTGAACTGTAAACGATGACGTTCAAAAGTGCCGTTTAATGGCCTAATTGAAATAAACGTTTTGACTTTTGACTTTTTTGACAATCAGATACAATGTAGGTGCTATAAAATGGTATGAGTATCTCTGTGTTCTGACGCAGGAAGTTAAATACATATAAATGTACAATAAAGTTATTTATTTACAATAATAGGTACTGAACAATCTTTTTAGCGTGTCGGTGGCAAATACAGTTATCAAATATTATGCTTGGCCCAGTACTCAGCAACGGCAACACCGTTCGCTGACGCAGTCATAAGGTCTTCACATGTACATGTGACAGGGCATGCGGCGCAAGACGAGAGGTGCCCATAGACTGCAGAGCAACGCCACACAAACACTGATCGGAGCCATCCACGAGAACCTCCATTTGAGGAGATTGCTACTGAATAATCTTATTAGGTAATTATACATATTCTGCAGACTCTATCTCTTGGTTTCCGTGGCCTAAGTATACCACAAGAATAGTGCGTTTGTCTGGGAAAAAGACGTAGCTTACGGACTCAATTTTTATTTTCTTTTAATATTTTATTAGGGATAACAAACACCAGTACACAATACAATAATCCTAACTCTTATTCAAGAGGAGTCGCATATACACTATTCACGACGATATTCACAAATATTATACAAAATATCTATAATGTAGCTTTTCCCAGTGAAATATATTTTTAAATCGTATCAGTAGCTGCATAGATAACCTTGTAATTTAAGAAAATATACGAGATTCTTCAAGAATTTATATTTTTTTTACTCCAAAAATTTCCTAAAAAACCCAAACTTGATAAAAATAAAGCAAAGACCGTTAAAAACAGAAAACCTCTCACCACAAAATAAACTCTATACCTAAAGAAAACGTAGAAAAGTGTTAGTACAAAAACACCAAACAAAAACCTAGCACTTCACTCCGGTGACCATGCAGCGACTACTTTACGGACATTCCCAAAACTAATAAAACTGGTCCCCTTAGCCCCCAACAATGACAATGCAATAACAGGGCCGAGTGCGCAGAACTAATCGTGTTTTGGCGTGGAACATCAGCTATTTCATTACGGCCCCTCTACGTATGGTGGAGATTTGATATGGCATTTGATTACCATACGTTTTCGGGCTTGAAGTTTGAAGTAATAATAATGTTGACATGCAGTTTTGGTGTTGGATTGGCAGTTCATTAGGTTAGTGTGTAGTCAAAAAAAAATAACATTAATTTCGCCCGCGGTTACCGTAGTAAGCAAAGGAACTATTCTTTCAGCTATGACACGGGCGGCAAAGCGTTTCATTGATGTGTTTTTAATTTTAAACATAATTATTTGATATTTTTAATGGAGTAAAATGTTTTATGCAATAATATGGTATTTTTATTTATGTTTACGTAGCAACTACAAATAAATAAACTAAACCAACCTTACAAAAAACTGGAATATGGCATCCAAAAATTTGTCCTCAACGCTGTCAGCTGGTAATGTGCCCAAGAGACTGGCGGGATTGCCACGTTGAATTGCAATACTTAGCCCCTGGCCAAAGTAAAAGCCAGCTCTTGGGTCACGGAAAGCTACAACCAGCCGTTTCGAAATTAATATAATCCAATAATAAATAAAACATATGATGATTACTCAGTAAAGTGGTCAAACGTACAATTTTGACGAGAAAATCATGAACAATAATCATCTCTCAACAAAACAAAACACCTCAGCTGCAGGTGTTCATTATGTTAGTCACAATATTCCTTTGATATCCAATCAAACAGTTCAGTATCTACTAATCAACCCTGTCAAGGGACCTAATAATCCTGCACTGGCTAAACTACAAAGCAAACAGGCACCTATCAACACCACTCAACGACCAGGACAATCCCTTAAGTCAAAGCGAGACTAATTGATATTTTACAACAAACATTGTCACCCTTTCGTCCGTATTTATTTACAGACACGTGTGGACACCCTAGTACTAATGATACTCGTAGCTAATGCGAAGTTTATACAGTGAAGCAAAGAGAGAATTAATTTAGTTTTTATTAAATGAAAGTTTTCACGGTGATGTAGATGCAGCTGAACAATAATGTTGCATGCTTTAAAAAGTTAAGCTTAAATGTAACTTCATAATTATAAGAAGATATTATCTACTACTAATTCTGCTACTACGAGTGACATTCATTATCATCATAAATCATTAATGTTTATTTGCAAGAAAATACATAAAAATCGCAAGGAAATATCTTATATCCTAAAAGTTATTGTATTCTGCCTGCAAGTAAGCCTGCAAATTATTAACTAATATATATTTATGTCATTCTTATTATCTTGCAATTAAAATTATTATTACAATTATTATAAAGCATTGCTAAGAAAGCAACCACGATTTTGTAATAATGTATACAAATTGTAGTAAGTATTTTTTTCACTCTTTTTATAGAAATATGACGTAGCCCTTTGGCTAGCAGTGAAACAGTAGACAAGTTAAAAAATATATATATATTAAAACCTACAGACTTTCCGACAGTCAACACCAAAAACAAATAAGAAAATCTTTACAAACAATGTAGCATTAATAAGATCATAAGAATCATACCTACTTTAATAATAAACTGCACCCAAAAGGACCAAAAGTAATAGATCAAATAATTCCCCAAGTGTATGTTAGCGAAGATCTAATATCTTGAACTTGAACGATAAATCATAAAAATACATTCTGTATCGCCGCCCAGGGAATACTAAGGGACTCGTTTGCAAGTCTAATGGTTAAAAATATTAATTAACTACGAACTTGGGATGTCTTTGGGTGCAGTCTGCGCTGAAAGATTTTATCAATACAGTAGAAAAATGGAAAAATATTAATCAAGAATAAAAAGAAATAATGAACATTTTTCTTAGTAAAACGGCTAACATTTTTACAATGTGACTTTGTAGGCATAGAGCTGTGGGCCCGCTAGGGCCAGAGTCACCGCGGCCCTGGAACGCAAAAGGCTTAAGAAGGAACACGGATGGGTTTTTGTCAGTAAGAATCTGACACGCCCTTCCACTCCGAGCGAGAGGAAGAAGTCATTTGATGACTCTAACCTTAAAAAAAAAGGTATAGAGCTATACATAAGATGTACCACCTGACGTATGCAATCGTATTGGGTCCATAATTAATTGTTTTCTTGTCTTCCTTACTTCATCATCATCGTCATCCAGAGCCCGACTTCACCAACTGCTGGGCATTAGCCGCTCTTCTTCCCCTCACCCACGCTCCTGACCTACCCCCATCCTGGTTCCACCCGTGATGACAAAACTGTCGTCTGCCCATCTCGCTGCCGGACAACCAACATTCCTTCTACGCGTCCTAGGACGCCTTTCAGTCACTACTTTACTGCACCTGTCGTCACAGCACCTTGCCATGTGTTCAGCCCAACTCTTTTTGAGTTATTATCTCGATAATATAGGAGACTTTCGTACGTTTTCGGATGCCATGATGTTTTCGGATGATTTAAAGTCAGTCTAGTAGCTTTATGCCAAGCATAGCACACTCCACACAACTATAAAAAAATGTTTATTTCATCGAATTATGTGAGTAGCAACACAACATTAGAACCTCTCTTTTCTGCTCTTCTTATATGCAGTAACGGTACAAAAATTTAGGAACTAGTGACAATTTAAAGTACATGTTTCCATTAATTAAAATAAACAAAGTTACTACAAGAATAACGAATAACACAATCCACTTTTGTTCCAAAAAAGTAAAAGCAAAAGACCTTGAAATGCGTCGGTCTGTCTCCAGACCAACCTTGATATAAATATACCTACTTAAACCAGAGTTGCCCAAGGTTATTTATAATGTGATCATCCTATTTTAAGCCAAAGCTTAAAATAATAAAATAGCCAGGATTATTTTACCTTGTTATTATATTATTATATACACTATACATTCTTAAAAGTAGGCAAATAAATTGAACCTCTTGCTTGAAGTTCATGTGAGTCTACTTTGTAACCCCTGGTTGTTTATTACAAAGGGCTTCAGAAGTTCGAACATAAATATCAATTTATACCACAGATACAATTTATAGGAAATCTTGTGAACTCAACAGAACCCCTAAGTCGACCTACTGACTGAAAATATTATATTGTACCTACTGGTTTAGAAATCATCAATACAGATATTATTGGATTATAAATCAGTTGTTGTTGATTTTCTCCTATATATACGTGACTAGAAAAACCAAGAGATATTTTAAATTTGGAACGTTGATAATTAAGTACACGTACATATTGGTTTTATAGTTCAATCAACCAATGTAAAAACACAGCAAAAATAACCCTTTTCTACTGCCACTTCTAAATCTTATTCAATCACAATAAAAACGTTTAACGTTTTGATTCCAGCTTAACCTACACAACCGTCTCAATTACTAACATAATTGATTCATTCAATTACTAACATGAACGACATTATTGACTCAATCAATTACTAACAAAAACGACATAATTGATTCATTGTTCCATTCCTAAATCAAAATTCAAAGGTTACCAAAACTTTGTCACCTAAGTAGCTAACCAATATAATAAACAAAAAAAGCACTCCATCAAAGAAAGGGCACAAAAGACCTGAAGCATAAAGCGATGTTATAAAAAACGTCGGCGCTGCACAAAGCGTAAAAGCGCTTCATGTATTTATTGGTAAAAAGATTTGTACAATAGCGAATAGCATTTGTGATTGCATTTTGTGGCGAGCTCTCAATTGTTGGTGTGTGGTGTAAGGTATTAACGTTTTGTGGTTAAGGGTGCGCTCTTTCACAAGTTCTAACACATCGCACCCCTTAGTAATCGATATGAAAGTAAATCAACATGGAACATGAAGATTTGATGAAGTACTATTTCCAAAGATCAATAACTTACAAGTACATAGTTGCTAGAAGTTAAAACTGTCATTCAAAACGACATAAAGCGTAAATATTAGTTGCTAGAAGTTAAAACTGTCATTCAAAACGACATAAAGCGTTAATTACCAGGTGTGTTGTACGTATTTGTAGAAGGAAATAAAATCAGGAGCCGTTCTGTGGCGCGTAATAATTTTAGTGCGAGTAAGAGACGTTACAATACATTACTGTTAGCTCGGTCCCCTTTTTCCAATAGAATCATGATAACTTTAAATCACACACAAAAAACATGTTTTTGAAACTAGACTGCAGAGGAGAGAGTCTAGACTTTTTTTTATGAAAAAAATAAATGCTAGCTTACAGCGGTCTGTAAGTCATTGAAAACTGACTCAGTATTCTTATCCCTTGCACCACACCCCAACTCAATACTCAGCGATTTGTCAGCTTCACTAGCCACTTAGCAAGAAATCTTTGTACGTACTTTGTACTGCAATTAATACGTGCTTGTAGCACAAGTGTCGTGAGAAAAATACGCTACCTACCATTGAACTTGCCTTTAGTCGGAGGCTGAATATTGCGCTTTAGTTATTGATAGGGTTCATTAATAGAAAACTTTGAAATCTTGAGTAATTTTGATTGCGATGTTGTTTAGATTTTTGGTTGGAGTCTAATTGATTGAAAAAACACACTTTGTGGACTTATTAAAATGATTTTAAGGAGTGTCCGTGGAGTTTCTTGCACGTTCTTCTTCATATAGATCTGCGCTTTGGAACGTGCAAATAGCTTCATGTTTTTGACGGACTGACTTTGACAAGTACCTGATAATGGTTTATTTGAAATAAATGCTTTGACTTTGACCTTGACTTTGAAGATTAAAGCTCTCACAGATAGATACGACGCGACAACGAAGCGATGTTCATTTTGATAGAAATTTTTGCCACTGTAGGCTTTCATTTTAGTAGGGTAAAATTTAAATGACAAATGGTCTTCGTAATATTGCCTCGTTCCGGAGTTGCGTCTGTTTATGGGAGAGTCGAATATATTAATTAATAAATACACATTACCGCCTAACGCGTAATGTGTTATTTAGCAGTTTAATTTCATTTTGAATTAAAAGATCAGCCAAAACTCTAAATTTATGCATAATGTAATAGTTAAAAATAACTTAAACAGCTTCTGAAATCAGGGTACGTCGAGTGTTTTATAATTTGCAACACATTGTGTTATGTGACAGCAACTGAGGTCGTTCATTTTCATATTATCCATACAAAAGTAAGTTCCATATGTTTTTAGGTTTCCGTACCTCAGTCGGCAAAAACGGAACCCTTATCGGATCACACTTTGCTGCCCGTCTGTCTGTCTGTCAAGACCCTTTCTCAGGAAAGCGTAAAGGAATCAAGCTGAAATTAACTCCAAATGTTCAAAACAGCTACCTCTTGGAGCAGTGAAAAAACCAAACTTCTAAGTCAACGCAATCTGAAGATAACGCCGTTTAAGCTCCGTGTATGGCGCATTATTTGACGCTCGCAAGGGAATCAAACCCTATAGGGTACTTCCCATTGACCCACAATCCTGAAAATTTCTAAGAAGATAGATAGATCTTACAGTATAAATACAGGAAAAAGTCCGAAAATAGGGAATTTGTTCTTTTATAACGTACAAAAACTTATATTTTTGGTTGAAAAAATGACCGTGACGTACATTGATGTATCCGTAGGTAATGTACTCGTATACTCAAAAAAAAAACTCGCACTTGTCCAGGTTTTTTATTGTGCTTTCATTTAAAGATTTCCACGAAACCTTGTGGTATCGTTTTTAAAACCTTTCTATTTAAGTCACTACTATTGAATCACCGATTGAAGAATAGAATCAACATAAAATTAATTTTCTTTCAATGAAATTCTGGGACTAACAGAAAACTTAAACAATAAATTATAGGAAAGCAATTTAAAGTTATGTGACTTTAAATTAAAATAACGGTGAAAGTTGAAAGGTAAACCGTTAACAAAATTGTTGTCTAATTTAGGTGAAATATTGCTATAATTAAAATAACTTCAATTTCAATCAAGTTTACTTCGAAGTTTTGTAAACAACGGTTTGATTTGTTTCTATTAAATTGTGTTCAGATGTTTGTTGGACCGGTTAGTTCTGTAGCCTGACGTCAAATGCCATTCAATTCCGATGATGTAAAAGGGATAGGGCTCTTCGCTATGTATTGCTCCGTCTCCCTCTTAGAGCGGAATCATGATCGTTTTAAGACTTCATAGTACTGGAATGTTTAACGTAACGGAGGCACATTACACCTCAAAAATAAACAAACTGCACTCAGGTCGGTCGCAGCAAAGACAATTTCCGAATGGGGTTTCTCGGGAAAACAAGAAACCCCCTTTGGAAATTGTCTTTATTTTCCAACCTTTAGTTGACCCGGTACAAATTTGATACCGTTTTTTTGTTGCTAGCAGGGACCAAATATCAAGGAGAAAATGTAAACGTTAAACTATGTTAATCTAAAAATAAACTTACAGCTGATTTTTTTTTGTAATCAAATGTGTAAAATCAATTTGCATAATGATATTTTTGAGGGGAATTGAAATTTTAATCGTTCGCGGACCATATTCTAGCCCTTGTGGACCACCAGTGGTGCGCGGACCACAGGTTGGGAACCACTGGTCTACGGTGATCATGTGGCGTCGCTGCATATACCAATGCCCATCTTTTATCTTGCGGCGCATCACCTAGTCACCTGCACACGTGAGGGCCTAATAATTACGTCAGCAAACGGTATTACTGTGGAAAACAATTTAACGATAGGAACGAGTAGAGTACATTTCTTATCGATACGCTGAGAGAATTATACTAGAATAGAGGAGCTCGTGGCTAAATAATAACAGCCGCATAGGTCGATCTTTAAGGTTAAGCAACGCTTGCCGAGGTTGGTCTGTGGATGGGGGTCACCCATCTTAACATACCGAGACTCCTCCGTGCCTCGGAAAGCACGTTAAGCCGTTGGTCCCGGCTGTCATTTGTAGATCTTTGGCAGTCGTTA
Source organism: Mamestra brassicae (assembly GCA_905163435.1). NCBI lineage: Eukaryota > Metazoa > Arthropoda > Insecta > Lepidoptera > Noctuidae > Mamestra > Mamestra brassicae. The sequence goes on along the minus strand of LR991000.1, from coordinate 17,913,539 downwards.
CGGATAGTCAGAAGCCAGATAATCTGACACCAGTCTTGCCAAGGAGTACCGTGTTACCCAGTTAATGGGTTGTGGAGGTCTGGTAGGCAGCCGCTCAACGTAAAATACTGGTATTCAGCTGAATCCGGTTTGACTGGAAGCCGCCGCAATATAATTGGGAAAAGGCTAGGCAGATGATGACGCTTAGAGAATTGGGTAAGAAGTAAGTTAGTCAATAACTTTGAGTCAAATACTTACTTACGGCCGGTCTCAATAACGTATCTACCTTAAACCAATTGTCAAATTAGCTACTATTGGTAGATTTGTCAACGTGTATGTTATTAGTCAACTTGGAGAGCTCTACACCCATTACACAAATTCAATCTTAGCTTGGGGGTCGTATTTGACTGGCCTGGTGGTCGAGTGGTTAGTGACCCTGACTGCTAAACCGGAGGTCGTGGGTTCGATTCCCACCCAGGACAAATCTTTGTGTGATGAGAATGTTCATTTGTTCTGTGTCTGGGTGTAATTTGTCTATATATGTATGTATTTAGAAATATATAAGTATGTTTATCAGTTGTCTGGTTGCCATAGCACAGGCTCTGCCTAGTTTGGGATCAGATGACCGTGTGTGAGTTGTCCCAAGATATTATTAATTTACAATTTATCACATTTATATTTTACGAAACCAACTTGTGACTCATGTATTTATAAGTTGTAGAACTGGAAATAAAGATTTTATTTATTTAAAGAGATAATTTTATTTTTTATCATTAGTAAAAATACATTTTTTTTTATTTGAGGTGAGTTTGCTCTTGACTCTAGTCTAGGTCATAGATGACAGAGACAAAGTCGACAATGGAGCGAGCTTACCCAGAAGAAGCCTGCTCACTCTAATTTTGAAGAGTTTAGAGTTGTGTGCGTTCGGAAACACAGCCGCTGGCAGAGAGTTCCACTCCTTTGCCGTGCGCATTATAAAAAACGTTTGGAAATGTTTAGTGCGAATTGGTAGAACATGTACTATTTAAATCGATCAAATACTAAATTGGGTATAACAGACTTCGTTTGGTTTCCTTCCCAGGGGTTATTTTACCCCTTCCTTCAACTAACAAAGTTGTTCGTTGTAGGCATACGCAACAAACTGAAATTATATACCGCTGCAATAATACGAGTAGATACGCGTGCCCTGTAATAATGTCGGTGCAACGCTAAAAGCTTTCCCGGCTGGTTTTTATTAACTTAATAACATTGCTGTTATTGTGTTATACTTGAATCATTTATTGAATAGTGTTGTACCCGTTTTATTCTGTGTTTTAACTTGATAATTTTTGTGCCAGGCAGGGACTGATGTTATCTACCCATAAACATTGTACATATTTCCAGTTTACGTTCTCTTATAATCAGATCCGCAGAATTAGCTATTTTCATATCTAAATTGTATGTCTAAATTCGGGAGTTGAAGCCTTTTTGGTCAATGTCAGGATGTTTTTAAGTGGAAATAATTATAATTATTTATTTAGCTAGCTAGTTTTCAGCCTTACTTGATGCAGCTCAATATTCTTTTTTTAATCTGATTCTATCTGGCTGTCAATAATTATTTTGAGCTGAAAGAAATAAGGAGAAACCAAAAAGGATAAAAAAAAACAAAAAATGTAAATTTTAAAAAACGAACACAAACTGAATTAAAAAATAAAAAGCCCACCTACCCTTTCTGCTATAACCCAATGGCTCGTGTCCATTAACTTTCGCTTTGATCTCAAAATTTACCATAGCATGGGAGTGACTTTTGCTTTTTTTTTTAAATTGCACCCCTCTCTTATTTTCCGTTAAAAGCTATATTAAAGTCAGATGTTTTAATCGTGTTTAATGGAACGGAGTAATATGATACACTTTGTTTTGATACAGTTGATAATATCGCTGTAATAATAATGTAAACTTTGTAGCCACAAACTTTTTTATAGGCTGGTTGCAATATATCTATTGATAAGATTATTTTATTTTAAAGTTCATCTATATTTTTTCTATTCCGTTTGATTAGCTTGAGAATAAATAAATCTCCTCAACGTAACGATTTTACCGTAGAAGATGCTTTGTTTTATATATTGTTGTGAAATAACAAAATTATTATCAATGTATCAACTTGCATACGAAGACAGGTGCTTAAACAAAACGAGAAAGATCCTTAAAAATATTGATAGTTATGGACGAGGACGGATCAAAGTTGGAAATGAAGACCCAGTTTTATTTATTATCATGTGAAACAGAAACCAGTATCAAATATACATTTTATCGTTCGTAGCCTATTTTCTAGGAATTGTTCAGGGTAGGTATATCACTATAGTAGGCGCCAGATAAATGTGGAATAAAGTATATTGACCTTTCCCTAATAACTGTTCATAGGTACCTGAACAATTAAATATGAATCGTTTTTCATTATTAGACAATGTTAAGGATCACGAGAGATGATGATTCGGGACAGCTTTGTGTCATTAATTCCGTTTTTCAAATTAAAAATGTCAATAATTGGAGGTGGGTCAATGACCGTTATTCCACGATTATCTGGCGCCTACTATAACCGATAGTATAATTTTCTAATACTTAGTGAAAGAATTTTCAGAAATAAATCAATACCTCATGTTTCATACCTCAAAAATAGCCCTTTTTTTTCTTCAAATCCCCACGCTTCTGTGCCAGCCTCATTTAAGTTCTACCCGCGATGGCAACAGTGTCGTCTACCCATCTCGCTGCCCGACGACCTGTAGCGGCATCAATGCCACCAAATGAAAAACTAAGAAGCGAAATTTGTACAGCAACAAAAAGAACCGCAGCGCCATCTACGACGAACTAACAACGAAATCCTGCATCGCGCAAGCAAAGTTCTCTGTGCGATTTGAACATATACAACAGTCCGAATATCTACCATCGGGCAGCTGCCCACCAGACACAACAACCATCTGGTCGGAGGATCCTCCCATTTCCAGTGGAGGTATGCGGGACTTTACTCTCTGTATCGCATACCTCTATAGACCGACACTCTTTTCTCAGTTTGCGGACACCTCTTGGTCATCGCTTTCAATACCTAGAGATTACAAATGAACAACACCTTTAACTCTTCACAAAAAAGCCTCAACATGTAACATTATAACAACAGCACATGAACGAGTTCCCCGTCTGTTCGCTGTACTCGGTAGTTTGAGTCTAAACAAAATTACGAACAAGTTGGACGGTGAGATGGATCACCGTCTTATCTGCCGCCGCCGCGCGCTGCTCATCAATCCTGCCGTGTCTTGTGTTTATTATATCGTGTACGTGTTGCTGACGAAGTTTAGAGAAGTGTAGATTTGAAAATGTTCTATAAACACATATTATATTTCCCGTCTATAATTTCGTCAATCGGCAAAGGCGATGAAGCGAGCTGTCTTCGGTCGACAGAGAAAGTAAGTTCATCAGTTACAGCACTTTTGACGTGAATCCAAATATGTTTAACTTTGTAAAAAAAAATGTTGCCAAAAAAAAATGCACAATCTCGAGAAATGCCTCGGTGACAGACGGACATAGTGATCTTTTAAAAGTTCGACGAATTCAGATCGAATCAGCGAGTCGGTTTTAGTCGGCTATAATATTGTCTTCTAACCCTTAAACAAATTATTATTTTTCTTTTCAGGAAATAGCTAGGAATATCAACGTTAACCCGATAGGTACTCCTTGGTCGAATACATCTCTAAGTTATTTTTTATGTTCCTTAAAGAATACTTCTTGATTGATTGTATTGACTTAAAAGAATTAATCCTTCAAAAAGCTGCTCAGAATTTCCGAAGATTGTCTTGCGTTCGAACTTGTACTGCAACATCACATTAAGTGTTTAGTATTGAGGTGATGTTGGTATAATTTCCGAGTTAAACTGGGTCAATGTTGTCAATTCATAATATAGTGCTCAATAAATCAATCTCGGCAATCTCAGCCCTATTTTGGACACGAGTAACTAAATCTTTTATATTCAGGATAATGATGAAAAGTGCTAAAAACATAAACAAAAGTGTATCGGTCAAAATTAACTAAAAAGCGACGAACGCCTGAAATCGATGTAACTATCTCTGTTACATCGATTTCAGACGCTCGTTGCTAAATAACAAAAGCCGCAGGGGTAGCTGTACGCGGGCCTGCGGACGGCGAGCGTTGGGTGGCTCGCTGTCCGATCACAACCAGGCCCGGGTCGATGGCGCGTTGTGTTTCACGCGCGTCTCAAAGAGATGTCAGCATAGGAGACGGGGCCCGCTAGGGCCAGAGCCTGCCAGGGTTGCAGAATTTGTTCACGCGGCCCTGGAACGCAAAGGGCTTTAGAAGGAACACGGATCGGCTTTAGTCAGTAAGAGTCTGACACGCCCTTCCGCTCCACCCAGAGCGGAAGAAATCATTGGATGATTTCCCATACCTAAAACAAAGGGGTAGCTTTACAAGGTTAAGTAACGCTTGCAAAGATCGGTCAGTGGATGGGTGACCATCTTGATTCCTCCGTGCCTCGGACAGCCGGTTAAGTTGTTGGTCTCGACTGTCATTTTTAGATCTTTGGAAGTCGTCAACGGTAGTCAGAAGCCAAAAATGTGATACCAGCCTTGCCAATGGGTATCGTGTAATCCAGTAAGTTGTGGATCGGAGAGCAACTGCCGCTGCATCCGGTTACACTGTAAAAAGACGGCAACATAGTTGCGAAAAAGCTGAACAGATGTATAATGTCTTTCAGGAAGCGTTGGCAATGGTCAAAAAAATATTCTCTCATTTCGAAATGAAAGGAAGGAAAAGCTTGCGTGTATGTATCAATGTCAACCAGACACTTATATCACACCATTTATGAAAAGGAAAGGTGTGAAAAGATAGCAATGCGTAAAAACTTAGTCAGCACTTCTCACTGACCGTTAAGGAAAGTGATACTTATATAAAACACCCAGTAGGAACACAAAACTGCCCACGCCTTTATATTCTTGAAATCCACCACACATTTACTGAACAAAAAAACTTTTGTCACAAACATTCGTAAAGTTACAAAAACGCATTGTGACAGTAATGAACTTAAAAATGGTACAATAGTCGCGAAAAATGAGATCAACACTACACTGGTACAAGACTCAAATACTTATCAAACTACCAATTTTCCATCAGGATACAGCAATTTGAAGGACTTTGATCCTTATAAGGACGGAATAGACGTTACACTAACTGAAATGGAAGGTAAAATTAAGTTGGCAGCCAATCGATACCTGTCCCGCAAACTTATCGGCAAACACAATAGAGTAAAAATTACAATAGACACGATACTCCATTCATAACCGTAGCTAAAAACATGAATGAACGTTAGAGTCAGTGAATTTATGAATGAACTGGACAAGTGGACCCCGTAGTGACTCTCAGACGAACAGGCGACAGTATTGTTAAACAATTTAAAAGCAATGTTCTGAGAATAACGCCATCTTGGATTTTAACGGACAATGCGCAGGTGGTCATTAAATATCTTTTCCAAATTCATTTCCGTTTGAGATTGCGTTTTAAATGAAGCCTTTTGAAATTTTATGGAGATTGGAGATGAATGAAGGTTTGTGTCCGTTGTCCGGTAATTAGAAATGGTTCTTCTTTGTATTTTGGAGTGTCAATTTGAAATAAATTAGGCACTGGACAGAAACTGAAAGTAAGGTGTAAGGACTTAGTTTAGTAATTACTTTGGTAATTCTAAGTTCAGGGACTGAATAAAACATATCTACTTAATTTTCACTTTAACCCAATTTCCTGTGGTTTGCACAACGTGCCTTCCAGACCCTTTTCTCTTTGCTATTCTTTAGTAGTCATCCTTTTTGTAATCATCGATATGACTATACTATACTCTCTATAATTTATCCGTCATTTCTCCGATCTTTCCTTACTCTTATGGCCTCGTACTTAAAACTTCAATAAATCTATCCTATGTATTTTTAAAAGACTCGACAGAGATAAAGGCAGTAGAATGATGGCTCGTTTTTTAACATAAAAGTCGAGTACTATTTACATAAAACATTTCTACAGTATATGGAAATGTCCGACCTGGTTTGACTTCAGCAAAGCTTAATTCAGTTATACAAAGCCTATATGAAGCTTCAAGCACCACGTCACAGTTTCAGGAATTCATGCATCGGAGATAGTAGAGTGCTTTGCGGAAACCATTGGGATTATTAGAATTTATTTTTAACTAAGATTTTAATGAATTCAGTGAACTGTGAAATCAAACTCCTGAGGCAGACTTAGTAAGGTTTCAAGCAGATTAATTGAAGAGTTCATAAAATGTCTAAGTAATTTAATACTAATGCTGTAGAAAATTTGATATCAACAGTAAATGCAACTCTCAACTCAAACTTTAGTGAATAAACCGAAAATAAAACAAAATGAACGAAATAATTGATGCTGAATTAATACGAATTAAAATCATCCAACTATCAATAGGCAATCACGTCAAAACATCCAGTTACAAAACCTCTTTTATTTGAAAACAGTTACCTAATTTGCCATATTTTCCATTGTGTAACTTTCCCGAATTATCATTACCGTGTCATACGCCACCTGGTGTAGTTTGACGTACACACAATTAGGAGAATACCCTCGGTTTTATTCTATAATAACCCTTTATATCTATCTGATTTGTGGGGGAGTTACAATCTCAATATTCTACACAAAATTCACCTCTATTCCATTCATCAGAAAGGGTGAAAATTCTTTGCCAAATTTAGCAGGATCAGATACGTACAGTAACCAAGTGATGTTTGCCCAAACATTGTTATTTTCGTCCTATTGTTTGGTTGACGCGATTCCGTGATCGAATTCAGTGCCGTCAGATTTTTGTAACAAAAGGAACAAAATGTGTAGCAAAAAATATTTGCTGATGATATCGACTGATTTGTAGTTTGTGTGTATTTTTGCTACTTTTTTTCATCTCCTGCCTTAGGCACGGTCGCATCCTTTACTTTGGAAGAGGTTCTCACTTGATTTCGATGTTTCTCAAAAGACAATAAACCCAAGAAGCAGCCGTCGGCTTTTGTTTAATTTTGGTCCTTTGAACCCTTTGACAAATTTTCTAAATTGAATTGCGAAGTCTTAGCAATTTTGGCAGGATGAAGTTCAAGACGATGGCCAATGTTTCTTTGCCATGTTGATAGTCTCAAACATTTTGTTTTGATAAGTCTCATCAAGAATAATGCCTGGTACTCGTACCCAAACGATGTTCAGGCTTGCTTTGAAGCTAAGATTAAACCTACAAGTGGGTATTTTCGAAAAGCTAAATTTCAAGCTTCTGTACAAATGCAAAATATTATATGAATATTTTTAAGTTTAATTCTGATTCTAGATTTAATATTGTGGTAAACAAAACATGATACCAAACAAATTACCGTTGAGAAAGCAAACTCCGTATATTTACTTACATCAAAAAATCCCATCTGAAACCACTTATGCACACAAAAGAAAATGTTACTTTACAAATTAATACTGACATGATAATAACATGAATTGGTTCACAATTATTATGCTGGCAAATATTAGGGTGCTTTTAATATTTCATAAACTAGTTTGGCCGGGTAACGAAAGGCGGGGCTTTAGAATGCCCTCCCCGATTGGTAGGGTTTCTTTTGCAAGGATCACGCGTGCACCGTAAGGATTCAATTATGGGGTATTCATATTTAATTAATATGGTGCGCTGTAGTTCAAGCGAATGGTTTTGATCGTTGAGTGTTTGTTTTGCTGAGATTTATTTTTAGAGCGATTTTAGTTTATTCTTGATCATTGATGCTCTCATCTATAAAGAATTTTGGTTCCTTAAAACTTTGTAGTGTGTCAGCCATAAAATTGCCTTCGAAGTTAAGCTTCAATAATGTTTCTTATGTTAAAATTTCAAAGTGCTTTTGCTATAACACTACTTAACAAAATATATTTTAAGTAAACACCGAAAACGGGTTTGGATCCCCAAAGACGTTAAGAAGTAATTAATAATAACAACTCTTTTATATCTCCTTTTAAAAAACCTGAATAATTTAGCAACAAAAAACTTAACATACACATGCATTCAAAACAGTAACCAAATTGGATTTAATGAGACAGATATTAGGGATGTTTCGTGCCATACAAAATTATTCATAGCTACTAAAATGCTCCATTCAAAGAAAAAATTTTTTTTCCCCAAGTTACACTGGGGTTGACGTCTCACCGACAAAGGGGTGGGCCGGGCCAAATAATTGCCAAAACGCTTCGAGGTCCATTGTGTGTGTTTACAATAGGGTGCACTAAGTGGGGGTAGTTTTTGTAATTGTTACTTTTAGGAGCCACGCACCCCATATTCAGTAGTGAACTGTAGTTCGAGAGAACAACACATCAACATGTCTCGGTCGTTCTTAGTCGACGCTTTGATAAGTGATACGAAAGATTGCAAGAAAAATGAACTGTCTAGTGAACCCATACATCCTTACGCGTTGATCGGACATCATTTGGATCCGCGTTCGAAGTATTTGCCGTACCCTTACCCGGGCAACTTAAACAACCTTCTGAACATCGGTCTGCATCAGCAACGGTCTCCGGATCTGTTCAGACCATTTTTGGAACAGCTGAACTTCCGTTATCCTTTACTGCACCAGCTGCCTCGTCCTGATTTCTATGAAACTCAGACTGAACCTAAGCCTTTTGAGGGATACTTGAAAACTGAAGAACAGGAGCCCGTCAACTTCGTTAACAGAAGGAAGAAGTCTGTTTCTCCTTACCTACACCACCCTTACAAAGTGACAACATCTCCATCGAAGAGTCAAGGACAACGTTCTCCGTCGCTATCAAGTGAAAGCAGAAATGGAACTCCCAGCCCTCCCCTGGGGCACTCAGAGGAACTTCTACCAGGATACTCAAAAGACTTAAAACGCATGCCGTTGAAAGAAGACTCCAGCAAAAGAATCAGAACCGCCTTCACGGGAACCCAACTCCTGGAGTTAGAAAGAGAGTTTTCCATGAACATGTACCTCTCAAGATTGAGGAGAATAGAGATTGCGTCGAGGCTGAAGTTGTCTGAGAAACAAGTGAAGATCTGGTTCCAGAACCGCCGTGTGAAGTTGAAGAAGGAGGAGTCACCGATGTCTTCCGACCCTCGTTCTAAGAAATGCTGCTGTGCGAAGAGTACCTGCTCCTCAAAAGACCAGGAACCTTGTGACCAAGAACAAATAGATGTGGTCAGTGACCACGACAATAGTTATGAAGCTCAAAACCTTTCTCAGTACTCTTGAGTTGTCAAGTTGCGAATATTTTGGACTGAATTTTGTATTTTATATCGAAGGTTTTAGGATTGAATCCAAGGCTGAAATAAGCCTTCTGTAGGAAGATTTTATGATTGTTAACTTGATTGACAATGTTTAGAAAGAAGTGCTTGATAACTACTTTGTGAAATGTGTGTGAATTCTAAAGTGCCAATGTTGAGGTTGTGAAGCTACGCCAGTTTATGCAGAATGTAATAACGTTAATGCTGATGACTTTATATTTTAAATTTTAAATTGTTGATTGCTTCGAATATAATGATGGTCTCTGCTTAATTAAAACTAGAACAGAAGTCAAATTTAATCAATATTCAATTAATTAATTAACTTTGTCATTCTCTGCGTTTGTTCATTTTAATTTGGCACTCAAATGATTAGTTTAATTAAAACAGTTTGCAGAAATTAATTTCATATTTTTTAAATTTAACGATGGTTTTGTGATAGTAATAAAACTTATCTTTGTAACTTATTGATAGTAAGTTATGTCTAAGTTCAACTTAAGTAAGGAGCTTCTGTAAAATATTTGTATATTGTTAATAATGTAAATAATAATTTATGAACTACGATTTGGTATAAATGGAAATATATTTTGATAAAAATTTACAATTCGTTAGTGTATAATAAAATTGTACGAACTGAAATGAATTGCTTTTTAACTTATTTTTCCTCATTTCCTATACCTAATGAAACTGTTGAGTTAGTAATAACATAAGTCTCTTGAAATAGAGTAGAACTTGTAACTACAGAACTTTTGAAGTATTACTCTTCTGCTCTCAAGAAAAGATGGTAATTTCAACTTTAGAAATCATACAACTATTAATAGCCCATTCAATAACTATTAGACTATTACCCTTTTTTTAAGGATGGAAAATCATCAAATGACTTCTTTCGCTCTGACTGGAGTGGAAGGGCGTGTCCGACTCTTACTGACTAAAACCCATCCGTGTTCCTTCTAAAGCCCTTTGCGATCCAGGGCCGCGGTGAGTCTTTCGAACAAATTCCGTAACCCTGGCAGGCTCTGGCCCTAGCGGGCCCCGTCTCCTATGCTGACATATCTTTGAGGCTACATTACCTGTAGCCCCTGAAAGAAATGAACCTTTAGGTACACCCATATTTTGCCAGTAGCGTTTAAGTCCCATGTGACATAGGCCTATTGCCATCATTCATACAACTAATTTAAACTCGAAAGTTTGTCGGGAGGGATGGAAGTTTGTTATTCTTTCACAACAAATTCACAATTGGATTTTCTAATATACCTTATACACAGACACACACAAAGACAATATATAGTGTTAATTCAGTTCCCTTGAAAATGGTTGAGCTGAATGGTGCTGATGAACGCGTCATATTCGTGAACGGGCGCCGTCAGTGGAGACTGGTCATCCCTTAGTTACCACTGGCTCATTTTAATATTTGATACTGTAAATAGTTTTTTCTTTCTTAAAAAAATATATATATATATATATATAAGCAACAAGGTTAATGTAACTAGGATTTTGTAAACATAAAATATTTTTAAAAGAGTGTCCGTGGAGTTTCTTGCACGTTCTTCTCCATAGAGATTTTCTGTTTGGAACGTGCAAATAGCTTCATGTTTTTGACGAACTGACTTTGAGAATTCAAAGGTACATGTTAATGGTTTATTTGAAATAAATGCTTTGACTTTGATAGTACATAACACATAAAGATATAGGGAGATATGTATATTCATCTCACACGGGCAGAGTCACGGGTAGCTGCTAGTTACATTCTAAATATAAACTGTTATTAAACCTAACTGTAACATAAAATTCTGCATAAAAATAAAGCTTCATTTAAATCTTCGTAGCATCTCATAGCAGCTTCGTAGCAGCTCGTAGACGCCTACGCTCGGCGTAGCGGCTCGTGTTGCTGTAGTGAACATAATCCTGATAATATCCCACGACGAACGACCTTGGGATAATATTTTTGCTGTAACAGGCAGTGTTACTAGTCTGCAGTGTGCTTGCATGGCATAATGTTTTGATTGTTATCTTATTTTCTTGTGTGACACGGCAAGTGTGGAAGTTGTTCATGAATGTATCGGTTACTTAGCAAAATAGTAACTTGCTAAGTATACAAATGAGGAATTATGAGCCCTGGATGGACTGGATATACGCTTGGCCACCACTTTCGGTAAATATTATAGACGCGTAAAAAATTACGCAAGTGCGGTGATGAAAATCGGGAATTACATATTCACCAATTCTGAAGACTGTTCGGTACAAATATTTTTTTCTTCGGCTGTGAATACTGATATTGAAAGGAGAAATAGTTCAAGTAATTCCGCATTCCCAAAATCTTAACTAAGGTGATCTCGGTATTTATTAATTTCTAAAAAATCGTGTACTTAGAGATAGCTTTTCTATTGCTGAATGCCATAGCTACTGAAAAAAACTTAAGAAAATTATCTCATTATACACACAGTTTTAAAACCAAACTATTCTTTACCAAAACTATACTTAATAAAACAGCAGGTTTTATCATACAAGGGCACAAACTACATGGCGATTTCATTAAGAGCAAAGAATTTGAAGAGCCCCAAAGAATGCAGGGGACACATTTATGTTTGGGCCTCTAATAACGCCAGCTCTCTTAGTTGGGCCTGGTGACTGGAATGTCATAGAGAATTTTAGTAGTGAGTGTATTTTTAATTAATTTTAATATTGTGTTAGGTTATGTTTGAAATTTTTTGAGTATTTTAGGGTGACACCCTGATATACTCAAAGAATCTCGCTATATTTTTAGGAGAATTCGAGTGTGTCCCAAAATTACTATTCAAAGTGTCAAAGCAAAAACAAGCCTATAAGTAAATAGTTTTAAATAAATGTAAACTCTTTTCATAAACACAAATAGAGATATTTTACCACAGCACCAAATGCACGCTGAAGTGCTGTAGCATAAACATAATCAGGCTACGTTACCTCTAAGACACAAGCCACCTCTCTGTGAGAAGATTGAATCCTGAATGCCATGCCATCACAACCTAAAGGACCCCAGTAGATAATGCACGTGACGATCACAATCACGATGTCCGAGCCCGTGCATAGCTGACCATCTTAAAATACTGAGATTCCTTCATACCGGGATCACGGGCCTAGGCCGCTGCCCCCGCGCCCGCTGGCAATGGCGGCGCTCTCGCTGTCGCTGGAGCTCGCCAGGCACAAGCATCAGCTGGCGCACTCCTCAAGCGCACCCTGTTGGAGTCAATGGCGGTGGGCGCCGGGTCAGGCTCTGATGCAGCCGCGCTGTATGGATCACAGTAGTGGTATGAAATAATCTTTAAGCTTCACTCCTGGCTGTCATTTGAAGATCTTTGGCAGTCGGTATGAGTAGTCAGAAGACACAATAATCAAAGACTAGTCTTGACTAAGGGTATGGTGTTACCCAGTTACTGGGTTTTGTAGGTCAGAAGGGTAGTCGCTTCATGTAAAATATATCCCCTAAAAACAAAAATGTGAAAAAAGGCCAAGTTCCTATCCCCAACAAATCGGCCTATAAAAGTAGTGAGATCAATAATAGGCCAAGCATTTCAGAACTGCAAAATAGTCCATGACTCTAATATGTATCTTTTGAGAATACAGTGAGCAAAGAACTTGGAACTTTTGTGACCGTGGGTAGGTATATACATAAGTGATGAACACTCGCAAAATCGTTTTTTTTTTAAATATGACCGTTTAATAACTTGTCAATTATATTTCTTTATTAAATTGATTGTAAAATCGACGTTATAGGAAAATTGACCATATAATAAGTGCTCCAAGTTTCATCAAGTTGTGATTATCACAAGCAAAGTTATGACGGGGTAAAAGCACCTCAAATTGTTTCGTGTAATATTCACACTGCATGCGACGGCCGGAACTTGGCCTGGCACACTACCGTGCGCCCAGATTCAGTAAGACTGGAAGCCGATCCCAACATAGTTGGCAGTATGGTTACCGGTTTCCTCACCATGTCTCCCAAACTGTGTATCACCACTACTTTTAAACGGTGAATATTTTTGAAAGCAGAGCTAATAATAAAATTTACAAAAAGTAAAGTGATGCTCTCACTAGATTTTAATGCATGAATCACACGCGTTTTAACCGCTTTTTAATGAAATATCGTAATGGCACTTTAAACCTCCCATTACGAATACCACAAAAACCGCATTTTCACTGAACGTTTTATAACGTACCGTTAGTGCTTAAAACCGTTTATATACAGACTAGTGAAATGAAGTGAATACAGTTTACACTAACTTCAATATCATAAATGTCAAAATGTGTTTGGATATTGATTAATTATTTTTTTAAATGTTTGAACTTTGAACACAAATAATTTTAACAGATTTTTTTTTTTCTTTTAATTTTTTTTTAAAGCAAATGGAATGCTTATTTCTACAGAGAGCTGTTTAATCCACCTAAACGGATTCGGATGCAATTTCGAATTTAGGCACTGCAGACGATGGCCTACAAATATAATTGATGTGCTAAGCATATATACAGATGTTTATTTCTGATAGCTTAATGGAGTGTGCTAGCTACCAAGTGTCAATTAATTTCATTTAATTTGATTTACAGTTTGAATATTTTATTTTCTGTGTCATGTATTGTAAAATACTTTGCATACTATTGTATAAATTCAAGTTTTTAAAAGCTTAACAGACAGATGTGTTGCTGGGGAGTTTGTTGCGCCACTTCTTCTTCCCAGCTACAACACTAGGAAGTGGTGACGGGCGGGCGTTTTGGGGGACTGTCTATATGTCGAACTTAACGTTCAAAAAGTGCTGGCACTCAGCCTAATTTGAATAAAACACTTTTGAATTTTGATTTTTTTTTAATTTTGTTTTTTTTTGCAAAAGCGACGATTGCGCGATTTCCAACGAAATCGAAAAGTTTATACAATAATGGAATAATGTAAATGATTAAACAATATAATAATTTGTTTAACTGTGATATTTAATGTAAAATGTGAAAATCATTGATTCAGTCATAATAATTGTAAGTACCTAAGATATTTGCACGCCATGAGAAATGGCAGACATGTCGTGAGCCACTCTTATTTAAGATCTTGCATGCATGTATTATTTTAATTCTGTTTTGTATACACATGTTTGAGCAAATAAAATTTCTTTCTTTATTGAATAAGTGATAGAAACGTTTTCAGTAAAAAGAGCGTGTGACGTGTCATCACTGCTAAATATTACTGAACTTCCGATTTCTATACCGTTTGCTGTGTGCACATGTGTGAACGCGGAACGCAGAAGTGGACCGAAGAACGAAGACCGCGTTGGCAGTATGTTCGGCCATGTAATACCGATAGTACCTACCGAGAGAATAATTTTCGACGTACGCGTGCAGAGCCGTTGGCAGAAGCTAGACTTACCAACATAAATGAAATTACCCACAATTATACCCATAGGTACATTCTGAAAAGCTGCATTTCAAACTTTCCACATTAATTTTGTGGAACGTTCAATGAGAAAGTTTAAATTTAATTAAATGGACGTTGAAATTAATGAACTTATATTTTGGTGCAACATTACCTAAATGTGTGTTGAACGATATGGCTAGGTAAGTAACCACAATGTCGATGCCTAATGCTTGAGAAGACCATAAACAATAAGTAGACTATTTTTTTATTTTTTTAAGCATGGGAAATCATCAAATGACTTCTCCCGCTCTAGGTGGACAGGAAGGGCGTGACAGACTCTTACTGACTAAAACCCGTCCGTGTTCCTGCTAAAGCCCTCCAGCGTTCCAGGGCCGCGGTGACTCTTTCGAACAAATTCCGCAACCCTGGCAGGCTCTGGCCCCGTCTTCTATGCTGACATCTCTTTGAGGTGCGCGTGAAACACAACGCGCCATCGACCCGGGCCTGGTGGTGATCGGACAGCGAGCCACCCAACGCTCGCCGTCCAATAAGTACACACTATGCGAATGATTGTATGGCTGATAGGAGGTGGCGATTGAGGTAACAACGTAAAAAGAAGTATAGGAGAAGAATACGACGACCCCAAATAAATTGGTGTAACGGTAAGAGAGTTATTTAATTTAATAATACATAGTAACAAACACATGACTGATATTTTAACAGTAAAAGCATAATGAACTTATAATGTTCCCATTGCTTTGACACAAGCCTCCTCTGTGTTCGAGAAGGAGATGGCTGTGTAGTCCACCACAATAGTCGTCATTAAATCTATACTAATATTATAAAGCTGAAGAATTTGTTCGTTTATTTGAACGGGCTAATCTCTGGAACTGCCAGCCGGATTTGGAAAATTATTTTTGTAATGATAGCCACATTCATGAGATGGCTATAAGCTATAGAATTTCTCGAAATTCCTACGGGAACGGGGAAAAACGGGATATGCGCGTACGAAGTCGCGCTAGTAAATAACATAAAGTTAAGCCTGGGTTCCAACACATTTATTTATTTTATTCCAATCAACATAACTTTTGTAAGTCGAACCCGTAACTGAGCGATAACTGTTCGTATGTTTATGCAGTATAATCTAAATTACATTTGGAATTTACTCAAATTTCTTTACCTTTAAAATAAATAAAAATGATTCACCCTTTTCTTCTAACAAAACGATTAAGTCACATTCAAAACAATATTTAATTTCCCAATTTGCATGCTAACTATCCATTGAAACCCAAAGTCGATGACTATTACATCAACATCGCCATAGAGTCGGCAAAACAATGGAATGAAAACACAATTTAAGTTAGCAACGGAAAACAAGAGAAATGAAAGTAAATCGATCTTGGCCTACATTTGTTTTCAGTTTGCTACAATGCTTGTTTCAAGTAATACTTCGGAACTATGATACTTTTGATATTATACTGAATTGCATTTAAAGTAAACCTTATTCTATTCTAACTGCCTCGATTTATTTATTTAAACTTATTGTACAATAGTGGTACATGGGCGGACTTACTGCATCAAGGCATTCTCTACCAGTCAACCTTTGGGTTTAAAGGATTACACTGTGGTAGGTTTACAACAAATAAAAATAAATTTATTATTTAGTTTCTATTTACATGCCAATATTGAATAGAAAAGTTTTGCTACTGAGATAACGATTAATAGAAAATAATAGAAACAAACAGGATAAGGGCAAGGATATACCTGTCAATTTTTTTTTTATATAATTGCCCTTATTTGAAAATTAATGTGAAATACTTATCAGATACAAATTGCAAATGTGCGTAATATTGTCAGGCAAATGGTATCTAGTTAGAATGTACGAGTTTAGTTATAATAATCATTTTAAAGGCGTTTCCAACTATAACTTACGATGATTAATGACATCTCAAAAATAACTCTAAATCTCGAGCCACACCTGAAATAATCCAGAACAACAAGATTTTGCGTTAAACCTAGACACACAATGATGTAACTAATCATTTACAAAATTACTATAGATAAATAAACGTTTATAACATAACGTAAACACCCCAAAATACCCAGAAACTCAACTAAACCGAAGAATTAAGTTCCGCCCATCAGTAGTTCCGTTCCGATACAAAATAAATTAATCAACCGAAGTAATTTGTAGTTTGCGACTGGCAACACTGGTAAGGCTGGCAACTAGTTTGACGTTCAAATTACGCGGGGAACAGAAATAATCAAAGTTGTGTTGTCTTCTTGTTTGGGTAAGAGAAAACAATAGGGATTTAGTTCGACCGATTGTCTGATATTCTACATAATACCATCTAACAATAGATGGTATTTAGTAGAATATCAGACTGTAATGTTACCAGACTTCTTTTTGAGAGAAGGAGTGAACCGTAATGGCGGACGTCACATGTCTTCGAATTTTGCTTCTGGGATAAGCCAGTTTTGAGAGCAGTAGTCAAAATAGAGTAGCAGTGTAGGTGCGGATCCACGACCAAAAACTTGTATGTTGAGACTCGCGGCCGTTAAGTACTCGCTTTCTTTTTTTTTTTTTTAAGGATGGGAAATCATCAAATGACTTCTTCCGCTCTGGGTGGAGCGGAAGGGCGTGTCAGACTCTTACTGACTAAAACCCATCCGTGTTCCTTCTAAAGCCCTTTGCGTTCCAGGGTCACGATGACACTTTCGAACAAATGCCGCAACCCTGGCAGGCTCTGGCCCTAGCGGGCACCGTCTTCTATGCTGACATCTCTTTGAGGCGCGCGTGAAACACTACGCGCCATCGACCCGGGCCTGGCGGTGATCGGACAGCGAGCCACCCAACGCTCGCCGTCCGCAGGCCCGCGCCTACGGTGGCCGGGGATCGCCCTGCGACTCCCGACGCCCGAACCGTTACTCCTGGGCCACTTATTCTCTCACTTCACTCATAATCTATTTAATAATGCTAATAATAGAGTTTTTATGTCTTTCCGTGAAGTACCAAAACCTTAATACCAACTGGCACAAGTACTGTCGGGAGTAATAGAAACCAATAGTTTCAAATTAAGTATACTGCACCCCATTGCCCGTTTAAGTTAGGAAACCTTTTTAGTCAATGAAAAGCTTTTCAAAAGAAACCGATGATTCTAAAAGTGGTCGAACTAAAACATCGTAGTCTAAATTGAAAACTTGTCAATCCATACAATCAAGATGTCACGTGACCACGGAGTGAGCTGTCATTCCATCTTAATTATATGGATTGACAGTTCACCTCGTGATCACTGCACCCAAGTCTCCACTTCGACATGTTTACAGAAACGACCAGCTGAAACCATAAACCAGTCTTACGTCACAGAAATGAATATTCCGATATAATTTGTATGCAGCGAGCCTGCACGGTATCTACTTAATTCCGTGAAATCTGGGCCCCGGTTGTGTATCGAAAACTTTCCAGGCCATTCCACTGGTGCTGATAAACAAAGAAGTCCAGAAGGTTAATTTTTTGAAGTGAAAACTTCTTTAGCGGCGTTGTGCACTGACCTGACCTGACACACGTGACCTGATCGAAAATTCGTAAGACTGAGGGAGAGTAGACCGCCGGCGCGGCGTAGGAGAGGAAGTAATATCTCCCTCTCTTTCTACCGCGCGGCGAAAATGTATGCAATTCGTGCGAAATTACTCCATAACCATTCCAAAATATCAAAAATGCACAACGTTAATATGTTCAAGTTTTCACTTCTGCCAGCACTCCCGGAGTGCACGTTGTTTTTTTTTGTCATTGATAGGCTCGCGTTTGACAGCTATCTCACCTGACGGAAAGCGATGATGTGGTCGACGATGGAGCACCCTTGCCTAGAAGTAACCTATTCACTCTTGACTTCAAGACCCCAGGTTGTAGCTATCAGGAAACAAACTCCGGCAGCAGATTCCATTCTTTCGCTGTACGCACAGTGAAAATGTTTCCAAAACAAATTATATTTTTGTCAACGACTTAGGGTACGTGTATTCCTAATCATGTTCGTCAACACGACTCCACTCGTATCATCAAATTGACAGATGTCAGAGCTTGGTATTTATTAACGTTTATAAAGATTTTTTTTGCATTGTCATGGCGACTGAGTTGAGAGCAGATTTTTCTTTCAAACTGACTTGAGATTTTGGGTCTTGGGTCTTTTGAAATCGGATTATATCCTGTTTAGTTTGAGTATTTAGATTGTAGTCAAGGTGACTTTTCATTCAATGGCTGTTTTTCAGGGACCATAGGTAGATAATTTTATTAAGAGGAACCAATCGTATTGGAAATGATAATCAAGTCTTTTTCAGTTATTTTAAAAGTCAGGCTCGAAGCAAGCGGTTTAAAACTGTGGCAAAAGAAGTATTTTATACACTTATTGCCCCGCTCAACGTTTTGTGACAATAAGATAAAGTTAGGTAGGTACCAAAAGCATGTTGATCAAAGTTACTATTCTGTTCATATCTACTCTGCGTACCCTATTTAAATCACCAGCTTTACTCACTGAGCGGTGCTGTGCCATTTATTAGAATATTAAATTGCTCGGAGGTGGGTATTATGAATCGAGTTATTCAATTATAAGGTATCTTGATAAATTAGTAAGTAGATAAAGTAGTAATTACTGTTGTTCAAATTACTCGAGAGATATTTTAGAGTGTGGCTTAGGTAATGATGTTGAGGTGTTTCAATATTTCGAACTTAACAATATTTTCTTTCATTTCAAATTTATATAAGAAATCAGATATTAATGTCAATAGAATTCAGGTATTTAATTTATCTTTGGGACGGTCAGCGATCTAATATGTTTTTTTTCCCCATCTCCTTCGTGATGTGCCGCAGCCCCGTCTCGCGATTTCACCAATGGGCACCAATTTTGTGTTTTGTGGGCCCACCGCTCGATGGGCATACGGCAAGTATGATGTTTCTAACGCGATCCGTTAATTTAATACCAGGTATACGGCGATCCAGAGCTCGTTGGCAAACCTTGAGTTTCATAAGCTTCCGCTTAAGTGACATCGGCAAAGTGCCTTTAAATAGTTATTTCATGGAACAGTAGCTCTTCCAGGCATTTTCTGTTCAGCGAGTTATTTCCTTATCTTGTCTTGCCTGGAAATAGACTACTTGGCTCAAGTCAAGAGATTCTTGGACATATTGTAAACTCTCTACGCCTTCATTGGATTTAAATAAATATAAAAAACATGCTAAACAGTCATACTTGTGAAAATTGAACTGTTAGAAAATCGATTTTTGTTGCTGCGGTATCTACCGATCCACTTAATTAAATTATCCCTTTTTTGTAAGTATAATGATAGGTAAGTACCTAAATGATGGTTTTTGTTAGTAAGTTAAAATAATTTTACACGTCAGTTTAATTTTACATGCATTTTACCGATACTTTTTTGTTGCATTGGCCTACTTAACTTATAGGTACCTATTCAAATTATTTCCAATAAAATTTAAACCCCTAAAACGCAACGCAACATGCTTAATAAATCTCCCACGTACGGATTCCTAATGTTTGCCCAACGACCATCATCCATCTAAAATCAAATAACGTAATTATTTGCCAAAAGCATTTATTATCTACGGAGGGACGCGTTGCCGCGTGGCAGCCATATTAGAACACTCAACCCCTTTTACTGTTCAAAATAGATAATTTTTTTCTAATATAGACTTTAATGCATCGCAATAAAGCCCATTTATTTTTCTTTTCCGTTACAAAAATGCAAAAATAATTTTGTTCGTCATCACACTCTCAATGCATGACCAAAATAATTTTTAATCTTCGAAAATCAGGAACATGGTTTCTATTGTGAACCCACAAAGATCAAATTCGAATATTCTTCTATTTTCAAACTGTAAAATAAAAATTTGGTGCCGTACACTCGTCCACGCGGCATCTTTTCATTGGTATCTATTTGAATTTCGAACTTCAAATTCGGAATTTGTTTTTCATCAGCCGGTTCCCGTTTACGATTGGACTGTCATCAAGTGCGTTCCCTATTGTCAATTTGATTTATTTGTCTATGAGATTTTTGGTCAGCAATTAGGGTGGGAAATTGATTATTTGTTGATAGTATTACGTTAGTATCATTAAACTTGGTTTACTTTTCACTAAATAATATATATTTAATGCTTGATAAATTCTGCTTCGGTAAAAGTGTTACCAAAACAAAATTTAAAACACGTAGGCTGAATAGCTTTATTCATTGTAACGTTTCCGTACTTAAAATTCTGAAGAAAAATGAAAAAGACATTAAGAAAAACTTAGTAAAAAGATTGTATTCTTTACCAAAAGTTAACGAATTTTGTGTACAACGCGGTCATGATAAAGTACCTAATCTTGAAAGTCATGATTAAACATGATTTATTTCTTTTTAGACGGAGCCTAGGTTTAGGTTTCTTTGGACTTTAGATTAGACTTGAAGTTAATCCCAGTTTTTGTTAGATCTTGACTTTTGATTACGGGTTTAAAGTTCAAAAAGCGATGAAGTATGTCCAGGGTCGGTAATAGTTTGCTTAAACTGTTACTTATTTTTGCCGGATTTTCTATGTACAGGGTGAATTTTTAAAGTGTGCGTGGCTGGCCAAATCCGAAACTATGAAGAATTTCGATAAAGACTGAAAGGAGTCTCGTGCCCGATTTCGATGAAAACTAATACTGCATCACCCTGTATATAGCTATACTATTTGGCCCAGTTAGTGGCCACGTTTATGCCCGGTTTCGCGAGCGGAGCGAACCAATTAATGACTTATTTTACCTCGCAAGAGAAAACTGCTTACATGAAAGAGTCTAGCGAAAATGACTCAGCGAGCAAAGAGAGTAAAAATGAAATCGCGGTGGGAATCAGACGACTATACTCTTTCTTGGTGGAAACACAAACCTATTTCATGAAAACGGAGTCCGCTCCGCTTAGCCATCTTTGGATCATTCCTCTTTCGCGGTGGAAACCGAGCTTTATAGTGGTGTCAGAGGCATTTTTCCGATCATCGTGGTTGCTGGTGAGTGGACATTTGAGACACCAAGGACTGAATTCATCATATCAGCCTGCTGGACATAGGCTTCTCTGAAAGGGGGGTTTGCCATAATCGCCACGCTTGGTAGGCGGGTTGGCGATCGCAGTGTAGCTATGAGAATGTTGCTGCCCATGCTCTGGTGAGTCCCTTAGTCGCCTCTTACATTGGAAGTGATGGAATGGTGCTATTCTTTTACGTCCGACACCTTAAATTACCCATTCCATAAAAATAAAAAAAAACAGACCCGTTCACTTAAAATTCGTAAATGATGAAATATCCAAATTTTCGTCAATCAATTTCAGGCAACCACAGTCACTGCACTAGACGATCGGTTATCCGCCAGTCACCGCTTTGGCTGTGGTTAAACTGACAGCAAAACCTACCGTCTAATGGGCGCCATAGTCTCATCAGAAGCACCGCACTCACAAGTGTGGTGGATGTAGGTAGTGTAGTGTTTGTACTTGTGCCTATCAATACATCTAATGTTGTCTCGAGCACACGGGTAGTGAGGTAGTCAGTCACGTGAGAGCGGCAAGCGAGAACGGACGTCTATCTGCACTTGCATACTGGTGTGGTAACGAGCCAACTCCGGTACTTGTGAATAGGAGCTTACAAGCCTAGTGATAATCCTTGCTGGGTACAAAAAAAAATACCTAGTATTGGAAAAACCACTTTATTACACAGGCGAGCGCAATTTTCTCCCATGAAACCTTTGGGTGATATTAAGTCAAAGTCAAAGCATTTATTCCAAACAAACATACTTACTTTGAATAGTCAATGTCAGTCAGTCAAAAACATGAAGCTATTTGCACGTTCCAAAGCGTAGATCTGTAGGCATGAAGAAGAATGTGCAAGAAAGTCCACGGACACTTTTTTAAATCATTTTATATTTTAGAAAAATCCTGGTTACATTAACCTTGTTGCTTCTAAATGTGAGAACAATTTGAAGAAAAAAAAACAATTTTAGTATCAGATATTAAAATAAGCCAGTGACAGCTTAGAGATGACCAGAATATGGAATACAATACGTTTTCTAATACTTTTTTTAAAAACTTTTATGATTTTTTCTAGAGCTATATGTGAACCTACATTTTTTTGTACCTATTCTAACCATTATTTTGATGAATTTTAATTTACCACAAAACAAACACGCTTATTTATATAAAAATAACCACAATATGCTTAGTTTAAATAACCAGCCTATAGAGAATTTGAATTTAGAATCCTCTTCTCATTATTATATGGCTGAGAATATAAACGGTTAGGAGTCTTCAGTTTGGCACTGCTACCAACCTATTCGAAAAAGACCCTATTACCATTATATCACAACGTTCGCAATTAATAATAGCGAATGATTCGTTAACAAATGACATGCGAACATATTTGCATGTCATTCGAAACGCTTCTCTAGTGGTCCAATAAATCCCATCACGGTGACAACCGTATGCTTCCATAATAGGTAACCATATCAAGGACCCTCTTTTTTAATTGAAAATTGATTTCAAACTCTATTACTCAGCAATTAAAGTTTAGTTTAGTTTGTTTTAGCAATGAAATTTGGACAAGTTACAACTGTAGTAGCCTCAACGAATTTATTCTTGTTTCCAGTGTCGTTTAATTATAATTTCTAATGTGGGGCTTAGGACTAGTAGGTTAAAAATAAATAAATTAGATATTTTCATACAACGTTTAACATAATAAACGCAATACCTGAAAAGTTGTTCGTAATGATGAGTACAATGACCCCTTTCATTATGAAATCTCATCATTAGGAACAACTTTTACAATGGGACCAACACCGAAATCGCAAAAAAAAAATTGCTGTCACATTTTGTCGAGTTATGCGTGCATAAATGGAGTCATTTTTTTTCGCGATCAACGTCTCGTCGACTTTGTCTCTGTCATCTATGACCTAGACTAGAGTCAAGAGCAAACCCATATTAAATAAAAAAAAAAAAAAAAAGTCAAGCCCTTTCATTTGATACCCATATTTAGGGAGTTGTGAAAAAATATGTAATCCGCCATTTAGTGGTGGCGGCCATCTTAGATAAATTTCATCAAACATACCTAAGAACACTTCCGACGAATTCAACTTTCAAACAAAAAATACGAAATCAAAATCGGTTCATCCGTTCCAGAGCTACGGTGCCACAAACAGACAGACACACACACACAGACACGTCAAACTTATAACACCCCGTCGTTTTTGCGTCGGGGATTAATAACTTTAATCAAAATCTCGAATATGTGTAGGTAATCACCAGTAATAATTATTTTGTTCACACAATCCTTTTTATCTAATTTCCATGACAATAGAGAACACCCATTTTGAATGTTGTTTAATGTTTTATATCTGTTTGCGAAACATTTCGTATTCGATTCGCGACGGTGTATAAATGACGTATGTTGGTGATGTAATTGTTTGAAAGGATCCTACTGTCTACCGGGGGAAGATAACAATACGAGTAATGAGTTTCACTGTTGAAGTCATTTTATGGTGTATATGTCAACAAACAAAATGGTGTAAGTATCATATCGTTTGTTATTTGTTCAATCAATATACTATACAGGGTGTCCCAAAACTCAACGTCAAGCCGAAACGGGGTGACAGGATTGATCATAACCATCACGAGAAAAATCTGAAAAAAAATCTATCCCATGCAGTTTGAAAATTATGGGCATTTTAAGAAAAACCTAGAAATTTGATCAAACTGTACCATTTTTCGGTTATTGTGGTTATTATTTTTTATTTTTGTTCATTTGAACTTTAGAAACGTAATCCTAAATAACATTTCTAGAATCCCAATAAAAAATAATGACACAATTGCCTCAAGTTCCCGAGAATTGAGACTATTTGTTAAACTACGAATTTAAAATTTTCAAGATTCGTCGACTTTGACAGGCCCTCCTATAAAAAAAATGTACTAGAGTGCCTTGGCAAGTAGCATTAAAAGTTGGCGCATTTAATCAGAATTCTAAAATGGTACAATACTTGTTAGTTCCATACAATAGAAAAGAGTAAAAAAATTAAAACCTCAAGTAACCCGATTTTTGCTATCAGATTTTACTCAGTTAAAATGTTTTTAATTCGCACAAGCTCTAGGTAGGTTCTTAATTTTAAGGCAAAATGATGAGAGAGATGGATAATGGGTATGTTTGCCATGAGTGAGCGAGACAGATAGTGACGCCACGCATTGAGACGGAGATGCGTCGTTTAAACGAGTGCGAATGAAACAGATAGATGCTATGGCATCTATCTGTTTCATTCGCACTAGTTTCAGCCAAGCAAATGGCTACGCTACCAGTCCGACACCAACCAGTTAGTACGTTTCGCTCATTCGTCTACTGCGCACGTTCGTATTCGCTTGTGTTGATTTAGTACTGACAACTTTGGCTTCTCTTTTTGGACTTGAATCTTTGTGAATTGGACTTGTTGATAACATACCGGCAACTTTGGCTTCTCTCTGGACTTTTGTGTTGGCATCCTTTTTATCTACCATGCCTACGCGCTACACTTCACAAGAATATGCGAACATGCACCTCATTTATGGGGAATGCAGATGCAACGCAAGTGCTGCCGCTAGACTTTATCGTGACTATCTGTCTCGCTCACTCATGGCGAACATACCCATTATCCATCTCTCTCATCATTTTGTCTTAAAATTAAGAACCTACCTAGAGCTTGTGTGAATTAAAAACATTTTAACTGAGTAAAATGAGATAGCAAAAATCGGGTTACTTGAGGTTTTAATTTTTTTACTCTTTTCTATTGTATGGAACTAACAAGTATTGTACCATTTTAGAATTCTGATTAAATGCGCCAACTTTTAATGCCACTTGCCAAGGCACTCTAGTACATTTTTTTTATAGGAGGGCCTGTCAAAGTCGACGAATCTTGAAAATTTTAAATTCGTAGTTTAACAAATAGTCTCAATTCTCGGAAACTTGAGGCAATTGTGTCATTATTTTTTATTGGGATTCTAGAAATGTTATTTAGGATTACGTTTCCAAAGTTCAAATGAACAAAAATAAAAAAGAATAACCACAATAACCGAAAAATGGTACAGTTTGATCAAATTTCTAGGTTTTTCTTAAAATGCCCATAATTTTTAAACTGCATGGGATAGATTTTTTTTCAGATTTTTCTCGTGATGGTTATGATCAATCCTGTCACCCCGTTTCGGCTTGACGTTGAGTTTTGGGACACCCTGTATATAAATAGAGTGACAACACACAGCCAAAACTACTGGTCGTAGAAAGCTGAAATTTGGCGTGTAGGTTGCTTGGAGAGTGTAGGAAATAAATGAGAATTTCCCGAAATTCCTACGGGAACGGGAAAAACGGGATATGCGCGTACGAAGTCGCGGGCAAAAGCTAGTCTAGCCAGTTTACTCAGTACTTTTAACACGTTCTTAACTCAAAATACACAATTTAGAAACTCGCCCAGTGACTTTCATAACATAAACTGAAAATTATTTTGTACTAGCTGAACCACGACACGTTATTTTTTTAAATGTATGTATTGATTTTTCGGGCCAGGAACCCTCGCAGGCGCCCCCAGAACACCCTACCAAAGTTTCATTACAATCTGATCAGTGGTTTCGGACGCATAAAGAACAAACATAAAAACATTGATTTTATTTAAGTATATAGATTAGGGAATTCCAAAATGTCCGAAATTCAACTTGGTCATCTTCATCGTCGTAATTCCAGTCAAAAAACTTCCCCAGCTGGACAGTGGCCTCGCCCAAACGGTCCCAGAGACCATAAGGATCAGTCTTGTATTTCTCGCATCTAGCTTTAGAATTCCCTAACAACAGCTGACAATACTCATCATAATATTAAATTATAATACGAGTATCAACCAACTTAATTGCCAATACGTATAAAAAGATGGATATCATAAAGGAACACAACACAATCAAATGACTGTCCACCTGTTTATTGCTATTATATAGGTAAGTTCCCTATCCTACTATTTGATACCTACTCAATGAAATCATCCAGGTGTAGGGCGAATGCTTCTCTTACGGCCAGTTTCAATAACGTATCTACCTTTAACCAACTGTCAAATTACCTACCAACAGTAGCCGAAACGTCATGTTTGCCCTTGTAACATGACGTTTCATCTACTTTTGGTAGCTAATTTGACAGTTGGTTAAAGGTAGATTTATTGACATTGAACATATATGACAAATTGACATTATTGAAACTGGCCGTTAGACCAGTGGTTCCCAACCTGTGGGCAGCGGACTACCGGTGGTCCGCAAGGGCCAAAATATGGTTCGCGATAAGTTTAAAATTTCAATTTTTTACCACAAAAATGTTACTGATGTTTTGTATGATTTCTTTTTTGTATGAGTTTCTATCTGAAATATTGTGTTTTCTATGAGAATGCTCTTTACTTTTCATTACATAGAATTTATGCTGCAAGTTAGAATATCTATTGATAAAGTTTTATTTTTGCATAACACAGTTGATTTTTTCTTCTTGGTCCCCGCAGCCGCTAGCAACAAATAAATCAAAGTGGACCCGGGTCATATAAAGGTTAGGAACCAGTCTTAGACAGTGATGAACTTTTGTACAGGTAAACTTTGTTTTGAGTCATCAGATCAACGCCGGCTGTCGCTGAACCCAACGCTGTGGCTCTGTCCCGCAGTTCCAGCATTGTGTTGAACGATGGCGGTTTTGCGCGGATGTGACGCATAAATCTTGCCAATTTATATAACTTATTCATTTTGTTATTATTCACATTTTAGGGTTCCGTACACGAAGGGTAACCGTCCATCCGTCCGTCCGTCTGCCTGTCAGCGGGCTGTCTCAAGAACCGTGATAGGTAGACAGTTAAAATTTCCAGTTTGTGTATTTCTTTTGCCGCTATAACAAACGACAAATAATAAAAATTAAGTTAAATAAAATTAAAGGGGTTTTGTATGATGCCGGACGTAAAAGAATAGCACCATCCCATCACTGGCCGTGGGTATCGTAAGAAGCGACTAAGGAACTCACCAGAGAATGGGCAGCAACATTATCTGAGGTTCTGTGCATTACAACAGCTACACTGCAATCTCCAACCCATCCCCTTGGGGAAGGCCTATGTCCAGCAGTGGACGCCTTTCGGCTGATATTTATGATATAAAGGGGTTCCCATACAAGAAACGTGTCTTTTTCGGTTTATGGCACGGAACTCTTCGTGTGAGAGTCCGACTTGCACTTGGCCGGTTTTTTCTTATGGCATGCGTCATGTTTGGCATAAAAAGTACTTCTTTTTCTTTCTCATACACGGTACTAGGATTAAGGAAGCCGTAACTTACTTAGGGTAGCTGGCACCAGGTCAATTACCACAGTTTATGTAGCCGAGGTAGGTACTATGTTGGCACCTGTTAGCATGGGTAATAAGGAGCCGCCTTATCCGTGCTATGAAGCAGAAAAGTCGCTGAGTGCCAGCAAAAAAGTCCAATTAATTTCTGTAGTCGAGTCAGCACGTCCACAATATAAGCCAGGATTGTGGCCAAATCATCGTGTCCTGACCAATAGCTATAGAAATGTTGGTTTACATTCCTATAATTTGATCAAACAGCTTATTCACTTCAAAAACTAGCATTTAAGCCAGTCACTGATTGAGTACAATTTTATAACTTCTTTGTATCAAACACATAATAAGTAGCTACGTATAGTTTTTACCTACATCGCTCTTAAAGCCTCCCCAAGTAATTCCATTACTGTCACTGCTTTAGACACTACAATAACATTTATCGACATTATAAACGACTACCATCGATTAACTGTAACACGTTAACCCTCAATCAACCGACGTAACAGCCCACATACACAATGATAGCCAATTCGTCACGGGTTGACATAAATTAACCATTATTTCACACCGATCTATAGATTCTCGATCAATATGGCTGACGATGTATGAACCGAGTGGATCCCATGAATGAAGGGCTCTCACAATCGGTGATTCGTCATACAACTTGTATACTTTTGTATGGAATTGTTCCATTGTGTAACCAGTACTTATGTCTTTTGTAACATCTTGTATCTGAAGTGTGCAAGATGGAGAAATTGCACGGAAAATATAAGAGGGTTGAATTCAATGGTCGTCACTGGAATACTCGAAAATAATTTTATGGTGTTTTATTTTTTTAAATGTGCCTTGGGCTTTTATTCAGTTTTGGAGTACTTGGTGTGAATCTAAAGTACTTAATTTATGTAATCCTCCGACATCTGCTGTTCTAGAATATTATTCTGCACTGACCATTCCGGAGTTTGACCAAACCACGACTTGTTCAGAACTGTGCCCTGATTGGTCGCAGTTAATGTCAGTTCGCAATTTCTCAGCACGACACAGAACGATTATAAACTGTCTAATTTTGATGCATCATGTTCAGTTCATAATTTATCGAGAGTTTATTAGGCTATCAACATATTTTAATATCTTATGGAGTTGGTAATTATCCGATGACAGCTACATAATAAAATCTAATTAGTACATCAGACAGATTTCCCAAGAAATATTGGAGACGTATTTATTCTTTAGTCACGTAATCAAAAAATGAAGACGATACTGACAGTGCGTTGAAAACTCGTGTGACGTCACTTGCCAGTACACTTTTTACTGGAAAGTTACGTTACACAACTTATCTTTGATGCGTTTTATCTTCGTGATTTTTATTGTTATAACTGACGGACTAAATAGAATATTATTTTTTGAACCCAGGCAACATCCCTATTAAATATTATCATAGAAACGCGTTTTTTGTGGACCTTTATCGAATTGCAAAATATTATTTTTAATAAACAGAAATAGTAGAAATTTGGCAAAAAAATTATTTAGTGAAACATGAAGTTTCAGAGGCCAGCTAATGCTGGTTGTTGTCACAATAATTATCCTAACTGCATTATATTCTCCAGTTAAAATATTGCCACGAAGAATTTATTTGAATAAAATTCCTTATACACATTTTCGAAATTTCATTTCTCGCCCTATTATGTTCCCAGTTTTTTCAATTACTTCCCATCTTCAACCGCTGTTATCGTAATTTAAACTTTAACTCCAAAGCCTAAGATTCATTATAGCTACTTGTATGTGGCCGGTTTGTTGGTAGAACATTTGTTCGTAATTCATAATTTCTTATTGTCGATTTGAACAACGTTTTGAGGAAAAAACTCATTTTAAAAGGTAAGTAGCTATTCAAGGAAAGTTATTAATCTGTGAAATACTGTTTGGCTGTTAGAATCTTAATACTACGACGTAAAATATGCCATTATCTACAAACATATTATCCTCCCGCCCAAAGGAACAGGCTTCTTCTGGGTAAGCTCGCTCCATCGTCGACTTTGTCTCTGTCATCTATGACCTAGACTAGAGTCAAGAGCAAACCTATATTAAATAAAAAATTAAAAATTAAAAAAATGGTTGAGGAAGACGCAATGCAGGGTTTTATTGTTGAGAAATATTGACGCGTTATTTGTGAACATTATTGCATCATAATTTGTAACGCGTATAACCCTAATCTCTTCAAAATTAGAGTGAACAGGATGTAGAGAGCAGACGCATATTAAAAAAACGACATATGTTCGAATCCAGCGATGTGTTTCTCTTTTTGTATGTTTTAGACGTTTGTTCTTCACTTTAATTTGAATTATCTACTAGAATCTTATAAGCAATATATGCCTAATAAAATTCGAAAAAATTCGAAACCAATATTAATCTAATTTTCAATTAGATTTAAATGACAGTGGGAAACGAAGTGATCTATCATAAATTTAATTTTCGTAATAAAGTAAAAACTCGAAAAATAGTACCTTCTTTGAGAATTTCATATTTAATCTATTCAAAAAGGTATACGTAATAAAATTCACCAAATGACTGCCGTGAGACACACACTTAGTACTTAGCATACCTATTTTTTTTTTAATTTCTTAGTACCGTGCGTGTTTCATGTAAGTGCTAAATAAATATTTCTTTCGGTGTTACTGACCATTCAAAATTGTTTTTTTTTTTACCGGTAACATGAAAAAAACAACTTAGGTAAGTTTTAAACAACCAAACATTTTAGCAAAAAACGATGTCAATACCTACCTAATTTAAATTGAATCCCGAACATCTATATTCTCTACAAGTCTAGATATTATGTTCCAATAGGATTGGTCCACCAAACCAACTTGCATATTTATGAGCCGAATTGCAAACAAGATGCATTCGATTATTACATCGCGACCCAGTGAATAATCGAATCATATCGTTGTACGGAATTTAGAATAACAAATCAGATACAGAGCATATACACGCATCTGCGACCGCTGCTAGGGACAACCGTAGACTTTAGACAAGTGACATTCTGTCCGAGGTATTGTGGCGAAGGTGATTGTTAAAACCTCAAAAAAATATGGGATTGACGATTGCCATCATTGCTGAAAAAAAAAAAAAATCTATGCAGGGTGTTCACGAATGGCTTGCTGTCCGATTACCACCAGGCCCGGGTCGATGGCGCGTTGTGTTTCACGCGCGCCTCAAAGAGATGTCAGCATAGAAGACGGGGCCCGCTAGGGCCAGAGCCCTGGCAAGGTTGCGGAATTTGTTCGAAAGATGACTCTTTCGAACTAATTACCGCGGCCCTGGAACGCAAAGGGCTTTAGAAGGAACACGGATGGGTTTTAGTCAGTAAGAGTCTGACACGCCCTTCCGCTCCACCCAGAACGGAAGAAGTCATTTGATGATATCCCACCTTAAAAAAAAAAAAAAAAAGGTTTTTCACGAAGAGCGTTTTCATATTTAAGGGCGAGTACAAAAACGATTAAAAAGTTCGGAAGAAATGAGTTTTCAAGCAGTCTGATGCAGTTGGTGAATTTTATTGCAATCTGTGATTGAACCAAAGTAAATGCCACCGACTGTAACAAACTGCTTGAAAACTTTTTCCTTCGGAACTTTTTGGTCGTGTCTTTCTGAACGATTTTATTGAATAAAAGATTTTTTTTTTGGTATTTTTTTGTTAATGTATAGCAGCTCACCAACACCACCCATAATATGACCACGCACTCCTGGTAGAAACCAAGTGGATCAGTGACCGCCACCGTTTACTCATGGGAATTGACGTGACGTAACAATGAGGATTTTCAGGAAAGTTCCTTTGCTCCTGGTGGTATCAAACCAAGTGTATGGGAGTATTTTTTTTCGTTTTATTTTCCTATATTCTTAGAAAGTGTAACGAAATTTTTCACGATTGTGACTTCAACATATTTTCAGGTAGCATCACTAAGTTTACAAGAGCGTGAATAATATGTAAGTAATTTGTAATGTAAATAACACACAAAAAAGTTCTTCTCTTTTTTGTGTGTGTGTTTTTTATCTTGATTTTTTAATCATGATTTTAGTTTTATTTAATAGAATCTTATTTAATTGAATTTAATTCAATTTTAAGTAAAAAAGGTTTTTGATATTAATTGGAATTTTTATCCATCTTTATATTAATTTATTATTGTATGGGTAGTGACATCTAAATAAAATGCTGTACTTACATTTAATTTAGATGTATGCAATGCTATTGTATTTGTAAATGATACGTACTATGAATGTCTTTGTGTGTATTTAGTTGGTTTGCCTAAATAAATAAATAAAATAATATCATTCATGCCACCATGTAGTAACGCCTCTCGAGCTCGAGGTCTCTAATGTTGCTTGCTCGGTCGTGTTCGTCGTGGATGGGTAGAGTCAGTCCATGGATTGGTTACCAACGTGTTAACCAATTACTTACCAAGACTATTCCGTAGGTACTTCGTAGAGCACGTTAAGCCGTTGTTACCGGTGTACCCGGATGTCATTTGAAGATCTTTGACTGTCGTTAAAGGTAGTCAGAAGCCAGAAAATCTGACACCAGTCTTCCAAGGACTTTCCAGCCATCCTAAAGGACCCCAGTAGATAATGCACGTCACGATGTCAAGATCGGCCCGTGAATGGGTGACATCTTAAAATACCGAGATTCCTTCATATCGGGATCGCGGGAGTGGTATGAAGGAATCTTTAAGCTTCACACCTGGCTGTCATTTGAAGATCTTTGACAGTCGGTACGGGTAGTCAGAATACACAAAATTCAGACACTAGTCTTGACAAGGGGTGTGGCGTTTCCCAGTTACTGGGTTGTAGAGGTCAGTAGATAGGCAGTCGCTTCAGGTAAAATACTGGTATTCAACTGCACTCGGTTAGACAGCTGAGACCGGCATAGTTAGGCATCTGCCCAGAGACGCCAAATTAAGATTAATTTGGCATCTCTAATCCCTACAAGGTCTGTGAAATCATCTGTCATGTATCGAATATGGAATCAATATTCAAATTTCGAATACCGATTTGTTTTTGGTTAGTAAATCATTTTACTTGAACTAAATTTAATAGAGTTTTATTCGAATTGTTGCCGAAGCTTCTGGATACATTCAAAAATAGAAAAAAACCTTAGGGTTCCATACCTGAAGGGTAACTTTCGGAGCCTAATTTTATTATTAAGTCTTTGCTGTCCGTCCGTCCGTTTGTCTGTCAGCGGGTTGTATCTCAAGAATAGGTAGACAGTTGAAATTTTCACAGTGTGTATTCCTATTGCCGCTATAACAACCAATAATAAAAACTAAATTAAATTAAAAATTAAGGAGGGAAATTTAACCCAAGAAAAACACATTTTTTTTCGGTTTATGGTACTGAACCTTTCGTGTGGGAGTCCGACTCGCACTTAACCGGTTTTGTTGTAAAAAATAAAAAAGTAAAATAATAAACATTACTTATTCAATTAAAAAATAGATTTGCATCAATTTGATGCAGTTTTAAAATATACTGTAAAAAAAATGGAAGTAATACCTTTTTATAATAATATTGAAAATATTTTTGTTCACTTATTTTCAATATTATTATAAAAAGGTATGAATATAATTCACACATTGCTAACAAATATTTTTAAACCACAAATCCCGACTTCAAGGATTAACGAAATGAATTAATAATCACAGCTATCCTAACAAAACATTGTCTTAGATTAATTAAATCCACGTTAAATCCGCCGCGGTCGGTTAATTGTTTAATCCTTATTAAGTCGTGAAAAAGCCGTTAAAAGTCGTGTCCGCTGAGTATTACACTAATTCGAGAATGCTTAATATTTTCTGTAGTCTGGTATACAACAGACTAAAATTAAGAATTGAGTAAGTCTTGTTTTTAAAGAAAAATTGCTACAGCCATAGCCTATCCTTTTGAATTGAAATGATCAAAAAGTCTTTTGTATCAAAAGTTTTAATGGAAATTGAACTTTATCTTGTAAGCCATAGAATCTGTTGTTCCAAAATATGATATCTATCTCGAACGGTGAATTCAAAAGCGCTTTGTATGTAAGGTTACCAGCTAAAAATAGTTCTGGCTGGAATCGAACACTCATTCAAATTAAGAATTGGTTTGAATTTATTGTAGAACGGTCTTCTTAAAGATAAAGGTTCGGCTACACGCTCAATCTTGCTTGCGCAAACAGTTTGTGCAAACAATTGGTGCAAAAACTGCATGGTGCACATATATTTACTTACATAACAAGAACTAAATAAGACTGAGCGTGTAGCCAGGCAACTTATATATAGGTATGGTCTCGTTCTATACTTTCTGTATATTACTTGTAGGCAAAAAAATTGGTTGCCTGTAAAGTCGGTATACGGGCGAAAGTTTTACGTGACAACGACTTTGAGTGGTAAAATAACGTGCCTTTCACTTTTTATGTCTGTCTCTCTCGCTCTTAGGCGGGCTAACCATGCCCGAGTGGAAGGGACGCGTGCCTCTCACTCGCTCTCATTGTGAGCGCATAACGTGAGCGGAGCGTAACGCAGTTTCTTGAAGTGTCACCCGGCAAACCAATTTATAAGACGTTGTCACGTCAAAAAGGCATGGTCATAAATATTTTGGTTGGTTGAAGAAAAAAATAATATTCTCTGAGATAATTAGAGAATATTGGTTTTATGTAAGTACTCTCTTGTTTACTGATTGAGTTCGCAAAAGTCACGTTACACATTTTATGTTACTGTGATTAGTTAAATTTTGATTAATTGAAATAATTGTATTATATTGATTAATTTATTGAATTGTATTGTTTTTATATTATATATGTTAGTTGATTTGTATTAATTAACTGAAATGTATTTTTATGGTAATTATAATTTTATTTTCTGCACTATCGCATTGGGTTACAGTAATGATAGCTGTATGTATGTCTGTAATAAATAAATATTTTTTTTTTCATCAATTTTAGCCAATATTATCCATAAAAAAAGTTTTTATTGTTTCTCATACAATCATACATTTATTTTTATATACTAAATAAACTGTTATATTAGAATATTATACATATACCTACTAAAGAAACTTTCCAAATAAGAATGTGTACTACAAGGTTTCCTTTCCATGTAAAACAAAAGTTTTTAAGGTAAATCTCACCGTATTACATTACCTCCTGAAAAGATATTCTTTTACGAAAATTCTTCGTTAATTTTTTGTGAAACCAAAAGTAAGATTCTTTCTAAGTACTTGAAACTGACGTAACTTGACTTCAGTAGAGGGCGCCAGGTGCACTTCATATGTAACAACGGAGTTCAGTCAGAAGCCTGAGTTTGTATTGACCTTCAAAATAGGTACTTAAATTTAACCACAATCTCACCTGATGGTACGCGATGAGGTGTTCGACGATAGAGCAAGATTCATCATCATCATCATCATATCAGCCGAAAGACGTCCACAGCTGGACATGGCCTCCCCCAAGTGTCACTACAATAACCGGTCCTGTGCTTCTCGCATTCATCGACCCTCAGGTCGCGGGTAGCCGATGAATGCGAGAAGCACCGATAACCTGGTGAGCCAGGTTATCGGTCCCCCTTGTAGGAGGCCGCGTACAGGAATATGTAGCGTTGACGTCTTCCTGTACGCGGTCGCCACTCCAGAACTTTTCGGCCCCATCGACCATCTGTTCTGCAAGCAATATTGCCACTGCCACTTCAGTTTGGCGATCTTTCGGGCTATGTAACCTTGGTTCTTTTGCGGATATGATGATCATAAACAAGCGAATGGTGTATTCTCGTTAACAGCTGTTGCATGTACCATTCCAGAGAATACTAATTCAATTTTTTGCTATCTTAGCGTAAGAATTAAAAAGGAACAAAGAGCACTCTCTACTGTTGTAACTCTAGCGTTCATAAATACATAGAAATATATTTAACTTAAAGTTGCTTTCATATTCCTTCAGAAGTAATTTTAATTTCATACTGCAAAACAATTATTCCAAATGCATACGCCTTTACTTCTGCAGTGGGTATACTGCAGAAGCGTAGTCGATAGTTGACTTTACAAAACTTTGAACTCTATTCCTCATAAATCTTAAAGTCACCGTACCTAACGGTCAAAGTAGGTAACGGCGTCTGTAACTTCACCTAAATGCTTCATTTTGTACCTATGTGGCAAAGTTTTTGTCGTTGGAAGGCCTCCCACAAGGTCGCGGGTAGCTGCGAACGGTAGCGGGTATAGCGGGTGTTGTGAGCAACCAATCCACCGAAGTCGTAATAAAAGAACTTAATTAGGTGTTTCCAATTAGCTATTTTTTTTATCAATTTTCATTATCTCTTGAGTAAGAGGCCTTTGCCCTGACGCTGATATAATTACCTCCTTCAAAGTACTCCCAAAAATATCATTTCAAAGTTAACGTTCCTCCCAAAATGAATTCCGTGAGTTAGAAAGAACTTCTTATTATATTAACAGCAAGTTTTAAGAGATTGTTTCCTAACAACATATTGTTTAACCCCAGACCGTGTTGTTCTTCGACGGGTTAGAAGAAGTTACTTTTGGAAGGCGCCGCCATTTTATGTTGATGAAGTTTGTGTCTTAGGAATTTAATTTAGGCTTGAAATAATTGACTTGGTTAATGTAATAATTACTTCGGCCTATGCTTATGCATAAAGAAAACATTTTCGCGCGACTTTTTTTTATTTTTTTATTTAATATGGGTTTGCTCTTGACTCTAGTCTAGGTCATAGATGGCAGAGACAAAGTCGATGATGGAGCGAGCTTACCCAGGAAAAGCCTGTCCACTCCAATTTTGAAGAAAAGCCGAAATTCCGAAATTGTTCATGTTATGGTCTACTTGTGAGTCACGTTTCATCTAAATCCGTTCAGTTGCTGACTTAAGGACTCACATTTAAAATATTAGACTTCCGAGATTCCGCCTTCTTGATAAATATCCACCATTTTAATTTTCTATCATTGCAATTCTCTATTTATTTACATGCACACAATACATTTGTTAAAGAAAATTATATAAGTATTATAGAGAGATCAGCACAAAGGTGGCTTTATTCTGTCAAAAAAAAACATGTTTGGCTTATGATATCTATGGCCTTAAATACTTTAAGATAACCTATCCACCACTCTTACAGTCTAACACAAACATTCCTCAAATGTTTGTAAAATAGTCACAATGAAAAACAAATTACTTTCACTAAGGAAGTGACCAAAACTTCTTACTTGCCCCACAAAAAAAAAACTGTTAAAAACTTGAATGATACGTTCCAAATCACTTAATATAAAAATGTATCGGTCATCGATATTGACAATAACATTGATGAGTATTTTATGGGTGAACGAAGTCACCTGTTGGCGCGGTCACCGTGAAATAGTATCTACCCCATAACGTGTTAGAGGGTGTAATGAAGAGCCCTTTGAACACTAATGGAATAGTATTGTGGGAAGTAATGGTAGCATCAAATTGTGAGGAAGTCGTTGATAAAATGTTTTTTTTGTGTTTTTTTGTAATTTAATATTTACATATATGTCACCGGGAAATTGCAGATTCCGTAAGATTGTAATAAATCTTGATTAAATTATAATTACTTAATATAATATAATAATAATAACTTAAATTATAATTACGGAATTTGTTCGAATGAATCACCGCAGCCCTGGAACGCAAAAGGCTTTAGAAGGAACACGGATGGGTTTTAGTCAGTCTGACACGCCTTTCCGCTCCAGCCAGAGTGGAAGAAGTCATTTGATGATTTCCCATCCGTAATAAAAAATTAAAAAAAAAACTTTGTTATATTATTAGAATAGATAATTTAATGGTATTCTTAGTGCAAATATTGGACATTTCTACTTATGTATTTCTTATGTAGCTACTAACATATCTAAGTAAATTTTATGTGTCGTAGTATTAAAAGAAAATTACACGATGCGAAATCAAATCAAAATCAAAAGTCATTTATTCAAATTAGGCTGAGTGCCAGCACTTTTTGAACGTCAAAGTTCTACATAAAGACAGTCCCCCAAAACGGCGCAATAAACTCCCCAGCAACACATGTGTATGTTAAGTTTTAAAAACTTGAATTTATACAGTAGTACCTATGAAAAGTATTGTACAATACATGACACAAAAAATAAAATATTCAAACTGTAAATCAAATAATGAAATTAATTGACACTTGGTAGCTAGCACTAAGCTAGCGATAATCTTTCTCAATAAACAACAATTGCAAAGTTCGAACTTTGGTTTTATTTTCTTCAGCTACAACACGCAACGTTTAAGAGTTGATATTCAATGTATCGACAGTGTAGCGGCATCAATGCTGAAAAATTAAGAAACAATATTTGTACGGCAACAAAAAGAACCGCAGCGCCATCTACGACGAACTAACAAGGAAAACAAAATCCTGCATCGCGCAAGCAAAGTTCTCCGTACGATTTGAACATATACAACAATCCGAACATCAACTATCGGGCCGTTGCCCACCAGACACAACAACCGTCTGGCAGGAGGATCCTACTATTTTCAGTTCCTATTTTCCTATTTATGCGGGACTTTACTCCCTGTACCGTATACCTCTATAAAGTAAACTCCATTGAATACAAAGTTCTCTGATTTAATAAACCGTCAGCTTACAGCTGACCGAACCACAAAAATTACACCATGTACAGTCAACAAAGCTATTTGGTATGCAGGCAGCTAACTTGCAACTACTTTTAAACAATGTTGTGAGTGTGCTAATTAGACAATTACTGTACACCACACTCGTAAGTATGTCATAAGCTTAAAAAGTTATAATGCACACATTAGAAATAAATATTGGCAGTGCAGTGGAAAAAATAATGATTTTGCCTGTATACCAAACAGCTTTGTTGACTGTTGCTAATATTCAAATCTCTAAAAAGCACGTTACCCTAAGGGGCCATCCATAAATAACGTCACACGAATTTTATGTGTTTATGACCCCCTCCCCGTCCTTGTCACAGTTGGTCACATTTGTGAGACTCCCTCCTCCCTAGTGTGACGTGTAATATTTTGTAAAATATTTATTTAGAAATTTTATCTAGAAATTATTAAATTAAAACAGCACTTCCGACATTATTTGATACCAGATTTATTTATTTTTTAATAAAATCAACATCAAATCAAACATTAAAAAATAACAAACCAAAAAACTGAAACCAGATAGGACTGAAAGTTGTATTTTTAAGTTTTTCGTCAATAGTTCCCCATCCTCCCACCCCTTGTCACACAATGTCACACTTCGTCGGCCCCCTCCCCCCCATTAACGTGTGACGTAATGTATGGATGGCCCCTAAAGCCCACATAAAAATCTTGTAGGCCCGTTCAATTCCAATTTACACTCGACAAAATCCAGGTGAAAGACCTTCCACATAAAGGGAACTCCATCACCCGAGTCACCTACTTCCATCCGACTTTATGATCGAAATCCAATAAGATTTTCACGTGTGTTTAAAGAGCTTTATATTATGCTGAAACGGCTGCTGGCTTTACGAAAACGATTTTTATTGCTTGTGAAGTTAGGTTAGTGTCGTGTGGTTTTTTGTTAGGGTTAAAGGTAATAAAGTGACTATGGTATGCGCCAAATAAATTTGCAATAACGGTCATTGAGCCATCTACATTGACATTCTAATTTTCAAAAAAGGAAATAAAGACATAACGTGTTGTCCTGAATCAATATCCATCGTGATCCTCTACGTTCTCCAGTCATGAAAAACAATTCCTTATTTATTTTTCTAGTACCTACCTATGAAGACATTCATATAAGGGAAAGAGCAGTGTACTTAATTGGAAATTTATCTGGCGCCTACCATAAGTACCTATTTGTTTGCAGGTACAGGAATTGTGAAATAAGGTAAATACTCAGACTCCTGTAAATATATACCTTGTTTCAGAGTTAGCCATCATGAACATAAAATATTTTTTTTTCTTTCGCACATAAGCTCATTTTGAAAGACAAAATCACATCTCTCATAAAGTTTATTCCATATATATCGGCCGCGGACGGACCGTAGCCCGTCAGGAGCTGAAAAAAATATCGGTGAATACATTTTACAAATGAACTCGTTCACACTTTCGTGTCCATGCCCCGGACGGGTCGGGCCACGGCCCATTCATGGCCCGACCACGTCCCGGGCACGACCCCGATATGCGTAGATCAACCTTTAAACGCTGTTGTAGCTAGGCAGAAGAAGTGGCACAATAATTTTCCCAGGAACAAACGGTATATCGTGTGTAGTAGTTAAGTATTAGGTCAATAATACGATACATGGAGTTAAGATTCCCGAAACGATGCGCCAATGCGGCACCGATGCGAAGACAAAATACGTATCCCGACTCCGCTCTGTTACAAAGAAAATCCTTATGAAAATTAAACCCATACCATCCATTCACTAGTAGCATTTGCAACCACTAGAGCAACGAATAAATCTACCCTAAATTACACCCTACATAGCGAGCTTCGTAAACGCACACGTCCGACACGTGTCGAAGTAAAACACAGCTTTAAGAACGTAAACAAAGTTATTAGTGTGTTTGTATACTTATAATTATGAAATGATCTAATCATAGCCTCGGGGTGTTGTGTCATGTGCAGTTCAGAAAAAATATATTAATCTTGCGTGAGATAAAAACTCTCACATATTTGTTTACTTTAGAGATCTGTTGGTATAGGAATGTCTAAGTACATAGGTACCCGAGCCATAATATTATCAGGAGGATCTCCTTGGCTGCAGGTTTCTGGCAGTCAAGGTAGATCTTTGGAAGCGTCTAGCAAAAAATAAAAAAGAGAATTTGAATTAGGAATATGAAAATTTGTTTTGTTTTTAAATGGGACTCCGGTAACAGCGCTAGTTTAGGGCAGATGCCGAATATATTACGAAATTAAATCTTAAACATAGTTTTATTTTATAATAACAATAGTAAGTAGCAATAGCGTGAGTCCGCCAGTGTTACAATATTGGTATGATACATCTTTGGAGTCTGCCACCTTAGGCACAGACACGGGTATGAGATTGAGTATGATTGACATGATAATTTTTTTAATAGCAAAACGTGTCATTCAACTAAAAAACCAGGTATTTGGGGCTAGAACATAGTTGACTAAATAGTGAAATGTGGGTGCAATCCTGCAATTTTTTCATACAATTATGATACACTCTACTTGCCTGTGACGAATATAAGCGTGTTGCTATGTGACTACTAAGTAATACATGTATGTATATCAATTCGACTCGTGGCGATCATGCGCATTTAGAAGCTTGTTGGTCGTTAGCAAAACCTGATGAACGGGGTCTGATTTCCGGTTCGGAACTGTAAGGATTATCAATCTGGAATATCTTAGTAGCAACTTGGAGTCCGTATTTTGCCCTATTAGTGGCAATACACTTAAACGTGACTGACAAATGGTGGGTTTCGGTAGATACCTCTCTAACTTACCTATCTGCCTCTTAAAATAATATTAACAAGCGTATTTATACTTCATTTTATTTCTATATTTTACTTCGACACGTACCGATCGTGTGCATTTACGAAGTTCGCTACGTAGTAAGGGGT
Source organism: Mamestra brassicae (assembly GCA_905163435.1). Taxonomy (NCBI): domain Eukaryota; kingdom Metazoa; phylum Arthropoda; class Insecta; order Lepidoptera; family Noctuidae; genus Mamestra; species Mamestra brassicae. The sequence goes on along the minus strand of LR991000.1, from coordinate 17,871,960 downwards.
GTAATTGAGGGTAGATGGTAATACAGTGCATTATCTGATGGGTAAACTGTTATTAAAGTATTTTTTGTGCGAGGGTAATAATTACTTTATTATTGAGTGCCTATCATTTAGATACTTTTGTGTTCTTTTAATAATGTTAGGAAAATTGCAAAAATAATGGTGAATGTTTTTGAATACGTCACTATGTAGCGGCATCAATGCCGCCACATGAAAAACTAAGAAACGAAATTTGTACGACAACAAAAAGTACCGCAGTGCTATCTTACGAACTACCAACAAAATCCTGCATCGCGCAAGCAAAGTTCTCCGTGCAATTTGAACATATACAACAGTCCGAATATCAACTACCGGGCAGTTGCCCACTAGACACAAAAACCGTCTGGCAGGAGGATCCTCCTATTTTTCAGTGGAGGTGTGCGGGACTTTACTCTCTGTACCGCATACCTCTATAACTACACCTACTCTAAAGTATGTAAGTACCTATGTACGATATAATATCTACGTTTGGAAACAGTGCAGTCAATGTAATGCAATATGTTCTAAGGTGGACTTGTTTTAAAACAGTTTTAATAAATTGTGAAATTCTTTGTATAAATTATAATTACAACATTATCATTAAGTAACTTCTCCATATTATTTAACCTTAACTGTAACGAATGCAGCATATTAGACATTGAACGCTATGTACAGTAATAATTGGACTTTAGATTTATGTAATGTTTATTTTTCATAGCTGCGCTGAATTGTCTGAGTCTGTAGTCTGGAACTGTATTTATTTATTTATTTATTATATACTTTATTGTACACCTCATAATAACAATGGGCGGTCTTATCGCACAAGGCAATCTCTTCCAGACAACCTTTGGATGGATTGAACGAAGGGAGATAGATTTAGGGCTGTCAGTGTACAAACGTTTTAAACAATACTAATTAGAAATAATAATATAAAATACATAAATACAATACCAATTTATATACTAATAAATATCAAATATATAATTGAGACAGGAGCGGAAAGTTAAAGTGAAAGGTAACCGTTCTTTTAAGCTCTGGTAGCGTTTGGGCACGCCTCACTTCTATGGGTAATATAGGGTGGGTGGGTCTGTAGTTATTGAATTTTTTTTTTTTTTTACACTTGTGTCTAGCTCACGATCCCAAGAAGAAACAAACCCAGAGATCTCTCTTAACGTCCGTACAATTAATATAATGGTCGAAACATATGATAGCTATGGAGAGTAGATCTTTTGAGGAACCACACAGATTTCAGTGGACCTGCTGTGCGATTTTGTAAACATGTCGAAGTGAAGGCTTAGGTGAAGTGATCACGATGTGAGTTGTCAATCCATGTAATCAAGACGGAATGACAGTTAATTTTGAGATCGCTTCACCCAAGCCTTCACTTCGACATGTTTATAGAATCGATCGGCTGTCTAGTCAGTGCAAGCATTTGTTGAGCAGATGTACGAACTCATAAATACTCAGAAGCTCAATACTTTTTGTTAGTTTTTCTATATTTTTTATATAAGTCGTGCCAAAAATCCGTGTGACCTACATATAATTTAAATTAACACCATTTAGTTATGTTGGTTGCCCTCCTGTAGGGGAAATCTTTGTTTTAGCATTGTGCATGTCATCTCTGATAAGTGCTTAAGAGTGACCAGTTGACGGATTTTTAAATTACTGGATAAGATTCAAAATTTTCTGATGACTACAATATGAACCCTGTAGCTCAAAAATCTGCAAGATTTAAGTGGGTGGCCATGTCCGTTGCAGAATTTGTTCGAAAGAGTCACCGCGGCCCTGGAACGCAAAGGGCTTTAGAAGGAACACGGATGGGTTTTAGTCAGTAAGAGTCTGACACGTCCTTCCGCTCCACGTAGAGCGGAAGAAGTCATACGATGAGTTCACATCCTTTAAAAAAAAACCAATGCCTACAAAATGGATGCCATGATGCCAACTACTCCATAGCCTCCACCAAAACAACATCATCATCTGCCTAGCCTTTTCCCAATTATACTGGGGTCGGCTTCCAGTCAAACCGGATTTAGCTGACTACCAGTATTTTACGTGGAGCGACTCCCTTAAACAACCCATTAACTGGGTAACACGGTACTCCTTCGCATGACTGGTGTCACATTTTTTGGCATCTCCGTAACGTCTGCCAAAGATCTACAAATAACAGCCGGGACCAACGGCTTAACGTGCTTTCTGAGGCACGGTCTCAGTATGTTAAGATGGTCACCCATCTACAGATCAACCTCGGCATCTGTTGCTTAACCTTGAAGATCGACCCGTGCGGCTGTTATTATTTAGCCACGAGCTCCTCTACTAAAACAAGGTATTACATGATATTATATACGAGTACCTACATAAGAACAACCCAATATATCCCAAGATGCGATATGTTTCGAAACTAAGAACAGGGATTCAGTGCAGAGTAATGTTCCCGGGCTCAAGCCATACAAATAGTGCTGACAACTTGTAGCCCCGGGATTTACGAGCAAAAAACGGGAATTTGGATGTAAATTCTGCATATTTTGTGGTAGTTAAATAATTTATGTGAGCTCTTAATTCTTGGCTTGGATTTTGAATAAATTATTGTGTAGATATTATTGCAATGTTACCTGCCTACCTACAATTGTAAAAAATACAAGTAATAGATGGTTAAAATAATCAGCGAATTATTTATCAAAGTTTTTGCCTGCGGCTGCTTACAATAAGGTGTTTTGTATCTATAGTCGACAATGTAGGTAATACAATTCAAATAGATAATACTTACCTACAAGGTTATTTGTAAAATATCAACAACCTTTAAAGGAGTGAAAGTCCACATGATAATAAATAACTTTTACTATGAGACCAATCCTAAAAAATTGAAAAAAATATCAGCTGTTCTATACATTTTGTCTAGTTATGGACACATTGGTAGGTATATGTATGGAGTCAGCCAATTTGCTTTCCTGATTTCGGCTTTGGTCCCAAAGTAAAAGTTGTTTATAATCATGTGTACTTTCACTCACTTAAAGGTTACTAGTGTTTCACAAATAATCTTCCATATATCTATAGGTACTTACCTATATATTTTTTTTGTAGGTTTTTATCAAACTGTTTTTATTTCGTTAATTAAAATTTTAAATACTAATCTAACTGTATAAACTAAAACTTTTACTCCCAAAAAGGTTGTTAGTGTTGAAAGCCAAAATGCGGTTTTGTAATGGTACAAAACGGTATTTTGAGGTTAGTGCTCAGCTTACTTTCATACAGTACGGTTCCTGGTAACAACATGATTACCTACACATCTACAAAATTAGGATTCTTCAATGTCGCTAGTAGGTATATGATTTTTCAAACGTCTTTCATTACCGAGTTGTTTTTCGTTGTTACCTAAAAAGGAATAATTACCTAATTCTTAGGTAATTCTTACTAGACCATAAAATTAAGCAACTACGGCTGAAAGTTGTAAGTCAAGTCAAGTCTACCGGAGTTCTAAATTCATTAAAACAACAGTCGGCGTGGTTAACAGAACTTTTAATTGAGATTTATAAAGACGCTACGTTTACCTAGGTAATACAGGAAATTGCAATTTATACCTACTCTATTGTATTTTCTTTTGTTAATTTTGGGTTGAATAAAAATCTGTGTTAATTTTTCATTAGTAAGACTGTGAGTTAATTTTCTAGTAATTAAATTATGGTTCCAATTTCGTAGTTACCTTACCTACTTACTTAGTTACCTACTTACTACTTGTCGTTAGTGTGAATGAGTAGGTTTCTTTTAAACCCCTTAATTTACAAACGTTCCTTCATACAAATTTACATTGTCTACAAGAGTGTCATAGATAGGTAGGTTTTATTAGGTTTTTGTAGGTTAGGTAAGATTGTCGTTTGGGAGAAGGTGGACTCCCGTTGTGGGTACCTAGGTACTGAAAAAACCCACAACATAATATTTTGCTTTTAAAGCATAAAAAGCTCCTTCGTAATTTCCTCAATTACATTGCTTGGTTGTAGACCAAAGACACTGGGTCTTTGGGGCTAGTTATGTTTTTAAAAGATTTCTTTCTTGTCGTGGGTGCTTACATTTATCCATTACTTTTCCTTATTTACATCAATGATTTACCTACAGCTTTAAAACAACAGTGCATACTTTTTGCTGACGATATATCGGTCACAGTTACGAATGATAATAAATCAGAAATAGACCACGAAAAAAATATTAAGAAACAATAGACCAAGTCTTAAATGCAAATAAAATCTTCTTATTCTTACTCTTACTTTTAAAAAACCTTACCTAAAGTCTCAACATCAAGAAAATTCCCGAAAAATCCCGGGCCATGTCCCAACCCTACTAGTCCCGCGTGACGTTGATGTGTTTCAGTATATCACGGCCATTATCATTGTTTATAACTAGCGTGTACTTACTACTGACTGATAGCGGGGTTCTGTCGGTCATCACCGGCGTTTTTAGGGGGAAATCTCCAGAAAACGTGGCCGGAATGGCTACGTGAATGATTAAGATCTTTTGTCTGTTGAAATGTTGGGGTTTTAGATTCTTCTAGTCTGAAGGAAAAACCTTTTTATTATTATTTCAGTGCGTTAGGGATTAGAAAGGATTTCTAGTGTAGATTCAGATTCTTTAGTTCTAAAATGATTTTCAAATCCGCAAGTATTACTTACACATGTAATAGTTAAACAAAATATGTGTAAGGAAAATATAAAATGTTGTTGTTTGCACCAAATCCCTGATCCTCCTTTGAATAATAATTAGGAGGAAACAGAATTTATATTTTAATAAAAGTGACATCTATAATGGTACTGCCCAACAAATAGCAGTCCCCTGTGACTTGACCAGCGGCAGTTGTAATGGTACTACTTCATTTGCATAGATGGCGCTTCCATCAACATTACTGCTGCCATCTACGTGAAACAGGATGAAACTGTTCAACTAGTTTGTTTCAAACAGAACAATTTTAATTTTATTTTTTATAGAACAACCTGTTTATATAAATTTTGGTAAAAAAGCTTATTTAAATAAAACTATTTGTGATATTATCGACACAGTTTGGTTACTTTAAACAGAAGTAGTTCACTTAGTAATGACCTAGATGGCGCTGTCGCCAGTACGTTGCTAAATATTTTAGATTTTTCTGTTTTAGTATTATAAGAAACACAATATTCATAATTTTATAAATGGCATTATAATATGCAAAAGCTACTTGTTTACATTAATGTTAATTAAAAGGAAAAAATAAAACAGTCTGTTTATATTTCTTAAAAGTTCTACATCGCGCAAGTAAAGTTTTTACGCTAGAAACGATGTGTACAATGAGTTTGAAATTACTGTTGTACTTGCTTCGGCAGTACATATACTAAAATTGGAACGATACAGAGAAGATTAGCATGGCCCCTGCGCAAGGATGACACGCAAAATCGTGAAGCGTTCCACATTTTTTGGACAGTTTAGATTTTGATTTCAGTTGTTTAAAAGGTTTTATTCAATTTTCTTAATTGCTGACAAGAAAAAAGGGCAGATGACCGAGCACAGCAACACCCTTACGATATTATTGAGAAGATACCAGACTTATTCACAAAAACGTTATAACCATTACCTATGTGGCTAAAACACTGATAAGTAGATTTACTACTTACCTACTTATTCAAAATTTTCTATGGATAATTTAAGTTTAGCATCTCTTAAACGTAATTTAAAATTAAGTGTTATTAAATTTAAAGGACAGTTAAATTTAAAACGAATATATTTGGGATAGGGATAAAAAATTTACAACGGACTACCAAATTGTATAAAAAACATTGGAAAACTGAATATTTTTAAAGTTAAACTCAAAGAATTCTTAACAAGTACAGCATAGGTACCTACTATTCGATCTATGACTTTTTATATGATAAAAATATTGACCTAAAAACATTGAAAACAAGTAAGTATGTACTTATGTATTAAATTTGAATTTGACTATGTGGACTATTAATGTGTAAGGTGATTTACTGAATGACAATATATTTTTGGCATGTGTAAATAATATTATGAATGACAATGTAGATAATTTTTTACATATTAATTAACGATACTTATTGTTAACTGGACATGAGTAGGTAATAATACTTATTAATGAATGATAATGTATTCTTGACATGATATTTTGAAATATTACACAATGATAATATATTTTGACATGAGTACCTACCTAATAATAATAATGTATTTTGACATGATTAATTAAGTAATTACAATGAACTTTGACATGAATACTTAATGATTTTAATGATGAAATAGATTGTGTATGATTATTAGATATTGTACCTACGCCCAATGGGTATGTTACAGCGATCTTCGTATTATTATGATAAGAACTGCGTTTCCACCTGTGACAAACAATAAATGAATTTGAATTGGAATACCTAAGCTTTAATTAATAAGAGGGTTAGAGTGTAGTTTTTACACTGTATTAGGTAGGTACATAGAAAATTATTTACTGAGATAACATAGTTAGCTCTACGTATTTTAGAAGATTCTTTCTCATTTCTTACAGAATAAAAGGACTTCGTATTGCATTTGCTATAGACTCGCAGGCTACAAGAGGCACCTTAAAGCATGCCTCTCAGACGTCGGTACAACCTACAGATAGGTATCTATATCTACGGTAGGTGTAGATACGGTGTAGGTTAGTGGCGATGGCATGAGGCAGACTGAAGATTTTTTGTAAACTTATCGCATTGTATTTCGCTGGAATAAGGTATTGTATCGCCTTGCTTTTAGCTGGCTACAAGCTGCTTCAATCAAGCTCATGTCTTATGATTATGAAGATTCAAGTATCTTAGACGTACAAAAATATTAAAAGGTTGGCCAAAACCGTTTTCGATTAAGAGATCCGTTTACGAAATTTTAGTGTTTTTTTACGTGTTTCTCCACTAAAATGTAAACCGTTGTCTTTGAATAACTAAAAAGTACGCATGACAGGAGTATAGATGGCGCTGTCGTCAGTGCTGTGGTAAAAATTTAAAGAAAATCTCTTTTAGTATTATAAAAAACACAATTTTCATAACTTTATAAATGGCATTATAATATGTAAAAGCTACTTGTTTACATTAATGTTAATTATGAGGAAAAAATAAAACAGTCTGCTTATATTTCTTAAAAGTTCTACATCGCGAGAGTAAAGTTTTCATGTTAAAAAAGATGTCTACAATGAGTTTGAAATTACTGTTGTACTTGCTTCGGCAGTACATATATTAAAATTGGAACGATACAGAGAAGATTAGCATGGCCCCTGCGCAAGGATGACACGCAAAATCGTGAAGCGTTCCACATTTTTTGGACAGTTAAGATTTGATTTCATTTGTTGATGTGGCTTTATTTTTTTCAACTATTTCGATATTGACGACGAAAGAAAACGACAGATGCCAGAGATTTTAAAACATGCAACACTTATTGATTTTACTGGGATGATAGCTTTAGGTACAGGTAAAACCAACATTTAAAAACAACCAAACGTAAGTTATTTGAAGTCATAAAACTAAGCCTAATGATTGCACCCTTAAATTAAAAAAAAAAACTGTCATATCCATTTTCTATCACTGTATCAAATGGCGTCAATGAATTGTTTTTGGGGGCTGATTGCGATTATTTTTAGGGTTTCGAACGTTCGTAAAAATCGAAACCCTAATGATCAATCGGTTGTCTGTCCGTCTGTCACAGCCAATTTTCTCCAAATCTACTGGACCGATGCTGTTGAATTTACAATACACACACTACAAAAATAAACATGCGGGGCAGTCTGTGGGGACTGCCGATAGAAGTGAAAACTAAGCGAAAGCTAAAGCGTTCGGTGACGATGACGCGAGTTCCATGATTTATACACCCAAAAAGTGCACGTATATACACAGTTTACATACCTATAGCTCATGGAAAGCGTTCGGTGACGTTTTGTTTACCCAAAAAATGCCCAAAAAGTACTCAACGCGACTTATGAAGTCTTCACTTCAAAAAACATGAACATCTGTGAACCAAACACGGGCGCGTCAAAAACCGGTACTAAATAAATGATGAAATATGCAGATAATAGGAAATTACCTATAAATAATAGGAAAACGTTAACTTAAGAAGTTTATGATTATAAAGTAGCACGTCACAAAAATGAGATTCGTTCGGAACCCTTTACACGCGAGTCTGACTCGCACTTTGCCGCTTTTTTTGTAATAAGGGTTTATTGGGTGTAGTCTAGGTCATAGATGACGGAGACAAAGTTGACGATGGAGCAAGCTTACCCAGAAGAAGCGTGTTTACTCTAATTTTGAAGAGATTAGGGTGATTAGAATTTAAAACTCACCTTTCTAATGAATAATAGACATAACAGTACCTAAGCTAATAGGCACGTCTAAGAGATGAGAATCTTCATAAGACATGAGCAAAGTCAAGTCAAAGTCAAAGTCAAAGCATTTATTTCAAATAAACCATTACTTATCAGGTACTTTTGAATTGTCAAAGTCAGTCCGTCAAAAACATGAAGCTATTTGCACGTTCGAAAGCGTAGATCTCTATGGAGAAGAACGTGCAAGAAACTCCACGGACACTCTTTTAAATCATTTTATGTTTACAAAAATCCTGGTTACATAAACCTTGTTGCTTCTATACCTATATGAGAACAATGTAAAGAAAGAAAAAAACAATTTATAGTATGAAATATTAAAATGAGGCAGTGGCAACCAAGGCATGACCAGTCTCCACTGACGGCGCCCGTTCACGAACATGACGCGCTTGATTGAAGCAGCTTATAGACAGCTAAAAGCAAGGCGATCACACTTTACAAAAAATCCTCAGTCTGCCTCATGCCATCGCCACTAACCCACATCGTATCCACACTTACCCCGTATGAGTACCTACGAGTATCTGCTCCCCTTATTGCAAACGCAGTACCTACTTGCAAAATGGCGGTTTGGAGATAAACGCGGGAAATATATTTTGTGTTAGCATGAATATCTAAACAACAAGTCTAAGTAGGTATGTTACTTACTTATATAACTTTTGAAGTGTACCTACTTTAAAAATAAGAAAAAATTCAAGCTTTCTATTGACATATTTTTTTCTATACTTCATCATCTGCCTAGCCTTTTCCCAATTATATTGGGGTCGGCTTCCAGTCAAACTAGATTCAGCTGGAGTACCAGTATTTTACGTGGAGCGGCTGCCTACCAGACCTCCACAACCCATTAGCTGGGTAACACGGTACTCATTGGTAAGACTGGTGTCAGATTTTCTGGCTTCTGACTATCCGTAACGACTGCCAAAGATCTACAAATGACAGCCGGGACCAACGGCTTAATGTGCTTTCCGAGGCACGGAAGAGTCTCGGTATGTTAAGATGGTCACCCATCCACAGACCAACCTCGGCAAGCGTTGCTTAACCTTGAAGATCGACCCGTGCGGCTGTTATTATTTAGCCACGAGCTCCTTCTCTTATTTTTTTCTATACTTAACTGTCATAATTACACATAGATACACTTAGACACCAATAGATAGTATCTTTAGATGTCTATGTACCTACCTACGTCTGAGAGGCATGCTTCCTCACAAGATGTGCCTCTTGCAGCCTACGAGTGTTAAGCAATTAGGTACAACACGCCCTTAGGAACTCCTTTCAGTTTGTAGGAAATGAGAAAGAAACTTGTATAAGACGTAAGAGCTATTAATAAGTATAATGTTATCTACATAATTTTTTGTCTACTTACCTACAGTGTAAGAACCAAATTAGCTATTGTTATGTACCTAGCCAAATGAGCTTAGTAGGGTATCTGCTCAATCTGTTTATATAGTATGTGTTTTGTAAAAGATTATGGTAGGCCTCAGAGTCGCAGGGCGATCCCCGGCCACTATAAGCGCGGGCCTGCGGACGGCGAGCGTTGGGTGGCGATGCGAGCGCCATCGACCCGGGCCTGGTGGTGACCAGGCCCGGGTTGATGGCGTGTTGTTCCATGCGAGCCTAAAAGAGATGTCAGCATAGAAGATGGGGCCCGCTAAGGCAAGAGCCTGCCAGGGTTGCGGAACTTGTTCGAAAGAGTCACCGCGGCCCTGGCATGTGTTATATCTCAATAATATCGTAAGGGTGTTGTTGTGCTCGGGCATCTGTCCTTTTCTCTTGTCAGCAATTAAGAAAATTTAATAAAACCTTTTATACAAATGAAATCAAAATCTTTAACTGTCCAAAAAATGTGGAACGCTTCACGATTTTGCGTGTCATCCTTGCGCAGGGGCCATGCTAATCTTCTCTGTATCGTTCCAATTTTAGTATATGTACTGCCGAAGCAAGTACAACAGTGTTTTCAAACTCATTGTACACATCGTTTCTAGCGTAAAAACTTTACTTGCGCGATGTAGAACTTTTAAGAAATATAAGCAGACTGTTTTATTTTTTCCTTTTAATTAACATTAATGTAAACAAGTAGCTTTTGCATATTGTAATGCCATTTACAAAAATAAGAAAATTGTGATTTTTGTAATACTAAAAGAGAAAAATCTAAAACATTTAGCAATGCACTGACGACAGCGCCATCTATACTTCAGTCGTGCGTACTTTTAGCTATTCAAAGACAACGGTTTATATTTTAGTGGAAGGGGACACGTCATGATTGTTACAAAAAATAAAACACTTTAAAGATTAAAATTTTGTCAACGGAAATAAAAAAAAAAAATATAATTATATGGCACACACAATGGCATAGAACACAAAACTCCTTTACCTCTATGGGAGGTTACTTAAAAAATAGGTTTTCGAGATTTTAATTTACAATTTTGTTGGCGTGATTAATAGGTAAATAATATCTATTAACCATGACAAATTATAGGCTCGTATCGTCAATAGTCTCTGAGTAAGTAAAACCACGAATGGACGGAAGGGCATGGCGAAACTATAAGGTTTCCTTGTTTCACTACGGAACCCAAGTGCCCTAAAAAGCGGTTGCAATGGAATTTTAATTTTGTGATTCAGACATAGAGTTTATAATGTCTAGTTCCGAATGTAGGATATTCGTAAAAACATCTGTCTTGCTAAGATTTTACTAAAAATAAATCTTTTCACGCACCTGCCAGAGTTCGGTGCCTTCTGCATTACACACCTACGTTGTTAAAATTACGATCATTCGAGATCGGAATAGGTAGACTATATTTACATAATGTTCGCGGAAGTAAGTAACATAGAGTGCACATAACTTGTTTAAAGATCTCTCAAGGCGCTTAGTTGACACTTCACGTGACCCAAGGGCTGGCTTTTACCTTGGTCAATGAATAAGCATTGCCATACAACGTGGCAATGCCGCCAGTCTTTTGGGTACACGTCCAGTCGACAGCGATGTGGATGAATTTTTTGACGCCATATTTTAGGGTTAATTTAGTTAGAAGTTTTTATTTTTATTTCTAGTGTATATAGTAAGTTAAGTATTTAAGGAATAAAGTTGACATAGAGTTGATAATATCTACCTCCTGTAAAATTCAGGAATCTTAAATGGAATCATGACAATTAAAACCCAGGGAAACATGAACTGGACTTTGAGTATAGTTACAAATTATTGATTTGAAGAATCAAAAGAAGAAAGAGTTGTGCGAAAATAAAGTTATTTAATTTAAAAGTTTAAGTAGTTACAGAGCTCCAAAAACATGGTAAGATTCTACAATATAATAATCTTGTTCAAATGTATTCACACACACACAAAATATACATTCACACACTCATAAACACACGTAACACACATTTATACAAAACACTATAGTTTCACACACTGCCATAAACACGATTTTCATTTTTGTTTTTATTAGTTTTATAATAAATCTATAAAAAGAAAAATGAAATCCCAGGATACAATCGTCATGTTGAGAATTCCGGGATTTTAGAGAAGGTATTATCAACTCTATGTTACTTACTTCCACGATCTCTGATTATTAGTAATTAATACTAATTGCTAATAATCAGTGAATGAAGCTCTTGGCTTTTACACTCACCGCTATTAAAATTTGTGATTTCTTATGAAATGTTAATGATTACTTTTCGAGTGAGTGTTTGAAAAACGTCGTTTGTGACACGTGGGCATTTGTCATTGCAGTCATTAGGCTTCATAACGGCTTCGCCTGGCTAGGCTACTTAGCCTCGAACACCTGTCCCTGGTCAAGTTGGTGAAATAAACATTCAATCATTTTTTGTTCATGAATTACTTAGGTAATATACCCATTACCTAAGTAATTCGAGAGTGATTTTTTTGTGATTTTTTTATGAACACAGTAAGTACCCTTTTTTTTAAGGATGTGAAATCATCAATGACTTCTTCCGCTCTGGGTGGAGCGGAAGGGCGTGTCAGACTTTTACTGACTAAAACCCATCCGTGTTACTTCTAAAGCCCTTTGCGTTCCAGGACCGCGGTGACTCTTTCGAACAAATTCCGCAACGAACACAGTACCTTGTCTTCATAAAAAATCTGAACATCAAATTCCCAATAAAAACGAAACCAAATATGATCCAACTTAAATACAGTTTCCACTTTTCAATATTCTTAGTAAAGCGTTTTTGTTACAAGGCGTTTTTCGAGCAATCAGCGTGCGCTTTACAGCGCTGTCTCCCGGGGGTTAGCGAAACCAGCGCCGGCTTTTGTCTGGAACGTGCGGAAGTCGCGGACGGTTTCACATCTGCATTCACTCTCTTGTATTGTGTTGTGTTTTGAGACATGTTGATGTGTGGAAACTTGGAAGATTAAAAACATGTTCATAAGTTTTTGTGTATCAAGATTTCTGTAACTATTAAGGATTTTATTTTATTGGTATTTATGCCAGAATGTCTATAAGCCTAGTATTTTTGCCCGGTTACTGTTTTTGAAGTCAAAAAGTTTATTTTTTTAAGTTTTAATTGGGTCGTTACGAAGGCACTTTTGAATGTCAACTTTAACAGTTAAAAAATAGGTTTGTTAAAGTCACTCCAGTTGTAAGGCTCGTAACTACTGGTAGTTATTAGGGATTTGGAGCGGCCGCGCGCCCTGTCCGTTTTGTATATCAAAGCCCTTATAGTTGTTACACTGACTTTGACTGAAAGCCGAAATCAACATAGTAGATTAAAATCTAGGCAAATTCCTTGCATGAAAATAGTAATTTTTCTATCAAGTAACGTCTCTTGCCTTTATAAGCATCTAACTTTTTTTTTACCAAAAGCCGCAGTGCCCAGCGAACTTTTAGTAATTGTTGCATAGGAGTGCCTATCGTAGTCTGTGCATAGGACAATCAATCAATTAAATCTACTTTAATTCTTATGTAAGATCTCTGAGATAAAATCAACTTAACTTCGCCGAAAAGTTCTCGATCATGTTCTTGCTCAAATAAAAACATATTTGAGTTGAAGTTCATATTTTTCAGTAGAAAATTGAGACCATTCACTTGTGGAAAGGCATCACCAGAGCAATCGTCACGTTCTACACCGAAGACTAATTTTAACTGGCGAAGTGTCGTACCACAAGCCGAAAAAAACATGTAAGAAACAGTAAACAGTGTTTTTTTCGGCTATTTCGTTTCGGCTTCTTCATTTCGGCTATGGGAGCCCCCTTTTATTTTTAATTTTATTTCATTTTCATTTGTTGTTATACCGGCAACATAAATACATCATCTGTGAAAATACAACTGTCTAGCTATCACGGTTCATGAGATACAGCCTGGTGACAGATAGACGGACAGTGGAGTCTTAGTAATAGGGTCCCGTTTTTACCCTTTGGGTACGGAACCCTAAAAATACTGGACGGTAGAAACTTAATAATGTATAGTCTAGATATAAAATATAAGCCACTATTCTAGAAGCTTTCCACTAGTCGTCAACTAGTACGGTCAGTTTGTAGAAGGCTGGTGATACACCTGGACTTTGTGAACTTACGTGACCATCATTGGAACAAGAGTTCTGTGAAGTGGTTGTACTTGTAGTATATTTTTTGTTTCTATAGATAGGTACTCGCTCGTCTTATTGTACCGTTTTTTTATTGATTATTATTAGGTATTATTTCTTACTGAATCTGATTAGCTTAATATTGGTGTGAGTTTTTCTTTTTCTCTTTTGTTCTGATAACAGGTCCACTTAGACTTTTATCAAAGTCAAAGTCAAAGTCAAAACGTTTATTTCAATTAGGCCATTAAACGGCACTTTTGAACGTCATCGTTTACAGTTCAGTAAAATAGGTAATAATGTTACATTAATAAAGTGACTCTACTGTCCATTCGGAAAGGTAGATTCTTATGGAGAAGAACGGACAAGAAACTCCATAGTTATCTTCTATTAACTTCTACCCGCAGCTTTCACGCGTAAAAAGTATTTTCATGTATTTAATTTTTTTGCACGGATTGACGCTAGCCCAATAATTATCCTAAAATTAAAGTACTTAGCTAACCTAAGAATAGAATAGAATAAAAAACTCTTTATTATATATACCATAAAAGTAACAGAAAATATAGACGAAGAAAACATTACATAGGGTGACACAATGGACGGCATTATCGCTAAAAGCGATCTTTTCAAGACAACCTTTGGGTGGATTTTAGATAGAAAAGGAAAGACAGAACTGTAGTCTTAGGTGTACCATTTTTATACACAATAAATAAGCAACTAAGTACTTACTTTAGCTTGTAGTTACTCTTTATAACATCAGCTATTCGCCAGTCCTTTCAAAATCGGTGCAGTCGTTTCGGAGATTAGCTTCTAGGACAGACAAACAAAATAAAAAAATGATTTTTGATATGGGCATCGCAAACCTATATTACAGATGATATTTGGATACAACAAATTGTCGCTTGAATTTTAATTATTAGTAAAGATTTCAAAAAAGGTTTTTCTTTTAGTTTTTACCTCCCATTTGATTACAGATATTTTTTTTAAAGGAAAAAAAACAGATAAAAATAAATATTTTCAAACAAGCCGTCTCCATACCTTTCCCTGTTGTCCATATTTCAAGTGGGTACTTAAATGGGTTTTAGTAATGAGTTAGCATGTCTAGACAGGCCGTGTACCCGGGTACCCGTACCCGCACCACCCGTACCTACTAGGTATGTAAATTAGCACTAAGCCTCCCTTTTAGTTGTCCTGCCTGTATTAAATTCTGAATTACTGAAGCTTATTGGAATCATAATATTGTTGAATTTGTGGCGTTCCGTGCATTGTGAACGTTTCTAGAGGGGGTGCAAAAGGGTGCAATTTAGGAATGTGGAAATTTCAATATAAATTATTGTTCCTTTGAATTTGAAAATTATTTTGTGTGTGCTGTTTTGCTGGGTTTGTTTTGTCCTGTTTAATCTAGTCTGGGGTTTTTTCGGATTTATTTTGTAAGTTCTAATCTATTTTGTAGATCATTTGAGTAACTTGAGATAACTTGGACTGAGGTATTTTTTTGTAACATTTAACACATTTCCATTTTTTAAGTTGGACAACTATAACTCGTTTACTTGTAAAGCTGTGATAGTTTTCCTTTTAAATTCATTATATATGCTACTACTATGATTTTTTTCACGTCTCCAAAAACAACCGTTTAGCTGGCAGACTCTAAAATGAGCATTTTAAAGTTAAATATTTTTCAAACGGATCCTTGGATGGAAAAATGGTTGGAGCAAACCCCTAAATTTAATATTTAGGGGTTTGCTCCAACCATTTTTCCATCCAAGGATCCGTTTGAAAAATATTCCGTTTGATAAATATTACATCCAACGGCGAGTAGATGATAAAAAAAATTCATCGCAACTTTACATGTAGGAGCACCATAAATATAATGCAAGATTTTATTTTATTACTTTTTCAGCGTGATTAATATGTAGATACCCATATCCACAAAATTACAACTTTCTAGCGCTAAGCGTCTCTGAGCTAAATCACGGTCAGACAGACGGACACGGCGAAACTATAAGTTCTTTGTTGAGTACGGAACCCAAAACAAACGATGTCATTAAACGACCAAAAAGTTCGTGAGATTTACAAGAATTCAATCACAGATTTACAAGAATACAATCACAGATTTACAAGAATTCAATCACAGATTTACAAGAATTCAATCACAGATTTACAAGAATTCAATCACAGATTTACAAGAATTCAATCACAGATTTACAAGAATTCAATCACAGATTTACAAGAATTCAATCACAGATTTACAAGAATTCAATCACAGATTTACAAGAATTCAATCACAGATTTGATGTCACCAGCTGCATCAGACTGCTTGAAAAGTAATTTGTTTGGAACTTTTTAGTAGTTTCTTGGATTCTTTTTTTGTTTTGATAATTTTGCTTTATTGTACAGACAGCCAGCACATCAAGCAACCCGAAACTGTCAAATGATCCCAATCAACCTTGAACCCAAAGCTTCATCGATAAAGTTGAAAACCTATTAGAGAAATATGACAGATTTTTGTAGCACGATGTGCTGGGGTATGTGCATCAGCTACCCAACATCACCCTTAAATATCCCCACGTACTTCTGAAACACCCTGTTTAACAGCTGAGACCAACGGCATAACGTACTTTCTGAGCCACGTCCTTTCGTTTCGGTACGTAATGGATGGTCACCCATCGACAGATTGAACTCGGCAAGCGATTAACCTCAAAGATCAACCCGTACTGCATATATTATTAAGCCACTGGCACACACAAAATAAAACTTCGAACAAACAAATAAACTTACCTACACATAATAAAATCAACGTACATTGAAGTATTTCATTTAGTAAAGAGCTTTCTTATGAGGAGTCACGCACCGGTGGATATCGAAATAAAACCTTGTTTGAAATAAAACTCGTGGAGTTAAAACGTATAGCTGTTGAGTGGTTTGGCATTTACATATAGTGGAAAATATTGCGGTTTTTGAGCTCGTGAAAGAGCTATTTCAGTTAACAACGCAAATTCATTTACTTTTCTTTCTTTAATTTTCGTTTTAGAGTTTGACGATGTGGTAACCCTTTCGGTATGAGCACGCTCAGCACAGGTTTACTGTATCAATGTTATGTTATATTATTGTTTTTATTTTTTACTGTGTTTGTTGCTGTTGTGTTTCGTCTTTGTCGAACAAAAGTTTATTCTATTCTGTTCTGTTCTGTTCTGTTCTGTTTTGTTCTGTTCTGTTCTGTTCTATTCTTTTCTATCCTATTCTATCCTATTCTATCTTATTCTATCCTATTCTATCCTATTCTATCCTATTCTATCCTATTCTATCCTATTCTATCCTATTCTATCCTATTCTATCCTATTCTATCCTATTCTATCCTATTCTATCCTATTCTATCCTATTCTATCCTATTCTATCCTATTCTATCCTATTCTATCCTATTCTATCCTATTCTATTCTATTCTTTTCTATTCTATTCTATTCTATTCTATTCTATTCTATTCTATTCTATTCTATTCTATCCTATTCTATCCTATTCTATCCTATTCTATCCTATTCTATCCTATTCTATCCTATTCTATCCTATTCTATCCTATTCTATCCTATTGTATCCTATTCTATCCTATTCTATCCTATTCTATCCTATTCTATTCTATTCTAATTTATTCTATTCTATTCTATTCTATTCTATTCTATCCTATTCTATCCTATTCTATCCTATTCTATCCTATTCTATCCTATTCTATCCTATTCTATCCTATTCTATTCTATTCTATTATATTCTATTCTATCCTATTCTATTCTATTCTATTCTATTATATTCTATTCTATTCTATTCTATTCTATTCTATTCTATCCTATTCTATCCTATTCTATCCTATTCTATCCTATTCTATCCTATTCTATCCTATTCTATCCTATTCTATCCTATTCTATCCTATTCTATCCTATTCTATCCTATTCTATCCTATTCTATCCTATTCTATCCTATTCTATCCTATTCTATCCTATTCTATCCTATTCTATCCTATTCTATCCTATTCTATCCTATTCTATCCTATTCTATCCTATTCTATCCTATTCTATCCTATTCTATCCTATTCTATTCTATTCTATTCTATTCTATTTTAGAGAGGTTGCTACTGAGAATGTCTAAAGGGAGCAACTGTATTTTTATCGACTTCAGAAAAGCTTTCGAATCAATTAGTCCCGTACTATCAATACAGAAGTTGTCTCATACTGATATCACAGGAAAAACACTAAAATGTTTAAGTCATATTCACAAAATCGTAACCAAATAGTCAAAATAGGTACATCCCAAAGTAGGTCAAATCTTGTCAATTTCAGTGTTGAGGTACACTGAAATTGACGTCTCAATTTTGTCTTGTTTCTCAGTAAATTAGTTATTGTTAATTTTAATGTGGAAATTATCATCTTGCCCTTATCCAATGTTACTTGGGATCGGCGCAACACGTTTTTTTCTTATGAGGAAATAAAGTTCTATAACCATAACAACCCAATCATACTTTTCACCCATTTTTTTAATTTTTACCATTAAAATGAAGGCTTTATTTGGAATAAATCTAAAGACGGTTCCATGGGTGTGGCAGCTATAATACCGGACACGCTGTGTGTAATAAGAATCGATTGTTTTGATTCAACAGCAATACGAGAGGTAGAAGACGTACAAGTATTTGTTTTCAGCGGGCAGTGAATGCTACGTTATAACCAATATCCCGTCGGGTTGCAACGGAAATTGTGTCGCGACTTGATCGCGCTTCGAATTCTACGAATTTGATCGTGCTATATTTTTATATGAAGTTTTCAGTTTTTCTCAATTATTTTATGAAGTACCATTATAGAGATATGCGGTACAGAGAGTAAAGTCCCATATGCCTCCACTGTAAAAGGGAGGATCTACCGAACCAGACGGTTGTTGTGTCTGGTGGGCAACTGCCCGATATTTGATATTTGGACTGTTGTATATGTTCAAATCGCACAGAGAACTTTGCTTGCGCGACGCAGGATTTCGATGTTTGTTTGTCGTAAATGGCGTTGCGGTTCTTTTTGTTGCCGTACAAATTTCGCTTCTTAGTTTTTCATGCGGCATTGATACACCATTAACAACTTCAAATAAAATCAATATATTCTTAAGATAAGACAAGCTAAAATAAGTTGAAGGTGAAGGGCAACGAAGCAACAATACAGGAACGATTTTTTCATATTAACAAAATTTGGAATCAATGTCGACGAAACGTATTGTCGCATATTGTCGTATTGTTGTGCCGCTACAGTAAAACTGTAAAAGCTACTAAGCTGGTATTATTTATTATTGTATAACGATAATGTAATTTTAACATGAGTTTTGACATAATAATTAACGATAATACATTTTGACATAGGTACCTAATAATATTAATGAATATTAATGTATTATTAGCATGAGATTTTGAAATATTAATAATTTATAATATATTTTGACATGATTACCTAATAATATTAATGAATTTTAATGTATTTTGACATGAATAATAATTAATTACAATGAACTTTGACATGAATTAATAACAAACTAGGTTTTGAATGATTATTAGATATTGTACGCCCCATAGATAGTACGCCCAATGGGTATGTAACAGCGATCTTTATATTATTATGATAAGAACTGCTTTTCCACCTGTGACAAAGAATAAATGAATAAATAAATAAATATTTCTACCTGCCTATTACTACTACCGCTATTTTGACCATTTCTGGTGAAGAGCTTTGGGTTTTCTATATTTTGAAGACACGTTAAAAAAGCAGTTAGTCACAATTAGGGAATTAGGCAATCACTGCTAAAATTAACAAGAATTGATAACTGCACTAATTTCAATACCAATTCATAACATCCATTTCCGTACGCCTCCATCAGAAACACAAATACAAATGAAAACATCTCCAACAAAACAAAACGCTACAAAACGCGTCTCGTTCTCGTTTCAAACAAAAACGTCAAACAATTGTTTGTGTCGCAAACAAATTACTGCGAGGACCCGCATCACACAGTTCTGTTGTAATTGTCCAACGCTGGGCGTGGGATAAAGAGAGGACATTTATCTTGCGACTAATTGTGGAAATGTTGAATGTTCCTAAAGACATCGGTCGGGTCGGTTTGTTGCGTTTGGGTCTCGTGAATGGGTACAGTTTAAATTATAAAATTGATCACAGGTAAATATAAATTTTGAATTTTGAATTTTGATGGCCTAATTGAAATTAATGTTTTGACTTTGACTTTGACTGTTGAATTTTGACTTTGAGTTTGACTTTGACTTTAACTTTGACTTTGACTTTTGACTTTGATGTGGTCGACGATGGAGTATGCTTGCCTAGAACTCCATTGTCAATCCGTGAAATTACCAGTCGCTATAATAGCCGTGGCACTTTTCCAAGTCTTACAAGGAATTTCTGCAATCCACGGCATCTGCGTCCAAATCGACATATGCTGACACTTTCTCAATTTGTTATTTTGCTTATCGGACATTAAGAGAATTCGTAATAATCTCTAAATATTACAGTAGCGCTAGAGTCTAGTTTCTACTAGACTCTAGCGCAACTAGCACTAGAATCTAAAATGTAGTGTTTAAAGTTTATTCAAACTTTATGTTACCAGAAATAGGACCAGTCTGTGTTTCCTGATAGCTACAACCTGGGGTTTAAGTCAAGAGTGACAGGTTACTGCTAGGCAACCGTGATCCGTCGTCAAAAACATCACTGCTGACCATCAGATGAGATTGTGGTCTGACCCGAAACTAGGTCTTCAAAACCAAAAAGTCTTTTATTCAAATTAGGCTGAGTACCAGCACTTAATGAACGTCAAAGTTCCACATAAAGACAGTCCCCCAAAACGCCCGCCCGTCACCACTTCCTAGTGTTTTAGCTGGGAAGAAGAAGTGGCGCAACAAACTCCCCAGGTATAATTATAATAAAACAAAAATGGTGCAAAACTACTACTTATATGTCGCAATGATCAAGTCAAAGTATATTTAAATCCCCACATCTCCATGCACTTTAAGCCAATATAATAAAATCTTCAAACCAGGGATGTTACGTGTATGAAATTTTGGATCGAATGCGGATACGGATATAGAAATAATATTATACCGATTTCGAATACGGTTAAGGATATGGACTTATTTGTTTATTTAGCTTCAATTACTCACTGCACTTACATTAGGAAGCAGCACAACACGTACAGAGAATCATAATCGAAAAATTTAAAAGTTACACACAAAAATTAACAAAAAATATAGAATAACAAATTATTTACCAATAATAAAAACAAATAATTTTATTATTAATTAATTAATTGCTGGAAATTATAAACAATAATAATAATCAAAAAATAATAATAATATGTCAATAATAAAAACATTTGAACTCAAAAAAATCTTTGAATTTCTTTAGGATTAGACGCACGTCGGATTTCGGATTATCCGTTAGTTTCGGTAACGTAGATTTTTAGATTTAGTAACAGTAAAAAAGAAAATAGGCTAGCGTGTCAGCTCGGCCGGGCAAAAATACCTGTCGAACCGTGTCTCATTTAGACTCCACCCCTATTCAGATAACAACCAAATCCGATACAAAAGTTTCGGATAATTTCGGAATTATTGTACCTAGGTACATAATAAAATCGGCGAGTGTGTCAGCTCAGCCGGGCAGAAAAACCTGTCACAACGTGTCTCATTTAGACTCCGCCCCTATTCGGTTGCGGTTACTTCGGAGGGACATGGATTTTATTTCGGATATCCGATAGTTTCGATTACAGTTACTCCCTAACATCCCTACTTCAAACATCTCCCGCTGCACACAGCTTAAAGCGCTGTAAAGTTTACAGCAATTAACTGCGCTTTGTCGGAAATACTTCTAGAGCGGACTTCGATGTTAATAAAAACCAGCTTTTAGTGGGCTACCGGGTTTAATACAACGTTGGGTTTTCTTTTATCTCTCCGTTGCTGGGAAATTCGGGAAAAAAATGTTCTTTGGTGTTTCCGCTTTTAGCCAATGAGATAACTTTTCTCAAGCTAATCGATTTATTATCTCATGGGTTATTTGGCTGAATAAAGCTTTATTGGCGTAATTTTTCTTAAGGCTTGGTTAAATTCTTCAGTATACTATCGTACTAATATTATAAACGCAAAAGTTTGTAAGTATGGATGGATGGATGTTTGTTACACTTTCACGTGAAAAACACTAAATGAATTTTGATAAAATTTGGCACAGTATTAGATTATAGTCTGGAATAACATATAGGATACTTTTTATCCCGGGAATATGTTACCTTGGGATAACTTTCGACAATCACGCGGGCGGAGCCGCGGGCGGCAACTAGTTCTTACATAAATTGAGCAATGGATGCTCATTCATCATTTTGCTTACCTATGGAAATGCAGAAACATTTACAAAAGCAAAAATTCATAGAGAAAACTATAAACAACAAAAATAAATCAAAATAAAATTCCTCTTTCGTTGTTCTACGAATTCTAAAACCACGCTGTTCCATCGCACTCTCGAGGTTACTCAATAAAATGTAATCCACTAGACAGACCGCTCGTTGGGACCAGTACCTACAGAAACTATCTATATCTGTGGCTAAAACCGGCCAAGTGCGAGTCGGACTTTACACAAAGGATTCCGTACCATAAACCGGTAAAAAACACGTTTCTTGTATGGGAGCCCGCTATAATGTTTAATTTTATTAAGGTCTTATGATTTGTTGTTATAGCAGCTATAGAAATACACACTCTGTATAAATTTCAACTGTCTATCAATTTCAGTTGTTGACGGATGAACGGACGATCGGATGGACTGACGGACGCACGGACAGCGGCGACTTAGTAATAGGGTTTCGTTGGTTACCCTTTGGTTACGGAACCCTAATTATCTCACGGAAACTTGAAAACGGGGATAAAACTTATCCTGTGTCCCTTCAGCCGCTTCGGCGTGCTTTTTTAACAAAACATACAAAGTTTTACATTTATGTCAGGTATTAGAATCAGTAGATACTGTTAAGTTTGTCAACATGCAGCCGGCCACAAAATGGTTCAGTATGGTATGTAATGGTAACAAACTAACTCACTTTTGCAAACATAAGTATATAAGGTATCATTTAAACAGATGGCTACATTTTAACATAACGTTCAGTACGTCTAACCGAAAATATCCAACAAAAAAAAACACTGACTAAAGTGATTTTATTTTGACCTAAAATAATAAATTGTTAAGATGTTTAGTGTATTTTCGTTGGCTAATATTTTTTTTTTAAGTGTCTAATGGGTTTTTCTTCTTATTTTTACCATTTTCCGTATTTTGGTGGTCTGAATGAATTCTAAAAGTGTGTCCATCTATTACTTTTGATATCGGTCGCAAAATCAATCTCAAAACAGGAACCAAAAGAGACTCGCCAAATTAACACAGCAAGCAAACAAGATTATAACTTCAAAGACAACACCATAAAAAGATTACGATCAGGAGCCACCCTTAGTATAAACCTTACAAACCATGGTGTTTAATTACTTGCCTTAAATTAACAGCGTAAAAAGCGCTGCACTTAATTTGGTCGTGCCATAATGAAGGCGGGAATGTCGAGAGATCATTTAGCCGCATTTATCCGGACCAAACCGGTGCAAACAGGATTTCTCTAGTTGAACTTTGTAGGAATTATTTGAATTATTTTATGATTAGGAGTTTATGGGTTCTTAAAATATTAGACTGTAGTAGACAGGACTATAGAGTAGCGGTGCAAATTTTTGGTTTGTTTTAAATCGATAATTTTTGTGCTTGCCACATCCAGGTAGCAGATGTTCTTGGGGTTTCAAGTAGTTGTGTGGTGGTAGGTGACGTTTGTTTCACATGTAATTTTATTTTATTTTATTGTTAAACGTGCATGTACTGATGGCACCGTAGGTGCACCTTTGGGGAATACGTGATATACCGGTGTAATGTTATGTCTTTATAGTAATATATTATTTGAAGGATGCCCTTTTATGATTAGGAGTTTATGGGTTCTTAAAATATTAGACTGTAGTAGAAAGGACTATAAAATGTAGCTGTGCAAATATTTGGTTTATTTGAAATCGAGCATTTTTGTGCTTGCCACATCCAGGTGGCAGATGTTCTTGGGGTTTCAAGTAGTTGTGTGGTGGTAGGTGACGTTTATTTTACATGTAATATTATTTTATTTTATTGTTAAACGTGCATGTACTGATGCCACCGTAGGTGCACCTTTGGGGAATACGTGATATACCGGTGTAATATGGTGGTGGTGGTGTCTTTATAGTCATAACATTTTAATTAAGGTGGCCAGCAATGGTAGAAAAAATACATTTGTGTGGGAAATGGAGAGGCAGGCCTTTGAATTATAATAATGTAATTGAATTAAGTAAATTAAATTATTATTAAATGTTTTGTTTGTAATATAACTCTACTGTCCATTCGGAAAGGTAGATTGTTATTGAAAAGAACGGACAAGAAACTCCATGGTTACTCTTTACAAAATATGGTATACAAAATTAATTTAATATTATGTGAGGACGATGCACCCAGAGTGTGGTTCTTATTGGAACAAAGTAGTACCAGCAGAAGTAAACTTATTCATTTTGTAAACATATTTAGGTAAATGGTACTCACATATTTACAAATATTGGGACCATTAATTAAACAGTGTGTGAAAACAGAAAAATAAAAACACAAAAAAGACAAAAAAAAACACTTATTTTTATTATGAGTCAGTGATAGGTAGTCGAATCAAAATGAGTTTTTATTTGCACAACCGAGAGATATAACGGCCTTATAAGATTAGAGGAAAAAGTAAAGTTGAAATAAATTTTATTATTCAATTTCATTTCCATTCTTCTTTACATGCTCATCTTCAATATTAAACAAGCTGTAAAAATCATTACCTTCCTGCAACAGCGCCAAGTTATACGAACATTTACCGCAGTAATCCGGATCATACCGGTGCCATCTGGCAGGAGCAGTTTCCTCCGGAAAGGATTTGTAAGAATAATTAAAATGACTTCGCTAAGAACTAATGTTACTTTCGTGTTGAATATTATATAAGTCTCAGGTTCTGGGTAAATGTTTTAGGCAATCCACCGTGTTTTAGCATAAAAAAAATTTGGTGAATTTTGGAGATAACTTTGAGTTAGGCAGAGATATATTACTGCCGCGTATGCAACTAACGATGAATAAATTTTACCGATTAGTAAAATTTG
The DNA here is from genome assembly GCA_905163435.1 of Mamestra brassicae. Classification (NCBI taxonomy): domain Eukaryota; kingdom Metazoa; phylum Arthropoda; class Insecta; order Lepidoptera; family Noctuidae; genus Mamestra; species Mamestra brassicae. Next base: position 17,846,814 of record LR991000.1, on the reverse strand, counting down.
ATAATTTTACTCTCTCATAAAAATAGGTTTACTTGTTCAGTTGGACTTAATATTGAACTGAACATATTTGTATTTAAAAGCCAAAAACTTCGTAGGTACAGACGCCTGCAGATCAAGCTATCCGAAACTGTCAAATTTTCGCAATCAACCTTGAACCTAATGCTTTAGTGATAAAGTTGAAAATCTTTTTAAGAGATTTGACAGATTGTTGTGGGTGATATGCTGGCGTCTGTACCTACATCATTTTGTTATCAGTGTCTTTGGTCCCGGCTGTCACTTGTTAATCTCCGACAGTCGTCACGGATACGTAGTCAGAAACCTGAAAGTCTGACCACAAGTCTTATCAAGGTATATCTTGTTACCCGGTTACTGGGTTGTAAAGTTCAAATAGGCAGTCACTTCATGTAAAACACTGCTATTCAGCGGCATCCGGATAGACTGAAATCCAACCGCAACGCACATAGTCCGGAAACGTCAACGTAGATGATACAGTATTTTAATTTCCCAAAACGTCAACTATCTTTCTTATTGCAGAACTCATAACAAAACCAGTAGCCATTTTTGTTTGCCAATAAATTCTACCTCCCGAGTATGCCGATGCAGCCGCTTCAGCGCTTTCCAAAAGATTTGGTAGCGTAACTCCGACACATGTTCGGCAACTTTGTGCAGCGCTCCAGCGGTGTGTTGCTGTCAGACGCAGTTCCGAGTATATTTAAAGCGGCCATGTTTTTAAATTGCACTGCATAAGGTATTTGCCTGAACAATGACGGTTCATTTTGAAAATGTGTCCTTTTCTACTTTTAAGTTTTAGCTTTGCTAGCACTATAAGACCATAACATAACCATAGTAAAATATATTCAACTTTAAAGGAATATCCTGCTTAATATTATAAACGCGAAAGTTTGTAAGTATGGATGGATGAATGTTAGTTACTCTTTCACGCAAACACTACTGAATGGATTTAGATGAAATTTGGCACAGTAGTAGATTATAGTCTGGAATAACACATAAGATATATTTTTAACCCGGGAATATGTTCCCGCGGGCGCAAACTAATTCTTACATAAATTGAGCAATGGATGCTCATTCATCATTTTTCCTATGGAAATGCAGAAACATTGACAAAACCAACAATCCATAGAGAAAATCGACAATCACGCGGGCGGAGCCGCGGGCGGCAACTAATCAGAAAAAAAACAATGCTCTATTGTTTATATTTAACATTGGTAGTGTGGTACTCAATAAAAGTTTATCGGTTTTGCTTGCCATATAAATTATATAATAGATTTGTAGTGGCAGTGGACCTTATACTCCACGGTTGCGGAATAGTTCGAAAGAGTCACCGTGGTCCCGGAACGCAAACGGCATTTGGAGGAACACGGGTGTGTTTTAGTCAGTAAGAATCAGTCACTGATATTCTCTTCTTTTCCACCCAGAGCCTGTCATTTGCCGATTTCCCATGAAAAAAAAAAACAATAAGAAAAAGGGGGCCTTATACTGGCTTTTATCCTAAAATAGCTTTTGCCCGCTACTTCGTAAGTGCACAAGCCGTTTTTTTCCGTTGCCGTAGAAATTTCGTGAAGTTCTCTCTTAGTGCTCCCCTTCACTCCCTGAGGAACTTACATGCCAAATTGTTTGTCAGTCACTCAGTCACCAGGTAACGTAAGAATTATAAACCTTTAATTTTCAAGTTAATAAGTGATCAAGATAACCTCTCCCTTGTTGTGATGATTAGAGCATTTCACAACTTGTCTTCAAGATATGATCAAAATAAATAAATGAAAATTTTCCTTTAAGCGTAAAATCCGAAAACACTACTTAAAAGCTTGTCATTCTAAGTTGTTCTTCGTCATGATTACTATGAATTCTCGTAATCGGTATGATTATTATATATCATATTTATTAGTTTATTATTTTAGCATATATATGTATTTTATTAGTATTATATATATTATCTGTATATTCTTTCCGAATTGTTAAAATTCAATTTTGAATCTTATTTTTATTTATTGTACACCTACTACAGTATAGTCTTTATAACCCAAAGGTTGACTGGTAGAGAATGCCTTGATGCATTAAGTCCGCCCATGTACCACTATTGTACATAAAGTTTAAATAAATAAATAAATAAATACATCACTCCCTGAATTACCATTCAGTGCTCATTGGGGAATTAGAGGAAAAACACGCAATGTATCAGCTGTAAGTCAACACCCCTTAACTTAAGGGTGAGTCTTTTATTTGCGTTCTAGTCGACTTTCAATTGACTTTTACGGCTCGTGAAGATATATGGCAGATAGTGCTATCTTTCTTTTCCTCCTTTCTTTCTTTCCTACTGCTATTAGGTTAGGATGGGTCGGGAATTCGGGAAATGTGAATAACCCTTCGGGTGCTTTTCAAGGGATGTGAGTGCTTTCACTTTTATTATATCTTTTACTTTTAAAAGTATTGGGCATGAAAAAGATTTTGTGTTTCGCTTTGAGTGTTAATATTGCGTCGATACAGATGAAAGTAATCTTTGTTTATTTTCGGTGAGTGGGATTCCAACCCTTGATGGTATTTTTAAACTTTTCTGACATTTATGCGCCTTGCCGCTGACTTGTACTCAATAATTATGGTGATGGAAAACTGTTATAAAACCTGTTCGGTTTTATAACAGTTTTCCAATCAATCCGCACTGGGCTTCTCGGTTGGATTCCGGCTCACTCCTTCTAACAGAGAGGAGCATATGTATATGTTCCAGCAGTGGAAAAATAATAGGCTGATAAGGGATTACTTTAAACTTTTTCGTGCAAGTGTTTCTAGATAAAGTAGCGCAGATTTCTATGATAAATTAAATTTATTTTGTAAATAGGTTGAACATAACACTTTTACACGTCAATCTTTTTTGATCATTTTTAAACAAGATGAGGCCGGTGTTTCCTAGCTGACTACTCTGAGAAGAAACACCGAAATAAACTCAGAGGTTAAAGTCTAAACAATTCTACTGGTCAAATCATATGTCTGGCGTGGTCTTTTGAGGAAAGTATTACACAGATTTGAGTGAACTTGTCCAGACAGTGCAAGCATTTGTCAGTTATCGTGTAGCTCAAACTTAGAACTTTGAGGAGCCCAACGGTTTGGCGAAAAATACCAAAGTAAGGACATTTGGGTAGGCCGCATAAAGGACTGAAACTGCCAGACTAACATGAAATGAACCCCTAATATTGCGATCTACATGGTCCATGCTGACAGTCTAAAAATATCGTTTGGAAACATCCATTTCTACTTTCATAGGCGCTTTCATTCTACCTGAAGCACGTATCCAGACATAAAATACACAAACTTTGAAGTGTGTATCGAATGTCGGTAGAGTATAGAAGCCCATCTATGTGCTAGGTTATGTCTGAGCACGCTCCCTGTGGATTCAGCAGGATTGTTCTATTTCTTATAGATAAAAGTCGCTGGCACTGTTTTAAACTGTCGTTAGGATTAGGTTGGTGACAAATTCTAACGGTTGACGTTTTAAGTTTCTAGTACTAGTTTCAATTGTATTCTCTAGCCCGCGACTTTGTCTTGTCTTATTGGATTTCACATTGAGATAAAAGTATTCTAAGACCCGGTAATAAAGTATCAACCTTATTCGTAAAAACTTTATAATCATTACTTATAAAAACACTGATGAGCAGATTCTGTATTCAAAATTTGTCCATGGAGAATTTGAATTTAGAATCTCTAATAATATTTTAACTAAGTAACGGTTAATTTAGTTAGGAGTTTATATTTTTATTTCTAGTGTATATAGTAAAACTGGTGTAAATAACACAAAATAAATGTTGAAACTTTAAAAGTAACGGTTAAGTTTAAATAAGTTTTATGAATGAAAGCCTTTGTATATGTGTACTATATTTTTCAAATCGTTCAGTAGTTTTTACGTGAAAGAGTAACAAAAATCCATCCATTCGTTCATACTCATAAATTTTATAATTAATTATAATCTTTGTCGGATTTTTGTCCAGCAACAATTTTCAAAATTAGAAGCTTTTTCCCATTTCGAATTATTGCTCGAAGAAATGTCATGGAGGACAACTAAATAGCTTAAACTATATCTTGTAGGTAGGTATCATTAGTGACAACCAGCTTTCTGGTTTCCTGATACTGTTACCACAGCTTAATCTTAGTAATTTCCATGTTTAAAACAGTAAAACTGTACTTTCCTTTTGTCACTGGCTTAAGATAGTTTACTACTTAGGGTATTTTATACAAACTGCCAAGTTTTTGTTCTTGATAACTAATGAACCGATTTTAATGAAATTTATAGAAAGAGAGCGATTTTTCACTTTCTATAGAAACATTCAAATTGATATTTCTGGCTCTTTAAACCCCTTTTCTCAACTACATTTTTATATCTAGGCATTTTGTATTGAAAATGGATCATTCATTTCCAAGAATAGACTAGACCTGCCAGTTTGTACAAAATACCTTGAGCAGTGCTCTTAACCTACTGTTAAATCCTTTCGTCAGTAGACAGTGCAACCCAGCCGTCTAGTCACAACACACATTCATGTACCTACTTATACATTTGTCACCTGCGAGGCTGCGAAGGCTGCAAACTCACGCATATTGTATGATAGTTTATATATTTTCACCGATAAAGGCTGGCGAATCGAATGTCTGGCTTGATAACTATTTTTTTTTGCAGTTTTAACACAATTTTAGGTTAAACGAACGAAAAGCGAACTAAACCGACGTCATAACGTTTAATTCGATCTATACCTACCAGCAAAGACAACAACCAAAAAATATGCAACTGAAATAATAATAACTGCCAATCAAAATGATAAAACAATCCCATTATTTTCTTAGACATTAAGGGAACTATTAGCACATTAAACTCTGTTCGGAAACTGAGGGCCCAGGGAGATACAAATTATCAACGAGTACATAATGGTTCAAATGATATGCTACAATTTCCTATGTACCGGATTATTTGGTTTGAAAGTATGAAATTATGGAGATATCTCATATTATTCAATTATAAATTATTGGCTTTTACCTTGGTCAATGAATAAGCATTGCCATACAACGTGGCAATGCCGCCAGTCTTTTGGGTACACTTCCAGTCGACAGCAATGCGGATGAATTTTTTGACGCCATATTTTAGGGTTAATTTAGTAAGGAGTTTTTATTTTTATTTCTAGTGTATATATACTTCTGCCCATGGAGGCAACACGCGTTATTAAATTAAACCTTTATTTGATAAATCATGTTTTTTATTCAAAAATCAATTGCCTTTAACAAGGCGCATATCCGACTTGTTAGGCGTAGCTCCATGTCGTATGGTATTCTGAATTCAAATTTAAAACAATACGATCGAAAAAGATGGTAAAATGTATCAGGTTTAAAACTGCATCAACAGTTTTTGTTCAATCTAGCAATCATATTTCGGTAGTGGCCATCGAAACCTAAACTCTAAGGTGGGCCAATAGATGTGTCCAGAAGTGTAGTTAGTTAAGTATTTATGGAATAAAGTTTATTACCTATACATTTTATTTTTATTTATTGTGGTGTACAATAAATATACTTAACCCAAAAGTTGACTGGTAGAGAATGCCTTGATGCATTAAGTCCACACATGTACCACTATTGTACATAAAGTTTAAATAAATAAATATCTACAGTTCTGTTTTGACAATTAGATCTTAATACTAACACATATCTAACTATTTAACCGATTTGAAAAAACGAAGGAGGTTCACAATTCAGTTATATTGTTATGTTTTTACCTCATAACTCTGACAGTTATGAATTAACTTGAAAAAATCTTTTTGTTTTTGTGAAAGGATATTCTTTCCGATTGGTCCCATACACATTTCATCAAAATCGGTTCAGTTAGTTTGGTTTTTAAATCAAAATAGCTGGAAAAACATGTCATCCAAGTAAACGAAATTGCGTATTTTGCTTTACAGGAAAGCAAGACACTTTTCAGTGGTGTTGTTTGGTGTGAGGTACCACTAAAAAATTAAAAATAAAATAAGTACTTTTACAAAAAATATAAGTAACTAACTTCCACATTAAAAAAAAGCACTACAATGTATAAAATAACTTTAATTTCGGAAGTCGGTGTTTAAATACGAAGAAAGAACCAAAAACATCGACTTATACCGACCGATACTGCACATGATTTAACTTGCTCCCAGTTATTTATTTTTTAGATATCGCAGCATAAGCTGAGATAGGGACCATTTTGGCCTCGCACAGATAATTATTTTATTAAACTGTTTAGTTATTAATTTTATTTTACTGGTTTGTTTGTCTTGTGCGAGTCCCAAATATTTTTTTCTTTCTTTCCCTTTATATCATTCACATCAAAAATCTACTGATCACACTCACAACATTATTCAAAAGTAGTTGCAAGTTAGCTGCCTGCATACCAAATAGCTTTGTTGACTGTACATGCTTTCAGACGTCATTAAAAAGAAATTTACCGTTGACCCAAATTCAACCAACAATAACTAACAGAAACGACCCTTTCTTTAAAGTAAACTCAGCATTACTTAACACTGGAACACTTAATAACGCTGAGTGTCATAGTAGGATAATTAGTAAAGCTTTTAAGTACTTAGCTGGCCAAGAATTTTAATACAAGCTTAAAGTACGAGTAATGGCGTCTGTCCAGAGGCTGTTATCAAAACGACTGAGATACATCTTGGAAATGGAGGTTTTAGGTATTCTGTTGTAAAAGTATCTAGGATATTTAATAAATCTTAATGAATAACAGTATTTTAACTAGAGCTGATGCCTATCTCCCTGATGACCATAACCCTGGATGTCACTGCTTACGGTAGCGTCGGGGGTCGGGTTACCTCCTTCCCTCAATCATGGTGAGGGCGGTAATGGCTGATCTTTGCGTTATGCTCGTGAACGGGTGCTGCTTGTGGTGACTGGTCGTCTTGCTGGTCATGGTATTTTTTTATTATTATTGTTGTTATAACGTTAAACTACTGTTTATTATTAGTATTATGTTGGCCCTAGTTCATCACTTGTGGCTCCAGTCAAAATCCTATTGTTAGACTATACTATTGCACGTGTTAGCGGGCACACCATTTATGCCCGGAGGCATAATTAGTTTGGTTTACTTGTTAATGCTTGAGTTTGTCTATTTCTGATGGCTTAATGGAGTGTGCTAGCTACCAAGTGTCAATTAATTTCATTTAATTTGATTTACAGTTTTAATATTTTGTTTTTTTGTGTCATGTATTGTATAATACTTTGCATACTATTGTATACATTCAACTTTTTAAAACTTAACTGACAGATGTGTTGCTGGGAAGTTTGTTGCGCCACTTCTTCTTCCCAGCTATAACACTAGGAAGTGGTGACGGGCGGGCGTTTTGGGGGACTGTCTTTATGTAGAACTTTGACGTTTAAAAAGTGCTGGCACTCAGCCTAATTTGAAGAAATGACTTTTGTTTTTTTTTATTTTTGATAACAACCTAGATACTGGATAAAACCCGCTTGGTAAAACTGGTGTCAGATTATTAACTACCCGTAAAGACGGTCAAAGATCTACAAACATGACAGCCGCATCTAACTGCTTTTCGTGCTTTCCGAAGCATGCATATCTTGGTATGCTGAGATGGTCACCCATCAACGGATCCACCTCGGCAAGCATTGCTTGACCTTGAAGATCGACCCGTGCAGCTGGTATTATTTTGCCGCGAGCGTCTCCAATGCAGACTCTGGTTATGGCAGCCAAAATTAAGGCCCATATTCTAAGGTATGTCTTACGATTCCACACCCAAGTCGTTAGCTGTTATTAAAGTGACATTAATATAGGGACCTTGTCCGTTGTCATGGTGAGTTGGTCGAGTGAAGGTCCTTCAAACTGACTTAGAAAATGGAGCTTGGAAGCCCACATTGCCTGGGCACCAATATTACTGGTTATACAATGTGGAGACATCAATATGACAATAAATGAAAACACTGGCAATACTGGTTCATAGGAAAATATTGAAACTATTATAAATCCTGTCACCGAAATTAAAATTAAACTTTCCAATTGCAAAAAAAAACAAAAACACTAAAACTAGTCAAGGATAGAGTAGTCACTATTTTTGACTAGTTTGAGTTTTTTTTAAATGGTAGTCTATTCTGACGAAAAAATATATTCCAAGCAGTCTGTTGCAGTTATAGTAGGCGCCAGATAATCGTGGAATAACGGTCATTGAACCACCTACAATTATTGACATTTTTAATTTGAAAAACGGAATTAATGATACAAAGCTGTCCCGAATCATCATCTCTCGTGATCCTTAACATTGTCTAATAATGAAAAACGATTCATATTTAATTGTTCAGGTACCTATGAACAGTTATTAGGGAAAGGTCAATGTACTTTATTCCACATTTATCTGGCGCCTACTACAGTGACATCAAATCTGTGATAAAAGACAACATCCGGTCGATTTTGTAAACATGTCAAAGTGAAGGCTTGGGTAAAATGATCACGAGGTGAGCTGTCAATCCATAAAATCAAGATGGAATGACAGCTCACTTCGTAATCGTTTGACATCTTGATTATATGGATTGACAGCTCACCTCGTGATTACATCACCCAAGCCTTCACTTCGACACGTTTACAGAATTCGTATAAAGTAGTATTGTCAGTGTTTTGATTTATTGTCGTATCGACGTCTCCACCTTGCAAAGTCTCCATTCACTGCCAACGTGGGGATTCCGTTTTCTGTATCCAGCACACTATCCATTTAACACTGTCCTTTAACTCAACCATCTAAATAATTCTACACTTTATCAGTTAAGACGTTACATTGACCCTTTGTGTCCCTTACTCGGCGCCCTCAGTTCCGCTGGGACGTCGTACTTAAGTGTGAATGGTGTAGAAATAGGGATGTTCTTAGCACGCCCGTAAATTGTTGGGACTCAGTTGTTTTAAGTAAGAGGTTTTGAATGTTTTCATTGCAAGTGTTGGGTTTTTAAAGAAATGTTGGTGTATGACTATGCGTGAAGGTACTTTCAGTAATGACTTGGTTATTTTATTAACACCAAGCAGGGTATGACGAAATAGATGATAGTGGAAATGAGAAAATTTCAAGATAATAGTTGCCATAATTAATACTCAAACATGGAGTTCAACAGCCTTTTTATAAAAAAATCTAGGATTAGTTTAAATACTGATAATATGTGTTATCTAGAGAATTTGAATTTAGAATTTTCTAATCAGTATTTCAACTAATCACATAGTTAGTTTTTTTATTAGCGAGCCATACACGCCCGGATTTACCCGTACGACGCAGTTCTAATCTGTGACGTCGCAATACACGTACGGATTTACCCGTCGGAGGAATCCCAGACCTGACACGGGCATCTGTTGTGATCCTGACATTATCAGTCTTTGTCTTGTCTGTCTGTAATGTCTCTTTCAAAGCAAAATCGCTATAAACTCGTCCAAAACAGTTTTTTGTCACTAAGTGCCACTTCAAAGAAAAAAACTCGTGCTACTACTAGATAACGTCCATTCCCAGCCCAGAAGATTTTTAAATTATGCTATATATTTTGTTGTTTCTCTTCCACTAATCAATATACCTACCATGTTTCTCCTTCTCTCCACCCCTGGTTAACTGGTCCGCTGTGGTACCTTTTTGCATGAAGTCTAAAAAAAAATGTTTTAAAGGGTAGGTGAGGAATTTTGGGAACCAACTAATAAATTCTACGACGCAAAACTTTATTATATAAACCGCAGCTAGTACAATAAAGGACTAGGCGAACTGCAGCCCAGCACATTCATAAATGTCTCTCCAGAAGTCGATCTCGGGCTGTTTTTCCGCTGTTTTTGGTACCAATTTGTAGCCTATCTCCAAGTAGCTCTTATTTTTACTATAGTCCTTCCAAGATGCAGTTGGGATGCTGTGAATAGAAAGGAGAAATCAAAAACAGAAATTAAAGAGCTTTCGATTACATTAGTTGTATTATTTCCATGATTGAAGTATTTTTTGATGATAACATTGTTAACCGAGTAGTAACAGAATAGAGTGGCTCCCTGATAGTGTTGTGACAACTCCCACTTTGAACAGCTTCAAGAACCAATTGGACAAACTAGATATCTCCAAGCTAATTGAAACACACGCATCGGCCATGTAGCTACAGTTAAATAAATTAATAGCCAATGATGAAAATGCCGAGCGGAAAAAATTGAGTGAGAATATGGATGGCTGTAAGAGAAGAGGAAGGCCAAATAAATGATGGATGGATCATGATATGTCAGACTTCTTTGAAAAAGAATAATAGAAGACGAATTTGAAGAAATAAATTCAAATTCCGTTCTGTATGGTGTCGGACGAAAAAGAATAGCACCATCCCATCACTTACCGTGGGTGTCATAAGAGGCGACTAAGGGACTCACCAGAGAATAGGCAACAGCATTCTCTGTACATTGTAACAGCTACAGTGCTATCGCCAACCCGCCTTGCGAAGCGTGGCAATTATGGCAACCTCCCCCCTTTGGGGAAGGCCTATGTCCAGCAGTGGACGTCTATTTTGGCTAATAAGATGATGATGGAAGCCGAAGAAACATTGGGATAAGTGAAACATAATGATGAACATTGATACATACCCATATTTGGCGAAATTCGTGTACAGAGTACAAGTTTGTACTATCATTTTATACGAAGGACTCTCCTTCTTCAACAATAAATGGAATTCCGATCCATCAAATAAATATGGTAGGTCATCAGTATGTGTTGCCCTGTACAGACCATACTTTATTCCATTTTTGCCATAAATATTTCTCTCACTAAAGCAACTGAATTCATAGAAGTATGCTTTGTTACCGGTTTTCACCCACATCTCTAGAAATCTATGGATATTATAGACGTAGTTGAAGTAGGTAAAGAATTTAATTATTTCTCTAAAAGACTCTTCACATACTTCTTTGTTGCCGAAATAATGCTTCTGAATGCGATCGCCAAATTTTAAAACCTCCGTTGAGTTCAGTTTATATGTTATTTTCGAAGGCACAAAAAATTCTTTGTAAAAGGGTAAGTATTTCAAAAGAGCTTCTCTTTGAGTGAATGCTCTATTAATCCCTTCTTCGGTAGTATGTCCAAGAATTAAATCTGCTTTGTTAGTTTTATTTTCATTTAGCAATTTCTGTGGATCTTTTGTCAAAAATGGTTGACTACCACAATGATTACTCTGTAACTTAAGCTCTACAATAGGTTTAAAATTGAATAGCTCAAGCATATCTCTTCTGGGTTTTTCAGAATACAGTACAAATGGTTTTGCTTTCACCAGATCTTTGACATGTACTGCTTTGAGAAACTGAACAGCTTCTTTTGGATCCTTCGTGTACAATCCTAATTGCTGCGTTAGTAGGAAAGCACGTCTCTTATGTTCAAAAGGTAAATCAAGATCTTTGAAAAACACGCCACTCAATGCTATAGCTCTCTTGAAAAGTCCCTTTGACATCGGCGACATCAAATGAAGAGTAACTGAAGATCCACCAGAACTTTGTCCAAAAATCGTCACATTATCTGGGTCGCCTCCAAATTGGGCAATATTTCGCTTCACCCATTTTAATGCTGCCACCTGGTCTTTCAAGCCAGCGTTTCCTGGGGCTTCGTCTATGTCTAACGAGAGGAAACCTAAGACCCCTAGTCTGAAGTTGATAGTAACAAGAACTATATCGTGGTCGAGAAGAAAATCTGGTCCAAGTTGGTTCGAATTTCCTGACCCTATCGTGAATAAGCCTCCGTGTATGTAGAACATCACAGGTAGAGGAACCTTAGGGTTAACTGTAGGGGTATAGACGTTTAAGAAAAGGCAGTCCTCATTGGATCCATGGCTATACTTGTTTGTGCCTATGTCTGTTTGAGGACATATGGCGCCGTGACGCAGTGCGCTTCGTTCACCTTTCCACGGTAACGGTGGTTGTGGATCCTAGAAATAAAAATGTCAATACAATAAAACATAGAACATCAGACGTTCATGAATGAGTTGCTTGAAAAGTTGCGGAATTTTTCGAAAGAGTTACCGCGGGCGAGGAACAAGGGTGGGTAAGTTTGACATTCCCTTTTGCTTTTGGCGCAGCGGAAGGAATTATTTGATGATTTCCCATTCTCAAATCTAGGCGCACGGTAGTGCTTCACAACCTGATGAAAGTTTTTTTCTACGTCGAATTTACTATTACTTTAAGTTGATAATAAGTAGAGTAATATTTTTAAGACAACGCGTTTTCGAGTATTTCGTCATTTATGTACGGTCAGAAAAAATCCAAGCTCTTTGTTCAATGATATTCTCAAAAGACACAATGTTAGAGTCATTCTGCGGTTCTAAAATGCTTGACCTAATATTGATTTCGCAGTAGTGTTGTTGTAGTTGTAAATTCGGCCTATAAAAGTATTTATAGGCCAAATTTTTGGCGATAGGGATTTGCTGGGGAGTTTGTTGCGCCACTTCTTCTTCCCAGCTACAACACTAGGAAGTGGTGACGGGCGGGCGTTTTGGGGGACTGTCTTTATGTAGAACTTTGACGTTCAAAATGTGCTGGCACTCAGCCTAATTTGAATAAATGACTTTTGAATTTTGAATATTTTTTTTTTTTTTTGATTTTGAATAGGAACTTAGCCTTTTTTACATTTATGTTTTTTGGTGGTTCTCATTATTTTACGAAAAAAAAGCCCAGCTTCATAAGCTAGCCTCGTTCAATCCGGGTATAAGACAAACTAAACCACACTTACCCTAAACCGTAGATCTCCAACGGGTGGCGCTGCGTAAGGTATTCCCTTGAAACTGCAATACTTCCCGTTGCCAGTGGACCTGTGCAAGGTCGCACCTATCAATGTCCCTTGTTCTACTTCTACGTAGACGGAGTTTGCATTTGAATAGTTCTGAAAAAAGTCTCCTTTCTAGTCATCATCTGCCTAGCCTAGACTGGTGTCAGAATATATTTATTTATTTATTTAGGTTAGCCAACAATTGTTTACACATTATATAGCTTTTAAAAGTACACGATATACATTTATAAGTGCAACAATTGCTTATAGGCTAACACCACACCACATGCACTATTATATTTATAATATACATTTCCATTACTACATTTATTGCGATTGATAAAAATAATTTAAAACAAAGCATAAAACCAGTGAATTAACAAATCAATCAAAATCAAAATTAGTGTATTAAGTTAAAAATTATTATAGGTAGGTACTGATTGGTAATGTAATAACATAACAGATACATACATACATTGAACTAAACTAAGATTAATATTTGGTTTACATTAAAAAATACTTAGAAAATATCATAACGGTAAAAAGCATATAAATAAATTAACAAATTGGAAATTCATAAATTATGTTTTAGTTTTGCGAAAAGTATTCAATAATTAATTTACAAAATTTTCCTATGCTATCGTGGTGTACGTCGATCAGGTCACTGCAGCTGTTTAAGACTGCACCTAGGACAGTTCTACGCAAGGGCGGGTAAAGCGGAGTGATGGGATTTCGAGGGATGCGGGTTGGGGCACGAAACTTGAGGAGACCCAGCAACTGAGGACAGTCTACTTGCTTTCTAAGGAGTTTGAATATAAAAAGGGCATCCATTACTTCTCTTCGGGTCGATAATGAGAGCATCTTGAAATTTTGCAGACGGGATACATAGGAGGGCAGCTGCTTGCTATATGGCTTCTGACTATCGGTAACGACTGCCAAAGATGTACAAATGACAGCCGGGACCAACGGCTTAACGTGCTTTTCGAGGCGCAGAGGAGTCTCGGTATGTTAAGATGGTCACTTATCCACAGACCAACCTCAGCAAGCGTTGCTTAACCTTAAAGACCGACCCGTGCGGCTGTTATTATTTAGCCACGAGGTTAAACAAGAAAACCCTTCTTTCTAGTACCTACAGGGTTAAATTAAATAAGTGGTAGATATTATAGGAGTTGTAGACAGGTGTTCTCTTTATTTCTTAACTATCATCGTCCGATACAGCAATGAGATGCATCTGATCTTGCAATATCAACGGCTTTCTCCCCTTTCCATGTCACGCGGGTGTCACACAATCAACCCAAATTCCAAAATCAATTGCTTTTACCTAATGGGAATATCGGGTAACGTTTTTTGCCCGACCTGGGAATCAAACCCGGGATCCCACGCTCGGAATTAGGTGATTTTATAAGACAAGTGTATATGTCAAACTCCAAAATTATTTGAAGAAAGTCATGTCTCTGAGTTTAATTTTTAGGTGTCAGTTATACCAATAATATAAAGAGAAAAGATTTGTATTTTTGTATGTAACGAATACACTTAAAAACTACTGGACCGATTTGAAAAATTCTTTCAGCAATGGATAGCTACATTATCAGCGAGCAACATAGGCTATATTTTATCTACGCGGGTGAAACCGCGTGACGTTCGCTAGTAATTTATAAAATAACTAGCGGTCGCGACAGTCGTTGTTCTGTCCGAACGTTTTCTTTGTGTTTGACGAAAAATTATAGAAATCGATTGCAGCGCCACCTACCGGATCCAATTGTGAATCTAAACCATTCTCGAGTACCCATACAAAAAAATTCATCAACATCGATCCAGCCGTTTAGAAGGAGTTCAGTGATATACACACGTACACAAGAAATATATATATTAAGACAACATTTAACGTAACTTACCACAGTCAGAAAGAGTAATGGAATCAGGAACATTTTAGTATAATAATAAAGTAAACATAAAAAAAGAAAGTAAATGTACACACAGCCAGGAGCGTAAATATTTTCTATAACAATAAAAGTAGTACTGTGTGAATATGTACCATTTACCTAACAGTTATAGATAAATAATGTCAGTCACTGTTTAGTAATGAGTTTTATCGTTATTTCGTGATACGTGACACCATTTAAAATAGTTACATACTTTTGTTGTCACGAATTACAGTAAAATAATCAACAAGTACATGTCGCGGATTCGATTCCCGCTCGGAACAAATATTTGTCTGACCTACAGGTAGTTGTTCCGGGTCTGGCTGTCTGTGTGTGTGAGTTTGTATGTTTGTAAATGCACCCATGTCTGGAAATTCCTAAAGCGAGGCAAAGTTAAAATTTATCACGCCTGCATTCCTTAAAGCGTGAGGCAGAAGTATAAAGTAAAGTAAAGTAGTATACCAACATGTCACCAGTTATAATTATAGAGGGCGAGCCAATTGGCATCAAATTCATTCAAAAAATCACTTTACCCGACCCATGAATCGAAGCCAGAACCGGATATTCAGTTAGTACCTAGCGCTTGCGATCGACCGAGGAACACACTAAGGTAGAAGGTGATTTGAAAAAAAAAATTGGACACGTATTTCTCGTTATCATTTTCACGAAAAAAAAAATGAAAACAAACAGTGCGTTGAAAATTGGTATGACATAAGAGTTGAGTAATCTCTTCAATTTCTATTTCTATTTATATTTATATTTCTACTTCTATTTCTATTTCTATTTCTATTTCTATTTCGATTTCGTTTTCTATTTCTATTTCTATTTCGATTTCGGTTTCTATTTCTATTTCTATTTCTATTTCAAAGTCAAAGTCAATTCATTTATTTCAACTAGACCATTAAAAGGCACTTTTGAACGTCAAATTTACAGTTTAAAATTAAAATATAAGTGACTCTAGTTGTCCATTCGCAAAAAGTAGATTCTTATGGAGAAGAACGGACAAGAAACTCCATAGTTACTCTTTTCAAATATACGTTTTACAATATTTTGTATACATAGGTACATTGATCAATTGATTATATTAGGTGAGCACAATGCATCCAACATTACACTAATATACAGCACACACTTATATACTATAGGTACAACAAAGCAATACCAGCAGAGATAAAATTAAGTTTGCTAGTAATGGACATGGTACTAACATATTTACAATATAATTAAAAACAATGGATCAGTGTGTGAGTTAAATTACATATTAAAAACCTGAAAGTACACCAGTAAATAAAACAAGTTTGACTTTTTCTACTATACCCTCGATTGTCCTATGGAGCAGGACCAGCGTGTTTCCAAGCATTCTTATCTTTAATATAATCATCTAGTTTGTAATATGCTTGTTTACAAAGTGTGGTTTTAGTGTAAGTTTTAAATTTTCTTTCATTTAGTTCTAATATGTCACAAGGTATTTTGTTGAAACATTTAACACAGTACCCCATGAAAGATGTTCGTACTTTGGCTAATCTATAAAATGTTTGATCTAAATTATTTTTATTTCTAGTATTAATATGATGTCTATCACTAATTTTGTTAAAGAGATGTCGATTTTTTCTTACATACATAATATTCTCATAAATGAATTGACAAGGTAGTGTCATAATATTAATCTTTTTAAAAATTTCCCTAAGAGAATCGCGGCGACGAAGATTATAAATGGCTCTAACAGCACGCTTTTGCAAAATAAATACAGATTCAATGTCAGCAGCACGACCCCACAGCAAAATACCGTACGACATAATGCTGTGAAAGTAACTAAAATAGACCAAGCGCGCGGTTTCTACATCTGTTAACTGTCTTATCTTTCTAACAGCATAAGCGGCTGAGCTTAGCCGCCCCGCAAGAGATGTTATGTGAGGTCCCCATTGCAATTTTTCATCTAAAGTGATTCCCAGGAAAACCGTCTGATCAATAAATTCCAGTTTTTGTCCATTCAATACGATGTCACATTCGGTGCTTCTAACATTTGGTAAAGTAAATTTAATACATTTGGTCTTTTTTTCATTTAGTACTAAGTTGTTTGCCGTAAACCAAAGTTGGACCTGATGAATAGAGTTATTGACATCATCAAGACTTTGTGACCGTCGGTCTATCCTAAATATCAATGATGTGTCATCAGCAAATAATACCATCTTTGGTTGATTTTGAAGCAATTCGGGCAAATCGTTTATATATACTAAAAAGAGGAATGGACCCAATATTGAACCTTGCGGAACGCCCATTGTCATTTCAGACCCTAGTGAGTTTACACCGTTTACCTGGACTTTAACCTGTCTGTCTTTCAAGTATGATCTAATCAAATCAAGGGATGTATTCCTAATCCCATAATGCTCGAGTTTCAACAAAAGCGTCTCATGGTTAACGCAATCGAACGCCTTCGAGAGGTCGCAAAAGATTCCAATGGCGTCCTTTGAATCTTCCCAGGCGTTAAAGATGTTCTTTATTAGGGTGACACCGGCGTCAGTTGTACAACGCCCTTTGGTGAAACCGTACTGTTGTTCATGAAAGATGGAATTTTTATTAAAGTGAAGTAACATCTGATTAAGCATTAACTTTTCGAACACCTTACTGAGAACCGGCAGGATTGACAGCGGCCTATAATTGTTGGGTTCATGACTATCACCCGATTTAAACTTTTCTATTTAATTTGTATTTCTATTTCTATTTCTATTTCTATTTCTATTTCTATTTCCATTTCCATTTCCATTTCCATTTCCATTTCCATTTCCATTTCCATTTCCATTTCCATTTCCATTTCCATTTCCATTTCCATTTCCATTTCCATTTCCATTTCCATTTCCATTTCCATTTCCATTTCCATTTCCATTTCCATTTCCATTTCTATTTCCATTTCCATTTCCATTTCCATTTCCATTTCCATTTCCATTTCCATTTCCATTTCCATTTCCATTTCCATTTCCATTTCCATTTCCATTTCCATTTCCATTTCCATTTCCATTTCCATTTCCATTTCCATTTCCATTTCCATTTCCATTTCCATTTCCATTTCCATTTCCATTTCCATTTCCATTTCCATTTCCATTTCCATTTCCATTTCCATTTCCATTTCCATTTCCATTTCCATTTCCATTTCCATTTCCATTTCCATTTCCATTTCCATTTCCATTTCCATTTCCATTTCCATTTCCATTTCCATTTCCATTTCCATTTCCATTTCCATTTCCATTTCCATTTCCATTTCCATTTCCATTTCCATTTCCATTTCCATTTCCATTTCCATTTCCATTTCCATTTCCATTTCCATTTCCATTTCCATTTCCATTTCCATTTCCATTTCCATTTCCATTTCCATTTCCATTTCCATTTCCATTTCCATTTCCATTTCCATTTCCATTTCCATTTCCATTTCCATTTCCATTTCCATTTCCATTTCCATTTCCATTTCCATTTCCATTTCCATTTCCATTTCCATTTCCATTTCCATTTCCATTTCCATTTCCATTTCCATTTCCATTTCCATTTCCATTTCTATTTCTATTTCTATTTCCATTTCCATTTCTATTTCTATTTCTATTTCTATTTATATTTATATTTATATTTCTATTTCTATTTCTATTTCTATTTCTATTTCTATTTCTATTTCTATTTCTATTTCTATTTCTATTTCTATTTCTATTTACTAAGAAGCGCATTTTTTACGGCAACTAAAAGAACCGCAGCGCCATCTACGACGAACTAATATCGAAATCCTGCATCGCGCAAGCAAAGTTCTCCGTGCGATTTGAACATATACAACAGTCTGAATATCAACTATCGGGTAACTACCCGATAGTTGAAAATGGGAGGATCCTCCGAACCAGATGTTATTGTATCTGGTGGGTAACTACCCACCAGACAAAATAACCGTCTGGTTCGGAGGATCCTCCCATTTTCAGGGGAGGTATGCGGGACTTTATTCTCTGTACCGCATACCTCTATAGTACTAGCTTTTGCATGGAACATTGTACGCGCATATCCCGTTTTTCCCGTTCCCGTATAGCCTTTCTTATGAATGTGGCTGTCAGAAATTTTAAAAAACCTAAATACGACTGGTAGTTCCAGAGTTTGGAGGACACGGTAGAGCATACGGTGGAGGTCTGCCCTGCTTGGGCTGAGCACCGCCGTGTCCTCGTCGAGGCGATCGGCGGCGGCGACTCTCGCGTCCGGCCCTGGTTGAATCTATGGTCCGGAGCGAGGAGGCTTGGGAAGCGGTCACCTCTTTCTGCGAAGCAGTAATGCTAGCAAAGGAGGAGGGCCGCGCGAGGGAAAGGCAAGGCCTTCGCCCCAACCGCCGCAACAGGAGAAGATGCCCCGGGCGTCGGGAGTCGCAGGGCGATCCCCGGCCACCGTAGGCGCGGGCCTGCGGACGGCGAGCATTGGGTGGCTCGCTGTCCGATCACCACCAGGCCCGGGTCGATGGCGCGTTGTGTTTCACGCGCGCCTCAAAGAGATGTTAGCATAAAAGACGGGGCCCGCTAGGGCCAAAGCCTGCCAGGGTTGCGGAATCTGTTCGAAAAAGTCACCGCGGCCCTGGAACGCAAAGGGCTTTAGAAGGAACACGGATGGGTTTTAGTCAGTAAGAGTCTGACACGCCCTTCCGCTCCACCCAGAGCGGAAGAAGTCATTTGATGATTTCCCATCCTTAAAAAAAAAAAAAAAAGTTCCAGAGTTTAGCGCGTTCAAACAAATAATCTTTTCAGCTTTATTATTTTAACATAGATTGTACTCTTTAGCTTGATACCCAATTTCCAGTAGTACAATTCAATGAACCCGAAAAGAAAAATTCATATAACATTCAACCGATGAATATTAAATTTATTTCAAAAGCGGAAGCCATTTTACTGTTAAATAATACTCGGTTGATTACTAACATAAAGTCAAAAGTGCAATTTATTTTAAAACGTTGCCCGGTCATGAGTAAAGACGAAATTGAGTGTGAACTAATTTCAGTAATTTTGCAAAATGACTTTCGTTGTTCGAGTTGAAAAGATAATTCTGGTATTCGAAGTATTTTCTTTGTGTGGAAGATGGAATTTATTTTGTTTGATGGTGAATTAAAGTAGTGAACAGTTCTTGTTTTCTTTTATTTATTCAACCTTTTGTAGTTTAGTCATGTCTCGTAAAAATAATTATAATGTATGTCTTCACGTCGGATTTTATTGAAATGAACTAGATTTTTCCCGTGACTTCGTACCCGCATATCTAATTTTTTTTTTCTGTTAGCTTAAGATTTTCGGGAAATCTTCTCTTAGTGCTCACCTACATTACCCAAGGAACCTACGTACATGCCATACTTCAGCTTTCTTACGACTAATAGTTTCGGCTAAGCGTTGCCTGTCAATCACTCAGTACAGGAAGAGTTTTATATGTCACTGGAAAATTGCAGACTCCGTAAGATTTCTTTCTTCGTAAGATTCAATAGTTTTCAAATATGTCCGTGTCTTATTAAAAGAAAATAGTTTACAATTTCACGCGATATTTTACAATCTTACGGCATTTGTAATTTTCCAGTGACATATAAAACTTTTCCGTTACTGATGGGGCTTGCACCCACTAAAACTTCGCCTGTGCACATACTTTCGACTTAATGGGTGGGCCATGATATTTGCGACCGATCCAACGTGGCCTATTTCTGGGTTCTTCTTTGCCCACCTCCGGGCTCCGGATCCTCCTTCAGCGATATCCGGGTGCACTGGGACACCACCGTTGTGGTGGTGGTCCAGGGATGATAGAGTCCCCGATCTACCGACTGCTGGCTCTCTTATGGCGGCATCAATCGGCATTTCACAGCCTGCGCCGTCCTGCGCTCCTTATCATCCTCAATCTCATCTGTATCAGCGTCTTCCAGATTCTCCCCGCGGTCAAGCGGCTTCCTTATTTGTAAACTTTTTTCACACTAGGATTTCCAAGATTCCCCTCTAAATTTCACTTTACTGAACCAAATGGCGTCAAAAACACACTATTGCCTTTATTTATGGTTTTAAAACTCAATCAATTTACCTAGCCTTCTTCCTCCTATTCTTCTTTTATGTTAGGGTCGCCTTGCAGTCTTTCAAGGATATATCTCACCGACTGATCGACACTGCATGACTAGAGTGCTGGCTCGTTCTTTGTCCAAAATATTTGCATTGCCATTTAACGTGGCCATGTGTCTAGTCTTCTGGGATAAGTGTATGTTGTCTTTTTTTTAATACACATTTATGTATATTAGATTCTGTTTGGTGTCGGACGTAAACGAATACCACCATCCCATCACTTCCCGTGGGTGTCATAAGAGGCGACTAAGGGACTCACCAGGTAATAGGCAACAGCATTCCCTGTGGTTCGGTGCATTGCAACAGCTACACTGCGATCGCCACCCGCCTGCCAAGCGTAGCGATGATGGCAACCCCGTCGGACGTCATTCGGCTGATATGATGATGTATGTAATTAGGTTTAATTAAAATGAATAATTTTAAATAGATTTTAGTAACTTATGTACCTACCACTACTACATCCAATTATCTCTCTTAAAGAAGTTCAGAGCGCAAAACTTCTGGCATGTAAGTACCGCATCGACGCAGCCGCAACACCGTCTCGCTTAAACTTTCATCTTCAACTTTCTTACTAATTAAACCACTAAGCGGAAACCATATTAGGTACTTGGATGCTATTCTCCAAACCCAATTACTAAAAAAGAGCTGTAAAAGCAATGATTTTTACTATGAGCAGTTTGAAAACCACTGAAGAGCTCGTGACTAAGTTGTAATAGCCACAAGCCACAAGGGGCAATTTTCTGCCAGAGTAGCAGAATAAGGTGTTTTACTGAAAACATCTAACAATTCGTCCGTCAGGTAGATTTTCAAAAAATATTGGACACATATTTTTTTCTTTTTTACGTAAACAGAAAAAGAAGACGATAGTGCATTGAAAACACGCGTGACGTCACAATGATGGAAAAAAAATTACCAGCGAAGTGGCGTCACGCATGTTTCAACGTACTGTATTGTCTTAATTTTTTGGAACACCTAACAACATTAGTGGAAAGTCACAGGAAAGTAAAATACGTAATTTCGTTTACTTGGATGACATATTTTTTCCAGCAATTTTGATTTAAAAATGAAATTACTATCGGACTAATCGGAAAAGATATCCTTACACGTAAAAAAAGAGTTTTTCAAATCGGTTCACAATTGAAGAACAAACATTGAGGTAACAAACATAGAAAAAATGCAACCGAATCGAGAACCTCCTCCTTTTTTTGAAGTCGGTTAAAAATTGGATAATCTTCAAGGCACTAATAAGCAACGCTTGCCGAGGGTGGTTCGTGTATAGGTGACCATCTATTACAATCCGATTTTCTTCCGTGCCTAGGAATTATCGCGATCCACGTCGCGGGCACGGCCCTGATATTTGTGTGCTAAGCCATTGGTCCCGGCTGTCATTTGAAAATCTTTGACAGTCGTCACTAGTAGTTAGAAGCTAGGAAATCTGACACCAGTCTTGCCAGGGGGTATCGCTTCACCCAGTTACTGGGTTGTCGAGGTCAGAGACGCAATTGTCCATGTAAAATTAGGTACCCTGTTGGACTGGAAGCCGTTCACAACACAATGTAATTAAAAAAAAAAACATGCGGGGCAGTCTTTGGGGACTGCCGATAGAAGTGAAAACTGAATTACTTGTAAATTGTATCGTCGAGCTATTCAAAACTCGCGTCATCGTTACCGAATGGTTTCCAAATTCTAAAATAATATTTTTTTAATTTGGAAAGCGTCCTGTATTATATATTTTGATCTTCCAAAAAGTGCTCAAAGCGCCTAAACAAGTTTTCACTTCAAAAACCGGCCAAGTGCGAGTCGGACTCTCTTACGAAGGGTTCCGTACCATAAACCAAAAAAAAACACGTTTTTTTTGTTATTTTATTTTTATTGTCTTAACGTGTCTTTACTAATATAATTTACGAACTACTAACACTATCGTTTAGGGTTTAGTTTAAGTAAAATAAAATTATGTATGTGGGTATGTCGTTTTGTGGCAATTAAATGCTTTTTCATTCTTTTTTTTTTCTTTCTTGTATGAGCCCCTTTTATTTTTAATATTTGTTGTTACAGCGGCAACAGAAATACCACTCTTTGAAAATTTCAACTGTCTACCTATTACGGTAGTGTAGCCCGCTGACAGACAGACGGACATACGGACATACGGACAGACGGGTGGACGGACGAATGCATAGCAGAGGCTTAGAAATAGTGTTCTGTTGGTTACCCATTAGGTACGGAACCCTAAAAAGGATACACAGATTGAAAGTCACATATAATAGTATTTCTAGATCTATTAATTAGTTCCACTTAATACAATATCGTCGGCCATCTATCATATACAGACATAATCCTATTATAGGCTCTTTTATATTAATCTTCTTAACTACTAATTAATACTGACGTGTAGATTATTTAGATACAAGTAGATAACGTAACATGTTTCTGTCTTGTTCAATATTGAAGCTTATTAGGTAAATTGAAGCGTACTATAATATCTATAGTAATGTAATAAAACTGAAGAATTTGTGTGTATGTTTGAACACGATAATCTCTGGAACTACCAGTTGGATTTGGAAAATTCTTTTTGTATGATAGCCACATTAAGGTACACAACAACACAACACACACATGAAGGCACAGTAAGGTGGACCGATGACTTGGTGAGGGTCGCGGGTAGCTGGTGGATGCGAGTCACACAGGATTGGTTGTTGTGGCGACACTTGGGGGAGGCCTATGTCCAGCAGTGGACGTCTTTCGGCTGATATGATGATGATGAAGATGAGCCACATTCATGAGGAAGGCTAAACGGGAAAAAACGGAATATGCGCACGCGAAGTCGTGGGAAAAAGCTAGTTAGTAAATTAAATATCCTGTTACTGTAACTAGCTGTTTCCTGCGCCTTTGGGCAACAATTTTGTGAGTTTTTTTTTGCATGGAACCTTTATGTACTTCTATAATAAAAGTAGCCTAGTAGTAGGACTTTCATTGGTTTAGGCTTACCAATGAAAGTCCCGTCAAAATCGGTCCAACCGTTTCGGATATTAGCCGGGACAAACAAACATTTTTCATTTTATTTTTGTTATACTTGTCGTTAAAACTTCACTTACATCTTTTTGGAGATTAGTGTTTTAATATATGGAAAATATTTTATCCCAAAAATAACAAACATCCCGGCTCAATTTGTAATAAAGGCAAGATCGTGTGCAGATGAAATTCAAGCGCTTTAAGCTAACACTTCACAACTTTCAGCTGACAGGTCAAGCCTAAACAACGAACCGAGTCAGCGCTTTATGCTTTGTTGTAGCGATAGGCATGAAGAAGCCTTCTTATGTTCTGAATAATGAATAGTGGTTTGAATTCATTCATTTTGCAAATACTTAGTTAAAATTAAATTTTCGTTTCGATTGTATTTCACTTAAGACAGGCTTTGTTTTTAGATTTTGATCCAAGGCTCGAATTTGGCTGCTAGGCGAAGTCAAGCTTCAGATTATGACGATGGTGGGTGAGTGGTTGGGTGATGATGATGATAACGATGAAAATAGTGAAGAACACATCAATTTCCCGTTTTGGGAACCACGCATGTGAGATAAGTTATTTAGTTCCTTATGCCAATAACCTGGGGATATTTTTAAGTCAATATTAAGTCGGTTACCTACTTCTAGGTCAGCGTGTTCTATCATCGACAAATTATCGCTTACAATCAGGTCAAAAAACAAGAAAATATGTACGTAGTAATTTCAATTCTTTAAAATACATCAATCTCGTTCACAAATTAATCAGAAACTTGCTGATTATTTCCTAAACATAAGAAACCACGAAATTCATGAAACACAAACTGAAATCCATACTTCCCGTAATTCCACATGACGGTTTAATCAATTCCAAAAGTTCGAACGTTGAAAATTCAATCAGGTTAAACACTGCCTAGTCGGCACTTTGTAACTACTCCGCTAACTTCCAAACCCATCGATGAGATTAGTGCTAGCGAGTATTAATTACTTGGCGATCCCGGATAATAGGATAGATGAGAATTGAGACGTTGATGTTCTAGACCAGACAGTGGTTCTTAATCTTATAGTCATAAGCAGAGATCGGAAAAGGTAGAGTATATTTACCAAAAGTTCGATGAAGTAGGTAACATAGAGTAGATAATACCGAGAGATATTAGAGGAGGTATACTTTATGCTATTTCCTTCCACGAAATGTAGGTAAATATACTCTACCTATTCCGATCACTGGTCATAAGAGACCATTTGACAAAATTTCTGTCTTTCCATGGACTTTTTAGGGAGATAGGAATAATGTTTTTTTTTCTTTACTAACTTCTAAATCCGGTTCAGCGTTGCTCAAAGACAAATGTCGGCACTGACATCAACCGATTACGGTGCTTGTTTTTTTTTTAAAGTAATGGGGAATATTTCGATGAAAACAAGGTTAGTTCTAACTTTTGTGAATCTTTGAATAAATATTGTCTTTTGTCTCTAAAAATCTTTTTTTCTGATTAAAATCTATCTCTTTTCATACAAAGATGACCATGCAGATGTGTCTTTTAACTTTTTAGGGTCCCGTAGTCAACAAGGAACCCTTATAGTTTCGCCACGTCCGTCTGTCTGCCCGCGGTTTAGCTCATAGACGCCAGTTTTAGTCATAGAGTCTGACACTCCCTTCCACTCCGCCCAGAGTGGCAGGAGCCTCTTCACTTCCCATACAAAAAAAATGTGTCAACTTCAAGTATGTTATCAATATTCTACCTACCTTGGTATGGACTTCATCATCATCATCATCATCATATCAGCCGAAAGACGTCCACTGCTGGACACAGGCCTCCCCCAAGTGTCGCCACAACAACCGGTCCTGTCCGTCTCGCATCCATCGGCTACCCGCGACCCTCACCAGGTCAACGGTCCACCTTGTGGGAGGTCTTCCAACGCTGCGTCTTCCGGTACGCGGTCGCCACTTCAGAACTTTTCGGACCCGTCGACTGTTGTGCGAGCAATGTGCCCTGCCCACTGCCACTTCACTTTGGTATGAACTTACATAATTAATTTAGTAGCAGAATCTCTATTATATTTGAAAATGGTATGCATTTACGAATATAAAAGAGATTCTTACAGCTTTATAAAAATTGTAATAGAAGGAAAGTAATTTAATTTCAAACTTAATAAAAACTAAACTACAAAAGCAATGTAAAAGAAAGAAAATTAATGAATGCAGTTCAATCCGGATCGAACCCGTTTTATCCGGAGAATTGCTGGACGGTGCACGGAATACCGGTTTATTATAGGAAATTAGCAACTGTAGAGGAAATTGCTTTCATAATCTGTGGAAAAATGGAAAATTTATTGCAGATGTTGCATGTTGTGAAGATTTTGCAAAATCAGGTTAAAAACCATTTTGAAAAACACCTCTACATATATTACAATGAACCTGGATAGGTTAATTGTAATATTTTTTTGTTTCCAATACTTGTGTTTTTTGTGCACATAATTGAGTAAAATTGCAAACGAAAAAAAAAAAAAAAAAAAAAAAAATAATTGCACACAATCAATAATTAATGTCATGTACAAGCCCCGCCTCACTATTTCCAAATAAACTCCTGAACCTAAACAGCAGTAAACAGTGGCAGCCACCAGGAAAGCACCGTGGCAATGAAGCTCAACGAGTTCCAGAAAACTCAATCCAACTGTTGGATCGAAAAAAAAGCGGACAAGTGCGTTTCAGGGGGGCTACTCTCTAAACCCGAAGTCCGTAGTTTCGGGCTTAGTTGCGGGCGTACTCTACTCCATATCCGGGCTTAGTTAGCCCGAAACTACGGAGTTCGGGCTTAGAGAGTAGCCCCCTAGACTCGCGCACCGAGAGTTCCGATCGAGTCTTGATTTTTTCCGAGTACCTATACATTACCTACGGAAGTTTATTAACTATGAAAACACTCTCATTACTCCAACTAAAATATAGCAGGTAAGATTGAAGGGAAAACTCAACTTGTTGAAAAAAATTTCTCCCATATATCAATGTACGTCACGGTCAATTCTTCAACCGAAAATAAAAGTAGGTATGCAATCAGAAGAAAAAAGAACTATGAATTCCCAATTTTCAGATGTGTACCAGTATATTTGTACTGTAAGATCTATCTTCTTGCCAAATTTCATGATTCTAGGTTAACGGGAAGTACCCCATAGGTTTTGATTCCCTTGCGAGCGTCAAAACATGCGCATGGAGCATAAATGGTATTATAGATTGCATTGAAGTAAAAATTTAATTTTTTCACTGCTTCAAGGAGTAGCATATCTAAATATTTCATATTAATTTCAGTTTGATTCCTCGACGCGTTCTTGAAGAACAGGCCCTACGATGAAGTCTTAAAACGATCATGATTCCGGTCTAAGAAAGAGACGGAGCTATACATAGCGAATAGCACTATCGCTTTTACATCATCGGAATTGGATGGCATTAGCACGTCATAGTAGGGCAGCAGGGTCTTGGCCGACGGATAGACGGACAGACAGACAGAAGAATAACAAAATGACCCTATAAGGGTTCCGTTTTTGCCGACTGAACTGCGAAATCTAAAAAGACTGTCCATTTGTAAATAATGCGCTATTTTCACGACACAATCAAAACACATCTAGGAGTACAACCTACCTCAACACGCGACCTCCCTCAATCCATCTTCGCCTACCATATTCTCCATACGAGTACGGTCCTCATGCATAAATCCGTCACGTCATTATCCTAGCCTGGCATCCTGGATCCGCCATAATCCCCCCGTTCCTTGTAATTACGGCCAGGTGAGGGATGCTATTACCTACCCCTCGTCTAAACGCTTCCTGACGTCGGCTTCGTCGCCATCGTCTGTACCCTCAAGGAAACGATTTGGCTTCAAATGAACGATCGAGGAAAAATTTGAGTGTCTTTTTGAGAGTTGAGTAGGAAATGTTATGGTGTGCTCTGTAGGTATCTATTTAACGTAACATGTATATTATGTGATGCATTGGAAGATATTTAAAAAAAAAAAACCTTGCTTAATTCACAGTTTGTTGGTTTGAGAAAAATCACTTAAAAAAAGGAACAAACGTGTAATTAGAAAGTTAGTGAAAAATTAGTTACATTTCAGCTGCCATACCATTTCAGAAAACCAGCGCTGTGGCTCTGTCTCGCACACGAGTCCCAGCATTATGCTGAGCGATGGCCGTTTTGCGCGAATGTGACGTATATCTTCCCTACACGCATTTTGTAATTTTGTATATTTTATTATTCGGTATGCGTCATGCTTGTCACAATTAAACTCATTTTCTTTCATCTTTCATCTATGTATAAAGTCCTATTGTGTTCCATCACTAAATGCATTCTTAACTACCTTGCTCACTGTATGTGACATGAGCTGGTCTATTTGTGTTAGGTTCCAGCGGAATTAAACCTAAACAATAACATCTTAAGACAGCTTCTGCTACTGCACTGAGTAGGAACCACTTACGAAATCGATTCAAAACAAAGCAATACCTCTCTAGAAACTGTCCATTGACGAGGAGCGGGGAAGCGGAGCGGGAAAGCGGAAAGAAACGGCCGCTCGCTCAAATAACTCGTCATGTGACCTCCGCACAGTCCGTAACTCCGCTCCGCTGCCTCGCTCCTCGTCAATCTTCTTACAATCTACGAGTATATATACTTCTAAAGTTCTGTACTATAGAGCATAGAACTATACTACTTTTCTACTATAAAGTTATATCGTTTGGATGAACGAATGGATGCAGTCGACAAAGTCAAGACAAAACTCTATGAAATATGTAATTAATATTATACATTCACCATGTTTCTTAGATAAACTACAAACTATCCGTAGTTCTGTTGAACCCTTTTCAAAGTAATCCCATTATTTTCAAAGTAATGAAATGCAAAGCGAATGTCAAAATTTAATCAAACGGGAACAGCAACTTAGATTCCGATCAGTGGCCCATCGAGTATGCATTACTGCAAACTAAAGCCATTAGTGTTTACCTGTGTTCTACTACGGAAATAACTGTCACAGAATAGGTACCTGTACAGAAGTCTAGTTCCGTACATCGAGCGAAAACGGGCTTTTCAGTCGTCGAATTTAGCTGTCATGTTTTTTTAAAGTCTCTCTTTAAAAAAATCCAAACACACTAAACTTAATAAGTTCTTAACCAGAAACTACGTATCACGTCCTTGCGACTTTTGTAAATCCAATTAATTGGGTTGTTTTTTGGGAAGCTAGTTTGATCTACTCTTATCTACTTGAATACTGAACCATTTAGGCCCACTTGTGCAAAAACCTTGGCACGAAGTTTGTTGATCAGTCACTATATTTTCGACTCCATATCCCTGTTTATTTCTTAGACTCGTGTTGGAAAATAATTATTATCAGAATAAATACGATAACTATCATATGGTTGGTGCAAGATTGTCGCGTGTGCCCTTTTTTTTAAGTATGGGAATTCATCAAATGACCAAGGCCGCGGTGACTCTTTCGAACAAATTCCGCAACCCGTCTTCTATGCTGACATCTCTGTCGCGTTTGCCTATGCAATCACTTTACGCGAAGCGTATCTACGTATGTGTGCACTTTCGCGCGTTTTATAGAGTTGACATTCTGTACACTATTTATTCTGTGTACTAGTATACTTAGGTACAGGTATCCATGTCAGATTAGAACATGTAAGAGGCTTACGGCGCTTGTATTATACCTGGTTTAGGTTGCATTTGCATCAAAGTTTCGGCAATTATGATGGTGTTTACAGTTAAGAGGTTTATGTAAATAATTAATTAAACGCGGTAGTATCAGCAGCAGTATAGAAGTGCGTAGTCTCACCCATTCGCACAAAGATTTTAAAAAGGGGAATACTTTCATTGTGCGTACAGCTAAGGAGTGGCATTTTCTGCCGGAGTCTGTGTTTCCTGATAGCTACAACCTGGGGGTCTTTAAGTCAAGAGTGAATGGGTTACTTCTAGGCATGCATGCTCCATCGTCAACCACATCATTGCTTATCATCAGGTGACATAGGTGTCCAACGCGTGCCTATCAATAATATTTTTAGTTAATTTTCTTTAATGTAACTAGCCTAAGTTCCCTGAAGAATTAGACTGAGGAACACGTATACTACACCCTTATTTCACCAGTTGTAGGGCCTTGTAATAGCGGTTGCGGATTTTGCTTGAAAGAGTTACCTTGGCTCTGAAACGCAAAGGGCATTAGGAGAAACACGAATGGGTTTTAGTCAGCACAAGCCTGACTCTCCTTCCGCTCCACCCAGGCCGGAAGGAGTCATTTGGATGATTCCTCATCTTTTTTTTATTTGGCATGTGTTTGCTCTTGACTCTAGTCTAGTTTATAGATGACAGAGACTAATTCGACGACGGAGCGAGCTTATCCAGAAGAAGCCTGTTTACTCTACTTTTGAAGAGATTAGGGTTGTATGCGTTCGGAGACACAGACGCAGGCAGAGAGTTCCACTCCTTTGCTGTGCGCATTATAAAAGACGTTTGGAAACGTATAAAAAAACAAAATGTAATCCTTGGCTTCTGCTGAAAAAAGTTAGGTCGAAAAACGCAATAACATTTTGTCCGAACTGGCAATCGAACCCAAGACATCAGAAGTAGCACTGACGACCACAATACCAATGAAGCAATCCAGCCAAAAATACAACAAACTTAATTCACGTTAGCCTAAATTTTCTTAATGAAGTGAATGAACTACAATTCTCCATTATATAAATGTTCGTCGATTAATATTTATAATGATTAATGTAACAAAAACTACATTGAGTATAATAAATGAAGGCTCTTCAATTTGCGGTGGAGACAAAGAGAATTTTAATGTACACTCATTACTAGAAGTGGCTCAAGAGTTACAACTAAACGATTGTATTTAGTGTGATGATGGTACATTGTTCACAAAAAGTCTATTACCACATTTCTTTAGTTTCCTATTATTGTTTCAGTGTTATGAAATAATTTTTGATGTTTTCAATTTTGGCTAACAACAAAATCTGACGTTTGAAGTGGTGTTTACTACCATAAAGTATTGAATACCAATATATTCTCGTTTATCTGATGAACCACGTGTAAATGAACCATTTTGTATCATTGTAATCAATTTTATATGTGACTGTGTTTCATTAATGCAAATAAATAAATAAACTTAGGAAAGGTAGGATAACAAATTTATGTTCTGTTGGAAAATTTAATGTTCTCTTATTTTACAAACTTTTATTTAACTTGCACCGTTCGAATGTATGTAGGTACATGTGTAAGTTGTCCGTAAAAATTTGCAAACCACTTTTCGACCAGTTTTTGGTATCCGATTGAGCTGAAATTTTGCTACACCGTTAATTCTGGTGACAATACATACAGTATGCAATACTCAATATTGTAATAATTTCAATATGGCCGCCGCTCCAAGATGGCGAATAACATATTTTTTCTTAACCCCCTTAATATGGGCTTCAAGCTAAAAGCTTGTTTCTTTTTATTTATTTAAACTCAATCAACGCATCCTGAAAGTATGAGACTGGATTATTTGCTCCCTTACCACTTTGTTTGAAATGTCGCCAAGGAAATAGTCAAATGATATTTCCTAAAAGCAATTACTGCGATCGATGAAACAGCCTGGTGGCTCAACTATAGACAAGCTATATAAATTGATGGTGGGAAGGTTTAGAACAGCACCGGCTGCTATCCTGGCATCTGATTGGTTACTTGTGACTCAATATAATATTACTCTGAGAACTAACACACAACCACAATAAGAACCAGCCCTATTCTCGGCTTGAGCTTCAATTAGTTGTCTCAGAAAGAAGTTTACAAAAAATCAATCAATCCATCATTTATTTTTTTAAACATAAGTATGGTTACAGATGGTATATTGTCTAATATATATGCGCTATATTTTATATGGCGTACAAAATTTATTTATTTATTTTATTATTTATTTATTACAGACATACATACAGCTATCATTACAGTCACCCAATGCGATAGTGCAGAAAATAAAATAATAATTACAATAAAAAATACATTTCAGTTCATTAATTCAATTAACATTTATAATATAAAAACAATACAATACAATAAATTAATCAATATAATACAATTATTTTAATCAATCTAAATTAATCTAACTACAGTAACATAAAATGTGTAACGTGACTTTTGCGAATTCATTCAGTGAACAAGAGAGTACATCTATTTTATCGGCAACCAGGTTTAGTGTGCGCAATGTCCGCGAGAGCGGGACCCTGGCCATTAGCTTGGTGCGACCGCGCGGCAGTGCGAACAAATCAGGCCGTCTACGACGCTGTACGTACCCATCGGGCACGCACAAACCTATTTCCTGTAACACACCCGGATTGTTTGTGTTACCCCGGAACACTCCAAGGACGTATGATGCCAACGCTAGATCCCTTCTCGTCTCCAACCTGTTGTATCCCACCATGCCTAAAACAAACAAGGTTGGATACATCAAGGGATACAGAGGGTATACCCCATACAGCCTAAGGTACATGTAACGCATATATTTATTTTGTATGCGCTCCAACATGAGAGTATATTTCGCTTCATGTGGGGCCCATACAGCTGCATTACCCTCTAACTGGCTTCTAATTAGCGCGTCGTACAATGCCGAGATGGCCTTAACATTCGTGAACGCTGCCGCTCTGCGAAGCACAAATCCCAGCCGTTTGTATGCCTTTTTACAAACGTTCACGATATGCTCCCGGAATCTCAGCTGCGCATCCATACGAACGCCCAGGTCTCGCACTGCTTCCTCTCTTTTCATAGGCGTGTCGTCCAATTTGTAAGTGTAACGACAACATGCTATTCCAATTACAGTTCCAATTCAGGTGGCATGTCAATATATTACATTATAATAATAATAATATCTTGGGACAACTCACACACGGTCATCCGATCTCAAACTAGGCAGAGCCTGTGCTATGGCAACCAGACAACTGATAAACATACTTATATTTTTCTAAATACATCCATATTATAGACAAATTACACCCAGACACAGAACAAATGATCATGCTCATCACACAAAGATTTGTCCTGGATGGGAATCGAACATTAAACAAATAATTCAATTGAAATATGTCAGTTAGATAAACTGATCAAATCGAAGTCTCTTCCAGCCATTATGAATCTGTGACCCTCAGCACCATTCATTACCGGCAGGCAGTTCATTCCGGAACCCGGCGCGAATTAGTTCCTCGCGCGACCACCGGTCACATGCGGAATTAAACTAACTACTTACTCTGGAACTTATTACACCAGGACCTCTTTATAAAGATATTTTGTGGCTTGGTAACTGCTGGAGTAGAATAGGAAATGAACATTTTTTAGCGTTCAAAATGTTTTAGTTTTTCTTATTTCTGGGTAAAGGTTGCTTCAACTTATTGTATGTATTAAAGTACTTCTAGTTCGTCATCATCTGCCGAGCCTTTTCCCAACTACATTGGGGTCGGCTTCCAGTCAAACCGGATTCAGCTGAATACCAGCATTTTACTTTACTTCTGCCTACCTGGCCCTTAACTGGGTAACCCGGTACTTCTTCTTGGCAAGACTGGTGTCACATTTTCTGGCTTCTGACAATCCGTAACGACTGCTAAAGATCTACAAATGACAGGCGAGACTAATGGCTTAACTTGCTTTCTGAGGTACGGAGAAATCTCGTTATGTTAAGATGGTCACCCATCCACAGACCAACCTCGGCAAGCGTTGCTTAACCTTGAAGATACTTTTCCACGAGCTTCTCCAAAGTACATGTAGTTCTTTTTAAATATCTTCAAAAAATATGTAATGAAAAGTGTCTTTTTCAGAAAACTGGTTTCTACTACACTATTCTATAATAATAACGGTTTTATAATATCTGAGTAACACCATAAAACTTTCGTAGAACTGTCTACAATAGACGATGTACGCATATTCTTCGAAAATATTTTAATAAGATATAAGTCAGTCTGATCTATATTCCGTTCTGTCACAGAGCACAGAACACAGAGAGTGAGTAGAGACGTCATCTACTTACACAAATAAATAAAATTGAAGTGTCTGTCTTTACTGTCAAAATAACAGCATTTTATGAAATAACCACCCATACTCACCAAACGTTTAGGAAACACAGTAATTATGTGTACAGCTAAGGAGTGGAATTCTCAACCGAAGTGTGTTTTCTCAGAGCTACAACCTGGGGATCTTTTATCCAGAGCCAATAGGTTACTTCGTGGCAAGCGTGCTCCATCGTCGAGCTCATAAATAACCCTAAAAAATAGTGCTTATAAATGTTCACTCGGTACCAAAAACCCTCCCGTCTCCCTTTCCGTCTGTTTGTTTCGGCATATTTCCAAAACGAAAGGGCTAAACTAGCAGATTGAAAATATTGTAAAGAGTATCTTCTAGTAACTATTCTAGAAATACTTAAGTTTCCGCGCAAAAACAAAATCAGGAAAATGACAGTAGTGTTATTTGCCACTTTAACGCAGTGTCTATTTATATTCTTGAACACGCATATGCGCTGAGCCTAAAGTTTGGCTGTCATAGTCATGGTCCGAATTGTCACGGACCGTCAATTTATATGAGTACGATGACACTCACAGATAACTTTTTTATTTGAGATGGGTTTGCTCTTGACTCTAGTCTAGGTCAGAGATGACAGAGACCAAGTCGACAATGGAGCAAGCTTACCCAGAAGAAGCCTGTTCACTCTAACTTTGAAGAGATTGTATGCATTCGGAAACACAGACGCAGGCAGAGAGTTCCACTCCTTTGCTGTGCGCATTGTAAAAACGTTTAGAAACGCTTAGTGCAAATTGGTCGAATGGCAATAAGGTAGGGATGGCAGCTGGCAGTGCGTCTAGATGGTAGAAGAGAGGAGAGGTCGTGGGCATACTCACCGAAGTACAATCTGTCAAACTCAAACTCAAATTATTTATTTCAATTAAACCATTTACAGGCACTTTTGAATTGTGAAGGTTGATCAGTTAAAAGAGATTTAGCTATTTGCACGTTCCAAAGCGTATATCTCTGCGGAAAAGAACGTGAAGGAAACTCCACAGACACTCTTTTAAATCATTTTTGTTTTACAATGTTTTGGTTACATCATTCTTGTTGAAATTAAACATACATATATGTGAGAACGATATAGGAAAAAATGCACGATAAAAGCGTCCGGAGTAGGAAAAACAACGATTCAAATAACAAATTATTAAAATAAACCATGGCAGCTGAGAGATGACCAGTCTCAACTGACGGCGTCCGTTCACGAACATGACGCACGCGTCAACACCATTTGGCTCAACCATATTGAAGGGAGCCAAATGATCCAACACACTGTAGAAGAGTTTGTATGTTTTTTTTTACAGTACCGTCTTTAGGACAGTTTTGATGCTCTGTGCGTTTATAAAATAAAGCAAGAAAGTCCCATTTCTCGTCTCTCCACGTTATTACAGACAGCGAAGTGTTATTATATTACCTACTGCATGCATAGCCTGAGAACCCGGTTTAAATAATTTCATTTTCGATGTAGGAAACTTGGATTGCATGGAAAGTTCGCGTTTCTTGATAATTTAGGTCTCCCTGTGAAAGGCATGTTATAATGGATTTTGAGTTGATTGTCAATGAGATAAAATTAGGAGACCAATTTTAATCATTGTTAGTGAATTGGGGTATCTTCAACAAGAATACAACTACAACATAATATAAAATCAGTATATCTTGTAGGGGCAAGCAAAACTGTGTGGTTGATAGGCACACAAAAATCTTCATAGTTTGCTATGTGTATAGTATAATCTGTTGAAGTCAAGAGTTTAATCATAGGAGGCAAGTTTGTAGCCAGTTTCTTTACGATTTCATTCACTGTCTACTAAATAAGAATATCCAAAGCGCTATCATATCACAAATCTATCCGCTAAGTATGTTGATTAAATAATATCCTTGACTTCCTTAATAATGATATCACTACAAGATCTTTGCATCACAGTATACAACAACTGTTACATAAAAAATCAAGTCCTAAACAAGAGCTAACTCGTCTAGTTTCTCCCATATAAATTCGAGGAACTTTTATTATTTATGCAAAAGATGTCGCGAAATACATTAGCGTTGCGCATCGCTAAAGGAGATTACCCACTGACAGCCAGGCTGCAGCTAATCTGTCTGCATGTCGGGTTTAAATCGAAAATGTCTTTTTTCTTCGTCTTTTCAATCAGTATTTACACATGGTATGAGTTTGCGTTTGGTTTTATTTTTGTGGAATGGTTACTGATGGAAATCTCTTTATCAACATTTTTTTTACACCTTGGGTTACATGATTCAAGTTTTAGTAGGGATCCCTAATTATTTCTGGAATTAAATATAGCCTATGTTACTCGGTGAAGATGTAGCTTTCTAACAGTGAGAATTTTTAAATCAGTTCAGTAGTTTTTGAGCCAAATCGTAACAAACAAACAAACAAATCTTTCCTCTTTACAATATTAGTTTAGATTTTACGTTCCTAACAGGATATTGCTAGCGATACTTTGAAAGTTATTGCTTATTGCTTATTTTGCTTGATACTATATTGAAGTACTTTCTTAAGGATGTTCTCATACCTAAAACCTTAGTTCATATTCCAAGTAATCATTAATCTAATGCCCTTATCTGAATGTATTTGTACCTGACCCAATATTTAGTTTCTTCTTCCATAATTCTTTATCAGTCATCCCCTTGTTGGTATTCTCTTAAATACTTTTGTATCCATCCACTTAAACAACGTGTAACAGAATAAACGCAATACCTGCAAAGGGGTCATTGTACTCATCATTACGAACAACTTTTACTGTGAAACCAACCCCTAGATCGCGAAAAAAAACAGCTGTTCAGTACTTTTTGTCAAATTATGCGCACGGAAATGTTTGGACAGTTTTCTCAATCATACACTTCATATAACCACTTCTTATCAAACAAACGAGTTCACACCTCATGTTGAGGCCAAACGTAGTCATTGAATTCATACAGTAGTATGCAAAAATACTTTGCATACTACTGTATAAATTCAAGTTTTTAAAACTTAACAGACAGATGTGTTGCTAGGAAGTTTGTTGCGCCACTTCTTCTTCTCAGCTACAACACTAGGAAGTGGTGACGGGCGGGCGTTTTGGGGGACTGTCTTTATGCAGAACTTTGACGTTCACAAAGTGCTGGCACTCAGCCTAATTTGAATAAATGACTTTTGATTCTGATTGATTGATTGATTTGATTTGATTGGATCAATGTGACGTTTACATTGCTATCGCTGATTACAACCCATCCATCTTACAGCCACACCTTGGCATCGCATTATCCCAAAATATGAAGCCAAAATGAATTAGAACGCAATATCGCAGCTTAAACACTACATTATCCATGATGGGCCGATGAACATTTAACACGGGCCTAACTTATTCAAAGTCCTGGCGAGCTCCGAAGGCAATTTCACGAAGCTAATTGAGTACTGATCCCTCGACGACCAGCAGATTGAATGGTAAGGGGATTTAGTACGGTTTTATTAGAGATGAGCTAGGATGCGGTGCGAGGAATGTGTGCGCAACCATTTATTGGTTGCGCACACATACGTAGATATCGCCTGTTCAAACTCAGAAAGTGGTTATTTTTATGGATGGATGTGGATATATTTATGCTCGCTATGCATCTTCACACATCTCTCTTGCCACTGTGCGAGGAAGCGTAGCAAAAACCGAAGAAACCGCTTAGCACAACTCCGATGGAAAGGGGCTTGAGTCGAGTCTACCTGCAAACAACTCGCATGTCGGTCTTCTACAGATTGTACTTTGGGGAGAGTGTCCAGGAACTCCAAGACCTCATCCCACCGGCCCCCTTCTACCATCGGACATCTAGTCGCACTGCAAGTTACCATCCCTACCTTGTTGCAATAATTCGCACTAAACGTTTCCAAACGTCTTTTATGATACGCACAGCAAAGGAGTGGAACTCTCTGCCTGCGTCTGTGTTTCCG
This sequence comes from Mamestra brassicae, assembly GCA_905163435.1. Taxonomy (NCBI): domain Eukaryota; kingdom Metazoa; phylum Arthropoda; class Insecta; order Lepidoptera; family Noctuidae; genus Mamestra; species Mamestra brassicae. The sequence goes on along the minus strand of LR991000.1, from coordinate 17,809,037 downwards.
AACGCATACAACCCTAATATCTTCAAAATTAGAGTAAACAGGCTTCTTCTGGGTAAGCTCGCTCCATCGTCGACTTTATTGACTATAAAAGTTTTGTTACATATTTTTGATAACACATCGTTTGGCTCGCTCAGCTTCCTCGCTGATCTTAAAGATCACATCTAAAGACAGAAACACAGATCCACAGCTCTTCTACAATAAACCTCGTATCGCTCCGCTTTCCCGCTCAGATTATACACCGCTCCACTAAGTGAACTGTTTTATACGCCTCGGCCAACAGATTGGAAGGTTTCTGCCTCTGTGCCCATATGGACCGGGAAGTGGACCCTGAAAGGGTTGGATTGATGAAGGCCGGTAACATGGGCTTACCTCAATCAGTACACAATTAGATTTGTAAGAAATGTAGGAATTTATTGGCCTATTATTAAAAATATTTTATTCCTTCAAATTTTCAGTAAGACGCAGAAAAATACAAAGATTCAAATTGAAGCATGAGCACAGAGGATCTCAAATAGTTTCAACGGAAGAAAAAGCCAAACTTTGCACTTTGTTTTAAATAAATAATCCATTCTTCAGGCTCTCCTTTATTATTTTCTGTAAACTTGTTTGTGTAAACTTCTTTAAAATACGCTGGCGTGCATTTTCTATGAAAACTGTAATTTACTGCTCATAAGCTAAGCTTTGGGAGGTTTTGCTAGAATATAACGTTCCTTATTCTTTGCGTTTTTCCATTTTGCATTCCGCTTTCTTTGTAGGTTACTCATAAACGAGTAATGTGTTTTGCAAACCACATATAACCTATTTGAAACCAGGCTTTATGAAGCTAAAGACGCCTTTTATCTTGGAACATTTTCCTGTTTCTCATTTTTCTGTATAAAGCTTTTTACCCTGCAGTGTGGATACTTAGATACATACTTAACTGAGCCGGGTTTCTTCATGTTCTTTTTTTACCGTTTTGAGAGCTGTAGTGTTGGAACGAATTGCACAAATTGCATTTTGAGTTCTGTATGCCACCCAAATGTCTTTACTCTGGTAGGTATTGTTCGTCAAATCGTTGAGCTCCAGAAACTTCTAAGTTTTAAGCTACACGATAACTGACAAATGCTTGCACTGTCTGGACAGGTCCACTCATATCTGTGTGTTACTTTTTTTTTTTATTTAATATTTTACTTTCCTAAAAAGGCCACCTCAGACATTATTACGTGACCTACATGGTTCTCATATGATTTGAACAGTACGGAGTGCATGGATTTAAAAAGAGACATCTTAAAAAGAGGTTTCTTCATGTTTTTTTGCATACATCGGCCATCGGAAATAACGCCACAGACACTCATTGACAAAACGTCACGTAAATCGGCTAACATAATGTCCCCACAGAAAAAATTGTTTCTAGAAAATTTCTCGTCCGAGTTATACGTTACAACTTGTAAGGTCCCTGTACAACAAACTTGTTTTGGATCTTCGAAAGCAATCAGGGGCAAACTGGCAACAATACAACATTGGCACAAAATTCCACTTAGAGTAGAATCCGTCGTCATTCCCAAGAGATTCGAACTAAATTAACATCCCGTGTAAATAGCTAACTATCTACTAACAACTGACTGCTAACAAGGCGTTAGTGGAGTAATCTTTATTGTTTCCGTATTTACGAGTGCAGTTAAAGAAACTTAGAGAAATGTTTCTACTGATTACAGTTCCGCTTTTTGTTGCACGATTGATTTTTCTACGTTCGCTGTTTTAAAAGGAATCGAATTAAATGTCTTAGATTGCTAGAACTGGTTCAGAAAATAAGATAATTAGAGAAAAAAAATATGTTGGATAAAGGAAACTCAAGAAAGCATGGAACTTACAACTTGCCTTGTCATAATAATGATAAATTTCCATATCGGGAACCATCTTAGACCCATTTAAATGTTAATTGTATTCGACATTTTTAGGAGCAATTAAAGTCTAATTTTTATCGATTCAGTGACCGAGTTATTGACGAATAGTCCAGAAAGACGGTGATCAAAGTTATACATTATACAAGAGTCAGAGGATGAAGCCCTGGCTACTTATTCCTTCACGTTTATGAATGTACAGCCAATAAAGTTATTTGACATACAGGTAAAAATATATTATTTTTTCCACTGCACTGCAATATTTTTTTCTAATGTGTGCGTTATAACTTTTTAAGCTTATGACATACTTACGAGTGTGGTGTACCATAATTTTCTGCTCAACACACTCACAAAATTGTTTAAAATTAGTTGCAAGTAAGCTGCCTGCATACCAAATAGTTTTGTTGACTATATTTCCATAGTGCCTCAACCCACCCCGGCTTAGTTCTGGTGCAATATATGCTCAAACCTTCCGTTCTGCGCTTCGTGGTTTAGAAGAAGTAAATTGCAAAACAGACAGTTGTAATGGGCTTCGTTTTGTATTCTGTAAAACTCGGGAGACTGGCATACGGTGTAATTTGTCTATAATATGTATGTATTTAGAAATATCAGTTGTCTGGTTGCCATAGCACAGGCTCTGCCTAGTTTGGGATCAGATGACCGTGTGTGAGTTGTCCCAAGATATTATTATATTATATATTATATTATATCAACGCATTGCTGAAACTGCTGGGAACAGCAATATGACAGCACAAAGCTTTCTTCATGATGTAGGTGACCACTAAGAAAGGATTTTTGGAACCTAAGAAGATGAAAAGGGAGACATTTTTGCATGCGAAGTGCTATCATTTAAAGAAGATAATATCCTGAAGAACGTTTCCTATTCTTTCATGCCATATGGAAATTCCAACATGTAGTTGCAAAAGCTTATTAGCTCCAAACTACCCTGATTGATAATCCTCTCCTAACCGTCAAAGCATTCGGCTCGTTCCAATTACATAATTTAGTAAAACTATCATGCTTGGCGCACATAGCCTCAGAGCCCGAGCAGGGTTGAAGGCATGCAACCTAATTGATCGCTGTCCTATCACTGAGATATTAAATTCTTGTCGAGATGAAAATAACTTGGAGCAATCCGTATGAGACGGATAGCCTGTATTTATTAGATTTTCATGTGTTAACATGTTGTAGAGATATTTGACTGGGCGTTCATTAGCGTGGAGTGATTCGGGTTGGCGTTATTTTGGGTTCCAGTTATTTGGAGTAGCTGTACAGGTACTGTAACGATTCATTCGAGCTTTGTTTTTGGGAATGGATTTAGAGCGTCAAATTCCGTTTATGAATATTTCAAACCATCATTCCACAATTCGCACTAAACGTTTCCAAACGTCGTCTGTGTTTCCGAACGCATACAACCCTAATCTCTTCAAAATTAGAGTGAACACTGTGAACAGGCTCCTTCTGGGTAGACTCGCTCCATCGTCGACTTTTTTTTTTAATTTAATATTATTAAATTAAAAAAAAAAATGTTTGATTCTTCGTATCTTCACTTCTTCATCTAAAAGCTCATTTGTATGACAGTTGTGTGGGCGACACGGCTTTTGACGTCAGAGGCGAAATTAGAGAGATAGAGAGAGAGAAATTAGAGCAGACTTCTTTCGTCAATGACCCTGACCAACGTATTTTTTTATTAACTGTTTACTACAACTAACAAATATTTTACATTGCAAATAAAACAGGCCATGCAGATTCCCTGTCACTAAATTAATTTCATACTTCAATCATACATACCATGCGCTGCACCGCCACCATTTCAAGTCATATTACTAGAATTCCATCATGTGATTCAGAGCAATTAGTCGTGGGCCCGCTTCGCAATATCGAGCCACTAATAGTTTTACTAAAGTTATGTAACTGGGACATGAGGGTTGCGTTGTAAACTCTTGACGTAAACTTGAGGTGTATCTCAGGGAAGATCGGAATTATTTATATTTGAATACCACCTGTTTGGTATGGTGTAATTGGAGGAGCTTAGGAGAGCGCAAAGTTGTTGAGGTGAGTCTAGGACCTTGGATAATTATAAATGTCCGGATACCGCCTCGAGTCGCGACTAGCGCCATAAGTATGGCTCCACGGAGGATCTTTTGACGCCAGTTTTAAAAACTGCGCACGTTAAAGGGACTGTCAGTGGTTCGAAGAATATTATTGTTTTTAACGTCTGCCCAAAAAGAGGTGTATGGAGAGGTGGTGATAAGTTTCAAGTGTGTTTGTCTGTAGCATCGCAGCGCCTGAAGGGCTAAACAGATTTTAATTTAGTTTTTGTACCTACAACATTGAAATACATGGTACCATTTGAGGTGTCACAATATCTGGAATCTCTAGATTTTAAATTTCAATATATTTACCTAGTGACCACAGATGTTTGACCATCGTTGTGCAAAAAGACCAGAGCGTAAGAAGGCCCGTGCTATGTTCAGCTTTTTACTTTTAGTCAGGAGCGTTTACTCCGCACAGTATTTAATTTAAACCTGCAAGTACTTATTCTTAGAAATTAATGAGCCGCTTTAAATGAAACTTAAACGCATACGCAAGAAACGTTGGTCTCAAAAGTTAGTTAAACTCTTTCTCTCTATGCTCTTTTTGAAAAAAAAAAAACGTAAACGTTCTTAATACAAAATCTACAGAAACTTGAATTATCCCGTTAGTCTGGGCTGTTATTTGTTTTTATGATAGTCTTTCCTTGTAGTCAAAGGTCTGGAAGTTTGATCACAAGTCGTACCAAGAGGTATCGTGTTTCCCAGTAGCTGGGTTGTCAGCCGGCCGATTTTGTCAATATCTAAAGAAAGAAAAGTAGTTTATTTGGCTCACACAGATACAAATAAAAGCAAAATTAATGCTTAATCCTTAATCCTCCTCCTCCTTTCCTTTAATCTTTTTCTTCTTTTTTAATTTCACCGTGTGGAGTGAGTAGTTGTTATTCCATCTTCTTTGTATGGATTGACAGCTCACTACATTTTCACTTCACCTAAGTTTACACGGTGAGATGTTTACCGAATCGTACTGCGGATAGGCACTCGCGCCATGCCTAATACGGATATTCAGCTGCATCCGCTGAGTCTGAAAGTGAATCCCAACACTGTTCAAAAAAATAGCTACACAGAAGTTTTTGGTAGAGACTTAAACATATTTGGGATAAATTTCTGAATTTTACCCAACTTTCTATTAGTAAAAATACCTAATTCGTAGATAGCCGTTTATGTTAAAGTAAAAATTAAGGTTTCGATGGTGTCGGACGTATAAGAATAGCTCCATCCTATGACTTCCCGTGGGTGTCGTAAAAGGTGACTAAGGGACTCAACAGAGAATGGGCAGCAGCATTCTCTGTGCATTGCAACAGCTACACTGCGATCGCCAACCCGCCTGCCAAGCGTGGCGATAATGGCAACCCAGCCCCCTTTGGGGAGGCCTATGTCCAGTGGTCGTCCTTCGTCTAATATGATGATGATGAAAAATGTACATCCCTACATTTGCAGCAGTCCAATGTTCTACTCGTACACGACTATGTAGGGTAACTTAGTTCTCTGAAGTGAACCCCAAGTTTTTCTTGGATTGTAACAACTAAGTTGGGTGAAGTTACTCCCTCGGTTGACTTTTGAACTTACGAACTACAAGTACCTACTTGATGTAAGGGCTCTTTTTTCTTGTGTTTTACTACAGGGTGGGTAAATAGAACTATTTCACGTATTATTAGTTTTTGGAACATGTAAGGTAGGTAAGTACATTAAACAACTGTAAATAATGGGTTTTTTCAGGATCACATTCTTATTATTTACTAGCTTCTGTCCGCGGCTTCTCCCGCGTGAGTATCGAAAATTATCCAAAGGACAAATTATTCCCGGGATAAAAAGTAGCCTATGTGTTATTCCAGAATATGCACTATATGTGTGCCAAATTTCATCCAAATCCCTTCAGACTTTTTTGCCTGATTGTTGCACAAACATACAAACTTTCACATTTGTAATATTAGCAGGGTTTAAGTAGGCGCTACACTTGTTTAATTTTTTTGGTGGGCCTTTGTTGTCCCTCTGATAGGCAAAGACCTGCCCGTGTTGTCCCAGCTTAATAATTTCAGCCAATCTGTCAGGAACGAGTTCAAATCGTCACTATTTCTTTCTGCATTTTTAGTAATTTAATTTTTTTCAAAACTGTTTTAAAGCTCATTTACAATGAGTAATACAAAATGATATTAAGGTTTCTTTGTGCATTAAATAAAAGAACAATTTCAAATTACAAAATAAAAATGTCTTTAATGGAGCTTTCACAAATAAAACATTAAAACAATGTGTCCAACTAAACGTGAGGACTTATCTAATTATACAAGTAATAATATAAATTAAAAACAAAACGCTCTTATACTTATTGCTAAGTTTCTTAAATAAATAAATGCAATAAATAGAGTTTGCGACATGCAAAAATAAGCCTTATTTACGTGACTGTTTTATTGAAAGTCATTTTACGGATCACCTAATTTTCAACGTTAAATAAGTCATATTTTGATCATATTTTTAAGCACCTAATTAAGAAACTCATTTTTTTCTTTAAAAAAAAATTATGCAAACAATAATCCGTAAAATTCTTTTTTTTTAAATACATAATTTAAATCGCTTCTTTGACACAAAATGACTAGATTTTAGAGATCTGAAATACAGTCGATTATTTCAATTAGAAAATATTGCACTGCCCGAGAGTCAGTCTTCTAATAGATATTATAATTATTGATTGACTGAAACTTAAGATATTACATATACTACACTTTGGCAGCGTGGGCACAACGATGTCAAAATTATTATTTATTTTATTAATAAAAACTAAATAAATGTTACATGCGTACAATTAGAATATGCAATGGTATTTATACAATGTTTGAAAAACAGTTTGCCTTCTAGAAATGTAGAAAATGAGATACTTTTGACTATAGTAGGCGCCAGATAATCGTGGAATAACGGTCATTGACCCACCTACAATTATTGACATTTTTAATTTGAAAAACGGAATTAATGACACAAAGCTGTCCCGAATCATCATCTCTCGTGATCCTTAACATTGTCTAATAATGAAAAACGATTCATATTTAATTGTTCAGGTACCTATGAACAGTTATTAGGGAAAGGTCAATGTACTTTATTCCACATTTATCTGGCGCCTACTATAGAAATTTTGATATTCAGAAAAAATATATTAATCTTTGCAAAAGATGCTTTTTTTGCTAGCTGCTGCTTTTGATCGTTTTTTTATGGAATGCGTCTTGCATGACGCCAATAAACTGTTTTTTTTTTTTATTAAGTCACATAGTTAAGTTTTTTTGAAGTGAAAACTTCTTTAGCGGCGTTGTGCACTTTTTGGGATGGGTAAAAAATGTTAAACTCGCGTCAGGACACGTGACCTGATCGAAAATTCGTAAGACGGAGGGAGAGTAGACTGCCGCAAAATGAATATATTTTATGTTTTATATCCGCAAAATATCAAAAATGCATAACGTTAATGTTTTTAATATCTTGAATGCTGTATTATTTTTTCTACATTTCCAGTTGGTAGTTTACCTCTAAGTAATGGCCAAGTGGATTCTACGATACTACTAACGATTACCTTTGAATATAAAATTCTATGACTAAATGTGTGGCTACCTTACATTTTGATAAATGGTATAATGACATTGAAAAATACATTTTGATGATATGAGAACTATATGTCGGATTTATTCACTGATTGGTCCTTACACTCAACTAATGGAAATGGGAATATTTTGTTTTCAAATTAAAATATTACCCCTTCATTTGATTTAGATACACCTTTTGTTAGCTCACGTTTTCATTTTTGACATAATAAATGGATTAACATGGCATAAGATAGAAAGTATTCTGCAGGGTGTCAAGACTTTTTGTCATCCTGTATTTTTAATAGTGCGTACTTTATCTTAAATTAATCAGTTTTGCTGTTTATAATCTCCAGTAATTCTCAAAAAGTGCTCAAATTCGGAAAGAAGGGGTAATCTGGTACCAATGTTAAAGTGAGGGTTACACGAAATGTAGGTATATCTACCGGGTTCCAAACATCAAGAATGAACTGTCTCCGAAACGAAGTATCCTAGGCTTTAACATTATATTTATCAACAATTCTATTGCTATCCGGCGAATCGTCAGCGAATTTTATTTCATTCGATGAATCAGAGTTTTCGTCAGCGAACCTTATGTCAGCGAAATCATTTCTTTTTAGCGTATCTGCGTCTTTTTCTTTGGTTTCGTTAACTCTTTTCAAAGTCGACGTGTCGAAGTCGCTTCGATTCTCTTTCCTGTGCACTCTCACTGGGGACCGTGTTAGCGTCAAGTCTTTCATTTGTATCGACACGGGACTTTCACCCTTCTTCTTCTTGTTTCTCTTTGACGGTTTGGGCGAGTTTTGCAGATCAGTTATGCTGAAGTTTAGAGGGTGTATTATGTTCCCTTTCTCCATGACTTTGCGGAAGGATTTGATAGACTCGTTGGATCTGTTGAGACGGTTGTCAGGGTTTCTTTTGAGGGTACTTGATGATGGCCTGTCTTCGGGAGATTCTGTATTGCTGCCGGGGTCTGGGTGGAGTTCCTTTGGAAGAATCTCCTGTAAAGGACATTTCTGTAAGTGTCGTCATATGAAAATTATTGTTTGTGGGTCGTAATAGAAAATCAGCGTCAGATGGTAGTTCGTAACGTTATAATCCGACATGATGTTGAGCAGCAGTTTTTGCAAGAATACGCTATTTTTTCAAGTCTCAAGTTGAAAGAAATAATACTTTATTTACAGATACTTTTTATATACAATAGGTATACAAGCTACTTACAAAAAAAATATTTATATCTACTGCTTTTTTTTTCAAATTCCAAAAATCATTTTCGTTCCTGACTGTCTTACCTCATAAATTGGCACCTTATTTTCGTCAATCTCCTTTAGAATGTCTCCGTCTTCGAGCGGCGGGATCCAAACCAGGAAAGCCGGATCCATTCCCAAGTACGAGCCGGGCACTGAACCTGTGACAAATGACAATTCAGTTTCTTTTTAATTAATTTCAAAGGCGAATTCGACTTTGGGTTTTTATTTTACTATTGATGGGCTTGCGTTTGATCACCACCTTATTTGAGCCTCGTTTAATATAACTGACAAATTTGTCCCAACTTGCATAACTTTTGTATATTTTATTTTTTGGTATGCGTCATGCTTGTACCAAATAAACTCTTTATCTTTCTTTTCTTCTTTTTTATTTCAAAATTTTTTACAACATTTGTTACAATGTACCTTAAAAATTGTCGAATTGTTGCTTGTAACCTATCGCCTGTCGGTTTTATTAAATAGGCTCCTGATGGAAAGGGATGATGTGGTCGACGGTGGAGCATTCTGAGTTAAGATTATTTATTTTTTCTCTTAGAAACCCTACTACACATGAATCGTATGTACTCGTTACATTGTGAGAAGACTAAACTAGTCTGGTAGTAGTAAAAACTTTAAGAGCTTTACTCCAACAAAGTTGTTTTTAGAACTTAGGTTTACGATCTTTTTACGACATTACATTATGAATAATATTTCAGCAAATAATACAATAAGTTCAGCTAACTCTGAGTACGTTAAATAGTAACGATATCTTGTTAAAATGAAAAAAAAAAATCTATAAAGCATTCGTTTTTATGGTTGTGTCTGGAAACGCCAAGTGATGGATTCGTTCTCGTCTTACACTTTTTACAAAGCAGGCCTGTTTCTCCTTCGTTTAAAGGTTACTTATAGAACATGTTTTTTTTTCTTTCCATATTTTTAGACACTCACAACACTTCAATTCGAAGTGTCTGACGCTCCGAGATAGTGAGACGAGTATTAAGCTACGTTCCCACCTGCAAATAGCACGCAATGTGATCAATCTATTTATCGTTTACCCCAAAAGTCGTTCGCAGGTGGATACGTGGCCTTAGACTAGTCACGAGAATTATTATATAACGCTCCATCTTCAAAATACTCATAACAAATTATAGTGAACACCTTACCAGCATTATTAACTTCATAGTCGTAGTAGTCTATCTCCATCTCGGGGTGCGAGGTGAGGCTAAGGTCGGACTTCAGCAGGCGACGGTTGCAGGACTCCTTCGTGTGCTTCGGGTTGTCGCGGATCCTGGCTGCAGAGACGCCGCTGAGAGCCGGTGAGTACCAGCCCTGAGGAGAATAAAAAATTGTTTGAACCAGTTATAATAAAGTCTTGCTCTCATTTTTTATTTAAAAATAGATTTATTTAAATCTGTCCCTGACATAATCATTAAATAACTGTTAACTTTTATCTTTCTTTGTATATTTACTTTCAGTTGTTTTTTAACAACATAATAAACGCAATACCTGAAAAGGGGTCATTGTACTCATTATTATTAAGAACTTTTTCTGTGGGACCAACACTGAAATTGAGAAAGAAAAATCGACTGCCCAATACATTTCTGGGCGTATAACTTGACAAAATGTACTGAATGGCCGATTTTTTTTCAGGAATTGCGTTCCTTCTGTTACACGTTGTATACATATACCTAGCTGTATCGTACGTCTACTACTAATAATAATTCCTCTACATCTACACTAATATTATAAAGAGGAAAAATTTGTATTTTTGTGTGAGTGTATGTTTGTAATGAATAAACTCAAAAACTAGACCGATTTGAAAAATTCTTTCAGCAATGGATAGTCATACACTACATTATCAACGAGTAACATAGGCTATATTTTAACTACGCGGGTGATAATAGATAAAGGGATACAGATGCAGGGCACATTGCTCGCAGAACAGATGGTCGATGGGGCCGAAAAGTTCTGGAGAGGCGACCGCGTACCGGAAGACGCAGCGTTGGAAGGCCTCCCACAAGGTGGACCGATGACCTGGTGAGGGTCGCGGGTAACCGATGGATGCGAGACGCACTGGACCGGTTGTTGTGGCGACACTTGGGGGGTGCCTATGTCCAGCAGTGGACGTCTGATATGATGATAGATAAACCCCAAAAAAACACTCTGATCAAGTCGGATGTTGTACCCAGGATTCCGTTCTTTTGGGACTCCGTTACTAAAATTGAATAACCTCTATGGCATAAAAGAGACACTGTTAATGTCTATGGAATCGATATCTGCAATAACAAGCTCACTGGTCAAGCTCAAACCATGACCTCGACCAACCCATCAGATCGACGTTAATATCTTTATTTCAGAGGCCATCAATCATCACTAATGTTAAGTCACTCTTACACAGCAGAAGTAACGGTTTTAGCAAATTGATCAGTGTACGAGCCTTTTGGCGGGAAATCGTGGGAAAAATTTATGGATTTTGTATTTTTTTTAAGTATTGCCTCTTATTGGTTCTGTATGGTGTCGGACGTAAAAGAATAGCACCACCCCATCACTTCCCATGGGTGTCATATGGGACTCACCAGAGAATGGGCAGCAACATTCTCACAGCTACATTGCGATCGCCAACCCGCCTGCCAAGCGTGGCGATTATGGCATCCCCCAAAGGGGGGATCCTTTGGGGGAGACCTTTGTCCAGCAGTGGACGTCTTTCGGCTGATATGATGATGATGAAGAAGCATTGCCTAATTTTAGTTTTGATCCTTCGTACTTTCTTCTAAAAGGTCTATATAGGTAGATGTAAAATAACTGTAACTGTATTATAAATCTGAAAGTTTGTGCGGATGGATGGAATTGTTATTCTTTCATGCAAAAACTTCTTAACGGATTTTATGAATCTTTAAAGTAATATAGCATAACACATACACAGAATAACACATAAGCGGCTATTTATAATGGGAAAAAGAAGAAATATTAACTAGTAAACGAGAAATCTTATAAAAAACATGATACGTTCGGCGCGGGCGTTTCTCTCTCCTCGACTCTCACCGGACTCGCCTAAATATACCCAGAGCTTAAACACCAACAATGAAGCCACGTTGCCACTTACGTTGGTTAGCGGCGCAGCCGACGTAGACGAAGACGCTCGGCTCGCGCTTCGATGCTTCTCCCACATTCTGTCTCTGTCTTTTTCGCTACAGCTGTCTCTTTCACACAACAATGACGTCACACTACCACTCACGTTGGTTAGCGTCGCAGCCGACGTAGACGAAGACGCTCGGCTCGCGCTTCGGTCCTTCTCCCACATGCTGTCTCTGTCCTTCTCGCTGCAGCTGTCTCTTTCACTCGTACTGCTCATGCTGGCACTCATTTCGACCACCATTGAGTCGGTTGTCGACTGCGGTGGTGAGGGTACCTGAATGGAAGTACAATGTTAGAATTAATGAATTTGTGAAAGGGACTCGAATTAAAATAATAAATTAGCTGATGAACACTAAACTGAATGTTAAGTTGTTACAGAAGTCATGTATACAGGTTATTCTAAAAATAGAAATATAATAGAAACCATCATAACGGAAAAAAATATAAATAAAGATATTAAAGAAAAAAAAAAAACTCATCAAAGTTTTTAATTTTTGGAATAAGGCAAACAAGGTCATTTCTTATTGGTTCATTAAATAAATCGGATCTTCTAAACAGTAGCACACATAGTGTTGAACCTGGTAGCAGTAGTAACGTGAGGGCAAAAATTTGAGCAAAGTTTGAACCTTCATACAGGCACCCCTGTACCACTGCATCTACTGATGCGGGTTCATAAGTGCGATAGTCTATTTGCATGGGTAACTGATAATTATAATATAAGAGAAAAATAAGTCCAACAACTGATTCTAAAACGATTACTGACCCTTTGCACTGTAACATTAGTAACAGACACCGTATGAGACCTCCTCAGCGGCGAGGGCGGAATGTTGCCAGTGACAGGCGCGCTGCTGGACGATACGGTCTCGGGTGTAACGGTCGCTTGGCTGGCAACACTTTCTGCACTGGCGACGCTTGTGTTGTCGCCGACGTCGGCTTCGTTGTCAGTTACTGGGTCTTCTTCGTCCCTGTGAATGATGACATAACTTCAAATTCATCTCTTGATAAGCGGCTTTTGAGGAAGTGTCGCTGCAATTTTGCCAAAAGCATGTTCGTACAATGATAAGCCATCAAACGCAAGTTTGCTTATCACACTAATATTATAAAGGCGAAAGTTTGTGAGTGTGTGTGTATGTTTGTTACTTCTTCACGCGCAAACGGCTTGACCGATTTTGATGAAATTTGGTATAGAGATTGTTTGAGTCCCGGGAAAGGACATAGGATTCATCCCAGGAGTGTGATCCCTTGGAATAATTTTCGACAATCACGCAGGCAGAGTTATTATTAAAATAATTGGTCTACATTATTTTCATGCCGAACAGTGGCAAACAAGCAAGGCAGCGTAAGGTAAGATGTCGCCGCCGCCATTTGTAATACCAGGCGCGTTGCCATTGAATTTCACTGGGACTTATTTCATTAAACAAACCCTGTAATCGTTGCTATTCCATTTAATGTTTTTGTACTAATCAGATTAAAAATAATCACCAATTAGATAACCTCAAAACCAACAAAGGTGCCAATCAACTTCAAAAATCAACTGTACCCGGCTGTACTCCATCATTTATTTTGCTATACGATACGTGCTCGAACAATAGACTCGCAGTTAACAACGTACTTCCAAAGCGTCAAGTGTTTGTTAGTTAATTATTCTTTCCTCTCTGCATTGGAGGGTTCTCTTTGAGGATTTCGAGTGGTCTTTAATGAAAGGTTAGGATTTTTTTGAATTTTGGTTCTCAGTCTACCTTGAGGTTACATTCTGTCTCAATTTGAAATATGGAAATCACAATTACCACATATATTTTTATAGTTAATTCATATATTCTGGTAATTTACACCCATTGCTCAGGAACATAAAAAAAAACAACAAAAACCAAAGTTCTTACGCTGCGTCTGTCTGTTTGTGCGTGAAAAACTCAAAAACTACCAAACGAATTTTCCAACGCTTTTCACCAATTGACGGAAAAATTTATGAGAAATGTTGAAGTGTATAATTCTCTAGCTTTTGCCCGCGACTTCGTACGCGCATATACCGTCTACTATATATAGCCTTCCTTATGAATGTTGGCAATATACAAATTCAATTTTCCGAATCCGACTGATAGTTACAGTGATTAGCGCGTTCAAACAAACAAACAAACCCTTCAGCTTTATTATATTAATAAAGATTAAGGGTTTGTATAAATTTAATAAAATAGGACGATGTTTGTTGAAGATGTCGCAAGTAATTATGACTAGGAGCAAAAGTAAGATTGTTTTATTGTTTGAATGTATTTCATGATGGACATATTATTATTATTTTTATTATCTGATTATTATTATTTTTTATTGTTTCCATCCATTAATTATTTGATTGTATTATTGTTATCAAAATTATTTGACCATTCAATTATATTTAATAGTCGTAGATTTTTTTTTATTATTATTATCAAATTATTTGATTATTTTTTGTATTGTTTTAATTAATTTTTAATGTAATTTTACTTTTAATTTTTGCAATATCTAATTTATACCTTAATAAGATTATGACTCGCTGTACGTGTTGGCACTTACTGTAAGTGCAGAGAGTAATTAAAGCTAAATAAATAAATATACCTGATATATATGAGACATTTTTTTTTTTTTAATGATGGGAAATCATCAAATGACTTCTTCCGCTCTGGGTGGAGCGGAAGGGCGTGTCAGACTCTTACTGACTAAAACCCATCCGTGTTCCTTCTAAAGCCCTTTGCGTTCCAGGGCCGCGGTGACTCTTTCGAACAGATTCCGCAACATATATGAGACATACAACCCATTCAATGCCGGGGCGGGTTGCTAGTGTAGCATAAATAAGAACAAACAACATACATAATTCCTTTCTTTCCGTCCTTTCATGTCTGTTCATGTAGCTGCTTAGTTGTCTAAAGTACACAACACATTTGATACGGTTTGTATCGGAAACTAATTACATTTCATGTCATTCCATCACATTTTCAAAATATACATAAGTAGTAATGTCACACCCGGACAATTTATCCGCGTAGATGACTTTAAATAAAGATTTTTTTAAATTTTCTCATTAAATCGATTTTGAGACAAAAAATACAGGATCTATAAATTTTACCACATGAGCTGGTTTACCTCTGCTCCACATTTTCAGAGCTTCTATCCGAGTCTCTAAGCCGGGTGTGCCTGGTCTTCCCTGACGGCAGCAGTCTTCGCAGCGACACTCCACCTCCTACTACTTCAGATAGTAAGGTGCTTCGGGAGCCTGATGGCGCTCCTCCCAGTTCCAGTGATGCTGAACACGCTGCAAGGGAGGGTTATTTTTAAGCACAAAGGTTTGGTCTATGTCCGTTTTCTATGTACTGGGAACCTCACGTCCATGATAATGATTCGTTTTATGGAATGGGCTAATAGATCAACAGTGACTGCTGACGCCTAGTAGCTTCTGATAATATTCATATTGATTTCCTATAGTATTATAATTTTGTGAACTGTTTAGTTTGATAATAATTAGAAATTCTGAAACCTTAGCCAAGCTCTAACACCGTGGCTGCGACTGTTAGACCAACGAGACAATTAGGTTGAGGTTTTAAGTAACCCTATTTTTTACCCATATTTATACTTATTATTTTATTTGTGTATTTCTGTTAAATATGCTCCGTGACTGTATCCGTGGCACCACTGACTGGCCCTATCAGAATACCAGCGCTGCGTTATTTATTTTTTAGATATCGCAGCTTAAGCTGAGATAGGGACCATTTTGGCCTCGCGCAGATAATTATTTTTTTTTATACTGTTTAGTTTTTAATTTTATTTTACTAGTTTGTTAATCTTGTGCGAGTCCCAAATAAACATTTTTCTTTCTTTCTTTCTTTTCTATTTAATTGTTTCCTTTCAGAAATGGGAGATGTTACAGTACCGTCACTATATATAAGTGATTTCTTATCCGCCACCCGCTGGTTGCCCTGGTCCGGTGCTCTGAATGCAGCACTAGACAAAGCGCTGCTAGCGCTACAGCGGCTTCACGCGCACCTTTTTCCACTTGAGGTTTGAAGCCCCCTATTTTATTCCTTAATTAAAGCTTAACAATGCTGTTACCGTCACTGTCAGTAAGCGACTCCTTATCCGCCGCCCGCTGGTACGCCCTGGTCCGGTGCGCTGAATGGAGCGCTAGACACAGCGCAGCCAGCGCTGCAGCGGCTGCGAGAGCCACGGCAGCCTCCCTCGCACCTCCTCCAGTGCGCCACCACATGCTGCCGCTGACTGACGCCCAGGCGGCTGAGGCGTTTCGGATAGGCTCTGTTTCGAAAATGAGAGAAGTCTTAAACTGTAGATTTTACACATAGAAAACGTCGGATTTGTTAATGATACGTATAAGCCCCGTATCTTTTTAATAGCATCCTGATACGTACTAAGAACCGATTATATTTTCTAGCATGTTTATCTTTTTATTCAATAGCTTTTAAAAAAGCAGTATAGTCAGAAATTATAGATGTAACGTAAAACAACTCTATAGTAGGCGCCAGATAAATGTGGAATAAAGTACATTGACCTTTCCCTAATAACTGTTCATAGGTACCTGAACAATTAAATATGAATCGTTTTTCATTATTAGACAATGTTAAGGATCACGAGAGATGATGATTCGGGACAGCTTTCTGTCATTAATTCCGTTTTTCAAATTAAAAATGTCAATAATTGTAGGTGGGTCAATGACCGTTATTCCACGATTATCTGGCGCCTACTCTAAGTCAAACTTGACAGCAAGTGGTTCAGACCTTAGGAATGACTTATCTCCAAATATTATCTTACCCATCTGTGTGGCGTGGGCTAGGAACCCTCCAGCACATCTGTCACTGGTATCTCCAGACCGCAGCTCCACCAAGATATGGCGTCCACCAGCTATCTCCATCACGCCACTGCCATCTGTCGTTGTTTCTATGTCGCCAGAAGTCTATACACAGAAAATATTCGATGTTATTAGGACAAAATGGCAATTTATCAAGGCATTTGTCAAATATTCTTATTTGTATGCGATCTCTGAATCTCAAAGTCGTGGGTGTGGGTAGGATGATTAGCCTGGCAGGATTGTGGAATTTGTTCGAAAGAGTCAGCGCGGCCCTGGAACACAAAGAGCTTTAGGAGAGCTTCCAAACACGGATGGATTTTAGCCAGTAAGGGTCTGAAATGACTTCTTTCGCTCCCCCTGGAGCGAAAGAAGTAATTTTATTATTCCCCATCAATAAAAAAAAGGTGTGATGATTGACTTTGTAAATGATAGGTAATAAAACAAGGATGCCATTTTAAAAAATGGAGAAATAAATGTAAAAGCAGCCTTAATCGTTCCCACTGCTGGGATACATGCCACCTCTCTGTGAGACGGGTAAAACGTTGCATTGCCTTCTTCAACTCCTTGTTGGTTTTACTTATCATTATATTCCTGCCCTTATTCCATGTGACTTGGGGACGGTGCAACACGTTTTCGTCCTCCATTCTGTCCTGTCATCCATCATGCTATTACTGATTCCCTACTTTTTGATATCACTCCACACACAATCCATTATTTTTTTCTTTGGTTTCACTTTTATGCTTCTTATATTTCTTCTTACATCACCTTCTTTAAAATTAACAGCTCCACTTACCACGGCAGTACTATCAGGTCCGTCCCAGGATGCCAGCAGCGGCGAGCCCAGTGAGTCGCCGTCCCTGGCTCGGAGCGACTGTCCGGCGCACGGTAACCGCACCGCTTCCATGCGCAGTCTGACCACCAGGCCTTCTTCAGCCTAGGGAAATAAATTAGAGTTTATTTATTGAAATAACATATCTACACATACAAAATAAAGAGTTCACGATTATTAGTATATGTCAGTAAGGAGAAGGATGGAATTGGTCTGGCTTGAGCGCAGATACAAAATAGAAGAGGCATAATCCCAGCAAAAAAAATATATAAATTACTAGCAGCGCCCCACGGTGCTACCCACGGTTTTAGTGTATATATAGAAAGTAGCCTATGTGTTAATCCAGGGTGTCAGCTTCTGCATACCAAATTTTATCAAAGTTGGTCGAGCCGTTTGCGCGTGAATAAGTAACAAACTTTCACCTTTATAATATTAGTGTGATTATGAACAACAGGAACCAGCGATAATTGATCAGATATAGCAAAGGGCAGAAACAAGTGGAAGGAAGGAAGGTGGCTTTTGTACCATAGTGGGACACAGTTGGCTCACAGTAGGCTGCATTGGTTATAGGACCATAGACGAAAAAGAAAATCGAGAACCTCCAATGAACAGTTGAATTAAAATACAATAAAACTAGGTATAACGCCTCTTAAAATAACAATTCATTTCTGAACATTGATTTCGGCGAATAAACAGTAACTTTTGATTGAAATGTAACTAGGACAGACCAAGTTCAACGGAAACCATTCAACAAATTGTTCCGCTTACAGATGAAGTGATGTGCAAAGATGAGAGAGATAAAATAATGGTTAGAGCCGTCTATTTGTTTCTCACAGAGCGGAAACTTATCAATTCTGAAAAGTGGTCCGTTAAAATCATGGAAACAATTAAGTAAGGTAATATATAGGTATGACGGCCCTTGGTCAAACTCGCATCAGCGCGATTTTTTTACATCATAATTCAATCAATCTGCATGGCCTTAGGGTAGGCACAAATCGAGCAGAAGACGACTTGGCTCCAGTGTTGCGGAATTGTTCGCAAAGATACCACGGCCCTGTAACGTAAAGGGCTTTAGAAGGAACACGGATGGGTTTTAGTTAGTTTAGGTAATTATTTTTGTGACATTAATATTTGCTAGTTAATCATTATTGTTTGCCGCGGTGACCAAAATTGTGTTATTATTAATTATTAAATGACTGGCGCATGCATGTATTGTAATATGGTTGAACTGTGCTCTATTATTTTTAACAACTTTATGTAATTACCCATATTAGCAAATAAATGATTATGATTATGATTATTATGATTAGTAAAAGTCTGAAACGCCCTTCCGCTAAGAAGTTATTTGATGATTTCCCATACAAAAAAAAAAGTAGTCTGACATTACACTACATTATTTGATTCAGTACTTATATCATATCCAAATAGCAAATATGACTCGGCTGAAATTATGATTTTTAAGGCCTTACTACGAGTCGGACTCTCACACGAAGGGTTCCATACCATAAACCTAAAAAAACACGTTTCTTGTATGGGAGCCCCTTTAGTTTAAATACACTCTGTGATAATTTCAACTGTCTACCTGTTAAGTTTTTTGAGAAACAGCCCGCTGTAAGACAGACGGACGGACGGACGAACAGCGGAGGCTTAATAAAAGGGTTCCGTTGGTTACCCTTTCGGTACGGAACCCAAAATAAGTCGTTTTCTGTTGCTGTCTCCAGATGGCGCTTACCAACTTAGTTTATGCGCTAACGCGATCAAGAACGTTGGTCAAAGAAACCAATATGACATGTTTAGATCGGTTTTCGATGGCATCTTTTTTTCGAGTCCCCAGTAGGTGGCCACGTTTAAAGCGGCGTCTTTGGTATTCATTTGGTCCTCATTGGTGCAGAGGTAAGGGCACTTGAACCACTCCAAGAAGTGGGTCATATGTCGATAACATAATAATATTAAATACAATTTGGCAAGATATCCTGGAACTGTTTACTGTAGGTGCATATTTAAACTAAATCTATTATTATTTTATTTATTGTACGGTGAGTGCTTGGCTCATGATGCATTTGCTTTGCCAACACAAATTCATTAGTAAAACAATAGCGTGTACTAAATCAGAGGAAGCTTATGCCAATTTTACATTTAATTAATTAGTGTTTGTTTAACAATAAAATAATGTATCAATAATGACTAGTGAAACAATAAGTTTCATTGATTTAATTTAGTTCGTTCGTGGACAGGGTGGCCTGACCTCCCCCCGCCTCTTTAGTCTGTACATAAACCGGTTGATCGTTGAGCTCAGCAACACTTAAAAGGGTTGTTATGTTGACGGAATATGCGTCAACAATATCAGTAACGCAGATGACATGGTGTTGCTGAGCCCATCGATTAACGCAGTGATGAGTCTGCTCGAGACATGTGAGAGGTATGCGGAGACCCATGGGCTCGGATACAATGTGAAGAAAAGTGAAGTATGTACTAGGATTTAAGGCAGGCACTAAAACCTACCCGATTGCACCACAATCGAAACTTTGCGGAAGTCTCTTAAAGCACACAACCTTCAAGTATCTGGGCCATTGGGTTTCCGAAGACCTTAAAGACAACCTGGATATAAAGCGTGAGCGGAGAGCGTTGTCTCTCCGCTGCAATATGTTGGCTCGCAGATTTGCGAAATGCTCGACTGACTAAAGGCTGCGCTGTTTAGAGCGTATTGTCAGTCGTTTTATATATGCAGTCTGTGGGTCAACTATACTCAGAGGGGATACAGCGCTCTGCGAGTCTAGTATAATAATGCATTCAGGGTGTTGTTGGGGTTGCCGCGCAAGCAAATCATGAGCAAGCGTTGCGCCTCCACGTACGTGCCATTTTTTTTTTTTTTTTTTCTCGGGGGGAAATCCTCATGGAAATCCTCCACCCTGGGGCGGGTGGAGGGGTCTGTCAGACTTTTACTGACTAAACCACCCCGGTGTTCCATCTTCCACCTACGCCGGGGATCGCGGGAACGTATGCGACTTCCGCAATCCCCGGCTGGTGCCGGCCCGCCTCTGCGGGCCACCTCGCGTCGGCGAGGGGAGTGAGGTGTTTGACTCCCCTCGCTACGTTAAAGAGGGGCGCACGGGAACACCACGCGCCGCCACCTCGGGTCCGGATGAATGGGGGGCGACGGACATCCCCAAGTCCGCCGCCCCTGGACCCAGTTAGGGGGGCCGGAAGAGGGCAGCGTATGCCCTCCTCCGACGCCCGATGCGCCTGCTGCGGGCAGGGAGAGCGGTTGTGATCTCCCTCTCCCTTTCCGCAGCCTCCTTCTGCGCAATAACTGTCTCGCAGAAGGAGACCACCGCGTCCCAGGACTCCTCACCGCCGACCATAGCATTTACTACAGCCGGCAGCGAGAGGTCACCGCCTACAACAGAGATGAGGGCACGGCGCGGCTCCTCCCAAGCTGCACACTCTGCCAGCGTATGCCGTGCCGTGTCCTCCCGACAGTCGACGCAGTGGTGGCATCGAGCGTCCGGCTCCCTGCCTATGCGACACAAGAACCTCCCAAAGCAGCCATGTCCCGAGAGGACCTGCGTCGCACGGAACGACAGGGAGCCGTGCCTTCTCCCGAGCCAGAGGTCGAGCACTGGCCGGATGGCCTCGATGGCGATAGGCGCCTCGATGAGGCGGTAGGGCTCGAAAGCCTGTCCCGCCATTCCGCCACCAGGACCTCGCGCAGCTGCGACCGACGCAACTCCAGGTGTCGCTGCGTCAGTCGCTCGCCGCGCGCCCGCGCGCCCTCGCGCCACCTATGCAGTGACGCGAGCACTTTCGCCTCCAGGTCCCACGGCGGAGATCCGGCCAGTGCGCAAGCCGCCTCGTAGGAGATCGTGCGATATCCCCTGATGACTCTGACGGCCATCACCCTCTGCGGCCTCCGCAGAACAGTGATGGTGCTGGCCGTCAGGTCAGCCGCCCAGATCGGGGCCCCATACAGGGCCACCGATCGCACGATCCCCACGTACAACCACCTACAGGCGGTGCTCGGGTCCCCCAGATTGGGAAGCAGCGTTGACAACGCCCCCGCCGCGCCCAACAACTTGGGCGTCAGCCGCCGGAAGTGGGGGCCGAAATCCCACCGGCTGTCGAGCACCAATCCCAGGTACTTCATGGTGGACTCGACAGCGATACGGGCCCCCCCGACCACGATGTGCGATCCCGGCGGCGGCGCTCGCCAGGGGCCATGAAAAACAATGGCCTCCGACTTGTTGAGGGCCACCTCCAGGCCGAGGCGCCGTATGCGGCTCACCACCTGTGAGACCGCATCCACGTACGTGCCAGCCCCAACAGCATCCTGGGAGTTATAGCGGACAGATGGGACAGCCCCATACTGGGACATTGGATAAGCCTGCATGTGAGTTTAGTGTAAGTATATAATTGTATTTTGTTCCGGTAGTTATAAGTACTAACACTAGTTTCTAAGTTTTTGTATGCTAACCAATTACCTAATGGACTCTGGCTGTAGTAAAAGATTTATTTTTATTAGTAAACAACAAACTTATTAAATTGTAAAACGGGTTCTCATAATGCTGCTATGGTCGACACCAGATAAACGTGCAATAACGGTCATTGACCCTCATACATTTATCGACATACTTAATTTCTAAAACCGAAATAATGTTGCCCTGAATCGACATCTATCGTGATCCTTTACTTTTTCTAATAAATAAAAACAATTCATAATTTATTGTTCGGGTACTTACGCAGAGAAGTAAATAGGCCTTTCCTAAAGAAACCGTGCATTATTCGGGTTAAGAAGTAGCCTAAACAATAATGTAGCTTTCTATCCGTGAATGATTTCATAAACGGATAAGCACTCCCGAAGATGACCTTCTAAACATGAAAAAACAATACTTCAAATGAATAATTATTAAAATTCTTATGACGCAAATTTAAAGGCGTCGTATCTATAGAAAGCGATCATCGCGCGAATATGCGATACTCGCGTTCATTTGCACGTCAAACTCAAGCTTTTCGGTTTTGTCGAACCAATACATCGCTTCGCATAAGCTCGACGCCTTAAACATTTCTAACCTCACATTGCGTAGCTAAGCGAGAAATATTTCATTTCACTTCACAGTGAAACCTTACAAAAGCCTTACAGCATCGAAACTTTTGATTGAAAGCGCTCAGAACTTCACAAATGGCGATTTGAAGTTGCCATAACAAGTTGCTTCAAACCGCCCAAGTTTCTTTCCTAAGAGTCATGTTACGGCTACTGACATGAACTTTTAACAATAATTAATTATCGAATTTAAGGCTTCATTTGCTGTACAGTTTGGTTCCATGATTACCAAAAACATTATTAAATTAAATTAAAAAATTAAGTTATTTAAACGTTATTAATTTTAATTGAATTAAATTTGATTATTATTAATTTTGACAAGATTTTATTTTTAATATTTTGAATTGTTTTGATTTTGGTTGTTTTGACTATTATAGTAGGCGCCAGATAAATGTGGAATAAAGTATATTGACCTTTCCCTAATAACTGTTCATAGGTACCTGAACAATTAAATATGAATCGTTTTTCATTATTAGACAATGTTAAGGATCACGAGAGATGATGATTCGGGACAGCTTTGTGTCATTAATTCCGTTTTTCAAATTAAAAATGTCAATAATTGTAGGTGGGTCAATGACCGTTATTCCACGATTATCTGGCGCCTACTATAGTATTGACTAACATAATGTTTAAGACCTTTGTTACTAACAGTTATGGACATTATTAGTCTGAAATAAATAAATGAATTATCTCCAAAAAGATAATTAACAACCCAAATCTGCAATCTCAGGTGTCTCGACTCGCATAGTGAAAACACAAGAGTATGGCAACGAATTTAGCAGGATATGTATGCATGTTTGGTTATATTTCTATGACGTTCATCAACTCGGTAATGCTGACAGTTTTCTGGGCACTTTTACCATTGACAGCGATGTGGATGATTTTTTATGCCCATTTTTTATATACGCATTTTAAATTAATTATATATTTTTATTTTCGTATATTCATCCACCTATTATTTCATATGGTTCTTCTGTATGGTGTCGGACGTAAAAGAATAGCACCATCCGATCACTTCCCGTGGGTGTCGTAAGAGGTGACTAAGGGGACCAGAGATTGGGCAGCAGCATTTTCTGTACATTGTAACAGCTACACTGCGATCGGCAACCTGCCTGCCAAGAGTAGCGATTATGGCAAACCCCCCCATGGGCGAGGCCTATATCCAGCTGTGGACGTATTTCAGCTGATATGATGATGATGATTATTTCATATCACCTAAACAATTTGTAGTATTTTTAATTTGACAACGGACTACAAAATGATACTAAACAAGACAATTTTCTTAATTTCTCATCCAATTACTTTTAACGCAGAATTTTTAAAGAATGGAGTTTCAAACTTCTACAGCCTTTGTTTTACATTGAATAGTAGCTGTTAAAACTTCTAGAATCTTCGCAAAGAATTTAGATTCAGCGTTTGAAAATATCATTTCGGACCTTTGTATAAATGGTTGGAGTTGCTTATGAAGAAGTTCCAGACTCTTTTGTAGTTGCGACTAAAGCTACATCTAGGCTTTATAGTGTTTAAAAATATAATTTCTTTTAATTCTTCATCTTATCCTAAACGTTTAAAAAAATTACAGCGACACAAGGAGTATTTTTGGTTTTGGAAATCTAATTAAGGTTGTGTGGTAGATGCTGGTTGTAATAACATATGCTTGTGATGCTGGGGAATGTCAAAAATGTGGTGAGCAATAAGATTTTGAGTATGTCCATAGATATGGCTGTAAGAAGAAACGATGAATGAACTTTGTGAAAGACGATCTGTCTATAATAAATAATAATAAATTCATATATTCAGGTAATTCACAGCCATTGCACAATAACATTGAAATAAAAACACCTCAACATTAATTCGGACAATACAACAGAAATAATAAAGAATAAATAATAATAATAATACAACCATCTGCACTATAGCCTCAAAATAATATTGAGGTCTATTATTTCATCAATTTATATAACACTTCAAAAAACTGCAATTTTGAATACCAGTAGAATAGTGCGGAAATTGATGCAGATGGAGGAAAATTTAATTTCTTCTCAAAAAGAAATTCCACAACTTAAGTTACTACCACACGCTACATTGACTTGGCTTGGCCCGTTAATGTAGCTTAAAACTAGCCAAAGAGCTAAGAAACAGTCTATGTTTTCTCTAAGTAATAGTAATAGAGAAGTACGGAGTATGGAACCACAATGTTAGGAGCACGCGTTTGCTGATGACTTCAACGAAGAATGGGTACACTATTGACAGTAAAAATATACCGCAAAACAAGAGTTTCAACATAACAATGAAAAACAAACAATCCCCATGAGTAGAAAATTAAATCAGCAGTTTACAATTTTGACTTCCTGCAATTAATTTTCCGGAGGCCTGCCAATAGTACCAATCGTTAACTTTCTGAGCGCTTGACAAATAATTTCGTTAAACCAGCATATTGTGAGTTAATTGCCAGTCGGGTAACTTGGACGTCCCGTAAACTGTATCCGGAACAATATTAGTTTGTTAAACCGGCAGCTATCGGCAAAGCGACCTTACTTCCAAAATGGAAGTTTTAATGACTTCACAGCGATACAAATTCAACAGTGCTGCGTTTAAACTCGGTTCGGTTGGTTTGGCAAGCTGATAGGCTAGTACAGTGAACTATTCATCGATGTATTGATTGATATCTAGTAGTGTTTGTAGTTAGTTTTATCACAAAATTAGAGGATTAGTTTATTTGATGATTTTAAAGTACATTGTCCCACATTTCACTGTGAAACTTTTTTTCTGGATAAGTAATAACTGCTTAGTTGGGATGTAAATAAAGCTTATGAACTAATTTTGGCTACTCTCACATTTTGTTTTGCTTTTGTTATGTCGGTGTTTTTTTATGGGACTAGCTCACCACACTATTCCTATTTAACGCTGCAATCGAAAGCAAGAATCAACACTGGCGATTAACAGAAAGGCCCCGAGCCAACCAAGTTCAATATTTGATTTAGGCTCTCATTAAATTACAAAAATAGAACCTTAACTAGGTTCTCATCATACTGTTAGCCATTAGAGACATAACAAATACTCAGAAGACAAAAAATAGTGCAAAAGAACTTTTGAAACTATCTGACAACCCAAAAACTTCTATTAACCGTGTCTGCACCTACTTTAAAGAGATCGGTAAAAATTTAGCTGAGAAAATTTGTAACAATGCCAACATTAATAAAAAAAATACCTCTCTACAAGAACTTGAACAAAACAGTCCATCCGGTTCACTGGTCATCTTGGAAGTCACAAACACCGATATAGAAGCATTAATCTTAGAACTTCGTCCTGGCAGCGCTACAGGGTGGGACAATATTCCCTCTCAAGTCCTCCGACAAAATTGCCAGGTACTAACACCTGTAATATCTCACATCTGTAATCTAGCCATAAGTAGTGGCGTTTTCCCAGAAGTCTTTAAGAAATCGCTTATACATCCTATTTTTAAAAATGGTGATAGGGATTGCCTTAACAATTATCGCCCTATTTCAGTGCTCTCAGCCTTATCTAAGATCTTAGAGAAAATACTGAATCAAGCACTGAAAACGTTTCTAAAAAAATATAGTTTACTAGCACCAAATCAATATGGCTTTCGCCCAGGTTTATCCACAGAAGACGCTGTAACGGACTTGACCAATACCGTTGTTGACAACTTAGATGCAAAAAATAGGTGCTTATGCATCTTTCTAGACCTCTCAAAGGCATTCGACACGGTGTATGTCCCTATCCTTTTGGAGAAACTACAAAAGCTAGGAGTAAGAGGTTTATCCGGAAAAATTTTTAAAGACTTCCTCACAAATAGGAGACAACGAGTCAAAATTGAGAGCTATTTTAGTGATGAAGAAACAGTGAGTTATGGTGTGCCGCAGGGTAGTGTTTTGGGCCCCACACTTTTCCTCCTATACATAAACGATCTCTGCTCACTCCAATTACCAAATACTAACATCTTTACCTACGCAGATGATACTGCTATCCTTGTTTGGGGTCCAAATTGGGAAACTGTTAAGGAGCGTGCCGAATACTCACTTTCCAGAGTTATGAACTGGCTAACAAATAACCTCCTAACACTAAATCTAACAAAGACCAACTACATAGCATTTTCCCTCAGCAAAATTACCGACCCTGCCGAAAACTTCTATATTAAAGCTCACACTTGTGCAAATTGCAACGAATGCGACTGTCTTGAACTTACGCGGGTCGAAGAGGTAAAATACTTGGGCGTATTGATTGACCACAGACTGAAATGGAATAAACAGATAGATTTAGTAACAACAAGAGTAAGGCGATTGATATATATCTTTAAATCCCTACGAGATGCCCTATCACATGACAAGCTAAAACTAGTCTATCAGTCTCTATGTCAGTCTGTAATACAATATTGCATCACGGCCTGGGGTGGCGCAGTTAAAACGCACCTTATTAAATTAGAAAGGGCACAACGAGCCGTTCTAAAGGTAATGACCAGGAAACCTTACAGATACCCGACTGTGAGCCTATATTCAAACTGCAAGGTCCTCACAGTTCGTCAGCTGTTCATCTTGAAAGCCGTTCTCAAAAAGCATCGAGATGTGCCCAACCCTAACTCAAATAAACGCACTTTATCATCTGTATGCCCTCGTGTGGTTTGTAGAACCGCTTTTGCAAAAAGGCAAACGCGTAGTACAAGCGCTAAACTATACAACGATTTGAATAAGAAACTTAATATCGTTTCATTAAGTAGATGCAATGTTAAGGTGAAAGTTACTGAATGGCTTCAACAACTTGACTATCAAACAACCGAAGACCTTCTTCGCTATCTAATATAAATTCCACTGATTCCAATTTATCCACTCGTACGCAAACACATACACTCCCTCACACACACACTCACACACATACACACACACACATACACACTCCACGACACACTATCAACCACAGACTCATATACTCGTTTACTAACACAAATCTAAAGCGTATTTAACTTAACAAACAGCGACCTTATGTACAAATAGTATTGTGTACCTTTTGCTGCGACTGAACCCTGTCTCCCAAGATACAGGCCCCTGGCCTAGTTTGGGATTCAGTATCAGTACATATATATTGTAATAAACATCCTAAGACTGTTCAAACTTAAGTACCAATGTTGCATTTTTTGTGTCAATAAACAATTTTTTTTTTTTTTTTATTTTTTTTATTTACTGGCACTTAGCTCATCATACTGGCACTTAATGACAATTGTCAAGTCCACTACCCGTATCAAACGCTCCTACATGTTATACCTCTATGAAAGTCAGTAATGGACGGTCCATACGGGAAAGTGACAGCTTTACACAAGTTTGTTATAACGCTTGACAATATGGCGCAGTTCTGTGACCATGGGGTGCTTCCGGGGTTAAATACAAGGAAAGTTAGGGTATGAAGGGACGGCTTAGTTGCTGTAGTCGTATGACCTCTAAGTTTTGCTGTCATACTTAGCGGTGGGTGTTATGCAATATTGGGTTAAGAGAAGTTCTCGAGCGTATTAATCGCAACTCATTTTGTGACGAGTCGCGTGCGTTGCAAAAATTCTTATACTCACTTTCGTAATTTTTGGGTAAGCTATCACACAGGCCAATAAGAGAACACCTTGATTTCTGTAATTTATTGGAATGAGCACGGTGGCTCGGTGTAACTGTTGTGTTCTTTGAAAAGCAATCACATTATGATCATCATCGTCAGCAGCATTGTTCCACGCACGGTTAAGTTAAGGCTTCCTTCGCGTATGCGAGTATCCCGCTGAGAAACCAGGGTTTCTGATACGCATAGCATGAAGGCTGACGCGCTGCTGTTTAACTATGAGATTTAATACTGCACAGTTACTTGTAGCCTTCTAAGCGGTATTGCTGTATGTGTCGCGACTAGATCACTCCACGAAGGTTGAGGAGATCGTGGAGTACATGAAGGTGAAGACCAACTAGACCTTGAGAGCCGAGAAGTTGGAACAGCATCACAACACCAACTTCAAGTCGTTTGTGATGCGGGTTCCGACACAACATCTCGACACGTTCCTAAAGGAAGAGCTTTGGCCGAAGGGTGTAGTCTACCGAAGTTTTCGCGGCAGGCTACGCGACACCGCGCAGCGTAACTCGACGCCGTCACTTCGTGTGTCTTAGTTTATAAGTTAATTAAGTAAGATTAATATGTATTAGTTTATTTTATGTATGTTTAATTTATGTATTTTATCTATGGGCCTTAGTTGCCTGATAATAATATTATTATTGTAGACGTCTAAATACGCTCAATTTGAAATTGCCCTTACGGAATTCTCTGTAGCGTATCTCCGTCAGTTAAAATAAAACAATATAAGCATCTCTCGACAAAATAAGCTACAATTCTCTAGGAACTGCTACTTTAGTTCTACAAAGTTCCGGAGAGCGTGATATTTTTGCGAATGAAGTACTGACACAAAGTTTTAAAACAAAAGTTATTTAATGCGACACGGTGACTCAGTCGTCAGACCTAACAATACCCGAGGGCCTTGTAAACGAAGCTGATGAAGTGAAAATGTTTGAAGGAATTAAGTATAGACAGTGCCCGTTGGAAAAGACTATTGCGACTTGTTTGCTTCAAGTCGCAGTCTATAGTAAAAACTTAAGGACTTAACTGTCACCTGTCGCCGATGACGGAACCACCAGCGCGCGACAATGCAACGGTGGTTTCAGACATTTATTCCTCAAAAAGAATACAATTCACTTATTATGAGAAATACAAGTTATTCTTAAATACTAAATACGTTGACATAAGAAATGTAGGTAGGTACTCAAATAAACTAGTGAGTAGTAGATGCACATTATTGCACAATACTTAACAATGTTGTGGGTATCAAGAAAAAAGTTCATATTTGTTGTGTTAGTAAACCGTATCGTTTCTTGAAGGCAATATAGCAATGTCACATTGTTCATTGTAAAAAACTTAATTTTGTACTAACATAGCTCATAAGTTTGTATAATACTAATATAATATGGATCAAGGTCTGAATTAAAATTATTTTATTTTATTATTGTTGCAAACTTTTTTTTTATTTTAATTTATGATTTGTTAATTGAACTATTTGTTTACCCAATTGGATATGTATTTAATACAGAGACAAACATAATTTTACTGTGGATTCGAACGAATTTTATTCATAGATGTCGTTCTTCGTATACATTTCTAGTAGAATATTTCTTATGATAAAGGGTCGGCCCATCGTAATCACGTGGTCACGACACACTTTCCTACCAGTCTTTCATTTTCCACAGCTTAACTTCGCTCACTGCTGCTGCAAGGGATGACGAGATGACACAAGAAATGGTTAGTCTCCATTTTCTTGTGTCATCAAAGCTATGTTGTCAATTCCTAAAAAGCTATAAAATAACCAACCTGAAGCAGCCAGAAAGACCTGGATGGGCAAGCTCTCGCCGAGCCCGCCAGCAGCCTTGCGGCGGGTGCGAGGTGCAGTACGCAGCCGCAGCGACAGCCGGCGCCAACCTCTGCGACCACCATGGACGAGTCACCAGCCCATGGCCGCGCGGCGCATTCACACGCTGCTAGCTCCACTGCCTGACCCTAGGAAGATACCAAACAATCTATATAAATAAAAATGAAATGCTTTTAGTGAGAGCATCATTGGACTCCGGCTGAACCGAATTGGTTTTTAGGGGGAAAAATTGACAAGGTCCTGTCAAGTTTAAGGGTTTTTTGATTGACTTTTGCTGTTTTGTATGAACTATTAATAACCGGCCAAGTGCGAGTCGGACTCGCGTGCAAAGGGTTCCGAACAAAAAAACATTTTTTAACATGTAACTTTGAAACTGTAGACATCTTAGAGGTTTTCTTGTGATCTAAAGATAAAGACCTATTTAATGTTATTTATTTGTTTAAATTTAAGTTTCAGAGATAAGAGGGGAGAATGGTCAATTTTCATGTTATTATTTTCTATGACTTCGGAATGGAATATATAAAAATTACAAAAAAAAATGTTTTTGAGACCCTTACGATAGCTCTTTCATTCGATATGTCACACGGTAGTTTGATATTTTTTTTTAAATTTAAAATTTGCCCCGATAAAGTGACCCCATTTTCAAAATCTATTTATTTTCGTTACGCGTTCGTGTTTGGGTTACGAAGGTGTGTGCATTTTTCACGTTGCCGTGATATTTGACTTTATATTTAAATAAAACACTTTTTTTGCGATTACGATTCGAGTAAGAAGGCTAATTGCTCCGTGCTCTTATTTTTACTTTCTTCCAGTAAGTGCTTAAACTAACTTGGTTAATTTGAATATAATCTAATGCATATAAGCTCAAAACTAATTAATTTTGAATGATTGTCATTGTTCGCACATGACGACTTTACTTCCAAATATCTCAACAACGTGACAGTTTACAGCACTATGTTTCTAATGTTTTTTATTTATTTAAGTATCCTCTACCCGTATACATATATCTGTTTAGAGTGCGCCGGTTTTTGAAAAACAATGAAAATGGATTATATCCCCTTTAATTGAATCGATTTAGTAGATTCAGAGTAATCTCCTGTGACAGACGGTCAGATAGACAGACAAACAAATGAGTGATCCTTCAAGGGTTCCATTTTTCTATTCGGAGGTTCAGAACCCTAAAAATCAACAATTTACAATTAATAAATCGCCACGCATAATTAAAAAATAAAACATTTAATGGAACATTAATTATCAAAACATTATAAACAAGTAAACAGAAAATTAACAAACAAATAAATATAAAATAAACGTACAAGAATCATTAAAATACATTTAGGACAAACGCGTCGAAAAAGTACGTAACAAAATAAAAATAAAAAATGTATATTATTAATTTATGCCTTAGTTTTTTTCTTTTTTTCTTCTTCGTCAGCTTCATGGTTAACTGTCACAGGTTCAGCTGGTTGTTCAAGAGGTTCACCTGTATCTTGTGGAGATACATCTGTATCTTTTGTGGGTTCTTCTGCATCTGAGGTGGGTTCACCGAAGTGAACCTGTGCTTGTTGTTCAATTTCATCTTGTGTAGATACAGTTTCATGATGTTCCTCCCCTATAGTGCTGGGTGCTCCTTTATCAGACGTAACGCTAACGGAAAACGCTAATCCGCTCATAGTTCGCGAAATGTGAGATTTTGCCAAATCTGCTATCAATGATCGTTGCATATTCTGTTTACTCATTTCTAGCATTCTTGAAATGTCAGTCACGTCAGTTTCTTCCTCCACTACGCTAACTCTCATACTTGAATGCAATGAAGCCACAGTAAATGATGGCAGACTATCTTTAGGCGAAGGAAAGAACCCTTTTTCATCTACAGGTAGCACCTCAATACTTGGTATTGTCTTCAGACTTTCCTTAGAAGATGACAGTGAAGAGACAGAAATATCGCTATGATTATCCTCAAACGACTGCAGTGTCGCTGTTGCAGCTAAACCACTCGACTTTTTGGAAACTGGTCTAACTTTAAAGCTAAAATCTCCTTTCTCATAAATATTAGTCAACGAAACCAACGATTCCATAGATTCAGCATGAGTGGCATCATGATATTGATTTACAACGTCTAAAATCCTTTTAAATACTATTTCTCTGTCCAGGATTTCACGAGAAGGATCTATAGTAGACCAGTGATCCATTTTAAGTGCCGCTTGTATTGCTAATGCCGACTCTTTTAGGATATTTTTAAACGTTTCGCGTTCCCGTAGTAGTTTTGCTGTATCAACAACAGATTTATTTTGTTCACCCAGAGTGGCGTGTAAGTTTTGCTCCAATATACGTACCCGCAGTATTAGGTTTTCATTTTCTTTGGTCAGTTGCCGCAATTTGATTTTAATGTTTTCGGAATCAAACCGTTTCTTTTCATACAATGCTTTTTGCTTCTTTACATCTTCAAACGCAGTCGTCAATTGATCAATAACTTTAAGCTGTACAATACTTTTATTAATGGCTTTATCTCTCTCTTCCTCAGCTACTTCCATTGCGCAACAAGCAGCTCTCTCATTTTCTCTTAACTTTTCATTTTGCTCGGCTACTTCTGTTTGTGTCATTAACAGGCTGTCTAATTGATTGTTCAAAGCAATATTTTCTCGAATCACCCTATGTGTGGAGGCAGCAACTCTTATTTCACTAGCATCTTGAAACTCCTGTGCTAACTGTAGAAGTCTTTCTTCCATTTCTTTTTTCAATTTGTCTTTTCCACCTATAAACTGTTTTTCAATATTATATATGATTCTTTTGTATTTCATTTCTTGATCTTCATATGCTTGCTGTTGGATATCAAACTTTCTCATTAAATCCTCCCTGATAGCTCGAAACTCTTCAAGTGTGTTTAGTTTTCCGGCTAGTAGTTTATTTTCTGAAGTAAGCTGATCTTTCATTTTGGTAAAATTCCTTTCTAGTTCAGTGACAATCTCCTGAAATTTTGTCGTTTCTTCCTCTCTTAGTTCCCCTAAACTTTTAACCTTTTCCTTCAGTTCAAAAGTTTCTTCAGTTTTTTGAGTGAGAGTTTTTTTTAAGAAAGCTATTATATCAGCCCTATCTTCATCGAGTTTTTCATAAGCTTTCTGTAATTCTTCATTGCGAATTTCAAGGTCTTCGACGGCTTTTCTGAGGCGAGCTACTTTTCGATTGCAATCAGCTAACTGTAGTTCATAAAATGCTTTTTCAACTTCGGAAAATACATGTTTTTCACGTGCTGAGCTTTTATCTTTCGGCGCCATATCTTGCAGAATAAATATATATTAACTTACAAAAAAAATATTTATAAAAAATTATAGCTGTAGCTAGACATTATAAATTCAAAACAAGTGAGTAGACTACAGGCTTGACGTATAACCATAGTAAGTTAATTATCTGTGAATGAATTGAAGAAGTTTTATATAATAAATCAAGAAGTAAACCTCGTTTGATACTTAATTATTCTTCTTTGCGATTAAGGTTGGGGCACATTGATAATGGTTTTCATGATACATGATGAGAAATTTCCGTTTTCTTCATTACTTCGGTGTATCATGAAATTTTAAAGTCAAGTGAATTTGATATTTTAGGCATGACCACCAGAAAATGTACATTAGGATTTATTCGGTGAACCTACGCCACAGTAGCATTTTTAGGCGTATCCAATGTCAATGTATAGGGCTGGCCCACCTGTGCGCGACAGTTTTCAGGGTACAGGGAGCTGTTGGGGCTGACACTTACCTTGCACATGATTAAGCGCATTTTCAACTTTTAGGGCGTTTTTTATTACTTTTACCAAAGCTTCAGGTGATAGATTGGTCACTTAAGATGTCAATATAAAACCGACAAGTTTTTTGTAAAGTTACACTTGAGTCTGCAGAACCTATACAACTTTTTGTGCAGAAATCTAACGGCAATCCGAGATTGTTTTGGCCGGGAGTCTCAAATTGTTGTCAAATTTAGTCAAATTGATTTTGAAATATATTTTTTTGTTTTGCCCACAAAACCTGTTATTCTAAAAACACGATGGATTTTAATGTAGTTAAGACAGCAATATTAATAATCATATAACTTATATATATATACTTAATCGACATGGTTGGTTGAACGATTGGCTGCTGCGCTGAGTGTCGCGGGTTCGATTCCCGCACGGAACAATTAATATTTGTACGGCCTACTGATAGTCCCGGGTCTAGCTGTTTTATATTTAAGCTTATATGTTTGTGAACGCATCCACGATACAGGAGAAATTCCTAGTGTGGAGCAACGTTTATTAAAAAAAAATACACAGAAATCTTGATATACTTATCATCAGGGTTCCGAACCTTTATATGGAAAAATGGATCCCTTATAGGATCACCCGGTTGTCTGTCTGTCCGTCTTTCCAATTCAATTGAAATTTGGTACTCAAATCATCTTCAGTGATCCAAACGCGGACGTATAAAATACATATTTTTTTTAAATGGGGTCACTTTTTGGAGGGAAACCTAGAAAACTTAATAAAAATTAACAGTTTTTCGAACTGAACCGTGTGATATATCACATAAAAGAACGTATTGTGAGGGTTTCAAATATTATTTTTAAACAATTTTAAAATAAATGATCTTGAAGTTATTTAATATATTAGATGAAAAATGGATAGTTTCGAAGATAAGGGGAATCCCTTATCTTCGAAACTATTGAGTCTAGCATTTTGAAACAAATACAGATTTTTGCCAATAGATTACAGGAAAACTTAAAAGAAGTCTATGGTTTGAAAGTAACATGTTACAAAAATGCGATTCGTCGAAACCCTTTGCATGCGATTCCGTCTCGCACTTGGCCTATTTTTTTTACCTACTTTCGCCAAGCCAATTGTAAATGAAAATGTTGTTTAAATGGGCTAATTCAAGAAAGATCCCAATCTGGCGATTTCCAGGCGATTTTGTAAACACCAGGTTGTCTTAAAATTAAGTTTCCTTTTATTTGTACATAATATATTGTATGTATCTGTGTGTGCCTAATAAAATACTTTTCATTATTTCTTTCAATGTCGCGTTGCAATGGGGCTCGGGTCACTTGTCTAGTGGACGCCTTTTTTTATTTGATGTCGGGGGGAAATCCTCATGGATGTCCTCCGTCCTGGGGCGGGCGGAGGGGTCTGTCAGACTCTTACTGACTAAAATCACCCCGGTGTTCCACCTACGCCGGGGATCGCGGGAATTAATGCGACTTCCGTAATCCCCAGCTGGTGGTCTAGTGGACGCATAGCTTAACATTACAGATTTTAGTAAAGGCGGTCTGTACTGCAGTCATAATAAAAAAGGGCACTTTTGAAACAAAACGGAGTAACCGATTTTCGAGCTAAAGTTATTTTCTTAATGTCGATAATCGGTTACTTGGTTTTGTGTAGATACGTCTTTTTTCTCTATGAAGGCAGTGTAAACGATCAAAGCAAAGATTGTTTTGCCATGATCTAACTTGAAGTATCTGTTTGTAATAGAAATAAAATAACTGTTTTTTTTTAAATGCGTATGAAAATATACCTACATATATGATATTCATAACAAAAAAAATATATCTTCTGTCTTTCGATCTGTTAGTTACGGCTAATCTCGGTAATGGCTGGACCGATTAATTATCTGATCGACGATTTGAAGGGACTTTCATTGGTAGCTGATGTTACTAGGAGTAACTTGGGTCACTTGTATTTTGAAAAAGGGATTAGGGTTTCCTACAAAAAAATTAATACCCATGAAAATACTTTTCACGCAGGATCTCCGAAACGGCTGGACCGACTTTGACGGAGCTTTCTTTGGCAGATAAAGAACTTTTCACGCGAGCAATCTCGCGGGCAGAGGTAGCTAGTTGGCCATAACTTATGGTCGACTAGCTAGGTACTGCCCGCGAATTTAAACTTTTGTTTGTGTTTATATTTTATTGCACCGTATTTTGAATGTTTTACTGTAATAAGTTAGTCTAGAGCAGTTTTGACAGATTTTTTTTATTTTTTTTAGTCTAGGTCATAGATACAAGAGACAAAGTCGCCGATGGAGTTTTGGCTGTAGGTACGTAGCAAGGTGCTTTGAAATTAT
Source organism: Mamestra brassicae (assembly GCA_905163435.1). Taxonomy (NCBI): domain Eukaryota; kingdom Metazoa; phylum Arthropoda; class Insecta; order Lepidoptera; family Noctuidae; genus Mamestra; species Mamestra brassicae. The sequence goes on along the minus strand of LR991000.1, from coordinate 17,772,822 downwards.
AGATAAAGTTTGTATGTATGTAGGTACATTGTCCGTCAAAACTTGCAAACCCTTTTTTCGACCATTGTTGGTTTCCGATTGAGCTGAAATTTTGCATACACCTTTAGTTCTAGTGACGATACAATGTGCAATATACAATATTGTAATAATTTCAATATGGCAGCGGTTCCAAGATGCGTTTAATATTTTTCCTCAATCCCCTTAATATGGGTATTAAACGCAAGGGCTTGAAGAGTATAAAATAATTAAAAAGCTTGTTTTAAAAAATATATTAAATCCATACATTGCTTCACGGCTTCATTTCCATTAAACGATAGGGCTCGCATGGAAGTTACGGGGATTTTCACTACTACATGCCATAGAGAAACAAAACGTGGTCGCTCACAATAGGCCTCATCAGAAGGCATTGTCACCCAAAGCGCAATGGAGAGGGCAATGCTCGTAGTTTTCTGGCGTGATCGAATCAGGAATGATGATATCCGCAACCAAGGGTACCGACATAGCCCGAAGGATCGCCAAACTGAATTTACAGTAGGCAGGGCAAATTGCTCGCAAAACAGATGCACTTGATGGGGCCGAAAAGTTCTGGAGTGGCGACTGCGTTCCGGAAGACGCAGCGTTGGAACGCCTCTCACAAGGTGGATCGATGACCTCGTGTGTGTCGCGGGTAGCCGATGGATGCGAGACGCACAGGACCGGTTGTTGTGGTGACACTTGGGGGAGGCCTATGTCCAGCAGTGGACGTTTTTCGGCTGATGTGAGGATGATGAATTCCATAAAGCCCGTTTGCTGGAAATTGTCTGTAACCCATGTCATAGGGTTGAGTAGGTGTGAGTCTCCGCACGATAACGATCGAGGGTAAGCTGAAAGTTTTCAGCCTGACAATGAAATACTGCAATATCCAGCTAAAAAATATTTTTTTTCTACATATTCGTATTTGACTTCAACTCACTTGGTCCAGCGCTTCTTCAACATCATTGTTACTTTCCGGAAATTAGAGTCTGGAAGGCCGTGAAAATATTCATCTACCTACCGTTACGGCTCTCTCAACTTCTTTATTGGATACGAAGCGCTTCCCAGAAACAAATTTCTTCAAGGTTAGGAACAGATAAAAGTTTGAGGGTGCCAAATCAAGAGAATAGCTCCCCTATAGCCGAGCACCCCGAATCCCACAGTTTTACCATCTCCAACGCACACTTGTTTGCTGGTACGTTGTTCTGGTGAAAAATTACTTTTTTCATCTTCAAGGCAGGCCTTTTTTCGCGTATTTTGGCATCCAAGTGATCAAGAAAAGTTCTTCCTTTTTCAAGATAATCAATTAAAGGGATCCGTATCGCATACTAAAACACGCTGGTCTTTTCCGGCACTTTTCCGGCAGATTCCAGACGAGGAATCGACTTCGCTTTCTTTATCGCTGAATAACCGTCTTCCACCCATTGCTTCAACTGCTCTCTCGTTTCTGGCGTGTTGTCTGGAGGATGACAAATTGCCTCACAAAATCGGTCGCATCTCTATTAAATTGGTCCAAAGATTGCTGTGAATCATTCAGAAAATTTCATCCAGCAAATGCGGCACCCATCTTGCGCAGATCTTTCGCATTCCGAATTCTGTTTGTAAGATGTTTTGCTCCCTTTCTTCTTACATTGCCACAGCTATCCGACTCAACTTCAGGCGCGTATTCACGCTGGTTCTGGTGTGGTTGTAGTTTTTTGCTGTTTTTTCACGTGGGAAATCGTTGATGGACGAGTGGCCTCGTTTAAATGTAGCTGCCAACAATTTAACGGTTGACATGGAAGGAGGAGAGTCCCCGTAAACTTTTGTCAACTACGAATGAATTTCCTTAAGGGTAAATCTAATCCAAAACAAAGAATTTTATGACCGCACGATATTCATGTGAAACCATTCTTACTAAAAGCACGCAATACAATTTTTGCAAAAAATCGTGTAGTCAAAATATTTGAGAAAACAAGTTGGAACTTGTCATACGAACTAACGACAGATGCACCTAGGCGGATAAATATACACTTCTGGACACATCTATTGGCCCACTTTGTATTTTCAGTTTCGTTTGGTCCTAGCTAAAATTTTATATTAGGTTGAGCAAAAAGTTTTTATGCAGTTTTGAACCTGGCACATTCACAATTTCCTTCAATAGTCTTGTTTTGAATTTCGAACACAGAATTTAAAGAAACAAAAGACAATTTGGAGCCTGTTTGTTGATATCAAACAATCGAATACTAAGAAAACTTGGTTTTATTGGTTTACTTGGATTTAATTCTTGAAAAAGTGAATGATATCTTTGGTTTTGCAACAAACATTACTTATTCTTAACATTAAGGTGAGGTTCTATCAATAATCTATGGATACTTCACCTGAAGTCGCCGCCCAAGCTGTGGCACTTATTCAGGCCGGACACAGCCAAAGAAACGTGAGTGCTCAACTTAATTTAAGTCGATCTGCGGTCCGAAATGTTTATCAGAGGTACCTAGAGACTGGCGGCTTTGTTCGTCGCCAAGGAAGGCCACGATCTCGGGTCACAACTGAAAGGCAGGATCGATTCATCGTGACGACCAGCTTGAGAAATCGTCACCTTACCTCCATTGAGATACAAAACCAACTTCGCGACTTCCACGGAGTATCTGTGAGCGCTCGAACTGTTCGGAGAAGGTTAAAAGAACGCGATATGGTACCACACAAGCCAGCTAATGGGCCCAAACTAACGCGAGCCCACCGAACAGCGCGCCTTCATTTCGCACGCAGTCATTTAAATTGGACACAGCAAGATTGGAGCCGTGTACTCTTTTCTGATGAGTCTAAAATTGTGTTCCATGGCAATGATGGAAGGAAGAAGGTCTACCGACGTAAGGGAGAGCGTTTCGCACAATGCTGCTTTGAAGAGAGGGTTGCTTATGGCGGTGGCTCATGGACTGTCTGGGGCGGTATATCCGCGAGCGGCAAAACTCAACTTGAGGTTGTTACAGGACCACGGCTGCCAACATTAAATGCTGAAAGGTACATTCGTGAGTGCTTAGAACCTCACGTGATACCATATGCGGACTATGTGGGCCCAAATTTCCTTTTTATGCATGATAATGCAAGAGCCCATGCGGCCGGCATCGTCAGGGAATATCTTCGTGATGTGAACATCACAGTTATGGACTGGCCAGCCAGAAGCTCAGACATGAACCCCATTGAGCACATGTGGGACGAGCTAAAAAGACTTGTTAGGGCTCGTCAGCCAGTTGCCCAACCGATGCAGGAGTTGAAAACTGCCATAGAAGAGGAATGGGAGATGATCCCACAAAATTGCATAGAGCGGTTGATAAACTCTATGCCTAATCGTATGAGAGCTGTGGTAGATGCCCATGGAGGCAACACGCGTTATTAAATTAAACCTTTATTTGATAAAACATGTTTTTTATTCAAAAATCAATTGCCTTTAACAAGGCGCATATCCGACTTGTTAGGCGTAGCTCCATGTCGTATGGTATTCTGAATTCAAATTTAAAACAATACGATCGAAAAAGATGGTAAAATGTATCAGGTTTAAAACTGCATCAACAGTTTTTGTTCAATCTAGCAATCATATTTCGGTAGGGGCCATCGAAACCTAAACTCTAAGGTGGGCCAATAGATGTGTCCAGAAGTGTATTAATATTTTTTTTGCTGATTGGAACGCAATCTCTATGTCAGGCCGAGGACTTTTTACCTTGCCCTATAGTAGTTGACCATTGAACTTTTGTTACTTTTAAGTAGTTTAGATGCACTCGAGGTTGCACGACTACGCATTCCCTAATGGAGATAAAAATGTGTTTGTTCGAATGTGTGTGACTTATCTCGATAGAAATATTGTGTGCACAATATTGTGTTAAGATATGTTTTGTAAATTTTTAAATCGACCCTTCGATGCGCTACAACTCGCCAGTGTGCCTTGACGCTTACACCATTTGATATGATGTAGCTTCGAAGTCCATATTGCTTCACCATCTACGGCAAGCAGTCAGTAATTTCTAAATAAAAAGCGTGTAAACGGATTCCAAAATATTTAATCACGTAAAACCACAAAAAAATACATATATGAAATTCACTAAAATACATTAAATCACAAAATATAACTTAAAATCATAACAAACAAATAAATGAAATTCATTAAAATACATTAAATCACAAAATACAAGAAAAATACCAACTAAAAAACTTAAAAAAACTTCATGAATATTTATTCCGCGCCAGATTTCTTCCTTTTATCATTTTCTACACCTTCTTGGTCAATGATCTCAGTATCAGTTTCTTCCGAGAGTTTATCTGTATCTTCAGTGGATTCATCTGTATCTTGTGTTGTTGATTCTTTATCTTCAGTGTGTTCACTTTCGTCTTCTTCAGGAATAGTTCTCTGTTCATCATCATAATCATTATCATCTGACTCTCCTTTTTCAGCAATTGCAACGGATTTTTGGCTATCCTTGTCTAACTTTGACCTAGATTCTCTGACGCTCATTCTTCGTTGGGATATGTTAGATATTATAGCTAAATCTGCCATCAATGATTTTTGCATCTCAACTTTACTAATAGCTAGTTGTTTGGATATGTCATTCACAATTTCTGCAGACGATTTCTCCTCGATGGAAGCACTCCTACTTGAATGCATTGATTCCACGACAAATGAAGGCAGACTTTCTATTTGTGTTGGCTGGAACTCTTCGACTGCAGGCATCAACTCAATACTTGGTATTGTCTTCAAACTTTCTTTTGAAGATGACAAAGAAGAAACCGAGATAATGTCACGTTTATTCTCTAATGATTGTAGTGACGTAGTAACAGCGAAACCACTCTGCAACCTTCCAGAATCTTTTTTAACTTCAAAGCCAAGATCTCCTTTCTCATAAATCTGGCTAAGTGAAACTAACGATTCCATAGATTCAGAATGAGTGGTAGCACGATACTGATATATAACGTCTAAAATTCTTTTAAGTACTTTTTCTCTGTCCAGAATTTCACGACAAGGGTCTATAGTACACCAGTGATCCATTTTAAGGGCCGCTTGTACTGCAAATGCGGATTCTTTGAGGATATTCTTAAACGTTTCGCGTTCTCGAAGTAGTTTCGCTGTTTCTACTACGGATTTATTTTGTTCACCCATAGTGGCGTGCAAGTTTTGCTCAAGAATACGCACACGCAGTAATAAAGTTTCGTTATCTGTAGTTAGTTTCTGAATTTTCGTTTTAATTCTTTCAGTATTGAACTGTTTCTTTTCATACAATGCTTTTTGTTTCTTCACATCTTCGAACGCTGCCGTTAGTTGATCAATAACTTTCAGTTGCACAATGCTTTTATTCATTGCTTTATCTCTTTCTTCTTCTGCTACTTCCATCGCACAGCGAGAAGCTCTCTCGTCCTCTCTAAACTTCTCATTTTGCTCGGCTACTTTTGCTTGAGTCATTAACAGACTATCTAATTGATTGTTCAAAGCAATATTTTCTCGAATCACCCTATGTGTAGAGGCAGCAATTCTCAATTCACTAGCATCTTGAAATTCCTGTGCCAACTGTAGAAGTCTTTCTTCCATTTCTTTTTTCAATTTGTCTTTTCCAACTGCAAAATTTTTTTCATGATTATATATGATTCTTTTGTATTTCATTTCTTGATCTTCATATGCTTGCTGTTGGATGTCAAATTTTTTCATTAAATCCTCCCTGATAGCTCGAAACTCTTCAAGTGTGTTTAGTTTTCCGGCTAGTAATTTATTTTCTGAAGTAAGCTGATCTTTCATTCTGGTAAAATTCCTTTCTAGTTCAGTGACATTCTCTTTAAATTTTATTGTTTCTATCACTCTTAGTTCCTCTAAGCCTTTGACTTTTTCTTTTAGTTCAGCATTTTCTTCATTTTTTACGGTGAGAGATTTTTTTAAGAAAGCTATTATGTCAGCCCTATCTTCATCGAGTTTATCATACGCATGTTGTAATTCTTCGTAACGGATTTCATAATCGCCAACGGCTTGTCTGAGGCGAGCTAATTTTCGATTGAGGTCTGTTAACTGGAGTTCATAAAATGCTTTTTCAACTTCGGAAAATACGGCTTTTGCCTGTGCTATTGACACAGCACCCTTTTTGGGTGCCATGTCTTATTGAATATATATGGCAAAAAAATATTTACGCCACACCTGACTGTTTCGGTGCCAAGTCTTGCAAAATAAACAATATATCAACTTTCAAAAAAACATATTATTTAAAAAAAATATCGTTATATCTGTAGCAAGACATTATATAATTCTGAACAAATGAGTTGACTGCAAGTTTGACGTAAATTCTATAAATCCATAGTTGGATTATCTATGGATGAATTGAAAAAGTTTTATTACAAAAAGAAGACAACCTTGAATTTTCTTCTTCTAGTTTTTAGGGTTTGGGCACATCAAAAGTTATGTTATCCTGATTCATGTTGAGTCTGGTTTTCGGTTGTATGTTTTCAATAAAATCTTGAATATTAGACCTATCTCCCGCTGTGCTGTAAACTGTCGCCCAAAACTACCCATGGGTTCAGTTTTCGAACTGGTAATTGATCGGACACTGACCTCATCATCTCAGTAGAGGTCAGACCGTGAAAGACCTGTCCATTTAGTGCATCATTGTCTGATTTTGACATTCAATTATACATTTATTTTGATATATTATCAGTCTGATAAAGAGCAGCTTCTGTTTTGATAAGCTTGGCCACTGAACCAGTATGCGGTTTCCATCGGAAATATCCAATCATTAGGCGATCAAGCAACCGAGCCACGGACAAGTCGCTTGGTCTGCATCCACTACACACGCTGAAATTATAACTGTGGAAGATGATAGTATTTATGTCCTTATGTAGACGTCGACCAGCTGGCACCGGATTTGTTGCGATCCACGCGGCGTGGTTCGCCCGTCTAGTGTACGCTTTGCTTTATGATGTTGTAAATATGGTATTGGAAAACTCAACCAATGAGGGCAAAAGCTGGGCCAAAGCTCAAATGAAACAGTTATTAGACCAAAAGAAACCTATGACATCGTAAATATTGTCAAAAAAGCTTCTAAAATGTTAGGGTTTGTACTGAGAAACACAAAAAGTTTCAGACTACTTAGCACTAAAATTATGCTGTAAAATATTCTTGTACGGAGCGTCCTGGAGTACTGCAGTGTCGTATGGAGACCCCACTACGCCACACACAAGCTTCAATTAGAAAGGGTACAAAAGCGGTTTCTTTGGCATCTTGCATTTTCGATAGAGAAAAGAAAACAGCTGCCCTCCTATAACACTCGTTTTAAATACTTCAGGATACATTAGTTATCATCGAAGAGAAATAATTGACACCGTGTTTCTCTTTAAACTGCTTAGAAATAAAACCGACTGCCCTAATCTACTTAGTCTCTTTAAATTTCGAGCCCCATCACGAAATCCGCGAAACGCCATCACTTCATTACTCCCACCGCTACGCAGAACGGTTCTGTGTACAAATTCTGCGATTCCACGCTTGTGTAAAATACTTAACAGTTGCAGTGATTTAATTGAAATACATCACGACAAATTGAGCAAATTTTGCAATATAGTTAGAGAACACTATTGTATGAATTGATTTAATTTTATTATAATTAAATGTATAAAATGATGTGCTGTTATATTTTTTTTGTAATTGATTGAATCTCTTGTATAGTTTTAATTTTAAATCAATTTAATTATTTATTTAAATTGTGTGTTGTTTTAAAATTTTTACTCGCTAACTTATTTTTACTAATTATTTTTGTCTCAACTTGATTTTAAATATTAAATTAAAAGCTAATATTTCATATTTTTTTACAGTTATGCGAATAACCACAAATTGTGCATGAGGTGTAATTAATTGTTGCACTTGTAAAAGAAGATAGAATGTAACTGTGATGTGATGTGTAAACAGTTGTTGGTTAACCAAATAAATAAATGTACAGGAAGAAATCGCGTTTAGAAGTGTGAAAGTCATTGATTTCCAATGCTTGATGAAAAATCTGTGCACAAATTTCTTTCATTAAAAACTAGTAAATCGGTAGGATAGAACGGGTAAGCGGACTCGTAATAGATTCCCTATTATTTAATATACAGATTTTAAGTTCCTTTTAATTGATTTACTGATAACAGAATTACACTGCTGTCAGTGATTTCCAAAAAAAAGCCCTTGTTCCTTATATCCCTACTGAGATATCTCCACTGGTAGGGATACTTAGGAGTTGTTTTCCAGTTATCGCTACCGGTAGGGATATATGGAACCTTCTACTCCATATATTCCAACTGATCCGCTTTGGTAGGAATAGTTTCTAACTAGTTCGGTATAGAGAACTTTATTTCTCATTAATACAATCGCCACTTCAGTTCAGTTTCGGGTAGCCTTTTTAGGTTTTTTTTCTATATAATCTAGCCGTTCACTTACCGGCCGCTACAAAAATCTAACCATCCCATCAGTGCAGATCAGTAGGAATATAAGGAGCAGAAGGATCCATAATTATATCGCTACCGGTAGCGATAATTGGAAAAAAAACTCTCCAAGTATCTTTAACAGGGGTAAAAAGGGTGCAAACAAAGAAAAAACAAAATCATAATATCGTTTTAATGGAATACTTAAAATCATAATAAACAAATACATGTAACATAGTCATAGAATACATTAAATCACAAAGTAATTGAAAACTAACCACTATAAAACTTCAAAATACTTAAATAAATATTTAATTCTTCCTGTTACCATTTTCGTCACCTTCTTGGTCAATGGTCGCAGTGTCAGTTTACTGAGTGGGTTCATCTGCATCTTGAGTAGGTTCATCTGTACTCTCAGTGCCTTCATCTGTACGTTCTGTGGTTGCCTCTGTATCTTCCGCAGGTTCACTTTCATCTTCTTCAGGAATAGTTTTGTGTTGTTCATCCTTAATGTTACCACCAGATTCTCCTTTATCAGAAATCGATTTTTGGCTACCAGTCTCTATCTTGGACCTAGATCCTCTCACGCTCGGTCTTCGCTGGGATATGTTAGACAATATAGCTAAATCTGCCATTAATGATTTTTGCATCTCAAGTTTACTTTGAGCTAGTAGTTTTGACATGTTATCCACACTTTTTAGTGTCTCCTCGGTGCTAGCACTCCGACTTGAATGCAATGATGTCACAGTAAATGAAGGCAGACTATCTATAGGTGTTGACTGGAACTCTTCGTCTGCGGGCACCAACTCAATACTTGGTACAGTTTTTATACTTTCCTTTGAAGTTGATATCGTAGAAGCCGATACAGCGCTACGCTTATCTTCAAATGATTGCAGCGACGCTGTTGCAGCTAAACCACTCACTCTGGATTGCGACTTCTTCAAAGGCACTGGTTGGGCTTCAAAGCCAAGATCTCCTTTTTCATAAATCTTACTAAGCGAAACTAAAGATTCCATAGATTCAGCTCGTGTAGCTTCACGATACTGACTTATAACTCCAAGAATTCTTTTAAGTACTATTTCTCTGTCCATGATTTCACGAGAAGGATCCAAAGTAGACCAGTGATCCAATTTAAGGGCCGCTTGTACTGCAAATGCGGATTCTTTGAGGATATTTTTAAACGTCTCGCGTTCTCGAAGTAGTTTTGCTGTTTCTACTACGGATTTATTTTGTTCACCCATAGTGGCATGCAAGTTTTGCTCAAGTATACGCACACGCAGTAATAGAGTTTCGTTATCTGAAGTCAGTTTTCTCATTTTCGTTTTATTTCTTTCAGTATCAAACTGTTTCTTATCATACAATGCTTTTTGTTTCTTCACATCTTCGAACGCTGCCGTCAGTTGATCAATAACTTTCAGTTGCACAATGCTTTTATTCATAGCTTTATCTCTTTCTTCTTCTGCTACTTCCTTCGCACAGCGAGAAGCTCTCTCATCCTCTCTAAACTTCTCATTTTGTTCAGCTACTTTTGCTTGTGTCATTAACAGACTATCTAATTGATTGTTCAAAGCAATATTTTCTCGAATCACCCTATGTGTAGAGGCAGCAATTCTCAATTCACTAGCATCTTGAAATTCCTGTGCCAACTGTAGAAGTCTTTCTTCCATTTCTTTTTTCAATTTGTCTTTTCCAATCACAAACTTCTTTTCAGTGTCATATATAATTCTTTTGTATTTCATTTCTTGATCTTCATATGCGCGCTCTTGTTTATCAAATTTTTTCATTAGATCGTCCCTAATAGCTCGAAATTCTTCAAGCGTGTTTAGTTTTCCCGCTAGCAGTTTATTTTCTGAGGTAAGCTGATCTTTCATTCTGGTAAAGTTCTTTTCTAATTCATTGACAGTTTCTTTAAATTCTGCCGTTTCTATCACTCTTAGTTCCTCTAAGCCTTTGACTTTTTCTTTTAGTTCATTATTTTCTTCAGTTTTTAAATTGAGAGTTTTTTTTAAATATGCTATAATATCAGCTCTATCTTCGTCAAGTTTATCATACGCATGTTGTAATTCTTCATTACGGATTTCATAATCCCCAACGGCTTGTCTGAGGCGAGCTAATTTTCGATTGAGGTCTGTTAACTGGAGTTCATAAAATGCTTTTTCAACTTCAGAAAATACGGCTTTCGCCTGATCTGCCGTCACTGCTCCTTTTATCCTTTTGTTTGCCATGTCTTATTCAATATATTTAGCAAAAAATATTTATTTTAACGTAAAAGCTTTAGCTGTAAGAAAATGTAATTTGAAACAAAAGCGTTGACAATTGGTGTGACGTTTCTTCTTCTCTTTTGCTAAATATACAAATCAAGGTTGAGTTTGTACAATATTAAACAAACTTGATTTAAAACTTTTTGGTTTGTGGTTTTCGATTTTTTGGGTTTCGTACCTCAAATGGAAAAAGACGGAATCATTACCTATATAACTTGACTAGATGCTGCCTGCGACTTCGTCTGCGTGAACTTTAAAACTGGCTCCAGAGAGGAATAAAAATGTATTATCGTACTGATTATACTGCCATCTCAGCAGCTCGCTGGGACACCAAATAACCACCAAGTAACTCTTATACTGCCTGAACTTGTTCTTCCTGGTACTTGAATTTCCACTTCCTCTTCAGTTCCCATTAAGCCGTTACCATTTACCGAAACTTAGCCGATTTTTTTTGCGTGATTGAGGCGCAAACATTTAAACATACAAACTTTGACATCTAAATATATAACACAAAGTCGATAATTACACATAACTCAAAAACGGCTGAACCATTTTGAAAATTTTTGGTTTGTTGTGTGGGAGTTCATACATTCTGCATCAAGCGCACACGACCGACAACAACTCCCACAGTTGGATTTGTCTTTGCCCTGAATAGCAGAATGACTATTAACACGTCGGATAAATTCACGAAAAAAATATATAAACATTTATTTTCTAGTTAATACATTTGTTGTGCTGGAATTGTGAACGCTGAAGATTCACAAGAGCCAGGAGACCAGAAACATGTCGAAGTATTACCGGGGCTGGAATTCTGAGCGAATAGCATTAAAAAATGCCAGGAGTCCAGAAACATGTCAAAGTATTTTTTGGGCTGGAATTGTGAACGTTTATGATTCACAATCACAAGTACCAGGAGACCAGAAACATGTCAAAATATTTCCAGGGCAGGAATTGAAAGCGAAAAGGATTCACAAGTACCAGTATAGCGGTATGCGGAATACAGTGTAACCTGAAGAGTTTGTTTATTTTATTAAACGCGTTAATCTCAGGAACTATTGGTTCGATTTGAAATAATATTTAAGTGTTGTATAGCCCATTTATCGAGGAAAGCTATAATACCACGCTACAGCTAATAGGAGCGCAACATTAATGAAAATCGTGACGCAGAAGAAGTTGCGTGGGTCAGCTAGTACTAAGTATATACTCTTTTTTTTCAAGACCAACTTTTCGATGCTAGTAATCATTCCAGTTTTACTATAGGAATGTGCGTGTTGCAAATTCGAAAATTTTACTTAACTCTACTTGGCATTGACGCGTCTGTGCTGCCATATGTTCTGCCCTATAATATGCTTTCTTAAAGACGCATGCGTTGAGAGAAAAGTTACAGGATATGCTAGTGGGTCAGAAAAGTTTATGGCACTATCAATTTAAACATCAGTGGTGTAATCCTCTTCTTCGATGTTTAAGGAGCGATCGCATATGGATCGGAGTCACAAACTGAAAAAATCAACTAAATTACATTACACTACATTTTTACAAGTTTTAACATTGAATGTCGCTCCGATGATGTTTTGACTTGAATTTGAACGCATTTAAAGTACGACACTTTATCGTCAGATTATAGCACAACATTTTAGAGATAGCATGTGTTACACGAGTAGAAGAATGCCATTAAATTACGGCAAATATGATTCTAGACGCAAACTCGTGCGTCTGCCACACTGTGAAAGAGGCATGTATATTATGCATGGAACTAGTATGTACTTATATAGTACAACTGGAATACTTAGAAGCACTGAAAAGTCGGTCTTATAAGTAGTCTAGAAAATAGCTAAGCTAAGCACTACTAGGCTAAGGCACTGCGATTCTTCTTCCTAAGATTCAGTTTAAATATCGATCCGAATTGTGTAATTCAGCTAATGTGTCTTTAGAGGTATGCAGTACAGAGAGTAAAGTCCCGCATACATCCACTGAAAATGGGAGGATCCTCCGAACCAGACGGTTGTTCTGTCTGGTGGGCAACTGCCCGATAGTTGATATTCGGACTGTTGTATATGTTCAAATCGCACGGAGAACTTTGCTGGCGCGATACAGGATTTCGATGTTAGTTCGTCGTAGATGGCGCTGCGGTTCTTTTTGTTGAAATTTCGCTTCCTTAGTTTTTCATGTGGCGGCATTGATGCCGCTACATGTCAACAAATCTTGGCCGATTTACGTTTCACAATTACGCCCTGTACAACAAGGACTGATCGCAGCGAAGCTGTCAGTCTAGGCATCCGCGAACATCCCTGAGACACTACAGAAGCGTGGCAGCACCAACAGCATGCATTATTGTACTGGACTCGAAGAGCGTTAACGGCTTTATGAGTGAAGCTAGTCCAAAGGCTACACGTGTAAAATACTTGACAGTATGCTTTAAAAAGTGTTATTTTAACAGAGCCCGTGCAACGTGAGACCCTTCGGATCAAAATATTACTCCGCTCCCAGTCCTCATCTAGATTGTCCTTTAAATCTTCTATAAAATATGCCCTAGACATTCAAACTGACTAGCACGGTTTAAGTCATCACCGTTCTAAGAAATGGTTGGTGGGAATACCTATTAGCCGCTATAAAGATGAGCAACTCACTCTTGGGCGTGTGGTATCTCAACCCCCTCAGCGTAATACTCACAATCAGTTATAAATTTTCTAAGACCCACCATTGACGGGCTCAGCTGCGCCATGTCATCAACGTATTTTTTTTAACTTTACCCCACACAAAGAATTTATCCGGTATCGTGGGTGCGTTCACAAACATATAAACTCATATACACAAACAGCCAGACCCGGAACAACTATCTTCAGGCCATACAAATACATATATGTTCCATGCGGAATCGAACCCGCCAGCCAATCGCTCAACCACAGCGCCAACCGTGTCGTCAGCGTTACTAATATTATCAACCCCGTGTATGTAGCAGCCAGCATGTTAACGCTGACTGGAACTAATTTGCTTAAGTTTTCTATGGTCGTAGTAATCAGTAGTCAGGATGGTAACACTATAGCCAAAATATGAATAAAATAGAGTTCTAGAAAAATACGACTACTAACCGCAGACTACGCAGCACGCTCGTGGTTTTCTGACAGTTCCTTGTGACACTTTTTTTTTTTTTAGGATGGGAAATCATCAAATGACTTCTTCCGTTCTGGGTGGAGCGGAAGGGCGTGTCAGACTCTTACTGACTAAAACCCATCCGTGTTCCTTCTAAAGCCCTTTGCGTTCCAGGGGCGCGGTGAATCTTTCGAACAAATTCCGCAACCCTGGCAGGTCCTTGTGACACTGGAAGTAGAATAGAACCAATGGTTTGATCAGTACCTATCTTGTCTAAGAAAATTACCTGTGTTTTGTCAGGGGTTAATCTTCTACTTTAGGGTAAACTAATAAAACAAGATTTTTGTTATTTCATAGTTAAGTTTATTATACAGCCATTCAGCTTACACACATTCGTGTTTTCAAATTAAATAAAATGTAATTGACAGAGTGTCACACTTATTGACAAAACACAGCATTCGGTGAAAATAATATTTAAACCTAAATAAAATTTAATGTAATAAAATAATTATTTTATATTTAAAGGACTGCGAAAAATTTAACGCCATACAATAATTATTTGCCAGACCGCAAACAGAATAAAATCAATACTACTTTTATGGTATTATCGAAAAAAAACAATTACTTAAATATTATTTTAAAAGCTGTTAGAAAAAAAATATTCATAAAATAATTGAGTTTAAAATTACTCTTCTTTCAAAAATACCTTATAAAAATACTCTAGGATCTGTTCACAACTTTGGAAGAAAATATTATTCATTTTGGTAGCTAGTTTTAAGAGACATCAGATGTTTTATCTTCGATTACATCCACACCAGCATCTTGCTCATCATCCTGCTCGGTTATAATCAGGCTCTGTGATATTTCAGGTTCTTTGTCGTCATCATCTTTCTGAACGAGATCTGTTTCTGTTACAGCTGTTATTTCTTTTTCTTCAATTTCAGTTTCTTTCAATACATCGGCATCGACACTTGGTAACTGTATCTGGGATTTCGTTTTATCTTCTTGCCCCATTTGCAACTTCGTTTGGGACTGTCTACTATACATTAAGTCATCCATTAAAGATTTTTGCATCTCAATTTTACTCGCGGCTAATTGCTCCTCAATATTAACTTCTTCTGGAACAGGTTCTTCTTCTTCAACAGTCTCGCTTTGTGCTGAGGCTATGAAAGACTCGTCACTTTCTGTTGCCACTAAATCTTTTTTTGTCATTGCAGGTATTACTTTGATACTGGGTATTGTTTGCACGCTACTGAGTTGTGAAGAGTGTGACAACGACTCACTTATCGGAACTTCAACATCAACCAGTAAGGTTTCTTTAGAAGGCGCTGCTATAGCTGCGCTTGCCAGTGCTGCTACGGCTGATTTCTTCATTTTTGGTTTAGGCACAAAACCAAGATCACCTTCTTCGTAAACTTTGCTAAATGAACCTATTGTGCCTAATGACTCTGAATGCTCAAGTTCACGGAACTGTGATATGATTTCAAGTAAATGTGACAGTAAAACATGCCTGTCCATAACCTCTCGTGTATCATGCATTGACGCCCATTCGTCTAATTTTAAAGCCGCTTGAATAGCAAACGCTGCTTCTTTTAAAATGTTTCTTAGTTTATTGCGCTCTTTGGTCATTTTTGCAGCATCCACGATGGCTTTGTTTTGATCGCTTAACCGTGCATGCAAGTTTTGCTCTAGAATACGAATTTGTTGGCTGAGATTGTCGTTATCGTCAGTTAGTCTTTTTATTTTTGCTTGTAATATTTCAAAGTCGTAACTTTTTCTTTCAAATAAACATTTTTCTTTGTTAACTATCTCATAAGCTGCTGTTAACTGCTCAATAACCTTAAGTTGTACAATACTTTTACTAATAGCCTTATCTCTTTCTTCCTCGGCTAACTCTTGGGATACTCGAGCTGCTTTCATATTTTCTTTAAAATGTTCGTTTTGCTCAGATAATTTTCTTTGAGTAGATAAAATGCTTTCCAATTCATTGTTTAAAGTTATATTTTCTCGGATAACTCTATGCGTTGATGCTGCCACTCTCAATTCGGTTGCATCTTGAAAATCTTGAGCAAGTTGTAAGAGTCGAGCTTCCATTTCTTTTTTCAAATTATCTTTGCCAACAATGAATTTTTTTTCGGTATCGTAGATCAGTCTCTTGTATTTCATTTCTTGATCTTTAAACTCTTGCTCTTGGTTTTCAAACTTTCTCATCAAATCGTCTCTTATAGCTCTAAACTCTTCTAAGGTATTAAGTTTTCCTGCCAACAGCTTGTTCTCCGAAGAAAGTTGTTCCTTCATGATCATGAAGTCTTTTTCCAATTGTTTTGTTGTTTCATTGAAACGAGCATTTTCAATATCTCTAATCTCTTCCAGACCTCTGACCTTTTCTTTCAATTCGTTATTTTCTTCATTTTTCACAGTGAGTGTCTTCTTGAGGTAAGCAATGATGTCTGCCCTGTCTTCGTCTAACTTATCGTAAGCCTTCTGCAGTTCTTCAAGCCGTACTTCGTACTCATCCACTGCGGTCCTAAGTCTCGCTACCTTCCGGTTACTGTCTGCTAGCTGAAGTTCCAAAAATGTCCTATCCACTTCATTGAACGCTCCACCTTTCTCATCGTCCTTTTTGCCTTTGTCCTTCTTAGGTGCCATTGTTAGAATATTTGTTAACTTCGGATAAATTTAATAAGAAAATAAAGTGAAATCTGCAGGTAGGATGAATTTAATCAATAACGTAGTTGCTTAGTTGCTGCCGTTGCTACGGCACTCGTAACCCAGCAACTCAAAGTAAACTAGATACAAACTAGTATGTTCTCGATAAGAATTCGTGATACAATGCCTTTTAGTCCGCAACATTAACTAAATATTGAGTGAGACATACTCATCTTGTTTTTAATTTTTCTTTTAAAGTAGGCGCTGATTTGTAACTTTAAAATATATTATAATTTTTTTTGGCGCGTGGATAAAATCAGCTACATAGGTACTATCTACTTTTTGCAATAGAATATACCAAATGTTTACCACCAATGTTATTCTGTCATTATTGCTATTATATTATTTCCTGGCAATACCTAATTATTTAATTAGATACTATTTCCATGCTAAAATTAGGTACAGATAGATATAGAGTGACCAATGAAAATATTTTTATTAATGGCTTTATTTTCGGATGGCAACCGTGGCCCGCGTCGTCATGGAAACCAAATAATAAAGTAAACACGCGGCTTTCAAGCGGTAACTGAGTTGGAACGCGTTGAAAAGTAAGTGACGCACGATGACACAACATTTGCAAAATATGAAGCAATTAATCGATTTATGAGTTGAGTTATTAAAAACAACTAAATTCTCCATTAACATAATAATCGTTACTGTGATACATTTCACGACGGACCTACACGTTGGCTGGTAGGCAAAGACATTAAATTGATTGTATCTTTAAATCTCTTTGCTGGTAGGTAATTGAGATAATACAATGCTATCAAGATTTTTTTCTTAGACGTGTTTTGGGAAAAACCAACCAATGAAATTTTCAGAAATTTTATCAAAATTAACATAATATTCCTCAAGCAAACTTCTTGAGTGCAGCAGTTCTTGAGTGACTTTAAGAGGTTCTGCCAATCTTTTCCTAACCGGATGCAGCATAAAGAAGTAAGTACTATAGGTACAAAATTACACACACGTACTTCAGTGACGTCAGTACTCGCGCGTCTTAGTCATTAATATACCATCAGCGACTAATCAGGGACTTGACGGTATTATGACTGATGCTTCTGATGTGTGTTCTTTTTCACCTGCAAGCAACTCATATGCAAGATGACTTACATTGCGAGGCAAGATCGAGCGATTGATCACATTAGATCTCAGCAAACCGCAATGTAATGCAACTTAGTATTATGTTGGCTCTAGGTCATCACTTGTGGCTCCAGTCACAATCCTATTGTTAGACTTTACTATAGCACGTGTTAGCGGGCACACCATTTATGCCCGGAGGCATAATTAGTTTGGTTTACTTGTTAATGCTTGAGTTTGTCTATTTCTGATGGCTTAATGGAGTGTGATAGCTACCAAGTAATTTCATTTAATTTGATTTACAGTTTGAATATTTTATTTTCTGTGTCATGTATTGTAAAATACTTTACAATAATACTGTATAAATTCAAGTTTTTAAAACTTAACAGACAGATGTGTTGCTGGGGAGTTTGTTGCGCCACTTCTTCTTCCCAGCTATAACACTAGGAAGTGGTGCCGGGTGGACGTTGTGGGGGACTGTCTTTATGTAGAACTTTGACGTTTAAAAAGTGCTGGCACTCAGCCTAATTTGAATAAATGACTTTTGATTGATTTGATTGATTGACTTGCCTGCGAGCTGGTTGCGAGTGGAAACAATATAGATGAGGGTCGAATCCGCCTAAAGAAATGAAAAGTTACGCCACTGACCTCGCAGAACTTAGCGCCATACGCGGGGGGCGGGGAATCGCAGAAGCGGTGTCGACTGCGCGTGCGCGTGGAGCAGTGCGCGGGTGCCGGGCACGCCGACCACGCCGACCATGCCCCCCAGCCGCCTGCGCCGCCGTCTGCTGAGGAAGGCGATAAAACAATGTTACTA
The DNA here is from genome assembly GCA_905163435.1 of Mamestra brassicae. Taxonomy (NCBI): domain Eukaryota; kingdom Metazoa; phylum Arthropoda; class Insecta; order Lepidoptera; family Noctuidae; genus Mamestra; species Mamestra brassicae. Next base: position 17,754,459 of record LR991000.1, on the reverse strand, counting down.
TGTTATTTTATTTGATCATTACCTATACAGGCTGTTACCCTATAAAAAAAAACTAAATAACGAACATTGTACTATACTGTACTTTATCTTACCTACCTATTTTTTCTTATTTTTAAAGAGGTATGTTGATGGATGTCTATTTGTGCCAATTAGTTTCTCAAAAACAGGCGAGAAAAGTAAATGGACCACTTACACGTTCCAATAAAGGCAAAATTGAGCTACGTCTATCCCTTGTACAAGAAAGCCAACAGGTTCAAACATCAGTCATCCGAATACACAGCAACCACTGGGTATGGCAAGTCTCCATACAGTGGATGTATATAGTCGGACGGCGGTTATTGAAGATTGAAAGAAAAGTGGCTGAAAGGTCTTGAGGAGGACCTTTACGTGAATACCTATAGTTGGCGCCAGATAAATGTGCAATAAAGGGCATTGATTTTTCCCTTATCTATCTCTTCATAGGTGCCCGAAAAATAAATTATGAACAAGTTGTTTATTACTAAAACATGTTAAGGATTTCGATAGATGTAGATTCAGGACAGCTTTGTCTTTTTCCGATTTTGGAAATAAGAATGTCAAAAAATGTAGGTGGGTCAATGGCCGCTATTGCAAGTTTATTTGGCGCCAACTATACCATAAAATAGCATAAGGTTTTTAATCGGCTCCAGTCTAATCATCGCTTCATAATCAGTTATTAAATAAGTATTATGTCCAAACTGAGATGAAGTTTGGCTACGGTAGCCTTTACTATTTGTTATTTACAACGTAACCTCGGGGCTGTAAGAAGTGCATGCTTCAATGAAGCAAATTACATCAGGCTTGGTAAACAGAACTGGCTTCTAGATATAGACTACTTCAAACTCCGACTAGATTATAATTTTCATGATATTAAGTTACCTTCCTGCTTTTTGAATGTGCAAAGAACTTTCAACTTTCATCGATCAATCGATCGATCGACTCTCTTATAACCAGAGGTCGGAGTTATTTATGTACTTGCATCGAAATGTTGATATTAATATGGATCTTCCCGGGATTTCTAATAGACAATCCCGTGTGGCCAACCATATTACAAATAAATAATAATAATATTTATTTTGTTGTCACAAGCTATGTTGTGCGAACTACAAATGTGGCAACATCACGCGTGTGCGCATTGGAATTTTGCAACTTCAGACATCCGATGTCGATGATGTAAATTTGGCACGTTGCGCGTGCAGTGGTTTAAATTGTGTAAAAGTAAATAACTTTTTTTATTTAATAAACCACGGGATTTTTCTACTCTATTAAATTAATCCCGGGATTTGAGGCATATCCACTTTATTATTTCGCTGTATGAAATCAGTGTAAGTACATACACATATAACTGTATCTAATTCCGACCTTTGCTAATAACGCAAGAGTGTAGTAAATGGAGTAGTTGCAATAAATGCTGAGTTAGAGAAGCATAAATACTTAACCAAACAGAAGTTGTGATAATATGTGTAGCTTTGATTATGGAATCAGTATATAGATGACATTCTATTAATCATCCAGTCAAACCGAATTCAGCTGAATACCAGTATTTTACGTGGAGCGGCTGCCTACTAGACCTCCACAACCCATTAACTAGGTAACACGGTAGTTGTTGGCAAGACTGGAGTCAGATTTACTGGCTTCTGACAATCCGTAACGACTGCCAAAGATCTACAAATGGCAGCCGGGACCAATGACATTCTATTAACATTACCATCTACTATACTAGAAGAGCGGAACTACCTACCACTAGCATTTTTTTTGCTTAAAGATAGTTTCTACTATTGTATTGTGACATACATAAGTTGCTGAAATATATTTTTTTATATACTTATTTATATTCTCACTACTGCCTGGGACAAATGCATATCCGTGAGCGAAACTACATTACAATTGCAATCCATCACGCGATACCAATGTTTTGGTGGATGACACATGTCTTCTTACCTTTATGTATTCTTTGGCTAATCTCTTACCTGAGAGCGGTAACGTGGGCAGGCAGTCCATCCGGACATCTGCGACGGCCCCCGTCACCGCCTGCGACACGTACACGAAGCAGTACTCCGGGTAGCGCTCGCTGAACAGTCGGCAGTCGAACGACGCCGTGTGCTGACCCCTGCAACGACACCAAAACATAGGTTACAATGTCCTGTATGCGTCTACTTATCAGTTTTATTATTTTAGACCGTATTGTTGGTACAATATGGTCTAAAATTAGCATTGGTCTGCTGGGCGTTCCTCCATTCCTTCCAAAATTCATGGTTTTGAGCCTCTTCCTTCCAATTCTAAAGGACATCAAGTTCATCACGACATCTTTTTCTTGGCCCAGCCTTGCTGTCCTGCCTACTTCCATTTAAGTTTGGCAGCAGGTCTATTGTATCTAATCAAAAAAGTAAAACAGGGAGGAAGCAATATCGTCAAATGACTTGTATCATGGTTGAAGGGACATTGATGCAACGGCCACATGATCCTGGAACCTTCAGCGTCGAAATTCTTCACTGAGTTTTTCTTATATACCTGGTTTTATATTCTAAAGAGTTACCGCGGAACGCAAAGGGCATTTGAAGGAACACGGATGGGTTCCAGTCAGCAAGAGTCTGGCACTCTCTTTAGGTCTGTTAATGGCGGGAAGAGTCATCGCACCATGAGAATAAAAGTGACCTAACACGAAATTTGCATTTTGTGGGAAATCACAAAATTGACTTCGTATTTTAGGGAGTTTCCAATAAAATATGTCATAACTTTTTCAAATGGAAAGCTATTTACATATTTATGATGCCAATATATTGTTTAGAAAAAATAAGAGCTTAAGAGTTTATAAAATAATCATTAAAAAAACCTTCCAAAAATTTTGAGATTTTGAGTTCGGTCACTTTCATTCTCACTGTGCGATATGATGATTTCCCATCCACAATAAAAATAGCTATCAGTAATTTACGAAAGCTTGTCTAATATCTAAAGCGTCATAAGGTACTTATACAAAGCGGTCACATAAGCCGATTATAGTCGCCGCAAATTAGAACCCTATGCGTATATACATACCTATCTATACATGTACTAATAATAACCTGTCATTAATTGAACAGGGAACAATTAAATGAGGATTCCTCGCGAAGCGGTGGTTACAAATTAATTTTCGATTTGAATTTTGATTTTGCATTGCATTATGACATTTTAAATCAGTAACAGTAAAATAGGATAAAACATATTTAGTGGCCCCTGCTTAATATGTTTTATGAGATGTAGATAATGAAATGGAAGAGAATCAAGGTTACCGACATAGCCCGAAGGATCGCCAAACTGAAGGGGCAGTGGGCAGGGCACGTTGATGGGGCCGAAAAGTTCTGCAGAAGCCCCGTACTGAAAGACGTAGCGTTGGAAGGACTCCCACAGGTGAACCGATGACCTGGTGAGAGTCGAAAGGTAGGCGACGGATGTGAGATGCACACGACAGGTTGTGGCAACAGTTGGAAGAGGCCTATGTCCAGCAGTGGACGTCTTTCGGCTGATATGACGATATGATGATGAAGAGAGATAATGAAATCAGTCATTTCAATTTATGAGTTACATGACCACTCTTTTTCCCTTCAGATAAAATTAATCAGTCGTATCATGAGTTACTAATAGGTACTCTTCTTCCTTAGATACTTCTGTATAGTTGGTTTTCAAAAGAATTCTTTAGTTTTATGAGTAGTTTTAATATCATAAATTTGCGTTTGCAATTTTCTCTTGTTCATCATTATCCAGATACTGACTTCACCCACTACAAGGCATAAACCTCTCTTTTCCTGTCCTCTTGAAACTGACCCTCACGTGCCACCCTCATCCAGGTTCTACCCGTGATGACAACAATGTCATCAAGCCATCTCTCTGCCGGACGACCAACATACCTTCTACCAGTTCTTGGACGCCAGTCGCTCCCTGCCGTAAGGCAGTACCACCTGTTGTCATCACGTCATGCGATTGTGCCCTGCCTAACTTTTTATTTTGATTTCCATTACTAGAATGGAGACTTGGTTGGTTCTTGTTGTTTGGTGGCTTGACTTCTTGGTCAACAACACTTGTCTAGCTTACCAATTTATTAAAACATCCGTAGATTATAAAAAACATGTTACAAAATAAACGCCAAAGATGAAAAGTTGTCATTGTACTCATTATTATGAACAACTTTCACTATAGGATAAAACAAATCGCAAAAAAAATTAAGTATATTTGCATAACTCGAAAAAATTTACTGAACAGCTGCCGGGGCCATTGAGGCATTTCAGGTTTTGCGTTACAATCTGTTAAATACCCTGTATCCTATCACCCTGAGCTACAATACAGCCAGAATGGCGGCGGATTGTGCAGCTTGAATCTCTGATGTGAAGAACACGACCACTCTGCCAAGAGTTTGATGACGAAGAAGAAGATATTCTAATCTTCAAATCTCACCTGCGAACTCGTCTCTCAGCGACATACCGCAGCCGGTCAGCGTCTCGTCCAAAGACCCTGACCCTGTCAGCTCCCTCCAGCACGCACTCCGGGTACTGAAACAGCACCCTGACGCCGTCACCACAAGGGAACACCGAGCCTCCGTGCACGTTCAGCACGAATTGTTCTGACCAGTCCGCCTGAAGGAAAAAAAAAGAAGTTATGTAAGAGTTTCTTAAGAGAAGAATTAGTTCTCATATTCTTTTAATATAAAAAATATTATCTCGTAAACACTGAGTAACACCTCAGTCTTTGAACTTTCGTCTGATTAATGATAAATGATATTTATTTTGTAAGTAGGTTAAACATAACACTTTTACACGTCAATCCTTTTTGGTAATTTTTAAACTAGATGAGGCCGGTATTTCCTAGCTGACTATCCTGAGAAGAAACACCGAAACAAACTCAGAGGTCAAAGTCTCTTTTAAAGTCCATACAATCATACTGGTCAAATCGTCTGGGTCTACTAACACTTGTGGCAAATATATAATAGTCCATATTAATTTACGCACGTATTTTGAAATAAAATCTCACGAGAAGTTGTTGTCAACAAAATGTATCTGTTTTTCGACTACCATCTGTAATATAGGGTATTTGACAAAAAAAAAATCTAATTAGTCTAACAGAAACATTTACAAAAAATTTTGAACACGTATTTTTCTTCACGTAAACAAAAAATTAAGACGAAAAAGTGCGTTCTAAACTCGTATAACGTCACTTACCAGTACACTTTTTACTGGAAAGTGACGTTACAAGCCCGCACTCCTTATCTTCGATTCGATAATCTAACTGACGGACTAAATAAAATTATATTTTTTTAAACCAGCAACATCCCTATTATTAACTACAACATTTTAAAAATGATTGCTTCTTGCAGAAATAGTGACTAAAAGCAAGACCACTAGGAATACTCATTCTTGAAAGTAAATCGCAGCCAGTTCGTGGGCAGTGGAAGTAAAAAGCATGATTACCTTCCTGCACTCCCTGGCGCAAAGTGGTCTCACGCTAATGGACACCACTTTATTGGTTTATGGCTTGAAAGAAGTTGTCCAACTATCTTTGTATCTGTGGTTTTGGTTTTACAGCGATTATGAACTTTAGATTGGATTTTGAAAAGTCTTAAAACGAGTTCATAGTCTGCAATAGTTATCGTGATAGCTGGTTTTTTTTTTATATCGGCTTAAACCTCTTTTGAATCGTTCCTCTTTTGTCCTTCTATTTCTGTGGGAGCCTTTTCATGCTGAAGCAAATAAATGTATTATCTATCTATCTATTTCTTCAAACTATCATTCCAAAATACCAGTACGAATGTACTGTAAGCGTACCTAAGTTTAAGTCGATAACAGTGTCCTTTATAAAAGCACAAGAATTAAACAAACATTGAAAGTTGAAGGCACATAAACAGCAATTACACAAAGAACTTCATATAATTTATATACCACAATGCCAATAAAATACAACAGTAAACATAAGTTCCACATTCAATTCACAATCTCTTTTAGAAGTTTCAAAAATATTATACAGAGTACAGATAAAATTTTCACCATAAAAAATGTTGTCGACGCACAATAATGGAATACAACACTTAAAACCAGGACCCATTTATTACACATAAACTTTTATGTAGATTGTAACGCCGAAGTTAGTATAACGACCGCTGTAAAACATAATAATTTTCCTTCCACTCATCTTCATAATAATAAAAAAATGAGAAAATAATGAACAATATTATTAAAATGTCGTTTCTCAATTGAGATCTAAAGGAAATCCTCCCGAGTTAATTTAAGCCTGACTTGGTTGGACAAAGACTTTGGAAGTATATTTGAAACTTGAAATAAGAGAGATTTTTGTTGAAAGACTTTGATAGACGATGTTTGCTCGTGTTTGAGATCGATCAAGCGTAGCCTTTGACTTGATATTAATTTGGTTATCTTGATCTTCCTTGACTTTATCAGTGCCAGTGAACTCAGGGAAATTGAACTCAAAATCAATATTGACAGGATTTTATTAATGAGACCTTGGATCAGTTTTTGAAGGCAGTTCAAAAAATAAATTCTTGTACTAAGACTTTGAAGATAAGATAGCGTGTGCTTCTAAGCTGAAAACATTGCGATTAGATCATAAGAAACTACCTTAATTCAGTATAATGTTAATGGATGTATCACCTAATATAATCCCTAAATACCTAGTTTTTTTACTCTTTTCCTTCATTCCACTCTTTGAAATTGACAGTAATAGTTTGTTATTCAATGAAACTAAACAAGGATTTCTTACCGATGGTATGGCGACTCATTTAATTAAAATTCCCTTTAAATATTAGGCTTTTTTTAAGTTTCTAAACCTCGTTCACATAAGAAGCCAAAATTATAAAAGATGACTAGAAAAATTCTCTTTCTTCAATATTTGAAAAGTTGAGCACAATAGAAAAGCTGTTATCAATATCTATCAACGGTCTCCTTTCAGCTTGTTTGGTGCGAATTATGTACGATCTCCATACATCTCCCGTCAGGTGTTCAATAAAATATGAAAGGGGTAGACTGACCACAACGTTATGGGGGAAAATGTGGACAACACCTTTGTAACAATCTGGGAAATATAAACATTTTTTCCCGTTACCGTAGGAATTTCGGGAAATCCCCAAGGAACCTACATGTCAAGTATCAGCTTTCTGTGACTAGTAGTTTCGGCTGTGCGTTGTCTGTCAGTCACTCAGTCAGTCAGTAAAGAAATAATTTTATACATTGGGATTGATAATAGCACAGATGTTTTAAGCAAGGCCTCGGTACCAGTTTAGATTTGAGAAATCTTAATACTTTAATGTTTGTATTCTAACGAATTATGAAATGTGTCACTGCGCAAATAATTAAGTATACCATTTGTCACGCATTTAATACAAATAAATGACTAACTTCAGAACAATTTTTCCCCGCAAAATCTGGTTGTACTAAAGGTCGATCCCAATATTGTTGGGGCAAGATATGAAGGCTGGTTATCTTAAATGGGGCAGAAATGTGTGCACATGTCTGCCGCATGTCCAACGTGCAGTGGGCCCGTAAAAATTGATGCCTTGCAATTGCAAGACTAGGCCGCGGCAGACCACGAAAGAGAGATCAGGACGACTTGGAAATCTTCCTTAAGAATTGGCAAGAAGTGGTATAGAACCCCGGCTCAGTGGAAGAGATGGAGGGAGGCCTTGCTCAGCAGTTAGGCAATTCAAACTAAATATAATTATAATAAGATATGAAGAATATATCATAATATTAAAGCATAAAACATTGGGAGTAAATATTCACAAAGCTCAATATTTGGACAGTCTCTAACCTCCGGGAGCGTGGTGGCTATCCTACTAACCTGTGCCCGTGTAAATATTTATAGAGGTGTTCATTTGAAAAGGCTTTTTTATGAGCGTGGAAGTCAGACGAGGTTCCATTTTGATTGCGTTCAACAAACATTTTTCACAAATAATTAAAAACGTCGAATTTTAAACGAAAATTCTAACCATTGAGCAACACTGACGTTATATTTAATGTTCAGAATTCAGTCGCCAGGGAATATTGGCCTGTTGGTCAAGTGGTTAGTGACCCTGACTGCTAAACCGGAGGTCGTGGTTTCGATTCTTACCCAGGACAAATCTTTGTGTGATGAGCATGATCATTTGTTCTGTGTCTGGGTGTAATTTGTCTAAAATATGTATGTATTTAGAAATATATAAGTATGTTTATCAGTTGTCTGGTTGCCATAGCACAGGCTCTGCCTAGTTTGGGATCGGATGACCGTGTGTGAGTTGTCCCAAGATATTTTATTATTATTATTATATTTGATTTTAGGAGCATTTTTAATCACGTTAAAGGTTGTAATAACAGACACAAGTGGCAATACGAATCACTTTAAGATGCGGTTAACAGGTATTGAAAAAAAAACGTGTGCGTCCCGGGCCGCCCGACAGAACTGATAACTTAAACTAATCTAAGTTGAACTATTTAATATGGGAAGCGTCGGTCCGAAATGCGACTAGCGCTGTGGGTTAGAGTGAGAGATGAAGAGCCTGCCTATCGCTGCCGTATGCGTGAGAGAAAGGGAAGCCAGACAAACTGGCGCCATAACGCGTTACGTTACGAAGTGGTTTACCCTCCCATAAAAAGTTATCAGTTCAATAACGTAATTTTTTTCTTAATAAAAAGGTCAGTGTGTGGACTTCCATATCAGCGTAGAGCTGCGAAATAAATAAAAAAATATACCACAGCGCTGATTCTGATAGAGCACTGTATCCATGCCACGATGATCGTACCTTCTTCCAAGTAAAACATAATTTAAAAAAATATGTATTTCTTTACTAACTTTAATAAAAGCGGTGGCCAGATCCTGGGGGCCAGCTGCCGCAGCTGGTCTTAGTGTGAGTGCATAGTCTCCTGCCTGGCCGAAGAGTTCACAGCGCAGCGTCATTGTACGTCGACCTGGGAAGCCGTGCATCTAGAAAAACATCATCAGAAATTAGACCATAAGACATTTAAAACTAGTTTAAAATCGGTACGTTACTTATACGATGCAAAATAAAGAATTATTATATTCATGTCCTTTGTTATTTGTATTATTAAGAGCATTTTACTCCTTATTACATACAAACTGACAAACCTATTCTTGGAAGTCTATGAACCAGATATGAAACCAAACACGTATGCGCAAGACACCTGAAATTTGATTGAGAATTTTGTTGAAAATGAGTTTAGAGGGAGAGGTTTTTCGCTTTTTCAAGAGGACTTAAAATAGTTCTTTTTATTCATTCATTAGCAAAATGTTCATTTCTAAGAGAAAACACTCATCATGATTAGAAATTCTCAATCACGCTATTGTAAATCATTTGTTTGGGAAAATAAAACTTAACTCAGCTTCGTTAAAAGAGAACCATTATGTCAACGTTTTAGAAAATTCACGTTAAAGGTTTTCATTTCAAGAGATAGGAACAAAATTGTATTTTTAGCAACAGTCTATGCTCTCGTAAAAGCTGCTTTTAGCGTCGCTTTTACCTGGAAGCCGACACCGTTAGCTAATATTTCAGCGCGAGACAACGGCCAAAAGAGCTAAAAACTAAACCTCACCTGTTCAGAGTATAAAACATGAGCGTGTGAGCTGGTGTTCTTCCCATCACACAGCACCGCTCCACCGCTCGAATGGCCACAGTATAGCAACTCCAGCCAAAAGTCTGCACTAGACTCTATAGGAGTACACACAACCCTCGGGAACTCTAGTATAGCCATCACCTGTCTCTCAGGGTACGTCTGTATCTGTTCTGGAGTAACGTCCAGATTCGCCGTCGGCCACAACACGTCGAATTTCCAAGACTTGACCACACTGTCACCAGTCTCCATTAGACTCCCTTCACTAACGTCTCTCTTAACTTTGTTACTATCAAAATCACGTTTGACATCTGTTGCATTATCGTAATCTGGTAAGAAAGGATCCTTATCAGAGATAAGTTCTAGGTAGTAAGTGCCTCCTCTGGAGAAGTATCCACATGGTAGGGTCATGCGGTTTTCAGCATCGAGTGCTAGAGGCATGGTGGCAAGGAGAGCTCGTCCATCGTCGTCTTCTCGGGCGATGCGGACTTTGAGGCCGCCTCCGGAGGTACCGTGGACTCGGATGTGGACGTCCCCACCCAAGGCCACGAGCGTTGATGGTATCTCCACCCATACTTGGTTGAGGTCGACGCGGTCTTCACTCACGTACGGATTGACGAAACTGGCGCCGCCTGGGGACAAAATTGAACAATTGTTACAGGACAAGTCATCTTACTTTCCATTATCCTATGGTACTTTGTGGTCGGTGCAACACGTGTTTTTCAACGGTTCTGAGGCCCTACAATGAAGTCTTAAAACGATCATGATTCCGCTCTAAGAGGGAGACGGAGCTATACATATATAGTGAATAGCACTATCCCGTTTGCATCATCGAAATTGGATGGCATTGGCACGTCATTATAGGGATGCTGTTCTCCCAACCGTCACACTATCATTGACTCCCTCTTCATTCATATCACTCCTCACACAATCCACCCGTCTTCAAAGACAAGTTATATAGAACTACTATGTTTATAAAACAGTGTGTTCTCAAATAAGGACAAAAATACATTTGGCTTCCAGTAAAACAACTGAGCTGTGGACCCCTGTAATCCAAGACAGCACAAAAACTCCTAAAAAAACCGTTGTCCCGGCTTTGCTTTGTTAGCTACCTGCTCCCAATCTAGTGTTAAGCCAACTTGAACCGAAAGCACTTTACGTTACTGCAGTAGAGACAACCGGACAACCATGGGAGTAAAGCTAGATAAAAACCAATTATTTCAGGTGTACTAATTGGAAATGCAAAGGACTTTAAAACACTGGTACTTTTCAGATAAAGTTAAGTCGATTTTAAAGTTAGTGTTTATTATACTTAGTTTTGCTAATGTTATAATAACACTAGCTTTTGCCTGCGACTTCGTTCGCGTATATACCGTTTTTTGAATTCCCTTATAGCCTTTCTAATTAATGTGGCTATCATATACAAAAAGAATTTTCAAATCCGACTGGTAGTTCCAGAGACCGCGTTCAAACATACAAACTCTTCAGCTTTATTATTTTAGTATTGTTATCTTTACTAATATTATATAGCTAAAAGATAAATATAATGATAGCCACATTCATGAGGAAGGTTATAGGCTGTACGGGAACGGGAAATTCCTACGGGAACGTCTTATAAGATTATGTAACAGGGTTATTTTTCAACAAGCCAAATTTTATTAGGCATCAGGAGGTATCAACCAAAGTTTCGCCTTTCCCTACATTTTGCCGAGTTATGCGAGCAGTGTTGTACTGAAAAGTTGATTTTTATTTTATTTTTTTAGAGATTCAATTTTTGCGTAAACGTGTATTTGCAGTTAAAAACACGTTTCAGTACCTACAACAGGTGTAAAATATTCCTAAAAATAAACCCGGTTTACACAACTAATTCTACTATCTACTGCATTTTAATCCAGGGAATGAAGAAAATTAAAAGCGAATGCGAGCGCCATATTTAAAACTGAAGTATTCATCTCTAAATAATTTGAGCTACGTCATCGTCGAGCGAGTGAGCTCAAGAGAATTTGTAAGAAAAATATTTTCATGAAACGTTTTTCCTTGAAAGAAAACATCCCGTTATTCCTTGAATACTGTTAACGAAAATCTGAGTATTAAATTTTAAATAGTGTAATTTGTAATAGCTTGGAGTTCGTGACAATAAAACAGCCGATTCAAAAAATAATTAGAATATCACTAATTACAACTTTAAACTCACTAATTATAAAACACAACTTCACTACTGATAACTTTAATTGCACTTGAAGATCGCTTCCGAAGTATTCGCTTGTATCGCAAATCCAATACTGACTCGGTCGCGGGCTATGCGGTCCTTATATAGGTCAGTTAATTCCAGAACCTTCTACTGTCGAAACATCTAGAAAGTTCACCTAAATACCGGTCCCGACTGACCGGATATCGAGAACCCTAGAATGTTCTAGCATAGAAAATACTAGAGGGTACTTGACTCTACTACTTCTATTAATCGATACTAAATGGCGCTAGTAGTAACGTTTGTCGTTATGTACCCGGCATTAATTCTGGCGCGTAACAATAGGATTGAAAGTTTCAATACACATCTTTATGTTTTATTTTTTGTTTTTTATGACCAAGTGATTAAAGTCAGATAAAATGTCATAAAAGTGTGCTTCACCGTAATGATTTATTCTGAGTGCATGTGAGGTGCTTTTAGGCTTATTTAAATTTTTACGTCATTGGTTTGAACGTTTATTTCTGTGGGGAATTTTAATAGTATTCAATAAATAGCCGCTAATGGGTTTTCAGTTAAATCCAAATTATTGTTGGATAATATAATATATGAGAATAAAGAGAGGGATTAAAAATGAATGGATGTAATACGAGGCTTCACCACTTATTTTAAATTAATAATAAAACAATATTAGTTGAAAAAGGGAAGGTCGAAAAAAAACTGGCCAAGTGCGGGTCGGACTCGCGTGCAAAGGGTTCTGAACCAATTTCATTTTTGTAACATGTTATTTTAACACCATAGACTTCGGTTTTCCTGTAATCTATGGCTTACTATTATCTGCATTTTTTTCCAAATTTTAGACACAGTAGTTAGGGGGGAGAATAGTCATTTTTCGTTTCATTTCTTGAACAACTAAAATTATGAAAAAAATATATAACTAAAACCCTCACAATAAGCCCTTTTATTTTGATATATCATACGGAACAGTTTATTTTTTTTTTTTTCCCCAAAAGTGACCCCGTACTCAAAATACATTTATTTGCGTAACGCGTCCGTGTTTGGATCACAGAATTTCAGCAGAATCGGTCCAGTAGATTCGGAGAAAATTGGCTGTAACAGACGGACAGACAGACACCCGAATGATCCTATAAGGGTTCCGTTTTTTACGAATTTTCGGAACCCTAAAAAGTGACTAATATTCCTCCAGACAAGGAAAACCTTAAGGCACTTAATACACAAGAAAGAAATATCTACTTACACAGTATGAATTTTCCAAGTGGGCGTGGTTGCCAAATCCGAAACTATTTGGAATACCGAAAAACACTACAAAGGAGTCTCGGCCCATCATCATCATCATCATCATATCAGCCGAAAGACGTCCACTGCTGGACATAGGCCTCACCCAAGTGTCGCCACAACAACCGGTCCTGTGCGTCTCGCATCCATCGGCTACCCGCGATCCTCACCAGGTCATCGGTCCACCTTGACCTTCCAACAATCGGCCCGATTATGATGAAAACCAAAACTGCTTCATTGGATTTTGAAAATCAATATTACTAACCAGGAATAGTACTACAGAAATAAGCACACACGATATTATCACACCATCACCTTGCTAATCACCGATGGTGATGCTTTTTTGCAATTCCTCATAGTTTCGGATTTCACCATTCACGGCCACTTGAAAAATATTTGTAAATGGATTTTACTTATGTATGATTGTATGAAAATGTTCCCAACAAAAACGTTTAAAATATTCAAAATGCATGAAGCGTGATACATCGTACATCAAAATTTACATAAATTTCGCCATTAAATGCAAATGTGGGGTTAACGCGGTGTGCCCGTGAAAGGAGCTTTACCTCGTATTATGTTGGCAACAACTCTAATTACAGCCCTTTGCGTAAACGAATAACATTCATAATGAACTTGAGTGTGTTTACTCGGGAAATAAACTTAGACATAGAGAATGGACTGAACAGTGAACATCTGCCTAACCTTCTCCTTACTGTATTGGGGTCGGCTTCCAGTCAACCGGGTCAAGTCGGACCGGAGGAAAAATAACAGTATTTTACGTGAAGCAACAGCCTATATGACCTTCACAACCCAGTAATGAAGTACCATTACTGGGTTGTGGAGGCTCGGCAAGATTAGATTTTCTGGCTTCTGACCATCTCTAGTGACTGGCAAAGAATAGACTTGACCTTGGCTTGCCTTCACAAAATTGACCACTCTATCTCTTTAAAAACCTGTCTCTTTTCACTTTTTCTATACCTATGTGTTCAATAATGGAATACTTTTATGCCCAATCAATACAAAAGAAAAACAAAATTACAGGTAAATTAATCGCTTTATCTCTTTCACATTTCTCTGCTTATTTATGTTTTTGCAAAAACGCTCACTTAATTCTCTATGGCTATGTTAGTAAACAATTCTTTTACGATTGCGAATTAAATTTTTCTCGGAACGGACTGACAATGCGGCGATGTTGTAAATCTTTTTAAATGGGCGAGCTGCTCTAAATTAAACGTAATTGTGTATTACGACTTCACGCTAGTCGAGCAAGAAAACGGTGTGAAAAGTAGTAGTGCTTGCAAATAGAGAGGGTTAGAAGAAAGTTACGTTTTTGTGCTTTGAAATTATTGAACCATCAAAAAATAATTGTAACGTTGTTTTTTCGCGCGATGGCGCGAGACTGATGAGTTGATGACTGATGAGACCCCATTGAGTGATTTTTTCTATTCCTCAAAGTTGCGGTTTTGGCTCACTTGAAAAATTCACCCTTTTAAGGGTGTAGCAATTTTGTCTAAACCACGAAGGGTTTTTAATACAATTTTTACTAATAAAATAACAAGGACAATGAATGAGGAAGCACGGGTGCAAATGGTATCAACAACCATTTGCACCCATGCCAAGCTGGGGCAGGTATCCTGGTAACCATTTAGTTAAAAATAAATAATAAATCTAAAGTTACATAAATCTTCCCAAAAATATTATAATTTATTAGATGCTTATCTAATTTCACGTTCAAAAGCACTTAGGTACTTAATTATGGGACTTATTAAAAAATCAATCATTCCAAAATTAATATTTTTAAACTACATACCTGTTACATCTTATCGCAACCCTAAAACACCGGTAAACCAAAATCACCTTCCATTCTTACGAGCTCTCGACAACAAAGTTACCTACCCGCATTATTCAGAAGGTATTTCCCTAGGGGAGGTGTGCCCTGTACCCAATATGTAGCAGGCTTCTGATTAATCTTGACACGACATCGTTGATAGTCTGTAACAAGCCTGTAGGTAGATACTCGTAGATATTGTTGAGACGAAACTGGAATTGTGGGTTGTGTAATCTAAAGCCCATCATAAAGAGGATAGAGAAAGTTTACACAGTTAAATATATCCTGTCAGGTTAATCACCTTTTGACAGATGGAAAAGTGATTGCAGCAACGTAACATTTTTTGATTATCGATTCTATTATGGAGACTTCTTTGGTACTTAGTATCGATTTCGGGTATTTGCTGTCAAATAATTATGGTGTTTTTGTGTGTGGGTAGAACTTAAGCTTTCGCTGTCCGCATTTCGGACATCATAAAATGCCGAAGGGAAATAAATGCATGTCATCAGGCGAAAATTCCATGACGGATGACGACGAATAATGATTACTTAATAATTATTATCTATGTCTACTTCCACCCACTGTGAAAACACGAATACTTCAGGGGGAAATTCAAATTTTCGTGTGTTTTTTGCAATTTGCAGGACGTCATTGACAGGATGTTACTTGATCAAAAATGCCTTTGAATTAAACAGACTGGATGTTGGCACACTCTTAGTCAATTCAATTCTAAGGTCGCAAAGTGTTTGTTTGAATTAATTAATGGCATCGAAGTAAATTTTATATTTAGGTATATTTTTTTGGTAAAAGCTATTGGCAGTCAGATGTGGTTGGGGTATAATGGGACTGGTATGCACAATGTGTAAAAGTCCTTATAATAAATCAATAAGAAAAAAAAAATGATCTACGACAATAACAATACCATCATCATCTTAGATTTGATGCATATTAACTAGATTTCGGAAATCTAACTAATATACATCAAATCCTCTAACTATACTTAGTCTAGTTATTGTCGTATATATGTATAATAGCTAAACTATTGTACCCCTTTTTACGAAAATTACGCGGACGGAGGAGTATAAAATTTGGCAATCATAAAATTGATCGTGAGAAGGAGTGCAGAAAGCTAATATTTTTTAAAACTAAATGCTTAAAAAGTAAATTAAATTAACAAAAAAATACGATCGAATCTTGACTACTGGGCGACCACTAGTTTCTTTTACTGGGCGTTTTATGTAATCTGGAACAGTAAAGTTCTTATGCAGCTATCAAAAAGTGAAAAAACCTGGCTGGGGATAATCCTTAGGCGTCGTCCTAACTGGCTAACGATAGTACGAGTTAACGATGCGATTTCGCGATGAAAATTATTGTGAAAATGATCCACTGTTCGCGCGACGATTCAATTAGGACACTCTAAAGAAATGTGTGTTTTTAATCTCGTCGTGCGATGAAATAGCATCGTTAAGTCGTACCTACGATCCTAAGCCAAATAGGACGACACCTAAAAATCTTGTTATCTTTAGAATTGAGGTTTGACACGACGTTACAAATTCCATCAATTCAGAAACCTAATATTTAAGAAGTAAGAAAGCTTCGGAAATCTCTCTAGGATCTTATTATATTCCAAAATATCTTTCTTTTTTGCTTTTCTGAATTTTCATAATCGGATGAGTTCTTCTAGAGAAAACCTCTTCACAATAACATTTTTTTCTTTTTTTCTTATTCGTTTAGATACCAAACTACCATCAGTTTCCGGGAATGTTGATTATTTATATATTTTATTTAGAACACGGAGGACTTACAGCTAATATAATATTACCTACAGTTCTCACGTAACCTATCGCGGAATGCGATTACCTACGCCGCCAATTGTATATTTTTAAGTTTCAAGTTTTCTTTAGTTTTTATGTTTTGGTGTACAATAAATTACACATATACTAGTGGTCCCGACAGACGTTGTCCTGTTCGAACGTTTGCTTTGTGTCTGAGAAAAATTATAGAAATCGATTGCAGCGCCACCTACCGTGTCCAATTGTGAATCTAAACCATTCTCGAATCGCCTCAAACACACACAAAAAAAATTAATCAACATCGGTCCAGCCGTTTAGGAGGAGTTCAGTGACATACACACGTACCCAAGAAATATAGATATATATTACGATAAATAAATAAACCTAATTTGATGGAGCTATATTTATAACAGGTTTTTTAGATACAGTTGACTTGCTTGATAAATTTATACACTAAACCTTAAAAAACATCGTCAAAGCTGTAAACTGCAAGGATAAGAAAACCTCGACTTAGCTGAGAAAATGAGAATTCTTAACATTTCCAGAATGCGAGCCATAATTGATGTCTTCAGCTTCTTCAACTACCACTCTACATAGAACCTTTGCTATTTAGATGTGCCTTTACAAAATGTATGAAACATTACAAATTAAGGTTGAAAGTGAGGGATCAAACTATAATGGATAACCCAGCTATGTTTAGAATAAATCAGATGTTTTACTTTGTATTTATTTTCAAGTAAAATAAACTTGCTGTTAAGGAAAAGGGACGGTTCATGGAAGGTATTTATTTACCGTTAAAGACTTTATAATGTTTGAACTATTTATAGTTAAGTCAGTCAGCATTTTCTTATCTATATATATAAAAAAAAGTCGTGTTACACTATTTATAACTCAAGAATGTTTTATTACAAAACGTAACAAACAGAAAAACGAAATATTTTCGACTAGACTGATATTAAGTCATCAACGTTCTCATTATCGTTCATTTTTTAAAAATGGTATAACAAAACGCAACTGACACGGAATAACAAAACGCAATTGACAGCTAAACGTAATGTTATCTATGGTTAAGTATGATTGAAAATTTGATTTTATTCAGGACTCATTTCATACGAGCTACGCTGTACATTGAACTTTGTGCCAGTTTGTACGTCAAACTCAAGAATGCACATATTGTTTAGCTGTGCATTTAAGTGGAACAAGGAGCTCGTGGCTAAAGAATAATAGAGCACGGGTCGATCAAGGAAAAGCAGCTCTTGCCAAGGTTGGTGTGTGGATGGGTGACCATCTTAACATTCCGAGTTTCCTCCATGCCTCGGAAAGCATGTTAAGCTGTTGGTCCCGGCTGTCATTCGCAGATCTTTGGCAGTCGTTACGGAGTGTCAGAAGCCAGTAAATCTGACTCTAGTCGGGCCCAGAACTGCCGTGTTACCCAGTTAATGGGTTGTATAGTTGGGATAAGACTAGGCAGATGAACAATAAGTGGAACAATTATGTAATTATATTTAGTAGCAATAAATCCGTCAAGGGAATCGCTCGTCTACTCATTTTACATAACATAACATACCTTAAGAGGTTTACATAACAAGAAAATAACATTTTCATTGTTGGGCATTACAACCCCAACACTCATAGATACTCAAACTCACTACACAAATATTTAAGAACAACCCTCAACAATTTGTTTTTTTCAGAACTACAATCACTATTTTTTATCTTTGATCAATGAATGCCATTTTACCAACAAACCTTAAAATAAAGTTCGAAAATATATACAAGCCTCGTTGCTAAATAAGAACAGCCGTACAGGAAGACTACGACTTGACTTGACGACTAGACGACTTGTCTAGGTCGATCCATAGATGGGTGACCATTAATTACATACTGAGGATTCTTCTGTGCCACGTTAAGCCGTTGGACCCGGCTGTCATTTGAAGATCTCTGACAGTCGTTATGGATAGGCAGGCCAGGAAATCTGACACCAGTATTGAGTAAGAGGCCAAGGGGTATCGAGAAAGGGTGCTACCACACCAATCGATCGATTGTAGAATTGATTAGTCGACGTCGATCAATGGCTTCTACTTCTACACCACGTCGATCGATGCCATCGATTGAGATGATTGATTGAGAGTCTCACACGTAATACATTATGTCGCATCGAGGGTGGCCGAGGTGCGAAGCATTGGGCCTTCTTCACGATGCGACATAATTTTAGATGAAGTGGGCACTGTGTGAGAGTTTCACTCGAGTGAAATACGATTTTAATTTTAACTGACTTTATTTAAAGTAACGATTATTATTAAAACAGAGCAAAATCAAAACAAACACGTGCGTTGGTACTGAGCGTCTGCCAAGACTGTCCGAACTAGAGTGAGCTAACATAACGCTCGGTCTCGTCGGTCTTCGCTGCATCCCCTCTACCGACGATCGTGTCCAAGCGGTAGGGCGCGCTTGCGTTTCCGATCACATGATGTTTAGTTGTGAATTGAATTGATAGATGGCGATGTACGTTGTACGGTAGCGACATCTATCGACGACACATATGTATGTGTATATCTTTTGTCCACTTCTTTTGCGAGAAAATAGTCGATAGCCAATCGCTTCCTCGTCGGCGATGGGGCAAGTGCCTTAGGCACTAGTAACGAGCTTACCAAACCTTTCTATCAACAAACACCGCCTCCGACTATAATCTCTCCATATAACAAATGATATCAAACCCGACTATTAGAGGGGGCGGGACAGACACATTAATTTGTGTCGACAACCACAGCCTGGCACTATCGGGGATCACCCGATATCATTGTAGGTTACTGGTTTCTGAGTATTGGGAGAATAGATTTGTGTAAGTTGTGTTTTTTTGGTCTGAAAGACTTAGGGTGCAAAATACAGGCTGTTCCAAAAGTGCATGATCATATTTAAGGATGATGTTGGATAGCTGATATTCATTAAACAAAAAATTGCAAAAAAAGTGACTTTTTTTTAAATCGATCACTGGAAACGAACAAAAAGTTCCGAACAAATTACTTTTCAAGCAGTTTGTTATTGTTGGTGGCATTTACTTTAGTATAATCACAAATTTAATGTCACCAAGGCGGTGTTTTTGGTTAATTCTTCGTATTCTAACACCGAATTTTTTAGTTTCAGGTTTCCTTTATGTATTTTTAATTTTGTATCCAAGAGAGTATGTACATGGTGGAGACGACGATACGACAATAAATCAAAACACTGGCAATACTAGTTCATCCGAATATGTTGTCTTTTGTCACAGATTTGATGTCACTAACTGCAACAGACTGCTTGGAATATTTCGTCAGAATAGTAGTCACTATCTATGACTAGTTTTGGTTCTTTGACGTTTTGTGCAATTGGGAAGTTTATTTTTAATTTCGGTGACCGGATTTGTAATAGTTTCTAAATATTGATATGAACCAGTATTGCCAGTGTTTTCATTGATTGTTATATTGATGTCTCCACATTGTATAAATATAAATAAATATACACTCGACGCAAATATATTTGTTTAAAAATGTCAATAAAGGAAGGACTTTTTTTGATATTTTTGAACAATTATTATTGTTTTACTGGCGTTTGCCTTTCCTCCAGGTTAAGAAAACAAATAAAAAACTCAATCAATTACCCTATTAAGATAACCTAATAATAGACACCTTTTTTTAAGGATGGGAAATCATCAAATGACTTCTTCCGCTCTGGGTGGAGCGGAAAGGCGTGTCAGACTCTTACTGACTACAACCCATCCGTGTTCCTTCTAAAGCCCTTTGCGTTCCAGGGCCGCGGTGACTCTTTCGAACAAATTCCACAACTCTGGACAGACACTTGCAACGGCCTGTTTTCGTTTAATAAACGGAACACGTAAGTTTTCAGGTTTCCTTTGAATATAAACGGGTTGGGCTCTTATTACCAATTCCTGTACGTGGTTCAAATACATATAGATATTATTCGAAATTTTGGCAATGGTTTTGCTTAAACAATATCGTGATTAGGATTAAGGAATCGCTGAAATTAAAAGTTAAAAACTTATTAAAATCTTCGTCGTTTTTAGTGTAACTGTCAAAAGTTGACTGAATGAGAACTAAAATAAATCTCTAACTTTAACTGAATTAATATAAAATTTAGCAAAATTTTAGCCAAATAAAATGTAAAATGTTTAAAATAAGTTATAACTATCAGCTAGTACTGTATGGTGTCGAACGTAAAAGAATAGCACCATCCCATCACTTCCCGTGGGTGTCTTAAGAGGCGACTAAGGGACTCACCAGAGAATGGGCAGCAGCATTCTCCATGCATAGCAACAGCTATACTACGATCGCCAACCCGCCTGCCAAGCGTGGCGATTACAAACGTCGCCCCCCCCCCCTCTTGGGAAACGCCTATGTCCATCAGTGGACGTCTTTCGGCTGATATGATGATGATGATGACAACTCTCAGCAAAGTTAAACTGGTATTTTCATTATCAGCTGTCTACTTTTTTTCTTTTCCTGTTCCACTGTACTGTAAGTACCAAAACTGTTTACTTCAGGATATGAGAGTCGTACTTGATTACTATAAGAAAAAATAATATCAGAGAATCCAGAAATGTATATTCAAAAGCATGCATTTTTTCGAATGTGTAATCGCCAAATGACTTTTCCGCTCTGGGTGGAGCATGTCAGACTCTTACTGACTAAAACCCATCCGTGTTTGCCCTTTGCGTTCCAGGGCCGCAGTGACTCATTCGAACAAATTCCGCAACCCTGGCAATTCCGCAATGCCTAACGCATTAAATTCGTCTTTTTAGAGTGTGTTCTTACTAGTAAATAACGTTTTAAATTAAGAATATGTTAGCAGGCTATACACAAAAACCTCAAACCTTTAAGGGACTTGATATACAAAGCAGACAGGGCTTTTTTTTTTTTTTGTGAGTGGCTTCTCGCAGTTCAACCTATAAGGTTGTCGACTGCTTAACCGGGCTTGCCTGTGGTGGCCTTAATATAATATTAAAGCCTCCAGCCAGGGCTTATAAAAAACTTACAAACTAAGCGACTACACGCTAAGGGCACCCCCTGTGGGGTACGGGCCTCGGCATAGGGCGTCGCTGGGGAGAGGACAGCTAGGGACGGGCTGGATCGAACTGGAGCAGACAGGGCGCTGTGACGAAAATGTATGACGTCTGTCCGCGCGCCCGCGACGCTTAGTATAGTACGTTCCCCTGACGCCATACATTTTATCTTGTCAGCGCCCTGTCAGCTTTGTATATCTAGTCCCTAAGGCTACCACCGATAGTAGCAACGCGTCAGTGAGACTTTGCGCACTACGACTACGCAACTCTGCTGGCATTCGATGCCAATTGGTGTATGTAAGTTTTGAAAAGTTTGGCATACTCTCGAGTCCTCTTCAAAAACATTTAGCATCACCCTTGTGGTGCCTCTAGTATTGGGGCGGTGAACACCAAATGTTACTACTCCACGACTAAATTTATAGAGGAAAAAGACTGACATCCGGATTGTATTGGATAGTATAGATCATAATTATAATTAAACTGTATTATTGTATTGCACTTAGTTGAGTTAAAAATACTGTTTGGTAATTCAAATCAAATATGATTATGATTTTGATTGATAAATCTTGATATGTGGTAGGTACTCGTAAAATAAATAATTGAATTTTGTCTATTTTAACTGTTTCCGAATAAATTGATCGTAATTAGACATTTTATTGATTGTATCCAAATAACATGATTGTATTTTGACATTCTTAACTGGATTTGACCAGTTTAATTTTATGTAGTTTAATTTTGTATGCCCACTTGGCCAGTATGTATGGCTCAATTGTAACATTTTACCTTATTGTAAATTATACCTACATTCTAGCAAATATCGAATTTGATTTGAATTGATTTGAACACTGACCATCAGATGAGTCACCTGTTTGTTCGTGACGCCATTAACTATAGTAGGCGCCAGATAATCGTGGAATAACGGTCATTGACCCACCTACAATTATTGACATTTTTAATTTGAAAAACGGAATTAATGACACAAAGCTGTCCCGAATCATCATCTCTCGTGATCCTTAACATTGTCTAATAATGAAAAACGATTCATATTTAATTGTTCAGGTACCTATGAACAGTTATTAGGGAAAGGTCAATATACTTTATTCCACATTTATCTGGCGCCTACTATAACATACCTGCTATGATGATGAGCCGCAGCAGTGCGGCGAGCGGCACGCGGCGCATGCTGCGTCACCGCGCCATCAAACCATCGTCGTACGCGCCGCCTCGTCTGAAACAACCATAAACAAAACATGATTTATTGTTACAACTAACTAAAGCTAACTTTTCCCGGGGTAACAAGTATTCCAGGCTATATTCTAGCTCTATATTCTAGTTCCGTGCGAACTTTCGCACTTTTACTTTTACAATAGTAGTGAGTCTTACACTTTCGAGGAAACCCTAATACGTAATCTGTAAACCATTATGTTTCGATGAAACAAAAAACAACAGAATATTCACGAGAATTCAGATACAGAACAAATTATCGATACCAAAAGTATCAATTGACGTAAGGGATATTTACCCAAAATACCAAATTGCCCCTACGACAATTAACGTAAGGTTCATTTACGCAAAATTCCAAAATGTCCTTACGACAATTGATATTTCTGGTATCGATATGATAGCCTACGAATAGATGGAGCTTATGGATGGCCTACGAATCTTGAGCTCAACTGAATCAAGATCTCACTAAGTTCAATAATTAAACCTCGTCGACCATCGTCATCATCGCTATTAAGCATATAACAGTTCCACCAATCAATGTTAAAATAAAAACCAGTGAGCATTTACAAAACTGGAATCTAGAGTTGGGCACAAGCATTGAAAACAAACGGTGTCAAACAACACGAGTTAAAAACTATCACAAGCTCAAACTAAAACACAATCCGGCTGTGGTTTAAAAAACTGAAAATATTTCAGTTTTCATCCAACTTGCCACTCCGAGGTGACTGAACTTTATTTGAAAAATCCTCGTAACTCCACAGCCTTCAATGTTCCGAGGAAAAAAATAAAAAAAGAAGTGTCTTTAAGCAACGGTTCCGCTTGATATTGTGTTCTTTATTTCGAAACTCGGAATGAATCAAGTTTGTAAAAACTTTTTCAGGAAGTACTATTTTCTTTCATAAAAAGTCGTCATTTTTCTTTTTGCAAATAAGCAGGCTTATTTTTTTGAGTAACGACTTCTGGGCCTAGGTAAAGTCACCTTTGCTTTCTATATCAAAGTGCCTGTCGCATTCATTCGCGTCACAATCGACATTCCAATCTACATAAATAAGAGTAATATTGAAGGAAGTTATTTATTTATTATAAGCACACCAACAGCACTGTTACTTATAATTCAAATAAAGATTACATTCAAAATCGGCATTTCAGTAACCATGCAAATAAAAGGTATGCATGACATTGAACATAATGAATATTAGAGACCTTAAATCAAATTAAACTATAAAATCAAATCTTACATCGACAAAACAATAAATCATAAGAACATCAAATTAATTAAAAAATAACGGTTTTTATTTTGATATGGTTTTGCTATCTCCATATTGTGCCATATTCCATCAAAATCGGTAGTTATGGAAACCATACCTGGTCACAATATATATTTACACAAAGAGAATACCTAATGAGCTTAATTAAAGCATATATTTCAATAATGTGGGTAGAAGCTATAATAAGATTAGCTGTTTTATCTCCATACTAAAACCAGTAATTAACCTAATGTAGATAATACCTTATCGTAAAACACTGGAAGGTCACTATGTAAAACGGATCGAAAGCCTGTTGAACCATTAAATCTACCCGCCTCTACCAAAACTCCCTATATTAAGTCTAATTAGTTGCAGGTCAATAGTAACTTATTGCTTCAGTCTACAACTTGGCAGTGTTTTGGCTGGCTTATTTATTTCAGAAAGTAAATATTCTAAAAGAAAACTAAATCATCAAGAGTTATTTTTGTAACAATCAAAGCAAGCCAACAAAACCTCCGCCCTTCGTCACTTATTAAACTTCAGTAGAAACTTCTATTGTTTGTCTGGTTCTAAGAACGTTACCGAGTTCCAATATAATTATTTTATTTTAATCGTGTTCTTCCATTTCAGGAGTGTTCAAAAACACCTAGTGAAAAATAAAAATATGAGATTAACAACGGTCCAAATTCAGTTCCCTGCGGTACCCCAAAACCATCTTCACCGTACAATTTTCCGATGTAACAACCGAACACCGCCTCTTTCAAAGCATCGCGTCACTTTGATTATTCAAGTCAGTCATCCTACTGTTTGACAAAGGCATTCCCATTGATTCCCTATTAATTCACAAAAGGGGAAACTTTCTGATCAGAACATAAAAGATGGAGCTTCATGATTTTTCTGCCTTTGTACAAGCTACGGCTGGTGGAACACAATCAGTGTAATTCGGGGTCATTGTTGCGTGAAGTATGGGACTGTATGATTCTGTATAGCAGGAGTTTGTACACGTATTTGCATAATCAACGTGATTTCTATACGTGATGAGGGACGATTTGAATGCGTGTCATATATTACGATTTTTAACACATTCTTCCTTATCGGATTAGATATTGACACATTCATCTTTTATAGCTTCGGTGTACGTGTCAATGACATGAAGATATAGATTGTACTTACATTTCTTTCATATCAGTTCTCCAACTCCCTTGGAAATGGAGTTTGGACGCGACATAGATAAGCCATCATTTCCCATAGGTGTTGTAAGCAGGAAATAAAATTTAATTTTAAGTCCGGAAAGGAGTTGAATCTGACTTTTCTTTTGGGAATATGTCTTTTACTGCTCATGTTGTAAAATATAAATGGTGTGTAGTTGACTGCCTGAATGTTATACACAAAGATCTACAAAAGTTTAAATCTGTTGGGCTATTCTGTGAAATTAAATCTGCGGATAGCTGTATATCTGCTACTATGTTTAAGTCACATTTAATAAGCGGAAGCCTATTGCTATCAACGAGGCATATACCTATCTAGACGCCGGGCCGCTACCGAGAAATTTTGTAAAACCCAATAACACTTTGCTCCATCCGTGCATCGGACCCAGGCCCTCATGCTCACCCTCATGTCACTACACTTATGGAGGCAATTAAAACATAGCATCGTTCTAGAATCTGAATAACAGATAAGAATAAATTAAACAAATCCACCAACGCAGTAACAGCTAATACATCTTCCCATGAACCTTTACGATGCGCCATAACTAGTTATTACTTGATATTATTAAAACCATGTATTACAACACTAAAGTCACGTACACAGTTGTCACGTCTCGCATTTATGTTCCGGTATAGAGCGGCACTCACCGGTTCTAACCGGAATTTTCCGGAAAATAAACGCTTCACAGCTATGAGAGCCCGTCTTACGTTTAACACTGCAGGAATTTCGTGAACGCATAACGAGCAATTTAAATTAAGCAAGTAAATTTCACTGTTAATAATAGTTTTAATAAGACTCCGTGATAAAATTGAGGATTTCCTTAGGCGGCGTTCATTAAAAAATTCAATGACCGAGCTCTTCGCGTCGACGAGAAAAAATAAAGTTGAATTTATGTTCGTGCTAGTGATGGGACGGAACAGATGATGCGGAACTGTGTCGATGTTTTGGTTCTTTATTGATGTCCGTATTATCATTATGTTACCAGCAGTATTGTCTTCTAATCCTAAATAATATTATCAGTGTGAAACTGAGTTTGAATGTTTGCTTGTTACGTTTTCACGCCTGAATCGCCGAACCGATTTTCATGGACTTTGGTTCAGGGATAAATGGGACCCTGGAAACGGTTATGGGCTACTTTAACGTGAGTGAAGCCGCGAGCAAAGGTTGTAACGAATAAATTAGTTAAGTTAGTAAATAAGTAAATAGCGGACGGTTTCTTGTTTACTTTTTGTGTCAATATCAGGCTGTATTGAGAGAAATAACGAAGCAGTATCCCAAAAAAGGTAACAATCATCAAAAAATTATAGTAACAGTCGTTCACAAAACCGAAACATCTCTCCACTCACCAAAAACCTTACCTCTTTACGTCATTCTCTAAACAATAAAAATAAAACAAAGTAAACAGCTCGTCTAAACAAACTGCTTCAGTTAAAATATTCACAAGCACGCGTACATCTCTTTAACTCAATTTCTTGAAGATTTTTACAAAAGTATTCGAAGAAAGAGCCCGGTGGCGCCATTTATAAATACTTTTTATAACAAGCCTAATCTCTGAGCACAAATTGGCTAAAACTGAACGAATCAGAAGGGGCATATTGTATTTTGTTAATGTAAGAGTTTTTTGGAGTTAAAGAACAAAATGTTTGCCTGATTTGAGACGAAGTTTTTGGTACAAAGAACTTTTGTTAGCTTGTTAGCGTTCCATGTTTCAGCACAAGTAACGATCAAATTATAATGATAATGTAATCTATATATACAGTTTTTGATACCGATTTGGTAACTCAAATATTCATTTTTAATAATGTTTCGTCCACTAGCTTTAAGCTGGGTACTGACCGGTGTTACGGGCCGTGATGTAAAATTGGCAGCGAGCATGTTATGTTACGCTGTGTCCTAAAATCTGTGTGAAACAAAACACATACGCAACATGTTCGTGCTCGTTTCCACGTACTGACTGCACAAATGCTCGCTTTGTAACATGTTACATTACGCCCCGTAACACCGGTTAGTACGCACTTTCAGAAGAACCGACGCCAACGCCGTCACTTCGTGTGTCTTAGTCTTAGTTAAGTTATATTTTAAGCAAGATTAATATGTATCAGTTTATTTTTTTTTCGTTTTTGTATGTTTCATTTGTGTATTGTATCTATGGGCCTTAGTTGCCTGATAAAAAATAATTATTATTATTTCGTTTATTTAATTTTCTTAACATATAAATTTACTTTTTTAAATATTTCTTTTATAAAAACAGTTCTAATAAAAAAAAACACAACCGCTGGTTAGGGCTCCATAAAAACGAAAAGATTATTATTATTATTATAAATCCCCATTATGAACGCAAAAGCTTGTCGAGGTGGATGATGGATGCGTGGACGATTGTTACTCTTTTACGTAAAAACTACAAAACGGATTCTTATGAAACCTTACAGTGATCTAGCTTATAGAATTATTAGAATAACAGTAGGTACTTAAGCCACGCGGGCGACAGCTAATAAATTGTACATATTTTTGTTTTCGTTATAACTCATGACCTTGGTTTACCTGTTGCCTGATTTTTGTTGTACACTAAAGTAGTGTATATTCAAAAACATTCACATTATCTTCAAAACAGAGCACAATTTTGCGACTATAGCAACAACATACGTTTTTTTGAGCGCATTACAAATGATCTCGCTCTCATCGCGACACGTGCCGGATTAACGTTGACCGACTGCGCTGACGAGCGAGGTGCGAGCGAGTGTCCAATATTATGAGGATAGTCTTGTATATTTGGGAAAAGGCTAGGTAGATTATTAGATATCGCTATCAGCGATGAGACCACCACTGTGACTGTACCCGTAGAATAAAGTTTGTGTTAAAAGTGGTTTTACTATTTTTGTTGTATACCTACTAAAGTAGTGTACATTCTATCTATCTATCCAAAAACATTCACATTTTCTTCAAGACAAAGCAGAATTTCGCGACTATGGCAACAACATACGTTTTTTTGAGCACATTACAAATGATCTCGCTCTCATCGCGACACGCGCCGGATTAGCGTTGACCGACCGCGCTGACGAGCGAGGTGCGAGCGAGTGTCGAATTGGCAGGCTGTGAGGTGCGCTTGTGGATGTAATAAGGTATTATGGATGATTAGTGATCTTAACAATAACAGCCGCATGGGTCGAGCTCCAAGGTTCAGCAACACTTGCCGAGGTCGGTCCGTGGATGGGTGACCATCTTAAAATGCCGTGTTTCCTCCGTGCCTTGGAAAGCGCGTTAAGCTGTTCTTCCCGGCTGCGATTTGTAGATCTTTGACAGTCCTTTCAGGTACTCGCAAGCCTAGAAATCTGTCACCGATCTTGACAAGGGAATTGGTTTTACCTAGCTACTGGGTTAAGGAGGTCAGAGGAGCAGTCGTTCCTTATAAAATACTGATTTTCAGCTGCATCTGGTAAGATAGGAAAGCGACCCCGAAATAATTGAGAAAAGGCTTGGCAGGCTAAAACATCCAAACACTTTATCGACATCGAACTCTTGTCATGGACATCGTCTCTTGCTCAAGCCGATTCCCTGTATACTAGCTTTTGCAAGCGACTTTGTACGCGCATATCCCGTTTTTTCCCGTTCCCGTAGGAATTTCGCGTATAGCCTATAAACTACCATATGAATGTGGCTATCATATACAAAAAAAAAATCCAAATCCGACTGACAGTTCCAGAGATTAGCGCGTTCAAACAAACAAACTCTTCAGATTTATTATTAGTATTTAGATATAATCTGATTCTCTCTTGGTTAAGAGTTTATAATGTCTCAAGAAGTAGAGGTAAACATTAAAGAATATTAGGTCTCTATTGTCACCTTAAGTGAAGCCAAAACAAGACAATGATTTCATTAAAATTTCCTCATTTCGCGTTACCCACCGCACTAAATTACAAAATAATAAGAAAACAACAAAAAATGGTAAACTGTTGTACCTAAAAGTTAAAATATTCAATCCACGGTGCCACATATGAGACACTACAAATGCAAACAAGTACAGCTAAATATTTCAACGTTCATATTTTCGTCCGCATTACATTCATACACCAACGAAAATGGTTTTAATTACATTTGATCCAATTTGGTTTTGCTAATTATTGCGCCTGGCTTCTGAACTAGCGAGCAATCAATATTATACCAGATTATTTGTATCTGTAACTTGGTCAATGAACTGGAAAAGCAACGTGGTACTTTCCGTCCGAGATAAAATGACAGGTTTATGATAAACTCATTATGTAATATTATGGAGAAGGCGTAGTTTGTCAATACTAATAAGGTGCTAATAAACGAGGCTGGTGTATTAGGAAATCATAGGTATATTGCCTACCCTTAAATAATACTAAATTTCCAGATAGAAATTGTGTCACCTCAAAATTGGGAACACATTAATTGTGCGTACAGTTAAGGAGTGGAATTCCCAGCCAGAGTCTGTGTTTCCTGATAAACTACAAGCTGGGAGTCTTTAAGTCACCAGTGAATAGGTCACTTCTAGGTAATCGTGCTACAGTACAAAAAAAATGGCACTTCTTCGAATATAGTTCCAAACATAAATTTTCTTTGAACCGCTCAGAGTTCCTTTGACGGACGCAGTTTGAAAACTTTCGCTAACCGATCCGCCGCGGAACCATTTTTATGATGCTTGCCACAACGTGAAGCGGTATGTGAATTTTTTTATAGTAATCTATGCCTATATTTTTGGTAAGCACAGCAACTCTTGAACCAGTATTTATTTAGTGTCTACAGACGTAGCCGACCAACAATGTCGTTAATATATTTTCTTAGAACCCGCAACAAAACAATCAGAAAAAAAAAAACATTTTATATTTTTTTTTTGTAAAATGTTGATTTTTTTTTCACTTTTTGGTGGTTCACATGTGCTTACCCCTTCAGCGTACCGGCGTAATGTTATTTTATTTTATTTCGGGATAAAAACAGGAGTGCAATTAAATGTAATTAATACATACTGTCTTACTATAGTAGGCGCCAGATAAATGTGGAATAAAGTATATTGACCTTTCCCTAATAACTGTTCATAGGTACCTGAACAATTAAATATGAATCGTTTTTCATTATTAGACAATGTTAAGGATCACGAGAGATGATGATTCGGGACAGCTTTGTGTCATTAATTCCGTTTTTCAAATTAAAAATGTCAATAATTGTAGGTGGGTCAATGACCGGTATTCCACGATTATCTGGCGCCTACTATAGTTAAACAAAATAATTATTATACTACTAGCAACATTATCCACTTATTACTACTGAACTGGTGTAAACAATAGACAGATATGAGATTTCAGCAATCCCAGTCCATTTGCTATCATTTACTGAGGAGTTCCGTTGCCTATCTCCGAAGTTCTTCATCAAATCTTCACTAAATTGAAATGGGACCACTCCAAGAAAGTACCCAATAACTACCCAAATCGCTTTAAGTGTGCCTATAAAATTTGAAGAGTTTTCTCTATTTCTCCAGGATCCCATCATCAGATCCTGACTTGATGATCATGGGGCCACCTGGGAAGTATATACCCTTACAAACGAAAAAAAAACCCAAATCGGTCCAGCCATCTTTGAATAATCGGGGAACAACATAAAAAAAGGTTGCGATGAATTGAGATTCCTCAGTTTTTGAAGTCGGTTAAAAATAGGATAGAAAGTGGAATGCACAATTGCACATATAAGAAATGCCACGCTAGTCATATTTTTACCTTCATAACTTGGCCAGCATGTTTCGTGGCCGAACCCTATAAATTCCAGCGTCATTTCATCAAGCCTATGGCATTCGCCAAATTGTTTCGCTGGCCACGTCAGCCGCCCGTCAGTCGGATGGGGGTCGCGTCATTGTCGGCCATTCTCGCGTCAACTGACGGCATATGGGATGTGGTCTTGATGGGCGCTCTCCATAGAAATGCCGATGTGTTTGGGATTTGGCACGTTTTGAAAATAAAGTGATTGAAAAATGTCGTTTACTTATTTCGTTTTGGAACAACCTCTTCCTACTAGGAATCAAGCGTGCGTTGTACTGTACAGTTTTTAAATTTGTCTGATGGTACTTAAATTATTTTATGTTTGTTTGTTCAGACTGTAAATAATTTAAAAAAAAAAACCGTTGATATTTTCACTCCTTTTCCTGCAAAATAAAAACAAGGAAACAAAAACAGAAACACCACCAAAACAAATATAAATATTTTTGCTCGCAAAAATACGGGTTTGCAGAAGCAACGTCAATAAATCCAATACAATCTACATACTCCTCCTTCCTTTATATCCTCGATCTTTTTATAAATGCACCCCGATTGTTAAAGTCTACGTGAACTCGTAAACAATACTGAAATAAAAAACTGTAGGGAAGACGCTTCTATCGTAATATTCAATTATTCTTCCCCCAAAGATTTCCCGGTCGAACGGTATGATCCTCTTTCGAGATATAACCGCGGTATCTGACCGCCTGTCAGGTACCAACATTGTAATGACAAGATTTTGACAGTGCAATGAGGGCTGCCGTTTTCGTCCTCATCAGTTGGCGCCACTGGCGAGTTAGATCCTCAAATTATAGCAATGTAGTTATTATAATAATATAATAAAAAATATTATTATTAATTGACATAATAGGTTACAGAAACAGCAATAAGTTCAAACACAAACCTCTTCATCAGAACATTTTCTATTCTAACCAATTTAAGAACATTTGTGAAAACTGTACCAAATTGCTTTACTTCGAATTACTTTTTAGGGTTCCATACCCAAAGGGTAAAACGGGACCCTAATACTAAGACTTCGCTGTCCGTCTGTCCGTCTGTGACCAGGCTGTATCTCATAAACTGTGATAGTTAGACAGTTGAAATTTTCACAGATGATGTATTTCTGTTGCCGCTATAAAAACAAATACTACTTTCGGCTGATATGATGATGATAATGATGACTGCCAATCTCACCTCTACAAAATCCCACAATTCACTAAAAGAGACACAACACTGCAATTAAATTAATAACTCGCCATCACATCCACCCTTCTGTCTCTTCATCGCTTGAAAGCTAGTTACAGTTAACGAAGAGCGCTGTATCCCTGATCAGACTGCTTCCATCGATGTTCAGCCATTGAGCCGCTTACTGCTCGTTATTAACTTCACCTACGTTCGTACTGCTTCGTAAAGTTTGTGTACTAGAAGTTAACTAGTCTGATTCATTTGGTATTCGAAAGCAATGAGGTGATGGAAGTAAAGTTGCATTATGATATATATTTTTCTCGCGGTGTCGCTCGAATAAAAGCTTTTTTGCAAATAGTTTAAACTCAGGGTGTGTTCTTTAGAACGGTATAACACACTGTATCCGATCCGAATCCGTCAAAATACGTTCCGAAGTAGTCATAGAAGTATTTATAAGGTAGTTTACGCACTAGATCCGACTTCCATCATCCGATTTGTCTCCGTCATCCGTGAGTCTCAAAATTCGGAAGAAATATTGACGGACCGAAGTAGCTGTAGTACTGTTTATATGAACGCTTTTGCATTACCCCGGATTCAAATCGGACATAACCAAATAGCTTGGATTTGGATCAGAGATCGGATTAGTGCGTAAGCAATATCCGAATTAGGTCCGAGTTTTTATATCCGTATTTTTACAGTTTCGGATCGGATGCAGAGAATAACCGCTCTTAAACATGCGAAGAGTACAATTACACTGAAAAAGTTTCGGGAAAATAAACATATTGTCCTTTACTCTATATTTACACCATGCACGTTGGTAATTTATTTTCCAACAACATAGACACTAACTGTAATTTTTAACGCCCTAAAAACATAGCAAGTGCAACTTTCCACTTTTCTTAATATTTTTCAGTATGACATCCTACACAACTGATGTATCAAATTAGGCTGAGTGCCAGCACTTTTTGAACGTCAAAGTTCTACATAAAGACAGTCCCCCAAAACACCCGCCCGTCACCACTTCCTAGTGTTATAGCTGGGAAGAAGAAGTGGCGCAACAAACTCCCCAGAAAAAATATTATTAAAAAGCTCCTCCTTTTAATATATCAATGTCCTAATCTTTTTTTAATATTTTTCAGCATCAAAACATGCGAGCTACATAGCCTAAAAAATGAACTACCGCCACAGTTTAAAAACTCCAGTGCACCAAATTTTCCATCCCATCTCTTAAATCAACTGGCCAGCCACTCTTAAGAGTAAAATTCCGATGCACCAACCCGTCAGACAGTTTAAAGTACAATGGTTGTGTGTTACTGATGCAGCTGTGATGCCCTGAGTTATGGCTGAACTCTCTGCCTGCCCTCGAGATGTGCGCTGATACTAAGGATCTCTATAAAAAACAACGGGTTACACTCCGGGAGTGCCGGCAGAAATGAAAACATGAACATTAACGTTGTGCATTTTTGATATTTTGGAATGGTTAGGGAATAATTTCGCACGAATTGTATTTATGTGGTAAAATACAATATTTATTGCGCTATCGTACACAAATATGACAATTTATATTACATTAAAAATGTAACACTTAAGAACTTTCCCTCCGTCTTACGAATTTTCGATCAGGTCCCGTGTCCTGACGCGAGTTTAACATTTTTACCCATCCAAAAAAGTCGACAACGCCGCTAAAGAAGTTATCACTTCAAAAAAAAAACAACAAGCGCAACATCAAGATATATAACTCTTCCGTGACTGACTGAGTGACTGACAGACAACGCACAGCTGAAACTACTAGTCGTAGAAAGCGAGGATTTCCCGAAACTCATACGGGAACGGGAAAAAACGGGATATGTGCATACGAAGCCGCGGGCAAAGGCTAGTTATTGATATATTTTTTCGCATTTCGGAGCCACCACTTCATTGTAATACCCAAAAAAAACTGCTAGCTAGATACATAGCCTAAAAAAATAATAAAATGTTTCACACACACAGAGTACAATATTCAGAACAGAATATAAAACTTCAATGCACCTAAAACCGTTTTAATTTCCCATTCTTCACCTTAAATCAAATGGCCAGCTACTACCAAGAGTAATACTTCGGTGCACCAACCCGTCAGATAGTTTAAAGTACGCTGGCTGTTTGTTATTGATGCGGCTGTGATGCTCTGAGTAATGGCTGAACTTCTGCCTGCCCTCGAGATCGGCGCTGATTTGTGGACGCTATTTCTCATAGACTCTGGCGTGTGGTGCAAGGGAAGAGAGGTGGGGGTCATTAATTATTATGTTTGAGTAGATTCGTATGTTTTAAAGAACAGTTACAGTCAATGCTTTGGGGTAAACTATAAATATGAAATGGTTATGATTTAAAACTCATATTTTTGGTTAAAGAATTGCCCATGACGTACAATGATGTATGAGAGACCATTTTTTCAACAACAAAGTCAAGTTTGTCTTTCAATCTTACCTGCTATATTTTAGTTGGAGTAATGAGAGTGCTTTCATAGTTAATAAACTTTCGTAGGTAATGTATTGTATACTCGGAAAAAATCAAGACTCGATCGGAACCCTCGGTGTGTGAGCCTGACTCGCACTTGTCCGGTTTTTATAAATAAATAGGGCAATATGCTAGTGAATATTTTTTTATTCGCTTGATGAATGCACAAATCGTGACCATTGCAAAGAGCACTTCTTCAAAATGATCCTTGGCAGTATCCCAAGAAAACACGGATATCCAGCAAACGGAACAACAAATCGCTGTTCTTCTATCACTCAGCCCGATAGCATAGATTGACCTACAGTTATTAGCGAAGTTTATGATAGTTCAGGCTGAGTCATTTGTTTTAGTGGAGGATTCACTTGGTATGCTAGTTCCGTGTTCTTGTTGGAGCAGAGATTGGATGGGCAAGTTCTGTTTTGTTACTTAAGTTAATTAAATTCAAATGGGCAAAAAGGAGATATCATTGTGATTTTAAAAGTTATAAAAATTAAAAATAAACCCTTTTTCCCCAAAGTGTTAAGCAGCAGTGTACCTATAAACTTGTACACTTTTATCCACATTTCGCCAGTTACGTCTCAGTCCCATGTACCTATCGATAATAGTACACACATATTTCGTGTTATGTATCGTAAGTCCAATGTTTAGGCGGCGAGCCTAATGCTACATTTCAGAAGGAAAAAGAAAACAAAAGTCTAGCTTTTGAGCAACTTTCTTAATGCCCCTCGTAAACTTCGTGTATCGTCAATCATCGGATTTCTATATAATAATATATAATCTATATTTATAAAAGTGAATCCCTATTTGCCTTGGTCACGCCATCACGCCTGAACGGCTGGACCAATTTGCTATTTTTTTTTGTGTGTTGTTATTGTTTTATATTAAAATATACATCCGAGCGAAGCCAGGCCGGGCCACTAGTCAGAAATAGAATAGAAAATGCCAAGGGACATTAAGAAAATAGTTGTATTTTTAAGGAACGTTCACATTTGCACCGTATTCGCAATTTGTCAAAGAATCTCTAATTTCGCTACATTTTGAGCAACCTTTTGCGACTGATAGTCGCTGAGAAGATATCAATCACTTACAACTTGAATTTGAACGTTTTTAAGGCCGGCCACATACATACGTACGGTTTCCTGGTGAAGAATTCAGATTCGGAGACCTGAATTGCCTTATATACAAAATGTTGAACAAGGCGCACACGTTTATTTATTACCGAATGGGAAAAAAAAGCAAGCCGTGCGTTCGGGCCAGAAGAATGGATATCGAACGTCTACGCTAGTCTAACGGAATTCCGAATCTGAATTCTTAATCGGAAAACCTAATCAGGAAACCGTACGTATGCGGCCAGCCTTAGGTTCGAGAATTGGCCTTCAATTAACAGCATTGATAAATAATTTCAACACACTAAATCAACATCCATTACACACATCCCTCCATCCATTACAAGCAGAAAGTATACGAGTACATAACAAGATAACTAATTTCGCCAAATTGCTCTCAAGCACCCCTGCCAACCGCATCGTATCGTACAAAAATTACATCGTGTGTACACGGCCTAAGCAAACATACTCGCCTACTGTTTTGTCTCTCAACATTCGAATGACCTCCAGGGATGTCCATTCTGACTTTGGTTTTTTTTTGCTGAATAATATATTGGACAAGCTTTTTTATTTGTGAAAAATATTATTAGCTGAATAGAAATATCTTTCTTTCCGTATTTTGCATTTGCTCTTAAAATATTACCTGCAAGTATCTGTCACTCGTTTTTCCCGATCAGTTGAATTATCTCAAACTACGTATTGGTCGTTCTGGTATGGGCACAAAAAACTAATAATTTTGTATGTAAAAATGAAAAAAATTGAAATTGTTTTGTTGTTGTAAGTATGTGAGGTCCGTGATTTCTGATAGCTAATAAAAAAAATGAGTAAATGAATAAACCGACTTTACTATACAAAGGAAACGTAAAAAAGTCGTTTTCACACGATAAAAAAACTAATAATCATGCATTTTCAGCAAAATTTCTTCAAAACGCTCCAACCTTGACTTCGTTTTACTTCACTGAACACATCTAACACTGACACATACCTAACACGAAATAAATTCACACCCACGATAACGACAAATCCCAAAAACAACTCCACCCAAACTTCGACTGTAACGTCGGTACATCACTAGCATATTCCTGTAGGAAGGTAGGTAGGTACCTATAAAGAGGTTTCAGCCCTGCTTAGTCCCGAAGAGCGCTTAACGCGACCTCAAGTCCGGACCGTCGGCATATTTACATAAACATATGAATGGCCGTTTACTTCAGGAATTAGGATACAATTTTGGCGGATTGCCTTAATCCTGAGGACTTGGGGGATACAGATGGTAGTTATATGCATGTGTTTTGAAGATAAGCCTCATGTGTTTGAAGATAGGTACCGTATCTTTAGGAAACACAAAAGTTACAGTACACAAAAGTTACAGTACACAAAAGTTACAGTACACAAAAGTTACAGTACACAAAAGTTACAGTACACAAAAGTTACAGTACACAAAAGTTACAGTACACAAAAGTTACAGTACACAAAAGACACTAATTATGGGTTACAGTCCGCGCGATATTACGATCACCATTTAAGAATCGATCTACATAATCATAATGCAGTTCTACAAAATCTTTTCACCTTCATTGAAAGGTACAGAAATGAAAAGTATGACAGTAAAATTTTGTTGTTTCTTCCGAGCTTGAAGGCCTACAAAGAGAATCGTGTATTGCCTTTAGAAAGTCTAGATTTCGCAAAAGGTTAAGAAGACTATCAGGTGGGGAAGTCTCGACATACATAGTTACCGATCGCCTACCGACCGGATTCGGTAAAGCCGTCCGTACACAGTCAATCTCAAAAGGGATCCACGATCAAAATCAATGATCTGATCCGTGAATCGCGTTCGAGATTGACTGTGGCCTTAGCACTTAACGACATAATTCGGTCGGTAGGCGATCGGTAACTCCTGCGCTCCATACCCCTGCGCACCGTAGGCGCGGGCCTGCGGACGGCGAGCGTTGGGTGGCTCGCTGTCCAATCACCACCAGGCCCGGGTCGATAGCGCGTTGTGTTCCACGCGCGCCTCAAACAGATGTCAGCATAGGAGACGGGGCCCGCTAGGGCCAGAGTCTGCCAGGGTTGCGGAATTTGTTCGAAAGAGTCACCGCGGCCCTGGCCCTGGAACGCAAAGGGCTTTAGAAAGAACACGGATGGGTTTTAGTCAGTAAGAGTCTGACACGCCCTTCCACTCCACTCAGAGTGAAAGAAGGAATTTGATGATTCCTCATCATTAAAAAAAAAGGGCGATCGGTATGTCGTGAGTTGACGCCCAGGTCATGAAGGCTTCGGCCCCTTGTAAGTCTTCCAAAGGTCCGATACCCCAAGGTCTCGAAAAATGTCCAAGACGTTTAAAAACAATATAGGTAACACTGACATGACTCAAAACACTTCCTTTGAGCTTCATAAAAATAAATTCCTATCGCAACGTTACAAAAATACACAATAATATCAACGAAGACTTGTCTGTAGACCCTATAATAGTAAGTAAAGGGAAAAGCGATCCCAACATCTTCCCGGATATATATGTGACACGTGTCTCTGAAGAGTTGACAGGAGAATCAAAGAGATTGTATCTGCTATATTATGTTTTGCGGAGATATTTCTAGTCTTATTGACTACTCTGTCCTTGAGATGAAAATACTTAGCGTGTTATCGAGAGTGTCGTGTTTTCTTTTGTTGTTACGCGCTTTTGGCTTCTTGGAACACGTATCTCGTAAAATTATTTTCATCTTGGTATGATTCTGTTGGATGATACAGGTATTTTTTATATGATTCCTGCTATGTCAAGTTGCGTTATGTCGAATATCAAAACAATTTACAGTAGCAGTAAAAAAAAACGCTTTTTGCTGTTGGTCATGAACACTTAAAATTAAAAGTGTAGCGTTAGATCTTGGTAAAATAAGGGCCTTGAATTACCGTTTATTATGTTCAGAGGTCGGAATTAGGTAGAGTTATTCATGTACTTACACTGATTTCATACAGCGACAGAATAAAGTGGATTTGCCTCAAATCCCGAGATTAATTTTAAAGAGCAGAAAAATCCCGTGATTTATTAAATAAAAAAAGTTAATTACTTTTACACAATTTAAACCGCTGCACGAGCGACGTTGCCAAATTAACATCAACGACATCGGAAGTCCGAAGTTGCAAAATTCCAATGCGCACACGCGCGGTGTTGCACATTTGATCAAAATTTGTACTTCGCACAACGTACATAGCTTGTGAGAACAAAAGAAAAATTGTTATTATTTATTTGTTCGTAATATTGTTGTCCACACGGGATTGTGTATTACAAATCCCGGGAAGATTCATATTAATATCAACATTTCGATGCAAGTATATAAATAACTCTACCCAATTCCGACCTCTGATTATGTTCCACTGTTGGAAAAAATAGACTCTATTTCTTTCCTGCGTCACTTCAAACCAGCCTTCACAGTGTTAGCCCACTGCTGGAGATAGGCTTCTTAACTCCTTTTCCAAAAACCACGCTTCTTTACCACCCCCATCCAGGTCTAAAGAATCAATACAACAAACAAAAATAACAACAAATCAGGCGTGTCTGCTCAATACGCTGACTGCTTAGCATCCGGATGTGGACATGTTCCACTCCGACGTGCATCTAATCATAAAAAATGCAAAGATTGTTTTAGTGTTTGAATGTATTTTATGATTGACATATTCAGGACAAATCTTTGTGTGATGAGCATGATCATTTGTTCTGTGTCTGGGTGTAATTTGTGTATATTATGTATGTATTTAGAAATATATAAGTATGTTTATCAGTTGTCTGGTTGCCATAGTACAGGCTCTGCCTAGTTTGGGATCGGATGACCGTGTGTGAGTTGTCCCAGGATATATTATATATTATTATTATTATATTATTATTATTTGATTATTATTATTTCAATCAATTAATAATTCGATTTTATTATTGGTATCAAAATTTTTGTTATTTTCTATTGTTTTTATTAATTTGAAAGATGTCTGTTATTTAAAATTTAACAATGTCTAATTTATAATAAGATTATAACTCTCTGTACGTGTTGATACTTACTGTAAGTGCAGAGAGTAATTAAAGCTAAACAAATAAATAATAAATAAATACCTTCCTTCAAACATCATACAATTACAATCAATGAAGATACACGAGCAGTAGTACCTAATATCTGTAACCAAACTACGGATAGTTTGTTCAGTTACCGGCGGCAAGTAAGTACGGTCCGTTGTTTATCTGCCATGGCAATGGGTGAGGGGACACTTCAGCTCAACCCCTAATTCTGTTTGTATTTAACGACCTTGCCGCCTGACTTTGCTTGTGTAGTTCGGGATTACACAAATGTGTTTGTATACGGTGTGTTCTTCTGAAAGTGGGTTAAAAATAAGGCTTGTCTCGTTTCTGAATCTTTAAACAGATAGTTTTTAGACATTTGACTTGAAGTGAACAGTTATTTTGACATTTGACAAACCTAGTTTTTGATAGGTTTGATAAGTATTGATCGATATTGGTTTAATAAGTATTGATCGATATTGTGTAGAGCTTAAGGTAGACGTCCTGACTTAAATGTAATAAATTAAATTATTATGTAAGATTTTATTTTTTGTGTTAAAAATTGTGTATGCTATATAGGAATATTCCACTAAGGTATGCCAAAAACAGTTTAAATGTTTTTACATTCCGTTCACTGGTCACCCTAAATTTCGGAAGTCGGTGTTTTTGGTTATTTCTTCGTAATTTAACACCGACTTCCGAAATTAAAGTTATTTTATACTTTGTAGTATTTTTTTTTATTTGGAAGTCGGTTATATTTTTTTTTGTGAAATGTTTTTTATTTTTCACTTTTCAGTGGTACCTCACACCTAATAACCACTGGAAAGTCACAAGAAAGCAAAATACGCAATTTCGATTACTTGGATGATATATTTTCTATTTTCCCCAGCTAGGTATTTAGATTTAAAATCAAACTACTGAACCGAATTTGATAACATTTTGGAAAAATCCCAACTATACGTACGTACGTTTCACATGAAAGATTTTTCAAATCGATTCATAAATGAGGTAACAAACATAAAAAAACAACCAAATTGAGAACCACCTCCTTTTTTAAATCGGTTAAAAACGATTGCCATTAGTTCTTCTGAGAAATCAAATTTCAACTTTGCATTTCCCGGAACTTTAGGTGCTATGTTTCTAATATTTATTTTCCTCTATTTCTGTTAGCTACTCTGTGTCAATTAAATACAAAATTGAGCTTGATCAAATTCATCAGATAACTAACTAGGGACTGTAGGTCAAAGAGTTAAACCCTCGGGGACCAGCAACTTGCTATAAATAATTACGAACCATAATTCAAAAACAAAACATTTCGATTCCCAACAGAATCGTTGATACTGCGAAAGCTTCATAATACTTCGAATATCCCTTTAATATCCGCCTAATATTCGTCTTAGTGAAGACAGTTCTAAGTAATATCCGACCGGTGGGATAATGAATTAATATTCGGCCTACGCTTTTGAAACAGATGCTGGTAATTCCAATAGTATTGGCATATTTATTATTATGGTATTGGCCCAATACCATTATAATAAATAGGGATACAACAAGCACAAATAACATGCAACATCCCATCGTCTTCGAAGGGTCCAAGGCTCATTTGTGGGGCTCGGTATCCGTTTTTACAATAAGCTACCTCTTTCTTATCTTGAGCTGCCTTTTAACTCGTTTAAAGCTAAAGTTAAATCTAACCTTTGTTCGAAGGCATACTATTCAATCAATGATTATTTAGACGATGATAATAGTTGGTCGCAGTGTTGAACGCAAGACATACTTCGTTTTTAATGTTCTTTCATAGTTAGCTTATGACATATGAGTTCATATATTTGTTAATTTATATGTCCGTAGAGGTCAATTATTTGTTTTTTTTTTTTTTTTGTATTGACTTAATACTCTCATAACAATGTTTTATAATGAGTGTATTGCAACATGTGATTAACTAGTGACTTCGACAGTTGTATGATTTTATTCTATCCTGAGCAACCGGCAGCAAGTTCGTCATGCTCCCTTAGATTTTACTGCTTGCGGTAGCGTCGGGGGTCGGGTTACCTCTTTCCCTCAAAAATGGCGAGGGGGGTAATGGCTGATCTTTGCGTTATGCTCGTGAACGGGTGCTGCTTGTGGTGAAAGGTCGTCTTGTTAGCCATGGATTTTACTATTGTTTATTTATTTATTTATTTATTTATTGTTATAACGATTATATGCTTAATGTTTAATTTTGATGGCCCTGGTTTATCACTTGTGGCGTCGAGTCACAGATCTTTTTATTAAATTCTACCCTCTGCACGTGTCAGCGGGCACACCCTTTATGTCTGGAGGTTTATTTAGTTTGATTTGATATTGTTTTTATGCTTGAGTTTGGCTGTTTATGCTGGCATAATGGAGTGTGCTAGCTTACAAGTAGCGAATTATTAAGTTTTATATTTTTACGTGTTATCTTTGTTGTATTGTTTTCTTTGTAAGAATACTGACTACTTACATACCTTTGTATAAGTGATAGTTCTTATAACTCAACAGACAGATGTGTTTGCTGGGGAGTTTGTTGCGCCACTTCTTCTTCCCAGCTAAAACACTAGGAAGTGGTGACGGGCGGGCGTTTTGGGGGACTGTCTTTATGTAGAACTTTGACGTTCAAAAAGTGCTGGCACTCAGCCTAATTTGAATAAATGACTTTTGAATTTTTGAATTTTGGATGTTAAAATTAATTATAAATATTTGCTAGCCGAACTAAGTTTTTATTGAGTACATGAAATTATTTTGGGAATAAAAAAAAATACTTTTAAGTGTCAAATAATAATTT
The DNA here is from genome assembly GCA_905163435.1 of Mamestra brassicae. Taxonomy (NCBI): domain Eukaryota; kingdom Metazoa; phylum Arthropoda; class Insecta; order Lepidoptera; family Noctuidae; genus Mamestra; species Mamestra brassicae. The sequence continues at coordinate 17,711,634 of LR991000.1, read as the reverse complement.
ATTGAATCGTAATATTTTTATGGGCTCTTAATGAAACTGGAACACAAACAACGTAAAATGAATACAGTGACCTCCTTTAACTAAATTAATAAACTAAAATGAAAAACTAGAAAGTGGTTCACTAAATCAAACCATAAACCACCATATTACGAAGTGTCAATATCATAACATAAAGAAAGAAAGAATAATATTTATTTAGCACTTACATGAAACACGCACGTTACATAGGACATCATGGTTCCGTCATGAGTCCAAAAGGATATTACTATTCAAGATGTATGGAAAAAGAAAAAGAAGAAAGAAAAAGTATTTAATCGCCAGAAAACGACATACCCCACCCACATAATGTGCATAATTTTATTTTTCTTAAACTAAACCTTAAACGATAGTGTTGGTAGTTCTTAAATTATGTTAGTAAAGACACACACATAAGTCATAAGAAAAACAAAACAAAAGTATGAGTAGGTATAAAGTAGATGCATGCCGTGGTTGTGGCAAAAGGACTTCCACTCAGCATAATACCGTGCCGTGGGTATAGCACCGTCTCACTCTCACACCGGACTCATGATGGTTTTAAGATATTAATGGCTAGTTAAAGCTCTTGTAAACCTTTCCTCCTGCTCTTACCGCCATTTATTCGTTGCATGTCGTTTTTTCACACTTAAATCTTCAACAGCAGTTATCTTAGAACAAACTCTTGCAAACTTATAACTAAAATCAACTTCAGTAGGTAGGTACCTAGGTACTTCAGAAAAGCATTTCCAGCTCTCACCACAGAAAAAGCTTCTCATTCATCTGCCTAGCCTTTTCCCAACTATATTGGGGTCGGCTCCCAGTCAAACCGGATTCAGCTAAATACCAGTATTTTACGTGGAGCGGCTGCCTACCACACCTGCATAACCCATTAACTGGGTAACACGGTACTCCTTGGTAAGACTGGTGTCATTTTTTCTGGCTTCTGACTATCTGTAACGACTGCCAAAGATCTACAAATGACAGGCGGGACCAACGGCTTAACGTGCTTTCCGAGGCATGGAGGAGTCTCGGTATGTTAGGATGGTCACCCATCAACAGACCAACCTCGGCAAGCGTTGCTTAACCTTGAAGATCGACCCGTGCGGCTGTTATTATTTAGCCACGAGCTCCTCCATAGAAAAAGCTTCTGTTAGCTATAAAATAAAATTAACCCTAGATAGCTACTTCAGATACGAAAGTTCAAAAACTATCCCTGATTGGACCATCTAAACCAGCAGTTCTATAATTTTATGTGCAACAAAAATCCAGTGGCGTCAAAGTCTCGTTACCAACAAGTCGGAATCTCACGAACTCAAGATTGCAAGACTGAAAACTTTCGTGAAACTCGTTGAGTTTCCAACGATTCAATTCCCACACCTGTTTCTTTAATTTGAGTGCTAAATTGAAAATCTATAATGGTTCGCGTGTCGTGAAAATTCTTACAGTTTGTGGGACAAGAGCTGGGATTTAAAGTTGCGGAACTAGGACGAATCTTCAGCAATAGATTCTGCCACAAATACAAAATAGCTGGTTCTTTTTTGCCATCGTAAATCTTAAATATACTGACAGTCAACCTGAGCCATCGTCCTCATATCAGGCGAAAGAAGTACACGCTGGACATAGGCCTCCTCCAAGTGTCACCACAACAAGCGAGACGCACAGAACTACCTGTGCGTCTCGCATCCATCGCCTACCCGCGACCCTCACCACATCATCGGTCCACCTTTTGAGAGCCCTTCCAACGCTGCGTCTTCCGGTATATGGTTGCCACTCCAAGACTTTTAGGCCCCATCGAATTATGAAAAATATGTAAATTAATTTGACATCTTAATTCAATTGTAATTTTAACTGTGACATCTATTCTTACTTTTTACCCGACTCGGTCGGTCAATGATATGATTGTCATTAAATCTTACTTTGTCATACTTGATAACCTGATTGTGTTTTTCGATTTATTTTTAACTGACACATCTGAATAACTGTTACTTTAATTTGTAATTTATGCAATCAATACCTAATTTTAATGTATTTCTTTATTTTTTGTATGTACCAAACCACTGACTTATCCTGACCTGAACTTAATTATGTACCATATTCGGAAAAATAAATGACTATAATTATTATTTTTATCGACCATCTGTTCTGCGAGCGATGTAACCTGCCCTGTTGGTAACCTCAATTTTCTTGAAGATATCATTATTCCTAATTACTTCACGCAAGGCAACTCCGAGCATTGCCCTCTCCATTGCCCTTTGGGTGACTTTAAGCCTTCTGATGAGACCCATTGTGAACGACCACGTTTCGGTTCCATAAGTCATTAAATTTCTGGCAACATGCACTGGTCATAGACTTTTGTCTTGAGACACTGTGGAACCAGACCCATAACTCCTATAATATACTTGTACACGAGCGTTAGTGGCATCGAAAAAGTGATTTTGACATAATTATTTTGTGGAAAGATTTTTGTCAAAAATACACAGTCGGGTGATCACCAATATAACCACTGACAACTTCGTAGATTAGTGGAGTCCCGACCTAATCTACCAGGGCCTAGCTTAAAGGTTGTAACTTTCGACCTTATAGACAACAATGTTGAAAAGTATTTTAGACATCTGTGAATTCCCATACACATAATTGGTTTTGAATAATAATAAATTCACAGACAACCCCTTTCATAAGAGCTCTCGTACCTTTATCTAATTTGATTAAAGTTAAATCTTTGGGCTGAACTTCTGCGCAAAACTAGATTGAATGTTAACAATCTTCGTAATACTTACCTACCAATTCAAATTGTATAGCAACTTTGTTTATTTATTTCTTACGACAATATTTAAAAACAAAAAAAAAACATCGTACATTCGAGTCCCTATGACAGCGGAAAAAAACTTTCGAGTAGACGAAGGTAATTTAAACAAGTAGCAAAATATACCTACGGGTAATTTTATTGAGAGGCTGAATTGAGGTTGATTCGAGTGGAGGGAATACGAGTGTTATATTTTTGAAGTGAGTTCTTTAGACGCGTTGAGCACTTTTTGGGTGAACAAAAATCATAGAACTCGCGTCATCGTCACCGAATGCTTGCCATGAGCTGTATATATGTAAATTATATACAACTTAGGTAATGATTAATAATGTACGCACACAAACTTACTTTAAATTTATTTTTTTCTTTTATATATATTTAAATTGAAATCCAGAATGACCGTTTATAGGTACTGTATCTGTGTCTAAAGCTAGTTCCTAAATACTTTTTATTGTAATCTGTGGAGAACGTAGTGGGTAGCATAATTGTTTAAAGGTAATATTTAAGATATTTTGAATATTTGTTATTGTGCTACTGTATGTTTTTCCTTAAATAAATAAAATATGTGTACTTTTCGGGTGAACAAAAATCATGGAACTCGCGTCATCGTTACCGAACGCTTTAGCTTTCGCTTAGTTTTCACTTCTATCGGCAGTCCCCAAAGACTGCCCCGCATGTTTTTTTTCTAACCACTTCATGTGTGGAAGTGAATAATTTGCTTTGAAATTTCTGATATAATTTGTTGAAGATCTTTCCAGAATTCCACTGTCAGCATTATTTAGTTTAGGGCACGAACTACAAACTCCAAGTTTGTCCCTTTACTCCTCTCTCCATTGTATTACCGAATCATATAGTTCGGCGAAGTTAATTAGTAGAGTTCTGTTCTTTGTTATAAGTTTATCTTCAAACAAATACCTAGATTCAAGCTCATATGAATAGTTCACAAAATAATTTGACATGTAAAATATCTGTTGCCTAATTTTAGACAAGGTATTTTTAGGTTTTTTATGGTGTCGGACGTAAAAAATAGCACCATCCCATCACTTCCCGTATGTGTCGTAACGGGCGACTAAGGGACTCACCAGAAAATGGGCAGCAGCATTTTCTGTGCATTGCAACAGCTACACTGCGATCGCCAACCCGCCTGCCAAACGTGGCGATTATGGCAAACCCCCCTTTGGGGGAGGTCTATGTCCATCAGTGGACGTCATTCGGCTGCTAATGATTTTACTTGGCAGTATTTTACTTGATTGAAAAAATTATAATAGATCTATATTAATTAAAAAACATTCCGCAGATTCCGTAATTGGCTAGACAAGGTTTTCATTAAAGAAAGTGAATGGGAAATCCACCAGAAATTAAACTGCACCCGAGCGAAACCAAAGCAGGTCACTAGTGTTACATAATTCTTTGAAACGTTTCTGTCATGTCAAAGTACGCAAATTTCATTAAATCCGTTGAAAGCAATAGACTCATTCGAATAGTTAATGAACGTCTGGCTCCACATTTCAAAAATTTCCAATAATTCTAGGGATCATATAATTTTGATGGCCTATAAATCTTGTGATCGTTCAATAGATAAACAAGCGGAATTAAAATTACATACATACATATGATATATTATATATGATAAAATTATAATGTCTCCGTAAGATTGTAATAAATCTTGATTATATTATCATTTTTCGGTATATCGTGAAATTATAATCTAATCAAGATTTCGTAGATAGATAAATAGATTATTTGGATAGATTTTCATAGTATACTATGAAAATGAAAAATTGATGAACTATTTCCATCCCTCCTTTTAATATGCTGTTGTTATGCTCAAAGACAAGTTAAAATAATCATTAAAAGGACGAACATGGAATAAAATAAAAATCATAGAAAACTAACCCGCATAGTTCAAAAACAAACCCATTTATTTAAAAATTTGTCCTCTCAAACTCGGTCCAAACGAAAAACCAAACTGAATTCCAGCGCCACCCGGCTTCTGCATGACAAACTTTTAAAGGATAAAATTACATCTCTCAAGAATTCTAATGTATTCTAAACGAACAGTCGCATACAACCGAAAGTTTTCAGACTAGCAATTTCAGTTTGTGCTAGAATTTATATATGTTGGCAAAGTTTTGTACAAGTATGTGCGCTGAGATGCATGTTGTTTCTCCACCGGGCGGCGACTTGGAGAATGAGCGCTGTGAGCTATCTCTTGCTATAGTAGGCGCCAGATAATCGTGGAATAACGGTCATTGACCCACCTACAATTATTGACATTTTTAATTTGAAAAACGGAATTAATGACACAAAGCTGTCCCGAATCATCATCTCTCGTGATCCTTAACATTGTCTAGTAATGAAAAACGATTCATATTTAATTGTTCAGGTACCTATGAACAGTTATTAGGGAAAGGTCAATATACTTTATTCCACATTTATCTGGCGCCTACTATAGGTTCAAAGATACTTACGGAATACTCAACTATTTGGTGCGCTAAATAATAGTTTTAGTGTGCTGAAATTGGGTTGCTTGAGAAATAAATTCATTTATGTATCTATAGTAAAAAGTTAGTACATACTTATTTTCCGTTCTATAATAAAATATAGTACTATAAGATATAATCTATGTTGTGTACTTTGATATCTACTACATCGACTGCAACACTAGAGATACGGATTTATTTTTTATTTTTTTAAGGATGGGAAATCATCAAATGACTTCTTCAGCTCTGGGTGGAGCGGAAGGGCGTGTCAGACTCTTACTAACTAAAACCGATCCGTGTTTCTTCTGAAGTCCTTTGCGTTCCAGGGCCGCGGTGACTCTGTCGAACAAATTCCGCAACCCTTGCAGGCTGCATTATAGCTGTTAAGGTGTTACTTACGAAATTTTAAATAAATAAATAGTACGTAGAACCTACATATATGTATATATCGATGACATTGATTGAGATAGGGGTGGTGAGTGTGTTTTGTTGAGCATACTTTGCTGCTCTTGTTGCTGGCGCGGCAGAAATGGCTTCATATATTTGACTGACAGACTTTGAAAATTTGAAACTGGCTGTGATATATTTAAAACAAGAATTTTGGTTATAAATCTCCGTTTAGATTGGCCGCCATATCTGTTTGGACAGAGGCTACCAATGTAATTGTCATACTGGACTCAAGTTTATATTTTTTTATATGTTGTTAAGAAGTGATAAATTAATAACAAAAGTCTTAATAAAACAAATCATTATTGAAAGCATCAATCACTTTATTCTACCCATCATTGTTCAGGATATTGGCCGTATAGTTTATAAAAGTTTTCCGGGTCATACGACTTCTGTACGATACGGTATCGCCGTACCGGGTACTCGAACTGATACCGCGGGCTCTCGTACCGATACCACGGGTACTCGATCTCCATTGGTTCGGTGAACACCGGGTATTGCCCATAGTCGGCCTTAAATTCCATTGCTCTGGATTCGGCGTGGGCGTAGATAATCGCCAACACTAGTAGTATTGGTAACTTCATCTAAAAATACGAAAAAAAAGGAATAAATATAAACTTGTGATAATAACTTGAATTGCTTATATGTATTACCGAAGAAGGAGTACAACAAATTTGTAACACATTAAAGAAGATGATATAAAAGATAATCTGCATTGCTTTATACTTTTTACGGTCCCAAAAATCTTGGCGGTATTGCTAATTTACCACGTCGGGTGTGAGACGACTCTCTGTTTCCAGAAGTGAGCGTCATACACGAATGTATCGTATCGACAGTAAATTATTTTATGTTTTTTTTATATTATGAGAAGTGCAAATTATGTGAGCTTGTGTATATGTTGAGGATAATTTCAAGAACCTATTTAGAAAAATCTTTCACGATATAAAACTGTGGCCGTTAAATGATAAATGATATTTATTTTGTAAGTAGGTTAAACATAACACTTTTACACGTCAATCTTTTTGGGTTATTTTAAACTAGATAAGGCCGGTGTTTCCTAGCTGACTACCCTGAGAAGAAACACCGATACAAACTCAGAGGTCAAAGTCTCTATTAAAGTCCATACAATCGTATTGGTCAAATCATCTGAGAACCATGCAGGTTAATGTCTGAAGTGGTCTTTTGAGGAAAGTACCACACAGATTTGAGTGGACCTGTCCAGACAGTGCAAGATATTTGTCAGTTATCGTGTAGCTCAAACTTGCAACTTTAAGGAGCTCAACGATTTGACGAACAATACCAAAGTAAGGACATTTGGGTAGGCCGTATAAAGAACTCAAACTGCAATACTTGAAATGAAATGAACCCCTAATATTGCGATCGACATGGTCCTCACATTCACAATACGTTATGTGAGGACCATGCAGATCAGTGTCTGAAATGGCCTTTTTAGAAATGGTCGTTCGTAAATTTTCTATTCCTTACCGTAAAAATAGCTCGACTTTGGCTAACGATTGTCCCTCAACTTCAACTGACCAAACACAATACAAAAATAATAATTATTATGTAAGCTTCACCTTATATCTCACATATCCTATTAAAAAACGATTAAATATAGATCAGATAAAGATATTTTGTTAATTATTTAACTAATTCACTAAGTGCCGTTAACGTTTTAAGCTGTTAAGACTATTAAGGTCATGTTACATAATATGATTCTGTGTTTTTCTGGTATATTCCTGTTTATTTTAGAAAAATACTCTTCCAAACAATAAAAGAATCAGCCAAATTGACAATTGGCGAAAATATCGCTGAACAAACATTTTTCCTGGGATCCCAGCATCAGATCCTAACTTATACCTTCCATCATCAGTTCAGCAAGATGAGATGTTGATTACCAGGCACAATTATCTGAATTGTGTTAGAAAGTATATGAAAAATATTGTTAATAATAACCCTTAAAATTTAAGGGTTGCCTTCGATTTCCCTGGAATTCCATTATCAGATCCTGACTTGGTGCCAATGGGACCACCTCAGGAGTATACTCTTTAAAATAAAAATAATTTTGAGAATCGGTCCACAAATGGGGGAGAAATCGGTGAACACACATAAAAAAAATAAAGAATACATACAGCCGAACATAGAACCTCCTCCTTTTTTTGAAATCGGTTAAAAAAGTAGAGGTCCTCAATCCTTTTAATATTTTATGCTGGTCTGGAAATACTACTAACTGTCTCGATAGATTTCTACCAGCAAGCAACTGACCACTGTTTGATGTGCTGGCAAACAACACTCCATCTAGTAGAGAGTACCATGTCCCTTGCTAGCAAACTTAATTTTATCTCTGCTGGTATTGCTTTGTTGTCCCTATTAGTATATAAGTATGTGCTGTATATTAGGGTAATGCTGGGTGCATTGTGCTCACATAATGTAATCAATTGATCAATGTTATAGAACATTTCGATAACACTGAAATTCAAGTTCCAATTAAATATGATGTGAACACTCGACAAGCAAAAACAAAATCTTTGCAAGTGCCACGCAAAAATAACTTTTATGGTAGACGCACCGCATCTGTCATGATACCTAATTTATTAAACCAAATACCCTTACACATTAGAGACTCAATGAACAGTCAAAATGTCAAGCGCAAGCTCAAACAACATTACATCGATCTGATTTCACCTTAGCTTATGTAATTTTCTAATTAGCGCGTTGATCAAATTTCCAGACCATGGCATGCTAAGACAGACCCTAGGGGTCTAATGGTGTGCTTTTTGTAATCTTAAGGACAACAAATTGTTTTTATAAATAAATAAATAAATAAAATAAATAAATGTATGTTTACAAAATATTGTAAAACTTATATTTGAAAAGAGTAACTTTGGAGTTTCTTGTCCGTTCTTCTCCAGAAGAATCTACTTTTTGCGAATGGACAACTATGTAGAGTCACTAATATTTTATTTTCAAACTGTAAATTTGACGTTCATAAGTGCCTTTTAATGGTCTAGTTGAAATAAATGAATTGACGTTGACTTTGACTTTAAGATCTAGGAAGATGCCAACTAAATGAAATTTCAATACAGCGTGACAGATGATCGTGGTCATATTATTTATGGGTGATGTTGGGTTGCTAACAACAACTAAAAAGTTCCAAACAAATGACTTTTCAAGCAGTCTGATGCAGTTGGTGACATCAACTCCGTGATTGAACTAAAATAAATGCCAACTAAAACAATGTAACACACTGCTTGAAAGGTATGTTTGGAACATTTTAGTCGATTTTTGTTGTATTTTTTTTTTAATGACCCCTGGTTCCGTAGTCAACTAGGAACCCTATAGTTACGCCATGTCCGTCTGTCTGTCTATCCGTCAGCGGTTTAGCTCAGAGACGCTTAGCGCTAGAAAGTTGAAATTTGGTATGGATATACGTATTAATCATGCCGACCAACAAAATCTTGAAATACATTTTTTTTTAGGGTGACCCTAACATGTGAAGTTCTTGAAATTATGCGATCTGAAATTTGGTTTGCAATAAATTTATCTTTGATCGTGGTCGTGGTGGACATTTGTCAGATATATTTTTTCATACATAATTGCCAAACCTTACTCGTTGTAATACAATAAAAAATTGAATCATCTTCATCTTAATTCTTTGTTTTATTTTGTTTAAAAACAAAGTTCTTTTTGAAAAACACTTTACTACACTTTTCATAAAAATCCTTCAGTAATCTCTACTAAAATAAGCCTTCATCTATCCGGGCCATAAACAAAGCACTCCATTCTTCATGCACTGTTATAAATACGAAATAATCCTATAATCTCTTACCTGGTGCTGAAGCCACCAGTAATGAGAACTTGAGACTCCGTAAATATTGCGGAAGAACCTGAGCGTGTGGTATTCTGTGCTGGGAAAGTAATTAGAGACTGAACTAATTTAAACTTTCATTATAGGTATGTGGTGGACTTAAACCCTTTTAACCTTCTTCAAAAAAAAAGAGGAAATTTTCTATTTTTATGTTTGTTACCTCATAACTCCGTCATTTATGAGCCGATTTGAAAAATTATTTTATAATATGAAAGGATATAATTTCCGATTGGTCCCATAGAAATTTCATCAAAATCGTTTCAGTAGTTTGGTTTTAAATCAAATTAGCTGGAAAAAATATGTCATTCAAGTAAACGGAATTGCGTATTTTGCTTACCTGTGACTTTTCAGCGGTTTTTAAGTGTGGCGTACCACTAAAAAAAAAGAAAAAAACTTTTTGACAAAAAAATGTATCCGACTTCCAAACAAAAAACACTACAAAGTAAAAAAAAAACCTTTAATTTCGAAAGCCGGTGTTAAAATACGAAGAAACAACCAAAACACTAACTTCCGAAATTAAAGTTATTTTTTACTTTGTGGTGTTTTTTTTTATGGCAAAAAGTTGAAAATTTCAAAGACGCTGTCGCTTAGCAAGATATTGTGTGTGAAGGAATATTGACAGGGTTTGTAAATAAAACTCCAGTAAAAGTTATGTTAACTTAGCTGAAAAATAACCCTCAAAAGTCTGAGTCTCGAAACTATCAAAGCGAAGCCAGAAGAAAATGTCGGCAACACTATCATCGAAGGTAGGAAATACTAGATGGACATCTTCATCATCCACCGCCCACTGCGAAGCATAGGCTTCTATTTTCTCCCTACGCTCCTGTGTCAGCCTCATTTAGGCAAATTGTACCCTCGAAGGTAACAATGTTGTCCGCCCATCTCGTTGCCGGATGATTAACATTTCTTCTCCCAGTCTTTAGACGCCGTAAGATGTTTACGTTGCCAGGGTTGCGGAATTGGTTCGAAAGAGTCACCGCGGACCTGGAATGCAAAGGGCATTTGGAGGAACACGGATGGGTTTTAGTCAGTAAGAGTCTGACACTCCCTTTCGCTCCGCCCAAAGCGGAAGGATAGTCATTTGTTGATTTCCCATCCTTAAAAATCAAAAAGCGTTTACGTGGAAATTATGTTGAAAAGCCCACGTTCAGTATTCTGTGCATAACTTACTTCTTCATATCCCTTCTCACCGCACCGGGTTTTTGTCTAATTCCTACGCTATTTCTACAACTTCCCCTCGACATCAAGAAGGCGGAGTCAAAATTTTCCTTTAAGCGTAAAATCCGAAAACACTACTTAAAAGCTTGTCATTTTTAGTTGTTCTTCGTCATGATTACTATGAATTCTCTTAATCGGTATGATTATTATATATCATATTTATTAGTTTATTATTTTAGCATATATATGTATTTTATTAGTATTATATATATTATCTGTATATTCTTTCCGAATTGCTAAAATTCAATTTTGAATCTTATTTTTATTTATTGTACACCTACCACAGTATAGTCTTTTTAACCCAAAGGTTGACTGGTAGAGTATGCCTTGATGCATTAAGTCCACCCATGTACCACTATTGTACATAAAGTTTAAATAAATAAATAAATAAGTATATCATTAAAGTAGTACTATTTCAGGTACATATTCTTTTAAATAAAAAATCACACAGTAAATTAGGATTTAATTTATTTTTGCTCAAAACAAAATCTGTCGCACGTTGAAAATGATTACAACTACAATATATTATCTGTGAAAAAATATTCCAATAGTGTGTGCCCTAAATAAAAGCTCTTCTTGTTTGCATTCACATCACACTCACAATCAAGCAATCAACACATCAACTTCCCAAAATTTTGCCAAGTTCTTGGTAAGATATTGATTATCACATGCAACTTGAATTTGAAGTTTCGTTTTAAGTACGATACTTGATCATCTGCCTAGCCTCTTCCCAACTACATTGGGATCGGCTTCTAGTCAAACCGGATTCAGCTGAATACCACAATTTTACGTAAAACGGCTGCCTACCAGACTTCCACAATCCATTAACTGGGTAACACGGTAGTTCTTGGCAAGACTGGTGTCAGATTTTCTGGTTTTTGACAATCCGTAATAACTGCCAAAGATCTACAAATGACAAAGTCAAAGTCAAAGTCAAAAACGTTTATTTCAATTAGGCCATTAAACGGCACTTTTGAACGTCAGCATTTACAGTTCAGTAAAATATATTAATAAAGTGACTCTACTGTCCATTCGGAAAGGTAGATTCTTATGGAGAAGAACGGACAAGAAACTCCATAGTTACTCTTTTCAAATGACGACTTTACAAAATTTGGTATACAAAAATCAATTTAATATTATGTAAGGACGATACACCCAGAGTATGCTACTTATAAGAACAAAGTATAACCAGCAGAGGTACTTATTCCTTTTCTAAAAAAAAAAATAGGTAAATGGTACTCACATATTTACAGATAATCTTAATAACTACCAATTAAACAGAAAATAAAAACACAAAAAAGAAACAGTATACCCATCTATAAAGTTAATTCATAAATCAACCAGTTTGATTTTGTCTACACCCTTGATTGTCCTATGGAGCAGGACCAGCATGTTTCCAAGCATTCTTATCCTGAATGTAATCTTCTGGACAATAAACTGGCATTGGTGGCAGTCTATCGCTCGCCATCATACAACTCTAACGAAAATTATGATAACTTTTTAGCAAGTCTAAATAACGTTTACAATAAGATTACCTCGTTTCCTAATATCGCTCTTGTTGGGGATCTTAACATAGATATAACTCAAAATAACAGAAACCAGCGAAGCTTGGATTATTTATTGCTAAATGCTTCTCACGGGCTTCTCCCTAGCCACTTATTTCCTACCCGGCTAGACAAGTGCTTAGATCATTCATTCTTAAAAACTAATTTACCTGCAAGCACACTTGTGCTGGACACCCACATCACCGATCATAGACCCACTCTTACATCTATTGCTAACCCCAAACTTGGGCGAAAGTTACGCCACACTACCACCCGTATAAATCATGACGCTATTGTACAAAATATACAAAACACGGACTTTTCGGAAATTTTCGAAACCACAGACCCAAATCTATCCATGAATAAATTTATCACTATAATAACATCTATTATATCTAATAACTCAGTACAAATCAAAATCCCTAGACGCAAACGAACTATAAAACCATGGATTACTCCAGGTCTTCTAAAATGTATGACAAACCGTGATAAACTTCATAATAAGTCCAAAAAAGAACCTGAAAATATAATACTTAGGTTAACCTACACCCGCTATAGAAATTTCTGTAATTCCTTACTTCGAAAGTTAAAAAAATCCTATGAAAAAAGTGAACTGGAAAGAACGAGAAATAATCCTAGAGAGTTATGGAAAACCATTAAGAATATTACAAACACAACTAAAACTCGAACCATACCAGAAGAGCTACTAAGTTTATGCAATAATCCCTATGATTCCGTTAATAAGGTATGCCGTTTCTTTGCTAACATTGGCAAAAACCTAGCGGCAAATATCGTATCTGGTACAAAATTCCCCCTGCTCCCAGAACAGCGCTCAGCCTCTTGTAATATCTCCAACTCTACTATCAATTCACTGGCTCTGCTAGATGTAGGTGAAGACGAAGTGGAGTCACTTATACTTCAATTAAATAATGACAGCGCTGCGGGCTGGGATGGAATATCGGCCTTACTGTTAAAGAACTGTAGATATGTGTTAGTTCCTCACATAACTTACATTTTTAATTGCTGTTTGCAAAAGGGGGTCTTTCCTGAAGCTTTAAAAAAAGCTATAGTGCTTCCAATTCATAAGGGTGGAGACAGAAACTGTGTCAATAATTACAGGCCCATTTCGGTGTTACCGGTACTTTCTAAAATTCTCGAAAGAATTCTCAACAACCGCCTCAAAGATTTTTTGGATAGGTACGAAATAATCGCTGAGAATCAGTACGGCTTCCGGAAAAAAATATCAACAGAAGACGCAGTACTTGACTTGACGCAACATGTAGCAAAGAACCTGGATAGCAATACGAAATGCCTAGGCATATTCCTAGACCTGTCCAAGGCCTTTGATACAGTTTCTGTTTCCTTACTGGTCTTTAAGCTGGAATTACTTGGAGTGCGAGGAATTCCCCTAGAAATATTTAAAGACTATTTGAGTAACCGCACTCAGCGCGTTAAAATCAATTCCTACCTCAGTGATGAAGAACTTGTCTCCTTCGGCGTACCACAGGGTAGTATTCTGGGGCCTATATTGTTCCAAATTTACATAAATGACCTATGCAATTTAAAGCACCCACAATGTAAAACTTTCACATACGCTGACGACACGGCATTAATAGTACATGGACCTTCATGGAATAGTGCTAAAACTGCAGCAGAGTCTGTACTAAGGGTAGTAATGACATGGCTCAATTCAAACCTACTTACACTCAACTTACAAAAATCCAGTTATATACCGTTTGCTATAAGACGTAATAATTCACCTTCAGACACTTTCTCGATTACTGCTCATTCATGTCAGGTCCCGTCTACTTTGCCCAAGTCGTGTTCTTGTGTAAAACTTAACAGAACAATCAGCGTTAAAAATCTTGGTGTACAAATAGATAGTGAACTAAAATGGGACAAACAAATTGATGCGCTAACCACCAGAACCCTCCGTCTCTTACATATCTTCAAGTCCCTGAGAGAATCCGCTAATCTCGACACTTTAAAAATGGTGTACTTTGCCCTATGTCAAGCGGTACTAGGATATTGCATTACGGTGTGGGGAGGGGCGAGTAAAACACTCCTTCTCAAACTAGAGAGAGCACAAAGAGCTATCCTTAAAGTTATGACCAGAAAACCCTTCAGATACCCAACAACTCAACTCTATTCCGACTGTAAAGTTCTCACAGTACGTCAACTCTTTGTGCTCTACTCAGTTCTTAAAAAACATTCATCCCTACCCCCTTCTGACCCAAAAAAACGCACCTTTATCCCTCCAAGTACTCCACATAGGACAGCCTTTGCCAAACACCAGTATCTTATTCTGAGCTCTCTCATTTACAGAAAAATCCATAAACACCTGAACATACTTGATCTGACAAAATGGGAAATTAAACAAAAACTTACAGAGTGGCTACTTCAACAAAACTATGATCACACAGAATCAATATTAACCTTCACAACCTAACTCATAACACTCACGCACACATCATCATACATACACACACCATCACACACACATTCACATACAAATAATTAGTTCTTTCATTTATTATTATTTTTCTTTTACTTTATTAGATTTTACTTACGATTACCATTTACTGTAAATTGTTTAAATTGTGGGTAGATCGACAGGGTCTTCACTTAATAAATAGGTAATATTTAAACATAACCTTATGGCCGTTTCACTGTCTCTTAAGATACAGGTATACCCTAGTTTGAGAGACAGGGTAATATAAACTGTCAACAGATGTACCATGTTCCTAAATCAACATGTTCTACCATGTTACATAACTTACTCAATATCTTGATTGTAATTAATTGTTTTCTCACCATCTGTACCCTTCTAGTTCAATAAACAATTTATTATTATTATTATTATTATTCTAATTTGTAATATGCTTGTTTACAAAGTGTACTTTTAACATAAGTTTTAAATCTTCTTGACAGCCGGGACCAACGGCTTAACGAGTTTTCCGAGGCAAGAAGTAAGTCGATATGCATGTATAAACGTTTCAAATTTCAAACTCATGATAATTTTAAAACCAAAGTAAAATAGCATTAATAACACCATTTAATGTCGTACAGAATTAAAACCTAACAAAATAATCGCACTAAACTTGCATTGTCGACAACCTGCTAATAATATCGTGTAGTTTTAGTAGCCAGCATTCAGAAACACATTAGTCTGTACCATTAGAGGATCCCCTCAACTAACTAAGGGGAATGGCAACTAAGTGGAGCTCATTACTCTTTGATTTCGGGCTGAATGTTCGAGTAGGTAGCAGAACTGAGAATACACCGTGAATAACCTAATATCAGCGCTAATAGGGACTTCCATTGTTGATCTATTGTTTGTAAGTTTCTCATATTACTTAACCTTTGACTTTGAACCTGAAGCAAACTGTGTGTAAACTATCTAGACGTAGAACATACTACATTTGTAAAAAATATATAATTGTCTCTTCTTGCGGCAGGTTCTATCACGTCCCATCAGGACGCAAAACGCTATCCCTTTTTGGGGTTCCGTAACCAATAGAACCCTTTTACTTGCCTGCGCAAGTCCGTCTGTCACCCAATCTCCGCCCTTAGGCTGTCATCGGGCTGTATCTCATAAACCTTAATCGGGAGACAGTTGAAATTTTCAGAGAGCGTATATTTCTATTTCGGTGATGTGGAGCAGTTCTTGTGCAAGTCAGACTCGTGCTTGGCCGGTTTTAACTACGAAATCATGATGACTTCAACAAACAAAAATATTAAAATAATTATTATTGATACCTATTCGAACAACACCTACAAGTGTGACGTTCCACAATACCAATACAATAAAAACAAACTGATATTCTCACAATGTTTTATTTAAACCCAATCTCATATACAATCACTTTGTGACTTTGTAGTCATAATGAAAAGGCTTATAACCGCGAAGGACGAACGAAGAAGAGGGGGAAAATCCTGGATCAATTAAACGGTAAGGGAAATATGGGTAACCCGAGTATCTAGGGTAACCCACCCTGTAGTCATCAAGATCGACGACTCTATACTTCTTGACAAGAGGGATGGGGGAGGTTTTAAGCTCTTTTAAAGACTTGGCCTCAATCTTGAATTCTGTCGGCTCTTCTTCAACGGGCTCGTCGACTAAGATCCGGTATTGTCCGCTGGGGTCCCATCGTATCTCAGCGTAGGTTACCGCAATCACGCAAAGGGTTATCAGAAGCAGTTTCATCTGTCGAGTAAATGTTGATATTAATTAAAATATATGAAGAAACCTTCAGTTACATACCGAGACTCCTCCGTGCCTTGAAAAGCACGTTAGCATGGACCGGACCGGACCCGGCTATCATTTGTAGACCTTTGACAGTCGTTACGGATTGTCAAAAGCCAGAAAATTGGGCCCTTGTCTGCAGTTCGGAAAACATATGCAGACTGATTTTTTTATAAATTTTTATTATTTATTTATTAATACATTTGTACATATTACACAGGTAACGTTGGTCTGTGACCCCCAAACTATTAATAATAAAAATAAAACAAAATTTATTTTTTGCTGTGTTTGTAGCTGTCAGTGCGAGGTTTGTATGGAAGTAAATTTAAAAAAAAATACATCCGGGCGAAGCCGGAGCAGCCCATTAAGTTAAATACTAGTATATAACTTAATCTAGATAATCTTCTTAATTTGAAGTAAATGTTGAGAGATTAATTGAAGTTTAAGATTTGCCGGAGACTTAACATAGTTTCGATGAACATTGGCTGCTTTTGGCTTAAATGGAAATTATTTTCCTTGTCTGTAAATTAACCGCAAAATGGAAACTGGTGTTTAGAAAACAAAAGATTAGGTAACCATTAATAAGGTCTAATACTTTTGGTATAACTACATAGATGGCTTTATATCATCGGAATAAATAAGATTAAAAGTTTTATACAAAAGTAGGTAACAAATTCTTAATTCATTACTTTTACCTTACGACTGTACAGATGCTTAAAACCCTTGAAACACTTTTATGCTCTCAAAAATTAAATTCAAACAAGAAACGTGTGCCTCAAAGTAAATAAAAGA
This sequence comes from Mamestra brassicae, assembly GCA_905163435.1. NCBI lineage: Eukaryota > Metazoa > Arthropoda > Insecta > Lepidoptera > Noctuidae > Mamestra > Mamestra brassicae. The sequence continues at coordinate 17,694,218 of LR991000.1, read as the reverse complement.
GAAATCCATTCCCTGAAAACCTTTTAATTCGTTCGCAAGTAGTGATTAAGTATGGTCTGAGGAGTAAATTAAATTTAGCTGAAGTGAGGTCTCTCTCAGGGAGTGAACGAGGGACAATCATAATTAGACACACAGCACCCGGACTCGAGGAGTGCCCTCTGACGTTTAATTTTAATTTTGAATTAAGAATTGTGTTTTTTTTTTTCTTTATATTAAATGGCCAAAAAGATGATATTGTGAAAAAAATAAAATATATTGAGGCACAAACTTTTTAAATTTACAAACAAAAGATAGATTTTTAGTTATTTTATATGAATTACCTTTACAAGACGGTTATTTTAAGAATTTAGTTGCATGTATTTCTAAACAGCTCAAAAATATCTTCGTTGGGTTACATTAAAAAAATATTACCTATAACTTACCTTTGCAATTGGTTGAAATCCAATCACACAATATCAAGTTTCTTTATTTCTTAACAGTTTATATATTGCGACTAATTGCTTCGTCCATTTAATGTTTTCGTTAGTAACCTACTTCACAACGTAATGTATCTTTAATTTGTTTTGATCGTTTTATTAATTAATTAAAAAACTATTCCAGAGTACATTTTGACTTATCGCTTTTCTAATTTCATTTTAATTTATTATTTATTATGATTATTACAGTGACAGTGAAAATTAGCATATAGATACTGCAATTAGAATGATGAGATTTTACCAAAAATACAAGTCTTTAACTGAGAATATTTTGAAGTAGGTAGGTTAAATATTTCTTTGTTCCCTATGGTGGTGCATTTTTACCTAAGTGGATAAATATAAAGTGTCTACAAAATATTTAAAAACATTCGGCGTCTTTAAAAAAATAAAATAAACCTTTCAATTCAAATTCACAAATGGAATTCAAAGATGGCGCCGCATCAATTTGAAGTGAAGAACCGCACAGTTTCTCATAAATCCCTCATGCTTATTCTCGCCGCTTCACCTGTGCTATAATTAATTGAAGCTTTTATAAACACCCCCTTCCCTCGGTCTAGTCTCCCCCTGTGGCTAGCAGTGTGGTCTAAGTCAAGAGAGGAAAGGTGTTCTTAGGAATTAATTATTTTCCTTAGCAGTTTTGTGGTTGTCAAGGAAAATGCTTTTACGGTGTATTCAAAACTGGAAGTTAGTGTGTATGATAATATATTAATAGCATTTGACTAATTACCATCTAACTGGTTAATTATATACTAAATCAGATACTTTACCTACATCCAGATGGGTAAAGTAGATTAGTCGGAATAGCAAGCACCTGAGAAACCGTACATCTATGTGATTAAAATAACGGGTTCATTATTTGAATTCGTGCAAGTTATACATATGGTAAAAATAAACATGAATAAGAAAAATATTCATGTTTCTTTTTACTATATAATATTTTCCAAAGAGACATTAAAACAAATACAACCTCTGATTTTCTTAACATTCATAAGACTAAAAACGTTTACTCCTCACGATATTTCATACTCTCTCGCAAGTCTTTATTCTTAAAAATAATAAACCGATCTAATGAAACTTGTAACACTTACACAAGATACCTAGGTCGAAAAAAAAAGTAAAAAAATACGAAACAGACTGTTAGCTCTGTTTCGTAAATTTCCCAGTCCATTACTTATATTTATACCATACTATCTTAGTCGCCATTTCACATTTTTTTCCAAAGCGTCCCTCCGTCTTTCACTTGGACCATACACCTCAAGGATAAACTACTATGGCAGAATTGATGGCAAAATGCAACAGCCATTAACTCGGCAATAGCTTTCCTTCCCTATTGAATGACAAGAAAATACTTCCAGCACCTGAGGCTTTTCTTTTTATTCCAGCAGACTTTATGGTTTCTAGATGTCATTTTGAAATTGATATGATGAATGACGACTCGATTGCAGGAAATTGCAGATGCAATTGGCATTTCATTTTGAAATCGAAGTGGATTAAGATGTTATCCTTAGGAATGGAAATATGAAATTCAGTAAAACTTTATGTTATTATCGGATGGTGTTTTTTAGACTATCAATCATAATCAATATTTATAAAACTCTTCCGATACTGACTGACTGAGTGACTGACAGACAACGCACAGCCGAAACTACTGGTCGTAGAAAGATGAAATTTGGCATGTAGGTTCCTTAGGTAGTGTAAGGGAGATTTCCCGAAATTCCTACGGTAACGGGAAAAAACAGGATATGCGTGTACAAAATTGCTGGCAAGAACTAGTTAAATAATAATTATTTTGCTTTCATTCATTTGTAGCTATAAGCGAATTATTGTATTTACGTTCACAGCAAATATCTATTCATCTTTCTATCGTCACTTCTATTATTCTCGTCGTTTCTCATTAAAGGTGCAGAAACTAAATGACAAAGTAGGGACTGTTCAACTCCTTGAAACATTTTCGGGAAACTAAAATCACATCCGTCTACATCTCGTATATATCAACCATCATAATAACAGCGACACTAAAGGGAGACTGTCTCAATCCGACATGTGTCACAGTGCACGGTTCGCGTCGCATCTAGTGAACTGCGGTGTCAGCCCCCGCGGTGCTTGGCGAGACCATTTCATTTATTTTATTGATATTTTGTAGAAACTAGCGGATGTCACGCGGTTTCACTCGCGTAGTTCCCTTTCCCGTGGGAGTACGGGGATAAAATATAGCCTATATTACTCGCTGATAATGTAGCTATCCATTGCTGCTAATTTTTCAATTCGGTCCAGGAGTTTTTGAGTTTATTCATTGCAAACATACACACACACCAAAATACAATTTTTTCCTCTTTATAATATAAGTGTAGATAGTAGACCAAAGTTCTAGAACAGTAGGTTCAAACTGTGCTGTTTGACATATCATATTAAAGGGCATATTGTGTGGGTCTTTGGTATTTAAATTTTGATTTTGATAAAAATAAATAACTTAGAAATCATTTAAGAAAGCAAATGAAAATTGACCATTCCTCCTTATTTCAAAAACTGCCGAGTATAAAATTTCAAAAACAAAATGGTGATTCTTGACTTAAAGATGTCACCGAGAAATTTCATACGACGTAAAATTGTAAAATATCAAGTGAAATATTGTAAACTTTCTTTTAAGACATGGATATATTGAAAACTATAAACTTTGAATGGGATTTATTGCATTCAAACTGATTCCATAATTTTTCGTGAAATTAAAGATTATTAAGATTTATTACGGGGGGGTGTAAGGGGTCCCAACTATCATCTTTCGGGACTCAAGCCAACCTCACCTGCACGTGGTACACCCTGCCGACAAACAAACGAGGTTATGGCGACCTGCCAACACGCACTGGACCAGCGTGGCAGATTTTGGTCCAAACCCCCCAAATGAATAAAACAATAAGAGATAGGCCCCAAGTGCCCGGCGACTCCAGTGGTTGTGCTGGCGTGGACGGGCGTTGGCGCAACCCTGGAGTCCGGGGAGCTAAGAATCTCCGGGCGAGATCGAATAACCGTCAAATGACCAAGGCTAATTGTAAAAAGGACTCCGATTCCCTCAACATTCTCACCTACAACGTTCGAACGCTGATGAAGGACGAACGATTAATTGAGCTTGAAAATGCTTTAAAAGATATCAAATGGGACATTGTGGGCCTCTCTGAAGTTCGAAGAGAGGGCGAACACACGGAAGAAAGAGACGATGCTGTATTCTTTCACTTCGGTGAAACCCAAGGGCAACACGGCGTGGGGTTCATGGTGGCGAAGAGGTGGAAGAATAACATTATCGAATTCGTAGGATATTCTGAACGTGTCGCGGTACTCAAATTCCAACTGAAATCTAAGAAAATCCTAACTCTTGTACAAGTCTATGCACCTACAACTGCACATACCGATGACGAAGTAGAGGACTTCTACGATCTTGTCAACCGGGCGTGTGATGAAAATAGGGGCACCTGGAACATCGTCATTGGGGACTTTAACGCTAAGGTAGGACAGAGGCAAGAACAGGACAGCGAAGATACTCTTGGCCACTTTGGCCTAGGGGAACGTAATGAACGAGGTGTTCGTCTAATGCAGTTCGCCTTTGGTCAGAGCATGCACATAGCGAATAGCCTATTCTTAAAGAAACCTCAACGACGATGGACTTGGGTTGCACCCAATGGTCTCACGCGAAACGAAATTGACTACATTCTAACATCAGATACACATATAATTAGGGATGTTAGTGTTATCAATAGATTCAAATACAGCTCCGACCACAGGCCAATTCGCACAATAATTCGATTCGATTTCAAAATTCATAGAGCCAAATTGTTTACAAAACAAATAAAGAGACTGTCAAGAGAAACGCTTATTAATAACTTAGAATATTTTAATCTAGAATTATCAAACTATTTTAAAGATCTAAAAGTTGATGAAACAGACCCAGAAGACCAATATAAAAAGATAGTTACCGGGATAAGCAATAGTGGTAAAAACATTAAGAATATACGCAGAAATAGGAGTAAACTAACAGCTCATAGTATTAAACTGATAGACAAACGCACAACTAAAGAAATTGGCACAGCAGAATATAGAGTAATTGACAAAGAGGTCAAAAGAAGCATCAGAAAAGATCTCAGAAATCTTAATACGCATTTAGTAAAAATTGCTCTAGAAAAACATTCATCTTTAAGGGTACTAAAACATGGAGTTACAAAAGGTAGAGCTTGGATCAATAGTCTTGTTGATAATGACGGAATTAAACACCATAGCAGGGATAAAATCTTGGACATAGCAACTAAGTTCTATAAAACGCTATATTCAGATCACTCACTACCCATTCGTAACACAGCATATCGTGTCTCAGATTCCGTCCCTCCAATAACCGGTTATGAAGTACATAAAGCGCTCACAACCATGCGTTACGATAGAAGTCCCGGGGAGGATGGCATCACTACTGAAGCACTTAAAATTGGGTCTACCACCTTGCTGCCTCACCTTACAAACTTATTTAACACTATATTGCGATCAGGAAAGGTTCCAAAAACGATGTGCCATTCAAATATAATTCTTCTGCACAAAAAGGGAGACAAAAGTGAAATCGAGAACTATCGGCCAATTAGTCTTACATCTCATATTTACAAGACATTTATTAAGGTCATACATAATCGTATAGAAGGAAAACTGGATGAACACCAACCACCAGAACAAGCCGGATTTCGACCTAGTTTCTCTACAACTGACCACCTTCAGACACTTAATCAGATATTAGAAAAATACTCCGAGTTTAACAAACCACTGTATTTGGCCTTCGTAGACTATACCAAGGCCTTCGATAGCCTTAAACATCCCGACATATTCAGATCTTTAAAAAACCAGGAACTTGAAACACAATATATAGATCTACTTAGAATCATATACCACAATAGTACCGCTAACATCAAACTTAATATTGCAGGACCTTCTTTCAATATACAAAGAGGTGTTAAACAGGGTGACCCGCTCTCTCCTAAATTATTTACCAGCACTCTCGAGGAGATATTTCAGTCGCTGGCAGCATCATGGAAGACCAAAGGCATCGAAGTCGGCAATAGAAGACTAACGAACCTCCGCTTTGCCGACGACATAGTCCTTTTTGCCCCAACAGCCCTGGAACTGCAGACCATGCTCCAAGATCTGAGCACGGCTAGCCTCAAGGTGGGACTCGCGATGAATCGGTCAAAAACTAAAACAATGACAAACAGCAGCAAACGTAGGGTCAAGGTAGATGCGCAGGATATACTCTATGTCGATGAGTATATCTACTTGGGCCAGTTAGTTTCTTTCGAAAACAGGCAAGAAAGGGAAATCGATCGTCGCATCGACAACGCCTGGAAAAGCTACTGGTCCATGAAGACGCTAATGAAGGGCGATCTCCCGATGTCCCTGAAGCGCAAACTCATCGACATGTGCATTCTGCCCGTCCTAACCTACGGTGCTCAGACTTGGTCGCTCACCGAGTCGCAAAAGTTTCGCCTTGGGGTATGTCAAAGGGCAATGGAGCGCAGTATTTTAGGTTTAAAAAGAATTAATAGAGTACGGAACACCACGCTGCGCTCCAAAACCGGTATCATTGACGTAGGCAAAAAAGCTGCCAGGCTAAAATGGGACTGGGCGGGTCACACCAGCCGCATGCATAATGACCGCTGGGCAAAAGTCTCCACGCAATGGGTGCCAGAGGATGGACGGCGTCGCCGAGGCCGGCCCAGAAAGCGGTGGCGAGATGACTTGGATGCACACCGCGAAGGCTGGTTCGAGGTGGCACAAGAAAAGAATGTCTGGAAGGATATGGGGGAGGCCTTTGCCCAGCAGTGGGACACAATAGGCTAAGGAAAAAAAAAAAAAAAAAAAAAAAAGATTTATTACAATCTTTCGGAGTCTGAAATTTTTAGGTGACAAAAATACATCTTACAGGAAAACATCGCGCGCAAGGCCGACTCGCCATTGCCCATATTTTTTTGCTGCTGACTCCAGATTATTAAGGAAATGCAGCTATAAATATTTACATTTTCATTACTACCATTCCAGGTTTGAACAGAATTTTAAAGTAGCAACAAAAAATATGGCGTAATACTATGTCGTATTGTGTCCGTACCCTAATCGCAGGGGAGTCTAGGGGAAAATTGGCGAAAGACAGAGGGTTGTTCAGGGGAGTTTGTTCTGGGTACAAATGGGGCACTTTGGTGCATTACCATTCTCTTGCAATTTCCTCGGACTTGGTTTTGTTTTCGAATTAACGTCGCTATGGTGGTTATTTGCCAGGTGGTAGCTATGGACATAAAATGGGGAATTGGCTGTAATTTGCTGAAAGTTCCTTATCTATGTTAAATGTTTCGAGTAAATGTTTTGCTACCTTTTTTGTAGCAGTCTTCTAGAGTGCTGGTTTTCTGGAAACCAGTTAAAATCTAAGAACAATTGAAATCCGAAATAATGGATAAACTTGGCCCCAAAAACACAGAAGGGGCACAAAAAACCTTTCAGCCCTCGAGTGTTTAAATAAAAAGGATTTTAATAGACCCCAAAGTAATTTCCCTTCAATCATAAGTAAAAAGAAATCAATTTTCTTTTTTATAATACGTTTGGGGATTGGCTCCAAAATCTATACTTAAGTTGTGAAACAATATTGAGAATTCTCTTAGGGGATGAAGATTACAAATATTTTAAAGAAAATTGCCAATTTATGATGTAAATGGATTATAATATTGGTTTGAAGTTGAATTTGGACGCGTTTTTGATAGATTTGGCATACATTGCCAAATCTATCAAAAACTTGATCTTAGACTTAATCTTAGATTGATTTTACAGCTATCTTTAAATTTCGTAACATTTTTTTAACGCACGATGTTAAACGAAGCTGTTATTTTCTATGAAAATGTCCATCTTGGGACATTTTCATGGAAAACAAAAAATATAAATACTCATCATCAAAGGCATATGAACATTTTATATTTAGATTTTCAACCCAAAAAATGTTAACCGCCTTACAGTCGCGAGCAAAAGTCTTTGATCTACAGATTATCAATTATTTATTCCTTACCCCCCCTTTCCCCCTCACAGTGACGTCACTCATTCATCACGACCATCTGACATGCTAAATTACAACCTTCATTTTTGCGAACGCACTGAAAAGGGAGTTTTTATACCACGTAATATTTTTCGGGATAAAATCACAATTTCTAGCTACAACGCTGTGTTTGATGAAACTGAAGTCTCGTTTTTGTTTATTTTAATAAAGAATGTCGTGATTTTGTTCACGGGTTGATGGAAATTGAATTATATTGGGCATGGAGATGACGTGTTATTTATTTTAGAGATTTATTTTACACAAGCGCACAACAACTCCGGAGCTCTTGGCTTAATAATAACAGCCGCGCGGTTCGATCTTTGATCTTAAGGTAGGAAGCGCCAGGGAAGCCCGCGAAATTCAAATTTAAAAGGTCAACTGGTCAAAGGTTGACTGGTAGAGAATGCCTTGATGCATTAAGTCCGCCCATGTACCACTATTGTACATAAAGTTTAAATAAATAAATAAATACGTTGTTTTGCATTTTGCCGGTCAGTGTCAGGTTGTATGTTGAATAAAAAACGATTGGCGACCGTAACAAATATAGCTTACTCAATTATAATAATTGAAATCATCAATACAGGTTGTATCACTTCATCTAATCCCATTGAATGTATTTTTTATGAAACAACCATTCAATGGGATTCAATGACCTAAGAGGGTTGTATTGACGATTTTAATTATTATAATTCTGTTAATAAATACGTGTTACGGTCGCGAATTATATCTTGTTGAACATGCAGCCTGACACTGACCGGCAAATTATTTTTCTCTACATAAGTTACTTTATGCTAGAGTTACAGTGAGCACGAACATGGAATATCGCTGTGAGAGACTGGTGCTTGAAGTAGGTCTCTATAAAAACCGGTATTACAAGTCACCAGGGCGCTCCCGCAGCTATTAGCCTGCTATGTTCTACTTTTTTGCATAGTAAGACAGAGTGCAGGAAACCAAATTAAAACACAAAAAAAAAAACAAATTAAACATACAAAATAATGAAGTTTATGAACAAAATGAAATTATGTGTCTATGCGTAAGAGGTCGCTTGAGTGACTGTGGTGCGAGGCAGGTAGCTAGAATATTAGGAACGAGCATGATTGAAGGAAGACTGTGGTTTGAGTACAATAGTTTTATAAGCAGTTTTAAAAACAGCAGAGAGGATGGTTTGTAAGTAGAGATTGTCTATCTGAGAGGGGTCAACAGTTTTTCTGTTCTGTTAGTCTAGAGTTTTTAAATTGCAAAAAAACATAAGAAAATTTGAATTTCGCGGGCTACCGTGGCGCTTCCACCCTAAGCAGTGCTTGCCAAGGTGATCATCCATTACATACCGAGACTCCTCCGTGTCTCGTTAGCCATAATTGGTCATCATCATCTGCCTAGCCTTTTCCCAATTATATTGGAGTCGGCTTCCAGTCAAACCGGGTTCAGCTGAATACCAGTATTTTACGAAGAGCGGCTGCCTACCAGACCTCCACAACCCATTAACTGGGTAACACCCTCCACAACCCATTAACTGGGTAACACCCTCCACAACCCATTAACTGGATAACACCCTCCACAACCCATTAACTGGGTAACACCCTCCACAACCCATTAACTGGGTAACACCCACCCCCACCCTGTTAGCCATTGGTAAATAGAAAAAAAATAAAAGAGAAATTATAATACCAGCATGTTTGATGTCCTAAGGCAAGCGTCTAACAGAGAAGGTAAGATGATGATGGCGCTCGCTCGAGCCAGATTGGCAACTTCACACTTATATTAATTATGATTTTCCACCGATTTCTCAGTGATATTTAAAATAATGTGAACTAAAATAAATGCTAGTAATCGCATTTTACTGCTTCAAAAGTAACTTAATGGAACTTTTCAGTCGTTTTTGCGGTCGGGTTTTTTTCCCAGTAGAGTACCTAAGTTTGCACATTCCGATGGACATTTTTTTACTTTAACACGGACGAAGCAGCTTGTAAAAGCTAGTTAAAATAAATTGAAACGAAATCAAACATTTTGCTCAATTAACGGTCCGCTTAGAGAGACGTCCTTAGTAATCAGTCTCCCTCCGTCCATTCTCAACAAATTACTTTTCTAGTCCAATGGCAATTTTGCGGGACTTCCTCACTCCTTTCCCGTTCGACAGCGCACAGGTCACTGTGACTGTATGTTTTGGAGCTCCAGTAGTAATGCACTGAGGGTGCTACTGCGGCTGCCGTGGCGTATTGGTGCATCAGGGATATTTGCAGATAATAACATTGATGGTTTTGCCGCCGTTGTTAGAAATAGATGTCATCAGGGATGCCCTGATGACTCGTATTCGCGGCAACACAGTATCCTCAGTATATTCGCGGATCAGTGGGACTCCCCGATGTTGCGAAGATGGGTGCGGCTCCATGCTGAATTGTGATTGTGATTGTATATTTTCATCTGTGTATGTAACCTACTAACACTAGAACTTAAGTAAAATCGTTACTAACCTATATAATGAGTTTGTAAACTTAAGCTAACACGCGAGCGCTGCCATTGACAAAAACAAGTTGGAAACAAATCGAAACGAAATCAAACATTTTGCTCAATTACCGGTCCGCTCAAAGAGACGTCCTCACTAATCAGTCTCCGTCTATTCTCTCAGCGAATTACTTTTCTAGTCCAATAGCAATTTTCGGGACGTCCTCACTCCTTTGTCTTTTGATTGGCTGCCAGCTTCCTCGAACACTTTGTTAATGTCTGTTGAGCAAATGAACACAGCAGGTTGAAGATGGTATGAGAAAAGGGCTGCGAAATTGTTATTTAATTTATGAATCAGTTAGGGAACACCGGCCTCATCTAGCTTAAAATGACTCAAAATGATTGACGTGTAAGAATGTTATGTTTAACCTACTTGCAAAATAAATATCATTTATCATTGAAGTGAAGAATTAGGCGGTTAACAATATTTATAGCTGCCGACCCTATTTGTCTGCTTACTAACTGGTCTAAAAGCACTGATCTGACGCCATAGTAATTTACCTGCTTCTTCATCATCATCATCTGCCTAGCCTTTTCCCAATTATATTGGGGTTGGCTTCCAGTCAAACCGGATTCAGCTGAATACCAGTATTTTACGCAGAGCGGCTGCCTACCAGACCTCCACAACCCATTAACTGGGTAACACGGTACTCCTTGGCAAGACTGGTGTCAGATTATCTGGCTTCTGACTACCCGTAACGACTGCCAAAGATCTACAAATGACAGCCGGGACCAACGGCTTAACGTGCTTTCCGAGACACGGAGGAGTCTCGGTATGTTAAGATGGTCACCCATCCACAGACCAACTTCGGCAAGCGTTGCTTAACCTTAAAGATCGACCCGTGCGGCTGTTTTTATTAAACCATGAGCTGCTTCTTCAAGTGGACGAAATAAATTATTATCAGAGATTCCCCTCAGATAAAAAAATCTTATGCGCTAATACATGCATCTTTAAGAGTGTATCCTAGAGTGTATCCTAGTCTACTTGTTGCGGAATTTGTTCGAAAGAATCACCGCGGCCCTGGAACGCAAAGGGCTTTAGAAGGAACATGGATGGGTTTTAGTCAGTAAGAGTCTGACACGCCCTTCCGCCCCACCTAGAGCGGAAGAAGTCATTTGAAGATGTCTCATCCTTAAAAAAAAAAACCTGATCTACTCGTGCGCCAAGTTTAATCGAAATCCGTTTAGCGGTTGGTTAACAATTACACAGACTCTCACTTTTACTCGTATTATACCTTTCTAAGAGGATTTATTTTTGTTCGAGGAATTGATTTTTGTGATTACCATGTTACTTTGGTTTAAATAGCTCATACAATACATTCAGACTTACAGTGTATCAATAAAAGTCGATATTTAGCTAAATTATATCATATATTCAATGTAGAAAATTTAATTCCAACAAAAGATTTTCCAAGCCTTCAAACATGTTATTAAATTCCACGTAAACCCAATTGTATGCGCACTAGTTAGAGTATTATTACTTCACTATAGGATACTTTAATTACTTCTGTGTTATTCAAATTTAAATCTTATAAACATTGTATAAGATCCAATTAAAATCAAATTACTATAACGCTATTATTCTCAACAATACGATTTTAATACCTATTGGTGTTATTTGAATTTGAGCTCTATTACGTGCGCTGATAGCTCGTTTATCGAAAATTAAGAGTGAGTGTCAGAGGGTGAGCAACGTGAAACACTTTTGTATACACGTGTACCGTGAATAAGATAGCGAAACATGTTTTTGTCGTGATTGTACCATTCGTTACTGTACGAGTGTTATCAATACAGGGTGTATTTTGGGGTGTCCATGAAATATTCAAAGATAATACTTTCCGGTTTATTTTGTTGCTGCTGTCTGCAAACCTCCTTATACTTAACTATTTATGTCCTTGGTACATTATTTTATAATACAGAAAGACGAAAAGAAAAAATTGTTTATTCCGCTGAAATATACATCCACAAAAAAACAAAAATTTGAAAAAAGGCCAAGTTCCTAACCCCAAAAATTCGGTCTATAAAAGTAGTGATATCAATAATAGGCCAAGCATTTCAGAACTGCAGAATAGTCTATGCCTCTAACATGTGTCTTTTGAGAATTCCAGTGAACAGAAGGCTTGGATCTTTCCTGACCGTACAAAAATGATGAAACTCTCCTTTCCAATAGATAATCTTTAACAAAGTGATATTAATAAATAGTCCAAGCTCCATCAAGTTGTGAATATAACAAGCAAAGTTATGAGGGTGGTAAAAACAGCTCGAAATGTTTCGTGTAATATACACACTGCGTGCATTAGGTCGGAACTTGGCCTGGCGCACTGCCATGTGCTAAGATAAAAAAAAAACAGTTTGAAGTAAATTAAAATGTAAAATGGAAGGAGATTAAAACAAGTTATCTACGAGTTACTGTCATTTGATGCCCTATTTATGATACACATACATAAACTTAAGTCTTATTCCCCATGGGATGCAAAACAATACCTGCTTAGAACCATACATACTTCTTTTGCGATATAACCAGTACAAGCTGACCTCTTCTTCTATTGAATTGTCATACTAAGCTCATCATCATCTGCCTAGCCTTTTCCCAATTATATTGGTGTCGGCTTAAAAACAATAATTTTCTTGGCATTTCCTTATACATTTCCAAACAAAATGGTTGTTTTCTAAACACAAAGCAGCAATCATATAGGTAGATACAAGAAAATCTTGCTCAAATTAATTCTCAAACAAAATGGCAACCTCTGGAAGGTTATACTTTAATTTAACGATTACAAAAGACGTATTTTCACCATTAACCGATTCTTGGAACTGTTTCCTACATTCTTATTACGGTTCGCGAATGAGCGGAGAATTTCCTGAGAACTGCCGTGAGTTCCACTTAAGTTAATTAGATAGACACGTATAAATAAATAATAACGTGTTTATTTATTAAAATTCCGTGTATCACCACCGATTTTCTCAGGAACGTGTGGACCTAGGAAGTAGTTGAAATTTATACCAGATACTGTGGTCTATAGTCCCTATAAGGTAATGTTTAAAAATCAAGGTCCTGAATCAACACGATAAATAGATATGGGCAATTGGGCAAATTTAGATTTTCGCGAAAAATTGTAAGTACCAAAATTTACCTTCATTTTTTACTTTTTTATTTTTTTATCTTGATACTAGGTCATTTGCCAACAACTTCGTCTGCGCAGATTTAGTTTTCAATTTTCCCGCTTTTCAACCCCTCCAAAGTTACCGAAGAAGTTACTTTTCAAGTAGTTTGTTGCTGTTAGTGACATTTACTTCAGTTCAATCACAGAATTGATATCACCAACTGCATCAGACTGCTGCTTGAAAATTATATATTATTTTTACCTTAATATATTGTAAATCAGGTACCCAATATCAAACTCAAACTCACCTCAAATCCGACTGGTAGTTCCAAAGATTTTTAGTTTATAAATCTATACTGAAATACCTGTATAATCATTGTATATTTTAAATACTAATCTAATCAACCTAAAAATTAAAAAAGTCCTGACAAAAATATGGCGTCAAAACATTCGTCCGCATCGCTTTCGACTGGAAGTGAGCTTAAAAACTGGCGGCATTACCACGTTGTATAAACCTGTCCAAAGTAAAAGGCAGCCCTTGGGTCACGCGAAGTGTCAACTAAGCGTTAAGCAAGCCCCCATGTAAAGTACTAACGTGTTTAGCTGCATCCATTTAAACTGAAAACCGACTCCAAAACAGTTGTAAAAAGGTTGGTCAGATTATTTCTTGGTAGAATTTATATTCGACGTAACTTTCCATAATAAATAAAAACATTAATAAAAACAAATATATTTACTGACTTTTATAAAGCTCCATGTTTAACCCGTGTACAATACATAAAAAAAATATAATCATTTCTGTTACATGACATACGTACTCATTCCGCCGGCAGCGTATTCCATTCAGATTTGATTTAAAAACACAGAAAAAACGTTTCAAATAGGTATCATTTTGTTCGAATAAAAATCCTGATACTGTTGAAAATAATATTGTTGTAAACGGGATCTAAAATATTGCGGAATAAAAAAATACTAATACTTTATGATACAAATATCATAAAGTAACGTCACATAATATGCGTAGGTAGGGACCTTTTTGGCCTCGCACATATTAAATTCATGCTGTTAAAATTTTGTTTATTAATTTTATTACTGTTAGTTTTAATTTATTTTACTGTTTTGTTTGTCTTTTGCGAGACCCAAATAAACATTTCTCTTTTTTCTTTCAGAATGTTTGACTGGCTGTCTGAGAATAACATCAAACACCCATCCGTACTAATATAATAAATGCGAAAGTGAATCCCTCTTTTTGTTAACACTTCGCGTCTGATGATCTCTTCTGCCCCTCGTTCCCGGCCTTCCAAAAGTACGAGACCCTGGGGTCCGGAGACTTTCAAAGATATGTCAATACAACATACTTATTTCGCGATGCCGTCGCATCAGTAAGGGCTCAAAATGCGTCATGGTTTTTCTTCATTGCAACAACGCGTTACAGCCGTCTTTGTAAGTAACATGACGTGAATGTCGCGATGTAGTAGCCACAACGCGTTCTGAGCTGTTTTTTCGCTCAATCAGCGTTTTCGTTCTTCGATCCTAACATCTTCACCTCTGCTTAAACCTTTGCGGAACACAGGAATGATGTATTTCCAAGACTCTAATTTTTCAGCAGGCCAAACAAATCTTTAAAAATGCACGAACAATTTCACAGTCCACACCAGACATTTTAAAATCAACACTATACCGGCAGACATTTAATACCATTTTTTTATTAGCCTGCACTTGTGTCCTATTGCTGGGCAAAAGCCTCCCCGTTCTCCTTCCAAATTTCTCTCTCTTGGGCGATCTCTGGCCAAGTCTGCCCCGCAAACATGATGAGATCGTTAAACCACCTTCGCCGCGGTCGACCTCGATGACGACGTCCTTCCAAAGGCGACCAGTGAGTGATTTTCTTAATACCATTACGAAAACTTTTAAAGCCAAGTTTACGTTCGCTACGTCTCATACAATTTCATGGTCACAACAAAATGAGTCAATGGAAAATCCAGTCATGAATTATGAAGCCGTCGATCGATGTAGTCTGCACGCAAACTGTTATATAATTAAGGGTTTTTGTCTTGTTATTGCATTGTTATTTCATTAAGTGTATAGGGTGTACGGTATATGCAACAAAAGCGATAAGAATACCACTTTTTAACCTCTGTTGTGCGTGTTTTAAAGTCAAGTCATTGATATCAATCGTCTGGCTTCAGTCTTTTGTTTTAAAAGGTATTAATCACGCAATTTTCTCCCCTCTAAGATATTTTTTGCTCGCATACAGAATTTTATCGTGGCTAAATTTAAACGCACGTAGCGTTTAAATTTAGCTTTTTTTGATGACGTATGTTCGTGTTTTTTATCTTATTTTGTTAATAAATATAAAACTCGTATGATAAGCAAAACAGGAAATGTGAAAGGTTATAAAAAACATGTCTGAAAACGGATTCGGGGAAAACAATAGTACATTGTTCACCGAGAGGAGAAAGTGACCGATTACCGTCGAGGGTGTCGTTTGAAGCCCGAGCCGTAGGCGAGGGCTTTAAAACACCCAAGATCGGGAATCGCAGTTTCTCTCGAGTGATACATAGTGCTTTATACTACACCTAGAAGGAAAATAAAAAACGAAATCTTTACTAATTGAAATTTATATTGAAATTGTTGCAGTTAAAACTGAATCCTCAAACAACACACAAATTGGAAATGGCGCCAATGTTGTCTGCAATTTTCACATGTTCTTTTTTCAAATTGTTTATCCTGCCGCCGCAGGGTCGCACTGCCAGCCCGACACCATCCAACACACAGCTAGTGGCCAGTGTCATTTTGCGAACTTGGAGATAAAAACTCACTGTAAAAACTTTTTGGCTTTTGATATTTAGGTTACCGGCGCATAGTCTTACCCAAAATTAAAAAAGAAAAACCACGTAAGAAATGGATTTTCATACACTTTTCTCTCCCGCTCAGATGCGTTTTCTCCCCGCATATTTGTTCGATATACAATGACGTACTTTCTACCGTAAATTTGATAAAGTATCAAGGTACTTTCCAAGCAGGTGTAGTATAAAATAACATACGTATTCTTAGTAATATTGATGTCAAAATCACTCAGATAATTTGTACCTAAACCAGGTTCCACCTAAATTATTAATTTCGTTTCATTTTAAGGTTTGTCGTGAGACGCCAGGTAAGCTGTGGGCTAAGAGAACCACTTTTCGGGTGCCATTAAATGCAACGCGTCAACGGACAAGATCAGGACAAAGTTGACTGAGGGACGAACTTGACTCCAACCGGACAAAAACTGGAGAAGTGCGAGTCGAACTCGCGTGCAAAGGGTTCGAACCAATATAATTTTTGTAACATGTCACTTTAAGACTTTAGGCTTTTAATAGGTTTTCCTGTAATTTGTAAACAGACAAAGTTTACTGAGGGACGAAGTATTATCTGGATTTTCTTCTAAATTTGATTTTTTCATAAAATATCTTAAAAAGCTTCAAAACTATTTATTTTAAAATTATGAATAAAATAAAAGCCTTGTGAAGGTTTTCGGGTAATTTTTTCTAGTTCGTGCCCCAAAAGTGACCCCATACCCAAAATTTATTAATTTTCGTAATGCACAATGCATGTTTGGGTCACAAAAGTTCATACCTATATGTACCACATTTCAACAGAATCGGTCCAGTAGATTCGTAGAAAATTGGCTGTGACAGACGGACATACAGACACCCGAGTGATCCTGTAAGGGTTCCGTTTTTACGGATGTTCGGAACCCTAAAAGACACGGAGGCCTCTGTCTAGCAGTGGAAATAACAGACTAGTTAATTAAATTAATAAAGATACAAAACTTGATATAGTAAACAAAAAACTTCGAAATAATAATTGACGAACTTAACAAAATAGCTAATTTACATTGACACACGTAAAAGTTACTGTTAAATTAAATTACAATTGTATGTGACACGAAAAATGGCGGCAAATCCAGTGACACCTCGTTAGTTGAATTCGCTCCAGTAATTAAATTGGGAGAGCTCCCAACATAATAGACTGAGAGAGCTACTAACATAATATATACATATAGTTGTCGCATTGTCACGTTGCATCTGTCTACAGGAGCCCGAGATCAGAAGCGTATTTTATGTGTCACAATAGTTCGATTACAAACTTCTACAAAAGTAGGAAAAAAATACTATTATTTTACTATAAGCTACCAATGTGGCTACAAATCTTCAAGAGTAAGAGCCCATAAAAAGGCAGTAATATCAGGCCGGAATTTTTTCATTGCCTTGTCCCTTGAAGTGAGAAAATAAGAAAATAAACTTCACTTTATATTACAATATTCTTATATTTTTCCCTTAAAAAAATTATCCAGTCTACTTAAAACAACAGATGCAAAGGAAACTGGTAGCAAACGGTAATAGACCATAAATTAAAACTTTATTTAGTCTCAGAATAATGGACTGGCCCAGTTTAAAGCCTGATCAAAACGAACACCAGGGGATTAAATTCAGTAAAAGAAAAAAGTTAACAAAGCAATTAAAAGAAGTTAAAGAGAAAAAAAAAAATGTTTTCACTTTTAAACCCGTAAATATAAGTTTGTGAGTTTTCCGGGTTCGTCCCTGAATTTCCCGTAAGAGAGTATTTCAGGAATCGATATGAGGTTTGTGTTACGTATGTCAGAGCCTATATCTATCCACATAAATAAAAATGAATCCCTATTTCTCTTGGTCACGGCATCACGCGTGAACGGCTGGACCAATTTCGCTAATTCGAAAAATTCGAAAAAAATATACATCCGGGCGAAGCCGGGGCGGGCCACTAGTCTAACGATAAAGAATGTAAACCTAGTTCTGTGCATGCTGTGGTCTCCTTTAACTGAAGGAGCACACGTATATGAACCACCTGTATCACTGTGGCTTATTTTGTTCTGTGTATCCTTTGTTGGAGATCCAAATAAATAAATAAGTAGATAGTAATGTAACTATCGAGAAATGTTTCCACTGTTTTTTGTCGTCCTTTTGTAAGTTAAGTTTGTGACGAAACTTTGAAACAATTTTTCTTCCGACTGTACACCTTGTTTGAGCTTTTTTCTACAAACGGCTTTTCCGGCGTTGTGTCGCTCGAAACGGTTGCAAGGAATTGAATTAACATTAAATGAAACTTCTTTTCGTAAATAAATCTGATTTAGAAAATGTAGAAATAACAGTTTTCTATGGAAGTACAACTGTAAACTGATTTAATAGAAGGTTAAATTGTTTTTTACACGTTTGTTGGTAGACTCAGAAAGTTCTGATCCAATTACTAATTATTTCACTCATTGAATGTAGCTACATTAGCCTATACTCCGGAAAATCAATTCATGTGAGATATACCATGGGAACAAAGGCGCAAAAAGAAAAGATAGTATAAAATTAAATTAAATATGGTAATAGAATGTCGATATACAGGCCATTGTTCTATTCAAATAGGTATATTTGAATAAAACAATGTTTTATTTTCAACTAATCTTGAAATAAATTTGTAGTCATAACAATTTTTCTTTCTGATGTGTGTGTGTGTGTGTGTTTTTAAGTACATTATTGTCTTGTTTTTTTTTGTATGTATTATTCTAATGTCCTATGCAAAAACACGAAGCGAGACGCCGCGGAGAAAGCCCAGTTATTGATTGATTGATGTAGAATAAATTAAACTGTTTTCCTAACACGTACATTCGCGTCATTTTCAAGAAAATATAACGCATTATGAACACCGTACTCAGTGAACCATCAATCCAGCATCTTTGCAGTCGTGCTTACTGCATATAAAGCAGTTGCATCGCTTCACGTCGCTTTGACGTAATGCAGCTGCTGAATTGTGCCACGTCATGGAATGAACGTCACTAATGTCTTTATTTAACAAAAACTAGAACGCTACAGCTGAAAATATAGAGAAAATTGTGAAATATTTTACAGAGTGTAGCGTGAGGCATATTAATTTAATTTTGACGCCATGTGTGCCACAATACACAAAATATTGCAAAGAGCGTGTTTTGAATGACATATTTAGAATGTACCTAGCTATTTACATACAAAGAAAACGCTATATTTATTGCATAACTGTGTACATTAAGTTCCTATTAATAAACATTACATTTTTAGTTTCAACAGTCTACCCAACTCGGATATTCAATAGTATTTACACGCTATTATAGTATACACGCTATTATGACCTGTAGTTTTCATGTGTCGTGTGTGGGTCCTGGGTGTATTCCTTGGTCGTGCAAAAAGTGTAACCGGTTTTTCCAGTTTTGCAGTAGAAGCCCAGGGTTTGTTGGGTGGCGTGATACCCCTGTGCCTCACTAAGCACGTAAAGTTATGTTCATGCTCCTGATCTATAAGGTCGTGTCGGATTGCCTTCTTAGTTGATCTACGAGATTCAAGGAACACACTAATTTGTGCACTATAATATCTCCTGCGTACTTGGCCAATTGAGATTGGCCACCGATTTTTTCTGAAACTCAATGAGCCTCAAGGGGAATGTATACCATACTAACGGGCTATAATACATTCTTACAGATAGCCTGAATAGATTTTATATAGGCATTGTTTCAGTCTTCATGAAGAATATTGTAAAAGATAATACTAAAGCTTTATATAATTCTATCGGGACAGTAAAAGTCAGCTCAAGGATACAAATGGCATAGTATCTAGTGGTTACTACCCTATTAATCTGTTTACGGTTCAATACAGTTCTTGAATTTAATCCTGTAGGTATTGCTTTACAACTCCCGTAGACAACAAGCATCAACTCCTTTTTATTTACAGAAATCGTTGAACAGATTACATTATCTTTTCAACGATTTCTGGGGGCGATTAAGAGGAACATTCCTGTTAATCGATTTATTCAAATAAAAGGGGATGTCGGATCGTTTATTTTTTATCAGGCTCCTGGTAAGCGATGATGTGGTCGATGATGGAGCACGCTTGCTTAGAAGCAACCTATGTATTCTTTCACGACCAAAATACCCCAAGTTAATTCAGTCGATTGCTGTACGAACAACAAATGCATTCAAAAAACGTTCTGTGACCATGTAATGATGGTATATTGCAGTACGTCTGGTTGTTCTATGATGGATTGATCTAGGTTTAAAGAAACTTTATTCTCAATAAAACATACACAAATGTCACTTACTTGAGAACAATAAATTAATGTTAAAAATATAAAAAAGGTTCGACTTCACCTCTATATGTACAGTTTCACAAAGACGACCCACCCAACGCATTCATTTCTGTGAAAGTGTTTTACTTGCTGTTAAATACTGGCCGAGCTGAATTTTGAATGCATTGAGTGAGTGTACATTTCTAATACTTGATGGTAATTTATTATATAGTTGCACTCCTTCAAATGTAACCATTTTTTGATCTTTGTTGAATTGTCACGTCGCTCCTGTAAAAGTGTGATAGTGACAGACAGCTTAAAGAAACAAATACATGCAAACCTGCTGCAGTCCGTATAAAGTGGATGCTTCGCAATATTAATTAGTTTACGGTTCAGCAGTACAGTGCGTTTCAGTTTTAATCCTATTTTGCTTTATGTGGAAATATGAGCTTCATTGCTCTGAGTCTCGTCCTTGAGTCGAGAAGATTGTGAATGGATTTTACAATTAGACGTTTTCAAGCTGTGGGTAAAATTATTGCTTTCAATTTATTATTTTATTAGCTTTTTCCTTTCCGTAGTCTATTTAAGAACCAGGAGGCAGTAGTAGTCCCATCACTTCGCGTGGGTGTCGTAAGAGGCGACTAAGGGACTCACCAGAGAATGGGCAGCAGCATTTTCTGTACATTGCAACAGCTTCACTGCGATCGCCAACCCGCCTGCCAAGCGTGGCGATTATGGCAAATCCCCCTTAGGGGAGGCCTATGTCCAGCAGTGGACATAGGCCTCCCCCTTTCGGCTGATGATGATGATGATGAGGCAGTAGTATTTAGAGCTCATTGATGGAGTAGCTTCCTATCGGTTTTTACGTTATTTATACCAGTATCAAATGTTGTTGCGGGTGCAGGCGGCAGTATATTCACCCGTGGCACTCGGTGGTAATAACTGGGTGGTAAGATTAAAATAGGAAGTAGATTGTAGGTATGTCCATTAACAATACAAAGGCCTCCTCAAGGCGCCGCAAAGGGTACTTACATATATCAGAAGCCTAAATGGACTCCCGAATCTTCTTAAGGTACCTAAGTATACACTAAAATCTCTCAACAAGTAAAAAAGAAAAAAGAAACTACACACGTTAGTACATTAAATCTTTACACAAACAACTACCGAACAAATTGAAACTGTTTAAACGCAAAAAATAATAAAGCGCCGGAGGTTCATAAAACTTTTCCTTTTTTTTCAGGAAAACGGGAAAAGTTTTGGGCGACAACAAATTGTGTGCGGCTGTCTCGAAACTTTGACAATGCCGCGTCACTTAATGGCGAAGTGACAAAGGATTTGTTACAAATGAGCAAAAATTATGGAACTCGTAGTTAGTGAGCTTATAGCGCTTGTTAACGACTTTGTCTACTATTAACGGAAGTTTAGAAAAATGTTATAAAAGCGTGGCGAAAAAGGAATGAAAAGTGGGGCGAACACGGAATAATAAAAATTAGGCGAACTTTGTGGGCGAATCCGGAATAAATCAAATTAACTCTGCCTGTGGCAAGTTCTATATGAGATGGGATATTCCTAATTTATAACTCTACACCCTTTTCTATGACACATTGACTGCTCTTGTGGCTGGTTGTGCTCCTGCAGCTTCCACCACGACATCGGCCCACCTTGTATCGGCCTTGCAACGCTGTCTTTTGGTACGCTATCGCTACTCCAGTCCTTTCGGCCTAATCGAGCATCTGTCCTGCGAGCCGCTAACTTATTAATTTCTTGAGTTCGATTCCCAGGTCGGGCTAAAAGTGTTATTGGGTTTTCCATAAGAAATTTCTCCCTCTCTCCTCTCTCTGTTCCCGTGCCTTGGGAAGCACGAGCCGTTGGTTCTGCGTCAGATCTCTCGCCGGTCGTGTCGGATCACCGTCCCATCAGATAATGAGTGACGGAAGCGGGAGCGAATCTGTGTTTGCGCACACACTTGTGCACTATACTCAATACTCAATTCTTTATTGCATTCCATACGTATTACATAGATGGTATAACAAAGTAAATGATCAATATGGACCCTGCCGGGCACAGCAAAACATGGTGTGAGGATAATAATAATATGTCCCGCGAAAATGGCTACTCTCCGTTGAGATCATTTATGGTTGAGATTAAAGTTATACATTGACACCGTTGAGATCATTTGTGGTTGAGAATAAGTTTACCTCTGCTGGTAATACTTTGTTCTTATAAGTAGCATACTCTGGGTGTATCGTCCTCACATAATATTAAATTAATTTTTGTATACCAAATTTTGTAAAATCATTATTTGAAAAGAGTAACTATGGAGTGTCTTGTCCGTTCTTCTCCATAAGAATCTACCCTTCCGAATGGATAGTAGAGTCACTTTATTAATGTAATATTATTATTTTACTGAACTGTAAATGCTGACGTTCAAAAGTGCCGTTTAATGGCCTAATTGAAATAAACGTTTTGACTTTGACTTTGACTTTGATTGACTACCGTGGCCGAAATCGGTAGGTTCTAAAATAATACATACGTCAAGCCACAATACCAAAATGGCCACCCATCTAACAGCCAAAGAGACCCATAAAGATAAAATGTTCCGTTTATGTTTCCTGTATGCCAGCGATATCGTTCCGGTACATGTACCAGTAACAGAACGGGTTTAAACGACTGCTGATAGTTGCTGGTTTCTGCTCGACTGCTTATATTTGCTATTGACCTGTTTCGTTTGGTTTGAGCTGATGACTGCTTTCGGGAGATAAGCTGCTTATTTCGGATTCTAAAATGTTTTTTTTTTTTTTCGGGGAATTCTTGGTATTGTTTTCGTGCGTTGATTCAGTGAGTTGAGTTAAAATGGTCAATTCTAGTGTCTCATAAAAGTGTTTGCAGTTTATGGATTGTGGAGGTCAGGTAGGCAGCCGCTCCATGTTGAATTCTCTTAATCGGTATGATTATTATATAATTATCATATTTATTTGTTTATTATTTTAGCATATATATGTATATGTATTTTATTAGTATTATATATATTATCTGTATATTCTTTCCGAAATGCTAAAATTCAGTTTTGAATCTTATTTTTATTTATTGTACACCTACAACAGTATAGTCTTTATAACCCAAAGGTTGACTGGCAGAGAATGCCTTGATGCATTAAGTCCGCCCATGTACCACTATTGTACATAAAATTTAAATAAATAAATACTGGTATTCAGCTGAATCCGGTTTGACTGGTAGCCAACCCCAATATAGTTGGGAAAAGGCTAGGCAGATGATGATAAAAGTTATTGCGGAGGTTTTTGCACCACTTCTTCCTAGCTAAACATTGGAAAGTGTTGACGTGGTGTCCGTTATGGAGGACCGTTTCCGTTAATTTTGCCGTTGAAAAAGTGCTGATTTTCATCCTAATTTGAATAAACAATGTTTAAAAATAACGTAACAGACGAAAACATTTTCGAGTCAACGGAAATAACGAGGTGCCTTAATTTGAATTTATTTACTCTTTTCTGAGAAACACAAAAGCGTTAAACAAAATCCAATTATCTGAAACAAATCGCTACATTTCATTTAATTTATTAACGGTAGGTAACTAGGTACCAGTAATTCCATTGAAAATGCTCAAATATTTTTTTATCCGAACTGTAATAAACAAAGACATACAACAACACAATTAAAAACCAATCAAGGCTCGTAATGGGCAATCCATAATGGCTTTATATTTTCGATAAACTCCCACCAACCGGATCATCGTTAATAAACCCTACTAATTACTGTTTCGATAACAAAGTATCGTTTATACGCCACTGTCAGCAATATTTCTCAGAACTCAGATTTGAGTCGAATACAATAACCATTATTCCACGTAAAATGAGTAGACCTACACAGATATAATTTAACAAATACGAAAATTCATAACAATTTGGATATAATCCCACATAATGAGAACGGATTATTTAGTATAATATAGTATTTATTTTGCTATATTATCAAAATGATCAAATATAATTTTGTTTCGGAAAGGTTGCGTTCGAAGCATATTCATCTTAACATTAAATTTAATTAAATTGTAAAAAACTGTGCGTTAAGAACTTTAAAAAAATCTTATGCAATATGTACAATATGTACCTACATGCCTCCGTATCAAATCGTCATATTCGTAAAGCGACCTTTTCCCAGAACGATACGCTATAGTCTATAGTATATATAAAACAACTGGAGGAGCTCGTGGTTTAATATTAACAGCCACTCGGATTGATATTCAAGGATAAGCAACGCTTGCCGAGGTTGGTCTGTGGATGGGTGACTATCTTAACATACCGAGACTCATCCGTTCCTCGAAAAGCACGAAAAGCCTTGGTCCTGGCTGTCATTTGTAGATCTTTGACAGTCGTTACGGATTGTCAGAAGCCAGGAAATATGACATCAGTGTTGCCAAGGTGTACAATGTTACCCAGTTACTGGGTTGCCCAGATCAGATAGACGTTCGCTCCAAGTAAAATACTGGTTCTCTTTCAATTCAGCTGAATCCGGTTTGACTGGAAGCCGACCCCAATATAGTAAGAAAGAAGAAAGAAAGAAAAAGTATTTAATTGCCACAAAACGACATACCTACATACATAACTGTATTTTACTTATACTAAACCCTAAACGATAGTGTTAGTATGTAGTTCTTAAATTATATTTGTAAAGACACTTTAAAAACTAAATAAGAAAAAAAAAATAACAAGTGTAAAAGGGCTTCCACTCAGCATAATGCTGTGCCGTGGGGGACCCACAGCACGGCGCTGAGTTTCAGTGGTCGCCTATACCTACATTTTAAAACTGTCCTTGTAGTACTACTATAGTATGACAAAGGTTGACTTGCAAAAAATACTTAGTGGCATTAAGTCTGCCCATGTGCTCACTACGTACATGAATTTAAAAAAAAAGTTGTTAAAAAATATTAAAACCACTTTTTTACTACCCAAAACCGGACATAAGCCTCCTGTATATATTTCCATTGCAAACAAATTTAAGCCCCCAAGCGTTTTAATTTTCAATGAATAAAAGACTCTCTTGTAGGTTTTAAATACTTTATTATGCATTCCCATGTCATTAAGTCCGCCACTGTACATTTGTGTGCATTAAGTGTTAAATAAATAAATTAAAAACTGTTCAGTAGGTAACTATCAAAGTAGGAACATACACCAGAAGCGAGTGTTATTTTATTCTTCTAATAATAATTAATCCAAAACAGGTATCATTGACGTGGGCAAAAAACTGCCAGGCTGAAATGGGACTGGGCGGGTCACACCAGCCGCATGTATAGTGACCGCTGGGCAAAAGCCTTCACGCAAAGGGTGCCAGAGGATGGACGGCGTCGCCGTGGCCGGCCCAGAAAGCGGTGGCGAGATGATTTGGTTGCACACCGCGAAGCCTGGTTCGAGGTGGCGTAAGAAAAGAATGTCTGGAAGGATATGGGGGAGGCCTTTGCCCAGCAGTGGGACACAATAGGCTAAGGAAAAAAAAAAAATTCGGTAATCAGTTACCCACATAAATCAAAATAGCGGAGTTGGTACTTCTGATTAATTGTATTAGAACGTTCTTTAGACAGACAATTGGTCTAGACGGTTCAAGTACCTACTTAGTCGGTTTTTTCACTAATTGGTACTTGAGTATTTCAATACTTGAGTCCGCTTCAACAATGATCAAACGAGAAGCAATCGATTTGTCTAGCCCCGAATGCGTTCAATCGGCTTCCTGTCTGCTGCTTAGGACCAGTATTTTACATGAACCGACTCATTTTCTGAACTTCACAACCCAGTAACTGAGTGATACAAACCCTAGGCTAGACTGGAATGTGAATAACATGGATAAAAGTTTTTAATTCCACCCCTACACCACAGGAATTTCTACTCCCTTGCTTGCTCATAATAATCTTAATAACTCCCTCCCTTAGAGAGCAGCTAAAACTACCATAAACACAAACTTCGCCAACCATCAAAAGTTAAAACTAAAAGAAGACTTAGAAAGTTCCTCCCTATAGTTCAGTGGATCCCAACCTGTGGTCTGCAAGGGCCAAAAATGGTCCACAAAAGGTCACCTTAAAAATGTAATTGATGCAAACTTATTTATGTTTCTATCAGAAATGTTTTGTTTTCTATGACGATGCGTTTTACTTTTGATTACAAAGAATAGTTATGGAACAGGTTTTAAATAATCTATAAGTTATAAGTTTATTTTTAGGTTAACGTCTACATGATTTAAGTTCATTTTTAGATTAACAAAGTTTAATTTTCATCTTGATTTATGGTCCCACCAAAAAAAAAAAAACAACAAAGTGGTCCCAGGTCAAATAAAGGTTGGGAACCACTGCTATAGCTGAACGACGTACGAGTTTCCCATAAGTCCGCCGTGGTTGTGGGAGCGGCACGAGACGACACGACATAATATAGAGGTGGGTACGACACGACAGAATAAAGCACTCCTCTGATTGAGAGTTGTTTTCCGTTCGATGACCCAGTGTGTTGGCCAAGTGAGCGTTTTTGTGAAGGTATTTTGCCAATTGTGTTAGGGTATTCACTGTACTGTTTCCAATTCCTCTACTGCAGGATATTTTCCTTGCCAGGGTTGCGGAATTTCACCGCGCCCTGGAACGCAAAGGGCTTTAGAAGGAACATGGAAGGGTTTTAATCAGTAAGAGTTTGACACGCCCTTTCACTCAAACTAGAGCAGAAGTCATTTGATGATTTCACATTCTTAAAAAAAAAAGGGTATTTTCTTATTTCAATTATAATATTCTTTTATATGCACTGGCGAGCATTCTTTCTGCCGAACGGTATCGTGTATTCTATGTCAAGAAGACATATCAGTACCGTCTCGCTGACTAGTAATGTATCACAACTTGCGACCTGCTCCGGCTTCGCACTTATTCAATTTACTTTTTTTTGTGATTTTCGCTTGCACAGTTCCTTCTGCTTCCTATCCTTGACTATTCTGATGTCAGTTATCTCGATCTCACTCAGGCACAACATAAGACCCTTTGCATAAGATTGATATTTGACCTACGCAAAAATGATCTTATTTCTCAATTTCGCACAAAACTCAAGTGCCTTCGCCGGGATTCTCATATTTTATTTCTGCTCTACAGTATTCTGTTCAATCCTACAACCCCTTCTTACCTTAAAGAACGATACAAGTTCCTTTATGACACACATAATACATATCTGAGGTCATCCTAAAACTTGAGACTAGAGATGCCGGTGCCATACACCAGCTTCTACTACGACAAATCTTTTTCGATTCAAGCGGTCCGATTATGGAATGCCTTGCCCGTGTCGGTAAGGCTTGCTCAATATTTGTCCAATTTTAAAACTTTGGTCAAAACCACTACCTCTCTCTTTAATTGTTTTTTTTTTTACTAGAGTTCTCTGCTTTTGTTTCATAATTACTATTGCATATATTTGATGAAAATTCGCGTGATTGTCGAAAATTATCCCAAGGGAACATACTCCCGAGATAAAACTAGCATATGTCCTTTCCCGGGACTCAAACAATCTCTATACCAAATTTCATCTGAATTGGTCCAGCCGTTTGCGCGTGAAGTAGTAACAAACATACACACACACACACACTCACAAACTTTCCCCTTTAAATATTAGTGTGGTTGTAAATATATAAATGGTACACCTAAGACTACCTACAGCACTGTCTTTCCTTCTTTCTTTAAAATCCATCCAAAGGATGTTTTGACAAGATCGCTTTTAGCGATAAGACCGCTCATAGTGTCACCCTGTGTAATGTTTTCCTCGTCTATATTTTCTGTATCTTATATGGTGTACTTAATAAAAAGTATTCTATTCTAATATATTCTAAAACTTCCTCATGTACTGCTCTTTATATTAGTGAAAACCATATTAACGTCTATTGCTTGGTTTTGGCAAAGCAGACAGAGGCAGACAAAGACTTTGCTTTTCAGTAAAGCCAATATTGCTATGCCCCATGATCGCTCATTAAAACAGCCTGAAATGCCAAAGGCTCGTGGCTAAATAATAACAGCCGCATGGGTCGATCTTTAAGGTTAAGCGACGCTTGCCAAGGTTGGTCTGTGGATGGGTGACCATCTTAACCTACCGAGACTCCTCCGTGCCTCGGAAAGCACGTTAAGCCGTTGGTCACGGCTGTCATTTGTAGATCTTTGGCAGTCGTTACGGATAGTCAGAAGCCAGATAATCTGACACCAGTCTTGCCAAGGAGTACCGTGTTACCCAGTTAATGGGTTGTGGAGGTCTGGTAGGCAGCCGCTCCACGTAAAATACTGGTATTCAGCTGAATCCGGTTTGACTGGAAGCCGACCCCAATATAATTGGGAAAAGGCTAGGCAGATGATGAAATGCCAAAGGTCAACATCAACACCTTGAACCAATATGGTCATTAAAACTCGGTCACATCTGCAACATGACGTAGCTACAAACCACGTCACCGCCAAGTCTTGACCTGTCAGTCTCTTGGCAATGGGACCACATAATGGTGACGTAACATATGCACATAATGGAGCGAACATGGCGTTGGATCGCGCCCAAGCATGCCACGGTCACTGTCGGTGACATATCGCATAATACCGCTAATGTACTGCCGGTTTTAGGGGGAGGTGACCTAAGGTTTGGCGTAGGAAAATATGGCGTTTAGAATCTGGCTTACATTAGGATATAATATAAATTAATAATGTGCAATAGGTGATGATGGAAGGAAGAAAGGGAGGCCTTTGCCCTGCAATGGGACGGAATAGGCAAAAATTTAATAAATAATAATGAATAATAAAAGGTGAGCTTCGGTCAGCCTAGCCGATCATTTGTTAAAAATGGTATAACAAAATGCAACTGACACGGAATAACGAAACGCAATTGACAGCTAAACGTAATGTTATCTATGGTTAAGTATGATTGAAAATTTGCCAATTAGAAGTATTGAAGTTGACCGGTTGATGTGTTTGTTTCAAGTTTCTATTAGCTTATCGTGCCGATATTATCATTAACAATGCCGCGACCAAGTACACGGCAAAAATTTATTCTGAGGCGGTACGAAGTTCGCCGGGACCAAGTATCATATAAAACGTCTTTTCGTGTCAGACGAATTCACTTTCCGCCATTCGATGATACTAGGTATTAAGTGACAGAACTATTTTTCTTTGTTTTGAGATAATCGTGGAATAACGGTCATTGACCCACCTACAATTATTGACATTTTTAATTTGAAAAACGGAAATTAACGGAATTAATGACACAAAGCTGTCCCGAATCATCATCTCTCGTGATCCTTAACATTGTCTAATAATGAAAAACGATTCATATTTAATTGTTCAGGTACCTATGAACAATTATTAGGGAAAGGTCAATGTACTTTATTCCACATTTATCTGGCGCCTACTATAACTCAATGACTAAAACGATGTTTGTACCTTTTAAACGACTTCAAAAAAAGAAATTCTCAATTCGGTTGTATTCTTTTTTGTTTGTTACCTCGTAACTCCATCATTTATTTGAAATACCGATTTGAAAAATTCTTTTTTCATGTGAAAGGATAGACGTTCCGATTAGTCCCATAGAAATTTCGGTTCGGTTGAGTAGTTTAGTTTTTAAATCAAAATAGCTCGAGGAAATAGAAAATATATCATCCAAGTAAGTAAACGACATTGCGTGTTTTGCTTTTCTGTGACTTTCCAGTGGATTTGTTAGGTGGGGGTAGAACTAAAAAGTGAAAAATAAAAAAACTATTTTAAAACCGACTTGGAAGTCGGTATTAAAATACGAAGAAACAACCAAAAACACCGACTACCGAAATTAAAGTTATTTTATACTTAGAAGTGTTTTTTTTTTGGAAGTCGATTGATTTTTTTCGTGAAAAAGTTTTTTTAAAGAAAGGTACGTAAAATGTTCTAGGTTAGCCAGTAAACTGCAGCAACGTACTGCAGTATTACTTTAAAAATAGGAAGGAAGCAAGTGGAACTGAAGCAAGGGACGGGGTAATAACATATTATATTCCAAGTGCTTGTGAACGATAGTAATGTCTGCCACCTGTCGCTATATGAATATTTTAGAAGCATACATTGCAAGTGTTTGTCGGTCGCAGTGTTCACATTCTAGAAGTGAGGGTATTATACTTAGTTGATTTCTACTTAAAGCTCCCTCAGACAGCTAGACATGGCTTACACGGGACTATTTATGGAAATTGTTCGATCTAAACGGCAATTTTTGAAGTGTAACTTGTTTAGGCGCGTTGAGCAATTTTTGGGGGAACAAAAATCATGGAATTCAACGTCACCGAATACTTTCCATGAGCTATATGTATACTGTGTATATACTTATGTGTACTTTTTAGGTGAACAAAAATCATGGAATTCAACGTCACCGAATACTTTCCATGAGCTATATGTATACTGTGTATATACATATGTGTACTTTTTAGGTGAACAAAAATCATGGAACTCGGGTCATCGTCACCGAACGCTTTAGCTTTCGCTTAGATTTCACTTCTATCGGCAGTCCCCAAAGACTGCCCCGCATGTTTTTTTTAGTAATGTCTGTGAAAAAGCGTCGTTGCATCTTTGTCGCATTGGCACTTCGTACCTGTCCGATAGAGCCTTTACAGTTACTGTCAACGTATTCCAATTTGGGGCCGTATACACTCTCATTTTGTTCGATCAACAACGACGTCATATTTTTCGGATCGTAATTGACACACCATTCTGCAACGACTCGTTCGTTTGCACAAAAGGTCTGATTTTCAGAGACAAGACAACTGACAACATCAAGTAAAGTTGCACGATGTAACATGCGACACAAATTGCGTGAAAAGTCACCTAAATAATAAGACACTAAATCAATTACTTGTATTTAATTCGTCGAACGTTTCCACCTCTCTTAATAAATCAGTAACACAGTAAAAAGCTTATATTGTACAATATTAAAATCTTCGTAGATTTATAATAAAAATTTTGGCGCGCACAGCGGCGCCGAATGAAATTATTGGCAGATGATAAAATGGCGGGCCGTTTGGCAATCGGCCAGCGTGTAAAATATAACATAACGCCTGAATTTTACATGCATTATGTTGTTTCGATATCTCGAGTGTTTTTTTTGTCCTTGTAAAGGAAAAGGAGTTGGAAAACTCTTTCCACCTGATTGAGGGGGCATTATGTTTTAAAGGTAACTCAGATAAAATTACTTGCGCTCTAGATGTTTCTAGCTAGAGTCAGTCAGCGATGCGAGTGATGTCCACCGGTCGATTCTGTAAACATGTCGAAGTGAAAGCTTGGGTGAAGTGATCAACAGGTGAGCTGTCAATCCATATAATCGAGATGAAATGACAGCTCACTTCGTGATCATGTGACATCTTGATTATATGGATTGACAGCTCACCTCGCGATCACTTAACTCAAGCCTTTACTTTAGAATCGACCAGGTGATCTGCTGCGAGCAGGCGAGTGAAACAAAAACTGTTGAAGTAACTCGCTGCTGCTCGCCTGATAGTAACTAGCACATGGCAGCAACTCGCATATTACTCGCATCGTTCGAACGCATTCACCAGTGACATCCAGGCAGTTGCGAGCGGAACCTGCATTTTTTTTATGCTATGGCGAGCCGAGTGCTGGCAAACGAATAGGCAATCCAAGTAACTGTCTACCGTCTAATCAGCAGCTCGCACTATGTCATCATCTGCCTAGCCTTTTCCCAATTATATTGGGGTCGGCTTCCAGTCAAACCGGATTCAGCTGAATACCAGTATTTTACGTTGAGCGGCTGCCTACCAGACCTCCACAACCCTTTAACTGGGTAACACGGTACTCCTTGGCAAGACTGGTGTCAGATTATCTGGCTTCTGACTATCCTTAACGACTGCCAAAGATCTACAAATGACAGCCGGGACCAACAGCTTAACGTGCTTTCCGAGGCACGAAGGAGTCTCGGTATGTTAAGATGGTCACCCATCCACAGACCAACCTCGGCAAGCGTTGCTTAACCTTAAAGATCGACCCATGCGGCTGTTATTATTTAGCCACGAGCTCCTCTATGAGCTCGCACTATGTAAACTAGCCATATAAAGTGCCAAAGACTGGCCACATGACATTTCAGCAGTGCTTGTCAATATCATTGCTGAGTGTCGCCCACTACAAAAATGACAACCTATCAACACGACTAACAGTCGCCTTTAGTGTTGTGTATTTAAAGCTGATTTTGAAGTCAACATTTAGATAAAAAAAGGCTTTTAAAAGTATGGGTTGCAATGAAATCTGTCAAGCTTTGTCATGTTTGTCATTGAATTTTTTTTCTAAAGTTGGAAAATAATCGAAAATTCTGAATTTAAATATAGGACTCTGGGATTGGAACAAAAGGGCACTACAGTAATTGTCCACCTTCCACTTAATCAAATACTTGGAGCGCTAACCTGCTGAAAGACCAGTAGTTATTATTTGAATTGAAAGTACATTTTTAAAATTAGACAACGTAATGTTCTCTTTTATATAGATTTCAGTGTTTGTTCTTTAAAATCCGTAGGCATTTATTATCTTTACAGAAAAAAAAATGTTTATACCTTTGAACTTGTATTTTTTTGCGGTTTCTTAGTGTTGATACATAAAACTCAATTCACGTCAAAATTAACATTGCTCGTTCATCTGGAATTCCGGACCCTTTTCGAGTAAATTATACCCATTTTTATTTACTCAGCCTTTGTTGAATTAGAATTCTTTCGCAAATAATTTCTGATATTTGTCAAGTGATTTTCGTCTGTTTGACGAACCTTTTGATCAAATACCTACCTTTTATTTGGCAAACATTCCAACTTTTATCAAAGATAATTTCATGTACACTCGTAAAATGGGCTCAGCAAATAAGATGAACGTTTGACAAATAGGATGAAGATGCAAGAGGTACCTACTGTTATTTAACTACAAAAAAAAACTCGCCAAGTGCAAGTTATACTTGCACACTAAGGGTTCCGTACCATAAGCCGAAAAAAACGTGTTTCTAGTATGGGGTAATGTCATACTTGGAAGGCAAACATGACGTTTCAGCTACTGTTGGTAGCTACTTTGACAGTTGGTCAAAGGTAGGTGCGTTATTGAGACTTGTCGTTCTCTCCACTGACTCTAGACTCCACTGTCCGTCTGTCAGTCTGTCTGTCACCTGGCTGTATCTCTTGAACCATGATAGCTAGCGTTTATTGAGACTTGTCGTTAATCAACACAATTTAAAATCTTTTACAAGACCGTCAAGATTAAAAAAGGAGAGTAGCCAAGTTCGTCTTGAAGAAGGCTTTAGTCGAACTTTTTCTTTTTTCTTCCTTTCTTAAAAGAAAATGTCTTTTTTCAAGAGAGGTTTTACAAGCAATCCTATAAAGAGTACGAGGGCGCCGTCCTGCATTTTCCTTAGTAAATTAAACGGGTGTCAACGTCCCTTGGGATGTCCGGTATTTTCCCCGATGGTCCGGTTTTTATTTTCATCTCCGGACCGGATGAAACATGATAAAAAAATTACAGTTTTAGATATAGTGATTGAAATGAATTTAGTAGCAGATTATGATGGATTGTGTTTCAAAATATATTTTCGACTTAAAATTGAAATTCCTGTCAAAGGTTTTCCGCCAACTTGTTTTTTACAATGTTTGCTATTTCATGGCAGAACCTTTAAATACATGTCTGAATTCCTCGCAGTTTCCTGCAAAAATATTTGTTTTTTTCTTAAGACCCTTCTGAAAATAACTAACACAAAATAAAAGAATTAGCGATATTGGACCAGCCGTTCACGCGTGATGCCGTGACCAAGGGAAATAGGGATTCATTTTTATATATATAGATTATTTCAATCTGAGATTTAAAAAAAAAAAAAAATAGCTAAATACAAGCATGAGTATTTCATACACATTCTTTAAACCTTGCCTCATTTTTTGATTTCTCAAATTATGTCGGATCCATTTGCAAATTATTCCAGAGGTCTGCAAAATTTCACACCACCTGTTTATTTGAAAACTCGTAGAAATAACATTAATATCGCACGTTGATATGTAATTCCATCCAACTTCCTGATTGCCCCCCCCCCCCCCCCCCCGTCTGTCGCCACCCTTGCGACGAGCGACGTACGACGACTCACCCCTCGGACGGAAATCGTCGTTTTACACATTGATTCGTAATTTTATAAATTTAGCAACATGTTACGTAGGTACGTTTTGATAGATGATTCTGCTATAAAATATGTTTCAACAAAGGGAAAATCATTTGCATACACAAAACGTTTTTTCCACAATATATCTAGAAATGAAAATCTAATAACGATTTATTACAATCTTACGGAGTCTGCAATTTTCCGGTGACATATACATGCAAGTTATTCCTAGAAATGACAAACCAGATGTATTGCTGTGGAGTTTGTTGTGCCACTGCTTCCCATCCAAAATACTAGAAAGTGTTGACGGACAGGTGTTTAGGAGGAGGTCTATATAAAACTCTGCCGATCAAAAAGTGCTGGCCTTATTTGAATCAACGACTTTTGATTTAGTATTATTTTTGTATCAAATTGGTTAAAACTATAAATGTTAGGTTGCCTTTGTACTATTTGCTATATCATTAGCAATGATCGGATAATCGGGTGCTTGTATACCTAAACTTCTTCCCGTTAAAGAATAATATGGACATTCCTTTCTGAATAAATAAGTAATCCCGGGTTCCCGATATTGAACAATAAATGGAGCTACTCATAAAATTACAATTGTTTCAATTCCCTAAGTAGTCAAGGTTGCTGGCCTGTTACTACACCAGTTCTCATTAAAACTTTCATTGTAAATTAAAAGTTCCATTAGAATCGGCTTTTTAAATAAATAAAAAAAACAATGAGAGTTCACAACGAGTTCTCACTATATTTTGTACTGGCATTTTTAGCAATCTCAGGAATTTCGATCGATTCCGGGATCCGGGATTTTGAAAAGCATGTCCGTATTATACTTTCGTGGGAATAAAAGTGAAGTTTAGGTATATTAGCGCCCGATTATCCGATCACTGATCATTAGTTATAGCAAATAGTTTTCACATAGAAAGTTACATTTTATAACATTTGTCAAAAAAAAAGAAATTTTATTTACTGTTGTAAAATATGCATCGGTATTATTCGTTGCACATGCATTTGACATTTGACTGGAAATTACCTAAACATAGCGACTATGCAAATATTTCTTAATGAAAATCGTAGCTGCTGCGGTCTTAAATGTACGTAAACCTACTGTTTCGAGAAAGAGTGTTTTGTATTTATGTCAATTCGAGAAGTAAATAAAACTGATACTATGTTCACAACATACAAAAAATATATGTATATACGCATCGTAACAATTCGACAGCTATCTCTCGGCCTTGCCACAAGACTGACTGCTATTGAGAATCCATCAAGTATTGTGACTGACATGCTGTTATATTAGAAAATAATATAGAATCGACTGACATTCGTATATAATAGAAAACAATGTAGGAAGCGTGATGAAACTCACCCAATCTTAGCACGGCTGGCAATGATTCTGAAACAACAAAAAAACAATATTATTTCGGTTATCGTACCTTTTTACTAGCAAATTATAAATAAACTTATAATAATATAAATGCGATAGTGAGGTAGTTTATTGGTTACTCTTTCAGGCCTAAATTGCTGAGCATATGTTGATGAATTTAGGAACAGAGATAGATACTTTATCTAGAGGGTTACTTTTTTGCGAAAATCTATAATAACGCGAGCAAAATATTAATAATAATATTTCTTTATTATCAGACAACTAAGGTCCATAGATAAAATATACAAATTCAACACACAAAAAATAAATAAACTAAAACATATTAATCTTGCTTAAAATATGACTTGAACTAAGACACACGAAGTGACGGCGTCGAGGTAGCTCTAAATAAAATTTATACATAAGAAATTGTGATTCAAAGGAATTTTAGCCCAGATGCAGTTATTCAATAAAATAAATGCATTTCAGCGTATACAAATATACAGCAACTTGACGATAATTCGCGAACACAATAGTATAATCACAAGACCCGGAATGAATACGAAACAACTAAGCTCTAAAAAAACAAAACGGACTGGTAGGTACAGTCTACAATAAAAATGATTCGACATATTTTTTTAAGCGACTTTTGTTATTTTCTGACTGTCAATTCTGAACTAACCCAACTATTAAGGCTAGCTAAAACGTTCACCAATTCAGGACATACAAGCTTTTAAACTGAAGAGAAAATATATATTTTTCTTTTTTTTTTATGTAAAAGATGTCAAACAGCCATTTTTATTGTACAAGTAGAATTTATCAGATTGTCAATGGTCTTTTGAAAGTATGACCGTTTTTTACATATCTCTTGTCTTAATCAAGTAATCTAGTACAGTGAGAGCTGTATGTTCTATTCCCCTCCTATCTCAGAAATCTGTTAATTCAATAAAGCAGTAACTTGTAAACTTTTTAAATAATTTATGTAGCTTTTCCTGTCAACCGTACCAGTACTGAGTGAGGTGTCAGTAATCGTCTTTGCTGCTAACAGCGCGTCGGGATAAACAGCATCGCGCGATCTGCTATCTTGACAGGCGGAAACATTAGCCGACTTCTTACGACAAATTATATGGAAATATACGGAGGAGCAAATTGGACGGCGCCGCGGCGACGTTTATCTGCGTAGTATTTGTGATGTTGTGAGTACATTGTATCTTTCAGGTTGATTACCTTGTGAATTAACTCGATACGTTAGGTCTGTGACGCTCACACACTGGATTAACAAAAGGTTAGGACATATTAGCTACGCATATCCGCGACAAGGCCTTCAAGGGAATTCCCCGTTTAACTTTCGATAGAATGATTGTCAACATGTAGTGAAATCTAAAATATTTTAATTCAACCCATTGAAATCCACTATAAAATGTCTCCTGAAAATATAAATTCTATGACCGAAGTGCGAAATATAAAAGTCAAGTCCAAGAACTTGATCGGTAACCTTCGTACACTTAATTCGTCATTAAATCAAATTCTATTTTAAACAATTATTATTATCAATTTCAATTTCAATTTCATTAAATCAAATTATATTTTAAATAATTATTGCTATCAAATTCAACAAATCAAATAATTCTATATTGGATTATAAGTATTTTGCTATTTTTACAATGTTAAATTATAAGTATTCTACTATTTTTTTATCAACAAGCATCAAAATCTTGTAGTTATTGTATTGCTAATAATTATGTTAATTTTTGTGGTTTTAATCTGTAAAAGGAAGGCGCTGATGTCCGTCACACAGTTTATACTAGTACGGACATCATCGTTTACTCTATCTTTTAAGGACAAAACATTTTTATACTGTTTTTGAATAAGATAGATGATTTTGTACCCACCTTTCTGATAATAAACTATTATTATTATTCCGTATATTCATTTTTTTAAACTTATTTCTTACATTTTTAAATATTTTAAAAAAAATACAAAACTAAGCAAAAACATTTAAAAATATAAAAATAGTAGCCCACCGGTATCGGGAACACGGTCCAAGCTACCGGCGGTCAGGGCTCAAGAGAGAGGAACCTCCTAACAATACGAGCCGTGTCCAGAAGTACCGCTTTCTGAATAAGGCCCTTGATCCAGCTGCCTAACGAGAGCCTCCTGAGGTGCTGGTCGAGGCTCGTGGCTATTAAGCCATTGGCTGACACAACTATCGGTACAATGATTGCTGAGTCCACATCCCACATGTCGACAACCTCGCGAGCCAAGTCAATATATTTGATTTGCTTATCTTTCTCGGCTTTCACGAGGTTCTCGTCATGCGGAACGGTTATGTCTACAATCATTGCACGCCTCTCGATTCGGTCCACCACCACTATATCAGGCTTATTGGCAACAATAGTCCTGTCAGTGATGATGGACCGATCCCAGTACAATGTGATATTGCCATTATCGAGAACTGGGTCGGGCGCATACCTGTAGTACGGCACCTCCGATTCCACAAGAGAGTATTTCAGAGCAAGTTGCTGATGGATAATCCTGGCTACAAGGTTGTGCCTATGCAAGTATTCTCCGTTAGCTAGACGAGAACAACCAGAGACAATGTGGCGAATCGATTCTCCCGGACGGTGACATGCCCGACATATGTCAACCGTGCCGTCCTTCACAATAAATCTTCGGTAGTTATTCGTCATGATAACTTCGTCCATAATTGCACATACAAAACCTTCGGTTTCTCCAAAGAGATCACCGAAACGCAACCAGGCTACGGACGCTAATTGATCTACGTCGGGCCCATGTAGGGCCCGGAAAAAGCGTCCGTGAAGTTCCTTACTTTGCCATACTGCCCTGCGATCGTTAGTGTCTAGCACCGCAGGTTTGCGCCAGTTCTCATTTGCCAAAGAGAGCGGGGTGAGTCCCTTGTCCACCGTCACTACATCTCGATGCATACCCACGTCGACAGCTAGGAAATATTCCCTGAGACTGCATATCTCGCGATTGTGGAGAGTCTTAGCATTTAAGAAGCCTCGACCTCCACACTTTCGCGGGATATACAGTCTCATTACCGACGACCGTGGGTGATGCATTCGATATGCAGTAAGCAGTGTACGGACCCGCCTATCCAGGGCGTCAAGTTCCGTTTGAGCCCATTTGAGTACGCCGAAAGAGTGCATCAATACCGGCATGACCCAACCGTTGAAGGCGCGTACCTTGTTTCCGCCTGATAGAAGGCTATTGAATACCTTCTTCAGGCGGCCAAAGAAGCGCTCCCTCAACGATTGCTTCATGTCAGTAACATTGATACCTAACGCTTCCGACATACCCAAATACTTTTAAGTTTCAGTTGAAGAGAGGGATCTGAGGTTTATGGAATCCGAGAGTTGAGTTCCCACGGATTCCATAATCTCCCCACGCTTTACATGCATGACCGCACATTTGTCCACACCAAACTCCATCCTGATGGCACTACTGAAAGTTTCAGTTACCTTCAGTAGCTCCATCAGTTGCAGATTACTGGGGGCAAAGAGTTTCAAATCATCCATGTAAAGGAGGTGAGATATAACCTGACCTCCTCTCTTCAACCGATAGCCCAGCCCTGAATTCTCCAGCAGTGTGCTTAGAGGGTTCAAGGCTAGGCAAAACCAAAGCGGACTCAAACTATCGCCCTGGAATATACCCCGCTCGATCCTTACCGGTTCGCTGTTCCTCTGGATATTTCGACATCCTGGATAGCGAAGAACTGTCCTCCATTGCCCCATACACGACATCAGGAAGGTGCGTAGCATTGTATCAATTTTATACAATTCTAGCACCCTCATGAGCCATGTATGAGGCACCGAGTCATAGGCCTTCTTATAGTCTATCCAACATGTCGACAGATCCTTTCGGAAACGCCGAACCTGTTGGCTAATGGCCATATCAATGAGGAGTAACTCCTTAGTACCGCGGGACCCATTCCTACATCCATTTTGAGAGACAGACATGATGTTGTTGCTGTTAATATGATTATTAATTTTAGCTCTCAAAATAGATGTAAGAACCTTATAGACCGTCGGTAGACACGTGATCGGTCTATAATTTTTGGGTTCCGCGGTACTGCCCGATTTGTGGAGCAGGTGGGTAACTCCTGTCGTAAGAAATTCGGGTAGCGAGCCGGACTCTAAGGCAGTTTGGTACTGAGATGCCAAACGAGCGTGCGACCTTTGTAGCCACTTAATCCAAAAATTGTGCAGTCCGTCCGGCCCTGGAGATTTCCAATTAGGCAACGGACGGAGAGCACGGGCTACATCTTGGGGGCTGATTGTGATTGCACCCATTTCTGGCAATGGATCGCACGCTCGCTCGACCTCTCGAATCCAACCACCTTCGGTGTGACTGACAGGCACCGACCAGATGTTGCGCCAGAACGAACACATGGCGTCATCATCCGGCAGGCGCGTGTCAGTCACACCCTGGTCCGGTTACTCCCAAACCCTATATACCCACCTTTCATTACTTCGGAATGTGCGATTCTGGGTGTATCGCTCCACTCGCCGCCTATACCTACGAATACGGTTTGCCCATGCATACACTTTCTGCTTCAGGAAGTCGATGCGCTCTGTGACACGTGACATATAATCTCGGGGGCTGATATCAGTCCCCGAAAACGCCCGTCTCACAAAACGCATCACTCTAGGGCGAGTGTTGCCCTCCCTGAAGCAGATTAGTTTGCCGATTAGCGCTCTGGCCCCACCGATACGACGCTCGATCCTGCACTGCCAAGCCGGTACGGCTGGTTTTGGTCGTGTAACTCTGTCATTAGTCATTTTGACATGAGCTACACGACATGCCGCTACAGCCGCGCAGTACATATATATTATTATTATTATTATTATTCTCTTTATTCATTTTCCTTACATACTAATTTACATTTTTAAATATTTCTTTAAAAAAACATTTAAAAATTAAAAAAAAAAACATTTAAAAATATAAAAAGTAGTAGTCCGCCGGTGTCGGGAGCAGAGTCCAAGCTACCGGTGGTTAGGGTTCCAGAGAAAGGAACCTCCTCACAATACGAGCCTTATCGAGCCACTTGGTTATGCCTGTGCAAGTACTCGCCGTTAGCCAGACGAGAACAACCAGAGATAATATGTCTGATGGACTCACCCGGACGGTGGCATGCCCGACACATGTCAACCGTCCCGTCCTTCATAATATGTCTCCGGTAGTTATTCGTCAAGATAACTTCGTCCATAATCGCACAGACAAAACCTTCGGTTTCCCCGAAGAGATCTCCGAAACGTAGCCAGGCCACGGACGCTGAGAAATCTACATCGGACCCATGAAGAGCCCGATAGAAGCGCCCGTGAAGCTCCTTACCTTTCCATACCTCCTTGCGGTCATCTGTAGTAAGTATCACAGGTGTGCGCCAGTTTTCTTTAGCCATGGACAACGGGGTGAGTCCCTTGTCCACTGCGACCACATCTCGGTGCATACCCACATCGGCTTTGAGAAAATATTCTCTGAGACTGCACATCTCGCGGTTGTGGAGAGTCTTAGCATTTAAAAAGCCTCGACCTCCACACTTCCGCGGGATGTACAGTCTCATCACCGACGATCGTGGGTGATGCATCCGGTTTGCGGTCAGCAGTGTTATTATTATTATTATTACTTAAAATTTATTTGATTGTTACATTTTATTTTCTGAAACCACTCCAGAATTGAGGCGAACAACAAAAAAAAAACAAATCGATTGAGCTATTTCACGAGCCAATCACACGTCAATTGATTTTTATGTATGTGTAGATGCACATGTGCATGTCCCAACTTCTGCACTAACTTAAAATAAGAAAATCCACGAACGTTCAAAGTTTATCTAAATATTTACTCTCAACGTCTCCCCACACAATACCCAACAGTACATTCAAGGAAGCGGTCTCCACAGTCGGTATAGAGGACAATAATCAGTTTGACAACGACCGGAACCGACGGCTCTTCAAGAGCACTTTATTAAAGACAATATAACTTCAGTGTGTGGGCGCCTTTCAAAGCAACAGTATTTTATTGAATGGTAATATTATCTTTGAATGAAATGGCTAAGTGTACAGAGGAATTGAGTTCCTGAGGGATGGTCATGGAAATTGAATTAGCAATGAGCGGTTACTTTGAAGTTGTGGAATTGTTTTTTTGGGAATTTGCATCATTCCTTTGTGGTAAATTATAAAGTCACACTTTTTGAAAGGACAGCCCGTTTCCTCTCGCTTGTTCTAAAATATGGCCTAAATAAATTATTTTTGTTGAACCACATTTTTATGGCAATGTTTGTTGTTAATAAAATCATGTTGCTACCAATATTATTTTCTGGTATGATAATTACTTATGTGGTATGATTATTACTTTAAGGTCAAACAGTAAGCTTAAATCTAGATCATATTATCTAAGTACTTACATAACGTGTCTAGTTAAGTTTGCTTTTATCTGCGTAACCATACAATTTGGAACCCACATGTTTCTTAGACTTTTATGATTTGATTATTTTTATTTATAGAACGTTTAAAAAGTTAT
The DNA here is from genome assembly GCA_905163435.1 of Mamestra brassicae. NCBI lineage: Eukaryota > Metazoa > Arthropoda > Insecta > Lepidoptera > Noctuidae > Mamestra > Mamestra brassicae. The sequence goes on along the minus strand of LR991000.1, from coordinate 17,651,889 downwards.
CGGATATCAAAAGGAACACGTTATATAGGTTGTAGGTTATAGGAAGAACCGAGGAATTACGCTTTTGAAACTGTATTTCACAACGAAATCTATAAAGCCTACCTACAATACCAACGTACATATAAAGCACGGTTCCGAACCGAAATTCCTAACCACGACCAATCTAACCAAACAAATTCTACATCGAACACAAGTACAGTCATGCACGAACAGAACTCGCGACTAAAGCGCGCACTGCCTACGTCCCGCGACACGCTGAATCAATGTATGTTTTAGCTCTGCGTAGCGTGCAAACATGTCTAGCGTGAACCGCGCCGTTCATACTACACGGTCTACGCGCAAAACATCACGCATGGGAATCCCGACGTGTTTGGTATAGATTATATCGTGGTTATTCTGTTCGTATAGGGGTGAAACTGACACAGTACGACAAACGTAGGCAGAAACAGATTGATGTAATCTACTGCTGTGTATATTTCTCGGTGTGTTGTGGTACTGGTTTTAGCGATTTACGTAGTTCATTGAATGCTAGAGCATAAACGCATCGGCGTGCCCCCGACGCCAAGCCACAAATTCGCCGTACTTTTTATGACATATTTGGGAAGGTTGGCGTACAGGGCACGCGCTAGCTTGTCATGTATTCGTGACAATGGCGTTCAAAAGGTTAATACGGTTTCTGTTGCGCAAAAGATTGGCAAACAAGCTAAGAGCCACAAGGCTTGCTAGATGGGAAGTAGTAGCCGCATAAAGACACCTCCAACACCAAAGAGATTTGCTGATGCAGTGTCAATGTTAATTACTATCTTCTGTTAGCTTGTATCATCCCACAGCTAGGCAGAGGCTTTCCGAGATGACTTACAGCTCTTTTAATCCAGAGGCCTCAGATAAAGTGACATTCCATCAGCGATAAATTATTCGAAAAGCAAAAAATGTATTGCCACGTGACTGTGGATTGAGTGGGTCATATAATAATAAGTGGAATACATCAGAGCAGATGGGCCAGAGTCACCACGCAGTGGGAGCCAGAGGACGGGCGTCGCGGCCTAGGAAACGCTGGCGTGACGACCTGGAGGCGTTCATGACGGATTGCCGGAGAGGGCAACACACTGAAAAGAGTGGAAGACTCAGAGGGAGACCTTGGCCCGGCTGTGGGACAGTATAGTTTGTGATTGTTAATATGACTTGTGTAATCTGAAAAACTGCAACGTTTTTATTTTAGTTAACAAGAATTACGAATTAAAATAACGTGAAACGGGACGCATTTAAGTACGTCAATCAGCGTCTAGTGACGTCACTGCTGTTATGGCAACAAAAGACGACCAAATCTTTGAATCATCACAGTTCATGACCAGTGACAAGCAGGAGTGGCCCCTCGACCATTTTCGCGCGAATATTTAAACTCTCAGTTCAAAACCGCAATTTTGGCGATAAATTAAAGCGTTTGAATTTTTTAATTAATGTATGGCCTATTTTACATGAAATTCTTTTTAAAATGAAAAAAGCAAGATGAAAATATTGTATGTTCCTTATTTGGCATTTCAACAATGGCTATCGCCGTTGGTAGAATGTCAGTTTGCATAGACACTCTTGGCTAAAGTGGACACAAACCTGAATTTTCTCATATGAAACACCATTCCATACCACACACATTTTAAATCATTATCATCATCATCATACCAGCCGAAAGACGTCCACTGCTGGACATAGGCCTCCCCCAAAGGGGATATAAATTCATAAAAGCCACGCTTGGCAGGCGAGTTGGCGATCGTAGTGTAGCTGTTGCAATGCACAGAGAATGCTGCTGCCCATTCTCTGGTGAGTCCCTTAGTCGCCTCTTACGACACCCACAGGAAGACACATTTAACAGACATGTCTAAATATCAAACGATTATAATTTATGAATCGTGTTCAGAGATTGCGTGACTCCACGATAACTTGAGACATTTAGTTGAGTATCAGTGTGTAATGAACGTCTAGCAATTAGTGTCATTCACAGACTCGTTAGTTCTTCAGCTCATGACAGGCGATATAGGGTACCTTCTAAATTATTAGGATATTAGCTTCAGTTTATAATGGTTGGGGAAATTACTTGCCTAACATGTTAACATGTCAATTTGCTGTCTATGTACTTAACTGCTGAAAAGAATTAAAGTTTCAAAAGTCTCTTTCTTTTTTTTCTGATGTTGTATTTCAGTTTCCTTTTAATAAGTACAGTTTTATTTGAACTGTTTTGTATACAATAAAGGAGCTCGTGGCTAAATTATAACAGCCACATGGGTCGATCTTCAAGGTTAAGCAACGCTTGCCGAGGTTGGTCTGTGGATGGGTGACCATCTTAACATACCGAGACTCCTCCGTACCTCGGAAAGCACGTTAAGCCGTTGGTCCCGGCTGTCATTTGTAGATCTTTGGCAGTCGTTACGGATAGTCAGAAGCCAGATAATCTGACACCAGTCTTGCCAAAGAGTACCGTGTTACCCAGTTAATGGGTTGTGGAGGTTTGGTAGGCAGCCGCTCCACGTAAAATACTGGTATTCAGCTGAATCTGGTTTGATTGGAAGCCGACCCCAATATAGTGGGAAAAGGCTAGGCTGATGATGATGATGTATGCAATAAACAATAGGAGTGCTTATTTTTGCAAGGCTAGATGAGATCTCTTTTCAGTTCAGGATTTTCAAAGACATTTCAATGATTACTGTAAAAATACTTTTTCAATTATTTGATGTTACATAACTGCAATATACAAGCAATCAAAATGTATTTAATCAATTTGTTTATTTGATATATTAACAACTGGATATAACTACAATATAGAAACTAGTAAACAACTAGCCTATTAATAAAACTAAATAATAAAAAAATAATTATGAAAAACAATTATGAACAAACGCCTATAAAAAGATCTTATGGGGCATCAAAATTTCATCCACATTGCTGCCTATGGTAAAAGTGACCAGCAGGTCGATTCGCAGGTGAGCTGTCAATCCATATAATTAAGATATCACGTCATCACGAAGTCAGCTGTCATTCCATCTTGATTTTATGGATTGACAGCTCACCTCATGATCACTTCACTCAAGCCTTCACTTCGACACGTTTACTGAATCGATCGACTGAACATTGAAAGCAATGCTACAGTTATTGTCAATGTTGATTCCTTGGCCGAAGAAAAACCCAGCCTTCTGGTCACGAAAATAATCCAAAATGTTATCAATAAATCTTGCACTGTTACAGTAATAAAACTTGGTACTCAACAAGCGCATTCTAATGCATATTTCATCACAATCTCCACAGCCACATCCAGCTTCACCCCGCATCTGTGTACCCAAGCGAGTGTGCTTGAAATTCATTAAGAGAATAGATGATGAGTGCCAGCTAAGACCAGATTAAATTCAACTCCGTGAGCTAGGCTGAACGTGCTTTGTTAACGATATGACGTCATACTTGTACGAGATTGAAGTGTGTTACTGTTGCGTCATAGGTTTGTTTTGTACGGTCTTTTATTGGGTTTTGGATGAAATTCAAGATTATTTGTTTTTTTTTCAAGCGTGTTTTGTTTGTGATCCCGTTGGTGGATATAGTTATTGCGTTCGAGTATTGCAATATTGGTCATTGCTCTTTCTCTGACAACTGTTCGTACCCGAACAATAAACTATCCTTTTTCATTAGTAAAAAGAGTCTAGAGGGTTTATGTCCTAAAATCCGTTTTTTTTAAGTAAAAACTGCTTTAGCGGCGTTGTGCACTTTTTGGTAAAAAATGTTAAACTCGCGTCAGGACCCGTGACCTGATCGAAAATTCGTTAGACTGAGTTAAAGTTCTAAAGTGTTAAATTTTAATGTAATATAAATTGTCATGTGTGTACGATAACGCAATAAATGAATATTGTATTTTACCACATAAATGATAGTACTGATAATTAAAGCAATTCATGCGAAATTATTCCCTAACCATTCCAAAATATCAAAAATGCACTACGTTAATGTTCAAGTTTTCACTTCTGCCGGCACTCCCGGAGTGCAACACGTTGTTTTTTTTTATTTTACCAATATTCATAAACGTAGGTGTGTCAACAATCGCTGTTGCTCTGCTGAAAAGCAATATCTATATAAGACTACATGACCCTATGAACCTCGTTTCACCGACAATTTAATTTATGTTGGGTAATTCTTGTTTTACTTATTTAAAAAAAAATTAATAAAAGGAATATTTAAATCGGTAAGCTATATTTCAGATAACAGAAATTGATTTTTACATCTTCTTAACAATCAATCATTATTATAAACAGCTTCCACTACTGACCTCCTATTATTCTGTAGATTCTTCTTGAACATTTGTTTTTCTTTGTTTGAGTTTTTCTCGTTGGCACCAATTGTCAGTCAGTAGTAGTTAAGCAGTTTAGTATCTACATTTGGCTCCTATTTAGACCCCAATTATTTTAAGTGCCAAGTTAACTTTCATGAACAATGAACTTGGATACTATTTCGCATTTCGTTTTTGCATACAACTGGCCTGAAAACGTTGATAAGTCTTGAATAATTTAGTTCGACGGCTTATGCAATAATAGAGTCTTCATATTAGGAATAGACAAAAACTTTTTTTTTTTGTATTTGTGATCGTATAATGACTTCTTTTGCTCTGGGTGAAACAGATGTTATAGTAGGCGCCAGATAATCGTGGAATAACGGTCATTGACCCACCTACAATTATTGACATTTTTAATTTGAAAAACGGAATTAATGACACAAAGCTGTCCCGAATCATCATCTCTCGTGATCCTTAACATTGTCTAATAATGAAAAACGATTCATATTTAATTGTTCAGGTACCTATGAACAGTTATTAGGGAAAGGTCAATATACTTTATTCCACATTTATCTGGCGCCTACATAGAATCTTACTGACTAAAACAAACCCATTTCCTTCAAAATGCCCTTTGCATTCCAGGGCCAGGGTAAATCTTTCGAAAGTATACCTTCATTTGCAACGGGCTGTCCGGGTGAACTTTATACCACAGAATGAGAAAAAACTCTCAAATGGGAGCCTACATACTATCATCACTTGCTCATATTACAGGTCTTTGCCAATACATACCCAAGCGAAGAATCCCTAAACACAATAAAAAAACACATTCATTTTCAAACTCGTTAGATAAAATTGTATACAATTTATGAATTCTTATCTCAAGGTTAGCACATACACAAATTAGATAAACGAAGGTCCACAGACCTAAATCCGGTTGGTACGTAATTGAATATGCCTGCCCCAAAGGCCTAGAGGTCAAACTGTCATGGCGGCGAAATTTTATCTCTCTGTTTGTCCCTAATTTATTAATATTGCAGAACCTCGCGAGAATAAACCGTTTAATTTATTGTTAATTAAAAATGTGTTTTTCTGAGTGTGAACTAATTTGTTGAATAAGTAATTATTTTTCTTTGTCGAAATTATGTAAGTTTAATTTGTTTTTGCTTTGTGTCTGGGTTTTGTATTATAATCGTCAGAGTACGTACCTAAATAAATTAGTATTCATCGACTGCTTGTATTTTTGTTTCAGTTTTTCATTGAAGTGGAGATGCTTGAAACATTATATTAATTTAATTGCCAGTAGACAAATAATAGAAGACATTTTAAGTATTTTTTTATTTGAAGTGGTACATAACGAACATTTGCAACTATGCAATACTTGTATCTACGTGTTTTCTCTAGTTATCTTCGCAGTCAACTAATAGGATCTATTTTCAGTTCAAGATCACTTTACGAAAACTTAAACTAAACTGTAATGTCAAAAGAGTTATTTTACTCCAACACAGATATCATTATAATTCGTTGGTATGTAATACACACCTACAAGTTATAATGATACCGAATACAGCAAGTTGCTCATTGCATAATTGTTTTGAATCTGACATCAAAGTCAAAGTCAAAGTCAAAACGTTTATTCCAATTAGGCCATCAAAAGGCACTTTTGAACGTCAACATTACAGTTAAAAGAATATGTATAAAAATAAGGTGACTCTACTGTCCATTCACAAGTTCCATCAAATGTGTCCCAGCTTAGAAAACGTATAGCTCTCTATTAAGCTTTTATTGATATCGATCACAGCCCAATTAAATTGCTACGTTAAACAATATATTACTTAACAATACCCATCAATTAGCTCTCTATTAAAACCGCTTCGATCATAATTAAACTAAAACAGCCTACTAATTACAACAGACAGAACAAACATAATAAATAATTTGTGCCATAAACAATATGTTAAATCTATTCTGCCGTCAATACAATTAACTAGTTTTTGCCCGCGACTACGTACGCGCATATCCCGTATTTTCCTGTTCCCGTAGAAATTTCCCATATTACCTCATTAATGTGGCTATCATATACAAAAAGAATTTTCCAAATCCAACTGGTAGTTCCAGAGATTAGCGCTTTCTAACAAACAAACTCTTCAGTTTTATTATTAGTATAGATTTGTTAAATCTATTCTGCCGTCAATAGAACTAATTTGCAAATAGATAATTTGGTGAAAAAACTCCATGTTTGACTTTAAATCAGTGGCGTTGATTTCTACACTAATATTTTAAGAGAAAACTTCTATATTTTGACATGTTTATTGTTATGAACAGGCTTTTAAACTACTGGAACGATCGTAAAATTATTTCACAACTATAGTAGGCGCCAGATAAATGTGGAATAAAGTATATTGACCTTTCCCTAATAACTGTTCATAGGTACCTGAACAATTAAATATGAATCGTTTTTCATTATTAGACAATGTTAAGGATCACGAGAGATGATGATTCGGGACAGCTTTGTGTCATTAATTCCGTTTTTCAAATTAAAAATGTCAATAATTGTAGGTGGGTCAATGACCGTTATTCCACGATTATCTGGCGCCTACTATAATAATAATAATCAATTTATTTCAAGTATCAAGACTCAATTACAGAAAAATAATACACACATTAGTCACAATTAAAATGTCAGCAGCATTATTAGGTCATCATTATAAATTACATAATATTACAAAATTACAATTATTATATTAACAAGTCATATGTGTCGCCCACAACAGTGCACAATGATGGAGCAATCCAAAAAAAGAAAAAAAAGAAAGATTTATTATCACTAAATAACTAAGGCTATGCTATATTTAATTGCTGCGTGTCGCCGCGGTTTCGATCCCCAGACGAAATAAATATTCGTATGACCTACAGATAGTTGTTCCGGGTCTGTCTGTTTGTGTATGTGAGTTTATATCTTTGTATACGCACCCACTATACAGGAGAAATTCCTAGTGTAGGGCAATGTTTTTTTTTAAAGAAATAATTTTCAAAAAGCGGACGAAGCGGTGGTCGTCAGTAGACTTAATTTGTGAAGAGATAACTTGGTGAAAGCTACCCCTTCTTTGGCTTTGGGTCAGTGGCGTAGATTTGTTTGATAAGCGAGTTGGTTGGTGCTCGATTTAGTTAGATAATATAGTCTTAAGAGTGTGAAGTATATAACATTTAAAGCTCCCGCAGGCAACTCCGGTGCGACAATGCGAATGAAGTGTGTCATTCGCATTAAATTGAAAGAAAACGTGTTGTGGCTTTGTAACGGAAGCCTTCATTTGGACCTAATGGTTGCTGGAGTGTCGTCGTTGAATTGCAAAGTTGCGATCGACGACGATCAAACCACTGCTAAGATTACTAAAAGCAACGTTTTGAAGAGTATTAATAATAATAACCATTTATTCAAAGACAATAAAGATACATTGGGTTAGTAACAATAGTCTTAACGTATGTTAGTACTTAGGTAACTAATAATACCGACAATGTACAGGTGACAAGTGACCTCACCAACGGGCCGTCATGTCTCCCGGCTATAGCGCGTAGAATGCTGTTGGGGCTGCCACGGAGTCTGTCTAGCAGCGAGGCCGCTTTCTTACACCGTACAGTATTGAAGCAATCGGTACGTGCCTCAGCGAACATAGATGACGCGCTACAGAACCGAGATAGACGCAACAGCACTCAAAATGCGTTGTTGTGTTATTAAGTGTGACTTTGAAAATAAGCTTTTGGTTAAGGAAGTCACTTCAAAGAAATAGATTTCTGTTCTTTATTTTTGACCTAGAATTATAAGATTTTTCGATAAAATGTTACCTCCACCGCTTCTAAAACCAAAAGTAACTGTTATCAACGCATCTCATAGATTTCACATTACCGAACAGATTCTGTTCCTATCTACTTTACACCATCAGTCGTTACCAAGAGCCTTGCCTAATCGATTGACAAAATGTTGCTCGTCCTTGCCTTGGTTTCAGATAAAAATACTTTGAACATTTTCAACCCCTGTTCTAATATTTTACACATTAACCTCTCAAAACCCCCGAATTCTATAAGAAGATCATGCACTTGTATGATTGGACTTATTTGGTAATGAAAAGAATCGTGGGGTCTGCTAAACTTGCTAAACGCTTAGTTGACACTTCGCGTGACCCAAGGCTAGCTTTTACCTTGGACAGAGGATAACCATTGCCATACAACGTGGCAATGCCGCCAGTCTTTTGGGGTCATTTCCAGTCGACAGCGTAGCGGACGAATTTTTTGACGCCATAGTTTAGTTAGGAGTTTTTGTTTTTATTTTAAGTTTCTAAAGTTAGATTAGTATTTATAATATGAAATGTTTTAGATTACTTATAAAATTAATATGAAAAGAATACGATATTCTGTTATTTGTTTGAGACAAAAAACAGTTACACGTTACATTTTAACAAAGGAGTTTAAAAAATATGTAGAAATGGCAAACGTGTTACCCACAACTATTGTCTACGAATATGCAAATGAGGCAGTGATTGACCAACGTGCACATTTTGCTCATCAGACTAATTTTATAATTATGTAAAACCCATACATATATACATAATTATGTGTATATGTACATATACATATACATAAGTGTACATTATATGTATATTGCCTTCAGAATTTTATTTTTGTAACTGTAATGTTATACTTGTCCATACCATTGTTTTTATCCAGATTATTATAATACTATTATAGGCCAATATAAATATACATATAATATTGAACCATTATGTACACTTTATGTAAACTTATTATTTCAATAAGCGTTATTATTTATTATTATTATTATTCATAAATGTTCCCATACATCTAATACCTTTAAACAAGCAAATATATATATATATATCTCGGCTATAATCTAAATCTCGGCTCCAACGATTTTCATGAAATTGAATATGCAGGGGGTTTCGGGGGCTATAAATCGATCTAGCTAGGTTTAATTTTTAAAAATGTTAAACGTTTAAAAGCTCGGTCATCCAGGTACTTTATAATTATGTGCATAACTCGACAAAATGTACTGAACAGTTTTTTTATCTTTCGCGAAGACAAGTTTGGTCCCGTATTAAAAAGTTTTTCAGCATGACAACGACCCTTTTTTTTCGTTCGACAAACTGTTGTCAGTTGTTATCGCTGTTACATTATTTCTCTGACTAGGACCCCAGATGGGCCCGAAAAAGCTGGGCGCGCACTACGAATTTTTCTGTAATCGTTCAGTTCACTAATTTTTTTAGAATAGAATAGAATTGAATTGAATAGAATAGAATAGGATAGAATAGAATAGGATAGGATAGAATAGAATAGGATAGAATAGAATAGGATAGAATAGAATAGGATAGAATAGAATAGGATAGAATAGAATAGAATAGAATAGGATAGAATAGAATAGGATAGGATAGAATAGAATAGGATAGAATAGAATAGAATAGAATAGAATAGGATAGAATAGAATAGAATAGAATAGAATACAATAGAATAGAATACAATAGAATACAATACAATACAATACAATACAATACAATACAATACAATACAATACAATACAATATAAAACATTTATTCGACACAGACACAACACAACAGCAACAAACACATAGTAAAAAAAAGAAAACAATGAAACACAACAAAGATAATAAAATAGTGCTGAGTGTGCCCATACCGAAAGGGTAACCATCTCAGCATTTACTGGGCGTCAGACACCCAGCGCTAGTTTTCAGTTGGCACCCCGCAGTGACACACGGACATTTTAGAGAATTGCTCGTTGTTTTAATGATTAATTAACAAGAGGATATGCCCAAAATCGTTTCTTCTTTCGCTCTAATTATAAGAGTGGAAATATAAGTTACTTCTACTTAAACCATTTTAAAAATGTATCACTTTGATACATCACTTCTACATGAATATCACTGATATGATCACTTTGATGCGACATGCCGTTAAACGTGCGCTTGCTGATTTTCTTGCCGTACATTAAAATGTCGCAGGCTTTTTCACCGCGCGGCAATAATATGTATCTATCTATCTCTGTTCAACTTGCTCAGAAAGTTTGGTGTCGGCTCCACCACTCATTAAGTGGGTAACACGATACTCTTCGGCAATACTGGTGTCAGATTCTCTGACATCCGTCTATCCGTAACGACTGTCACAGATCTACAAATGACGATCGTGATCAGTGGCGTAACGTCCTGTCCGAGGCACAGAGAAGTGTTGTCATAAAATGAATGGTCACCCATCCACGGATCGACCTCGGTAAGCGTTTCTTAACCTCGAAGATCAAACCATGCGGCTGTAATTTAGCTCTGATGCTGAAGGTTGTTTTAATTGACTATCAAATGTTCTGGAACATATCCCAGTAAGGGACGAAGTAATAAATCAAGTTAGCCCATCGCAGGCTGCCGAAGGGCCTCTGTAGATTAATCAATCACGAAGCTAACGTGTGACTTCGTCAATGATAAAAAATGACCTAATTAGTTAGGGTTCTCGTTGAGGGTTAATAATGGGCTATTCTGTACCATGTGCTAACTATGGTTTGGAATAATTGTTGTTGTGGTCACGGTATTTTCATAATTTTCTTGATGTTGAAACTTTTAAAATAAAACACAGGAGAATTTTAACATAAGAAATATTCTGTTTATCTGACTGTGAGCTCTCATATTAGATTGGATTGGATTGTCACAAGAGAAGAGAGGCATATGCTCAGCAGTGGGAGAAGTCGGGCTGTGGATGATGATAATGATGATGATGATGATGCCAAAAAAAAGAGTCAACTTCGAAATTAAAGGTCTGTAACCTTATTTCATTTTGATCAAAAGTAACAGATGGCTTGAGCAAGTTATATAGCATATACGGGTAATCTCTTATTCCGAGGTAATAGGGCCTAAACTATCTTGGTTTCTTAAGTTTACAAGCTTAATGTTATCTAATACTAAGCTTTTTCCCGTGGTTCCCGTGCCTTTCCTATAGGAAACGTAATTTTGGGAACGGATTTGGTTTTCGGGATAAAAAGGCGCGAATAAAAAGGCGGATATGACGCTTAGCAGTAACGTAGCGATCTATCATTAAAAAATGTTTAAGCGAATCAGTACTTAGTAAAACTGCATAGTACTTCTAAAGCTTATTTATAAAACTTCATGTACAGTGGTGCATAGGCGAACTTCATTCAAGAAGGCCTTCTCTGCCTTTTTTATTAAGGATGAAAATCATCAAATGACTTCTTTCGCTCTGGGTGGGGCAGAAGGGAGTGTCAGACTCTTACTGACTAAAACCCATCAGTGTTCCTCCTAATGTCCTTTGCATTCCGCGGTGACTCTTTCAAACCAATTCCGCAACAGAAATTCTCTACCTACCTTACCTATTCTAAAAATGACTACATTTTGGTGAGTGTACATGTTTAGAGGATCGTTTTAAATGTTTTTTATGCGAAATTGGTAAGGGGAAAGAGGATTTTGGAGTTTCAACTGTCAACCGATAAGGTTGATTGTTATCACGTAATGCGCAAGTCATTGCAATGGCAATGTCGGGGCCATATTGAAAATTATCCTTTCAAAAATTAACCCTTGTACTGAATTTCTACACGGCCCATCTCACCGGAGATTAGCAAGTACGCAGCAGATAGTTCAAAAACACAGGTGCAATCTCTGTTTCTTTTACTTTCATAGTCAGAATATGACACGACCGGGGAGAGTCCAAGCGCAAGACCGAAGCCTTTACCTGCTTTGCGAGGCACGGGGGTGTCACATCACTAACTGCCAAATTCAGGGCTGTTACTGAAGAATTCCTAATGGAAATACCCAATTTCACTGTATGCCTATTGCTCTCCTAAGGGACCCAGTTAATGCTGTGAAGTTATAGTTTCAAAATGTTCACACAAAATCGACCTACTTTTGACCTCAAGGGTGAAAACTGGTCGATCTGGGAACTTTAACATCTCCTATAAATTTTATGGGAAAATAAATCTTGTAAAAATAACAGTCCAACGTTCTTTAAACTTCTACATGAACGTGTATTTCATGGAATATACTGTCTACAGCAATAAGTATTTATATTTAACGCTTTTATTGTGCAGGGTCACAGTGTCGCGCAGACTTCCGACCGACTCGGAACCAACGCCCCGGGCCAAACGTCTGCCTCGCAATACGAAGCCAGATGTTGCTACAAAACGCATTAATAAAATTGCATTTTACAAGGTAGGCACATAGATAAGTAATATTTTTTATTTGATTTAGTCATAAAAAGGTCTGTGGCAAAGTTCATGCTTCTTAGACAATTTCTGTAAGCAATATAGAAATAATTACTCGTTCAGTATCGGCCGGGCCGTAGCCTGGGTATTATAATGCCACATCGAGTTTCAGAAAAACTGTCGCCTTGGATCACTCAAGTATCTAAAGGGGCTCCCTCTCCTCACCTGGAGCATTCGCTTGCAATGTAACGTTACAGAGTAGAGCATTATGTCATTACGACGTGCGTCTAATCCTAAAAAAATACAAAGATTGTTTTAGTGTTTAAATGTATTTTATGATTGACATATTATTATTATTTTTATTATTTGATTATTACTATTTTCATTACTTATTTGATTATTATTATTTTGTTTATTATTTCCATCAATTAATATTTGTTTTTATTATTGGTATGAAAATAATTTGTTAATCTATATTTTTTGTTAATTCTCTGTGTGTTACTTTTCAATTTTTTAAATATCTAATTTATAATAATATTATAATTTATATTATTTATAATAAGATCTGTACGTGTTGTTTCTTACTGTAAGTGCAAAGAGTAATAAAAGCTAAATAAATAAATAAATTACATTGGTGAGGGCACAGAACCGAGCGCAACTTGATGATACAATGTGCAATATTTGGATAAAACTTGTAACATAAATGGATGAATCTAATGTTATATTACAGGCTCGTCAGTCAGGGAGGCAGTATTGTAATGTAATGCTCAAAATCGAATCTGAAATGTTACATTACAGGCGAATGCTCCAGGTGAGGGAGCATGGAGTCAGTACTGTTCAAAATTGGACTATTTCCAGACATCAGAGGATCGATTCTCGTATTTTAACGAACTTTCGACCACAGGTTGGGAACCGCTGCAATATAGTCATGGAAAAGGCCAATTATTTCTGATCCTGAAACTCACAAGCACAAAACACAACCACTTCTTAATATTACGTATCGTCAGTAAGCATATTACTCAGGCCAACGGATTCCTTTGTTCGTCAGTTAATATGGTCTCGAGTCCTACGTTTGTTCAGTACGAAGAAATACGTCGATTTTCAAGATTATAACTGAAATGGGAAACGAGTTCTTTTGATGTTAGTCGTTTGAGTGGGCTCTAACGTTGATATGAGGTGGAGGTTGTGTGTGATCGTTTCTGTACTGTGTATCCAAATTGGCAGAACGGAAATAATATTGGAATTCTTTCGCCTCTATAACTGTCTTTTGCATGAAGTTTTAAATCAATTGTCAAACAATTTCATTTTTGATGTGAAACATCTATAGCCGCGGGTAAAACCGATTGTTGGCGTCGCCACGCTATACGATGGTATATATGTATACAGTCTAATTATATTAAATAATATCGATGTTTCACATCTGCCAGGCGTCCCGTGACGGCTCACAATTTTTTTTTTGAAGTTTGAAGGATGAACTCTCTGAAAGTGCCGATTCAATTCAGAAAATTATTTCACTGACAAATTGAAATTTTCTAAAATCTGTAAGAGATTGCCCCACCATTGCACACTTGTTATTATAAACTTATGAGTGTCTTGTACTCATTATGATTTGTAATAAAGCATAATTATCATAAATAAGTAAAGCTACTCTACCGCTGAAAAAATCACGACAGACTTTCGCGTAATGGCGTGAAAACCTCGGTAAAAAACAAATTTATAATCAAAGGCCACTTCGATGATATTTTTCATCAAACCCAGATGTTATAGAAAAATGTTTCATATCCGTCAATATATGTTATATGTTCAATCAAATTCCCAAAAATACGAATATAAGGTTTCATTAAAATTGCATCAAACAAACATTTTTGTTAAAAACAAAGTATTCCAATAAACGAAATACATACGGGTTCCAAAAACCTGCATTAATATAAAAATACCTTTACTCGTTGCCAGAAACTTTTTCGATTTCCCAGACCTTTTCAGTTTTCAGTTTTTACGGAACCAGGTGCTAACACTTGAAATAAAGTGTTTCAGCTGGAGAAGAAAAAGTAAAATGAATTGTAATATTTTTCATTTTAGTTTTATTAGTCAATCAATATTCAAGGCGTGGCGTAAGTTAATTTCTCGAAGTCCGTGATAGATTTCTTGGTCGGAAAAACTGTTACTGTTACTGGTCTAGGCATTTATAGACGTTTGAAATTTTCACAGTGTGTATTTCTATTGCCGCTTTATTAAATAACTAATAATAAAAATTAAATTAAATATTATAGGGGTTCCTGTTTTTTTTTTCGGTTTATAGTAAGAAACCCTTCGTGTGAGAGTCGGTTTTATAATTTTAAATTATTTTGTTAAGTATATTTTTAAAGAAATGTAAATAATAAGTCTAGACGATGCATAATCGAAACTTAAAGTAGCCCTAAAAGTTTCATTGCCAATTGGTTTAATATTACAACATACGTTTCCCTCAATTGAAGAGCCAAGTCGATATTGTATGCATGAGATTCCGAAATTGTATGCAAGAGATTCCGAACACAAGCCGTATGCAAGCAAAGACTCATGAAATAACTGTGGCAGTCAGATGTGTATATTAATCCCACCAAAAACATAAATGTGAAGGAATGCCAAGTTCTCTATAACGGCTTCGCTTATTCATCATCATAGCAGCTGAAAGAAGTCCACTACTGGACATAGGCTTTCCCCAAAGGGGGGTTTGTCATAATCGCCACGGTTGGCAGGCGGGTTGACGATCGCCACCACACCGTACAGAACAGCTTATTAAAGAAGTGAAAAGAAAATTATCCATTTCACCACAAAATTTCGTCACATACAAAATAAAATAAAAAGTGACAGCAAGAACAATAAAAAACACAAAAAGGTTCATTTCAACGATGGTCTCTGGCGCTGGTCTTCGAATGAATCTTTAGTGATGAGTGAGAAAGAATATATAACTCTTAAGCATAGAGTGCATGAGATGTAACTGTACAAATTCTTTCGAAATTTCGACATGTACAAACTTCTTCTCTTCTTCAATTGCTTTAAAAGAAAAATTAGTTGATTCTGCAACTCAATAGAGCGACATGGCATATATTACTCAACAACTTGAATATTTCTGTTTAAGTGCAAATTTATCAAGTGTGATTCAACTTGCCAAGTCATACTATCCAGTCAATTAGATTTTAAGTGGATCAAAATGGTTCATGTAAAATAACCCACGGCCGATGTGTCGCCCATTTGCTTTGCAAACTTGGCTGACGCACTGCCGCATATCCAGATTCACTTTTACCAGATTCCACTACACGACGAATGTAAAATTTAATGAGAACATGGTTAAATATTCATGACTTGTTAAAAGTTGATTTAAATTTATCATTATTTTCTTACCAGCTGTGCCCGCGGGGTTTTCACTTGAAAAGTTTTTAATTTTCCGGGTTGACAAGTAGCCACTCGCCCTTTATTCTTTTTTCTTTTCCTAATAGATACGAATATCAAGCGATAGGTTGCATAAAAGAGGTATCTAGTTACTAAACTGCAGGTTTCTTGGAGTAGGTAACAAAAAAAAAAACGATACAGTGAGTTAAAATTTTAAGTGACGTCACGTCTTGGCTAGAAGTGACGTCGCAAGTCTGGCACTGAACAACACCTGAACTTTATAAGTTGTATTAAAAACCTAGTACTATCTACTGTCATGTTTGAAATGGAAATAACTGGTGATTAACACCCAGCTATTTAAACTATTCATTTACGAGTAAACTAATATAATAAAGCTGAAGAGTTTGTTTATTTGTTTGTTTGAATGCGCTAATCTCTGGAATTACCAGTTGGATTTGGAAAATTATTTTTGTTTATAATAGCCACATTCATGACGAAGGCTATACGGGGCGGGGCTAAACGGGAACGTGAAAAAGCGGGATATGCGCGTACAATGTCGCGGGCAAAAGCTAGTCCTCCTGTAAAGGTCTACAGCACCAGTCTTAAACTGACAACACTCCATTAACCACCATAATGAACCCTATAAAAACTCTCGAACAGTAAATTGAAACTTGCCTACTTTAAGCTATAGTTCTAAGTTGCAACTTAAATTCAAGTTAGAGCAAGGCAGCTGAGCTCCGTCGTAAACGACATTTTAAAGTTGTGCCTTATAATGTTGAAGTTATAATGAGTGTTATAGTTTCTACTAGATGAGGGTAGGTTGAGGATTATCTTGTTATGTCGGAAGGCGAAGTTACATGTGTTCCGGCGACGACGGTTAAGGAGGATTAAGAAGTTTCGAGTGACGATTCTGAAGGTAGTTTATAGTTTGGGAAACATATTATGAACTGTCAATCTATTGTCTTTTTATGAACCATAGGTAGAATGGAAGTGGTAGCTGATGCATGCAACACAAACAGATCGCTAATATTTATTTTGTATGTCCTGAAAGAAATAAAAAGACGAGGGTAAAAAAAATTGAGGAAAATTTGAAATTATCTGCTTGCATTTCAATAGCAAATTCCTTCACTTGGTGAATGAGGATGGACGGCGCCGCCGAGGCTGGCTCTGGAAGCTGTAGCAAGACGACCTATTTGTGTAAAGTATATTTGTACATGTACCACAAGTTCGAAGTGGCTCAAGAAAAGAACAGCTGGGAAAAATAAGGGTGGTCTTTGCCTGAGAGTGCGACGATATTTACCAACTGTAAAACTAGCAGAAAATTAAAAAAATAACACTTTAGACCAGCATAGAAGAAGCAAATAAACAAAACAGTCTAAAAACTTTATAAACCTTTTTTTTATTAACTAAGAAAACTACTACAAAATTCAGAATTTCTAAAAAAATACAAAATTCAAATTCAAAATCATTTATTTGCTAGAATGTCTTAATGTAGGTACCTCATGTATCTTATGAGGCGTTACAAACAACAAACATTCTTAATGCCATATTCTACCTCAAACGGTGTGCAAATATACATTACATGCAAAATTTCAACTAGTATTCATCACTAATTAATTATCCATTACAAATTTTAATATTAATAATATGTACATCCTTATTACATCCAGTCAAGTACAAACCACCAACGCACAGTACAACTAGAGCCACATAAACCACTTTTCAACATAAACCACTCAGTACTCCTAGTTTCCAGAAAGATCCTCAAAACCCACATAAGGGACTGAAACTGAAAAGCCTAAGAAGTGACACGCTTTGCTGAAACAAAAGACGCACGCCACCGACAGTAATGGCTTCTTTTCAGCCAGCATCGGATACCGTCAGCAAAAAACTTCAGTTAATTAAAGTTTGAAAAGTTCGGATCAATTCGCTGACACCGTTTTATGAATCGAACAGAATTTCTGCTTTATCGTGTAGATAATTTGGTGTTTCGAGTTTCTTGGAGTTTACGCTCGTGTTAACTTTTTGGATGATTAGTTGGTGTGAGATATTGTCTGTCTAAGGCGAGTTCTTGATCCGTTGTTAACTTAACCAATTGTAAATTGAGAGTAAACTTCGTTTAAATGTACTTTTTGATCTGTGTTTAGCTTGACCAATGACCAAACCACAATTTTTAACCATTAACATTTTTTTTTATTTATATCATTTCTTAATGCTTTTGACAACTCTTGATCTCAGTCTCGCTTGATGGAAATCAATGGATGGAGTCTGCAATAACACAAGCGACGATTCTCATCTCATCTAGGCATCAATTCTTCATAAGCTTACCGTTCCGCTATCCGCTTACAAACCCACCTCGACCCAGTACGCCACGGGTAATTAAACTTCTTGAATTCTTGATTTATGTGCGAAAGAAAATTTTATTTCCTCCTCCCCGGCTTTTAGCAGAGTGAATTAAATTCAGGAGCGTGGTGGAAATAAATGGCGTGTTTATGCACTGTGAGTATGTGAGAAAAGATTGCTGTTATTTACTGCCGAGATTGCACTGATTTTCAGCAAAGAATTTGGTAGGTACTTCTTTTTTTGGTCAATTTGAGGTAAGTATTAGGGCTGAAACGTCAGAAACTTATAATTCTATCCTCACCGATGTCTCAAATCAAATTTGTTATACTTCAAAGAGCAGGGTGGTTTTTAGGGTTCTGTACCAACGGGTAACCAACGGAACCCTATTTCTAAGCCTCCACTGTCCATCCGTACGTCTGTCTGCCTCGAGAACCGTAACAGGTGGACAGTTAAAATTTTCACAGAGTGTGTATTTCTATTGCCGCTATAACAAACAACAAAAATAAAATATATGTAAGGTGGCTCCCATACAGGAAAAGTGTAAGAGCCCGACTCGCACTTCGCCGGTTTATGGACATTTTCTGAACTAATTTCAATTGACTGACCAAAAAAAGGAGTGTCGTGTTTTCAGAATTCATGTAGGTAATACGTGTGGCTTTTCGTCTGAGTCCCTTCATATGGTATGCAGCGCGTTTGTTTCCTTTTAATATATCGTTTTGTGAAGAGCAACATGCACTGCCCAAAATACATTCTAAATCCAGCAACCAGCAAGCAGCTTCCTCACAAGACATTAAACTATAACCTTATAACTTCACATTTTAAATTTTCTCACATATTTTCAAGAGTTTCCTTTCTTTCATATTAAACCTTCCTCCGTCACTCTAAAGCCTTCTTGAACACACACTTCACATCAGTTCCCACAAAGGAAATGCCACCTTATACTGATAACATCAAAGTTTCAAATACGTATGTGTATGTTTTATTGTAAAAGTGAGGTTGTGAGGGTTTTGGAGGATGCCTCAGTCGCCACATCCCTCCCAAGTGGATAGGATCCCGTACATGTATTAAATCCACTATTAATCCCTTCGGAGTTATAGCTATTATGCCAGTCCCTCCACCTTTGGGCAATATTAGTTCTGTTTAACATTTTAACTGCATCGTTTGGGTGAACGGAGACGGACCCACGGGCAATTATAGTCTATGAGAAGATTATACAGGGTGGAGAAGTATGAGTTGGTGATTTTAGATTGGGATTTTCTGTTACTTATAAAGCGAACAAATTCAAATCGCAATTTCATCTCAGCGAAAGCAAATGTCAGAAACTTAACAAAATGTAGAGAAATAAGAGGTTTTTTACAGTTTTGGCGCCCAGCAGTCAGTCTTTGAACGTCGAAAATTTAAGTACCTACGGGTAAAAAGTCAATGTGCAAAATAACGAAAATTTAACCCCGCCATCCCCTTCTTACCTAACCTGTCCAAGTGTCCCGAACTCGTAAACTTGCATTAATTTTGTTTTCGGTTTTATGGTGGTTCGATATTTAAGTTTTCGATGTATTGAACATTGACATGTTACCAGTAGGTATTTTAATTTTCGACGTTCAAATATGTACCCATTAAATATTAACCTTTTTTATTTCATTAGCGTCACATTGTAGGTTAGTTTAAATTAATAGACTTCTAGTTAGTCATGATTATTTTAAATATTACCAACTACCAATATTATTACCAACACTCAAATGAACCGTCCCGTTACAGATTCTACGAAATAAACGCAACACTGGTCCTATAAATTAACACTGCTCCAAAATGGAAACATTGACAGTTTCAGTGGAAACGAATTGAGGTCAGTACTGAAATTACAGTCACTAAGAGAAAATTCCAGAAAAATCATTCCTCGCTTTACTTTTAAAATACACATGGGGGAAAAGGCGTGAGTTTATATATGTATTATATAGGACACATCAGCTGAGGGATCAGATGAAAGTGGAAACGGGGTAGAAAGAGCCTACAAGTTTCCATGTACCTGTTTCATTTACCTGATTCCATGTTGTCGCTGTCAGTCAGTCAGCGTCATGTCATAGACAACTGCTGAACTGTGTTCTGTTTTGCCTGTGGTGTGACCAGAGACTCTTTTAATTAATGTCCGGTCCTGACATGGGCTGATAGTGATGCGGTTTTTTTTTAGTTTTGTTATAATTCTAGTTAAAAAGTTATTTATCTTTAAATGTTTCTGTGCGTCTTTTCCGGCAGAATAAAATGATTTTCTTTCTTTTTTTCTTTATTTTCTTTACAAGGACATACACTAACTTTTTATGTCTTTAATTAGTCATATTAGTAAAAGTTAAAATTAATTTAGGATAAGAAATGGCGTGAGTTTATGTACGTATGTAGGACACATCAGCTGTGGGATCAGATGAGAGTAGAAACGGGGAAGAAAAAACCTACAAGGACATACACTGTAACTTAATAGCCCTTTAATTGGTCATATTAGTAAAAAATAATATTTATTTAGGATCTCTATAAATACTGTTCATATCGTCCCGATTTCGACGTAAGAGAGAGACGGAGGTATACCTACACGACAAATAGCAGTATCCCTTTTTCACAATCATTTTATGATGGCAATGTCATATCACATTAGGGAGGAGATTAAAAAACTTCTTCAAAAAAGGTTTCATGTAGCTTTATCTCCTAAAACCTGCCATCGGCCCAAGACAGCAGGTACGATCAAAGTACATACTAACACTACTCTATGCAACTTATTTTGTTACTGAGAAATAGGTAACGTCTGGGGGTATCTTAGGCCAAAAGCTATACAACGCCGAGTGCCATAAGCAACTCTATATTGCAAAAAAAAACCATAGACCTTGGTAAACGGCTAGTATTTAAAAACCATCAATCTAGTTCAATAACTTTAAAGAAAAAACAAAAGTGATTTTCTCATGGCGGCACAGCCAGTCAAGGGAGCTTCTTAAATCAGTGACGGAGATAGGAACACTTTGTCGTCCTACAAAGGATGAGTGCAAATAAAAGCGCAAGTTTGGACACAAAGTCAGTCTCTCTGTGCCCACTCTGTTAGATAAAGCGTAGCTCACACTAAGGCTAGGTAGAGATCTGAATTGAGATCTAGAATTTTCTTAATATAACATTGTACAAGTTGGTACAAAAGAGCTCAACCATTTGCATAGAACGTTTTGGGAATACATTCACTGTGTGAACAGCTAAGGAGTAGAATTCCCTGCCGGAGTCTGTTTCCTGATAGCTACAACCTGGAGTCTTTAATTCAAGAGTGAATAGATTACTAACTTCTAGAAAAGCTTACTCAATCGTCCACCTCATCATCGCTTACCATCAAGTGAGATTATGGTCAGAAACGACCTGTCAATATAAAATGAAAAAAAAAAACACTACAAAGTCTAAAATTACTTTAATTTCGGATGTCGGTGTTTTTGGTTGTTTCTTCGAATTTTAACACCGACTTCCGAACTTAAAGTTATTTTATTTTGTTTTTGTAAAATAGTTTTTTATTTTTCTCTTCTTAGTTGTACCCCACACCTAACAACACCACTGGAAAGTCACAGGAAAGCAAAATACGTAAGTTTCGTTTGCTTGGATGACATTTTTTCCATCTTTTTTTATTTAAAAACCAAACGACTGAATCGATTTTGATGACATTTCTATGAGACCCTTTGGAATTTTTTCCTTTCACTTACCTCCTCTTTTTTTTTGAAGTCGTTTAAAAATAGACTGTTGCCCTACTATGACGTATCCAATTCCGATGATGTAAACGGGATAGTGCTATTTGCTATGTATAGCTCCGTCTCTCTCTGAAAGCGGAATCGGAATCCCTCTGAGACTGAATCGATTTTGATGACATTTCTATGGGAGCAATGGGAATTTTTTCCTTTCACTTACCTCCTCCTTTTATATGTATGGCTCCGTCTCCCTCTGAGAGCGGAATCATGATTGTTTTAAGACTTCATAGTAGGGCCCCTGTTCAAGCTCTGTCTGTTTTGATTACGACCTATCTTGTCTCTTTATTTAATTTAAACTAAGTGGACAGCTGTTTGTAAATCAGGCTATTTTAAGCAAGTCTAAAGAGACAGACTAATTGGTTGCCCCGTAATTGATGAATTAAGGGTAATTTTGTTTAATTACGCACTGTCCCAATTTAAATAGGGCTACACTGATTTGCAAAGAAACAAACAAATACAAATGTAGACATTATCTTTTACTAATAAAATAAACTTTGTTTGTTTGTTTGAACGCGCTAATCTCTGGAACGACCAGTCGGATTTGAAAATATCTTTTTGTATATGATAGCCTCATTCATCAACGGGAAATTCCTATGGGAACGGTAAAAAACGGGATATGCGCGTACGAAGCCGAAGCCAAGGGGTTTGGTACTACCCAGCTAGTACTGGGTACCACCGTACCCTTTGGCAAGACTGGTATCAGATTGTCTGGCTTCTGACTATCCGTAACGACTGTCAAAGGTGTTCAAATGACAGCTCGACTAACGACTTAACACGCTTTCCGAGACACGGAGGAAACTCGGTATATAATGGATGGTCACCCATCCACAGACCGACCTCGGTCAGCGTAACTTAACATCTAAGTTCGACCTATGTGGCTGCTTTAAGTCACGAGCTAAACATTAAATACTAAAAATCATTACCTAAGATAACTATTTTCAAATACACTCCAAAAAACCGAAACATCCAATATGCGAAGATCCAAAAGCCGCTGACGGACAAAAAAGCGCTGCAGCACCGACACAAAAACAGCGGTACTCCGAGTTTTTCAACCGAATCTAACAAAGGTTTTTGTCAAACAAATGGTCAAGTCCTAGCGACACGGCGACAGAGCGACAATCTGTCTCCCACTCCATTAGTTAGCTGCGATCGGATCCGACCGGATCCGACGAGCCTGACAAATTAAAAGGCCCAATCTATTCTCCAGATTGGATCAGGTGACCTGTACTGTGATGGAGAGGTTTATTGGAACATGATTTAAATTTTAAGGATGTTTCGTTTTGTTAAATGTATGGAAATTGAGGCAAACGTTGCTAAAAATTAGTATAATCGGCCCTCAGAGTTATTTTGTTACTCCGAGTAATTTTTTTCTTGTGTTGGGGTTGCTTTTTTGAAGTGAAAACATCTTTAGGCGCGTTGAGCACTTTTTGGGTGACCAAAAATTATGGAACTCGCGTCATCGTCAGCGAACGCTTTCCATAAGCTATATGTATACTGTGTATTTAGTGTACTTTTTGGGTGAACAAAAATTATGGAACTCGCGTCATCGTCACCGAACACTTTAACTTTCGCTTAGTTTTCACTTGTATCGGCAGTCCCCAAAGACTGCCCCGAATGCTTTTTTTTAGCCATGTTATGTTGTTGTGTTGTTGTTATGTTATGTTGTTGTGTGTGATTTATTTTCATTATTCATTTCCATCCGATAATAAAATCTATTTATGTAGGTTTTAAGCTATTTGACCTTTCAGTGTACCGTCGTAGAACGTATAATTTATAATATCACCCAATCCTCTGGTGTTGTGGTCACAACTATCAGTCATTTGCATGCGAAAATCAAAGGCTTTTGATAGTTCAACCGTGTTATAATTTACCAATGAATTACGCTGACTCAAAGTGTTTATATTTCATAGATTGGTGAGTTAAGTTTCGAGAAATTAATGAAATATAGGATGTGAGTAGTAGAGTCAAACGTGACGAAGATATAATTACGCCAAATTAATGTTGATAAAGGGAAATAAACAAAATTTTGATTATCAGACTGCGCAACAGCAAAGACAGGGTTGTACGCATGTATTTATATATATTTATATACAAGGTGGAGACGACATGACATTATGACAGTAAATAAAAAAACTGGCGATACTAGTTATACGAACTTGTCATACGTAAATGTTGTCTTTTATCAGAGATTTGATGTCACTAACTGCAACAGACTACTTGGAATATTTCATCAGAGTAGTAGTCACTATCCTTGACTAGTTTGAGTTTTTTTGACTATTTTTGCAATTGGAAAGTTTATTTTTAATTTCGGTGACAGGATTTCAAAATATGTCCATGAACCAGTATTACCAGTGTTTTCATTTACTGCCGTATCGATGTCTCCACATTGTATGTATATGTCTTTAGTTCCACATAATCTAGTTTCCATCTTTTAAATTCACTGTTTCTGGTTTATTCAAGCGTGAATAAGTTACTTCTAGGCAAGCGTGCTCCATTGTGGACGTTACCTACCGTCTGCAGGCCGGGACTCTATTAAAACTCACCGAGAAAAATATGGTAAAGTGATTTGTCATTCCAATAGGAGCTAAGGATTGACAGCTCACTTCACCTATGTTATATCGCGGTGAGATTACAACAGAATAGGACTACAGGTGAGACAGCACTCAGATGTACTTATCATCATCATATCCTCCCTCAAGGGGGGGTTTGCCATAATCGCCACGCTTGGGAGGCGGGTTGGTGATCGCAGTGTAGCTGTTCCAATGTACAGAGAATGCTGCTGCCCATTCTCTGGTGAGTCCCTGAGTCTCCTCTTATAACACCTACGAGAAGTGATGGGATGGTGCTATTCTTTTACGCCCGATACCATACGTAAATCAAACTCAAATGTACTAATATCAATTAAATAAAAACTTTTTTATAGCACAAAAACTGCTGAATCACAGAGGCATAACAACAAAAGGGCCATCAGCACTACGATGGCATAATAAAGCTCTTCACACAATGGCCACCGCGGGCGGTGACGCGCGGCAGACACGTCCACTAATTGTTATTCAAAAACAATTCACTTACAAACAAATATAGAAAGAGCAAATTCTTTTTTCATTGTTTTTACATTTTTCTGTAGAGTAGTATGTGAGTACCTAGGCGGTGCATTTACAATCTGGCGAGCCATATTACGGCACACGCTATGACAAAATTTCACGAGATTGGTTGTCTACAAGGACTGAATTCTGCCGGTCGATTCTGTAAACAAGTCGAAGTGGGCTTGGCTGAAGAGATCACGAAGTGAACTTCACTTCGACATGTTTACAGAATCGACCGGCAGGTTCTTTCAGCACACATTTCACAAACATCATCACATATGTCACTAATGTAACTTCAAACGAAAGACGTCTGTAGCCCGTGCTTAAGTCGGAAGGGGATATATTCCCAGGATAAATCAATAAATAAATAAGGATGAAAAGTATTCTATTATCTTATTAGAATAAAGGTTAGAAGTAGACAGACATAGTTACTTTCGCATTTATAATATTACTGGCTGTTGCCCGCGACTTCGTACGCGCATATACCGTTTCTTCCATTCCCAACGAAATTTCCCGTTCCCGTATAGCCCATATTCCTCATGAATGTGGCTATCACATACAAAAATATTTTTTTCAAAATTGCTTCAGTAGATCCAGAGATTAACCCCTTTTTTTAAGGATGTGAAATCATCAAATGACTTCTTCCGCTCTGGGTGGAGCGGTGTCAGACTCTTACTGAGTAAAACCCATCCGTGTTCCTTCTGAAGCCCTTTGCATTCCGGGGCCGCGGTGACTCTATCGAACAAATTCCGCAACCCTGGCAGAGATTACCCCCTACAACCTCACAAACTTTACTTCTTTATAATATTAGTATAGATTATAATAAAGAATATTATAACTAAGTAGGTTTAGTTCTACATAATTTCTATTCATAAAACATAGCCTAGTAAGCTTTCGTCTAAGAACCAGATTAAATGCAAACGGCTTTGGTTTTGTCTGAGTGCCGATGTTTTATGACAATAAGCGAGATTGTGGTTTTACGACACAGGACTGTAGTTGTCCAGACTGATATAAACAAACAAAAATAAAACCTTCTTCTTAACACGACTTACTTAGAAAATAACTCTAGTTGCAATTTATTTATTAAACACTTTATACAAACAAATGTGCAGAGGCATACTTAATGCCTTAGGCATTCTCTACCAGTCAACCTTTGGGTGATGTAGAGACATTTATTTAACCAATCAAAGTAAATAAGTAGCAATCTTCTTCTTTAATATGCTAGGGCGCTAGGGCCAACATGCTGATACACAGGATCCCTCGTTGTAGTTTTGGGGTAAAGATTATGCTGTTTAATTGAAACATATAAACGTATTGCCAATCGTTTTACACGAGCGGCCTGTGGGCAAGGTGTAGGAACTAAGAGATTGCCAGACGCCCTGCGTATTCAATATAATAACTGCTACAGGGTGCTGTTAGGACTGCCGTGCTATTGCAGTGCGTCCGGTATGTTCGCATGTACCGGTATTTTTTACGCCATAATGCGCAAAAAACCAATTCCATCTTGTCAAGAGCGCGGTCTTGTTCTAACGGCATCCATGTTGCGAGAAATGTATGACGCACGCTGTGGACGTGCTGGTCAGAAGACCCCACACAGCTAACCTTTTTTTTTATTTGAGATGAGTTTTCTCTTGACTCTAGTCTAGGTCATAGATGACAGAGACAAAGTCGACGATGGAGCGACCTTACCCAGAAGAACCTTACGATTTTCTTTTGGTTTTTGTTTGGGTTTGTTTATGAAAATAGTTTTTATGAACAATGTTGCCAACAATTGGGCCTAGTTGCCGTAAATAAAGAAATATTTAATTTAATTTAATATTTTTTTCTCTAAAATACAAGTACATTAACTAACTGTCCCAATTCAAAATTAACCCTTTAATTAAACATCAGCCGCTGTCAATTTCAATAAAATTTTATGAAAAGCTGGCAAAAGAAATTGTTTATGCGTGATAGTAGGAAATCACTTTATTTGTATACAATACGGCGAGCCGTTTGTAGGGGATCAAACGGGTTGAAAGGGCTCAGGGTTGCCTGTAACTTTGATATTCCGTCCGAGAACGTATCAATGTGTTCTACTTGTTGATATTTCTTGCAGTTTTTTCCCGTTTTTTGTACGGTTTTAATATTCGTTGGTTTTTCCGATTGGTCTCATGGTTGTAATTGTCCATATTGCGAGAGTAGATAAGCCTTCGCTGTTCGTAAGGGCTGTCACCATACCAGCCAATTGCCGTCCACTGCTGAACGTAAGCCTCCCCCAAAGATCGCCAACCATCCCGGTTTTGAGCGGTCCGTATCCGGATGGATACGGACCGCTCAAAGCTGCCAGCCACCTTCTTCAAATCATCGATCCATCGCGCCACTGGGCGTCCCACACTTCGTTTGCCCATACGCGGTCTCCACTCTACCACATGTCTGCTCAATCGACCGTCTGTCCGTCTACAGACATGGCCGGCCCACTTCCACTTCAGCATGCTTATTCTACGCGCAATGTCGGTGACTTTAGTTCTCTGGCGAATGACTTCGTTGCGAATTCTATCCACCAGAGAAATACCGAGCATGAGGGCTGTAAATGACGATTAGAGCGGTGTACTTACAAATTTATTGAAGCAGTTGTTTTTTAAATTTAAATTGTCAGTCACGTCTATTTTTACCCTATTACCTTAGAACGAGGGAAATGTGTTATTGGTAGGCTTGTGTTTCATCTCGGTAAGCGATGTTTTGGTCAAAAATTCAATTCAAAAGTCATTTATTCAAATTAGGCTGAGTGCCAGCACTTTTTGAACGTCAAAGTTCTACATAAAGACAGTCCCCCAAAACGCCCGCCCGTCACGACTTCCTAGTGTTGTAGCTGGGAAGAAGAAGTGGCGCAACAAACTCCCCAGCAACACATCTGTCTGTTAAGCTTTTAAAAACTTGAATTTGTACAATAGCATGCAAGGTATTTTACAATACATGATGGTCAACAATGGAATACGTTTATTTAGAGACAATCTGTTCACTTTTGACTTAACTTGACTGACTTTTGACCTGACAGGGATCTATATATCTATCTATAAGGATATCCGATATATTCATTTCATGGTTTCTAAGTTGTTTGTCTTGCTCAAACGTAACTCAAATCACAAAAACGTATTGATCTTTTGACAGCCCTTAACCCAGCCGGCCCGGGCCATTTTCTACCGTATTGGGTGCGCAATGAAAATATTTCCAGGGCCCTTTTTGACTTTCAAATTGAATCGGCCCAAGCACGAAGACTTAGGAATCAATTTGATACTTTATTTGTGATCTACCGACTTACGATGTTACGATTTGGGTCCGATTACCCGCTAACAGTTGGGGGAGAATGAAGATTGTTTTATTTACATTTTTAGGTAATTCTCCCTTCGTTACTTTGTTAAGAGCTGTGATTTTAATCTTGTGTATTTAGCGCGGATAGTGTTTAATGATATCGTTGCTCCGACATGATTCAAACTAATTGTTAAACATTAAAAACAATATGAACATTATTTAGTGTATGTAATTTTATTTAATGATTCCATAGTCGGGAATTTATATTTCATTGGCGTAGCCGGTTGAATGAGCGTGTATCGATATTTATTTTGTTAATAGGTTAAACGTAACACTTTTACACGTCAATTATTTTTGGTAATTTTAAACTAGACGAGGCCGCCTGTTTCCTTGTGAAACAAACTCTGAGGTCAAATACTCTTTTAAAGTCCATAAAATATTGTTAGAATGCCTCTGTTTTACAGTTCATTTGACGTACGCACGTTTTGATTCCTACTTATTCATATTAAAGCACAACACAGTCTGAATATTCCAGTAATGGCTCAATACATTTTGTCACATTATTGTATTGTGTATTTTAGATCTATTGTGACAACATTCATACTACTCAAACAATTGAAATAGACTCCCAAATTGACAACATAATTAAAACCTTATAGGCATTTATATCATAACGTTATATATTGGGTTATAAGCTAACATTGTCCATCGGACAATCTCTGTTTGATTTCTATTTCTCGGAAATTAAATCGTAAATGTGCCTCATTTTGTGTGAAATATGGGCTATGTGGAGACGAGGGTTTTATACTCGTATTGACTCTGGATTTAGGTACTAAATGGAAGACGGTTTTTGTCCCTAAACAGCGTACAGACTTTATTTCATGGATGTCGTAAAATACAAGTGATAAAGTCGAGTTAAGATGATACTCTTCAATAAGTAGTATCTGACACCACTAACCGAAGTCTTTCCGTGATTTTCATGAGAGCGAAGGATTATTAATGATTAGCTTTTGCCAACGAATTCGTACGTGCATGACGTGATAAGCTATTGACATTTTGTAAATATAAAATTCTTTGGTTGTCATTTGAAATTTAATATTTAGACAAATTTTAATTTAATTATTTTTCTTTGACAATATGTAGACAATTCTTGATTTAGTACTTTTTTGGCATTGGAATTTAATTTTTTTTTTTTTTTTTTTTTATTTAATATGGGTTTGCTCTTGACTCTAGTCTAGGTCATTATAATAATTATTAATTAATTATTTTGTTTAAATTGGTTAAACAAGGATCATTATTGTCACAAAATTTGCATGTAGGCGGAATATAAAGAACTGTGTGTATGTGTGATAAAATCTGTAAAATACCATATTTCAGGCAAATAAATGAATCTACTCGTATCTACACTTTCTCATAATCCATCCATCCATTTTTTCTTCTGTAGCGGCATCAATGCCACCACACGAAAAATTAAGAAGCGAATATTGTACGGCAACAAAAAGAACCGCAGCGCTATCTATCTTGACAGCAAATAACTACCAAAATAATCCTGCATCGCGCAAGCAAAGTTCTCCGTGCGATTTGAACATATACACACACATACACACGCAACAGTCCAAACATCAACAATCGAACAGTTGCCCACCAGACACAACAACCTCTGGTCTGGTCGGAGGATCCTCCCATTTCAGTGGAGATATGCGGGACTTTACTCTCTGTACCGCATACCTTTATACTTTTATCAATATACACGTATCCACATTTCTTCTTCAAAATGACCCCAAAAAGTGTAACTTAACTATTTCTAAAACAGTTTTATTATATTTGATGGTTAACAGAAAACATACATTTTTAACCGACGAGAAAATACGGTAAAGGTTCTTAAGTCGACCGTAAGATATATTTTTTATTAATGACCACGCATTTCTTTTTAACCGACTTCAAAAAAAGGAGGAGGTTCTATGTTCGACTATGTAGTGATATACAGGGCAGTTTCTTCCCCTTTTTGAATTTTATAACGCCATTGTCATTTAATTTTAAACATATTATTATGTTCTATACTGTAAAGGAAATGAGATAAAAACGTAACTTTCTAAGCGCTATCATTGAACATTGAACACGTAGCAGACGCGACTCGCATAATGAATCGATCCGTCCAAATCGAGACAAACGCTCCGGTGAGCGGAAGCCATTCAATTATGCATATTATATGACGTAGGTAAGTTTAAAGAATATTGATTAATATTACATATAGCTCGTGGCTAAATCCTCCATACGCACGGGTCGATCTTCAAGGTTAAGCAACGCTTGCCGAGGTTGGTCTGTAGATGGGTCTGGGACCATCTTAGCATAAAGAGATTTCTCCGTGCCGCGGAAAGCACGTTAACCCGTTGGTCTCGGCTGTCATTCGTAGTTCTTTGGCAGTCGTTAGAGACTGTCAGAAGCCAGAAAATCTGACGCCAGTCATGCGAAGGAGTACTGTGTTACCCAGTTGGGTGGGTTGTGAAGGTCTGACTTGTTCCGGGTCTGGCTGTTTGTGTATGTGAGTTTGTATGTTTGTAAACGCACCCACGATACAAGAGATAACCTTAGTGTGGGGCAACGTTTTTAAAAAAGAAAAGAAAATAAAAGAATTTTCTTCTTAAAGTGAACAAAATTTTCACAAAAGCTAGATAACAATTCTTAATACGCGACGATACTGAAAAAGTTCCTCCAAGAATAACTGTGGTGATTTATTTTGGTTAATACAAAGTAGAAAAATCGGTACCTCAGGTGTCCAAAGGAATGATTAATGAGTTAGACGTAATTGAGTGAAAGAGAAAAATTACGAACTGCTTGCTCCAACTATTCGCGTGATTTATTTTTATTTAAGTAAATAGGTCTACCTGTAACATTTTTCTTTCATGAAATATTAATCTGTGGGAAAATACAAAACATTTACCATTTACTTATCTCGAACCATATCAACTCTTAATCTCATTATACGAAATTCTGTATTTCAATATAATAATTGCAAACTCCGTTAGATTCTAAAATATCTTTATTACATTTTAAGTTCTCGATATATTGTGAATAGGTAAATCATTTTGATCAATGAATCAATAAATCAAAACTAAATCGTTAATATATCCGTGTCTTATTGAGGAAATAAGTTTACAATTTCAGGCGATATATTACAATTTTACGGCGTTTGTAATAACCCGGTGACATATATAAGGTACAAGAATAGGACGCTAAAACATAAGCCAAGGACCAAGTGGCTGATGGCTCAGATTGCAAATTATATTTATTTAGCAATTAGTCTAAAAAAGATGACAAGTAAAATACGTAATTTTACTCGTCATCTTTTAAAAAAGAAAACACTTTATACCAAAAAAAAGAACTGAATTCCAAATAAAAAAAAACACTACAAAGTTGAAAATAACTTTTATTTCGGAGGCCGGTGTTATTGTTGTTTCTTCGTTTTATGACACCGACTTCCGAAATTAAAGTAATTTTATACTTTGTAGTGTTTTTTTTATTTGGAAATCGATAGTATTAAAAAAATATATATTTCTCACTTTTTAGTGGTACCTACCCCACAATTAACAACATTCACAGGAAAGCAAACACGCAATTTCGTTTACTTGGATGATATATTTTCTATTTCCTCCAGCTGTTTTGATTTAAAAACCAAACTACTAAACCTGACCAATCGGAACGTATATCCTTTCACATGAAAAAATATTTTTCAAATCGGTTTATAAATGACGGAGTTAGGAGGTAACAAACATAAAAAAATACAACCGAATTGAGAACCTCCTCCTTTTTATGAAGTCGGTTTAAAAATTAACTAGGACACAAGACATAAGAAGGGCTAGGGATTTCTAGGTGACAATCCAGAAAAAAAGCTGCAAACCAAACTCAGATATCACAGTCTATTTTAACGCCTAAACAATCAAAGTGATGGCCAATTCATATTAGAATCATAAAAGTTGATTGCGGCCGTAGATTTAGCTGCTTCTAGAGTCTATTTTACTTTCATTAAAAGTAAGTACATTTGAATTATTTTAAGCACGAATAATCCTTCAAACAAACAAACCTTGGCAGAACACTAGGAAAACCAGCTCCAAAGAAAAAAAACAAATCAATTCCAGCACTTTCCTCATTATCAATGCCACGGAAAATATTACATCAAGCGCAATGGTATGCATAAAATTGAATGTTAAGGCACTGACAAGACGTTAAGGAGCGTACTGACCGGTGTTACGGGGCGTAATGTAACATGTTATAAATCGAGCATTCGTGCAGTCAGTACGTGGAAACGAGCACGAACATGATACGTATGTTTTGTTTTACACGGATTTTAACGGAAAAAAAGAGATTATTTCAAAATATACATTCAATATTATATTCATTAAATCGATTGATCCCTATTGATAAATTAGTTGAGGAATCCGTACTTATATCTATTATAAATGTGAAAGTAACTCTAGTCCATTCTTTTACCCCTTCACGTCCTAAAGACTGAATAGATTTAGATGAAACTGGCAAAGGGGACACGCAGGGCATGTTTAACCCGAAAATATGAGAGGATACTTTTTATTAACCGACTTCAAAAAATAATACCAATTTTATTATAGCGGTGTATTTTATTTGTTTCAAATCAATCAAGTTCCAAAATAGGTTTAAGACAATATAGGTATATTTTTCCGTATATTTAAACTCAAAAGATATGCCAATAAAAACAAGCCTAATTTGCATATTTCGCACTTGTCATCGCCTTAAGATAAGACGTCACAGTTTGCGAGCCGACGCGTAAGGTTACCAAAAAGGAAGTATTCACATGGCGAGCCTTCGAGAAGAACGGAATGTTACCTTTGCCTACGTGCGGGAAAATCGTGATTCGATTGTGAAGTCAATTTAGTGGATAGGTCTTTATTTGCTAGGCTGTAGGTTGTGGAAAATGTTAGGTATGTAAATAATTGAAAATAATTCAGTTATTAGTGAAAGTTAAAACCAAGGTTAAAGATTGTAATGATTGCAAGATTGTAAACTCTCGATAAATTGTAAACTGAACATTACTTCCACAATGATACGAATCAAAATCCTGTATTCTACAATATATTAATGTCGTTCCAAAGAACAATGTTGTGCTCACCAATTAGCGCACAGATGATAGTAAACTTGAAAACATGGCTCTCATTGGTCTCTTTTGATATGAATCCGTTGTCCTACTATTCCAGACTATAATCTATCTCTGTGCCAAATTTCATCCGGATCCGTTCAGTCGTTCCGGCGTGATTGAATAACAGACATCCATCCATCCAAACTTTCTCATTTATAGTAGTAGTAACATTATATAGCGGCATCACTGCATATGAAGTCATCTTCTGCCTCGCTCGTTCCACCGCAGACCTGAACTATCGTGCGAGCGATTTCCGTCAGACAAAGTCAAGGAGCGGGCACCATTCGGAAGTCGGTGATTCTGTTTTGGTTTCTTCGTTTTTTAACAACAACTTTCGAAATATTAAAGCTATTTTGCGCTTGGTAGAATTTTTAGGGTTGCGAAAGTCTGAATAAAAAAAAAACTTTTAAATAATCACTGGTGTGTCCGTCCCAGACAATAGTGCCTCTCCCACAGTCCATTTACTCCAAATCACTACCTAGTAACAAGGCGTCTAGTAATCTCCATTTATCATATAAATCTACATCACCCATCGTCACCACCAGATAATCTAATTCCGACTGACCACAAAACGGACCATCAAATATGAAAATGTAATTTCTGCGGTAATTACACCGACACTAATTCATTAGGTCTATGCCACACGTTAAACGCGTCATCGAATTAATATGACAGTGATGGCATCATCAGGCACCCCAATCACAGAGCGGCAACATTGTATACAAACGCGTGCGAGAAATTCGAATAAATCAGGGAGATGTATGCAAATCGTGAACGACAAGCAATCACCCCCAAATTTAGCACCCCAACGACCAATGATAAGGGATTTGGAACTAGTTTTGAAGTATTCTGGCTCCTAATTAAACTACATCCTATTAATATTATGAACAAAAGTTAGTATGTTTGTTATTTACAGAGATCGGAATAAATATAGTCTACCTAAGACTATATTTACGTAATCTTCGTGGAAGTAAGTAATATACGGTTAATAATACCTCCTCTAAATTCCCGGAATCATGAAGATGACGATTGTATCCCGGGATTTATGAAATTACAAATTACTTATTGCGCTTAGAATACATTTCAACAAATTAATATATTGAAGAATCTTATTTTGTTTTTAGAGTTTCGTACCTACTAAAACTGTTGAATTAAATAGCTTTGTTATCGCACAACTCTTTCTTCTTTTGATTCTTCAAATCAATAATTTGTAACTATACTCAAAGTCCAGTTCATGTTTTTTATAATCCTGGGTTTTAATTGTCATGATTCCATTTATGATTCCGGGATTTTACAGGAGGTATTATCAACTCTATGTTACTTACTTCCAGGAACATTAGGTAAATATCTACCTATTCCGATCTCTGGTTATTAATAATGACTGAATGGATTTAGATTAAGAAAGATATCAAACTGGAGGAATTCTACGAAGTTACTTAAAATGATTATTCATAATGATACCTGAAAAAGCTTATACATTCTATCCAATCGAAAACATCCAATAAATTCCCTATCGAACCACCAACATTTTTAGAAGCACCAAATAAAATAAATGAACAACAAGAGATTTCCACTTTAATCCGGAATTCGTCGAACGCCGTGATTTAATACCAAACGGAACATCCCTTTATTCAACATTAAAAAAAATACAATTAAAAGTTTTGATCAAAAACACACGAAATAACAAACCTGATTTATTAGCCCCAAATGGATTCATCATAAAATTAGGAAAGCGGGAGTCAAAATAAAATACAATCGTAACTCGTCGAGTTCTCCAATTTGTTACAAAAAACTCCGCTGTGTTAGAGCCATTTTCGGATAATTTCATCGCATGCGGCCTTTATTCATTAAAAGTATTAAATCTCGTTACAAAAAAAAACGACTTTACAGTGTTTTTAAGTACTCAAATCAATCAATCAATTTCATCAATTTGTCTGCAAATTTAAACACGGTATCTATACTAATATTGTAAATGCGAAAGTTTGGAAGTTTCGATTGATGTATGTTTGTTACTCAATCACGTCAGAACGGCTGAACAGATATTGATGAAATTTGGCGCAGAGGTAGATCATAATCTGGAATAACACATGGGATACTTTTAATCCCGAGAGAATGTTCCCTTGGGGTAATTTTCAACATTCACGCATTTTCATTGTTATTCATTCATATCTAAACATCATCTGTCTATCCTTTTCCAACTATATTGGGATTGGCTTCCAGTCAATACGGATTTAGCTGAATACCAGTATTGTACGTGGAGCGCCTGCCTATCTGACCTCCGAGAGAAATTTACAAATCTGAGCTGTTTAGCAACTTTTAACTTCAAATTCTGTATAGAAAATTTTAATTAAACATCTACTAAGAAGTCGTTAAACATCGTTGTAGGTAGCTCGTTGGTGATATATCAGAAAAAGAGCGTGTTCAAATTAATTTGTTTTTATTACTTTCCCGTCACATACACGTAATATCGCTAGACGACTTTTGACCGCGTAATTAAACAAGAGGCAGCCATTTTGAATTTCATATCAGCCCATTAGTCAACTTTTCAAGCAATACTTTCAGTATCGTTAGCCATATTCGTTTGCGGCAGTCAAAGATTTTTTATAGATTTTTTAATATTCAGTTTATTTTTTACCCAGGATAAATTTACAGAAAGAAACAACAATAAACACAAATAAAAGTAGTTCCCAAAAAAAAACACGTTAATTTAGCAAACATTTTTGTCACATAAAATGCTGTCAAACGCGCTGAACCAATTTGACTACTTAATTAAACGTCAACTGCCATCATGTCATTTTGATTAAAAAAATAGAACAATTTTTAACCTGTGCTACGAAAAACCTCCGTTTATTTAAGTTAAAAAGGCGAATATCATCTGCAGACGCTTTCTAATGTACAGTGTTTAACTAAAGCAAAAATATCAATAGTCATATCAGTGCAGACTTTTCCCGCCATATGCCGCCAGACGCCATTTTCCCGCGTAATTAAACGTCAAGCAACCATTTTGCGTATAAACATGCATGAGGGACTCGTGTCGAGCTGCTCGAAAATGTTTTAACGCCTTTTTATATTTATTCGTGGATGCGAATCGAATATTAATTCAGGATCCCTTGAAGTTTATGATATGTGAACGAATTATGAATGAATGCGAAAATGGGCTTCTAGGTATTTTCTATACTTGCTTATATTAATTCATAATTCGAGATAATTTCATTCCATCACCATGAGACCCTACTAGTACAACCGACTAGTGTTGTAGATTCAAGTCAACTTTTAAATATGAAAAAAGACCTTCGAAATGTTTGGAAATTGAACAAGAGTCAGAGAGAGTTTTTTGTTCCAAATTTTCTCGAATTAATATCTATACTTATATTATAATTATATAATCTATATACTATTAAATACCAATATAAGAAAGCTGAAGATTTTGTTTGTTAATTTGTTTGAACGCGCTAATCTCTGGAACTACCAGTCGGATTTGGAAATCCTTTTGGAATATGATAGAAGATATGGTATAAGTAACTGAAAAAATGGGAGATACGCGTACGAAATCGCGGACAAAAGCTAGTGCAGTGATAATTTCACAAAGGATATTCTATAAGGAAGGACTTGTTGAAACCAAGTTTCTTTGATTGTCTCGATTTGTGGATTCAATCTAAAAATCAAAGGTTCTTTTGCGTTTTATTTTTATTCAACTGGCTAGACACAAACAATATCCAAACTAATCTAAACTAATACACATTATAAAGATTTATTTGTTTGTTTCTTACGATTTGGCTCAATAACTACTCAATCGATTTTGAAATTCTTTCGCCATTACAAAGATACATTATTAACTTGAAACAAGCTCTATTTTATATTCGTTAAAAATAGAGATCCCTACGAAAATTGCAATAATGTATCCCCTTAGTAGCAAAATGTTGCCTAATAAATGTATTATTTGGCGTGCGCTGAGAAAAGTATCAATGATAAATAACAATAATGTAGTACATGATTAAAGTACTAATCTATAGAAAAAGCCGCGAGGGTATTTGTCGAACTATTATGGTTAAGTCCCAATGACCGCTTTTTTTTTCAAATATTCAATAAAAACCCGGTTGGAATGGAACAGTGGTGATTTTGGTATCATGATATTAATCCTTATCCATTTAAATAGCTTGATAATTATAATAAGGTTGATTATGTACATGTGAATTACTTACACTTAAAATTATTCAAATCGGACCTTTCGTTCAAAAGTTACGACGGGTAAAATGCTTAAGTATGAAAAATCTTGCAGTTTGGAGCGAACTGGGGAGAATCTTGGTCTTGGAGCTGCTTGGTCCGATAAAGTTGAAACATTGATTTCGATACTTATAAAAAAAAAAAATAATAACAAATGTTTAGATTTTTCGAAAACAAAACCCTAAAGGGGTAAAAAGGGGTGATGAATTTTTAAGGGACGAAATTACTGCTTACTTCAATTTACGTGGAAATTGGTATAAACAAACAAAAAGTGGGATTATTAAAACAGACCTAACAATTTTTTCATAATCAACCCCTGACGGGGTGAACGGGCTGAAAAATTGCGCTGATCCTGAGACCACAGAATCAGCAGCAGAATTGGTTGACTAATTAATGAAAGTCGTTGTTTCAATTCATTATTTTTCTAAAACTAACCTTTCGAAGTGGGTAGAGGGGGCATTGAATTTAGTGTAGTATCTACTAAATCCGCGCGGACGAAGACGCTGGAAAAGTGCTAGTAGAGTAATATAGAAGTTTTTCCTGAAATTCATTGACTGGAAAAAGTTATCATGATCCATTTACACGATTGAACATATACGGAAAAATATTTTCACATTTTCTGCTAGACATAGGTACATTACAAATGCCACTGTATTGAAAATATGTAGACGTGAAACCCTAATATCAGCCAGGATTTGGGACTCCAAAGGGCAATTTGTTATCCAGCCTATTCTATACAATTCATTTATTTGGAAGTTTAGATGACATTACCAAATTAAATCTACAGATTTGCTATGCCATAAACACAAATTAATTCTAACTAGGTGTACATTTATATTAATAATAAAGCTGAAAAGTTCGTTTGTTTGTTTAAACGCGCTAATCTCTGGAACTACCAGTCGGATTTGGAAAATTCTTTATAAATTTTGTAAATGATATAAAGAATAGCCACATTCATGAGAAATGCTAAAGGCTATACGGGAACGGGAAATTCCTAAAACTGGATATGCACGTACGA
Source organism: Mamestra brassicae (assembly GCA_905163435.1). Classification (NCBI taxonomy): domain Eukaryota; kingdom Metazoa; phylum Arthropoda; class Insecta; order Lepidoptera; family Noctuidae; genus Mamestra; species Mamestra brassicae. The sequence goes on along the minus strand of LR991000.1, from coordinate 17,613,115 downwards.
AATCGCGGGAAAAAGCTTGTAATAATAAAAGTGAGTTAGGTTGTTTATTACGCTTTAACGCCTAAATCGGCGAGCCAATATGATGAATTTTAGTACAGATATAGAGGTAGATGGGGGGAGGCTACCTTAAATATACGAGCGAAGCCACGGGCTTCATATATGCAAAACTAGACATTTTTCATTATAGAACGAACTAGTGCTAACTAGAACTTTCTGCATACGTCAGGTGTGCACAGTACAAAAACAATAGTCCAAATGAATCACTGTTTTCGAATTCGGTCACGCATGTGCCAGTAACATTGGCACCTGATGCCAACTAACGCCATAATTGACTGCCAAGGAGATGTGCACCATGCATAATACATGCCAGACGTTGGACGTTACAGTAATTGGCGCCATTGTACAACTTAGCCAAGTGACTGTTGTGCGGTGGTTGCGTTGCGGTTGCATGATGTTATTGGCAATTTTGGTTGTTGATGATATTGAAATTTATGTTTTGAACTGGTGTTTGAAATGCTCCCGAATGTAATCTTTTGCAATTGAAAAGGGATTTTCAAAGAACACGGTATGCTTTACTAAGAAACAATTTTACCTTCAATACGACTAATTCTACCAATGAAAATTATAATATTGAATAGAACCATGTTAGACTTTCATTAAATTCTAGGGAAGTAGAATCAAATTAGTATAAAATAGTACAACCATTCAATATAATTATCATCATGAATGTTATTGAAAATGACGGCCTATTTCAATATAATAGAGTCAAAATAACTAGCAGGCTTAATTCAATTTAGTTTATTAGTTATCCACTGAAAATTACAATGTTCATGCATTAATAACTCGTACAAATTATATAAGTAAAGGTACCTGAAGAAACAAGAGAAAACACAAGAACAATTTCACTTCGTAACAACCACTTGCTAATCGCTACTTTGCATAATAAAGACACTATACAATTCAGCCCTCGGCACCTTCATTACGTCAGCCAGGCAATACAGTCCTTTTGGGCGGTGATTACAAGCCGACCCATTATGCCCACAATCAGCCGAATATTCAGTAATTAGTCGACCAAAAGAAAGCGGTTTACCCCACATTCATGAATATTGATAAAACTACATTTTTGTTAGGTAAACTGTACGCAAATCACGTACGCACAATGACAGGTCCTAATCGTCCGTTACACAACCAATGATCGTCGGTTACGAGGCCAATGTCGCGCTCCACTCGCCCAGAATATCGATCATGGAGCAGAGATGACACATCCGGTGATCGCGGAAACTTTGAAAAAAGGAAATGTATATAAGCGTGGCGCGGCGGGACCACAGCATCATTTGTCTTCAGTCAGTCGAAGGAATCAGTTCAACATGAATTCTTTTGTGTGTGTACTCCTGCTCGCAGCTGTGGTGGCAGCCGAACCTCCTCAGTACAGACTCAGGTTCCAGAGACAAGAACTAGCATCTGGTACAGAGAGCGACGCAGCACAAAACGGAGACGCTCCCTACGCTCCAGCGGGCTTCAGACCCTCAAAGGAATTCAACTTGCCAGCTCGTCAGGAAGTTTCTCCTCCCTCAACTTCATACGGCGTGCCTGACGACAGCTACGGTGCTCCTCTGAAGACTTACACAGCTCCTCAAACGCAATACGGTGCCCCAGACACGCAGTATGGTGTTCCCGAACAGAGTGAAGGTGACGACAAAGAGGAGGTAGAAGCTGATGCTGAACAGCAGAAGGAGGAGGTCAAGGAACAGGAAGAAAATGCTGAAGCTGACAAGGCCAATCTTGAAGATGCGTCTCAAAAGGATACTGAGATAGTGAGTGCCCAAGGTGTGTACTATGTGCTACTGCCGAATGCCCAGCTGCAGAGAGTGCAGTTCCAGACTCAAAACGACGCAAGGAACATGGCGTATACTGCCCGTCTTCAGTACAAGGATGAAGACCGTGCCCCAGTTTACGTCTATACAGCAGTGCCCCAGTACCAGTCCGCGGCATACGTACAAACAACAGTGCCCCAATACCAGTCGGCGGCTTACGTACAATTATTCTAATTCCGGACCCTTTCAACCAATGTTACCCCCAAACGGATGCAATTTAGATTTGCGAGGATTATACCAGATCCGATAAAAAGATACGGATATACTCGTTTTCAAACGAATTTATTGTTCAATGTCGTACCCCGATATTTATACTGAAACGTTTACAGTACGGTACCTAAATGGTAATAACCAGCAAATATATTTTTATGTAATTTATTCAGGGATGTTGTAAATAAATGTCTTTGTTTTACATAATTTGATGTGTTTTGACTATTTTATGAGTGTTGTTGTACCTAGTTGAACGGTTGATGTGACGGAGTTCCATGTTTTTCCAGTAAAATCAAAACTATTTGCATAACAACTGCTAGAATAAACTATGAAGGATTTGTTTTCGTGATTGCTAAATATACTTAAAAGCCTATTTTATTGGTAACGTATTTCACCATATAAACAGAAAAATAGGCAAGCAAAATAGGTACAGAGACTTATTTTTTTAACAGTAAGAAAAACTTTCAATTGAATGGACAAAGAAACAAAAAATAATGTTCAGTGCAACAAAAATCGAATTCAATTATTCAGTTTTATTGCATTCGACGATAGCAATCAATTTACAGTACCCAGCATCAAGAGACAACTAATAAAGCTGAAATATATCGCTACATTCATTATAAGCAACACAATAAGATTTAATTATCTGGACTATTTTATGTCACGGTACTTTCAATTACTACAATTTAATGTATGGAAGCAGTTATAAATCAAGCTCGTATTCATTGCACTTCGCCGATAAAAAGGCTCTGTTGATCATTAAGATTTTACTTGAGGTTTTGCCCTCGTAAACGGCAAAATTTACAATACGGGAAGGCACTAAAATACCGTGTTAAAGAACAGCTTTGACCTTTCTGTGTTTCAAATTTCATCCCAATCAGTTTAGCCACAGAATTGAAAGACTTTCAAATTTATAATATAAGCAAAAAGTAAGATAGTATTGTGGTAAAAGATCACCATATGAGAGAAAATCATAATCATCATCTTCCAGCCCTTATCCCATATAACTTGGGGTCGGCGCAACACGTTTATTTCTTCCATTCTGTCCTGTCAGCCGTCACGCTATCACTAACTCCCTTTTCTTTCATATCACTCCTAACACAATCCATCCATCTTTTCTTTGGCCCCCATCTATCCACATTTATATTCATAACTCTTTTAGTTACGTACATTTCATCCCTCATATTCACATGACCATACCAGTAAAAGCGGTTCCCTTTTAACTATTCCGACACTGGCGCCACTTTTCAAACCTGTACAAACATTTGTATGACTGACACCATATTCCATCTATTACCAAGTTCTTCATAGCTACAAAATTAAAATTTGCTACCGTTCTACACAATAACATCGTAAAACCAAGTTAAACTCTTGAAATGACACAAATAAAAATGTTGACAACGCTTTCGACGGATTACCATAACAAATGATGTCCCGATTTGGTAATTACGTTTCGTTTTACTTACAGACCTACCACAACGCTCGTTTTTCCATAGTTATGTCATAAGATGCACATTTGCAAGTGTTCATTGTTTGAGAGAAAAGTAAGCAAAAATGCTAGTTTTGGACCTATTTAGGTCAGGTGTATTGTTGTAGTTTTCAATTGTTAGCGATAGACTCGTTAACATCTGAGGATTGAAAACCGAGGTGCTATAGAAGTTGCGGATTTTTTTCGAAAAAGTCACCGCGGCTCTGGAACGCAAGAACGCAACGCATTTGGAGGAACACGGATGGCCCAGAGCGGAAGAAATCATTTGATGATTTCCCATCCTTGAAAAAAGGTGCTATAGAAATGGTAATTCCCATTGCCTATCCTGTGATACCATAGGATAGGTTAATGGGAAATAGACCATACTAGTATCGACCATTTCAGCTTCGAATAGGAACTATTCCATTTGCCTAGCCTTTTCCCAACTCTGCTTAGGTCGGCTTCAAAACTAACCAAACTTAGATGGGTAATACTGGTTTATTTTACTTGAAGCGACTGCCTGTTTGACCTCCACAATAAAGTAGGTACCTAATTGGGTATCACCAGCCCCTTGAAAACACTGCTGTTAGATTGTCTAGCTTTTGACCACCTGAGCAAAGATCATGTGACAGTCATCAAATAATAGCCGGGACCAACAACTGAATGTGCTTTCCGAGGCATGGTGGAGTCTCAGTATCAAAATGGGCAGTCTCCCATCCAGGGACCGACATCGGGAAGCGTTGCTTAATCTTAAAGACCGATCCTTGCTCCTAGTAGAAACAAAAGGGCCTATAAAAATCTCACCCAATCAGCATCGTCATTTGCCTAACCCTTTCCCAACTTTATTGGGGTCGGCTTGCAGACAAACTGGATTCAGCTAAATACCACTATTTTACATGGTGCGACTGACTACCAGACCTCCACAACCCATTAACTGGGTAACACGGTTTCTACTTCGCAAGACTGGAGTCAGATTTACCAGCTGCTGACAATCCGCAACGACTGCCAAAGATCGACATATGACAGCCGGGACCAACGGCTTAACGTGCTTTCCGGGGCACGGAGGAGTCTCGGTATGTTAAGATGGTCACCCATCCACAGACCGTTCTGGACATGCGTTACTTAACCTTGAAGTTCGACCCGTGCGGCTGTTATTATTTAGTCATAAGCTCTTCCCCACCAATCAGCGACAATGATTTTAAAAAGTCCAAATTGAAAGTAACATTTTGGTACCGCATATCGATTCACTTTTTGACAGTCGTCATCGCTGATATAATCCCACTTTGTAAAACGCTCAAAAACAGGGAATTACATTCCTACGTTACGTATTATTGTCAAACAAAAGTTGAGCAGTTTTGTTAACCAAGAATTCTAAAAGAAATTAAATTCATCATCCCTCCCTCTCATGGTCCCATCTACATTTATATCCTTCTCAATATATCCTTTAAACCCTAAACTAACAATAGCACCGCTCCTCAATCTGCCACTATTCAATATATCGGCAGTATTCGGTAGGTCTATAGCGGTATGTAGCCACATGACTGTGGTTTCCTGAAATCCGGCATGATGTCTTGTACTATATAATTGATACAAATGTCTGTTTTCGGGACTCCCGTATACTCATACGTCTACCTAAAGATACCCAAGCAAAAAATACACTGATTAAAGCAATTTTATTTTGACCTAAAATAACAAATTATTCCGCACACTAGAATAAACACATCCATTATGGGCAGTTACTTGAAGTGGTCACGTGCGCCTACACATTTGTAGTATTAGAACTATGAGATAATAAAGACATGGATGTGTTTATGCATTGGGTAACCAACATTTTTAGTATATTTTCGTTACAATTTTTTCTCTTATAAGCATCTAATGCGTTTTTCTTATATATTTTTTACCATTGTCCTAATTTTGGTGGTCTGAATGATTTCTAAAAGTGTGTTCATCTATTTTAATAGGACCTTATATAAGTGTTTGACTGATTAGTGTCAAAATTTTTAAAAATGTGATTAAATTTTTAAGAATTTCAGCGACAAAATTATAGACTTCTCTGAAACATTTATTTGATTTAATCGTTAGATACTGCTTATTACAAAAATATTAACAGCTACATTGAGATCGGTCTCAGGAAGCCCATGAAGCTGCTGGTTCGGGTAATCAGAAGCCAGAAAATCTGACACCAGACTTGCCAAGGGAGACCTTGTTACTCAATTACCGGGTTATGACTGTCAAATAGAATCACTCTATGACAACTGCATCCGATCTGACTGTTTTTTTTTTTGTGAGTCTCGCAGTTCAACCTATTAGGTTGTCGACTGCTTAACCGGGCTTGCCTGTGTTGGCCTTAATATAATATTAAAGCCTCCAGCCAGGGCTTATAAAAAACTTATAAACTAAGCGACTACACGCTAAGGGTACCCCCTGTGGGGTACGGGTCTCGGCTTAGGGCGTCGCTGGGGGGAGGACAGCTAGGGACGGGCTGGATCGAACTAGATCCGATTTGACTGGAAGCCGAACCCAATTTAGCTGGGATAGAAAGAACAGCCATTGCTTTAATGGCCACTGTGACAAAACCACTCCCTATTTCTATTAAGTATCACCTTTCCCGTGACGTCATATTTGTCATTGTTCTCATCACGCCAGCCTTCAATTATTTCATTCAATCAACAAATGAAGTTTGTCGCTTCAGAACGCTCCTGCCTTTGCACTGTTGATGAAAACAAAGTTAATTGAAATGTTCATGTGAAAGAGGGAATCGAATAACCAGGTTCGAATACACTGTAAGCAACGGTGAAGGAAAAGAACGCGTTTCACAGATTTTTTGTAAAAGGTACATTTATTTTGTCCAAACGTATAGAAGAAATTGACACAGAAAAAAAATGTTCACAAATCTCTTAAAATGTCGGAGTTCATTTCTCATAGAATGTGTGAGCGTTTAAAAATCTTTTATAAAAAAAGACAGCACTAATTACGTGTGACGTCACTCGCAAGCCATGCCATAGTATTTTAAATTAACGCCATCCAGTACAAACGAAGTTTTTCATGATAACGAAAGAAGAATAATTTCAAAAGCGTATTCCTTGTCTTCGCAAATATTACTATTCTTATTAACATCATTTTAATAGGTATTCACAAGTGTAAATTTTTGAAAAGACACTCCAAATAGACCCTATTGTTAAGACACTCGGTATGACGATCATGCACGTTATAAAAGCCCATTTCCGAGTTATGGAAACTATTTAAAACAGGGTTCACAGATAATTAAGAGAGCAAAGTTATTTAAGGCTCGTTACAGAGGTATTTAGTGTTCAACAAAGACCAAGTTTCTATTGGTTAAAACTATTTCACTATCCGCCGGTCAGAAGATTGTTAGTTTGGCTTAATTACCAAAAGTTGAACAGAATTCTCTTCAATTAAACTGAGACGTCAACCTAAATGTCGCACGACGAGATTAAACACACACATTTCTTTAGAGTGTCCTCATTGAAGCTTGCATATAATCGCGCGAGCACAGGATCATTTTCATCGCGCGACGAAATCCCATTGTTAACTCGTACGATCGTTAGCCAATTAGGACGACGCCTGAGGTGGATGTGGTTCGCATCAAGAATTCAGTTTTATTCGGGAAGTTTCTGTCTCTAAATCATAAAGTAAGTAATCTGAGTCTTCAATAAAAACTGATCAAGAAGCACAACCCGAGCAAGTCCACAATACACGGAATCGATTTTATTAAAAAAACTTAAAATTCTAGCTTCACTTGGTCCTCCAAAATACCTGACAGTTTATGCAATTTTCAAATTGTTTTGTACTGTAATTGGGACAGGCCATCAAATATATGTTTTTTAAATCGACCCTTTTAAAATGTTTTTTTTTTTTTGATCGAGAAATTGATAATATTTCATGTTTTGACTTCCATTGACCACTAAAACAAGGATGTATCTCTCACATTTTTTTTTATTTGAAAATTGAAACCGCCGTGGCCAATTTATTTTTTTTAGAAAAGCGTAAAAAATATAAACTGTCGTACTAATCACGTTATTGAAGCAGAACCGCCGTGACCGATTTTATTTTTTCAAAAAATCGTCCAATAAAGACAAATGAATTGTCGGACTTGTCACGTTATTGAAGCAAAGAAGCGATATTCAGTCTAGTATCTCTGGAAGTAACTCAAACGTTACTTACTAAATACATGACTGTTTACAGTCAGATGAAGAGAAGAACATCTATATATTTTAAGATAATTAGTCAGACATATTCTATCATCACCAGTTCTCATAGAACTAACCCGTAATAGATTTCTACGGACTAATAATGATACTGATGAACAAACAACCAGAATTTAAGAAAAAAATGTATTGTACTTTATTCTTAAACTAATCAATCTTCGTAACAGTAACAAAAACTTGATACTTTAATAGCCTAATCAAAACAAAAAGGCTTTCCAAAGTAAATAAGTAACAGTTTAAGTTCTTTTGTAACAAATCAATAAGTAACAACTTAAGCCAAACTTTATTTTTGAATCAATTCACAGACTGCTATATAAGAAGTAGTAATATTTTTGAAGAAAACAAAGATTATATTGCTTTAATGACAGGATTCACCATAACCAAATTTTTGACTTCAACCATGCATTGATGGCCATGGTTGAAGTCATTTGTTCAAATGAGGGTGCGAGCTAGCACTTTTTGTATCCCAAAATTAGATTTGAAGCTTGAAATCAAATTTTGGGGGACGGACCGCGTGCGCCCGTCACTACTTCCTAGTGTTTTAGCTGGGAAGAAGATGTAGCGCAACAAACCCGTCAACAACACATCTGTCTGATAAGTTATATCCTTGAATTTTTACAATCATCCTAAAATTATGTACCATTCCACTGCCAAACAATTTGCCAACACCAATAGAAATTCAACTTAACAATTGTCCAACATTTGTAAACCAACTCAACCTGAGTCTAAGACATGTTTCGACGACCGGTACACACACTCATCCCTCTGTTGAGCGTCCTCAACTACCCTCAACATGCCGAAGCCGAGAATATGTAAGCTTGTTCAAACATGATTGATTGCGTCCGAATCTAAACGTTTCTGTGTATGTTTGTTTACTGGTAGCGTTTCATTTTAATTACGCTTTCGTGGCAATTCGGGTTACGTGGATCGATGGTATTGAGGGCAATTATAATAGGAGCTGGTTTCAGTTTATGAGGGGCGTCGGAAATTAAGTTTGTTCTTAGTATGAATAAATTGTTTCTTATGTACTAACATATTTAAGTACTACTATCGTAATATTATCGTGAAGGAATTTTAGTTTATAATTTGTATGCATTTAGTTCTGCGACGGTAAATACTTTTAATTTATTTCTATTTACTTCATGTAAATTACGGAAGAACTTGCTCCTGACAATAAATTCAAATTAAAAATAATTTCTTCTCTATCTTCTTTTCATCGTGTATCTTGGAAAATAGCAATATTGCAATATTTTTTTAAATATTATCAGTTTCTAAATGATGTAGCTGTTTCTCGATAGCTTAACGATCAAACATAACCATATATTGAAGATAAATAAATCAAAAGAGTTCATCTTTAAAACAAACAAAATGTAACTGATAGTTACGACGAAGACGAAGATAGAAGCTTGAGATAAATAAAAAGGTATTTTCTCAGCTTAAACAGCAGTAGCAAAAAAGTCGGTTTACAGACGATAGTTTAAGGTGACAACGTCATAACAAAACATTGATGAAATGATCGTAACGTAACAATGAGCAAAACGTTACAATGAGTCATCCTTTTTCATGCGTGCAGCCATCGTTCATCGATTTATTAGACGTTTTCACGTCAAAAATATTTCGTGGAACTCAACCAAGCAACGAGTAAAAAATTTATATTTGCTGACTATATTTTTGTCCTGTCTCTAATTTTCTTGAATTATATTTCTAGGTATTTAATTAGGCACCGGGTGGTTTTAGTGAGGTAAAAATCCCACACTCCCTGAACGTTTTCCCAAAAGTCCAAGCGCCTTTTGAAGGAAAACATAAATAAAATAGTTGTAATAATCAATAAATGGAGCCAATTTTGATAAATTTGGGTACAGAGAAAGATGGGTTCCTAGAGACAGTTATAGGCTACTTTAAAAAAAAGTATATTAACACGAGCAACCTGCGAGCAAAAGCTACAAGAAGTATCAAATAAACAAAGATATTATTTTACAAACTGGATACCGCAAGGCGCTACCTTAGGCCCTATTCTGAAAATCGATGATGCCAACCAACTGCCTCTGTTGTCCGTGTAATCAAAGCCACAGAATAGGACATTTACCCACTTCCTGTAGTTCTGTGGTCACTAAGAGATTGCATGCGGATACCGCAACCACATCTACATACATACGTTATTCGTAGATGACCCAATATTATGGTAATTTGTGCATCTACCAAGTATTGGTATGGGGAATGACGTTCATGATTATTGTCAGTTGGAAATGTTGGAAATATAAGATGGATAGATTGTGTGAGGATTGAAATGAAAGAAAGGGAGTCAGTGATATCGTGACGATTGACAGCACAGAATGGAAGAAAAAAACGTATTGAGCCGACTTCAAGTAACATGGTATATGGTCAGGAAGATCATGATGCAGATGTAGGAATATTAAAATAACAGCAGACAATATAGGCTTCCTTTCTTATGTACTTTTCTCTCAGTTCGGTTCCCGGTTCGGGCAACACGTTTTTGGGCTTTAATATTTGGAATTTCTCGTTGGCAGCTCAAAGTCTATATTGATATTGATGACAACAGGCTCACTCTGTTGAAACTTGAACATAATTGGCGAAATGCGAGTGAATTAGGTACAGGTTCACGTTTGTCCATAAATCTTCGAGCAATACAGGCATGTCATGTGTTCTCCTTGACCAGCATCAGCAACTACTATAGAAATAAGTATAGCTTTAGCTACTGCCGTCGTAAAATTATTTGTATATGCTAGACATCCCAAAGTATCGCCATTGTTGCAGACATTTCGACGCCGAGTTGCTAGCCTGTCGGTTTTCTATCGGTTGCATTTTGGTGAGTGTGCAACGAAATTACATAGTTTAATTCCGCCAAGCCCGTTCCATTATTCCACAAGACGTACAGTGATTTGCCACCAGTATATGGTGGGCATCCCTCGAAACGTTTTGGCAACACATTCATTGTGCGTACAGCTAAGGAGTGGAATTCCCTGCCAGACTCTGTGTTTCCTGATAGCTACAACCTGGGAGTCTAAGTCAAGAGTGAATAGGTTACTTTTAGGCAAGCGTGTTCCATCTTCGACCACATCATCGCTTGCCATCAGCTGAGATAGTGGTCAAACGCGTGCCTATCATTAGTAGAAAAAAACATGCGGGGCAGTCTTTAGGGACTGCCGATGGACGTGAAAACTAAACGAAAGCTAAAGCGTTCGGTGACGATGACGCAAGTTCCATGATTTTTGTTCACCCAAAGCGTTCGGTGACAAATTGACGATGACGCGAGTTCCATGATTTTTGTTCACCCAAAAAGTACACATATATACACAGTATACATATAGCTCATGGAAAGCGTTCGGTGACGATGACGCGAGTTTCATGATTTTTGTTCACCTAAAAAGTGCTCAACGCACCTAAAGAAGTTTTCACTTAAAAAAAAACATATTTAACACGCAAATATGAACGTTATTACAAAGAAGTTTAGTTCACAGTACTTAACAAACTTTTAAGTACAGCTAGTCATTATTTTCCGCTGATCTCTTAAGCTATCAAAGAGCGATCCTTCAATGATTAAAAGTTTTAAAACGTTTGCGACATAATGTTTTAAGCAAAGTTATATAGTGCAGCTGAAGTAGGTACTTTTTTAATAGAACTCAACATGGTCTGGTGTAAACATACGGGTACCAGACGGATGCTTTGCTAAAGACGAATCTTGAAAAAAAATATTCATTACGCCGATTTATTCTCACACTAGAAAGAACGTTTAAGTTGGTTGAATATGATAGATTGTGTTTTCAATATAAGGAAACTCTCTTGTAAAATTTCGTAGGACGATCACGAAATCTTTAAATTATGTTGTTCAATTTATTTATTGATGAAACTATTTACGTACTTAGACACATTTAACAGCGTGATAAAAAGAAGGAAACAGGAAAATAGGTACAAAGAAGTTATGCTGAATATTTTGATATAGTTTTCTTTATTATCAACTAGCTTTTGCCCGCGTTGTATGCGCATATATCGTCCCATTCGCGTTGAAATTTCAGGAAATCCTCTCTTGGTGCTCCTCTACACTCCCCAAGGAGCCTACATGCGAATTTCAGTTTTCAACTACCAGTTTTCTAGGACCAGTAGTTTCGGCTGTGCGTTATCTGTCAGTCATTCACTCAGTAACGGAAGAATTCTATATAAATTAATACCAGGTTTTTTGGAATCCCTTTCTTCACAATTTATTGTTACCTAGTAGACAATATGAACCAAACATTATTGTTAAAACTTATTATTTTTTAAATTTGAATTGGAACGGCTTTTCCAAAACATTTTACTTCACATCATTTCGATCCAAATTCAATAGTTTCCAATATATCCGTGTCTTATTGAGAAAAAATAATTTTCAATTTCACGCGATATTTTACGATCTTACGACGTTTGCAATTTTCCGGTGACATATCCATCACTCTGTTCGAATTACGCTAAAACCAAAACCAGCATAGATTTTAATTGATCCTGTTACAAACATGTCTATAATTTGAACAACCATGCTCGCTGATATACCTATCTATCAACAGTTGCCAATACAGTGACTCGATAATTGCCTGATTGAAATTAATTTAGAATGTATTAAGCTCTAATTAATTACAGGAAGTAGTTTAGCAAACAAACCGGGTTATTGACATGCAGCCTGACAATTTCATCGTTAATCAAGCTTGCATGCTGCTGAAGCTTTTGGAGTATTTGGTTATGAGGATCCTTTCAGCGTCTACTGTCTTTTGATACTCATAGTAGTAGTAGTCAAAAGACAGTAGACACTGTCTTTTGATACTCATGTAGGTCATACAAGCAGCGTATCATGTATGACAGTCATCCTTTTTTCTAAAAATAATCGTTATTATCATCATCATCAACATCCAAATTTCGCCAACTTCTTTAACCTGTGGTTATGACGATCCTTTCAGGGTCTTTGGGTACTCAAGAATGGACCGGTCCGTTTTATCATTGATAGCCCTTCTCGCTCCTCACCAAAAAAATCATCATAATCAACATCCCCAATTCGGCAACTGCTGGCTACAGGAGTTTCTTTTTTCATATCAACCCCCTACTGCTTGTTCCGACCTTGCTTGAAAACAATTACTGTCATCACTTATACTTGTGCACTAACTTATCAAATTACTGTAACACCGTCGTTAACTGTATCTACGATATTTGCAATATCTTTCAACCAGCGTATTGTACTTTGTTAAAATTTTGTCACACCCAAAAATTGTATCGAAGATACCACAACCCCGGCGACAAAAAGCAATGTAAACAGTCCCGAAAACACAGCCAACGCCAAAGGAAATAAGTCGCTTAATCACCGTCAAGACCTAATCGTGCGCGCCGGTTCCCATTACCTCCCCCTGTGTTCCACCAGCAGTCTGACGCTCGTCTAGGAAGACGTAAAACTGTCGGCACTTAATCAGACGTCCACATCCATACATACTCGTAGCTCTTTGGAAGCTCCCAACTTAGTTTAACAGCTCACTTTAAGTATGTTTTTATTGGGTAGTTTTGAAACTACGTAAATGGCAGGGTTTTTGTGTGCAATTCTGATCTGAATCATCATAAGATTTCTGAATTATGTTTGAGGTCTTAAAAAGACCACTTTTGTCTCATCTTATAAAGAGTTGGGACGAGAAATGTTCGGCACATAAGGGTTCAAGTGAATATCAGTATTTTATTTACGAGGCTTCTACCACTTGTCAAGATTAAAAGACGATAAAAAAGTATACTATAGATATATGATTGGATTAAAACCTTCCTTGGTATCACAAAATTCCAATGCCACTTTATACAATAAAAAAAAAACTAAACGTCACAGTAGTATGTCAATTGTCATGTTAATTGTTTTCTGTCTTCAGAATTTAATTGTTAATATCGTTGATCGCATAAAGATAAGCTAAATATTATTCATCATGTCCAAAATTTTTATGGCACATGAGACTGTTGGTGCCGACGACAATCCCGTTACTTTGTTGCCAAAAGATAGGAACAAATGTGCCTGCATAGCTGATTTAATTGTACTCCAGTGTAAGTAATGAAATCTCATCAAATCGATCTTAATGAAACGATTTTTAGGCATCGTCTTCAAAGCGATAATCGCGAGAAAACGCGATCGTCGCGTTAATTTGTTGTTCTTTGACGACGCTTAGGATGAAGCCGTAGTTGTGGTTTTTTGAAGCCGTGGTTGTAGCTTACTCAGTACCTACTGTTAAGTGCCAAAGCTCAGTTTTGACTGGCTTAGGTAACTTGTGCGACTTTGCCAATCGAACGATGGCTATTATAATCGCCTTCGTCATAAACCTTTCATAGATTAGAATCTTAGTTGTTTCTGTTATACCCGGCTCAATGTATGCAATTCCAACGAATTTATCAAAATTTGTATAGCTCAAAATTCACCTCTTTTACAGAATCACATTTTTACTTTCAGGCATTATTGTTTGCATCGGCGCAATCTCAATCCTGTTCTGCTTTTGGACTCCTGAAAATTCCACCCACGACTACGCGAAATTGGCCCGTATTATGTACTTGTATGACTCTAAAGCCTGTGGGTACAAAGTAAAAAAGGCTAAAGCAATCGCTAACCTACAACTAAGCAATGATACTTTCGGCCTGGACATCCTTCCCATCAAATGGTTACCAGTGATTACCACCGTGTCGACCCGTCTATCTGCCAAGACGAGGCAGTAAGTACCTATTTTCACATTTCAAGCTTCAAAGTGCACTTTATTCCCTATACAAAAATCTTCTTTTATTATATCAGGATCTCGTATGCAAGATTTTATACTGTTTGACTCAGTAGATAAAGCCGTTGTCTGTCAATGAACGAATTAATCTATAGGTACTAATATTATAAAGAGGTAAAGTTTGTAAGTTTGTATTTAGGGGGTAATCTCTGGAACTTCTGAACCGATTTTGAAAATTCTTTTTGTATATGATAGCCGCCTCAAAGCGGTGGCGAGACTATTTGGATGCACACCGCGAAGGCTGGTTCGAGGTGGCGCAAGAAAAGAATGTCTGGAACGATATGGGGGAGGCCTTTGCCCAGCAGTGGGACACAATAGGCTAAGGAAATAAAAAAATATGATAGCTACATTCATGAGGAATGCTATAGGCTATACGAGAAATTCCTACGGGAATGGGAAAAAAACGAGATATTCGCGTACGAAGTCGCGGGCAATAGCTAGTTTAAGATACAGCATTTTATTCAAGAAAGCATGCTAATGAAGTAAACGAGCCCGACGGTTCATGTGAGCAATCCGATATTTTTTTCATTTTATAAAACCGTTCGAGAAACATGCGATATAGGGCGCGTTTTGCATATTTATTTCAAATTGACTTCGTTATGCCGAGATAGGAAAAGTTTTGCTTCGAACGAGTTTAAAATACATTTTTGCATTATTATTATACCATTATCTAGGATTTTGCCAATGTGCTAATAAAATCATAGAATATTTATGTATAAGGTCCCATTAAAATAAATGGACATACTTTTAGAAAATGTTTAGACCACCAAAATAAGAAAAACGCATTAATGCCAAAAAATAAGAAAAAAAAGGCTAACGGAAATACACTAAAAATGTTGGTAGCCCAATGCATTAACATCAATGCCTTTGTTACACGTGA
The DNA here is from genome assembly GCA_905163435.1 of Mamestra brassicae. Taxonomy (NCBI): domain Eukaryota; kingdom Metazoa; phylum Arthropoda; class Insecta; order Lepidoptera; family Noctuidae; genus Mamestra; species Mamestra brassicae. The sequence continues at coordinate 17,597,684 of LR991000.1, read as the reverse complement.
CCACACCACACATGACCACGGCAATGACCTACCCGGTATGGATGTGTTTATTCTAGTATGCCGTAAAATGTGTTATTTTAGGTCAACATTAAATCACTTTAATCAGTGTTTTTTTTTGCTTGGATATCTTTGGTTTGACGTACAGAACTCCGTGTTAAATTTGTCCACCTATTTGAATGGTGATAGTAAATACACATATATCAAATTAAGCCAGGCATAGCTGTATAATTGATGTCCTAATCTTCATCTTGGTCTTATTTTGTTATCTTACCTTTAAAATTAAAACTTACATATAATGTTATTTTTATCGATTTATAAGGTAACCTTATATTGTTTTACTTTTTATTGCAGATACATGCATTTCACCTTTGCTTTCCACGTTATTTGGTTCCTACTAGCTGTTATTTTTCGAGCTATTATCAAAAACAGCACAGACACGCGCGTTTTGAAAATCGCACTCATCGTATTCTTCTACAGCTGCGTCTTCATCATCTGCTTCGACTTGTCTATGGCCGTTGTCTACGTCACCCACATCAAGCAGAGCTTAAGCAAAGGCATGATTCTGAGGTACAGTGGATGGAGTACCGAGTTGACCCTGAACAGTTATGAGGACTTTGCAGGATGGCTTCCTATTGTTGCTTCCGCCTGCTGGCTCCGGGGTGTCGTCATTTTCATGTTGAATTTATACTTCTGCAGAGTCATGCTGTTCATCAGACGAAAAATGATTAAGAGAGCACTATTTCAGAAGGAGTTGTACAAAGAACTTTATCAACCTTTTCCTGAGGCTGATCAAGTTCAAATAGGTAATAATGAAGTTCTTGTATACCGGGTTGGAGAAGAGGAGCCGCAAATGGGAGTATTTGATTTTTTCAAAGGACGCCATATTTATATAAGAAACTAGCTACCGCCTGCAGCTTCGTCCACGAAGAGAGTGCGGATATAAAGTACCCAGGTCTTGCAATACCCATATACCATATTCGTTCAGCAATTTAGTCGTGATTTATTAAACATCAAACTTTATCACACCTTTAGAGGTTGAATTTAGAAATATCCTTCATTACGTACACAATATAAGAGGGGTTCCTCTTCAAAATTTCAGCTTTCTATATTTAAGGATTGAGACTGGGCATTGATAAGCCATTGAGTCTGCCTGAATTTATCTTTTATAAGTAAATATGTTTAGAAAGATAAATAGCTGATAATGTTGTATGATATAGTTAGATACTAACGCAGAATTATATTACTTACGTGTTAGTTACTTAGTCATAGACTGTATTTATGTGTATTGAAAGTTCAATAAAATAAAATATTATTTTCAAAAAATAACCTTCAATTCCTATCTCCATAGGTATAAAGTAAATGTCTTTTATTATCTGGATTAGCAAGCAATGAATTTTTCCCAAAGGGCGTCCGGTAACGAGAAATGAAATGAAGCGGTTCTGTTCTTGAATGAATTCAATTTCGAACGTTGGTAGAAGGACGCTATTAAATTTTTCATTATCACCTCGACGGGAGACGTTGCCCATTAATTCTGGACTTTACCTGTAATCAAAACATGGGGCAGACCCATTTTAGTGACAGCAAATTGGTACGCGGCCCACTTGAAATTTGTTTGCCCTCTAGATTGTCTCCGAAACGTTTTGTACCGAGTTTGAGTGCGGCCTTGAATCGGAAAAGGTTTATGTTATTAAATAAACGTCGCAATAATAACTCGGAATTATGGGATCATTAGAATTTTGGAGTATGCTGATAATTTCATACCAAAGTAAGTACCGTTACTAATTTACTATGTCTGTATTTCCAACACTGACGTAGAAATGGTGCTCAATCGGTTGCGCACCCAGACATGCCACTGGAAATACAACTTCGCAGAAATTGAGTTTTACGGACCCATTTGACATGAAATGTAAGTGCTGTGCTCCAGTCCAAAACATGACGCGCTTATTGGAGTGCCCAGTGCCTGTATGGACACTGGACCATTGAAGACTTAATGAATGCCACTAATGCCGCTGTAAACGTGGTCACCTTGATGACTCAAAAAGAAGAAGTAGGAGAAGTTATCTAAACCTATTTACGTACTTTATACCAGTGCAATGTATCTTGTAACAGATTAACCAACCACAATATTAAATGATCAAGAAAATATTATCACCCAAATATTATCACACCACCAAAATATTATCACACCACCAGCATTGTACTTTGAATTTTAATCCTCCTCAATAAAAATCATTTCAGCAGTTATATCTGTGGTGATAAGCTGGCTGACTCTGGGCTGTCAACTAGAGCCGAATTCATCAGAGCTTCACGAGATAACACTGATGAAGATCCTGTACTTGTATGACCCTGAGGCTTGCGGGAGGGTATACTTCTACAACCTGACCTCTACCCTCAGTTTAGAGAGGGTTTATACTAGCGTGGTGTGGCCTGTCAAGAATCAAATCAGTACAGCATTTCGAGCGTAAGATGTTTCTGCAAATGTTTTTCCAATGTAGCCTTTTACCTTTAGAGATACACTTGTATAAAACGTGTTCGTAAAGTATAGCTTGGGTTGAATAAGTTTCTGATTAAGAAGAGCAGGCAAGAAGATATTGATTGATGGAAAAGAAAGCTGCAAAAAAATGGGACTAGAGCAGGATGATGAGATAACGTTGATTCCAGCAGATAAATCTAAATCTGTGATGCTAAGGAAATAGGGCAAATCACTACATGTTTTAAAAAGAATCACGTCATTTAGTATAGACATTTTTCATGACAAGCATCGAATAATAATTTCAACAGCGTGTATTTTTTCGAAGTTCTGGAGTGGCGACCGCATACCGGAAGACGCAGCGTGGGAAGGCCTCCCACAAGGTGGACCGATGACCCGGTGAGAGTCGCGGGTAGCCGATGGATGCGAGACGCACAGGACTGATTGTTGTGGCGACACTTAGGGGAGGCCTATGCCCAGTTGTGGACGTCTTTCGGCTGATATGATGATGATAATGTATTTTTCCATGTTGCCGCCTATTTATTTAAATTAAATATAAGTAGCTATTCATGTACGTCTTTAATGGCAGTCAAAACGCCCCATTGTAACGTTAGCGTGTTATTTGGTTCTACAACGACCATTTCATGTTTTCCAGTAAGATTCAGCTCTGGCTGTCGCTCCATGTGATCTGGACGCTGTTTTCCGTCATCAACGTGACGCAGGGGGAGCGATCCTGCAGCTTCTACGCCACTTTGCTCCCCTTCACTATCACGGGCGTGACCATCCTTTTGGTGGACATGGTCAACGCTATCCTGTTCCTTGTTGATGCCAGATATACGTTTTGCGAATGTTAGTAAATCTTGTGTAGTGTTTAAGGATCAGTTGAGTTGGGCGATTATGTGTAGAACATTTGTTATTTAATCTCGTGTTATAATTCGGGTAGCCGATGGATGCAAGACGTACAGGACCGGTTGTTGTGGCGATACTTGGAGGAGGCCTATGTCCAGCAGTGGACGTCTTTCGGCTGATATAATGATGATGATGATGATAGTTCTACTGGGACTGCTGCGCCGCGCCTTAGGTATGTGCGCAGTGAGAAGGGGTGGCAGTGCAGGCCGACCGCTCTGTCAGTCCGAAGTCAGGCAGATAGTGTTTTATTTACCGGATTGTTGCCAGATGCACATGAGACAAAATGTCCAGAGAAAGATCGTGCGTTTTCTCGTGATATGAAGACTGTAATACCGACGTATCACTCAGATTTATATCCCATGGCAGAGTAACTTTAGTTAATTGAATAAATTTATATTTCATTTATCATATACAATGAATAAAAACTTAACTTGAAGTAATATGAATATTTTAATAAAAACGTACCTTTACGTTACTTTTTCAGTAACCATTATAATAGTATATTCTATATTATATAAAAATGAAGCCCTCATTCTCCTGGTCGCGCTATAACTTGAGAACCGCTTGACCGATTTAGCTAAAGAATTAAGCCAAATTGGTTTTGTTTTGTTCAAAAATTAAATAGGTAGGGTAGATAGGTAGGGTACGAAAGTAGGGTAACGGTTGACGGGAGGTGGCAGGAGCGAAGCCAAGGGCACAGTTTGCATTGCATATTGTTATGGAACTTGTACCCCGCAAGTTCCATAACAATATCCCTTCTGAATGAAAAAACTAAGAAGCGAAATTTGTGCGGCAACAAAAAGAACCGCAGCACCATCTACGACGAACTAACAACGAAATCCTGCATCGCGCAAGCAAAGTTCTCCGTGCGATTTGAACACATATGTACAACAGTCCAAATATGAACTATCGAGCAGTTGCCCACCAAACACAGCTACCGCCTGGTTGGAAGATCTTCCCATTTCAGTGGAGGTGTGCGGGACTTTACTCTCTGTACCGCATACCTGTATTCTGGTGCAGCAGCCATTTTCAGAAAGTTATTTTAAATTAAAACCGCTTTTTTATTTCTTCCTCGATTATTACAGGAAACACAATAACCAAAAAGCATTTAAGGGACGAGCTACACAACAAAGCATACGCAATCCGAACGCGGAACAGTAAATCCCCCTTTGTAGATATCGGATCAACCACTCGATCCATTGCGGCGTCCGTATGATACCCGACTTCCATTATCCTATCAAAGGAAGCAATGGTATAAAATAAATACATGGGTAATTGTATATCTTTCGCTGTCAGGTGCTTTAGAACAATATAGAGTTGAGAGGCAATTTCGTATTTTTATTCTGAAACATATTTCGTTCTTTAGACTTTTATTTGATGGAATAATTTAAAAGTTTTATTAGGCTGTTGGTAAGATTAAAAGCATATTATTTTCAGCACCGACATATCAATTAAAGCTAAGGTTTATGTTCTCCGCCAAATTGAAGTGTTCCTTGTCAATATTGACGATTACTTTGTCTATTATATTTGCACAAATGACTATAATGTTTAAGTGCTTCAATATTTCGTGACACATTTTGCATTGCCATCAAAATTATGGTAAACGGCTTAGGGCTCCAGTTGATGATTATCCAGTCAAAATAGTCTATAACATAGATAACTCACGTAATGTTATCACCACACATTCTCCCTAAAACTTAAGCTTTATAGTCACGACCACATTCATCCGAACTGCCTTGTACAAGGCCATATGCCCGACTCTTAGTAATTGATGCCCACTATGCCCACTCCAGAGCTTGCCTGCTTTGTAATACGGATCCGTTGAAACTGCCCGCGTTGACTGGGTAACTGCCTATTCGCCTCGCACTGGCGGTACCAGCCTAGATTCAATAGGAATTTAAGCTTTTGATTAAGAATCTGGAGCTTCAGTTGATATTGTCAGGAAGCAGTGGATTTACATTCAAGGGCTATTACAGATTAAACCCAAAACCAAAAAATGGTTTATTGGACTCAGTATTATCAATTTATTAACAACTTTTATTTTAGGACCAAAACTCAAATCGCGATAAAAATCAGTTATTCAGAACATTTTGTAGAGTTTGCCAACATAAATTTATGGGGCGTTGGATTATAATTTTTTTCGTGTTTTCAAGTTTGGCCCACTGCAAAATTTTTTCGGTAATGCAGAAAAAAACTAAAGATATAATAACTAGCTAGCTAAGTACATACATACTTGATCAAGCCTCTTTTCAAACAAAAAGAAAACTAAGTTAAAATCGGTTCATCCGTTGCGGAGCTACAATGCCACAGACAGACACACAAATACACATACACTCACGTCAAACTTATAACACCCCTCGTTTTGATCGGGGGTTAAAAATTGATGCAGACAGTTCCAAAACCCTGTTAAAATGCTGATCGCGTTCAATTTCATTATTGGCATTCGTCTTTACGGAAAGAAGCCGGAGCAATAATATGACTTGTCTCTTTATGTTACAGCTTCAATACTCCGTCATCTGGCGTTCAAAGGCCACCTGCGAGCAATGAACAAGAAGCCGATAACTCCAGCAGCGGTCAATGTTGAGGACACATCCTGGATAGCTGTTCTCCTGGCTTACATCAGCATGAGGGGCATCGTGCAGTGGGTTATCAATTTCTGGATTGTTAAAGATAACTATTACGAGGGATTGGAGCGATATCGTAAGTTTAAGCGATTGAAATTGGTTCTTTTCAATAAGGGTTGAAAGTCTAAGTGCTAAAATACAACCGACTTCTAAATAATCGGAAGTCGGTGTTAAAGTACGAAAAAATATCCAAAACACCGACTTCCGAAATTAAAGTTATTTTATACTTTGTAGTGTTTTTTATTATTATTTAGAAGTCGGTTGTATTTTTTTGTAAAAAGATTTTTTATTTTACACTTTTAAGTGGTACATAATCACCACACCCACACCTAACAACATCACTGTAAAGTCACGGGAAAGCAAAACACGCAATTTCGTTTACTGGGTTGATATATTTTCTATTTCCTCCAGCTATTTTGATTTAAAAACTAAACTACTGAACCGATTTAGATAAAATTTCTATGGGACCAATCGGTACGTGAATGAGAACTTTTCAAATCGGTTCATAAATGACGGAGTTATGAAGTAACTAAATAGAAAAAAAAAGTACAACCGAATTCTAAACCTTCCCCTTTTTTTTTGTCGATTAAAAATTCTAAAACTCAGGTAATTTATAAAAATTAAATCTATGTGCCAAAACTATATTAAAAACCCGTATTGAAAAGAACCCGAGCGCTTATTTCCCTTTGATTTTTAAACACACGAAGTATTCCACTTTTCCATGATATGTGGAACCTTAAATAAAAATGAATCGCTAAATGTCTCGACTAACTCGAGACCGGCTGGACCAATTTCGCTAATTCTTTTTTTAATGTATTTGTTATTTGTCAGGAAAAGGTTCTTATGTAAGAAAATTTTGAAAAAACATTTACATCCGGGCGAAGCCGGGGCGGTCCATTAATTGATATTAAAATTGACACTAAGACCACCCCATAGACTTTCCACCCGTCAATTATTAGTTTTCGAATTTAGTTTTTATCACTCGTAACTTTTTCTAGCCATTCGTCAGATGAAAAATTGTGCAAATCCGTTTTGATCCATATCCCATCATTCGACTCGGCTTATATTTTACATACGTATGGATTGCACTCATTTTAATACAGCAAACGTTAACAGGGTGGTATATTTGATTGCCACGTTCATTCAAAAAAATGCTCATATTTGTGGCGAAAAATAACTGTTTACTTTTTAAGCTCGCGCCTTTATTGACTACAATCTCACCTGGCGGCAAGCGATGACGTGGTCGACAATAGAGCATATTTTCCTAGAAGTAAAATAACTTGACAGAAAGACTCTAAGGTTGTAAGCTGTAACCGGAAAATGGCAAACGCCGTAAGATTGTAAAATATCGCTTGAAACTATTTTTCTAAATAAGACACGGATATTATGTTGGAAACTGTTGAATTTGGATGGGATTTATTGTATCAGAAAGGATTTTTTCATAAATTATTATATCGAGAAATTTAATCTCTATCAAGATTTATTATAATCTTACGGAGTCTGCAATTTTCCGGTGACATTGCTATCAGGAAACACAAAAACTCCGGGAACTCCACTCCTTAGCTGTACGCAAAAAGAAAGTATTCCCGAAACGTTTTGTGCGTATGGATTAAGAGCACTAAACTAAGAAGAAATTAACTTGTGTGGGTAAAACGAAAAAGTCTTAAAATTTACCATAACCGCTTAATACCTATATTATGAAACCCATAACTTATAAGCATTATGCTCAGGGGACTATCCTAAGTTCCGAAGTTAGGATCTCAAGTTGGTCATCCGTTTTAACGTTTATTAGTTATCTGCTAACCCCAGGAACTTCCCTTGCATGGATAATAACCCTCCTTATAATAATAATCATCAAAATACATAGCGATTAAAGGTTGATCCACGCTTATCAGAATCGTATCCGGGACGTGGACGAATGTTGATGATGTTTTAATGCTTACCACCTAAAGAATGACATTAATATCTTCACACGCCTGAAATCCTCAATAAACGTTGATAGAAATAAAAATGTTTATAATAATAATATCTTGGGACAACTCACACACGGTCATCATAAACACGCAAACACGCGGTCGTAAACATACTTATATATTTCTAAATTAATATTTCATATTATAGACAAATTACACCCAGACACAGAAAAAATGATCATGCTCATCACATAAAGATTTGTCCTGGGTGGAAATCGAACCCACGACCTGCGGTTTAGCAGTCAGGGTCACTAACCACTCGACCAACAGGCCAGTCATACACTAAGCTTATTAATCATCATCATCATATCAGCTGAATGACGTCTACTGCTGGACGTGGACCTTCCCCAAAGGGAGGGGGGTTGCCATAATCGCCACGCTTGGCAGGCGGGTTGGCGATCGCAGTGTAGCTGTTGCAATGCACAGAACCGCAGAGAATGCTGTTGCCCATTCTCTGATGAGTCCCTGAGTCGCCTCTTACGACGCCCACGGGAAGTGATGGGATGGTGCTAGTCTTTGGACGTACGACGCGTAACTATGGAGTTTCTTGTCCGTTCTTCTCCATAAGAATCTACCTTTCCGAATGGACAGTAGAGTCACTTTATTAATGTAACATTATTATTTTACTGAACTGTAAACGATGACGTTCAAAAGTGCCGTTTAATGGCCTAATTGAAATAAACGTTTTGATTTTGACTTTGACTTTGACGTCCGACACCATACAATACACTAAGCTTATTAATGGTAATATTTATTTTAGGTCGCAAACAACGCCAAACCCCGAAGCACAAACTGAAACCTAAGAATTCCTCATTCAACCAATTATGAGGGTACTAACATAGATACTTTACTTGTTAAATAAAAGAGTAATTTATAGATACTAAACATAGTTTTATTTGCCATTTGCTCCTGGCTATTCATTTTATTTTACAGAAAGTTAAAAGACTATAGTAAACTTTAAAAAATATAATTGTCCTTTATATGTATAGTAAAGCTTAATATACATATAAAGGACAATGTTTTTAATGTAAATGAGGGACGAGGATGAAACCGTTTTGGTGGAAATAGGTAAGAAAGAGCTGGATAAGTATGTCATTTTCCTCAAGTTAAAGAGACTCTTCGAAAAACCCATTATTATTACACCTACCTTAGCTTTCACATGTAGTAACTTAATACTAGTCCAGTCATTTGGTCCGAAATAAAGGAAGAAGGCAGTTTTTTTAATTTTAATGGTAGGAAATTTAAATTAGTTAAATTTGTATCGTAAAATGAGTTAGAAAGGAGATATTATAAAAAAACTGCTATCATTTTTCCAATATGGCGTCGCGAGCGGCATAGATACGAGGCGGCAAAGTTATAATTCAGTAAGAGCACATTGGAATCAATTAAATTACCAATGTTCAAAACTGCCAGAAAACTTTCCAGGTGAAACTACCAAATGATTGTACTACAGGAAAAACTTTTAAGGACACAGACAATACATAAACATTTTAAACCAAAACAAAACCTTAACCTTGGCAAGAAGCAGGAAAAACTATTTTACGAAGAAAAATATTTCCTTATAGCAGATTTCACACCTTGACAAAGAATTTCCTTGTACACAAAAAAAAACCATATTACCCTGTAATACAGTCCTTTTTCTCTCAGAAAACTTATTCGGCATGCAAACGATGTGTTTAGTACTATAAGGGACAGTCCGGAATGGTTCACAAACGTCCTGATATGCCGGATAACATGCATGGGGTCATATTGACCGCTGGGACAACAGGTGGGTCATAATAATACCCTTTTTATGGTGGTCTATAATAGGGTCATTGTTGTCGTTCTAGCTTTTAAGGGTTATTGTGTTACGTGTTGGTTCTGATGAATGAAAAAGTTCTTTAAGTTCCTTCTCTAAAGAAAACTATAGACTGGTTTCAGAATTCATGCTTGAAGCTTTTACGTTTGAGTTTGACATAATAATAAACTGTCTAATTTTTGAAATAGGAAGTTTAAAGAAGGAAGTAAAAGGACTTCAAGATTGAAGTCGGTCTGTTTTCTGATTTATCTGTCATGCATGAGGAAGAATAGAAGGATCCTCGCCATGAGATCCAAACTACTTTCTAATAACTGTGCTTATTTATTATCCACTGGCTATTGATTCGTTTTACTTTAACAACAAGAAAAAAATCTGTCAGCTCACTGGATAGAAAACTGCCGGTCGATTCTGTAAACATGTCGAAGTGAAGGCTTAGGTAAAGTGACCACGAGGTGAGCTGTCAATCCATATAATCAAGACGTCACGTGATCACGTAGTGAGCTTTCATTCCATCTTGATTATATGGATTGACAGCTCACCTCGTGATCACTTCACTCAAGCCTTCACTTCGACATGTTTACAGAATGGACCGGCTGCTTACTTTATTAAAGAACGTGACCTCATTCGCTCAGATACCATTGCTCTGAAATGCTGAAAGGATATCAGCTCAAATACCACTCATTAAAGATTACTCAGTCAGCAACACCCAAAACGATAACAGACCTACATCAAAAACAGTTGCCTCAAATTTAAGGGCAGACACTCACACTGAAACAGCCAAAGGAAATGAATGCCGGTGGATGAATGCGGGCAGAGCAATTAAAATCCGTCTCCATTATAAATGACATAATTATTGCGGAGATTCCGACGTTTACCGCCACCCCTTAATGAATGGAGCAGAGCTTGCTTATAAGCGACAACAGTAAACTTGTGAAGTCTGCGTGGCCTTTTGAGTGAGCTGACGTGATGGTCATGTGTGGTTAGGTTTTAAGGTGACTCTAAAAGCAAATACAACCGACTTCCAGCAGGTGCTCGATGTAAAATACTGGTTTAACTGAAAGCTGATCTTGGGAAAAGGCTAGGTAGATGATGATTAAGGTAAGCAGATGTTGTAAAAAGTAGTGCTTGGCGCTATGGAGACCTGATAAATGATATTTATTTTTCAAGTAGGTTAAACACTTTTACACATCAATCTGTTTTGGTCATTTTTAGCTAGATAAGGCTGGTGTTTCCTAGCTGACTACCCTGAGAAGAAACACCGAAACAAACTCAGAGGTTTTGAGGTAAGTGCCACACAGATTTGAGTGGACCTGTCCAGACAACCTAACACTCCTTTCTCGTATTGATAGGATTTGGTTTATATTGTAGAAGTGAAAGTCTCGCATTGTAAGGGGAATAGCTATACATATATTAAATCACTGTAACACTTATTTACAAAACAATAGTGATATTAATGGTTTTGAGTACGTGGTGTCTCTAATGAGACATTTTGGTGTACGAGCAAATGTGCATACATTTTTGCTTATTGTTTGATTAAAACTCAAACAGATATTACTATTTAGTCATGTTCAAGATCTTGGAGCAGACCTTAATCACCTACTACGAATTATTAATAAACTCTTATACCATCGTTCAGAAGACCTTTCAATTCCTCAAAACTTTTACAAGTGACATACCCACAAGCCCACAAGGCATTTCGAAAAGTTACGAGTGGTAAGCAAAACGGTCGGTTCTAGTCGTAACACTTCGGGAAACGAGCGATAGCGGCATTTTACGACAAACTTAAGAAAAGCCGCTGATTCGTAGTCTAGACAAACAGTAAACTAGCATGATGACTTGTGAAAACATTCTTTTCGCTTTGAGTATTATGTAAGAAGTAAAGATAGTCGCCCTGCGGCACGATGGATCGATGATTTGAAGAAGGTGGCTGGCAGCGGATGGATGCGGGCTGCTTAAGACCGGGATGGTTGGCAATTGGCTGATATGATGATGATGATGAAAAAGAATATTTGCGCTCGGCAAAATGCATACCAAAAAAAAAACGAAAAGTTTAGAAGACGTATGTTTAGACCTGCAAAACGGCCATCAGCCATTCATCATCAAATATGCCACGTATTATACAGAATGGAAGTTGTAGAAAGACACCTAAAGGCGAACTACCAAAAATATTATTTCTATCAGTTAACTCAAAGTAAACATTCGATTTCATCCACCTTGTATAGAGTACCCAAGTATTTCTATACACACTGGTAAGACACTCCCGACCCAATTCTTTGGGTTGATTCACGAAATCCGTATGAGAATTTTGTCACCTGTCTCAAGCTGTGTATCTTTCATAATGTAGGTAACACAGGAAAATGTAAAACTAACTCGCAACAGAATTACTTGAGGAGATGAGGAAAAATACTGCGATTCTAAGATGTAAAGATTAAAAATAAGTAAAGGACTCGGTAATTGGTTGCGGAATTTGTGCGAAAGAGTCACCGCGGGCCTGGAACGCAAAGGGCTTTAGAAGGAACACGGATAGGTTTTAGTCAGTAAGAGTCTGACACGCCCTTCCGCTCCACTCAGAGCGGAAGTCATCATCCCTAAAGAAAAAAAAGACTCGTAATTAAGTCATTACAACGTAAAGAGTAAATTTATCCAAGCATTATTATTTGATTTATTCGTTGTAATAAAAAATATAAATAAGAGATTTCAAAAAATTGTGCATTCATCAATTTTAAATGCCTACTCGTATATGAAAGTTAAAATTGCACTTATGTTTAAGCAGTAAGCCTATAATGGCTTTAACTATTTAATTAGCCAGGGCGAGCGACGAAAAATGCAATTGAAATGCACTTAAACTGCGATACAATGAATAAAAGCGTTAATTCATTCTACTGTGCCGTTATTGATACATTCTCGTTTCAATTACTGCAATAAAAATATTCCAAAAATGCTGCATCGTTGACAAGATAAGAGCGATGTGCTGCCAACATTACAGGGGATTAAAAGTATTACAATTGCTCAAAAATAATAATATTTTACTTTGACTAACTTTTCGGATGTATTGTTAAAAGTACTCACTTTCTAACATTTAAAAATAACCCTTGTTTCTTTGTTTTGAAATTAAATATTCCACTTTAAATCATAAACACTTTATTAAAATATAACTTGACAACATCACAAATTAGGGTCTGAACACAAGAAGAGGAGCAGGTTTGCGCAGTTGGAGCCTTGCAGAATACTTCATGTTCTGGACGTCATTTTCCGTCACAAATTCCACTTTCTGCAGCTGTCCGTTGGGAAGCAAGACAAAATAGGTACCGACGCTCTTCTGCACTTCAACTGGACCTTCTAATCTCTCTGCCTGAGGGTTATCAGTGGTAGGAACCTCGGTGGAATCAGGAACACCGTACGTGTTGTCAGGAACGCCATAGCTGGTTGCTGGTGGCGTCTGCTTCGGCAGTTCGAAGGCTTGGCCCTGAGGCTTCCATCCTGCAGCGGGGTACCCAGCATCGGGAGCTCCGTATTGGTCAGCTGGCTTCTCAGGCTGTTCGTTGGGCAGGGTGAACGGTTCTCCAGCAGGCTTCCATCCTGAAGCAGGGTAAGGTCCTGATGGCTCCGTGGTGGGTTCCGTTGGTGAGTCGGTGGTTGTCGGAGCGAGCTCTTGGCGCTGGAACCTGAACCTCGCTGGTCTAAAGCGAGGCAGCTCAGCTAGAGCTCCGATCAAAACACAGGACAGGACTAGGAACTTCATGATTGACGTTGAGCAGTTGAATGATGCTGGTCGTCATATTCCAGACCAATTTATACTATGATGTTAGGTTTATGGTGCTTTGTTTTATCAGATATGGTGTGATAAGGACGTTACAGAGGATATTCGGCGATCACCAGTCCGGTCACGTCGCGGTTGACTGACATTGACCTGATGACGGCGGTAGAATGACATCAATAACTGATTAGAACGTGTAACTAATTAATTTAGTGATAATTAATGTAGAGGTTTTAAAGTTACCTTGTAATGCGTGCGTGATTAATATTTAATGGGGATAGGTCTGCTTACTGCTGCCTTTGACCAACTGTCAAATTAGCTACCAACAGTAGCTGAAACGTCATGTTTGCCGTAAGTCTCAGTTGACTCTGGCCTACCTAAAATTTGCCGAACAAATCGCCGACAACGATACCCGTAAAATTAAATCTGTCCTAGCTTACATTTCTGACCCACACAGTTCTTACAATCGTTTCCTTATCCAACTTAGTATTATCTTTTATCTCACACAATACCCGTGTGTTAAATATTTCCGCGTCACATAAAGGTTTATTATTATCGTCTCTTACTAAATTAAGGTAAACTGGTAATAATAAAAAGCCTACATTTTTAACAATAAACAAAGCTGATGATTGTGATCGTGGAAGAGCCCGGCTCGCAAGTTTGAGGACCATTGTGCAAAATAAAATGCCTTTTTCCTCCTCATTTTTTAAAAATGTTTAAATTTTTCTCTGTTCTCTTGGTTTTGTTCGGATAATTTTGTTTAAGTGCCTCCCTACTTCACAATGCATATGCACGTTGGCGAATTGTTTGTGAGCTTTTTTCCAATTTTGGAATATGATTCTGAGTATACTCTTAGATTTATATTTAAAATACCTGTCGCCCGCGGCTTCGCCCGCGTGAATGTCGAAATGTATCCCAATGGATCATACTTCCGGAATAAAAACTATCATAATATGATAGTTTTATAATATGATAGATTGTTTGAGTCCCGGGAAAGGACATATTATGTCCTTTCCCGGGACTCAAACAATCTCTATACCAAATTTCATCTAAATCGGTCCAGCCGTTTGCGCCTGCAGATGTAACAAACATACACACACTAACAAACTTTCGCCTTTATAATATTAGTGTGATAATAGAGAGTAAGATAGATGGTCACCTTGACCATACTTTACGTCTTAGATATAGTGGGTCCACACGATATAGAATTTCAATTATGTCTGAATGTCAATTAGTCTGCATTGCTTTGTTGCATAGACAACATTCTGTAGAAGTTTATGGAAGCCTGTATCGTGTATACAACCATTAGACATACTAGCCTTGATGTTTTATTTCGGTTTATGGGTCTCCTCTTAAATAAATATTCAAAAGTAAATGGTTTAATTGAAATAAGCAATTTAAGAGTTTTGAACACAAAAAATTAAATAATGAGCTACTCTGTACCTAAATCATCAACTGGACCTACTTATGCAAACAGGAACCATCCCACACAGTGGTAACTGAGGAAAAGCCGTTCTTTGTCTAAATTGTGTATTTGTTACGGCTAAAGAAGGGCGAGCAATAAGCCGGCTAATCTGAAAATGATTTCTACACCCATCTTTCGCCGATCAACATCGATAATGATTTAATATTTTTCTTAAAATAGACGTTGGAATTCAAACTTATCAGCTGAAGAATATCAAATTAAATTAAGAAACTAATTAAAATGCTCACGTCAACCAACAAGCCAAGACATACCGGCTTATGACATAAAACATAATAAAGTAGCCATTGCCAAAGGATTAACACCGTAAAAGAATACAAACGGTAATGAAAGAGTGTCGAATGTCGTATACAAGACGTTTGTAAGACGCGACGTGAATACAGATGCAGTGGGTTTAGTTACTGTGTATGACAATGCGAGTGATTGAGTACATGCAGTTTGTGAAGACTGCAGTCGGAAAAGAGTTTTCATTTCTGTATTTTTTTATCTTTGCAAAACCATGTTTTGCATCCATACAAACAGTATCTAATGGAAGAGTATCGAATGTCGTATACAAGACGTTTGTAAGACGCGACGTGAATACAGATGCAGTGGCTTTAGTTACTGTGTATGACAATGCGAGTGATTGAGTACATGCAGTTTGTGAAGACTGCAGTCGGAAAAGAGTTTTCATTTCTGTATTTTTTTTAATCTTTGCTAAACCATGTTTTGCATTCATACAAACAGTATTTAATGAAAGAGTGTCGAATGTCGTATACAAGACGTTTGTAAGACGCGACGTGAATACAGATGCAGTGGCTTTAGTTACTGTGTATGACAATGCGAGTGATTGAGTACATGCAGTTTGTGAAGACTGCAGTCGGAAAAGAGTTTTCATTTCTGTATTTTTTTTAATCTTTGCTAAACCATGTTTTGCATTCATACAAACAGTATCTAATGAAAGAGTGTCAAATGTCGTATACAAGACGTTTGTAAGACGCGACGTGAATACAGATGCAGTGGCTTTAGTTACTGTGTATGACAATGCGAGTGATTGAGTACATGCAGTTTGTGAAGACTGCAGTCGGAAAAGAGTTTACATTTCTGTATTTTTTTATCTTTGCAAAACCATGTTTTGCATCCATACAAACAGTATCTAATGGAAGAGTATCGAATGTCGTATACAAGACGTTTGTAAGACGCGACGTGAATACAGATGCAGTGGCTTGAGTTACAGTCTATGACAATACGAGTGATTGAGTACATGCAGTTTGTCAAGGCTGCAGATGTAAAGTTATAATTTCTGTATTTTTTTTACGTTTGCTAAACTATGTTTTGCATAAATACAAACGGTAATGAAAGAGTGTAAGACGCGGTGTAAATACACCCGCAACAATATATATTAGCGCTATCAGCAGCTTTTTTGAATAAAACCAAGGTAATTGCGAGTCAAACTCGCGTGCCAAGGGTTCCGGACCAATCTATTTTTTTAATATGTAACTTTAGTTACTTTAATACTTTAGACTTCTTATGGGTTTTCCTGTGCATCTGCATTTTTTTTCCAAAATTAATTGTTTTGGAGATAAGGGCGGGGGAGGATGGTAAAGTTTCATCTAATTTCTAGAGTAATTTCAAAACGATTAATTTTAAAATGAAGCCCTTTCATTTGACATAAATAAATTAAATAAAACTTTATTTCTGACTATAAGGTCCATAACTTTGTTAGTATTTTGCTGTAAGTAACAATGGTGGGTTGATCTATACTAATATTATAAAGAGGAAAGATTTGTATTTTTATATGTAACGAATAAACTTAAAACTACTGGATCGATTTGAAAAAATCTTTCAGCAATGTATAGCTACATTGAAGATATAAATAAGTAGGTTAGTATTGTTAGTTAGATATCATATGTCACACGATACAGTTTGAAAAACTTTTTTTTCAAGTTTTCTAATTTTCCCCCCAAAAGACCATGCTCAAAATTTATTTATTTGCGTAAAGCGACCGTGCTTGGGGCCAAAAGGGTTCGGTTTTTTACGGATGTTCGGAACCCTAAAAATTAAGAATCTATTTAATTTAAGTCTTCTGCATATTTCACTGATCTCCGCCTAAACAACTGGATCGATTCTGATGTTTTTCTTTATTCATTCATAATAGGTGCTGCAATCGGGTTCTAGGGTTTTTCTTACAAAAAGCCTTAGTTCAAGCTGAAGAATGCCTGTCGAAACCACTAGCGTCTTATAAAAAATAAATCATATAAATGGCCTGTCCTTAAGTCCGGCTTCGAAGGCTAAGCTGAAGATTGAAACGTTTGACCTTCGACTTTTGTCTCGTTTATGAGACATTTTTATAGAACATCTAATGTATAAAATTCTCGTGTCACAGTGTTAGAAACAAAACTCCTCTGAAACGGCTTGACCGATTCTTCTGAAATTTTGTGTGTATATTCAGTAGGTCTGAGAATAGGACGTACAAAATTTCATACCTAAGTGATAAAGGTTGTGTTTCACGCGCGCCTCAAAGAGATGTCAGCATAGAAGACGGGGCCTGCTAGGGCCAGAGCCCTGGCCAGGTTGCGGAATTTGTTGTACCTAATGACTATTTTTAAGACCCCTGTTATAAATAAACCTAATTTGGATTTATTCTGAATTCCTTCTTCCAGTTGCTGTTTCAATTACCATCAGTAAACTTGGCTTAAATATAAACCAGAACATTATCGAAAGATTTCATAGGTACTCACCCGCCGGAAGCTTAGGTCGCCCGATATAATCTGTGAAAAATGAAAATTACGTTAAAATTAATTAGTTTTATAATTGGTACAGAAATTAATTTGCATATTTCAGTTAATTCACTTTTACGAGGCCCAAGGTCTATTATTTTTTGTTTGATGAGGATTTCCTTGTTATTTACCCCCAGAAAATATTTTTATTACTTCAGTTAGTTTTTTGTATCAATCCCTTGTATCTATATTACACAATGAATAAAAAAAGGTAATACATAGTGTACAAAAATGCATCTCAATAGTATTCCTTGAGAGCTGCAAAATGGGTGTCTTTAAGTCAAAAGTGATTAGGTTACTTCTAGGCAAGCGTGCTCCATCGTCGTCGCTTACCATCAGGTGAGATAATGGTCAAACGCGTGCCTATCAGTAGTAAAAAAAAAAACATTTTTAATACGCAAATATGAACGTTATTACAAAGAAGTTTAGTTCACAGTACTAAACAAACTTTGAAGTGCAGTACAGCTAGTCATTATTTTCCGCTAATCTCTAAAGCTATCAAAGATCCTTCAATGAAACGTTTGCGACATAAAGTTTTTAGCAAAGTTATATAGTCACACCGTCGCTTTCCATCAGGTGAGGTTATAGTCAATCGCAAACCTATCTTAACACTAATAAAAGCGAAAGTTTGGATGGATGAATGGATGTTTATTACTCAATCACGCCAGAATGGCTGAACGGATCTAAATGAGATCTGGCATAGTGGTAAATTATAGTCTGGAATAGCACAAAGGCAATTTTTTTCCCCGGGAATAGGTATGATCTTGGACTTGGGATTATTTCCGACATTCACGTGTGCGAAGCCGATGGCAGGAACTGGTCAATAATATAACATCAATCCTTTTGTAGAGATGTTTGGACCAATACCATTTCATTTCAGCGGAAAGACATCTACAGCTGAACATAGGCCTCCCCCAAAGTGGGGTGCCATAATCGCCACGTTTGGCAGGCGGGATGGCGATCGCAGCGTAGCTGTTGCAATGCTCAGAACCACAGAGAATGCTACTGCCCATTCTCTGATGGAGTCCCTTAGTCGTCTCTTACGACAAACGGGAAATGATGGGATGGTACTTTTACGTCCGACACCATACAGAACATTTACTTGAAAGAACACAATAAGTCGCTACAAAATCATTAACGTATAAAATGAAATTCCCATTTAGCATAAGTGTTTTTGGGTTGTGTTAATCAATTACAATAATCTGAAATGGGAACGAAAGCTGATCAAAGCTATTAACTTCGAAATTATTGGTTGATGTTGCCCTTCTCAAACGGCGTTTGATAAATGGTTATCAAAATATAATAAGTACGTAGGAAAATCTGTTTAAGCGATATAAATGGATTTGTAAATAAGCAGTTTAAGTTACGACGACTGGTTCCTGCGTTGATAAAAAAATCGTTTAAATCGTTAAATTAATTTTCAATATTAAGCAATCCTAACTATTTCATTACAAATGCGAAAGTGAGTTTGTTTGTTTATTATGCTTTCACGCCCAAATTACTGAACCGATTTTGATGTTTTTTGTGCAGAGATAGATGGGTCCTGGAGACAGACTTTTTTGCGATTTTTTTTAAAAGTTTTCCCACACTTGGAATTTCTTATGTATCATGGGTGCGTTTACTGTCTGTAGGCTATACAAATATTTGTTCAGCGCAGCAGCCAATCACTCAACCACTGCGCCAACTGTGCCGGCAATCTACACGAGAATGAACATGTTATACGTATATGAAGACATATACACAAAACAGCGGGCAGAAGATATTTTAAAATAATTAAAATAACTAAATCTTCTTTGACCATAAGCTACGGCTCCCCTTTAACTGTACCTACAAGTGATTCAGAGCACTAATAACAAACATATTCAAAAAATTTACATACTCATTACCATCATCATCTGCCTAGCCTTTTCCCAACTATATTGGGGTCGACTTCCAGTCAAACCGGATTCCGCTGAATACCAGTATTTTACGTGGAGCGGCTGCCTACAAGACCTCCACAACCCATTAACTGGGTAACACGGTGCTCCTTGGCGAGACTGGTGTCAGATTATCTGGCTTCTGACTATCCGTAACGACTACCAAAGATCTACAAATTACAGCTGGGACCAACAGCTTAACGTGCTTTCTGAGGCACGGAGGAGTCTCGGTATGTTAAGATGGTCACCCATCCACAGACCAACCTCGGCAAGCGTTGCTTAACCTTGAAGATCGACCCGTGTGACTGTTATTATTTAGCCACGAGGTCCTCCCATACTCATTACCATTACACACAACACAAAATGTACTATATTAAAATTCAGCACCAAAACACAACGCTGTTAATTTTAATATAGTACACAGTTCAGTAAGTTCTCATTTTCAAAACTTGTTTATCGATGAAATACAGCATCGACTGGACGCCATTTTCAGACGCCGACTTTGTTATGCGAAATTTCAAAATACATAACCCTGGAACCGCCCTGGGAATATTTGTGCATACGGGGTGCTGTCTAGTGCAGTTACCCCGTTCTCTGTATCGATAGCGCTTGCATTATACAATATTGTTTCTTGTATACTTGATTTCTATACAGAGCGTTTCAGAAGTGGAAATTATATTTTTTCCTACTCCTTCGCTTTGCTTTTCTGATTAATTTCGTTGCGGGATCCAAGACAGTTAAATCGTTTCTCCGGGACGCGTCGAGCTTCATTGACTCGGCGTTTTTTTCTGGTTGTGGCGGCTTTCAGGAGTTGCAGTGGTTGGGAATGCGTGGCGGGTTTATCCAAAAAACAGGATTTTTCAGAACCGCAAAAAAAAGTTTCATAAAACCCGATTTTGATTTTGTTTTTTTTTTTTGGTTGAAATGTGAATTAGTCGGGAGTGTGCTTAGCTATGTTTGATGAAAATTGGTCCAGGATGGCCGCCGCCATAAAATGGCGAATTACATATTTTTTTCACAACTCCCCAAATATGGGTATCAAATGAAAGGGTTTGACTAGTAGAATACTAAACACTATGACAAATTTCAAATACAAGATTGGCCCAAAGAATCGTACCTATATTAAACTAAAAGGATCAACAAATTTTATTTTTTGCTTTTTAACATTTTATACAAGTCAATTCGTTTCTTTACTACATATCAGTTACAGAACATTACCCTTAAATATGACCACGCACTCCTGAAACATTCTGTATAAATGTATATCCCTGAGGCAACATTCTGCCATTCACGTCCGAACCAAATAGAATTGAGAATGAGTTTAAGTCTTCGATGGCTACCGCGGCTATCTAACAGTACTCTCGGGCATTCAGATGGTAAAAATGTATACACTTAGATCGTTGATCGACGACATCATTATCGACACAGTGTAGAAACAACACAATACTTCTTTTTAACACATTAGTTTAGTTACTAGCATAATGTTTACGTTTACTAACAAAAATATGGATCACTGCTGATCTGAAATAAATAAATATTTACATGTATGCCATACCTTCTCTGTTTTGCTAATACCTATCACGATTCGTCGTCTGAACGGAACTGATTCGAACATTCTGACAGCTGTAGCGTGGTAAAGGCGCCTGTCAAAACATGAAAATGGGATTGACAAACGTTGTCGAAATGTCACGTGATCAATCCCTTATATTTTGGCATTTCGACAATTGCATTCGCTGTCAGAATGGTACTTTGTCGAGAGCTCCTGGATTAAGGCACAGGAAACATTTAATTCCGGTAGTGTGGTCCCTCGGTATGACAAAACACATTACACTCGGGCGAAGCCACGGGCAGAAATGAGTTTAAATATAAACTAAAAACTATGCTCCAGCCAATCAAATTTAAGTTCAGTATTTAAGTTAGAACCAAGCACAGCATAAAGCCAAATTTTGATATTTTAAGTAGCTAACAACTAAATTAATATCTAATATTACGGAAACAAAATAAACTGACGAACTCTCTCCGACGTCGAAACCAAACTATTTAATTAGGAGTTCAATCAAAATGTTTAATAAATTAACGGTTGCCGGAGAGTCACCGGTCAGCCCAACTTAGTTTTAACGTAGGCCCTTTTAGTTTCCTAAACTGAGCTGAAAGCCTTTAGGGTAGACAGTTTCTAAAGGATAAAGTACCTCGAAACATTTGGGAATTGAATTTTAGGATGGCAGCCTGGGAGACGTATTTATGTCATGTTCAAGAGACGAAGTGGGTACGTAGTTTGACGATCTGTTTGTTTAAATAAATATGATCATGTTTTTGCTTTGTTATTCAAGTTGTGTTGCGTGGTATTTATGTCGAAGGTTTATCTCTCTCATTTGTTCGGGAAAGTTTATTTGTATTTGTCTGGATAAAGCCTGTATGCGCTGTGCGTCGGTGTTATTTAGAAATGAAAATGTAGAGAAAGAAGAATTTATTTCAAACATCCCCAACATACAACAGAATAAATTAGAACACACTGTCTTACCACTAGGTACGATCTGTCCAAATCAATCTACGTGCTACATGCACCTTCAAAACCGAATCCTCCACAAGCTGCCGATATTGAAGTCTGTTTATCGACGACACAGCAGCCATTGGAAACTGTAATCGCATGAACTCAAATGGAAAATTGGATGGGATATGTCGTACCACTGGCATATCCAGTTAGATGCTCGAATGACGTGCCTTTGCAGACTTAGCACTCGAAATTTGATCTCGTTTCACAGCTTTAGTCCTGTCCTCGCGTTAAATTTCAACTCGAAACAGTAATTGGAGTCGGTACCGACTTTTCAATTTGTCCAGTTATTTTCTTGCTGAATTTGGAGAGATAGTTTTGTGTCACAGTGATTTTAAGGAGCAACTGGGTTTAATTTAACAAATTGACAGGTCTGAGTGTCTTTTGTTTCATTGTGATTTAAAACTACGTTGTTATAGTACCTAGAGAGAGTATATATTTTCTTATCTATGTATTTTTTTTTTTGGCATGCGAAGCCGATGTTGACTATTCTGCCAATGTGAAACAGAGTATGTAGAGTCCGTTTTTGAATCCCATCGTAATTTGAGAAGAATTTATTTAGTGCAAAAAGAAAAAAAGTCTCCGTCTCTTTGGCCGCCATCTTGTTGTGCATTCGTTACTTTGCTTGCAAAGGTATCGGATGTGTTGTGTGTTGTAGTGTTGTTATTGTTAGTTTACCTTTTAACTATTTGTTAAGTTTCATTTTCCTATTGTTTTTCATTATTGTAGTCTTAACATCTCGACTTACGCGATAGACACTGACGCTCAACTATCTACTTCGTCGCTAAGTCGTATTGAACATTTTAATCGCCTAGACAAAAGCGTAAACCTCCACCATTTAGTGCAACGGGGAAAGTTATTATAATGAACGTGTACAGAAAACGCCCATACACAAAAATATATTAGATACGACTAGTTTTAAGGCTATTTTCGGTACTTCGATCAATATCGGTTGCAGCTCACTATTATGAAATGGGAAAAACATGCAAAATTTGAAATGTAAAATTATATATCTATCTGGGATTAAGAAAGGAACTTTAGCTAGCCATAAATCAATAAATTAAGTTCGAATGTGGTAAAGCCTAACTCAGTTGGACAGGAACTTTATTTATTGAACCACCCCTAAGACGACCCACTGACCAAAACCACAATGAAGTTCTAACCACTAGGAATATAATATATTTCATCAAGCAAAATCTACCTTTTATATTCAGCAGGGAAATCTATCGAACAGATCAGCCGGTCGGTTCTGTAAACATATCGAAGTGATGACTTGGGTGAAGTAATCACGAGGTGAGCTGTCAATCCATATAATCAAGATAGAATGACAGCTCACTCCGTGATCACGTGACATAAGCCTTCACTTCGACATGTTTACAGAATCGGACATTATATCAATGCTGTCTTTAATTCCTTCAAATACATTTTCCTAAACCTGAAAATTAAAGAAATCAGAATTTATGACACAAAGAAAGTAATAAATTTTAATAAAAACGGCAATGATTTACAGGACCATACGTCTTGGAAGCATAACGTCTTGCAGATTACGAGTCGTCAGCTCCGTCGGTTCGTCACAAAGCGAGAAACGGGAATTAATCCCGCAAATTGTCGCCACCTGGCATCCCAATCGTAACATTTTCGTCACAAAATAACTCATACCGTGACATTGGAACGATAATATCAAGAAAAATGTTTCGCGTTTATTTTTCGCAGGATTTTGGTTTGCGTTGAGGGAACGCCTATTGGTGTTATATGAAGATAGGACTTCCTTTTCTTCCTTTGTTTGGTTTTGTTATGTAATACCAAGGCATTATTAATGTATGATAAGAAACCACGGTATATATTAGTGAGATTCCCCTGATACATTTCTGATGATACCTCATAGACGATGGCACGTACGATTCAAATACGGTTTTCATTGTATCAAATAAATACTTGCAGAACTGTTATTGTTTGTAGATTCAGATTCTCTTCTTTATTATTTCTATATATTTTGAACAGATAAGAATCTAATATCGATGCTTAAACCTGAACAACTCTGTTTTGTTTTCAATAGAAATTCAACTCTGGAGGACCACAGGTTGCATTATATTAAAATTTGCTTTACAAACATTTTTGATAATAATATTATTTTTATCTACGTACATACATAACTAAGCCCAAATCCAGTGGCGCGCGGAATTGAATGAGAACCTTATAATCGTACGAATTCTGCACATTTTCATCGAAAAGTATTAATCACATCGTAAAATCACTTCTGCCGTTTTAAATTATGAATAGCTGATATCCATTATCATTATCGGGTATTATAAAAGCAACAATGTATTTGGATTAACTGTAGACAATAAAGTAACATTAAAGTAATTTATTGATAATATTGTAATGAAATTCACGCGACGAAGCGACGTGGAGGCAGACCGCAAATGCTAACTGGATGAACTGAAAAGTTGCTGTATTGACCGAGCATCGTTAGTACAAAACTCAACTACACGTTCAGAAATGAAGAAGGACTTTATGAAAGCTTGGTTATCTCATGATTAAAAAACATAGTGTTTTATAATCAACGAAAAACCTGAAAAGACGTAATTGTAGGTAACCATCATTATCATCAACTTTCAATATGGGACCAATCCTGAAATCGCGAAAAAAACAACTGCCCATACATTTATGTTTGCATAAATCGACAAAATGTAAGTAGTCACCCCAGGAACATTTGCCACCTGGACGTGATCTGCAGTGGCCCATATGGAAAGCACTGATTGGTTGCGCACCCAGGTAGGTCGGTACGGACACAACCTGGCTAAATGAGGTTTCATAGACCCGTCGGAGTGCGGGGATCCTGTTCAAAGCATGAGCCGCACGTTAGAGTGCCCCAAGTGCCCATGCACCTGTACTTTGGGGGATTTGATGAATGCCACCGACGCTGCAATTGATGTGACCACCGACTGGGCCCAAAAAATCTAAGGAATTAACCATCTATTCGAAAAGAAGACAAAATGTACGGAACAGCAGATTTTTTTTCGAGGTTTCCAAGTTGTTCGCATACTAAATGTTGTTTATAATGATGAGTAGAATGGCATTTTTCAAGTTTAGAGTTATATCTGCCTCGTGTAACGGTTTTTTTTTAGTTTTACCGTAGGGAAATCATCAAATGTTTTCCTTCCGCCTTGAGCGGAGCAGAAGGTAGTGTCAGACTCTTATTGACTAAAACCCATCCGTGTTCCTCCTAATGCCCTTTGCGCTCCAGGGCCGCGGTGACTCTTACGAACAAATTCCAAAATCCTGGCAGACCTTGTGTAATGAAGTAACGATTGTCATCGTGATTACGTAGTAGAAATTCCAGGCAACAATATGAGAAATAAGCATAAGAAACCATCCAAAAGTAGCGATATATAACTGTTCACACAATTCCTGCTTACTTGGACAATCAGCTATGCTAACTAACACCTTTCTTAAGTTGTAAATAATAAATTTGCATATAGTAGGTAAGGATGTATGTGTAAATATGATCGCTTTATTACCGCTTCAGTAACTATTCAGTAAGTACGTAGATTTAATATAAATTGTGCAGTGTGGACACTGCAAAATACCACAATGAATATAGTGACAATAATGAACATCAGTTTATTGAAAGCAATAAGATCAATGAAGATGGCTATGTTAAAATCTCAAGCAGTTCCATAATACTTTGTCCCTTTAAAGATAAACCTAAGCTCCCTGCGGCTAACCTTGGTCCTTGACAGAGGTCACCGGTCCCCCGAGACACCCTTCACGACATAATATAGGTACCTAAACGTATTACTAAAAAGGGTTAACATAAATCCTGGATATTTGACACGTGTAGACAACAGTGGGATTGTGTTTTCTGAATACGGTAATGGGTAAAACAATATATTTCTGTTTTTGTTGGATAAACCTCCGCCTACTTTATACGAGTATCTTCGGCTTGGTAACTAAGTATATGAACAGTTTCTATAAGCCAACTTCAAAGGGAGATTGAAGAAAAACAAAGACCATTTTTTTAAACGTGAAGTCTGATTTATATTGATCCAATATTTTATTTATTTAACAGTTTATGTACACACATTTAACAAATAGATAAGAGGAAGGGAACAGAAAAATGGGTACAAAGGTGATGCTTATTTCTAAAGAAATCTCTTCCAGCATACCTGCGAAAGGAGAGCCGAATAAAAGAGATGTAGACATCGTGTGTATTTTGTTGTGTGCGAGGAGCTCAGGGCAGAAATTTGCATTCAAAAGTATATGGTCTGAAATTCAAAACGATTTTTTTGCGAATGGCGTCTTGCAGTTCAACCTATAAAGTTGTCGACTGCTTAACTGGGCTTGCCTGTGGTGGCCTTAATATAATATTAAAGCCTCCAGCCAGGGCTTATAAAAAACTTACAAACTAAGCGACTACACGCTAAGGGCACCCCCTGTGGGGTACGGGCCTCGGCTTAGGGCGTCGCTGGGGGGAGGACTCTAGGAAAGGGCTGGATCGAACTAGAATTATTATTAAGGGGCGAATTTAAGACAACAGGCTCAGCGGTGCGGGCTGGCTCGAGCAAGGGTCGGGGCGGATTTTGACGGGGACGTCGCGGTGGGCCTCGGCGGCGAGGGCAGAAGGACGGCGGTCGTGGTTTGCGAACAGTGCTGGTCTCTTTGCGACTCTCTTGGAGGAGAGTGGTAGAGTCGTCGGGCGTGAACTTCAAAACGCTCTGAACCATTTCTAGTACGGTGTTTTTTTCGACAGCTGATTTGTTATATTTATGTTGTGCATGAGTAATATGGCACTAGCGGACATCGCGCTAGCACCGCTTACGATTTGATATAAAATAAATCTCCGTTTGTGATTTCACTTTGTAATTATATTAGAAAGGACCTTATAAGAAAGCTAGTACATGAGTCTCATATAAAAACTATGCATATTTTTCACATTCCTAATTCAACCACTTTTTTTTCTGTTACTAAACGCTTCCAAAGTTCTATCAACTGCCTTGCCTGCCAGTGACCTGCCGCGAAGGAGATCACAGTACCTACCGCAGTTGCTAAGAACACAAATGTGTTCTTCTAGAAACATTTCATCATAATGTACTAAAAGCTAAATAAAAAATAATTCGTAAGGTCCTAGGTCAACCAGTCATCACTCCACTTTCCTCATCAATCTAGGGCTTTGATTAGATATAAAATATTCATTTGATATACATATTTAGGGAGTTGTGAAAATATATGTAATCCGCCATTTTGTGGCGGCGGCCATCTTGGACCATTTCATCAAACATTTCACACAACATTCGAAGAAAAAAAAAACAAAATCAAATTCGGTTCATCCGTTCGAGAGATACGATGCCACAGACAGACACACACACACACACACAGACACGTCAAACTTATAACACCCCGTCGCTTTTGCGTCAGGGGTTAAAAATGTAATATTGTGCCGATGTTGCTGCGTTGTTGCTCTTTCAAATCAACTTGGCTCTTGAGAGTTTACGTAAGAGCCTCTAAACCAGAGCTCCATACTCGTATGAAGGCAGATCACTCGCATCAAAGAGTATGCATTAGTAAATTAAAATTCTGACTAAAGGAAAGGATACGCTGAGAGGAAAATAACGTTCCCGACCCTTTGTGGATCTTACTGATGTTTGTGAGTACGAAGATACTTATTGTGTACCTATGGTAAATTATGAAAAACGTTTGTTAATACTAAAAGTTATTATTATTTGTAGATATATCCATGAGCGTGCATTAGGCTACAGTAAAGGTAGGCTTTAGAATAGGCTAATAAAGGGCTTTTGAAGGAACACGGATGGATTTTAGTCAGTAAGAGTCTGACACGCGCTTCCGCTCCACCCAGAGCGGAAGAAGTCATTTGATGATTTCCCATCTTTAAAAAAAAATAGCCCATAAATAATGTGGTGTAATAAACGAAACTTCGCGTCGTCAGTATCGTGATTTCAACCCTGAAAATTGTGGTGAGTTTTTTTTGTTTTTGGGCATTATATATGAACAGTAAGGGACCATACCCTTACTGTAGCTTACTGTACGCCCATGGATATATCAGTAGCTTTTACAATACACCTAGATTGATCCTAACTTAAATAATAAATGCGAAAACGGCGTTCTGCAGTTTCTGCCTACCCCTTAGGGTAAAATCAGACTTACTACGTTTTAGACATACCACGTTTTGTCCACTATATTTTTGACTTCGTGTAGTCAACTCTAAGTAAAAAACTGTAATCATTTTTTGGTTTCCTCAAAAGTTTATTTGTCGTTCGTGACTGAGAAAGCTTTTGCCGCAACGGTCCTCTAATAAAGCATATTCAACAATAAAGCAGCGTGAATTATTGCCAACAATAAAATTATTTTATTTACTACCTAATAAATACAGGGTGTAATGGAAAAGTTAAAGTCAAATAATTTATTTCAATTTGACCATTAAAAGCCACTTTAGAACGTCAACATTTCCAGTTACAAAAATTAAAGTGACAAGTGTTGCAATGGTAGATTTTTATAGAGAAGAACGGACAAGAAACTCCATTACTCTTTTCAAATATTTTTGTACAATACTTCGTATACATGTAATGATATGTTATCAGTTAATCTCAATGCACCTAGAATAATATTACTATAATACTAATAGATATAAAGTCATTGTACTCATCATTGTGAACAAGTTTTTCTATAGCGTCCGTTACACGCTCATACAAACGTCAGTCAATTTCAAAAGTCATGCATGAATGACGAATGATCGACATTACCTTAAACGTAAAATAATCTTTAATTTGGCGACGATATATTATTGGCTTATATATGGGATTCGACAATGGAGGGACAATCAAATATCTAGATTTTCGTTTATCAATTGTTCTGTGTCTGGGTGTAATTTGTCCATAATAATATGTATATATTTAGAAATATATAAGTATGTTTATCAGTTGTCTGGTTGCCATAGCACAGGCTCTGCCTAGTTTGGGATCAGATGACCGTGTGTGAGTTGTCCCAAGATATTATTATAGATATTTTATTATATTATTATTAATTGCTTGCAACTATCAGTCACTGCATTAAACGATAGGTTATCCGTAAATCACAGCCTTGACTGTGGTTAAAATGACAGCAAAATCTACCGTGTAACAGGTACTTATGAGACCAATCTAGAAAACACGAAAAAGAACAATACAACCAACCAACATATATGTATGTACATATATATACAATAATACCTCCATATTTATTTATTTACAAGCTGTGCCCGCGGCTTCGCTCCCTTCACCAACAACCGTCAACCGTTACCTACCCTAATCTACCTACCCGACATACCTACCCTATATACCTACCCTACATACCTACCCTACATATCTACCCTACATATCTACCCTACATACCTACCCTACTTCCCTTTTTTTGTAGTTTTAAAACCTTCCCTGTAATCTGGCGACCAAAACAAAAAAAGAATTAGCCAAATCGGTCAAGCCGTTCTCCAGTTTTAGCGAGACTAACGAACAGCAATTGATTTTTATATATGTATATATATATTTAGGCAAACCTACTAAATACACACAAGGACATTCATGGTACAAGCATTTACAAATATAATAGCATTGCATGCATCTAAATTATAGGTAAGCTCAGCATTTTATGTACATCTCACTATACAATAATAATTAAATTAGATGGATAACAAATTAAAAACAAATTAAATTAAAAATTAAAAACACACATACATACAAACACAAGGAGAATCATTACTAAGCAAAAATTACATACATATACCCATTGAACAAAGCTCTTGTGTTTGAAAACAGTTTTCACAAACAATCAAATGCCTGACGCGACCCTTTGTGTAAAATAAAACGTTTTGCAGTTTGAATTAATAAACAATAGTTTAAATGAAATGTCCATAGCATTTTGTTACAAAAAAATGAGTGTAATTCAATTAAAATGGTTTTATTTTAAAGTTATTATTTATTTATTTATTTTTAGCCAATTGTGTACCACTGCAGGGCAAAGGCCTCCCTTTCTTCCTTCCATTCCTCCCGGCTTTGGGCAAGTAAAGTTAATTTTAAATTTGTTTTCATCAAAACTCTGCCATCAGTGAACAATCAAATAATGTGATGTGCATAGATACAATTTACCTTTTTATTTCACCATGGCTCGCCCCCTACAAATATCATGGGACTTCGGCAAAACTGGCGAAATTTGAATATCTTAAAGGTTATTCCTGCCTAACTATCTCTTCTGAGAATAAAAGTGAGTTGTATATTTTATCATAATTTTACGAATTCCAATAGAATTAGGTACTGATGAGCAAAGTAAAACGCGGAAATGGGTTCGTAGAGGGACAGTATAGGCCCATCAATAGAAAAAATGACACAAAATAGGATTGTTCCTTCACAGATCACGATTTTTTCCTTTGAGAGATCCAAATATACCTAAGTGTTGTTCGTCCCGAAGGAGCGCAGACAAAAGCTAGAACAATTTATGCGACATCTGTTAATTCGAGCTCAAGTGTATTAAACAACAATAAAATATGTAGGTATTTTCTATCCAAATAAGGTTAGTAATAGTCGAGATATCAGAGCCTGGCAGGGTTGCGGAATTTGTTCGAAAGAGTTACCACGGCCCTGGAACGTAAAGGGCTTTAGAAGGAACACGGATGAGTTTTAGTCAGTAAGAGTCTGACACGTCTTTCCGCTCCACCCAAGAAGTCATTTCATGATTTCCCACCCTAAAAAAAAAAATTGTCGAGATATCACAAAGTTAAGCAGGGCATCAAACTTCAAAACATCGATTTCAATTACTTACATAAACCATTTTCAGACACTTTTGAACTGTCAATAAGCCGGCCAGTCTCTCTGGAGATGAAGCAAGAAACTTGATGGAAACTGATTGAATCAAAATGTGCGACAAAATATTGCTTTAAAGATTATCCAAGCTCGATCAATCCTGCCAGGGTTGCGGCCTGCCAGGGTTGCGGAATTCGTTCGAAAGAGTCACCGCGGCCCTGGAACGCAAAGGGCTTTAGAAGGAACACGGATGGGTTCTAGTCAGTAAGAGTCTGACACGCCCTTCCGCTCCGCCCAGAGCGGAAGAAGTCATTTGATGATTCCGCATCCTTAAAAAAAAAAAAACTGTCGATCGATGCTTCGAGTCTACATACTAAATTGCCGTTATATTTATTTAAATTAAATTTTAAAAGTAAAATCAATCCAATCAGATTAAAGAGTTATGTAGTCTTCCCACACTCTCATGTCTAGTGAGACCTCAATGTCGATGAAACTAAAATGAAAATAAGCCAATTAACTTTGACTTGAAAATAGAGAGAAACTTGTGTTCTTCTAGCTTAAACCAAGCTATGTAAAACATAAATTCTAGAATTAATCAGCAGACAAAGTTTTACAAGTTTATTTAGACTTGAATCATGTCCGAAGAGAAACAATTAATTATAATGGGTTCCGTCGAAGCGTAGTGAAATCTCGTTATAACTAACGTTGGTAAGCACAGCGTTATTCTGGATATTCCCATTACTATGCTAAAACGATGGTCAGCAGCTAGCGTGGTCTAAGTTAGAGGCGGAGTTGTTTCTGAAGAAGGAGGTATAGATGCAGCGGGATATGCTAAAGAAACACCCTATATGCTGATATCCCTATATCACTCAAAGATTTGCTGGGAGATAACTCAACTTTGAGTTCACCTTTGTAGATGAACTTTAATATTTATATATTTTTATATTAAATCTTTATGCACTAGTAAAAACACTGTACAAAGGCGGACTTAATG
This sequence comes from Mamestra brassicae, assembly GCA_905163435.1. Classification (NCBI taxonomy): domain Eukaryota; kingdom Metazoa; phylum Arthropoda; class Insecta; order Lepidoptera; family Noctuidae; genus Mamestra; species Mamestra brassicae. Next base: position 17,565,661 of record LR991000.1, on the reverse strand, counting down.
CCTTAGGCATTTTCTACCAGTCGATCGAGGGTGGTGCAGAGCCAACATGGCAGGTGCAACTTAAAGAAAAACTAAAAATAGAGAGAAGAAAAAAAATAAAAAACATTTATAAATACATACATACACATAAACAAAGTTATTAAGAAAAAACCAATCCAACGAATTAACGCTGTGATGATTCTACCAACTTCTTGCGAATGTGCTCACGTGCCTTCCTAGGGCACCTTCCTAGGGTACCTTAAAGGACAACCGACTTGTTGCCTTCCTGATGCTCAGAGGGAGCGCATTCCAAAGGAAAATCGCTATCTATAAGTATTTTTTTCCGACATTTACGCGAACGAAGTCGCGGGCAACAGATAGTAAGTAATGAAACTGAGAAACATGACGTGTGGTATGTACATACTTACGGGCACGTGCACGAATGTAGCATCCAGAAATGGGCATTTAAGCCTGATTTACACAGTCAGATGTGCCTATGTAATAAAATAAAAGTCCCGTTTATACATGGTTGGTTAATTTTTTTTTTTTTTTATAAGAATCTTTTATCGTGTAAAAGGGGCTAAATTTCAAGAATTCTCTTTGCCTGCATCTGTGTTTTCGAACGCATACAACCCTAATTTCTTAAAAATTAGAGTGAACAGGCTTCTTCTGGGTATGCTCGCTCCATCGTCGACTTTGTCTCTGTCATCTATGACCTAGACTAAAGTCAAGAGCAAACCCATATCAAATAAAAATATTTTTAAAAAAATATGAGGCCCTTACTTCAAAGTCAGTACTTCCACTCGACTCACTGTCCATGATAAAGGAAAATCTCTCAATTCATGTCAATAAATAACTAGTTTAACTGTCAATTTGAAGATTCAAGGTGGAGTAAAGTTGGAGGACATGACTTGTTAAATCACGTTTTTTTTAAACGTTGCCCCACACTGTTAGATTCTCCTGTACTGTGGATGCGTTTAACACATACACAAACAGCCAGACCAGGAACAACTATCTGTAGGATATTTGTTCCGTGCGGGAATCCAACCCGCGACACGCAGCGCAGCAGCCAATCGGTCAACCACTACGCCAACCGTACCGTCAAATACTAAGATCACGTTTCCACCTGCAACCAGCTCGCGTGCATGTTATATTACATTAATATGATATAATATAATAAAAAAATATTTCGGAAGAGATTCCATATTTGTTAGTACTTGTAACAATATATACTCAAAAATTCAAAATTCAAAAGTCATTTATTCAAATTAGGCTGAGTGCCAGCACTTTTTGAACGTCAAAGTTCTACTTCTAAACTAGTGTTAGTAAACATTTATTCTAAGCTGCGTGAGGCACTTAGAATTACATTGCGGGGTACCGGGCTACTGAAAACCTTCTACGCTACGCTTCTATCAACATTTCCCGCCACAGCTTATGCTTTAAACCATCCAATATCGTAGTCGTCAGGGCTCCACGGCAATTAGACGCCATTTTAATGGTACAACGGAATAAGATATTTCTAGAATTATTGCAAAGTTTACCTATCCAGCCCTCGTTATGATGATACCCAATCGGCTTTATTTATTTTCTTAGGGGTTTCAAATAACGAAGTTTTGAAACGGGGGTATGTGAAAGAATTTATTTTAGTTTGTATAGGTAAGTACCTAACCGATATGTTTAAAATGGTTGGTAAAAAAGTCTACAGGAACTGTCAAGCTGGTAACTTTTAGTATTTTGTTTTCTTTGAGCTTACGCAAGAACAACAGTTAATGCAAGTACATAAAATACCTTCAGTAACATTTATTTTATAGGTAGGTTAACAACAAATCGTAATTCCCCAATATTTAACTTTCCATAGTTACCCATTGGTTAACACTATGGGTAAAATTTCGTTTTTTTTTTGCATTTTCATCAATATTTAGCTTTTGTCGAATAAATAACTAACAATCGATCGAAAAATGCATTTTAACGAAATTATTATCACAATTTTAACCACTGGTTGAGTTTTAAACTTCGCCCTTACTTACCTGTATGTACCGGCTGAGTGCAAAGATTATTTCGCTCTTTAGCACGGTATTTATTTTTTAATCCCAATAAATTAACTTTAAAGCCCACACATTATAATTAAACCGCGCCTTTCATCACAGCAAGTAATCCAGGGCCGCGGCCTTGCTCTGATAAGCTTTGTTTTATCAATATGAGCCCGTCACCAAGCGAGGGCGACCCATATTTTTGGCGCTGCCGAAAAGCTCAGATTTAGATTAATTAGATCTATACTTATTTTTATTTGAGATAGGTTTACTCTTGACTCTAATACCTTACTTTTGATACAAATTGAGTTACGATTGTTTGATTCTTTTTAGGGTTCCGAACCCAAAGGGTAACCATCCCTATTACTAAGCTTCCGCTGTCCGTTCGTCCGTCTGTCTGTCACTGGGCTGTATCTGAAGAACCGTAGTCTGTGTACAGTTGGAATTTTCACAGAGTGTGTATGGCTTGGAATATAATAGAAATTAAATTAAATTAAAAAATTAAAGAGGGCTCCCATACAAGAAACGTGTTTTTTTTAGAATTCTGTTGATCAGCTTTAAATTCTAACATGGCATCTTATTAGTAATCTTAAAATAAAGACTACTTAACGGTTAAACAACAGAGCTTTTAACTAGCCTCGAAATACAGCCATTAATATTTTAATTCCAAATTATGTTCTTGACGTTAAAGAATAAGAACATAAACACCCCTGAGAAGTAATAAATTATTCAACGAAAAATAAAAATCAATTACGTAGGAAAACTCGATGAAAACCGACATTAAAATTTAATAAAACAGGACGAAAAACTCGCTACAAACATATTAGATATCAAAACGTCCTTTTCACAATTTACGTTCCAGTAATTGCACGGTGGCGCCATCTTAAATCAAAATGATGTATTATTTCCCTCAGGTGGGTGGCCTAACAAATCCTGCAATGTCTGCCGGATTGCTCATTACCATAGTAAGTGAAGACATTTGAATTATTTGCTTAGATGTTACCTCTATCTTTGTGAACGGAAACGGAAGTACCTACCTACACACAGGCTAATTTATATAAATATACAAATAGATAAAACTGAAGTGTCTATTCGTAATATTAAAATAACTCCTTTTTACTTAAGGAATATGAAAGATACATGCATACGATTCTTATTACAAAAACAACGTTTTTTTCTTTTTGTTTGTCCGTCTGTCTGTTTGATTGGGTAATCTCCGAACTACTGGGCCGATTTTGACACGACTTTCTCTGGCCGGTAGCTTATGTTATATACATAGAGTAACTTAGGCTAATTTTATGTTAGAGTTAGAAGAAAGATTAGGATTAGCGTTCCAAAAATAAAAGAACCCTTTTCACGCGATCGAAGCCGCGGGCAGAAGCTAGTACTATAATATATTTGGTATAATAAAATAAGATGGTTAACGGTTATTTTAGTATACTAGTTGATTTGAAAGTGTCGCAGAAAACACACTATTTTTAACTAAATATCTTTATTGTGATCAGTAGATAGCATAGATTGTAATTAATTACGTGTTGGTATTCTAATTTAATAAGATATAATCGTCATTTCTTTTAAGTAAAACAGGCAGCTATTTGTACAAATAATAATACTGACTTGTGGTTTTGTTGCACAATTTGCTCCGGTAAAAGTTGTTGTTATATAACTTTATTAATGTTCCGAAATCCTGGTGGTGTCGTCCTCCACCCATCATAAATGTCACCGGATTATTACAAACACCGTAATATTCGAATATAATTTGTATGAAATTATCTGCCAAGTAAGTTAACGGGAACATAATCGTAGGCCATAAGACTCTTAACTGCTACCACATTGTTTTCGTTCATGTTGTTGTTGTTTTATTTCAGCACATTTCATCAGTCATTAATTTCACGGGTACATCATCAGCAGCCCCGCCAGTTATTTTGGCCCACATTTCTCCAGGCAGAAACACTTTGAGTTGAACTCAACAAAACAAACTACACCACAATACGACAGCAAATTTCCAGAAAAAATATCAATTTCATATAGATATTGAAAGGTATACTGATTATTATTACATTACCCTGTGTGCTCGCTACAGAAATGACCTTGTCCCTCGGTTGACAGAGGTCCTCGTTCCCTGAAGTCTCTTCGAGTAACATTGAAAATGTGTGACTGTTAACGTACGCATAAATTTATTTATTTATTAAATTTAAGGATCTCCAACGAGTGTTACAAAATAATTAACAACTTACAGAAATACTGTGGTACACTTAACCTTATCCTATTATGCTCACTCAATTATAGGCAACCACAGCTTGCGTATACACCGAGCGTACACTGCTCGAAAAAATTAAATCATAAAAACAAAATCATTTCAATTGTTATTGTATGAATTTTTCAATTTATACAATAACAAATGGAATGTAATATGAATTGAAACAAAGATAAAAAATAATAATATTATACAATGCAGCAATATGTGGGTATATGACTAAAAAAAAACCTTTCAGAATTGGTTTGTCAGTTTATGTTCTGCATCAGTGCAAGAGTTTTTAAGTCCTCATATTTTTTTTATTAAAGGAAAAAATTACTTGATAGGACTCATTTTAGAATCTCCCTGATTCTAAAATTAGTTATATCAACGGTTCAGTCATTTTGTCCGTTAAAAAAATATTGTGCGTAGGAGTAGCAACAAGCAGGCGGCCAACCTGCTGGTAAATAAATGGTCACCGTCGCCTATGGACATGCTATTTAACTGACAGACCTTTAGAGCGGTAGCGCACTGCATCCGATCCGAATCCGTGAAAATACGGATATATAAAAAACTCGGATCGAATTCGGATATTGCCTTTAGCACTGCATCCGATTTGATATCGTGAAATTATGGATCTAAAAACCACGGACTGAATTTGGATATTGGTTACGCACTAATCCGATCCAAGTCCCGTTGAACGTCTGATTTGAATCCGAGGTAATGCGAAAGCATTCATACAAACAGTACTACGGCTACTTCGGTCCGCCAATATTTCTTCCGAATTGGAGACTCACGGATGACAGAGAGAAATCGGATGACGGAAGTCCGACCTAATGCGTAAACTACCATACCAATACTTCTATGACCTTTTGGAACGTATTTTCACGGATTCGGATCGGATGCAGTGCGGAACCTCTCAGATTACAATTCAAAAGTGCCTGTAAATGGTCTTTTGAAATAAAGGATTTTTATTCAAATAAATTAGAATAGTTACAAATCTACTTAGAAATAGTGTAAGACAGTCAAATAGATAATTTAGTAATGTCTGAAAAGTAAGTTAAGGACTTTTCAAATAAGTCAAATAATACTAAATACAGTTTATGGAGATCGATTTTTCACTTTCAATAGTTAACTCAAAATTGCTCTCACGGTCAGTGTAACCTACTTATGATGGGATGGGCAGACGACATTATTGCCATCGCGGGTAGAGTCTGAATGTGGTAACAGTGGAGAAAAGAAGAAAAGAAAAGACTTCTGCCCAACAGCGGACGAAATCGGGCTTGATGATGAACTCTATTTTTATAATTAAAAGGATCCCCAGTCTCACACATGGTGCACAAACCTGGTATTTGACACTTCAGCAGAGGTCCAAGCTCGAGGTTTGCCAGCGAACCATGAAGCGTAGTATCCTGGGGGTACGTCTCTTTTGGATCGCGTAAGGAACACTACTCTGCGCTCCAAAACCAAAATCATGGGACGTTGCCCAGAAGGCCGCTAAGCTTAAGTAGGATTGGGCAAAAAGAGCCACCGAGTGAGCTTCGGTGTCATTGAATGAGAGCTCATTCAATGACAAAAGACATCGCGGCAGACCAAGGTGAAGATGGTGGGGCGAGCTTGACTCCTACCTAAAGGACTGGTGCGACATAGCAAATGACAGTTGTTTGGAAAAGGGAGAGGGAGGCCTTTGCCCAGCAGTGGGACAAAATAGGCAGAGAGAGATAGAGTCACACCAGCCGCATGCACAGTGACCGCTGGGCGAAAGTCTCCACGCAATGGGTGCCAGAGGATGGACGGCGTCGCCGAGGCCGGCCCAGAAAGCGGTGGCGAGATGAACTGGATGCACACCGCGAAGGCAGGTTCGAGGTGGCGCAAGAAAAGAGTATCTGGAAGGATATGGAGGGGACTTTGCCCAGGAGTGGGACAACTAGGCAGATAGAGATTGAAACACTCGCATTTGACCACAATTTCACCTGATGGAAAGCGACGATGTGGTTGACGATAGAGCACACATGCCTTGAAGTAACTTACCGGTCGATTCTGTAAACATGTCGAAGTGAAGGCTTGGGAGAAGTGATCACGAGATGAGCTATCAATCCATACAATCAAGATGTCACGTGACGGAGTGTGCTGTCATTCCATCTTGATTATATGGATTGACACCTTACCTCGTGATCGCTTCTCCCAAGCCTTCACTACGACATGTTTACAGAATTGACCGGCTGTTTGCTCTTGAATTAATAATGAATAGGTAACATGACATTTGCACTTTTCACAGTTCCATAACTAATTAAGCGATTATTCGGCAGTTGTTTGAATAAGTGGAAGTTGTTTGTTCGGATGGCTACAGTACATGTGCAATATTGTGCAACTGTGCAGACGTACTATGACTCACCAACTGTTGTGCAGGTAACATTAATAATATTCATAATGAATCGTAATATATGAATACTAGCTTTTGCTCGCGACTTCGTCCGCGTGGAACAGTTATTTTACAACACAATACAATTTTTTTAAAACGTTTGAACATAATTATGTTTATTTATTTTTTATCAAGTCTCTAAATACAAAGGTTTATGGTTTTATCTTCAATTATGACGTACTCCCATACAAACTTTCAACCCCATTTCAACCCCTATAATCCCATTTCTCGCTACAAAAGGTTAGAGCTTATGTGTAAAGTTAAAACGTATGTCCTTCTCCAAGGTTTAATTTATCTCTAGACCAAATTTCATCTAAATCGGTTCAACGGTTATTGATTCCCCATACAAATTCCCCTTTTCACCCCCTTAAAGGATGATTTCTAGTCAATATTTGTACCAAATTACAAGAAAATTGGATCAAGAAATAAGATTTTTCATACAAACTTTCAACCCCTATTTCACCCCCTTAGGGGATGAATTTTCAAAAATCCTTTCTTATGGGATGCTACGTCATACAAAGAACACACCCACCCTCCAAATTTCAGGTTTCTACAATCAGCGGTCATTTTATATATTAAACCTTCTAACATTTTGTGTTTTCACAAAAGATCACTGTTCCTAATGAAATCATTTTGAAGCTTGAAACGTTTTATTTTAATAAATAAATAAATAATAATTATCATCCAAAGGTTAAAGAATAAAACATCGAAAGAAAGAAAGAAATCTAGTTTATTAGGGTATAGAGGTATGCGGAACCGAGAGAAAAGTCCCGCATACCTCCACTGAAAAATGGGAGAATCCTCCTACCAGACGTTATTGTGTCTAGTGAGCAACTGCCCGATAGTTGATATTTGGACTGTTGTATATGTTCAAATCGCACGGAGAACTTTGCTTGCGCGATGCAGGATTTCGTTGTTAGTTCGTCGTAGATGGCGCTGCGGTTCTTTTTGTTGATAGAAAACACATCTAGACATCAATTGAAATTACTATGTTAAAGCTCAAATCTAAAAGTGTGATAGTTTCTCAGTAAAGTGTACCACAAGAATGCATAGTTTGTGGGATTGTGTTAGGGCTCACTACGCTCGTCCTGATAATTTATTTATGTAACACATTTAGTAAAAAGATAAGAAGAAAGAATAAGAAAATAGGTACAAAGGTGAAGCTTATTTCTACAAAAATCTCTTTCAGCATACCTGCAAAAGGAGAGTCGAGTTTAAAGAGATGTAGACAGCGTGATAATTGTATTTCTTTGGTTAATAAACATGAAGTTGGTACCTAAATTAACACCCAGGCTAAACACCTGAACCTAGAAAGCTACAATTTTATATAGAGGTGTATTTTATGATATGAACCAGGCTTATAAAGAATATTTCGTAAATTCAACCTGTAAAGGGGTGAAGTGGAACGGTAAAGTTTGTATATAACATTTTTATTTCAGATTTACTTTAACTAAATCTAAAATGCTCTAAATAATAATGAATAAATTTTTAAATTTAAACTATTTCAGCATTTTCTAAAATTCAAGCCTTCTATAAAGGGGTGAATTGAAATGACAAAATTTGTATACAACATTTTTATTTCAGATTTACTTGTTCTACTGTCTTAAATTCAAGCCTTTAAAGAGTAAATAAGGATGGCTAAGTATGATGTCGACCATGTCCTGTAATAGAAGATGGGATACATTTATCCCGGGAATATATTATTACTTTGGGATAATAATTTTTGAACATCACGCGGGCGAAGCCGCTGGCAGAAACTATACTGATATATTTGGAAAATAAACAGAAAATAATGGTTTCTTTATTATTTAATTATTTCCAGGTGTACAAATAGTCTGTGTACATAATTTCACTGGTATCATTATCGACCTATCAGGTATAAAAGACGTGACAAGTATCTCTCACAGTATTGTCATCGTCTCAGATCCTACGGGTGGACAAAAATGAATATTATAATAAGCCTCAGCATCGCTGCTTTTTGGTAAGTTTTTTTTTACTTTTTCTACAACTTTTTTCTTTTTTTTTTGTTCCTCCTGAAGCCCTGCGTTCCAGGGAAACGAAAAACTAAGAAATGAAATTTGTACGAACCGCAACGCCAACTACGACGAACTAACAACTAAATCCTGCATCGCGCAAGCAGGGTTCTCCGTGCGATTTGAACATATACAACAATCCAAATATCAACTATCGGGCAGATGCTCACCAGACACAATAACCGTCTGGCAGGAGGATCCTCCCATTTTCAGTGGAGGTATGCGGGACTTTACTCTCTGTAGTCTCGACTGTCCTTCTATAGTCCGACTGAAGACAGAATATGTATGCTGCTCTGTCCGGAACTATCCTCTTCACCATTTTTATGCCGCGTATCAAAACATCTTTGGTATACTCACTTTGAATGAACAAAGTGAAACGAATTTATTAAAAAAAACAGTATAGTTATGATTTGAATGTCAATTTCAGGTCTCCCGCCTTTGCCTTCTAACCTAACCTATCCGAGTCGGGGTACTCTGAGTCGGAGTGTTAACCATAATGACGTTTTTTATATATATTAAACGATAGACCAAATGATTTTCGATTACTTAAACGTTATATCAAACAACATTATACTAAATAAGTTTTAGAAGAAATAAATGTTATATGTAAAGTAATTAAATCAACAGTTACTATATCTCACGTTGATTATATCTTATGAACGATAATAAAATGAAATTTGATCAAATAAGTTTATACGTAATGAAATGCACCCATAAAAATGTAACGGATCGCTGTCTGAACATGGAAGATATGTAAGAAAAAATATTATTGGGACCTTTATCAACGCAAATAGCAACCAAAACAATGATTATTAGAATTTTTGTCTGTTTATAAGTTTGTGCACGCTAATCTCAGAAACGGCTTATCCGATTTAGATGTGGATTGTGCATCCATTGTGGATCCATGATGAATACAGCTTCATTTAACATTTAGTGTTTGATTTATGTCAATCGGTTCATAAATAAAAAAGTTATGGCATTTTAAAGAATCACGTCGAACATTTGTTAAACTATCTATATCTATCTATTGTTTAATAATGGTATATAATAATAATAAATAGAAGTTAAAAATGATCAGTTTCGGATTTTTTTAATAACCAATGTAAGCTGACCTTAGATCTATATCATCAATCATATGAAATATGAGATATGCGCGTACGAAGTTGCGGGCAAAAATTAGTTAAATATAAAATTAGTAAACTAAAAGATAAATTCATGAAGATAAATTGGATGATGGTCGATGAAGAGGGAACAAATAATTTGGGAAAAGGGTAGGAGGATGATAATGACGTGTAAATAGTTCACTCTCAGCCAATCGTCAAAAAATACCATGTAATAAAATGTGTGTCTAAAGACTAGCTTTTGACAGCGGCTGCGCCCGGGTGAATTTAGAAAATTATTCCAAGGGCACATAATCCCAGGATAAAAAGTATTTTATGTTCTATTCCCGGACATGGCCTACCCGTTTGCTACTTTTCATCCAAATCCGGTCAGCCGTTAAGGCATGAAGAGGTGACAAACAAAACACTTTCGCAAGGATTAAATTCAATTTTTTTTTTAACAGCACGATTCAAACCATTATCTGCGATGACACCTTAGTTCAAGTGCAGCAAGGCTGGTTACAAGGTAAAATGCAGGACTCAGTCTTGGGCAACACTCAGTTCTACACTTACGAAAATATCCCCTACGCCAAGCCACCCGTTGGAGAGCTTAGGTTCAAGGTAACTTTAGCTTGCTTCTGTTACTATTGCAACAAAGGGAACAGTACACTGTTCGTCAACCGCCACAATGAACGGTCTCAAAACACCATAAAATATCGAAGATCAATTTTGAATTATCTGATAATGTACTAAAACTGTTTTCTTTAATTTACTTAATCCATCAAGTCTGTTCTAGTGAAGTGTCACTTTCCAACTATTGCATTTTCCATTATATTAATAAACGAGGAGTAAAGTTGCAACCATTCTTACCATCAAATTTTTTCGAAAAATAATTTTGGTAAACTTCACTCCGCATTTATTAAAAAGGATTTACTTTGACTGGCCTGTTGGTCGAGCGGTTAGTGACCCTGACTGCTAAACCAGGGGTTGTTGGGTTCCATTCCCACCAGGACAAATCTTTGTGTGATGAACATGATCATTTGTTCTGTGTCTGGGTGGGATTTGTCTATAATATGTATGTATTTAGAAATATATAAGTATGTTTATCAGTTATCTGGTTGCCATAGCACTTAGCTCTGCCTAGTTTGGGATCGGATGACCGTGTGTGAGTTGTCCCAAGAGATATTATTATATTAAATGGTCTCTTTGCAGGCACCTGAAGAGCCAGAAGCATGGGAAGGAACGAGAGACGCCACCGCTTTGGGTCCCATGTGCCCGCAGTACAATCCCTTAACCGACATGTACAACGCAGGGGACGAAGACTGTTTAACTTGTAACGTATATACTCCTGATATGAAAGGAAATTTACCAGTCCTAGTCTTCTTTTCCGGGTTCGCGTACTTTTTTGATGGGGATGTTGTTGGCCTATATGGACCCGATTATCTGGTCGAAAAAACAGTAGTCGTAACATTTAACTACAGGAAAGATGTATTTGGTTTTCTTAATGTTGGCACAAAAGATGTACCCGGAAATGCTGCTTTGAAAGACCAGGTTTTACTGTTGAAATGGGTTAAAAATAATATTCATGTTTTTGGTGGTGATCCAAACAGGGTCACAGTGGCGGGGATAAGTTCTGGTTCAGCTTCAATTTATCATCACATGATGTCGCCGATGTCCACTGGTTTATTCCAAAGAGCTATTATGATGAGTGGTGTACCGTCTTGTGACGCTATATATCCACACGAAGTCCTTGAACAATCATTCCACCTAGGCAAAAAGTTTGGTTTAGAGTCTAATGACGCAAACGAACTGCTAACTCTCCTTCAAACAGTCCCGTATGAAAAATTGGTAAATTCGAGCTATGCTTTGGCTAGAGAACATATAACAAATCAGTTGTTTAAAAAAATGAGCACATTTGTGCCGGTTGTAGAAGAAGATTTTGGCCAGGAGAGGTTTATAACGGAGGATCCTATGACATCTATTGATAGAGATCCATTGAACCCGGTCGAACTCTTGATAGGATACTGTAACAAAGAAGCCCTTATTGTCGTGAAAGAATCGGAAGACTACTTAATTAAACTATATAGACAGAATCCAGAACTGTTCGTTCCCAATAAAATTTTGTACAAAGCAACTGTAAATGAGATTCAGAGAATAAGTGATGATATCAAGAATCATTATTTCGTAAACAAAGATGTTAGTGTTGAGAATATCAAAGAATTTGTTCAAATGAACAGTCTTTCGGGAGTGATATATGATACAATTAGATTTGCCAGAAAGATTTCTCACTTTATCGATACATATTTATTTGAGTTTAAGAGTATTTCAAGCATAAACGTATATGGTCGGGAAGGTCTTAAGTATGGAATCGAGGGAGCTTCTCATGGTGATATTCTGGCGTATATGTTCCCGCTTACACCACTGAACATGACTGTAGACGTCGGTAGCCAAGAGTACGCACTGATCAAGCAATTCGTAGGCCCTATTATAGACTTTATCACACATGGGTATGTATTTTATTTATTTAAACTTTTTGAACGATAGTGGTTCTTATGCAAACAAAATCTTAACTTCGAAACTAAAATAATGAAAAAAAATTGTGTGTTATAAAAGGTATTGTCTTCCACGTCAACGAAATCGCTTGTTAATTAAAATATTGTCGAATTGTACAAAAAATCATCTGCTTTCGTGGTTTTTTTAATACTGCATCTTCTTATAGGTTCACGTAACATTTTCTGTTTCAGCAACCCATCATATAGTTCGGACATTTCTTGGCCTAAATTCACAACGAAAGGCTTGGACTATGTAGAATTCAGCGACCAAATGACGGTTAAGCAAGATCCTGTCGGTAACGACATTCGATTTTGGGATAGCAAATATGAAGAAATCAAGTTCTAGGGAAGTACGGATTTGGACATGTGGGCTGACCTTGTAAATGCCGATTTAAAAATGCCTGGAGTATTAATTTCTCGAGATATCACCAATTTCACCAAACTCTGTTAGACATTATAAATGGTTTGTTAAAGAAACTTGCTTGAAGTTAATTGATGTTTATTTTCAAAAATATTTGCCAATCATTACTTTACATTAAACAACCTTTTAAAAAAACACTGAATTTCATTGTGACACCCTGTTTTATAATGACAGAGTAAGCATGTACGTCGAATGGCTTATAATGGTGGAACTGGCGTTTCGTGTCCGTTTAAAACTCCAAAAGAATAATTTTAAGAACATAAGAATACTTGAAAAATGCAGGAAAGTGTCATGATTATAATATTTCATTATAAGTAAGTACTACACATCGTGGTCTGACACACCAGCCTGTCGATTCTGTAAACATGTCGAAGTGAAGGCTTGGGTGAAGTGACCACGAAATGAGCTGTCATTCCATCTCGATTTCATGGATTGACAGCTCACTTCGTGATCATTCACCCAAACCCACTCGTGTTCCTTCAAATGCTCTTTACGATCTACGGCTGCGGTAACCATTTCGAACAATTCCGCAAATGGCAGTATGTGGGTGCTCCAACCGATCGGGGAACGCGGGTTAATGTATATATATTTATTTATTTATTTATTAAAACTTTATGCACTAGTAAAAACACTGTACAAAGGCGGACTTAATGCCTTAGGCATTTTCTACCAGTCGACCTTAGGGTGGTGCAGAGACAACACGGCAGGTGCAACTTAAAGAAAAACTAAAAATAGAGAGAATAAAAAAAATTAAAAAACATTTATAAATACATAGATACATACATAGACATAAACAAAGTTATTAAGAAAAAACCAATCCAACGAATTAACGCTGTGATGATTCTACCAACTTCTTGCGAATGTGCTCACGTGCCTTCACCTTAAAGGACAACCGACTTGTTGCCGTCCTGATGCTCAGAGGGAGCGCATTCCAAAGGAAAATCGCTTGAACAAAGAAAGAGGAGCGGATAAACCCAGAGCGGTGAGAGGGACATCGTAGAAGGCGATTATTGGTAGAGCGAAGATTTTTACTGTGGGCAGAACAAATGAATTGAATTTGTGAAGTTAGATAAGAGGGAGACGACGGATTATTAAGTAAAGAAAACAGACTAGTCAAGGCCCTCAGCGCTCTCCGCTGACGAATGGGTAACCATTTTAATAGTGAGCGATGCGCGGATACATGATCATACTTACGGAGATTGAAGACAAATCGAATGCAGTTATTTAGAAGGCGGTCAAGTTTATTGAGGAGATCAGCATTCAGGTCGTAATAGCACACATCACCATAGTCAATCATGGGGAAAATTAGGGACTGTACTAGCATTCCCTTTATGTGAGCTGGGAGAAGATTTTTCAGTTGATACAGGGACCGCAACGTTCCGGCAACTTTTCGACTGACACTCGTGACCTGCCTTCGCCAGTCAAGACAGGTGTCGACATGAAGACCAAGATCCTTAACCTCGGAACCAAACGGAATGACTGTGTTGTCAAAGATTACGGGTGGTACAGTTAAGCCCTTCAGCTTATATGCCACCGGAAAATTGCAAACTCCGTAAGATTGTAATAAATCTTTATTAGATTATAATTTCTCGATGTATTATGAAAAAATCGTTTTGTGTACAATAAATCCCATCCAAATTCAATAGTTTCCAATATATAGAAGTCTTATTAAGAAAAAAATGTTTACAATTTCACGCAATATTTTACAATCTTACGGCGGCGTTTTCAATTTTCCGGTGACATATACACCCAACAGGACTATTATATACCTAGCCGCTACTCGATACCTATTTAATCTTTTATTGCATTCCACAATTTAAATACTTAGGTAATGCTGATTTCGACATTCAAACAAAGCCGCTGGCAAAGCCAGTAATAATTATAATTATAGCAGCACTCTTATTCTCAAATCACTCATAGAAAGAAAGAAAGAAAAATGTTAATTTGGGACTCGCACAAGACAAACAAACCAGTAAAATACAATTAATAACTAAACAGTATAATAAAATAATTATCTGTGCGAGGCCAAAATGGTCCCTATCTCAGCTTATGCTGCGATATCTAAAAAATAAATAACGCAGCGCTGGTATTCTGATAGGGTCAGACAGTGGTGCCACGGATACACTCATGGAGCATATATAATAGAAATATACAAATAAAATAATAAATAAATATATATATATGTAATGATATATACATATATATATATTGCTCTAAAAGATTTGTTGAATGTGAGCAGCATGTAGGGCGCATATGACATTATATTTTTTAATACGTTTGTTACACTACATAGTTTATGTAATTTTATTCTGTCTCAGTAAAAGTTCAGCTAATTTCGCAGTTGGATAAAGAATAGTGATTTTGACTGAGCGCGTAGTAGAGCTAACACTGCTTATCATAAAGGTGGATAGGCAAGGTTGACAAGCTAACTATCCTAAGATGGGTGGCAGGCTACTTTACTTCAGAAACTACTCAACTCAAAAGTGCCTTGATTTATTAATCATAGCTTTATAGATAAAATACTGTTTCTTGTTAGCCGATTCTCAAAAAAGACGAGCAGGTAGTTCACGTCTATTTTATTAACAAAGGCTCGTCCAATGATTTTTTCTAATGCATTTACCTAATTAATTTGCATTCAAATTAAATTATTTTACAGCTTGCTACAAAGGATATCATAGATTAGATCAAAGGTTATCATAGATTGCGACGATATCATAGTGAATGTGACTCAAGGACAGTTACGTGGCGAACTCCTAAGTACAGTCACCGGGGAATCGACATACTACAGTTTCAAAGGCATTCCTTATGCTAAGCCTCCTGTTGGCTCACTCAGGTTTAAGGTAAAAGATATACCTATAAAATATTGATGATTTCAAACATCTTCAATGCAGGAGCGAACAGGCAACTTCTAGGTACGCTCATTCCATTGTAAACCTCACCTAACGCCTTTGCGTTAGGGCAGATCTGGTTCGAGAGAAGATTGATACTGCAATAATAATTTTAATGCTATAATTTAATTATTAGTGTAATTTGCCTCCTAACTGTATTTAGTGGAGTTCCAGTAACAGAAACTAAGCCGTTCGGGGAAAAAGAAAAAAACTGAGTGTTGCTATGTAGATATTTGTTTCATCCTACAAAAATAATTCTGTAAGGAATAAAGAGTCCACCGTAGGCGCGGGCCTGCGGACGGCGAGCGTTGGGTGGCTCGCTGTCCGATCACCAACAGTCCCGGGTCGATGGCGCGTTGTGTTTCACGCGCGCCTCAAAGAGATGTCAGCATAGATGACGAGGCCCGCTAGGGCCAGAGCCTGCCAGGGTTGCGGAATTCGTTCGAAAGAGTCACCGCGGCCCTGGAACGCAAAGGGAAAGAAGAAGGAACACGGATGGGTTTTAGTCAGTAAGAGTCTGACACGCCCTTCCGCTCCACCAAGAGCGGAAGAAGTCATTGTCATTTGATGATTTCCCATCCTTAAAAAAAAAGGAAAAAACAGTACGCCTAGTTTGTAACTAATTATCTTTTGCATCAATGCAACTTATAGCTATACGTTTTGTTACAGGCCTCACAGGCGCCCGAGCCATGGGAAGGCGTGAGAAACGCCACCGCGCACGGCGCCATCTGTCCGCAAGTAGATCTACTCAACAACGTGTACATACCCGGCAGTGAAGACTGCCTGTTCCTCAATGTTTACACCCCCGCTCTAACCCCCGAAACTCCTCTGCCAGTCATGTTTTTCATTCACGGTGGAGGCTTTAAATTCGGGTCGGGAGATGTTGCCGTTTACGGACCTGATTTTCTAGTCGCCAAAGAGGTTGTGTTAGTGACTATTAACTACCGGCTAGACGCGCTAGGTTTCTTATGTTTGGGCACACTAGAAGTACCTGGAAATCCAGGCATGAGAGACCAAGTGCTCGCGTTAAAATGGGTTAATGACAATATTGCAAGCTTTGGAGGGAACCCCAATATCATCACCATGTTTGGTGAAAGCGCTGGCGCATCAGCAGTTGGTTATCATTTGGTTTCACCAATGTCAAAAGGATTGTTCCAGAGAGCTATATTACAAAGTGGTGTGCCCAGTATGGATCGTTTTATTCCATACAAACCTGTGGACAGAGCATTTAGGCTTGGAAAAAATTTGAATGTTACAACGAATAACGCCACTGAGCTTCAAGAACTACCAGTTAATGTTTTACTTAATAGAACTTCATTTGTATTTGCTTCAGAAGAAGTAACTCATATCATTTTTAAGTTTACCCCATTCACTCCTGTAATTGAAGAAGATTATGGGCAGGATATACATATTTGTATCTGAAGATGAACCATGTAGACGTAATGTATGCATGTAGTTACAACAAATACGAGACTCTAATCATGCTTCCATACTATGTGAACGATACCTATCGTTACTTGCAGCGATACCAAAGGTATCCCGAGTTGTTTGTAGCCAGTAAAGTGTTGATCAAAAAGGAAACAAACGTCATTTACGATTTAGAAAAAAGGATTATTAATTACTATTTTGGCAATAAAACAATAAGCGTTGACAATATACCCGAGTTTATCAGCTATTCCAGTCTTGCCAGCGTAGATTTATAAGACGATGGCCTCAAGTTGGAAACGTGTATCTATTCAAGTTTGAAAGTTATTCAAGCAGGAACTACTACGGTCTACTAGGCGCCGCCTATGGACTGTTTGGAGCTTCCCACTTTGACGATCTGTTTTATATATTTGACCCGAAATCTCTGAATTTTACTTTGACGATCGATAGTAGAGAATACGCATTGGTGCAGCAAATGGCTAACATATTCACCAACTTCGCTAAATATGGGTGAGCATTGTTATTTCTTATATATGTGGTTTTATTTTTTATATATGTGGATGTCCTCAGTGGTCTGTAACTGTGTCTTAACAGTTATCAGTATTATCTAGATATTAGGAAGCGAGAGAATAACGGCAATGCTCCAAATAAAATATTTATTGACTTCCAGCAGCATGTCGTTCGATTGAAAAACGATCCGATTCCGAATCCTTCATAAGATTTGCAATACTTTTTTGAGCTTACATAAGTACCAAGTACCTACAGCTTTACCTGTGGACATCCTCTATTCTAAGAATTCTGAACCCGATAAAAACGTGCCCAAATATTAAAATATCTTATTTTTCTTGTTGCCAAAAACTCTTACAATATAAACTTATTTGATGTCCTGACTTCGTCAATACTTAGTGATATTAACAAAGAGGCAAAAAGACAACCCTGACAGGTTACAACGTACTACGGTGCTTGGCCAATTCCGAAACACCATCTTCTTAATTAATTTAATTTCCTCTTTACAGTAACCCAACCCCTGATACATCGCTGGGGGTGACCTGGCCCCAGTTTGACACAGCTAGCCTGGCCTACGTGAGCGTTGCTGACAACCTGACAGTTGGTTACGCGCCTGATGAAGATCACATCCAGTTCTGGAAGAGCATCCTCGAATATGCTGGTATCACATTCTAGAATTACTTTTAACACTTAACCGTTCTCCAAGAAACAAAGTATAGAAGAAATAGTTTATTACAGACAATCTAACCGCACATTACGTAACCAAACAAGACAAAATACTGATAGTGTTCTATTAGAACAGTTAGATATTAAAAAAAAAAGTGGCCACAAAGTGGTCCATAGATAATATGTACGTACATTCAATACCTTGTCACATAAGAACAAATAGCACCATATCATACCTTTATCTACCCTATCCCTCTCTAATATTGGCATAGCGTTGGCGTTTGTGCGTCCTGTTCCGCCTCTTAGCCTTATTTTAAATTTGATTAAAATTGTTTTTGGCTCAGAATCTTGGTCTGAATCCTAAAAGCCGGGGGCTACTTTCTCTTTTTGACTGATCTATTGTTATGTTTTACACTTCATTATTTGTACCTTTATTCATTGTTGATTTTGATGAACAATTAACGACTCACCTGTTTTACATTTACAAAAGCAAAACACGAACTCTCTGAAACGATATCATCTGTCCGATGTGAAGAAGCTATTTGAATGAAATGAAGATAGCCTTCCATAGAACGTTAATACTTAAATGTAGAAAATATTTACTAACCTGTCTTTTAATTATATGATATAGAATGCTTTTATCCCATCGTTGAAATTCTTAATGTGAGCACATTTTTGCTAACGAAGGGAAATTTTAATTAATATATACCTAAATGAACGAAGTTATCATGACGAATAACTATCGGAGATTTATTGTGAAGGACGACACGGTTGACATTGTCGGGCATGTCACCATCTGGGAGAATCAATTCGCCACATTATCTCTGGTTGTTACCGTGTTACCCAGTTAATGGGTTGTGGAGGTCTGGTAGGCAGCCGCTCCACGTAAAATACTGGTATTCAGCTGAATCCAGTTTGACTGGAAGCCGACCCCAATATAATTGGGAAAAGGCTAGGCAGATGATGATCTCTGGTTGTTCTCGTATAGTAATTGGAGAGTACTTGCAGAGGCACAACCTTGTAGCCAGGATTATCCATCAGCAAGTTACTCTGAAATACTCTCTTGTGGAATCGGAAGTGCCGAACTACAGGTATGCGCCCGACCCAGTTGTCGATAATAGCAATATCACATTGTGCTGGGATCGGTCTTTCATCACTGACAACACTATTTAATTGTTGCCAATAAGCCTGATATGGTGGTGGAGGACCAAACCGAGAGGTGTGCAATGATTATAGACAAAACGGTCCCCCGAATGACATGAACCTTGTGAAAGCCGAGAAAGATAAGCAAATCAAATATTTTGACTTGGCTCGCGAATTTGTCGATATGTGAAATGTGAACTCAGCAATTATTGTACCGATAGTGTGATAGCCACAAGCCTCGACCAACGTTTTAGCAAGCTCTCGTTAGGCAACTGGATCAAGGGCTTGATTAGGGCGGTATTTCTGGACACGGCTCACATTATTAAGAGGTTCCTCTCTCTGGAGCCGCTCCACGTAAAACCCGTATTAACTGGGTAATACAGTGCTTCGCAAGACTGGTGTCAGATTTTCTGGCTTCTGAAAATCCGTTGACAGCTGGGACCAACGGCTTAACGTACTTTCCGAGACACGGAGGAATCTCAATATGTTAAGATAGTCACCCATCCACAGACCGACCTCGGGAAGCGTTGCTCAACCTTGAAGATCGACTCGTGCGGCTGTTTTTCATGTCATTATTTAGCCATGGTCTCCTCCCGAAAAAGAACATTTATGATGATACAACTCAACGAGACGATGCGCGATAAAATTTGGAAAAGGTTTATGATGCGCCGACCCCAAATGAATTTGGATCCCACATACAAGAGAATGATGATGATTTCTCTATCTGATACGCTTTCATAGGGAATTGGCACAATTGTATGATACCTACTGAGACTATAAGAAGAGGTTTCTTTTTTATCGGCTTATGCTGTCCCACTGTTGGGCAAAGAGCTCCCGCAAGTCCTTCCAGAATTTTTTTCTCTTACCACCTCGTACGAGGCCTCACGCTTCGCATCCCGGTCATCTTGCCACGTCTGCCTAATTTATTATACTTTTTTACTAATTTGAATAATAATATTCAATTGGACGTCATAAACGTATCGGTAAATGTTTAAGTGTGAACATCTGAAACTGTTATTGATGTTGCAACAGGTGTCTTAATATAAATATTGTAACTAAATAAAAATGAATTTAGTCATTGGCGACACGTGGAAGTGCCGTTCTGAAGATCATTTTCAACATTCATCAGCCTTTTTTATGAGAAATCATCAAATGACTCTCTGAGCGGAGCGGGAGGGAGTGCCAGACTCTTAATTACAAATACCCACCCGTGTTCCTCCAAATGCCCTTTGCGCTAATGCCCTTTAGAGCCGCGGTAACTATTTCGAACAATTCCGAAACTCTGGATCGTTCATCAGCCTGCAGGTCTTTGTACAGTAGTCCACTGCTGAACATAGGCCTCTTCAATCACTACTCATCTCGATTCTCGGTAACTCCATCCAGCTACCCAGCCACTTCAGGGAATTCAGTTCTACTCCATCGTGCTTGTTCTGTGTGCAGTATCACAAAAAAAGTCCTGGTTGCCTCAAAACGAAATAAAAATCCTCCTGAGATGCTCCAAGCATAGCTGGTTACAATGAAATAGAATGAGGGTAGCCAAGACCCACGTACAATGGTTCAACATATGGATTAAGTATGGAAACCAATACTCTTTAGATACTCTAAGCATACCTCCTTCTATCCTATAGCTATTGACTTCCTATCCTACAGATTTTCTCCATGCATAGCTGATTGGAATGACGGCCACCAAGGCCCACACAACGTTCCACTATAAGGGTTAAGTGTGAAATCCAAAACTCGATAGAATACCCCCAGCATATCTCCCCCTATTCTAGCTGCAACGTGAGTGATATGAGTATCCACGTCTCCTCCCCGTAAGTCATGTTGGATGGATGCACTGATTGAAGACATTTGTCATTTATACTCTGTGGAATAAGTACGTGTCGAGAATTCGACGAAGTTTGCCTAACGCCACAAAGCTCATCTGAAACCTACCAGTTAGGAAAACATTTTTTTCTTCCTTCTTTCGACGATTTGTAGGTTGAATTTTTATTTTTACTATCAAGCTCCTTGACTTTATGATATCACGTCAATTTGCCTTGTTGCCAATTCAGCTATGTCTCACAAAGAATGACGGCTGTGATACAAATTGGAGGGTAAAAGTGGTATTATCGTCAATTGTCTATCATCCCAATTTGGTTATTTTTGCTTGAAAAAAAAGTTACAGTACATTCAATGCAGTAGGAAAAACTGATAAGATTTACTTCTCTTGTGGTTTGTTCAGAATCTTTTAAAAGACTTCTGAAAAAACTCTTTTTACAAAAAAATACAACCGACTTCCAAATAAATAAACAATAAAAAGTATAAAATAACTTTAATATCGGCAGTCGGTGTCAAAAACGAAAAAAAACAAACAAAAACACGGTGTTTTTGGTTGTTAATGGATCAGGATCTGATGATGGGATTCTGGAGATATAGAGAGAATTTTACAAATTTTATAGGCACACTAGAAGCGATTTAGGTAGTTTTTGGAAGAGTACTTTCTCGGAGTGGTCCCATTTCAATTTGGTGAAAATCTGATGAAGAACTTCGGAGATAGAAAAGTAAGAAAGAAAGAATAATATTTACTTAGTACTTACATGAAACACGCACGGTACATAGAAATAAAAAATAAAAAAAAATAAAAGTAGGTAGGTATACTAAGAACCAAAGTGTGTGTCTCACGGCTGCACTAAAAAGGTCCATTTCAGCGATATGTCAGACAGACTGATGCTGTCTGACGCTGGTTTTCTAATGAACCTTTCAATGGACCAGTGGCGGTTCGTTTGAATCCATCTAATATAGTAATATTCTTACATATATATAATATATATACATATAGCATCGAAATAAAGTAAATAAAAGAATAAACAGATATAATTGAAACAATGTGTATGAATGTGTTTGTGTACGTGTAATGTGTTAATGAATACTTAGAGAAACTAATAATTGAAACCAAAACAAGCCACACGGCCAATTACAACAATAACAAAACTTTTCACTGTTCTTAATATTACGCTGCGGCGGGCACGTTCACAAAGCGATGCAAACCACCGAGCATATAGGCAACCGAGATAGGCAACGGAACTCCTCAATAAATGATAGCAAATGGACTGGGATTGCTGAAATCTCATGTCTGTCTATTGTTTACACCAGTTCATAACATAACATCACGCCGGAACGCTGTGAAGGGGCAAGCACATGGGAACCACTAAAAATTTAAAAATAAAAAACTCATTTACAAAAATACATAAACGCCTTCTTCCTCATTCAGTTTTTTGAAGAGTTTTTAAGACTCCGATTATAACGTCTCCGGTTTTATTAATTTCCCAGTGACTGCTACCTGCTACCACTGTAGCCATCTGATGGTAAGTAGTCACTACTACTTATGATGTCACTACTACATCTGATGGTAAGTAGTCACTACTACTTATGATGTCACTACTACATCTGATGGTAAGTAGTCACTACTACTTATGATGTCACTACTACATCTGATGGTAAGTAGTCACTACTACTTATGATGTCACTACTACATCTGATGGTAAGTAGTCACTACTACTTATGATGTCACTACTACATCTGATGGTAAGTAGTCACTACTACTTATGATGTCACTACTACATCTGATGGTAAGTAGTCACTACTACTTATGATGTCACTACTACATCTGATGGTAAGTAGTCACTACTACTTATGATGTCACTACTACATCTGATGGTAAGTAGTCACTACTACTTGTGATGTCACTACTACATCTGATGGTAAGTAGTCACTACTACTTATGATGTCACTACTACATCTGATGGTAAGTAGTCACTACTACTTGTGATGTCACTACTACATCTGATGGTAAGTAGTCACTACTACTTATGATGTCACTACTCCATCTGATGGTAAGTAGTCACTACTACTTGTGATGTCACTACTACATCTGATGGTAAGTAGTCACTACTACTTACCATCAGATCGAACGGTCAGCATGTTTGCCATCAAAAAAGGGCCAACTCAAAAACAAATTACCATCACACTGCCAAGTATCTGCTTCTACAGAGATGAATAACAAAATACCCAACTTATAAAACTTTTTAATTTTTAATTTCACTTGTCTCGAAAAACATCTTTATTTGTAGAAAAACACAGACATGTTTTTCATACATCCAAGCTCAGACTCATCTTAAATAAATAATCGAATAAAGCGGCAACTGTCGTATAACGTTATTCGATATTTCGATTTAATCACAGTTACAATCCTTTATCAGTTCTAGAAATATCTATAAGTAAATAAGGACCTTTTTTTTTTTTATGGATGGGAAATCATCAAATGACTTCTTCCGCTCTGGGTGGAGCGGAAGGGCGTGTCAGACTCTTGCTGACTAAAACCCATCCGTGTTCCTTCTAAAGCCCTTTGCGTTCCAGGGCCGCGGTGACTCTTTCGAAATAATTCCGCAACCCTGGCAGGTACATGGCCCCCTATTTGTTTATTATTGTAAATTAAATTTAATAACTAACAATATATTGATGTAATTCTGAAATAAAATATTTGTATTACGTGGGATTCCATATACTTGGGGTCGGCCCTTCTAGTCCGCATTTTCTGTTTAGCACGATTTTTTTTCTGCGTCCTTATCTAAATCATCTTCTTTTAGATCTTTTCGATGGTCGTCAACCAAGAAGCGGTTCGGACTTTCACGAGTATGTATGAAGGTTGATCCAGACATTTTCGGACGTGACTGATGGCTCATCCGGAGCTCAAAACATTTTATATGAACTCGTACACACACGTCCGTGTCCGAGCCGTGCCCGGGATATTTCAAACTACAGCCCGAACACGAACCAGTTGCGGCCCTGATATGTGACATTTACCTTTAACCTTAGTTAGGGGTTATTTAAAATTTCCAGGAACCGTTTCTGCTGATATGCGCTGAGCTGCAGTTTGTGAACTATAAGTTTCCCAAAACAATTTCTTCACTATTTTAATTTCTCAATCAACGACAAATTAATAATTAATTCTTGTGGAGGGGATGTTTGCGCCGCAGTTCGACGAACAGCGATTGGATTCGATCTCATTGCGGTCGCCATCTATCTGAGTACCTTTGAATGATTTATCTCGTTTTCCTGATCCGCAACTACCTATAAAATATAAATGTGGAAGTGGATGCGAATTTTAATGATTTATGGGAGCGAGGTAACGTAATGAAATTCTAGAATTGAGGGGACATAGAATATGAACTTCGCTTGGATTCTATAAGTCCTTTACATGTTTCCAATTCGCCAAGACTGGCCTGTTGCTCGAGTGGTTAGTGACCCTGACTGTTAAGCTGGAGGTCGTAGGTTCGATTCCCACCCAGGACAAATCTTTGTGTGATGAGCATGATGAAACAAACAAGTAAATAAGGACTTACAAACTGGAAACACTTATATTTATTTGTAACTAAAATTAAATTAAATCAAATTACCATAGCGTTGTACCTGTTTGGTGATCAGACTGGAAAGTGACCACGGCATTGTCGGTAAAGGGTCAGGCATCTTCGATTGAATCAAAATACAATTGAAGATAAATCCACTTATTAAAGACATACGATTGCCCCAAGAAATTGAAAAATACATCATTTGGTTGAACCGCCAACAAGAACCATATTCAAGAACGAGAGTTACCCTATTTCATTCAAAGCTGTTAGTTATTGACATAAAATAGAATAAACGTCTGATGTTATGCGATTGTAATCGAATAAACCGAAAAGCGAAAGAATTTCTTCAATCTCTTAAAATGAAATTGTCTTATTGAAACAAGTGGCTTCTCTTATTAAATATTTGATAGCTTAAATATTTTGAAGAAAACTAGACAATGGATAGTCCCATATAAAAAGGGGTTTCGGTGTTCGACTGTCACAGTTTCCGGCTGACAGATCACCTTGCTCCGAACATCTGTAAGATGAGACTCATAACTTCTATTGCCGTCCTCATTTTGTGGTAAGTTCTCTTTAAATCGTTTTTCTCTTTCTTTATTGTTTTTCTCTTAATACGTTTTTTTTACATATTTTTACACATGTTTTATCTAACTTAAACTTCAACATAAATGGACCGATCGATTTGTCGATGTTTGAGACCTACATATGTCCAGCATTTGGCGTCTTTCGCTTGCACTCACACTTTCCGTGGAGGCACTGCATTGCTATTTAGCAGTGTGATACTGTAAGCATGTCGCAGTGAAGGCTTGGGTGAAGTAATCACGAAGTGAGCTGCCAAGCCATTGAATCAGGATGGGATTGCTAAGCTTCGAATACGGTTGCAATGTTGTCGTAAACCAGCCAAAAACAAATTTCTTGTTCATTCTATTCGGTGTTCAACTACTGCAGGTAGCCTATATATTAGAAGAGAACCTATATATTAGGTAGGATGCATGACGGTTCAGGAACACAGCTATTTACGGCAATATCTACTAAGATTATCCACAATTTCACAATTTTGATTGTGCAACATATAAACGTACCAATACTCAATTTACCATGTATATTATAAATAAGTAATTCACGTTAATTAGCAGTTTTAATATGACGCCTGTAATAACAGACGCCTACATATATGCCATCACGGCAAGGGGCGAGTGTAAAACCATTACAAACGGTATGTCTATGTTCCCATGTTCCCAGCACAGTACAAAACATCGCCTGCGATGACGATGACACCCTAGTACAAATCGAGCAGGGACTGATTCGTGGTGAAAAACTGAAATCCGTCGTCAGAGATCTTACGTACTACAGCTACAAAGGCATCCCGTACGCCAAGCCACCCATTGGCAGCCGCAGATTCAAGGTACCTGTTGAAACCCCCGTCTTTTTTTAACTCAAAAACCTTACTCAGGCGTTGTCATAACATAAAATGGTACATAACACTTTTACAAGTCTCCAATATGATTCGGTATTTTTTTTCCAGGCGCCGGAAGAAGCTGAGTCCTGGAATGAAGTGCGTAATTGTACTGAGCATGGAAGCGTGTGTCCACAGTTTAA
The DNA here is from genome assembly GCA_905163435.1 of Mamestra brassicae. Lineage (NCBI taxonomy): Eukaryota > Metazoa > Arthropoda > Insecta > Lepidoptera > Noctuidae > Mamestra > Mamestra brassicae. Next base: position 17,539,270 of record LR991000.1, on the reverse strand, counting down.
CCCAATAACTGGAATATACACCTCTGCAAGCGAAGATTGCTTGTTCCTCAATGTTTACAGCCCTAACATAAAACCTGAATCACCATATACAGTCATAGTATTTATTCACGGTGGTGCTAACATATTTGGCTCTGGTGATTCTGATTTATACGGTCCTGATTACTTTATTGAGGAAAACATTATTATTGTCACATTAAACTATAGATTAGGTGCCTTGGGATTCCTCGCCATAGGGAACGAGGACGTCCCCGGTAACGCTGCATTAAAAGACCAAGTTCTAGCACTAAAATGGGTAAAAAAAAATATAGCATGTTTTGGTGGAGATCCCGATAGCGTTACTGTTTTTGGGGACACTGCTGGTGGGCAATCAGTTACTCTTCACATGTTGTCGCCATTGTCTAAAGGGCTTTTCCAGAGAGCTATTGCAATGAGTGGTTCGCCTACTTGTGATTATGGAATAACTTACAAACCAGAACTAAGGGCACAAGTTTTCGGCAAATTGTGCAACTGTACTGATGTTAAAAACAGCTCAGCACTTCAAACTTGCCTTCAAGAAACTCCATACGACATTTTCTATACTTTAGCTCCTACGGTTATGTCTTCAGAAACAATAACAACTGTTTTATTTAAAATGGAACACTTTACACCAGTGATCGAAAAGAAGACTGGAAATAACTTCCTCACAGAAGAATACTTCGACATGCTGAAAAATGGAAATGTTAACAAGGACGTCGATTTCATGATCGGCTATAGCAGCAAGGAGGCTGTGCTTCTCATTGATCTTTACTATTCTTCATACATAGCACAGTATGGCAGATACAACGAATTGTTTGTTCCGAGCGAGATACTAAACAAGTGTACTCCAGACACTATTTTGAAAGTGGCTAAGAAAATCATCAAGTACTATTACGGGGAAAAAGAAGTGACTGTCGATAACATTGACTTATTTGAGAATTATGCCAGCAACGCTAGCATAGGCTATCATGCTCAGAGGTTTGTTAACAAATGGGCCCCATTGGGACGAAATACATATTTCTTCAAGTTCAGCAGTATCACAAGCTGGAACTTCTTTGGTCAAGCAGGCATCAAATATGGACTGAACGAAGCTGCACATTTTGATTTGGGATACTACTGTTTTTACCCTAAATCACTGAACTGGCATGTGGACACAGATAGCTTGGAATACAAACTGTCGCAGTACATCGTTAAAGCGGTTGGCAATTTTGCTAAAACCGGGTAAATATTATTTCCTGATTATTTGCTTTTGTAGCAAAATGCCAGTTACTTTTAGCTCTAAGCCGCAACCTTTGAGAGACTTTTCTGCTGACATAGATGTGTTTGGTCCTTTTGCTTAAATATTGCCATAATTTTAGTACATATGTGGTAACCTGATTGACTCTTTGCTGTAATACCAGAACTCACTATCCTTTTTTTTAAGTCAGGTACGTGCTTAACGTTTTTTCAATCACACCACATCACACTAATATTATAAAGGCGAAAGTTTGTGAGTGTGTGTGTATGTTTGTTACTTCTTCACGAACAAACGCCTGGACCGATTTAGATGAAATTTGGTAAAGAGATTGTTTGAGTCCCGGGAAATGACATAGCATAGTTTTTATCTCGGGAGTATTTTCCCTTGGCATAATTTTCTCGGGCGGAGCCGCGGGAGGCAACTACTTAGTCAATAAAGCCTTTGTTCATCAGGAAATACTTTAATGTACATTTAAAGAGCGTTTAGGACGTACGGCTTTTCATGCAAACTTTCAAGTTCTTGTTTTTCGAAATTAATGAGCCGATTTTAATGAAACTTCTTCTTGAAAAAATAGTGATATAGCTACTGTTAATACAAACAGATATTCCCAATTTTCTTTTTATAAATAAGACATTTCGATAATGTTCTTAACCTATGTGTTCGGCTTATGCGTATGAAGTTTCATTAAAATCAGATAGGTCACTTCGAAAAACAATGACTTGAAAGTTTGCATGAAATGCCGTACGTCGTAAATGGCGAAAGATTTTCTTAAACCGGTGCTATCGCTCCGGAGATTGCTCTACACATGCACAAACTCTCAAAATTCTCACATTCTCTTAAAATTGGAAATAGTAATCCAATAATTTATTTATTTATTTATTTATTTTATACTTTATCGTACACCTCATTACAAACATAGTAAAAACGTTTAAAAAACAAGTGTCCAATGGGCGGTCTTATCGCACAGGGCAATCTCTTACAGACAACCTTTGGATGGACTGAACGAAAGAAGTATCTAACTTCTTTCGTTCTTTCGTCTTCTTTAGGGCGGTCAGTGTACAAACATCATAAATAATATAAATTAGACATAATAATATAAAATACACACAATAATAAATAATATACTAATAAATATCAAATATATAAATAGGAAAGGAGAAGAAAAATTATAGTGAGAGGTAATGGCGTATATATAATAATGTAGTATATAATTATGTAGAAGTGAAGCAAAGATTGCATTGTTTGCAGTAATCCGAGTGTGGGCGAGGTCGAGTGGCTTCAGTACAGCCCCTCGAAAAAGGCGTTCATGAACTTCAACAATAATGGCCCGCAACTCGACTATGGCCCTGACGAAGCTGACCACGAGTTCTGGAAGGGTATCTTCGATTACGCTGGAGTACAATTTTAATAAACCTGCATGTAGCATTTAGAAAACTATACATTATTTGATTAAGAGTATGTCTATCCTATCTACTATTTCAAAGTAAGTACGTTGACGGTTGAAATACATTTGAGATATACATACGGCTGAGTTTCTAGAATGAAAATAATGCGAAATAGGTCTTGTCATAATTAATGTGATTAGTAAAATTAATTTTAAATAATATCAATGAAATCATTCGACTTGCGTTTAACTACTTGTTACTTCGCCCAGTTTCAAAATTATGTTGTCTACTTACTTAAAATATATTTCTTGTTCAAAATATTGTTTTATTATTTTTATCGGATGAAAAACAAATATTCGCCATTTGATAAATAGACAATTCTTTTCAGTAGTATTTTTTTCCCAATTATTGGAAAAAAATACCTACTGAAAAGACCTGTTTATGATCATCGAGAATCACTACATAATTAATAATATAAAATAAAGAAGTATAAATATAGTTTAAAAATCTTTTTATCGGAATCCTCACTGAAAACCCTTACAATTGATACCCAAGTCACGGCGGTGCATAAAAAAAAACATATTTGGGGATCCCCAAAGATGTGGGTGAAGGAGTGCTGTCCAATATGGCAATTCCGCCATATTGGAATAAAAATACCACTTAGTTAACCAAACATTACATTGTCATCCATTCTAAACGTGCTAAACTTCTTTCAGCTTGTGTATAACTTGTTTATAATTTACTTGCTAGAAGATGAAGGCAAGTTCTGATCGATTGCTTCCGATCTAATTGTTAGTACAGGTGAAAGTTATGTTAAGGACGCCATTTTAATTTAAAACATTAAAACCTTGAGACATAACAAAAGATCTCAGAATGAATCATCACCTCATAATATATTAACTTAACGAAAGTAAATGACACAAAGTTTAATACCTATGTGAACAAGTGTACAGGTGTTTCGTTGAGGAATTAAAGTACAATATCTTATGTACATGGTTAGCCATGTACATAAAAATATACCAATTTAATACCCAAAACTGTAAAAAAAATCCAATCAACCTTCAACCTAATGCTTTAGCGATAAAGATGAAAATCTATTAAAGAAATTTGACAGATTGTTGTAACTTTATGTGCTGGCGTCTGTACATCCAAATTCGTGAAGTAAAGGGTTCCTTATTTTTAAGTAACGGGTGCAAGAAGTAGTGAGTTATCGAGATCCATTTTTTTTTTTGGATAAAAAGGAGCGGCAGGTACTCAGGGACGGGTAAGATGAGATTAGGGGGAAGATTTATTCTAATCGAACCAGAGGTGCTAGACAGAGTGCCATACTATTAGCAAATGTGATTATCAAAATGCCATAATATAAATAATATAAGGGACTAGCTGACATATTGACGTTATATAGCCTATGGGCTATCCAACACTAAAATATTTTTTCAATTCGTATCAGCAGTTCCTGAGATTCGCGCGTTCAATCAACCAAACAAACTCTTCAGCTTATTATATGTATTGTTGCGGAATTTGTTCAAAAGAGTCACCGCGACCCTGGAACGCAAAAGGCTTTAGAAGGAACACGGATGGGTTTTAGTCAGTAAGAGTCTGACACGCCCTTCTGCTCCACCCAGAGCGGAAGAAGTCATTTGATGATTTCCCATCCTAAAAAAAAAATCTTATTATATTAGTATAGGTACATAAGTTTAGAATTTAACTATCATTATTTAAAAAAAATGTGTGAGTGTCGTGATCGTATCACTATGACAAACATCTTTAATTAACATATTCAAAAAAGTCATGGTTCTTTAAAGAAAAAAAACAAGTCACGGTTACCTCAGAATAGTCTATGTATGTCCGTTAGTATAGCAATAACGCTGATTATTGTGTTTGATTTTTATCTAAGTTGCATGACTATCGTATCGTATAATATACTCAGTCGAATCACGATTAACGAAATGGCTCAGTCCACTCCGGAACGCCGACCGCGTCAGTTCATTTGTAAACAAAACGTGTATAAAAATTGGTATTATAGAACTTTAAGTGATTAGGGAAAGGTAAGAATATTTGTTTACAATTTAAAAGTAATTTAAATGTGAGTACAAATAAACTAAAAAACAGTTGAACGTATTAACGTTCAATGTTATATTTTTCATTAGGTGTAAATCTAATTACAGACTAACTGTGTGTTCATTTTTATCATTACCAAATAACTTCAAAATCACAACAGACATTGCCAAACCTGTTTTGAAGATTGTGTTTTTGGGTGTCATTATTCAACGCCATCGTTTTTGCAATTCATGCTTAAGAACAAAAAAGGTGCATCGCTCTAAATGTTATTATATTATGATTACAGCATAAAGTTAAGTGACCATGGTAACAGTAAAAGTACAGCAAGGATGGCTGTCTGGAGAAGTGGTGAAGACCATAACAGGTGATAGCAAGTACTACAGCTTTAAAGGCATTCCCTACGCTCAACCACCGCTTGGCAAACTGAGATTCAAGGTGAGAAATGACTTCTACTAGTAGGTACAAGGTACTTGTGGCATCCATTTTCTAACACCTACCATTTCTTCACTCCAGTCAACTCAGTCGCTATGACCACGAAACAAAAAACTTTGATCAAGAACGTTCATATATAAATAACAATCTTTAATAGTCAATATGCTTGAGGGGAGCTGAGTCGAGGCTGAGTCGAGTGGATGAAATGACATCAAATATGGGTGGTTTTCTACTAATGGGGCTTGCGAGCACCAACGTAATTGATCGATTTAGTACGACAACACTATCATTAGCCTAAAAGGCACGGTCAAGGTCGATTTCGTTTTTATGTACCAACCAAACAGTTATGTAGACGCAAATAGAACAATCACGAAATATGTGTTTACCTACTCATTCAAACGAAAAAGTACTTCAACTAGGCAATTTTATGAGCAACAACTGTTGGAGAATAATATTTACATGAACTTAAATTCATATATTAAACAAATATTTATATATATTTTCCAGGCTCCGCAACCAGCTCTACCATGGGAAGGTATACGGAAAGCTACAGAGCACGGACCAAAATGCATTCAGAAGCTTGACGGCGTTGAAGTTGGAAGCGAAGATTGCTTGTACCTGAACGTGTACAGCCCAAACACCCAGCCAGCCACTCCGTTGCCGGTAATGGTGTTCATCCACGGAGGAGCTTATAAAGTTGGCTCTGGTAACGACGATACCTACGGACCTGATTTTCTTGTCCCCCATGACGTGGTACTTGTAACATTTAACTACAGATTAGAAGCACTTGGTTTCTTATGTCTTGACACTGAAGAAGTTCCTGGCAATGCTGGATTAAAAGACCAAGTTGCTGCTCTGCGATGGGTGCGCGATAATATTGAAAGTTTTGGTGGAGATCCAAACAATGTCACAGTTTTTGGTGAAAGCGCTGGCGGATCATCCACTTGCCTTCACATTGTATCACCTATGTCTAAAGGGCTTTTTAAGAAAGCCATATCAATGAGTGGTTCACCTTCTTGCGATTGGTCTGTCTCATTTGTACCGCAAACACGAGCATTCATACTTGGAAAAATATTAGGCTTTGAAACTAATGACCCTAACAAACTTCTAGATTTCTTACAAAGTGTTCCAGTGGAAAAGCTAGTCGATACTAATCCGACTGTACTATCTTTTGAAGAATATAACAATATTCTGATTAAGTTATATCATTTCACTCCAGTTGTAGAAAAAGATTTTGGCAAAGAACATTTTATGACAGAAGATTCATATGAAGCTTTGAAGAACAAAAGAATCAACGATGTCGATGTTCTTATTGGATACACCAGCGACGAAGCCGCATTTGCAATCCGATTGTTTGAACAATCTTACCTACAGCGCTCCAACCGCTATCCAGAACTGTTGGTTCCAAGAAAGATCCTTAACAAATGCACTCCAGAGACTATTTTAGAAGTATCAAAGAGGATACAAGAACATTACTTCAAAGGAAAACCCCTCAATTTAGATTTAATGAAAGAATTTGTGACTTATGCTAGTCATACGTATTTCATATACGACGTTAACAGATTTATTTTACATTTACCGAAGGTTGGTAATGGTCGAAGATATGTGTACAAATTCTCCTGTTTCTCCAGTAGAAACGTCTACGGAAGTCATGGACAAAAATTCGGTATACAAGGAGCTTCCCATATGGATGACCTCATGTATTTATTTAACGCCAACAAACACAATTTGAAGCTTGAGAAAAACACTAAAGAGTATGAGCTGGTTAACTTAGTGTGTACTGTGTTTACTAACTTCGCTAAACATGGGTGAGTCTTTGATAAGATAATTTAACCATAATCATCATCATCAAAGCACTCCGCCAAAGCAGGGGCTTGCCATTATCGCCACGGTTGGCAGGCGGGTAGTCGATCGCAATGTAGCTGTTGCAATGCACAGAAACACAGAGAGTGCTGCTGCTCATTCTCTGGTGAGTCCCTTAGTCGCCTCTTACGATACCCACGGTAAGTGATGGGATGTGTGCTATTCTTTTACGTCCGACACCATACAGAACACTGATACTTTAGTAGCAACATAGTTTAAACTGACACCGACTTATCAGCCTACCGACGTGTCAGCAAAATTCTAAGGGCCATTTAGAATTGTATGATCATTGTCGGTAAACGAGAAATCTATTGGTGCTCCAAATAGATTTCTCGTTTAGATGGGAATGCAGAACAAAACCATAATTATGTCTTCAAAGCTGCACATGCAACTGCAGAACAGCTTTACAATTGTAAACCCAAACGTTACGCTACATGAAACTGGTGGTTTAAGCAGCATTGTACTCGTACCATCATCTGTCAAGTGTGTTCCCACCTACGTTGAGAAATCTTCAGGCTTCCAATTCAATTAGATGCAGAAGAATACCAAAATTTCAGAAGCGTCCGGTATAGCGGACCACAATCCCGCCAACCACCCAAGTAACTCGGTGCCCCTCAGCAAGATAGGTTTTCTGACTTTGGGGCTTTTGACTACCCGTAAAGATCTCCTAATTACCAGTTAGTTGCTTTATTGTAACTATGTCTCTGTTTACGGCAGCTTTACCTGGAACACCGGTCTATCTAACCTCCAGCTGGATCCTGTGAACACGATACCCTTTAAACAAACTTGTTTTGAGACTTCATCTTTAACCAAGATTTCTTTGTTTACAGAAACCCAACGCCTGACTCCTCTCTGGGTATAACCTGGCCAGAGTACAACAACTCGACCAAAGCCTACGTAGAGATAGGAGACACCCTTACTCGTAAAACTGCACCTGAAGCCGAAACTCTTGAGTTCTGGAGAAGCATCTTTGAATATGCAGGACTGGAATTTTAAGACATTTAATACTTTGTTACTTTTATTTAAGTATATCGTAAGGAACATTATTTTGGTGTCGAAACAATTAATTCAAAGTCACAAAATCTATTTATTTTATTAAAACACCATAAATTTTTTCATTATTCTTGGTTTTTTATTCGATTGCGGTCCACAAGATTTTGTTTAGTTTACAATTATTGAGTTTACCTTGCATCAAGCAAGGGCGACTTTTACAATATGGGTTCTGTATGGTAGAAAGTGTTTAAACAAATTTAGATAATGTTGGGATAATAATCCAATCAGTTCGATAAAGCCAATTAAAATATATTCAAGATTATGGAACAACGGTAGTCGTAATATTATCTAAAGACGTTCACATGATAACCGTTGATCTAGAGAAGGTACTGGGGCCCTACTATGAAGTCTTAAAACGATCATGATTCCGCTCTAAGAGGGAGACGGAACTACATATATAGCCGAGATACATAGCGAATAGCACTATCCCTTTTACATCACCGGAATTGGATGGCATTAGCACGTCATGGTAGCAGCAGGCCGGAAATATACGTGATATTTTGTGGCATATCAGTAGGCTTTTGTCCTAGGAGTTGAATCATTTATCATCTGCCTAGCCTTTTTCCCAGCTATATTGGGGTCGGCTTCCATTCAAACAGAATTCAGCTGAATACCCGTGTTTTACGTGGAGCGGCTGCCTACCAGACCTCCACAACCCATTAACTAGGTAACACGGCAGTTCTTGACAAGGCTGGAATCAGATTTACTGGCTTCTAACAACCCGTAACGACTGCCAAAGATCTACAAATGACAGCCGGGACCAACGGCTTAGCGTGCTTTCTGAGGCACGAAGGAAAATCGGTATGTTAAGATGGTCACCCATCCGCAGACCAACCTTGGCAAGTGTTGCTTAACCTTGATCGACCCGTGCGGCTGTTATTCTTTAGCCACGATATCCTCTAGCAGTTGAATAATTATAGCAACAAGGCATAATATTGTAATGCTAGCGAAGGAGGAGGCGGGCTGGGCGAGGGAAAGACAAGGCCTTCGCCCCAACCGCCGCAACAGGAGAAGACGCCCCGGGCGTCGGGAGTCGCTGGGCGATTCCCGGCCACCGTAGGCGTAGGCCTGCGGACGCCGAGCGTTGGGTGGCTCGCTGTCCGATCACCACCAGGCCCAGATCGATGGCGCGTTGTGTTCAACGCGCGCCTCAAAGAGATGTCAGCATAGGAGACGGGGCCCGCTAGCGCCAGAGTCTGCCAGGGTTGCGGAATTTGTTTGAAAGAGTCACCGCGGCCCTAAAACGTAAAGGGCTTTAGAAGGAACACGGATGGGTTTTAGTCAGTAAGAGTTTGACACGCCCTTCCGCTCCACCCAGAGAGAAGTCATTTGATGATTTCCCATACTTAAAAAAGGGGCATAACTAGGTATAGTATTATTTTTAAAGTTCGGCCCATGTAATACCAGAGTGTCAATTCTATTAATTTTCCAGCAACGTCCGCATTCTCATTTCAGTCTCAATCAATCAAAAATGTTTGTAAAATGAGGTTTGTTTAACAAATTGCGACTGAGAGGCAAATGCGAATGTTGCTCAGCAATTAGTAGAATATGCTCTGGTTTTTGTGATTTATTTATTTTGTAACAATTGCTTACTATAATTACAGTTTGCACCAAAACGTACAGTAAGCCAACAACACAGAATTCATCTATAAACACAAAATACATATTTTGATCATCGATCTATGAGTGCTCATAAATATATCGACCTTGGATTCCTGAGCAATCGGGACGTTAGGTGTACTATGACGTACTAATGCCAACGAATTCCGACGATTTAAAAGGGATAGTGCTAAACGCTATGTCTCTCCCTTGGAGCGGAATCGCGATCGTTTTAAGACTTCAAAGTAGGGCCCCAGCAAACTAATCGCTTGGGCCGTTGGGGTATTTCGAGCCGTAAGGGTACGTGACGGTGGAGCCACGAACAGGCATCGCGAGGTACCGGCGCGCGACACCCGTTGTCGGTCCGGAGCGAACAGTGAACAGCGAACCATAGTAGGCGCCTGATAAATGTGGAATAAAGTATATTGACCTTTCCCTAATAACTGTTCATAGGTACCTGAACAATTAAATATGAATCGTTTTTCATTATTAGACAATGTTAAGGATCACGAGAGATGATGATTCGGGACAGCTTTGTGTCATTAATTCCGTTTTTCAAATTAAAAATGTCAATAATTGTAGGTGGGTCAATGACCGTTATTCCACGATTATCTGGCGCCTACTAAAGCGTGGTCGTCGATATACTGTTTACTCACTCATGAGAGTTTGAGTTTGCTAGACTATGCTTCGATCACAAATAGAAATCGTAATCATTGCTAATCACAGTACTGTAGCCATGTCACTATGTTTTACCTATCTAGTGACGATAATAAATAAAATGTAGCGATAACGCATTTCGTAATTTTCATGACAAAGATGATTTAATAAAAAAATACCTAGTAATTATTACCTAATTTTTAGATTAGTATCATAGAGTGCAGATCATTGCCGTTATCTTACAAAACTTTGCTATATATGGAGCTGTATCACGATTTTTTAACTCTGCATTGTGACAACGTGTTCGAGTAACTACTAAAGATACGGTAAGAATACTTAACATTAGCCCACTTCATCGTCACTAGTGATCGGATAATCGGGCACTTATAAACCTAAACTTCACTTTTATTTCCACGAAAGTATAATACGGACATTCTTTTCAGAATCCCGGAATCGTTCGAAATTCCCGAGATTGCTAAAAATGCATACAAAATATAGTTAAAAGCCGTTTATAATGGAACTTTTAATTAACAATGAAAGTTATAATGATTTTTTGAACCACTGCTATAATTTCATTAAGTTTGTCATAGTTGTTTTTACAAAATTTATCAATGCCGGGAACCCGGGATTACTTATTTATTCAGAAAGGAATGTCCATATTATTCTTTCACGGGAAGAAGTTTAGGTATATAATTGCCCGATTGATCACTGATAATCACATTCCTACTTGCCCTCTGCTTAGCAAAGACCTCTCTTTCCATCTACTTTTTGAGTATATCATTCAAACGCTTCTCTCCATGGCGCGTTGATCTTTTTGTTATGTATATTATTGTAATCTTTATTATTTAGTTGATTATATTTAGACTGAAGAATGCTTGTCTTATAGACAAGCATTCTTCTTGTATTTTACGGTTTTACCAGACAGCAGTCCATGACTTAGTTCATCAACAGCAATTTTGCCTTCAGTATTTCTTTCAATTCCAGAATTAATGGGTTCGTACTTCTTCTTTTAATCTCATTCTCATTTTATGATTTGCTAAATAAAACGCATTTTTCCTAAATATACTGTATATAGGTATAGGAATTAACATGCTGTCAAAATTTGCGAGTTTTGCCTAAAGCTCCGATTTACTCTTCGGAGACCCGAACCCCGGGAGCCGTGATGTTATTATATGTTTGTATTATGCTGTAGTAACGTAATTATATTTACTTTACAGTTCTCAGTAACAATGGCAAAAGTAAAAGTGCAGCAAGGATGGCTGTCTGGAGAAGTGGTCGAGACGATCACAGGAGATAGCAAATATTACAGCTTTAAAGGCATTCCCTACGCTCAACCACCGCTGGGAGAATTGAGATTCAAGGTATGGTTTTAAATGTACAGTCAGCGACAATATTCGATGAGCATCTAATATACTTCTGGACACATCTATTGGCCCACCTTGTATTTTCAGTTTCGTTTGGTCCTAGCTAAAATTTTATATTAGGTCGAGCAAAAAGTTTTTATGCAGTTTTGAACCTGGCACATTCACAATTTCATTCAATAGTCTTTTTTTGAATTTCGAACACAGAATTTAAAGAAACAAAAGACAATTTTGAGCCTGTTTGTTGATATCAAACAATCAAATACTAAGAAAACTTGGTTTTATTGGTTTACTTGGTTAAATCCAAGTAAACCAATAAAACCAAGTTCTTGAAAAAGTGTTTGATATCTTTGTTTTGCAACAAACATTACTTATTCTTAACATTAAGGTGAGGTTCTATCAATAATCTATGGATACTTCACCTGAAGTCGCCGCCCAAGCTGTGGCACTTATTCAGGCCGGACACAGCCAAAGAAACGTGAGTGCTCAACTTAATTTAAGTCGATCTGCGGTCCGAAATGTTTATCAGAGGTACCTAGAGACTGGCGGCTTTGTTCGTCGCCAAGGAAGGCCACGATCTCGGGTCACAACTGAAAGGCAGGATCGATTCATCGTGACGACCAGCTTGAGAAATCGTCACCTTACCTCCATTGAGATACAAAACCAACTTCGCGACTTCCACGGAGTATCTGTGAGCGCTCGAACTGTTCGGAGAAGGTTAAAAGAACGCGATATGGTACCACACAAGCCAGCTAATGGGCCCAAACTAACGCGAGCCCACCGAACAGCGCGCCTTCATTTCGCACGCAGTCATTTAAATTGGACACAGCAAGATTGGAGCCGTGTACTCTTTTCTGATGAGTCTAAAATTGTGTTCCATGGCAATGATGGAAGGAAGAAGGTCTACCGACGTAAGGGAGAGCGTTTCGCACAATGCTGCTTTGAAGAGAGGGTTGCTTATGGCGGTGGCTCATGGACTGTCTGGGGCGGTATATCCGCGAGCGGCAAAACTCAACTTGAGGTTGGACCACGGCTGCCAACATTAAATGCTGAAAGGTACATTCGTGAGTGCTTAGAACCTCACGTGATACCATACGCGGACTATGTGGGGCCAAATTTCCTTTTTATGCATGATAATGCAAGAGCCCATGCGGCCGGCATCGTCAGGGAATATCTTCGGGATGTGAACATCACAGTTATGGACTGGCCAGCCAGAAGCCCAGACATGAACCCCATTGAGCACATGTGGGACGAGCTAAAAAGACGTGTTAGGGCTCGTCAGCCAGTTGCCCAGACGATGCAGGAGTTGAAAACTGCCATAGAAGAGGAATGAGAGATGATCCCTCAAAATTGCATAGAGCGGTTGATAAACTATATGCCTAATCGTATGAGAGCTGTGGTAGATGCCCATGGAGGCAACACGCGTTATTAAATTAAACCTTTATTTGATAAAACATGTTTTTTATTCAAAAATCAATTGCCTTTAACAAGGCGCATATCCGACTTGTTAGGCGTAGCTCCATGTCGTATGGTATTCTGAATTCAAATTTAAAACAATACGATCGAAAAAGATGGTAAAATGTATCAGGTTTAAAACTGCATCAACAGTTTTTGTTCAATCTAGCAATCATATTTCGGTAGTGGCCATCGAAACCTAAACTCTAAGGTGGGCCAATAGATGTGTCCAGAAGTGTAGTTCCAAAAGTCGTCAAAACCTTACAATAACAAAAGCCACTGAACAGCTTTGGCCACAAAATGCGGTGAACAGATCAAGTAAACAAAAATACTGAAAACGCCAACGTTACTTAGGTTAATTGAAATTTTTCTTTATTATTTAAAAGTAAACTTCTTTAATCGAAATAGATCGTACCTATATGTTTTCGAAATAAAAATGTTCTGTACTCCTTTCTGTTAGAAAATCATTCTGGACGACAGGCAATTGCAAATTCAGAACAGAATTCCTGCTTTATCAAAAAAAAAAAATTGTTAATTTTGGTAATAATCTACTGCATTGAACACAATGCCCAAAATTGCACACTCTATATCCCATGGTTTCTATAATATTTAAAAGTCCTAAGTTTATGAATCCCGGAATAACAAATACCTTAATTTTAATTCATTGCCGCTTTCAAATGAAGTATCGGCTGAATGGTTCAAGAATGTACCATTCAGCCGATACTGTAAAAAATGTTTGAGCCATGGATATATTTCAACTAATTGTAGTTTCAATAAAAGAAAGAAAGAATAATATTCATCCATGGCTCAAACATTTTTACTAAAATAAACAACTGTAGTTAGACAGTCAACAAAATTAAATTAAATAAATTAACCGAATTTTGTAACAGTTCAGAACTTTTTGTTTTCATGTCCAATCACAGAAATTTGTAATCTTAATCTGTACACCGCATTTTGTGGCTAAAATGGCTAATGAAGTTTAAGGTGTTGACGACTTTTGGCACTTCGAACTTGCTAGCTTTTGTTTTTTTTTTTTAATCGTTGTTCAATTATTATTATTTTTCCAGGCTCCATTACCACCTCTACCTTGGGAAGGTATACGGAAAGCTACAGAACATGGCCCAAACTGCCCTCAGATGTGCGTATTCACAGACACTATTATACAAGGAAGCGAAGACTGCTTGTACCTAAACGTATACAGCCCAGACATCAAGCCAGCCACTCCTTTGCCAGTCATGATCTTCATCCACGGAGGAGCTTATAAAAGCGGCTCTGGAAACGATGATAACTACGGACCGGACTTCCTTGTCCCCCATGGCGTAATACTTGTGACTATTAACTACAGATTAGAAGCACTGGGATTCTTGTGCCTGGACACCGAAGAAGTTCCTGGAAACGCTGGATTGAAAGACCAAGTGGCTGCTTTGCGATGGATACGAGATAATATTGGAAGCTTTGGCGGCGATCCCAACAATGTCACAGTTATTGGTGAAAGTGCTGGCGGTGCATGCACTTGTCTCCATGTTACATCACCAATGTCGAAGGGCCTTTTCAAGAAAGCAATATCGATGAGTGGTTCACCTTCTTGTGATTGGTCTGTCTCATTCGTACCACAAAAACGAGCATTTGTTCTTGGTAAAGATTTAGGCTTTGAAACTAATGACCCTAATGAACTTCTAAATTTCTTGCAAAGTGTTCCAGTCGAAAAACTGTTAGACACGAATCCAAAAGTGCTATCTTTTGAAGAATATAACAATAATATAATGAAGTTGTATCATTTCACTCCAGTTGTAGAAAAAGATTTCGGCAAAGAACATTTTATGACAGAAGATTCATATGAAGCTTTAAAGAACAAAAGAATAAACGATGTCGATGTTCTTATTGGATACACCAGTGAGGAAGCCGCAACGGGAATCCCTATGTTTGAACAATCTTACATAAAGCGCTCCAACCGCTATCCAGAACTGTTGGTTCCAAGAAAAATTCTGAACAAATGCACTCCGGAGACTATTTTAGAAGTATCAAAGAGGATACACGAATATTATTTCAAAGGGAAACCCATCAGTGCTGATTTAATGAAAGAATTTGTGACTTATGCTAGTCATTCATATTTCGTTTACGACGTTCACAGATATATTTTACATTTACCGAAGGTTGGTAATGGTCGAAGATATGTCTACAAATTCTCCTGTTTCTCCAGTAGAAACGTTAATGGAAGCCATGGATTGAGGTATGGGATACAAGGAACTGCCCATCTGGACGACCTCATGTATTTATTTAACGCTAACAAACATAACTTGAAGCTTGAGAAAAACACTAAAGAGTATGAGCTGGTTAACTTAGTGTGTACTGTATTTACTAACTTTGCTAAATATGGGTGAGTAGTTTGATAAGAAATTTGAATAGTAACACAGGTTTAGCTTGTATTACCAATACGAAATAGACCCTTAGAGTTGTTTGATCACCAGGAGTATCGAATACAATAAATACTCCCGATGCTCAAAAAAATCTTCATAAAATAGCTGGCATTCCAGAGGTCATAATTAAGCGCCCGACGTATGATGTCATTAATACTAGCGAACCGTGCTGTCCGCTCGGAGCATCCAGACATGTAGCGATCTGAAATGTGGTGTCAGTCAACATGGTACCGATAGTGGCGATAATGGTTGTAGCCAAAACCCCGACTCCCATTCACCCACAGCTATAGTAGGCGCCAGATAATCGTGGAATAACGGTCATTGACCCACCTACAATTATTGACATTTTTAATTTGAAAAACGGAATTAATGACACAAAGCTGTCCCGAATCATCATCTCTCGTGATCCTTAACATTGTCTAATAATGAAAAACGATTCATATTTAATTGTTCAGGTACCTATGAACAGTTATTAGGGAAAGGTCAATGTACTTTATTCCACATTTATCTGGCGCCTACTATAGCAGGCAAGCACGCTCAACAGTTATTTGGTTACTGAAATAATCCATTAAATCAAGTACAAGCAGCACTAGGCATCTTCTGCCTAACCTTTTCCCAACTATATTGGGGTCAGCTTCCATTGAAACCGGATTCAGCTGAATACCAGTATTTTACGTGGAGCGGCTGCCTACTATACCACCACAATCCATTCACTCGGTAGTTCTTGGCAAGACTGGAGTCAGATTTACTGGCTTCTGACAATCCGTAACGACTGCCAAAGATCTACAAATAACAGCCGGGACCAACGACTTAATGTGCTTTCCGTACCCATCCATAGACCAACCTTGGCAAGCGTTGCTTAACCTTGATCGACCCTTGGGGCTGTTATTCTTTAGCCACGAGCTCCTCCTCCAAGCAGCACTAGTGTCGACTGAAATATCCTTACTATTTAGTATCATCATCAACCTTTTCTCAACCATGCTGGGGTCGGCTTCCAGTATGATGGGATGCAACTGGCGGCAGCTTTACCTGGAACACCAGTATATCTAACCTCCAGCAGGATCCTGTCAACACGATACCTTTTAAACAAACTTGCACGGTTTATTTAAATAGTTTCTTTGAATTGTTATTTTCACTCCGGACGCTTTTATCCTGCACGTCTTTTACATCGTTCTCACATATATGCATAATTTCAACAGGAAAGATGTAACCATAAAAAAATATTATTTTTAAAAGAGTGTCCGTGGAGTTTCTTGTACGTTCTTCTCCATAGATATCTACGCTTTGGAACGTGCAAAGAGCTTCATCTTTTCGACCGACCGACCTTGACAATTCAAAAGTGCCTGAAAATGGTCTAATTGAAATAAATGCTTTGAGTTTTGAGTCTTGTTTTGAGATTTCTTCTTTAACCAAGATTTCTTTGTTTGCAGTAACCCAACGCCTGACTCCTCTCTGGGTACAACCTGGCCGGAATACGACAACTCTACTAAAGCCTACGTGGAGATAGGAGACACCCTAACTCTTAAAACAGCACCTGAAGCTGAAGCTCTGGATTTCTGGAGAAGCATCTTTGAATATGCTGGACTGGAATTTTAGATGTTCACCTTTAATTTTATTTCAATATTTTAGGTGCTTAATGTGTTCATATTTTTTTAGCTTCAATGAAAAACTATTATTATTTTTAATCTAAACATCTATATCTATACATATAATAGAAGATATATGAGAAAAAATATTATTGGGACCTTTAACAACGCAAATAGCACCCAAAACCATGTTATCTGTTTGTCACGCTAACTTATCCGATTTAGATGTGGTTTTCACTTATACATTGTGGTAAGCTTCACTTAACATTTAGTGTTTGTTTCATGTCAATCGGTTCATAAATAAAAAGTTATGCCAATTTAAATAATCACGTCGAACATTCGTTAAACTATCTATATCTATCTATTTTTTCTCTGTTCAGTAGTATTGACTGAAACTTTACTAAACTTCATAATCTTTAAATAATATTTATAAAAGTTGTCTTTTAATGTTATTTTTATTATTACCCATGATTAATAGTTTATTGGTGTAAATCTGTAAAAATGAAGGTTCTGAATGAGCTTCTTTCGAAAAAGCTCATCTCAAACAATGTGACAATGAGAAAAACTCGTAGATAAAATATTGTGAAATGAGGAAGAAGTAGGGGATCTCCTTTAGGACACCATTATGTTAGTACCCGCTTACTATGTGAGATGTTTATAAATGTGCGCAATATCATGGTTTTCCATGTACACAAACACAGTGGTCCGTGATTTTATTTTGATAACCAGGTCTGCCTGCGGGATAGGCTTACTGAAAAGTTCTGACGGAAGGTTTGATTTTATAAAATGTCGTGATATTTTAACCGAGAGAGTGTGTGACATAATGAACACTTACACCTTGCCCATCGGGTTAAGCACTTTTTGACAGCTGCCTTCGAATGTAACTAACTAACTGTTCCAAAGTACTAATGCGTGGTCTATATACGGCCGGTCTCAATAACGTATCTACCTTTAACCAACTGTCAAATTAGCCACCAACGGTAGCTGAAATGTCATGTTTTAAAGGCAAACATGACATTTCAGCTACCGTTGGTGGCTAATTTGACAGACCTTATTGAATCCGGCCGTTAGGTGCATTCTGTCGTACTTATAGTAGGCGCCAGATAATCGTGGAATAACGATCATTGACCCACCTACAATTATTGACATTTTTAATTTGAAAAACGGAATTAATGACACAAAGCTGTCCCGAATCATCATCTCTCGTGATCCTTAACATTGTCTAATAATGAAAAACGATTCATATTTAATTGTTCAGGTACCTATGAACAGTTATTAGGGAAAGGTCAATGTACTTTATTCCACATTTATCTGGCGCCTACTATAGTGATGGGATCGAATGATATCACCACAAATGAATTAATCAAAAAGAATCATCCTACTTTATTCATATAACAAAAGCGAAAGTAACTCAGTCTGTCTGTCTGTTTGTTTGATTGCCACACGTCTTAACGGTTGAACAGATATAGGTGAAACTTGGCACACGGCTAAACTATGTCCTGAAATACAGCATAGGATCATTTTCATCCCGGAGGTATGCTCCTTTGATTATTTTCACGTTTTACGCGCGATTCTTTCCGTTCGGCGTTTTAGAATGTCCCAAAAATCTGCGATCTTTAAACGGTGAACGCTAAAATTCTACTCACGCACAAAGTTTTCAAGTAACAAAGGTTTTGTACGAGTATTTTCCTGAAAAAAAAAATAAGTCCGCCAATTAGATTACCAAAAAACAAATTGGAAACGTATTTTTCTTTTTATCACGTGAACAATTTATTTTTTTAAATGACTCATAACCAAAACTTTAAATTAAAAATAACTGTGTATTGATTCTTTAAAATATTTAATTAGGGCAAGAATATTTTGACCCAAGAGCCGTCGCACCGGGGGTCCGCAAATTTTGTTCACTGTATTTTTTTATTCTGCAGTCCCTCAACGCGATGATATGACCGAAAATGACAGGAGTTTTTTGCACGGAACCCTTCCCCCTTTCCAATGGTAAAGAATTTTTAAAATCGGTTCAGTAGTTTTTGAGCCAAATCGTAACAAACAAATCTTTCCTCTTTATAATATTAGTTTAGATTTAGAATAGATGGGTGCAAGAGCGAGCGAATCGAGCTAGGGACTTGGGGCACCCCGACTCGGACAGGTTAGGTTGATGGATGGATGGATGTTGAGGTTAGGTTAGATAAGGTTATTTTTAAAGGCTACAATTAAAATGCGTACCAAGTAAAATATGTTAACTTCAAATAAATAAACCATTCTATACCGAGGTGCCTAAAGAACAACGATTTAATTTCCAAAATAATTATACACTCATCAGAATAATTTTACGTGTATATTCTTTTTGACTACCAAAATGGATAAATACTCACCAAATCTTGTTTCCCTGAAATACAATGTTACTTCTGTTACTTGGAGAACTAGGATGAAAGAGCGAGCTAAGCGAGCTCGGGAATTTGGGCACCCGGACTCGGACAGATTAGGTCAGAAGGGGATGGCGAAATCTAATGAGCGAGCGAAGCGATCGATTCAGACCCCTTCGTGGTTGTTTTTTTTTTTCAAACCATAGAGCTCCGACTTCGCCTTTTGGTGAGCATTTATCCATTCTGGCTGGTTTTTCGTATTTTTTAGGTAGTGAAATAGGTACTTTTCTGGCCTAAACACAAGCCTTTTTTAAACCACCCAGAAACAGGAGCCCCGCAAAGCTGGGCTCCGTCGACCGGGCCCGAATGAAAAGTTTGTTATTTAATTTAAGGATAATACACTGCACCTACTTCGATGTTTAGGTTTTTCGATGTCACTTTTGTAAAAAAATTTGTTTTAGATTTATTGGACGTACGTTATCTAACCACTCGATGATATAAACTTTCGTTATTTGAATTTTCGGTGAAATGGTCGTTCGATATTTAAGTTTTCGATGTTTTGAACATTTTATCCGTTGGTATTTTAACTATCGACGTTCAAAAATATACCCACTCATGATGGTTGCGCTTGCTCGACTATTCCAGGTCGTTTAGCCAAGTCACAGTGTCAATATCTAATGACGACAATCGTGTTCAGATAACATATAATTATACAGGGGTGTAACTTGGAATTTAGATAGCCTTTATATCAATGAGTACAAAGGTCAAGAATTTCTTTTACGAACTTTATTTTGTGGGCACCATTAATTTTTCGAACCATACCAAAATACAGCTTCACTTTTTCACTTCAAAGCTTCACTTCACTTATATGTATTTTTGTTTAAGCTCTTAACTTCAAAAACTTTAGGTAGGGTAGAGTAGGGACTCCATTTTTCGCACTTAGACTCCTATTCGGTCCGTTGTACGTAGGTGTCCTGGCTACGTTAGCCAGCCTAGCTCCGCCCAGAAGCGCAGAAGTTTCCTGGGAGCTTCACAGACTTCGCGGAGCGACCTCACCGTTCCGAGGATTTGTTCATGTTGTGTAGCCACGGCCTTGCACAAAACTTTAGGTATTAGATGCATAAAATATAATTTACATTACTTATAAGATCTATTGTTAGAACGGTTGAACGAATCTGAATAAAATTTGGGCACAGACTCCACAGAGAAAGATTATAGTCTGGAATATTCCAGACTATAATCTTTCTTTGTAGAGTCGACCTACACCCACTTGCTTACCGGATGAAAATTATATTTTATCAAATATGTTTTATTGTTTTAGTTTCTGAACATATACCAATACGGTTACCGTAAAAAATATGATCAGGGCCATAAGTCATTTTTAAAAAGATTGAAAAATTACTGACTTTCTACTAAACTAAATTCCAAAAGAAGGCTTACAACATACAGAATATGTAACAGCTAGGTTGTCTACCTGTTTTGTTCCTATTACGTGGTTGCTGTGTAAAACAGGTAAATAGTTCAAGTAGTTGCGTTCATATGCTTACCACTTAAAACCAATTAAAACGAAGGCAATTTTATTGTGAACTAGTGGACCGCCCCGGCTTTGCCCGGATTTATATTTTTATTCCAAATTTTCTTTCATAAGAACCTTCTCCTGACAATAACAAACACAAAAAAAGAATTAGCGAAATTGGTCCAGCCGTTCTCTAGTTTTGCGTTTAGCATTGTTGTCCAAAAATGAGTAAATTGATTGACTTTAAGTTTATTACGATGTAAAATGAACGTTAAACAGCATTTCACTATTCCTGTTATTGTAATTTAAATGTTTCAATACTTAACCTACAAACTTACACGTGCACGTAGGAGGGGCGAACCCTATAAATACGGCGATTTCATGCATTCATGCGGGCTCACGCCCGACGACTCTACCACTCTCCTCCAAGAGAGTCGCAAAGAGACCAGCACTCTTCGCAAACCACGACCGCCGTCCTTCCGCCCTCGCCGCCGAGGCCCGCCGCGACGTCCCCGTCAAAATCCGCCCCGACCCTTGCTCGAGCCAGCCCGCGCCGCTGAGCCTGTAGCCTTAAATTCGCCCCTTAATAATAATTCCAGTTCGATCCAGCCCGTCCCTAGCTATCCTCCCCCCAGCGACGCCCTAAGCCGAGGCCCGTACCCCACAGGGGGTGCCCTTAGCGTGTAGTCGCTTAGTTCTTAAGTTTTTTATAAGCCCTGGCTGGAGGCTTTAATATTATATTAAGGCCACCACAGGCAAGCCCGGTTAAGCAGTCGACAACCTTACGGTTGAACTGCGAGAAGCCACTCATAAAAAAAAAGAAAACATTCTTGCGGGCAAACCCTCTGACAGAAGTTAGTATAAAATAA
Organism: Mamestra brassicae; assembly: GCA_905163435.1. NCBI lineage: Eukaryota > Metazoa > Arthropoda > Insecta > Lepidoptera > Noctuidae > Mamestra > Mamestra brassicae. The sequence goes on along the minus strand of LR991000.1, from coordinate 17,517,401 downwards.
TTGCAAAAGGCCTCAAATTGAAATGTTAGGCAAAAAAAAAATTGTTGAAACATTCAAGTTGACCACCCTATGTTTCGTAATTCTATGATTAGATTAAAATATGCCGAGTAATAATTACCTTATAGATTTAAGATTATCTCCCCAGAATGCATAACATTTTGTACTATGGCATCGCACCTGGCTGTTATCTTACAATAAAATTTCCTTTAAATACTGTTGAAAAGCGACAATAAATAAGTGTTAATAAGCCCGTTCAACTAGCTGGCCCGTTTGTTAGCTACTTTTTCAGGTGAGAAAACATTTTTAAATGTTTTTTTTTTAATAATAACAAAACTTAGATTAATGCAAGGCATAAACAATACATAATGCCGATTTTTTTATAACGAGCAAGTAATATCATACTGAAGGGAAAGGTTTTTCATCATTTTTCTACTTATCCCGTCTTTTGCAATTTTGGACTTGTACTTTGAGAAGGAGTCCAGCTCATCCTGTCATTTTTCTGAACGTTTTGAATATACTGGTCTTTATTGCACTCCTGCGACGGGTGATATAATTATTTGACTGTGATGTGAGCTGTGCACTTTAACAGCATTCATAGTTAAACTTACTTATTTCACCATAGCGCTTCCACTAGCAGATTTTAAGGGCTTATGTTTAACTGATCACCTGATTTAGTAAAATATCACAGGCAAAAATAGTAAATGATCACCAGAATATAAAACCGCATTTTAATTTAAAACTATAACCAAAGTTTGTACATCTTGCTATCCTATTAAAGCAAATGACTCCAAACAAATCATAGTTGACCCAAAAATATTAAATGATCACCAAAATTAAAACCTCAATTTAATATGAAATTATAACCAAAGTACATCTTGCTACCCTATCAAATAAGCCAAATATTTAGTATACGGGTAACCTACTAAAAACAATCTCTTTTTTCTATTAATGCAAGTCGTTTCTGGCACTCGCCGGCCGCTGCCGCGGCACAGCTCGCTTCGCTCGCTCGGCTCGTGCGTAAGAGGTCACAGTTTTAACCTAACCACACACGAATGATCACTAAAGAAAATTTAGTGATTATTTACTATATTTGGTCCCCAAATATAATTTGAACTACAGTCGGTGTTAAGTGTGTTCATTTTTGGTAAAAGAGCTTAGGGTATCGAAGTATTTTCTGGTGGTTATAATATTTATTTCCATTTTTAAGTATCTTTGGCAATCATTGCTAAGTATTTTTACAAGCTTTATATTAACTTGCTTTTGCATGTACAGACGCCAGCACATCACACTACAACAATCTGTCAAATTTATTTAATAGATTTTGTACTTTAACGGTAAAGTATAAGGTTCAAGGTTGATTCGGAAAACTTGACAGTTCAAATTTCAAATTCAAATTTATTTATTTAGTGAACACAGGGTACATACAATAGATATTACAATAATAAATAAGCTCCGAGCTGTGTTCCGCCAAAAAGCATACAAAATATTAAAGGATTTTTTACAAACATACATTCTATAAATTCAAAATAATTATAAATCATGTCAAATTTAGATAAAATTATTGATATCAAGTAAAATAATGTAAAAGGAACCAAAGAATACAAAATAAAGATTATAATGTCACTAATTCAATAATACAACAATAGTCAAAATAATCAAGAGCAAATAATATGTCAAATAACATAAAGACAGATTCAATTAAATTAAAAAGGAATTGAGATTAAAGTTTGTCATTTAAATATTCGTCAACAGAATAATACCGACACCTTGTCAATTAACAATTTGAACAGATTTCTTTTAAATTCGTTAATGTTCATACATGAGATAACTTGTCCTGGTAACTTATTATATAGTTTTTGAGCCATTGCATAAAAGTTTTTGATATGAAATTTTGTTTTAGTTGCTAACATCTGCAACTTTGTTGAGCGCCGTTTACTTTCTACAAATCTATATAAATTCATGTGGTGTTTTATAAAAATACAGGCTTCATAAATATAGAGTGACGGTAAAGTTAATATATTTAGTTTCAGGTAGCTTAATATGCTGGAGTCCGTACATACATATGTCCAGTTGGATATTAATAATCCATTTTACACTTATTGACATTCGATTAAGCTTAAATTTGGCAAACTTATGTACCTTTGGACAAATGCATACGGTACTAGGGAGCTGGTCTGATGATGCAGCCGGAAGGTGGCCATAGCAAACTGCTCCAACAAAAATAATAGCACCATCACCATCGTGTTTGGGCTCAATATATATGTATAGGGTTATCACATACTAAAACGATTTTTACTAAGGGAGGGCAGGCAGTTCTGGGATCTTAGTCTAATACTAAGATCCCAGAACTGATCTACCAGACCTCTCTTATTTTCTCACTAAAAATATATTATGAGGGATAGAATAGTGTTAGTATGTACTTTTAACATACGCATACCGGCTAGTTTGGGCTGACGGCCAATTTACTTTGATTTATTTTTATTATTTATCAAATTTATTTACGTAGTTTTGCATCCTCCCCCTTATTCTGGCAGACTTAAGCTTTCGTTATTTACACCTCAGAAAAAAACTAAGCCCGAATTTCAACCTTGTGAATAGGATCTCACTCGAGGTGGCGACCAGCTCTTAGACTGTTACAACGACTAATCAGAATAATATTTGAATTATTTCAAAGTATTCTGTTAAACATACATTAAAATCAGCACCTCGACTCTAAACAAAAGTGATTTATGGCTTTAGCACCTGATACCTGGAAATGGGCCGTCGGTCCAAGCTAGCAGAATGCGTATGTTAAAAGTACATACTAACACTACTCTATCCCATACATTTTATCCCTCTGAGATCTTAGTCCATATACTTATTTCTTGTTAGACTGGTTTACTTGTTATGCGCAGTCAGTCGCCTGCGTCTGTGTTTCCGAACGCATACAACCCTAATCTCTTCAAAATTAGAGTGAACAGGCTTCTTCTGGGTAAGCTCGCTCCATCGTTGACTTTGTCTCTGTCATCTATGACCTAGACTAGAGTCAAGAGCAAACTCATCTCAAATAAAAAAAGTCAGGACGAAACAGAGATTACGTCTCATTATCTTATTTATCTTACACGGTGGACGTTCAAAAAATACCCGTAATGACTCGACATGTTTTATCAGCAGTCTAAATAGGTAGCAAGAAATATACAACTTCGTCATTCGTATCTGCTCAAACTTAATTATAAGTCACTTGGCATGGTCTGCCTGCAGTGGTCAGATCTCATTTGTAAAGAGTACATAAATCACGTGCTTGCAAAGGTACTTTATTATTTCGCAATCCGCTATACCACCTTGGACTGGCGTTACTGAGAATATTTATTTAACTATGTATTTATACACATTTAATACATAGATAAGGAGAAGGAAACAGAAAAATAGGTACAAAGGTGAAGCTTATTTCTAAAGAACTCTCTTCCAGCATACCTGCGAAAGGAAAGTCGAATAAAAAAGATGTAGACATCGTGTGTAAAAGTTATAGCTACGTAGTTTAGTTAGAACAATACATTTTTCAATATATTATATTAACATACCTACAATACACAAATATCATACTAAAACATACTACATAATAATAAAAGAAAAATAATAATACATACTTATATGCAATTATAACGGAAAAAAGCCAGTATTTTCTCACTCTTCTTTTAAAAACTGCAAGAATTTTGCACTCCATAACTGTACCGTGCGCGGTAAAGGAGCAGAAATAAAAATCGGTAGAGAAGGTAGGAGATTTAAGGAGATTTCTAAGATACGACCTGCAAGGCGCATCAGAATCCTACCAGGGTTGCGGAATATGTTCGAAAGAGTCACCGCGGCCCTGGAACACAAAGGGCTTTAGAAGGAACACGGATGGGTTTTAGTCAGTAAGAGTCTGACACGCCCTTCCGCTCCACCCAGAGCGGGAAAAGTCATTTGATGATTTCCCATCCTTAAAAGAAAAAAAAGGGCGCATCAGAACGACGGGAGTAGGAGAAACGTTCCCACAGATAAGCAAGAGTTTTAGAGTTGTGAAGGATGTTAAATAGCAAACATAATATCCGAGAGTTCCTGCGAAGTCTGTGTCTGTGTGTGAAGCCAGACCGTTGCCGATACGATCGATTTAATTTTAATCACTCTTTGGCACCATTATTTGCTTGCTGTTATCCCAATTTAAAGGGTCGACATGACTGTGTTATTCTTCCAGACTTCTCTATTACTCTTCAACTCTATTAGTCTTAGTCTCAACCCCTTTCTTCATCATCTTTCACAGTTCCATCGATTATTTAGTTTTTTTTTACTATTGATAGGCACGCGTTTGACCACTATCTCACCGGATGATGGTAAGCGATGATGTGGTCGAAGGTGAAGCACGCTTGCCTAGAAGTAACCTATTTACTCCTGGCTTAAAGACTCCCAGGTTATAGCTAGCAGGAAATACAGACTCTGGCAGGGAATTCCACTCCTTAGCTGTACGTTCAACGAATGTGTTCCCAAAACGCTTTGTGCGTGTGGGTGGGATGTCCACCATGTACCAGAAGCGCATTGCCGAACTTGTGGTCCTATTATGGAACGGGCTTGGCGGAATTAAACTATGCAATTCCGTCGCACACTCCCCAAAATGCAACCGATAGAAAACCGACAGGCTAGCAACTCGGCGTCGATGTACATTGCCGATGATTCTCTTGTTTTATAGACATCCACTTCCATACTCAATACTCTCCACAGCGATGGTTACAGTGTGGTTTCTGCATTTTGACTCATCTTATTTTTACAGGTTTCAGTGACAATGGTTGTAGTCAAAGTAAAGCAGGGATGGTTGTCTGGAGAACTGCTAGAGACTATCACGTGTGAAAGGAAGTACTATAGCTTCAAAGGCATCCCCTATGCTCAACCACCAGTGGGCAAACTGAGATTCAAGGTAAGATTTAGTATTTTTATCACTACTCAAGAACCACGTATCCATTCTTCAATCATAATAACATTCGAAAAAAAAACAAAGTAAGCAACGTGAAGTATTTGGTCATTCCGTTTTTGTGCATAGAAAAACTTGAAACTTGGGTTGCACGGTAGAAATGAATCATCTTTTAACTATTTTATTCTACTCTTATGATTGATTTACCAAATTCTTGCACAACTCGTAAAACAAGGACCAATCCATAAAAACATGGGCAGTCTCATCACAGGGTGACACAGGGCGAGAAGGGTTTGTTCAGCAATAAAGATAATATATTATTTTTGCAGGCTCCGCAACCACCTCTGCCTTGGGAAGGCATACGGAAAGCTACAGAACATGGTCCCGTATGTCCTCAACTGGACTTATTTACAAACGTGATGATAGAAGGAAATGAAGATTGCTTGTACCTCAATGTGTACAGCCCGGAAATCAAGCCAGCCTCTCCATTGCCAGTTATGGTTTTCATCCATGGAGGCGGTTTTAAATGTGGCTCCGGTAACGATGATGAATATGGACCAGATTTTCTTGTCTCACATGGCGTAGTACTTGTGACTTTGAACTATAGATTAGAAGCACTTGGCTTCTTGTGTCTGGACACAGAAGCAGTTCCTGGGAATGCTGGACTAAAAGACCAAGTCGCTGCCTTGCGATGGGTACAAGAAAATATTAAGAGCTTTGGTGGAGATCCCAACAATGTCACAGTCTTTGGTGAAAGCGCTGGCGGGTCATCCACTTGCCTTCACGTTGTGTCACCTATGTCCAAAGGGCTTTTTAAGAAAGCCATTTCAATGAGTGGTTCACCTTCTTGCGATTGGTCGGTCCCATTTGTACCGCAAAAACGACCATTCTTACTCGGTAAAGAGTTAGGTTTCGAAACTGATGATCCTAATGAGCTTCTAGAATTCTTACAAAGCCTTCCAGTAGATAAAGTTATAGACACGTTTCCTGTTGTGCTATCTTTTGAAGAACTTAAATACAATCATCCAATAAAGTTGTTCCACTATGGTCCAGTGGTAGAAAAAGATTTTGGAAAAGAAAGCTTCCTGACTGAAGATCACTTGGAGGCCCTCAAGAATAAGAGAATAAACGATGTGGATATCCTTATCGGACACACCAGCGAAGAAACCATATTTGGTATCCCTACATTCGAAAAACTTCTGTTACGTGTCAACCGCTACCCAGAGATGGTAGTACCAAGAAAGATACTAATCAAATCCACTCCGGAGACCATTTTAGAAGTATCCAAGAGAATTCACGAATTTTATTTTAAAGGGAAACTTCTGACTGCCGATTCAATGAAAGAATTTGTAACTTTCAGTAGTCACGCGTGTTTTGTCTACGACATTAACAGATACGTTTCGCATTTGCCTAAGATTGGCAGTGCTCGAAGATATATGTACAAGTTCTCCTGTATCTCTGAAAGAAATGTCATCGGGAACACAGGTCTGAAGTACGGGATTCGAGGAGCTTCCCATTTGGATGACTTGATGTATTTGTTTAATCCGAACAAACGGCAGTTGAAGGTTGAGAAAAATAGTAGAGAGTATAAGATGATTAACTTGGTGTGCGCTGTATTTACCAACTTCGCAAAATATGGGTGAGTGATTGATTTATAAAATAAGTACTTTTACTGCAGCCATGAAAACTAAGGTGACGTGAATATGAAGTGAATTGTCAACTCATCCAATCAAGTTCGAGAAGTTTTGAAGTGAGTTTAAAATGAACTATCATTCGAACTGAGGTGAGGTGTTTACAGAATAGACCGGTTGGTTCACTCTAGATCTCTCGACGAAGTTCATTGTTACTGGTTATAATGATATTTACTGTATATGACATTCTATGCAGCACTGATTGATTTTAGCACTTTTGACTGGTACCAACGTTATCTGTACATTCTTGCTATAAAGGATAATGAAATAAATTAATATTTTTGTTTGCAGTAACCCAACTCCAGACTCCTCTCTGGGTATAACCTGGCCGGAGTACAACAACTCGACCAAAGCCTACGTGGATATAGGAGACACTCTAACTTGTCACACTGCACATATACCTGAAGTACTGGCATTCTGGAAGAGCATCTTTGAATACGCTGGACTGGAATTTTAAGAAGTACTATTTTTTTTTTAAAGCAATTTACTTTGGAAGATAGGTGGAGGCAGCTTTACCTTCTTTTTACTAGTCGTAAAAACTAGTTTATACGAAGTTTTGGAAATAAAACTCGTATAGCGGCAAGTAACCATTAAGTAACCATTTCGAGGGTATGGGTCTTTTATCAGGTCAAGTAGCTTTTTTCTAACTAAAATATTAGAAGCTAGGATAACATTTTACAAACTAATTTTTGCATTATTATAATATTTTTCGCAAAAAAATAATTCAAAATAGTGTTTAAAAAAAGGTGTGTCTTCCTAAAATTAATAAAAGTTGATGAAAACAAAGCTGTAACTTATTTATTTTTTCACCATTGGCGTAACAGTCACAATTGCGGCAGCCTCTTTGGGAAGTGGCTGGAGAGGTGTCACAGTGTCCTCACCTTCCGCTTGAGGCAGGTGCTCACCGGACACAACTGTCTCGGGAAGTACCTGTTTCGGATTCAGCGGGAGGACACGCCCGGGTGTCAGCACTGTGAGTATCGCCCGGAGGATACGGCGGAGCACCGCCGTGTCCTCGTCGAGGCAATCAGCGGCGGTGACCTCTTGCGTCCGGCCCTGGTTAAATCCATGGTCCGGAGCGAGGAGGCTTGAGAAGCGGTCACCTTCTTCTGCGAAGCAGTAATGCTAGCGAAGGAGGAAGCGGCTGCGCGAGGGAAAGACAAGGCCTTCGCTCCAACCGCCGCTACAGAAGAAGACGCCACGGGCGTCGGGAGTCGCATGGCGATCCCCTGCCACTGTAGGCGCGGGTCTTCGGACCGCGAGCGTTGGATGGCTCGCTGACCGATTACCACCAGGCCCGAGTCGATGGTGCGTTGTGTTCCACGCGCGCCTCAAAGAGATGTCATCATAGAAGATAGGGCCCGGACACACGGATTAGTCAGTAAGAGTCTGACACGCCTTTCCGCACTACCCAGAGCAGAAGAAGTAATTTGATGATTTCCCATCCTTAAAAAAAAGGCGTAACAGACATGAAATCGTTCCATAATCAAAATAATATACCATGACATGTATCCAAGATGACACAGACGTTGCAGGCTAATTATGGAGATAAACAAATGACTGCTGCTGTGTCCTTCGGGGTATTCGGCGTGATGTTATGTTACATGTGCTGCTGCTATGCTTAGTAAGGATGACGTAGGAAGGCAATGTATATCTAAGCGTGTGTAAGTATGGGGACTGGAAAGCTACGAGACTGTATGGCAAACCAGTATGAATAGATACCGACTTCACTCCTAACAGTAAGGGCTTTAGTGTGGGACGCTACTTGTGTCGATACTATTGCGCCATCCCATTTTCCTAGCTCTTCGTGCTGTGCCGATGCTGCCGTTGCGGCTGCGGAAAAACTCAAGCGGCGGAAATATAATAACCTCGTTGGTAGTTATATTTTCGAGCCGTTTGGGGTTCAAACTCTCGAGTCGTGGGGTCCGAGTGCTAATAACTTGTTTAAAGATTTGTCAAGAGCTTAGTTGACAGTTCGCGTGACTCACAGGCTGGCTTTTACCTTGGACAAAGGATAAACATTGCCATACAACGTGGCAATGCTGCCAGCCTTTTGGGTACATTACCAGTGGCCAGCGATGCGGAGGAATTTTTCAACGCCATATTTTAGACTATTTTTAGTTAGTTTTTTTTTTTTATTTAAGTGTATTATTTCAATAAACACGTCTGGACAAAAAAATTAAACCACCTCCAACAAAGAACTCTAAAAAGGAAAAAATAATATGTGTTGTACCATTTACTTTTAGTAACATTCTATTGTACATAGTGTTGGGACCGAACGTATTCGCTACAAATGAATTAATTGAAAATAATCGTTCGTTTTGAAAAAAAACTTACTTACTTCGCTTGAATAACAATTATAATTTGTACAATTGAACAATTCTAAAATACCGAAAAAAAATAATCTTCTCTTAAAATATTAAGAGAAGATTATTATTTTACAAGAAGTTATTAGTAATAAAATACATAGTTATTATTCTCCGTCATCCGACATGAAACTTTCGTCTCACGGTGTACATTTTTTTTTTTCATTTGAGATGAGTTTGCTCTTGACTCTAATCTAGGTCAAAAATGACAGAGACAAAGTCGACTATGGAGCGAGCTTACCCATTTGCTTCCTTTCGGCATTTTAGAATGTCCTCAATTCTGCGATCTGTGAACGCACACCCACGCACAAAGTTTATTCGACAGCAAATAATTTATTTATTTAAGGCCAACCAACAAAGCATAACCCAAAAATACATGTTACAGTACTCATAATATTTCTTTTTACATTTTAATAATAATAATAATAATGGTTTATTCATTTCAACAAAGTCTTACTTAACAACTAGTGTTTGAAGCATCCTTGTAAGCAAAAATAAGCTTGTGTTAGGACACTCCGCTCTTCCTTATTGACTTTCCACATAGACTTTATATTATTTTTGCGCATTAAAAACCAACTTGAGATATGACATAAACGAAAAAATTAAATTAATAAACATAAAGAAATGGGCCATGATTGCAGTGGTAGGTTGAAGTAAGTGAAGTGTGTGAGTATAATGATGTGTGTGTGTGAAAGTGGTTGTGTGTGTGTGGGTGATGATGTGTGTGAGGATTGTGAATGCTTCAGTAGTTCCAGTAGGGGTTATTTTTGAGTCAAAAGAGATGTTGTATTGGTGGATGTTATTCTATTGTAGCAGCGCTTCAGTGTCGTCATATGTTAGTGGTTTTATCCAGTTAGTTACGGTTTTTTTACAGTCTTTATATTTCTTGTTATACACATAGATCTCTTTGTTCAATCTATTATAAAGTTGTGCTGAACATCTTTTGTATTGTATCCGGGCAAATTTGGTTTTAGTGTGAGGAACATCCATTATTAAGTCTTTCCTTCTTTTCAAGGTTACGCTTGGGTCATATGGGATAGTTTTGTGTTGCTTTAGAATAGCTTTAATTATATATAATTTACGCACGGAAAGTAAATTGCTGCATTGGTAGAGACTTTGTGTAGGATATCTAAGGGTTTTGAAATTCATTATTTTTATTAGGGCACGTTGGGCTCGCTCAAGGCCTATGAATTTAGTCTTAGCCGCACCGCCCCAAACAGGAATGCAGTACGCTAAGACAGACTCTACCAAAGCCACATAAACTTCGTTAAGAAGGTGTCTGGATGCGTTTGTGTCACTGGAAAAGTTATTAGGGATGATGTGTCTCAATGTTTTGAAAATCCAGCTCAATTTCCTAATTCTGCTTGTGACCTGTTCGAGGTATGGGTACCATGATAGGTTATGGTCAACAATTACCCCAAGGTACTTGGTTTGTGACACCTTATCTAGAACAGGACACGAGCAATTATTTACGCCCTCACACGAGTGTACTTTGATGTTTAAATCTGTGCTTGGTTGTGACCGGGGAGATATGCTGAAACATATATAATTAGTTTTAGAAGTGTTAAGAGTCAGTAGGTTATGTCTCAGCCATGTAGCTATTTGGGTCATACCAGTTTCTGCTGTACTTGCAACATCACGCCAGGTATTCCCAGTAAATATTACAGCGGTGTCATCGGCATAGGAAAGGATTTTTGCATGATTAATTTTGAGGTTGCAAAGGTCGTTGATGTAAATCAAAAATAGTGTAGGGCCGAGCATGCTGCCTTGGGGGACACTGAAAGTGACATTTGCATCATAGCTAACGTGTTCGTCCACTTTAACCCTTTGCTTCCTATTAGAGAGGTAATCTCTAAAAAGTTTCAGCGGTATTCCCCTCACTCCCGCAGCCTCCAACTTGTTTATGAGGATGGGAACAGAGACGGTGTCGAATGCTTTTTTTAAATCCAGAAACACAGTTAAACACTTTTTACCTTTATCTACATTGTCAGTCACTAGAGAGCTGAGAGCAATGACTGCATCCTCAGTTGAAACTCCCTGCCTGAATCCGAATTGCATGTTGCTTAAGGTATTGCAATTGTGTAAGAATTTAATTAATCTGTTATTTAATAGCTTTTCAATTATTTTTGATATAGCAGGTAAAATGGATATGGGTCTGTAATTGTTCACATCGTCTCTGTCCCCCCCCCCCCCCCCCTTGTGAACAGGAGTAATAACAGATTGTTTAAGTGGCCCAGGGAAGACGCCCTTTGTAAAGCAAAGATTTGTCAAGTGAGCTAGGATCGGGACAATTTCTTGACTAATGTACTTCAAAAATCTAGTGGAAATATTATCCCAGCCGGGCGCGCTGTCAGATTTAAGACTCATTAATATCCTGTTCACTTCTTCGGGGTCAGTATCCAAGAGAACAAAGGAGTTGATCTGAGTTGGAGATGTCTCGGACCGAAAATTGTTACAGTGGTTTTCAGGCGATTGAATTTTCTGGGCTAGCTCTCTACCTATGTTTGCAAAATAATCATTTATAAAATTCACAGATCCAGTTGAACTTTGCTGCATTTGCAGTAGTTCTGTATTTTGATTCTTAATGGAGTTCGAGTAAGTAAGGGTTTTAATATTTTTCCATAATTTTTTATTGTTTGTGACTGAGGAGGCAATTAGATCCCTTTCATATTTTCTTTTAAGTTTTTTTATAAGTTTATGACAGAAGTTCCTATATCGACGGTAAGTTATCTTTAAAATGTCATTGAACGGATCATTACGCAATTTTTTTTGCATCTTGTTGCGATTTTTAATACATCTTAATATACCTGTAGTTATCCATGGCTTAATGGTACGTTTACTGTTGGGAATGGTTTTTACTATTGTACTGTGATGAATAGATTCAGTCAATTTGTGAATAAGCAATTCCGTTAATTGGTTGGGATCATCACTGAACAACAACTCCGCAATTTTATTTTCTTTCAGATGATATAATGCCTTTTCAAAATCGATTGACGAGACAGTTTTATTTCCAGTCTGTTTGGGTTTTAGTTTGGATAGCGACAGAAAAGTAGTAAAATGGTCGGTGATGGTTGTATGAAGTACGGCGAAAGCTGATGTCTTTTTCTTGTTTATTTTAATCATAAAATGATCCAAACAGTTCGATTCGCGTGTAGGTAAAGTATGACCAGGTAGTATGCCAAATAGTGATAACATATTGAGGTAGTTCACCCTATTTTTATATTCGTGCGATGGTTCAGGGTCTTTTGTTTTAATATTAATGTTAATATCCCCCGCTATAATGATACTTTGCTGAGAAGTTAAAGTATTCAGGTGTGAATTGAGAGAGTCGATAAAACAGTCGGCATTCGTATTAGATGGGGAACGATATATGCAAAGAACAACAGTATTAAGTTTTTCCAACTGGAGACACGATGCCTGAGCCAAACAGATTTCTTTAACTTTGGGTTTGAGAGATTTCTTCACATAAATAACTACGCCATCATTTTGATTTAATTGTCTTGTCGTTGGAAAGGACACATAGTTATTTAGTTGCGGTATAGGTTTATTAGGATGTAGTCTACATTCGGTCAAAATGATGACGTCAGATTCAATTTTAAGCGTTGATAACAGTATAGAGAAACCATCGAAATTGCAGTAAATACTCCTAATATTTTGTGAAATAACGGTTAAATCATTTTTAGCAATTTTTATGTGATTTTCTAATTCCGTGTCGGTACATTGGCAAGATCGCGCAACTTCTATGTTATCTATATCAACAAGAGTTTGGAAGGTATTATCCATAAGTAAATTTTAATGTTTTAATAGACGTTGTAGCGTTATAAGCGTTGTACTTAATGCATACTGATGAGTCAAGACCATTTCCACCCATTGCAAATTGATTGCCCAAGAGATAACTTTGTGTAATTATTAGTTTAGCATAGTGTAAGCGAGAATAAGAGGTGTGTGTGGAGATGTGTGGAGGGGGTGTGTGATAATAAGTGTGTAGCTGAGTGATTATGGTATATCTACATATAAAAGCAAAATATTTGGCGAAGTTATCGCTCGTTAACAAATTATACAAATTTATAGTTATATAAGCAGAGAATAAGCAGAATAGACTTATAGTGATATAAAATAAAATGAATTTACGAAGATAAACATCTAAGATTATTTTGAAAAACAGACAGTTAAAACGCTGCTGAGAATAATGTACTACAAGTCATTGTCCTCTCATGAGTTTGTGTACTTGTTCTTCACTTCTAATTGCTATGGTAGGCGTACCTTCATCCTTCTTTACGTAGACTTTTCCATACGCTGTCCAGCAAAATTTGAAGGCTCCAGACTTGGTTAAGTCTCGGGCGAGGAAGTGAAGGCGGGTCCCTTTGGATGTTAGATGCTCTGACAGAAATATTGGGGTGTCTTCTTGTGTTTTATAACCTAAGTGCTTGCAACTCAGTCTAGACTTGTGTTTTACATAGTAGGCTCTACCCATTTTTAAGACTTCCGACTTAAGGATGGTGGAGTTAGTTTCCACAATGGTAGGCTGATTTTGGTTTTCATTATTTTTCCCACGTAGTCTATATATATCCCTAATATCAGATTTTAATATTTTGCACTCTATATTGCGGGACAAGCAGGTAATCATTTCCAGAAGATCCTCCTTACTCTCGTTGGTTCGCTTAGGAGCGTTCTTCACAACAAAATTAGTTTTCCGACTTCCGATCTAGATCTCCTCAAGTTTGCCTTCCAAGAGAGTGATATAAGACTTGTCTTCTTTGTTCTGTTTCTCTAGCAGAGCGATTTTCTTCTGAAGCTCCTCATTTTGTGCTGTGAGATAGGTAATCGAGGTTTCGATATTTATATTACTCTTTTGAACTTCCATTAGGGTTGCGTTCATCTGTTGAATCTCGTTTCCATGCTTAAACGTGAAAAGTGACATCATTTCCTTTATCTCATTTTTGAACTCGTCCAGTTGCTCGTAGAGAAGGTCCTCTCTGCTCCTCTTTGTGGTGCGTTGGTAAACGTAGTTAGTTGGCGTCTTATGTTGATCTTTCCCTATCAAATTGAGCTCGGTCTCAGACAGAGATTTGTCCATCGGCTGGTCCATTTGTAGAGGAAGTTCACTGCCAGTACTTGGTGGCGTCCGCCTCATCATTTTTTAAAAGTAAAAAATATGCACCTTAGGATGTGTTGAACGCCTAGCTTTGCAGTCGGCAGGTGTTGAGTTGCTGACACACGTTGCTTGCCGCAAAGTGTTAGGCGCTTGTATCTACAGGTAGTCAGTGCAGAGCGCGTACACAGGTGATAATGACTCACGCGCAGCTGACAGAGATGGGTAGCGTTGACAACTTGTTTTCTCCCTCACGCGCCGCATAGACTCGAACTCTTTCAACACTCTGCGCGCCTAGTACTCGTCGTGAATTACACTTGCCAATTTTATTTTATTTTTGAATTAAAATTTAAATATTTAAAATACTTAGATAGACTTTTGGGTTAAACACGTCCGCGCGCAATGGCTGTCCGGGGGGAAGGGGACTTTTTATAGTGTACCCTTAACTAAAGGCTGCCACGGCATATATTAAACATAGAAGTAGGAAATGCAGTAATAAACCAAATTTTACTTAATTAATTAGATATGTTGTCACATAATTATACAGTTTACCGTTGCTAAAATCCGACATACAAATGCAAATGACAACATACTAATTAAAGCGGGTTCTGTTCGCTTAATGAAAAACTACAAACATTTTTTAAGTCTATATGTAAGTGAAAAAGACAAAAGAAAAGAAAGAAACCGCAATATTCTCTCTTCTTTCCTCCCTTCAAGACAGACCTGACTTTAAGTAAAGAGTAAGACATATGAATATCTACACCGGGTGAGCGTGATAGGCGACTAAATTGAACCTCTATTTTGTTAATGGTTGAAAAATTACCCAGATGCTTTTAAAAATAATAATATAATCATTAAGCCTCGACCAGCACCTCAGGAGGCTCTCGTTAGGCAGCTGGATCAAGGGCCTGATTCAAAAGCAGTACTTATGGACACGGCTCGTGTTGTTAGGAGGTTCTTCTCTCTGGAGCCCCGACCGACGTAGCTTGGACCCTGTTCCCGATACCGATGGGCAACTATTTTATATTTTTAAATGTTTTTTTTTTATAAAATTTTTGAAATATGTTAAAATATAATTGTATGGATGTTTAAATATTCACACGGAATATAATCGTTGAATCGATACTACATACAATTTTCAGTATCTATTAAATCGAATCTATGTATATATAAATGTTACGTTGCTGCAATCAACAGGCTGTCAAAAAGTGATTAACCTGGTGGACAAGGTACAATGAGATAATCTCATTATACCTTGTCCACCAGGTTAACCTTGTCACCAAAAGAGATAACAAAGATTTTATATGATTAATAGATTATTCTCCTCAAAAACTCTATTTAGTCCGTGTCGATTAGATTACACGTAAAATGAAGACGATACAATGCGTAAAAATTTTGCGCATTGTATTATTGTACGCGTTGGAACTGTCACATCGTGCATCCCGTCATGTGATTACCCGTCACAGTACACTTTTTAACAAAAAGTGACGTCACAGCTCCCACTCCTGAACTTTGATGCGCAGTTCAGTTCTTTTTTTTTTAATATGGGTTTGCTCTTGACTCAGATCATAAATGACAGAGACAAAGTCAACGATGGAGCGAGCTTACCCAGAAGAAGCCTGTTCACTCTAATTTTGAAGAGATTACGGTTGTATGCGTTCGGAAACACAGACGCAGGCAGAGAGTTCCACTCCTTTGCTGTGCGCATTATAAAAGGTGTTTGGAAAAGTTAAGTGCGAATTGGTGGTTTTCTCCTAAGCTAACACGATAAGATGCTAACTGAATCGCACTGTGTTTATCGAATGATGAATTACGTCGATACAAACAAACCCCTCTGTTTTGTGTGTCCATCAAACAAATCCGACCAACCGTGGGAGATATAGAGAAAGATATTTGAAAGCAAGCAACTAGTCAAGATTTTGTAGAAATAGATTGACTACATATTATTTTTCTTCCGTGGCTATTCCCATAGGATGAAAAGTTTATACAATGTGTAACAGAATAAACGCAATACCTCTTAAGGGTTCATTGTACTCATCATTATGGACAACTTTTAATATGGAACCAACACTGAAATCGCGAAAAAAAAAACTGCCCCATACATTTATGTGCGCATAACTCACCAAAATGTACAACTGAACAGTAGATTTTCATTTCGCGTTTAAATATTACTATCTGTTTTGGTGTGATAGTTAAATTGGAAACTTGGCCTCTCATTGGTCTTTGTTTTTCTCTAAATAAACCAATGAGAGCCTTGTTCTCACATGAAAACGGTTAAATTGTGGACTCGTGCTCTGATTGGTCGCCATTTTATGTCAGTCCACAATTTCTCGGAATGACTTCGCGAGATTATAGACTATAAAATTTTGATGCGTAAAATAGTTTACAATCTCTCAAATTATTTTATAATCTTACGGAGTTTGCTTTTTTTTCGGTGACATATATGTACATATACGAAACTTCAAATCAAATATAAGATTTCAAACTACGTAAAATTGTAATGAATCCCTGTCTGGTAGATGTAGACATATGATTGCAATGTTGATAGCATATAATATTAATGACGTTATAGATAATTTAATAAATATTAGTATAAGTGACGAGTCTGTGTTGTCTAGTTGTACTAACAACATAGTGACTAATCATTATTATGATTCCTTGTGTACGAAGGAAGACCCACATATAATACAAACATTCATGGAGGCGTCTACCAATCAGATCGAGTATTCTCTTCCCGATGGAACCCATTTAGACATTTTAGACTCCTCAACTGTAGCTGTGGAGATCAATCCGGATAATTCTTTAAACTGAACTGCAAGACAGCAGAAGTTACCCCTTCTAATAACCAAATATTATTAGTGAATGATAACAAGGTATCTTCTGGTAATTTAGTTCATTGTAAAAATCCTAAGGGACGGCAATACACTTTAAATTTATTTAACCAGAACATTCAAGGTTGCTTTTCCAAATTACTGAAGATAGAAATATTTTTAGAAAAAACCAAGTTGATGTAGTAAGCTCCATTAATTATGACAATATTATTGTGTAGGTAGTCATTTTAGCCGACAACGCATGATACATGGTGGGTCATTAATTTTAATTAAAACAAATCAAATTGATTGAATCAAAAGAAAGAAAATATATCATTAAACTGTCGGTTGAGCACACCATTGAATTGTCCTGTGTTGAGTTTAATAAGCATGGTGTGGTATGCGTCTATAGACCCCCAAGTTACCAGAATCTACCGGTGTTTGATACTGTAATGGAAGAGATGTTAAAAAAGTAAGTACTAGTAGTAAATCAATCGTAATTTGTGGCGACTTTAATATTAACTAATTAGAAACAAACTCGAATACTATCAGGTTATTGAGTCTTTTTAATTCATTTAATTTGTCAAATGTTTTTATTGAACCTACCCGTGTGACAGCTTCTACTTCAGCTTGTATAGACAATATATTTTGTAATTGTGATGACTGTAAAATTTTGAAGGAATTGTAAATAAGTTACCATCTGATCACAGCGGACAAACAATAACGTTTTGCACTTATCTTTACAAATAAATCAAATAAAATTTAGACCAATTACAGAAAAAAAATTGGAGAAACTTAATAATAATTTGGCTAGTAAACTAGGTGCTCATAGTTTTAATAACATAGACGACCCTAATGAGTTACATGCCGAGTTTTTTTCATTAGGTACTCTGTGTGCATTGTCCTCACATGATATTAAATTAATTTTGTGTATAACAAATATTGTTAAAGCATTATTTGAAAAGAGTAACTATGGAGTTTCTTGTCCGTTCTTCTCCATAAATTATCTTTCCGAATGGAAAGTAGAGTCACTTTATTAATTTTATACTATTATTTTAACATTTTAATTTTTAAATGGCCTAATTAAAATAAACGCTTTGACTTTTAAAACCTTTATTAGATTATAATTTCTCGATATATCATAAAAAAAATCGTTTTGTACAATCGTATATATAGGATACAAAATCCCATCAAAATTCAATAGTTTCCAATATATCCGAGTCTTATTAAGGAAAAATAGTTTACAATATCACGTGATATTTATAATCTTACGGCGTTTGCAATTATCCGGTGACATATAAATTACAAGACTCCTTGAGCAAACAAAAATAAACAATTTTTTACCCTCTCATGATTGTTGTGTTTGATTTACTTATCAAGGTCGTTTAGCCATGTCACAGTTTCAATATCTAATGACGACAATCAGTGTTCAGATAACACATTATACAGGGTGTCCAACTTGGATGTATACCTTTTTTTTAAGGATGAGAAATCATCAAATGACTCCTTCCGCTCTGGGCGCAGCGGCAGGGAGTGTCACTCTTACTGACTAGAACCCATCTCTTCGAGGCGCGTGTCGAAAACAACGCGCTGTCGACCCGGGCTTGGTTCTGACCGGACGGCGAGCCACCCAACACTCGCCGTCCGCAGGCCCTCACCTATGGTGGCTGAGAATCGCCCAACGACTCCCGACGCCCGGGGCGTCTCCTTTTGTTGCGGCGGCTGGGGCGTGAGGTTTGCCTCTCCCTCATGCGGCCCGCCTCCTCTTTTACAAGCATTACTGCTTCAAGATATCCTTTATATCAATCAATAAAAAAACAAGAATTTCTTGTACAATTTTTATTTTAATCCATGCCAAATTCCAAATAAAAATACTACAAAGTATAAAATAACTTTAATTTCGGCAGTCGGTGTTTTTTGTTGTTTTTCGTTTTATGACACCTTCTTTTTCACTTTTTAGTGGTTCACATGTGCTTACCCCTTCACAGCGTATCGGCGTGATGTTATGTTATGAACTAGTGTAAACAATAGACAGACATGAGCTTTCAGCAAACCCAGTCCATTTGCTATCATTTATTGAGGAGTTCCGTTGCCTATCTCCGAAGTACTTCATCAAATTGAAATGGGACTACTCAGAGAAAGTACTCTTTCAAAATCTACCCGAATCGCTTCAAGTGTGCCTATTTGAAGAGTTCTCTCTATTTCTCCAGGATCTCGTCATCAGATCCTGACTTGATGATCATGGGACCACCTGGGAAGTACACTGTTTCAAACAAAAAAAAATAGAAATCCAAATCGGTCCAGCCATCTTCGAGTAATCGGGGACAATACATAAAAAAAAGGTTCCGGCGAATTGAGAACCTCCTCCTTTTTCGTCGGTTAAAAAACATATTTATTTATAAGACCTACTATAGGAACAGCTAAACGGTATGGATGAAATTTGGCTCAGACTCCACAGAGAAAATGCCACATAAGTTTTTATCCCGAGAGTATGCTCCCTTGAGATAATTTCCAACATTCATGCGGGCGAAGCCTCTGGCAGAAGTTAACATCAAATAACTGCAAAAGGCCTTAAACTGAAATGTTGGCCAAAAAAAAGTTGTAAACATTCAAGTTGACCACCCTATGTTTCGTAATTCAATGTTTTGATTCGATTTGATTTTTAGAAATGCCGAGTGTACAGAACGCATAACATTTTATAAAGATGGTATCGCGACTGGCTGTTATCTTATAATACTTTGCTTTATATACCGTTGAATAGCATCAGTAAACATGTGTTAATAGCCTCGTGCCATCAGCTGGCCCGTTTGTTAGCGACTTTTGCAGGTAAGAAAAGTTTTTTAAATGTTTGTTTTTATAACAATAAGAAAACATTCACTTTAATTTGATGCAAGGCATAAACAAGTATAATGCCGAACGTTTATTAGGAGCAAGTATTATGGTACTGAAGGGAAAGGCTATTCATCGGTGTAAACTCTGTTACTGTAACTGTTTATCCTATCTAACCAAAGTTAAAAAAAGAACCAAGTTAAAGTTAAAGAGCCAAGTTAAAAAAAAACATTTTTCTACTTTTCCCGTCTTTTGCAATTTTGGACTTGACCTTTGAAAAGGAGTCCAGCTCATCCTGTCATTTTTCTGATCGTTTTGAATATACTGGTCTTTATTGCACTCCTGCGACCTGTGATGTGAGCTGTGCACTTTAACCGCATTCATAGTTTACCTTACTTATTTCACCATAGCTCTTCCACTAGCAGATTTTTAAGTAATTATGTATCTCTCTCAATCTCTGGCAATTATTGCAAAGTATTTTAACAAGCTTTGTATTAACTTGCTTTCGTATTCGATTATTCAAAATCCAACCGGACGTATATACATACGTTCGGTTGCATTTTAATAATCCAGTTTTCAAGAACTTATTGACATCCGATTAAGCTTAAACATACTTAAGTAACATCGGGCAAATACAATAATATGATACTATGGAGCTGGTCTGATTATGCGCCCAAAAGATGGCCACAGCAAATCCTCGAACAAAAATAAGCATCATCACCATCGTGTTTGGGCTCAATAGATATGTATTAGCAAGTGTTATTACATACTTTATTTCAAACTATTTTACATATACTTATTTTTTGTTAGACTGGCTTACTTGTTATGCTTAGTCAGGACGAAGCTCCTATATGTCTCATCATTTTATTTATCTTACACGGTGGACGTTCAAAAATACCCGTAATGACACGACTGGTTTCATCGGCAGTCATTAAGTCAGTAGCTACAAAAGCAACTTCATCATTCGCATCTGCTCAAACTTATTCTTATATATAAGTTGTCACTCAGCATGGTCTGTCTGCAGTGTAAGTTTACATTTGTAAAGAGTACATCGCGTGCTTGCAAAGGTACTGCATTTTTTCCAATCCGCTATTCTACCTTGAACAGGCGTTACTCAGATTATGTTTTGTTATGTAACAGATCGTTGCTAATACGATTGATTTTTTTTTCGTCACTTTTTGAAACTCACTTGATTTTATCCCAATGTATTTGGGGTCGATGCAACATGACTGTGTAAATCTTCCACACTTCTCTATTACTCTTCAACTCTATTAGTCTTCGCCATCTTTCACACAGTTCATTCATCGATAATTTAGTTATAATCTCCAAAACTATGGTTACAGTGTGGTTGCTGCATTTTCACTCATCTTATTTTTACAGGTTTCAGTGACAATGGTTGAAGTCAAAGTAAAGCAGGGATGGCTGTCTGGAGAACTGCTGGAGACTATCACGCGTGAAAGGAAGTACTACAGCTTCAAAGGCATTCCCTACGCTCAACCACCAGTGGGCAAACTGAGATTCAAGGTAAGCTTTAGTATTTTTTATGACTACTCAACAATCCATAGATTATATCTTAATAATATTCGAAATAACAAAATAAGCAACGCGAATCATTTGGTCATTCTGTTTTTGTTCATACAAATTAATAAACTTGGGTTGCATGGTAGAAACAAATAATCGTTTAACTATTTACCTAATTCACAACGCGTAAAATAAGGACCAATCCATAAAAAAACATGTACACAATGTGCAGTCTCATGACAGGGTGATACAGGGCGAGTAGGGTGTTACTTGGTCAGCAATATAGATACTTTATTATTTTTGCAGGCTCCACAACCACCTCTGCCTTGGGAAGGCATACGGAAAGCAACAGAACATGGTCCCGTATGTCCTCACAAATGCATATTTACTGACGCGATGATACAAGGAAATGAAGATTGCTTGTACCTCAATGTGTACAGCCCGGAAATCAAGCCAGCCTCTCCATTGCCTGTTATGGTGTTCATCCACGGAGGGGGTTTCAAAAGCGGCTCCGGTGACGATGATGAATATGGACCAGATTTCCTTGTCTCTCATGGTGTAGTACTTGTGACTTTGAACTATAGATTAGAAGCACTTGGCTTCTTGTGTCTGGACACAGAAGCAGTTCCTGGGAATGCTGCATTAAAAGACCAAGTCGCTGCCTTGCGATGGGTACAAGAAAATATTAAGAGCTTTGGTGGAGATCCCAACAATGTCACAGTCTTTGGTGAAAGCGCTGGTGGTTCATCAACTAGTCTACATATTATATCACCTATGTCCAAGGGGCTTTTTAAAAGAGCTATACCAATGAGCGGGGTAGGTAACTGCGACTGGTCAACGCCTTTGGTACCTCAAAAACGAGCATTCTTACTCGGTAAAGAGCTAGGTTTCGAAACTGATGATCCTAATGAGCTTCTAGATTTCTTACAAAGCCTTCCAGTAGATAAAGTTATAGACACGTTTCCGGTTGTGCTATCTTTTGAAGAATTTGACTACAATCATTTAATAAAATTCTACCACTATGGTCCAGTGGTAGAAAAAGATTTTGGCAAAGAAAGCTTTTTGACAGAAGATCCCTTGGAGGCCCTCAAGAATAAGAGAATAAACGATGTGGATATTCTTATTGGACACACCAGCGAAGAAACCATTTACGGAATCCCTACTTTTGAAAAACTTCTGGTACGTTTCAACCGCTACCCAGAGATGGTAGTACCCAGAAAGATCCTAATCAAATCCACTCCGGAGACCATTTTAGAAGTCTCGAAGAGAATTCACGAATTTTATTTCAAAGGGAAACCTCTGACTGCAGATTTAATGAAAGAATTTGTTACTTTCAATAGTCACGCGTGTTTTGTCTACGACATTAACAGATACGTTTCGCATTTGCCTAAGATTGGCAGTGCTCGAAGATATATGTACAGGTTCTCCTGTAGCTCGGAAAGAAATATCTTCGGGAAGCGAGGTTTGAAGTACGGGATCCGAGGAGCTTCCCATTTGGATGACTTGCTTTATTTGTTTAACCCCAACAAACGGCAGTTGAAGGTTGAGAAAAATAGTAGAGAGTATAAGATGATTAACTTAGTGTGCGCTGTATTTACCAACTTCGCTAAATACGGGTGAGTGATTGATTTATAAAATAGGTACTTTTACTGCATTATAAACCTGTAGTATGTTTCTGTAAATATCTCACCATGAAAACTAAGGTAAACTGAACATGAAGTGAGCTGTCTACCCATCCAATCAAGTTTGAATGACAGTTTACTTCGAGGTCACTCCACATTGAGGTGTTTACAGAATTGAATGGTTGGTTCAAAGCTCATTTTTAGGGTTTCGTAGTCAGCTAGGAACTCTTATCGTTTCGCCACGTCCGTCTGTCTGTCTGTCCGCGGTTTAGCTCAGAGACGCTTAGCCCTAGAAAGTTACGAAGTGGTAAAATAAAATGTATAAAACGATTTCTTTTAGGGTGGCGTTGATTTTTTTTATCGTCTTTCTCATGCTATGGGATGTCGTTGGATAGGTCGTTTAAAAATATTGAGGGTGTGCGGAAATCATTTTTCCATCCAAGGATCCGTTTGCAAAATATTTTTTATTTGCTTTAAAGAGCAAATTTTTGTTCGAATCAAGTGTCCTCTGCCAGCTGAACGGTTGTTTATGGAGCCGTAAAAAAATTCATGGTTGTAGCACATTATAAATAATTTAAACAGAAAACTATCACAGTTAAGTAGAACAAGTTCGACCAACTTATAAAATGTAACTGATTAGGTAAAATTTCGTAGTAGCCCCATAGACAATTACATAAATCGAAGTGTATTTGTAATTTCGTAATGTCATGGTAAGATTTGCTATTTTTGTCATGGCTTTCGGGATGGATATTTACGGAATCTTACACTGTGCCTGGCCCGATACGCATTAGTCCGGTTTTTACTGGTCATTGATGTTAACTGTAAATTCACATAATATACAGCACTGATTTTAGCACATTCGACTGGTAACAACGTTATCTGTACGTTCTTGCTATAAAAGATAATTAAATAAATAAATATATTTGTTTGCAGTAACCCAACTCCAGACTCCTCTCTGGGTACAACCTGGCCGGAGTACAACAACTCGACCAAAGCCTACGTGGATATAGGAGACACTCTAACTCGTCACACTGCACCTATTCCTGAAGCACTCGCATTCTGGAAGAGCATTTTTGAATACGCTGGACTGGAATTTTAAGAAGTACTTTTTCGCCGCCCCGGAGGATAACATGATAAATAAAATAAAATAATTGGTTGTCTATAAAGTTGGTTTACGGACGATAGTTTAATGTGACAACGTCATAGCAAAACATTGATGAAATGATCGTAACGTTACAATGAGTCATCCTTTTTCGTGCGTTCATCCATTTATTAGACGACTTTATTGAAAATTCAAAAAAATAAACATAAACAAGCGCCGAGCCTTAGCGGAATTTTACGAAAGCAAAATGATAAGGGCGTTCACAATTATTACGCCGATTTGTTTTCCGAGAATATTACTGCATTTTTTTTGTCATGTAATGAAAAATCGAATTTACTAACTTAATATTTTTTTCCAAAAGCAGTGTTTGCTTGAAAAGGTGACGAATTATATTGCATTATTCTATAACCTTGGCTTGGCTGGAATATCACGAAAAAAAGGGGTTGATGTATTAGGTACCGTAGACTTCAAATATGAAATAACACTAAAACTATGGTGCTATCTTTTATTCGACGGGGAAGCGTTTAGGTTTTTTCTGAAGCATTTTACTTTGTAAGATAGGTATAGGCAGCTTTACCTTCTTATTACAAGTCGCAAAAACTAGATTATACGAAGTTTTAGAAACAAAAACTCGTATAGTGACTCAAGTAACCATTTCGAGGGTATGGGTCTTTTATCAAGTCAAGTAGCTTTTTCTAAAATATTACAAGCCAGGATAACATTTTACAAACTAATATTTGCTTTATTATAATATTTTTCGCAAAAAAAGTGTTTAAAAAATTAATTTAAAAAAGTGTTATATATTCAATCGTGCAAATAGATTGAGAGAGCGCCTTGACTTCCATAATACAAGTGTTTCTTAGTTTGGAAGTTAATGGTTTATTTCCATGTACGTTATTTTAACGTGCAATAAACTTTTTTTTTTTACTTAGCTTATAAAATTACTGATCTGAACTTAAAGTATTGTGATCGTAGGACGCGCAATCAATACATTTTTCATGTAAAAAATATGATGCACCACCAACACCGTTGTTCACAATATTTTCACGTTTTGCACCCTTACTTAGTTTTTAAATAATACTAATATGTAGTTGACGACATAAATAAAGTACATAACCACCAAGTATGTAACATAACACTGCTATTGTGCCGGTTACATATGGTTTCCTTACATTTTAATTCTATCTTATATGTACCTATCTATAACTATTGCTACAATGAAATTAATATTGTTACATATTTACACACTTGTTGTACTAAAACTTGTATTACTGTTCCAAAATAAACTTTTCATTATTTATGTATTTTGATATTCTAATCACTTTGCGTTTTTGCCTTGGAATAAACATTGACGCTTAGGTCTAACACCTTGTATGTCAGAAATCGGAGCTGGTTTTGCTGTCAAATTTCTGGAACAGGCAGTCGTAGTAACGTCTGGTTCTTTTTGAGTCTCATCAGTTTTATATTTTCAAGGTAACCTATAAATAGCTGAAACTGTGACCATATTCACTATTGACCTCGTTTTATGGGTGGTCCTTTTCAATTAGTTGCTGACTCGAACTACTTTTGAAAAACTTCTAGTACGTGTCAACCGCTACCCAGAGATGGTAGTACCAAGAAAGATCCTAATCAAATCTACTCCGGTGACCAGTTGAGAAGTCTCCAAGAGAATTCACGAATTTTATTTCAAAGGGAAACCTCTGACTGCCGATCTAATGAAAGAATTTGTAACTTTCCAAAGTCATGCCTGTTTTGTTTATGACATTCACAGATTCGTTTCGTATTTGCCTAAGATTGGCAGTGCTTGAAGATATATGTACAGGTTCTCCTGTAGCTCTGAAAGAAATGTGTTCGGAAACCCAGGTCTGAAGTACGGGATTCGAGGAGCTTCCCATTTGGATGACTTGATGTATTTGTTTAACCCGAACAAACGGCAGTTGAAGGCTGAGAAAAATAGTAGAGAGTATAAGATGATTAACTTAGTGTGCGCTGTATTTACCAACTTCGCTAAATACGGGTGAGTGGTTGATTTATAAAATAGGTACTTTTATTGCAGCAGAAACCTGTAGTATGTTCTGTTAACCTCTCAGCATGAAAACTAAAGTGACGTTAATATGAAGTGAACTGTCAACCCATCCAATCAAGTTCGATAAGTTAATTTCAAGCTCTGAAGTGAGCTTGAAATGAACTATCATTCAAACTGACGTGAGGTGTTTACTGAATAGGTTGGTTCAGATTAGATCTCTCGACGTAGCTCATTTTTACTGGTCATTATGATATTTACTGTACATTCACATTCTATGCAGCACTAATTTTAGCACTTTTGACTTGTAACAACATTATCTGTCGGTCGATTCTGTAAACATGTCGAAGTGAAGGCTTGGGGGAAGTGATCACGAGGTGAGCTGTCAATCCATATAATCAAGATGGAATGACAGCTCACTTCGTGATCACGTGTCATCTTGATTATAATAATATGGATTGACAGCTCCCCTCGTGGTCACTTCACCTAAGCCTTCACTTCGACATGTTTACAGAATCGACCGGCTGTACGTTATTGCTATAAAGGATAATTAAAGAAATGAATATTTTTGTTTGCAGTAACCCAACTCCAGACTCCTCTCTGGGTACAACCTGGCCGGAGTACAACAACTCGACCAAAGCTTACGTGGATATAGGAGACACTCTAACTCGTCACACTGCACATATACCTGAAGCACTCGCATTCTGGAAGAGCATCTTTGAATACGCTGGACTGGAATTTTAAGAAGTACTTTTGTTTTTTTTAAGCAATTTTTTTTTCAAGATAGGTGGAGGAGGAAGCTTTACCTGCTGTTCAAACGAATCGCAAAAACTAGTAAAAAGGAAGTTTTAGAAATAAAAACGTATATCGATTTCAAGGGTATGGGGTCTTCTATCAGGTCAAGTAACTTTTTTTACTAAAAAATTGCGTTTACACAAACAATTCGACTGTGTATTCCTAAAACTAATAAAACTTACGATGAAAATAAATCTGTTACATATTTATTATTTACCCCAGGCGTTACAGACATGAAATAGTTCCATAACCAAAATAATATACCTTGACATGTATCCAAGATGACACAGACATTGCAGAGTATTCATGGAGATAAACAAATGACTGCTTTTTTTTTTTTTAAGGATGGGAAATCATCAAATGACTTCTTCCGCTCTGGGCGGAGCGGAAGGGCGTGTCAGACTCTTACTGACTAAACCTGCTCCGCAACCCTGGAAACAAATGACTGCTGCTGTGTCCTTCGGGGTATTCGGCGTGATGTTATGTTACATGTGCTGCTGCTATGCTTAGTAAGGATGACGTAGGAAGGCAATGTATAGATATTTTTTTTTTTTTGTGAGTGGCTTCTCGCAGTTCAACCTATAAGGTTGTCGACTGCTTAACCGGGCTTGCCTGTGGTGGCCTTAATATAATATTAAAGCCTCCAGCCAGGGCTTATAAAAAACCTACAAACTAAGCGACTACACGCTAAGGGCACCCCCTGCGGGGTACGGGCCTCGGCTTAGGGCGTCGCTGGGGAGAGGACAGCTAGGGACGGGCTGGATCGAACTGGAATTAGGCAATGTATATCTAAGCGTGTGTAAGTATGGGGACTGGATGTTATGACTATGGAGTTTCTTGTCCGTTCTTCTCCATAAGAATCTACCTTTCCGAATGGACAGTAGAGTCACTTTATTAATGTAATATTATTATTTTACTGTACTGTAAATGCTGACGTTCAAAAGTGCCGTTTAATGGCCTAATTGAAATAAACGTTTTGACTTTGACTTTGGATGATATACCAGTATAGATAGATACCGACTTCACTCTTAATAGTATTGGCTTTATGAGGTGAAAAATAAATTAGATGTCGTTAGCTAAGGACTGGCTATAGGTAGGTACTCGTATTCATTAGACAACAAAGCCCATGTTGAAAAGTAAAAAATCATACAAGAATTTAGAACTTGTTTAACTCTACGTAAATGATAAGGTTTTCTGGCTAAAGAAGATTTTGACAAATACCTCACTTCGAGGAAAGGAAGTATCGTGGGATGGTACTTTGATTTCTGGTTGCTTGATTTCAATGAAAAAAGTGATTTATAAGGACTATTTTTTTTCAGGCGATTAACAATTTGCAAAAAAAATATAACTTGACAGCGATTAAATATTTTAGAAACAATAATAGTAGATGAGCTTCAAACTGCAAGGAATTATAAAAAACTTAATAATGGCTGTTACTCTAAGGTAGCGAACATATTGAACAGGGCCAATTGAAATCATTATTATTATTTACTTATTCATTCATTATTATAACACCTTCACAGATATATCCAAGACAATGCAACATATAATACATAACATATAATACAGTACATCAGATACCTCAATCATTATTTATATGGCCCGACCTTCATCATGGGCGAGGTACTATAAATAATGACATGACGACTAATATTAACAGTTAGGAGTCTGAATGACCCCGCCATCCCCTTCGTAGTTGTTTTTTTTTAAACCTAAATCTAAAATAGGAGCCGGCCGGCGGCCGTGGCTGCGTCGACATGGCCGAAATGAAATGTTTATTAGATATTTTAAGCTTAGGTGTTACGATTTTCGATATAACGATACAATCGATAAGGTTGTATTGTAGCACATAAACCTGAAACTGAAAAGTGTGACAGTAGAATGGGATGGCCTTTACCCAGCGGTGAGTCATTCTGGGTTAAAGTGAATAAAGTCGATTATGAGAAGGTGGCTGATAAATACGTTGTTAATATCAATCAATATTTATACAACTTTAGCGTTTCTGAGTCCGTAACTGACAGACAACGCACAACCGAAACTACTGGTCGTAGAAAGCCGAAATTTAGCATGTAGGTTCCTTAGGGAGTTTAGGGGAGTGAGAGAGGATTTCCCGAAATTCCTACGGGAACGGAAAATAACGGGATATGCGTGTACGTAGTCGCGAGCAAAAGCTAGTCCTAATTTATAAATTCTTCCGATACTTATGGGTGACCTACTGAGTGACTGACAGATAACCCACAACCAAAATTACGGGTCGTAGAGAGCTGAAATTTGGCAATTAGGTTCCTTGGGGAGAATAGGGGAGCACTAAGAGGATTTCCCAAAATTTCTACGGGAACGGGATAACGCGCATATCCCGATATGCGCGTACGAAGTCGCGGGCAAACGCTAGTTTGAGAAAATTTGACAGAACAAGATATTTCAAAATCAAATCAGTCAAGATAAAGTTATCACAAGGATAACTTTATTGGTAAAATCAAGATTTGTGCACCAAGGCCATGCAGGTACACAAATCATGAGTTCACCGATAAAGTTTTCCCTGTCCTACTCTTTCTCATACCATCATTGTGACGGTTTTAAAACGTCATATAAAGATGATCCTGAACTGATTACGAAAATTCTAGTGTATCTTTGACTAATAGAAACCAACACTATTGCTGAATGTCATAAGCTAGATTTTATCCCCAGATTTGGGCTCGGTTCCTCTGGGCCACGGGAGCGGAGCCTTGGGTAAAGACATACTACGTATGGCACTCTTCAACCCGTTTTATTGATACATGGTACAAGGTGAACGTCACACGGAATACGCTCAAAACGTTTAGGGAATTAACTCTACGTAAAGGATAATGTTTACTGGCTATTTTGACAAATACCTGGTGGATGCCAAGCTTCACAGCTTGGCTCATCGCCGCAAGGTTGCCTGCTTGTCGGTCTTCTACAGATTGTACTTCGGGGAGAGTGTCCAGGAACTCCACGATCTCATCCCACCGGCCCCCTTCTACCATCGGACATCTAGACGCACTGCAAGTTACCATCCCTACCTTGTTGCTATTCCACCAATTCGCACTAAACGTTTCCAAACGTCTTTTATAATGCGCACGCCCGGAGTGAAACCCGTTGTTTTTTTTATTATGATATGATCGCGTACAACCACAATCTTCTCTGATGGTAGGCGATGATGTGGTCGACAATGGAACATGATTCCCTAGAGTTTACCCTCTTGACTTACAGCCTTCCAGGTTAGGCTATCAGGGAACACAGACTCCGCCAGGGAATTCTTATCCTTAGCTGTACTATTCCGTAAACGGCAGAAGTGAATACTTGAACTTTAACATTGTGCATTTCTGATATTTTAGAATGGTTAGGGAATAATTTCGCACGATTTGCTTTAATTTATTATCAGTATAAAAGTATAATCATTTATGTGGTAAAATACAATATTCATGTATTGCGCTATCATACAAAAACATGACAATTTATATTACATTAAAAATTTAACACTTCAGAACTTTCCCTCCGTCTTACGAATTTTCGTTCAGATCACGTGTCCTGGCGCGAGTTTAAAATTTTTTACCCATCCCAATAAGAAGTTTTCACTTCAAAAATCCTTTCCGTTTTGTAAATTTACGGTATCACTCACGTATCGAATTCGTGTTTACCCGAACACTTTCGGACTCAGATCATGAGCCCAACACGCGGTCAATTAGCAAGGTGACAATTCAAAACGACGATGACAACTAACACGACTCTATAGTGACATTGATATTTATTTATATGTTATCCTAAAAGACAAGTCATTGTTACATAATTAATATTATGGTTTCCTCCGTAAAAATGCAGATAAGAAATTTATATTATCAGGCGCGTCTGGCCGATAGCTTGCATAACCGAGCCTTATATAGATAGACTTGTATTGCGGTACTTGTTGTATGCGTGTGCGCCAGTACCCGATCCACCTCGGAGCGAATACGGCATCTCAGTGTTTGTTAACCACTCGGTATTGCAAGTTCAAGTACTTGGGCCACGGTAAGCTTTTTTTTATCACATTAAATATAATTTATATAATAGATAATATTTAAGATAGTAAATTGTAAATGAACAAGAAGAAAATCCTCGTTGTGGATTCTGCAAAATCGTGATCTATTGTCAAAAAAGTCAAAACGTTTATTTCAATTAGGCCATTAAACGGCACTTTTGAACGTCATCATTTACAGTTCAGTAAAATAATAATATTACATTAATAAAGTGACTCTACTGTCCTTTCGGAAAGGTAGATTCTTATGGAGAAGAACGAACAAGAAACTTCATAGTTAATCTTTTCAAAAAATGGTTTTACAAAATTTGGTAAACAAAAATTAATTTAATATTATGTGATGTCGTTTGATGTCGATCATGATGTAGTTTTATGTCAACAAGCAAGACTCGCTTATTCTGTAAATACAATAAGTAATTCAGTGAATCATAAACTACTGTATATCGTTTTAAGATGTCCAATTGAGTTTGATTAAGAGACATTGAAAGTACATGTATTTTTAACAATAAAATCTATGTAGATACAAGATTTGCATTTATCTTAACAAAGTTGTTTTACATTTCGCACCTTTAAAGTAAAACCGTTACTAAACGAAATTATAAAATTTTATAGGGGAGCCAATATTAGAAAATAGTCACTGTTTTAGATGTGACAGCACGGTTGGCGCAGTGGTTGAGCGATTGACTGCTGCGCTGCGTGTCGCGGGTTCGATTCCCGCACGGAACAATTATTTGTATGGCCTACAGATAGTTGTTCCGGGTCTGGCTGTTTGTGTATGTGACTTTCTATGTTTGTAAACGCACCCACAATACAGGAGAAATTCCTAGTGTGGGGCAACGTTATTCTTTTTAAAAAAAAAAAAAAAAAAAAAAAAAGATAGAGGCATTGATACCTCAATTCATGAAAATTTTCGTTTAGTATCGGTTTTACTTTAAAGGTGCGACTATAAAATTTCATAATTTCGTTTAGTTAACGGTTTTACTTTAAAGGTGCGATTTGAGCACTGACGGTTCCTTAACCAATTGATAAATAATCAAGATTCACAACAATATACCAAACAGAATATTTTTAAATATCTTTGTTTATTATTATATTAGACTCAGAAGTAACGAATGTGACCTCATATTGAATGATGAAAAACTAGAGTTTATAAATTAGACGGTTTTCCTAGGAATCACTTTAGACGAGAAATTACAATGGGGACCTCATATAATCTTATGCAGTTAGAAAGATAAGACAGTTAACAGATGTAGAAAACGCACGTTTGGTCTATTTTAGTTTATATGAAAAGAGTAACTATGGAGTTTCTTGTCTGTAAGAATCTACCTTAATTGTGAATGGACAGTAGAGTCGCTTTATTTTTATACATATTCTTTTAACTGTAATGTTGACGTTCAAAAGTGCCTTTTAATGGCCTAATTGGAATAAATTTTTTGACTTTGACTTTGACTTTGTGATATTATTTTTCTTTCTAGTGCTAAGTGACAATGGCAGAAGTCAAGGTGCAGCAAGGATGGCTATCAGGAGAAATAGTGGAGACCATCACGGGAGACGGAAAGTACTACAGCTTCAAAGGCATCCCCTACGCACAGCCACCGCTGGGCAAACTGAGATTCAAGGTGAGCCTTTATTTCAAAATCTTGACTTAAGTATTTCAATGACCTCGAATGAACCGAATTAACGAAACCGGTGCATCGTTGCAAAAATATTTGCGTATTATGAAAAAAAAACTTTACTTAACTTAACTTTGTAGTGTTTTTTTTAAGTGGAAGTTGGTTGCATTTTTTTGTAAAAATAGTTTTTTATTTTTTACTTTTTAGTGGTATACAGACACACCTAACAACACCACTTAAAAGTATTTTGCTTTCCTGTAAAGCAAAATACGCAATTTCGTTTATTTGGATGACATATTTTTTTGATTTAAAAACCAAACTTCTGAACCGATTTTGATGAAATTTCTATGGGACCAATCGGAAAGTACTTATGTCTTTCAGATATATTTTTTTTTTAATTGGTAAATAAATGACGGAGTTTTGAGGTAATAAGCATACAAACAAAAAAACAAGTCGGTTAAAAACATACAACCGAGTTGAGAACCACAAACAATATCTTATCATTATAGAATGTAAAATCTTCAATTTTGTTAAGTTGAAATCAATTCAATATAAATTATACCACTACGATGACACAAATGCAACAAAAGTAAACAATACTTAATATTTGCTCATTTACTTTTAATGGCTGTCTTGGAAGTTGTTGGCATTGAGAATGCAATTATTTCCATTGCAAACGTTCGCATACTGGTTTATATTATCTTGTTTTAATCTTACTTGAATTTGCAAATCCTCGTCAGCTCCATCATCATGGCGGGCTTGGCCCTTATAAATTACTAGCCGTTGCCCGCGACTTCGTATGTGCATATCCCGTTTTTTCCCGTTCCCGTATAACCTATATCATTCCACATGAATGTGGCTATCATATACAAAAATAATTTTCAAAATCGGTTCAGTAGGTTCAGAGATTACCCCTTTTTTTTTTTAAGGATGGGAAATCATCAAATGACTTCTTCCGCTCTGGGTGGAGCGGAAGGGCGTGTCAGACTCTTACTGACTAAAACTCATCCGTGTTCCTTCTAAAGCCCGTTGCGTGAGATTACCCCCTACAACCTCACAAACTCACAAACTCATAAACTTTACCTCTTTATAATATTAGAATAGATTACATGGTTCTTCTATTTTTAACAATTTGTCGACCCTATCGCTATCACACATTCCTTACAGTAATCTTTGCATAGTTATTGAATATTATATTATTTTCTTCCAGGCACCTCAACCACCACTTCCATGGGAAGGTGTACGAAAAACTACAGAACACGGACCTAGCTGCCCTCAGAAATGTATTTTCACAGACGCCATTATACTTGGCAGCGAAGACTGCTTATATCTAAACGTGTACAGCCCAGACATTATGCCGGTTTCCCCCTTGCCGGTGATGGTATTCATCCACGGAGGAGGTTATAAAAGCGGTTCTGGAAACGACAATAACTACGGACCGGACTTCCTTGTGCCCCATGGCGTAATACTTGTGACTATCAACTACAGATTAGAAGCTCTTGGTTTCTTATGTCTCGACACGCCAGAAGTACCTGGAAACGCTGGACTAAAAGATCAAGTTGCAGCTTTGAGATGGGTGAAAGATAATATTGGAAGCTTCGGCGGAGATTCCAACAATGTCACAGTTTTTGGTGAGAGCGCAGGCGGTGCGTCCACTAGCCTACATATCATCTCACCAATGTCTAAAGGTCTTTTTAAGAGAGCTGTTCCAATGAGTGGTGTACCTCTTTGCGATTGGTCTGTGTCATTTGTACCACAAAAGAGAGCATTTATGCTTGGCAAAGATCTTGGTTTTGAAACCAATGACCCGAATGAGCTTCTAGACTTTTTACAAACCGTTCCAGCAGAAAAATTAATTCACACAAATCCAGTCGTGTTATCTTTCGAAGAATTTAACAATAATATACTTAAGCTGTACCATTTTACGCCAGTTATTGAGAAAGATTTTGGCCAGGAACATTTCTTGACAGAAGATCCCTTGGAAGCAATGAAAAATAAAAGAATCAATGACGTAGATGTCCTAATTGGATTCACTAGCGAAGAAGCCGCAATTGGAATACCCATGTTTGAACAATCAATTTTGAAGCATTACAACCGTTATCCGGAACTATTGGTCCCGAGAAAGATCTTAATGAAAAGCACTCCGGAGACAATTTTAGAAGTATCGAAGAGGATACATGAGTATTATTTCAAAGGGAAACCTCTCACCGTTGAGGTGATGAGAGAATTTATTACCTACGCTAATCATGCGTGCTTCGTCTACGATGTTAACAGATTCGTTTCACGTTTGCCGAAGGTCGGTAATGGTCGGAGATACATGTACAAGTTCTCCTGTATTTCAAACAGAAATGTCTACGCGAGCGGTGGCCTGAAGTATGGCATTCAAGGAGTCGGCCATTTGGATGACCTAATGTATCTGTTGAATGCGAAAGCACACAATTTAAAGGTTGAGAAAAATACTAAAGAGTATGAACTGATTAATTTTGTGTGTACCGTGTTTACCAACTTCGCAAAACATGGGTGAGCAATATGATAAGATAACTAAGTTGTTTATTTTGTGTTATGTTTTTTTATCAGCGGATAATAAGATATTTAGGTACTTATCAAACATTCGGTTGAGTAAGTCAACATAATTATGTACAATTCCGATTCTAATAATAACCTTTGTATTACATAAATATGGCGAGGTTAGCTCACTTTTGGAACGCTTGCATAATTCTTTCTTTAAACATATGGTGGAGTATGGTCAAAAATTAAATAACGCACAGATACCTGTGCACAGTTTCAAGTTTTAGGATGGGTGACCAATGTGACCATCTATTAAAATAAAGCACGCTAAAGCGTGAATCCCGGCTGTCACTTGAACATATTTGACAGTCGTCACGGGTACCTAGTCAGAAGTCAGAAAATCTGGCACCAGCCCCCACCACCATTATTATTATTATTTAACCGGAAGCCGACCACAACAAAGTTGGGAAAAGTCTCGCCAGATTATTTGTTATTTTTTTAAACGTTGCCCCACACTCGGAATTTCTCCTGTATCGTGGGTGCGTTTATAAACATACTAATTGCCGCCCGCGGCTCCGCCCGCGGCTCCGCCCGCGTGACTGTCTAAAATTATGCCAAAGGATAAAAAAAACTATCCTATATCCTTTCCCGGGACTCAAACAATCTCTATACCAAATTTCATCTAAATCGGTCCAGCCGTTTGTGTGTCAATCGCTCAACCACAGCACCAACCGTGTCGTCGAATCTGGCGTAGTATTCAACCTTAAACTCTCTGTTTACAGAAACCCAACTCCCGACTCCTCTCTGGGAACAACCTGGCCGGAATACAACAACTCGACGCAAGCCTACGTGGAGATAGGGGACACCCTTACTCCGAAAACAGCACCAGAAGCTGAAGCAGTAGCTTTCTGGAAGAGCATCTTTGAATACGTTGGCCTGGAATTCTAAGAGATTTTGTAGTTACTTTAAAACATAGGGCATAGAGATGTCGCAGCGGCTTCTGCACCCAGAGCGGAAGAGGTCATTTGACGACTTCCCACGCTAAAAAAAAAAAAAAAAAAGAGACGGCACTGTTAACACTTTCCATACAATCTAAGCGTGACAGAAGAGGCACGTCATCCGTTTCTTATTCCAATGACGTTTTAAATTGAAACTAATGTCTTTGATTGACGTATGTACATGATAGAAGTGCGCTCGACAGTTTGAGCGGTTGCTAGGGCCTATTTAATAAAACTGATTGGTGACAAGTGACAATCTGACAATTCTACAATTTTGTACTTTTATTTCATACATCGTCTGCTTTATTAAACAACACCTGTCGCGAAATTGTCACAATTATGTTAGTTTTTGACAAATGTGTCACATTGTCAGTTATATTAAAATGGGGCCCAGTGTTGCTATGCCCTGCGTTTTAAAAAATATTTTATAAGATATAAAGGCTGATTAACGCTGTACATTGAATTTATAAGAACTGTCGTTATTAATGGATTCAAGAAATCATGGGTCTAAATATGTATATTAATATCCCAAATATTAATGTAGTTTCTACCCGTGTTATTTGAGCAACTCATTTTGTTTTGTGTACAGTTAGGTAAGTAAGAAGTTAAGATATTATTTTGCATTTTTTTTTCTTTTTAACTGTTCGCGTTATCGCACAGTTCTTTATTGTTTGTTTGTTTTTTTTTGTAATTTCTTGTGCGAGTTCCAAATACAAATGTTTTTTAAAACGACATTTTTTTTTTCTCTCGTCCACAATAAAAGAAATGAAGTTATATGGAGCAATTATAATGTTCAACGTGACTTCGTAATACTTGAAATAAGTTACTGTTCTGCGCAATATCATTCCCTATATAATATGTTATGTACATACATTCAGAACATGTAACATAATAAACGCAACATCTGAAAACTTTTACTATCGGCCGAATAACTTTTACTATGGGACCATAGTAAAAGTTATTCGGCCGATCGACTGCTAGAAAATGCCTGTAACATTAAGTTGTATATTTTTAATTTTTTTTCTTGTGCATAAAATGTAAGTGGAAAGAACTGGCCGGATCTAGCAAAGGACAGAATTGTGTGGAAAAAGGAGAGGGAGTTCGTTGCCCAGCATTTGGACCAAATAGGCTGAATACATAGATTAATTTTAAATAAATAAATATAATTTATACTACACCTGCTTGGAAAGTACCTTGATACTTTATCAAATTTACGGTAGAAAGTACGTCATTGCATATCGAACAAATATGCGGGGAGAAAACGCATCTGAGCGGGAGAGAAAAGTGTATGAAAATCCATTTCTTACGTGGTTTTTCTTTTTTAATTTTGGGTAAGACTATGCGCCGGTAACCTAAATATCAAAAGCCAAAAAGTTTTTACAGTGAGTTTTTATCTCCAAGTTCGCAAAATGACACTGGCCACTAGCTGTGTGTTGGATGGTGTCGGGCTGGCAGTGCGACCCTGCGGCGGCAGGATAAACAATTTGAAAAAAGAACATGTGTAAATTGCAGACGCCATTGGCGCCATTTCCAATTTGTGTGTTGTTTGAGGATTCAGTTTTAACTGCAACAATTTCAATATAAATTTCAATTAGTAAAGATTTCGTTTTTTATTTTCCTTCTAGGTGTAGTATAAAGCACTATGTATCACTCGAGAGAAACTGCGATTCCCGATCTTGGGTGTTTTAAAGCCCTCGCCTACGGCTCGGGCTTCAAACGACACCCTCGACGGTAATCGGTCACTTTCTCCTCTCGGTGAACAATGTACTATTTAATTGTACAACGTTACGCCACTGACAAACAATTCTTGGTCCGTAACAATGTTTTCTGGCAATTGGCCCCCACTACGCTACTTAGAGGTCAAGAACCTCTGCCAAGACTAAACTAGTATCACGATTACCTAATAGGTGACTGTGTTGTTTAGTATAGTAGGCACTCCCGCGCAGTAGCCTAGCAATCTTAGAACGAAGACTGTGTTATTTAATTGAACAACGCTGAGAGCTGAATTAAAAAGAAATACGGTAAGAATATTTATTTAGAGTATTTTATTCTATTTGTTTTATGTTCATTAATATCTAGTTTTAAAAACATTACACTCCTTTTTGGGCAGTCGTGTAAAACCACTTTAATATTATTTATTTGTTGTACAACTGCCACAGTGTTTACCACAGTCTGTTAAACATGCAACAAGTGTCATCTGTACATGCAAAACGTGTTTTTATTATTATAAAAACACATTTTGCAAAACACATTTTGCATGTACAGGTGATACTTGGCCTCTGACCTCTGGTTGGACGTTTATAGACTATCATGAACGTTCAAGGACTAATGTGAGCTGAACCAATAAATGATTTGAATCACAATTATTGCATGACATCTGAGTCGTTGATCATATTTATAACCTCGAATATTTTATACATATATTTAACACCACGAGAAGCTCGTGGCAAAAGAATAACAGCCGCACGGGTCGATCTTCAAGGATAAGCAACGCGTGCCAAGGTTGATCTGTGAACGGGTGACCATCTTGACATACCGAGTTTCCTCCGTGCCTCGGAAAGCACGTTCAGCCGTTTGTCCCAGCTGTCATTTACAGATCTTTGGCAGTCGTTATGGATTGTCAGAAGCCAGATAATCTGACACCAGTCATGCCAAAGAGTACCGTGTTACCCAGTTAATGGGTTGTGGAGGTCTGGTAGGCAGCCGCGCGTAAAATACTGGTATTCAGCTAAATCCGGTTTGACTGGAAGCCGATCCCAATATAGTTGGGAAAAGGCTAGGCAGATGATGATATTAAACGCCACAAAAACTCATAATATGTTAATCAGGATTTATTATTTTTACAGTGCTGATTGACAATGGCTGAAGTCAAAGTGCAGCAAGGATGGCTGTCAGGAGAAGTGGTGGAGACCATCACAGGTGATGCCAAGTACTACAGCTTCAAAGGCATCCCATACGCTCAGCCACCACTGGGCAAACTAAGATTCAAAGTAAGCATGCAAAATGTATTTTTATATCATTAAAGAAATGCTAGTCAATCATTAATCTACACTAATATTATAAAGAGGAAAAATTTGTATTTTTGTGTGTGTGTATGTTTGTAATGAATAAACTCAAAAAACACTGTGCCGATTTCAAAAATTCTTTGACCGTTGGAAAGCTAAATTATCAGCGAGTAACATAGGCTATATTTTATCGCCGTATTCCCACGGGAACGGGAACTACGCGGGTAAAACCGCGTGACGTCCGCTAGTATGTATATTTGTAAAATTCTTACGTTACTGATTGATTGAATGACTGAGTGACTGACAGACAACGCACAGCCGAAACTACTGGTCGTAGAAAGCTGAAATTTGGCAAGTAGGTTCCTTAGAGAGCACTAAGAGAGCATCTTCCGAAATTCCAACAAGAACGGGAAAAAACGGGATATGCGCGTACGAAGTCACGGGCAAAAGCTAGTACAATATTAATATTTGTAATGAATTTGAATAACTATGTTTGACATTTTAATTTGAGTGCGTTAATGTTGATAGTTGAATTCCTTTGACATCTTTGTATTTGACATATAATTTTACTTATTTT
Organism: Mamestra brassicae; assembly: GCA_905163435.1. NCBI lineage: Eukaryota > Metazoa > Arthropoda > Insecta > Lepidoptera > Noctuidae > Mamestra > Mamestra brassicae. The sequence continues at coordinate 17,477,895 of LR991000.1, read as the reverse complement.
TATTTAATTTATCATACTATAATATTTAATATCTCTAAAAAGTGTAAATTGTTAAAATATAAGCGTTTTGGTTTTGTAAACTGTAAGCTTGTACTGTGTTTTTTGCAAATAAATAAATGATGATAAAATTTCATTGTGTGAACGTATCAATTAACACTTTCAATGTCGCTGACGCCGCGCAGTGGCGTTTAGAAATTTCTGTGTTGGGTGCCGCTGTCGCTTTGGTGCCATTCTTCACGAGTTGTATGCGGCACCCGGCAAGGACTACATGAAAAAAGAGGTGACAATGAAGGTGTTAAGGTTCTATAGACCTGTAACAGTTTTACAGACGGCTTCAATTAACGCAGTCTATCGTCTGCTGGACTTGAGAATTTGCATTCTTTAAAGTCAAAATTTACATAAAACGGACTGTCTTTATGTAGGTAAATGTCAAAACGCCCGCACGTCACTACTTCCTAGTTTTTGAGCAAGAAAGACGGAATGGCGCAACAAACTCCCAACCATAACATGCTTTCTAGTTTACGCTTATAGCTTTGCATAACGCGAATCAAAGATAAAAAGGCATATTACGTACCTATGTGTTAATAGTGGGCGCAATCACTTTGGATTAAACTTGTTCTAAATCATTGCCGTTTCTATTAAATTCCAAAGTAGCACGTTTTATTTTTTATGTACAGAGCTGAGGCGACACAAATGAGTCAAAGTAATCAGTATATATTTGCTCATTCACGTTTTATAGCTATCTTAGAACGTTCCGCGGATTAGGTTGACTTGGCAAATATTTACATCACCATGCAAAGGTTTATCGTATAAAATTGTTCGCGCAAATCCATCTCTTAACAAAAAATATGTATTTTTCAGGCACCAATACCACCTCTGCCATGGGAAGGTATACGCAACGCCACAGAACACGGCCCAAAATGCCCTCAGAAGTGCATTTTCACCAACAACATTGATCTAGGAAGTGAAGATTGTTTGTACCTTAATGTGTACAGCCCGGATATCATGCCCGGCTCGCCATTGCCAGTTATGGTGTTTATACATGGAGGTGGCTTCAAGAGTGACTCTGGCAACGACGAAAACTATGGACCAGATTTCTTAGTCTCCCATGGTGTAGTTCTAGTAACATTAAACTACAGATTAGAAGCACTTGGTTTCTTGTGCCTGGATACCGAAGAAGTACCTGGAAACGCTGGATTAAAAGACCAAGTGGCTGCCTTACGGTGGGTTCGGGAAAATATTGGAAGTTTTGGCGGCGATCCAAACAACGTCACAGTTTTTGGAGAAAGTGCTGGCGGTGCATCTACATGTCTCCATATTATATCACCTATGTCTAAGGGGTTGTTCAAGAAAGCTGCTGCATTGAGCGGTGTGCCTTTTAATGACTGGGCATTATCATTCGTGTCGGCAAAGCGCGCTTTCTTACTTGGCAAAGATCTGGGGTTTGAAACTAATGATCCTAATGAGCTTCTAGATTTCTTACAAAGCGTTCCTGTAGAAAAACTGATAGACACAAATCCTATTGTGTTCTCTTATGAAGAATTCAACAATAACATGCTTAAGTTGTTCCATTTCACTCCAGTTGTAGAAAAAGACTTTGGAAAAGAACATTTTCTGACAGAGGATCCTTTGGAAGCATTGAAAAATAAAAGAATTAATGACGTGGATGTCCTAATTGGATATACGACGGTAGAAGCCGCTTCAGATATACCTACAATGGAAGAATCAGTCTTGCAACAATCCAACCGTTATCCAGAACTGTTGGTACCAAGAAAGATCCTCAACAAATGTACTCCGGAGACTGTTTTAGAGGTATCAAAGAGGATTCACGAATATTACTTTAATGGGAAACCTCTCAAAGTCGATTTAATGAAAGAATTTGTAACTTATGCTAGTCATGCGTATTTCACGTATGACGTCAACAGGTTCGTTTCTCATTTACCGAAGGTTGGTGATGGTCGAAGATACATGTACAAGTTTGCTTGTGTATCTGATAGAAACATCTACGCAAAGCCTGGATTGAAATACGGGATTAAAGGAGCTGCCCATTTGGATGACTTGATGTATTTGTTCAACGGAAATGCACATAATTTGAAGGTTGAGAAAAATACTAAAGAGTATGACTTAATCAATTTAGTATGTACTGTCTTTACCAACTTCGCAAAATACGGGTGAGTGATAAGATATTATTTTGTGCTTACCTATTATGATTTATTCGTCATTACGTTTTTATCAGCGGATAATTAGAAGTTAGTTATTTATCTAATATCTTATAAAATTATCGGCTACTTCACCATATAGCTGTAATGAAAGAAACATTTCTAGTTACACTTCACTTCTTTAAACATCTGGACAACTTGCACTAATAGTGACCTTGCCACATTTTTCTATCCTTAAAATCTTTTTTACAGAAACCCAACGCCTGACTCCTCTCTGGGTACAACCTGGCCGGAATACAACAACTCTACCAAAGCCTACGTGGAGATAGGAGACACCCTAACTCAAAAAACAGCACCTGACGCTGAAGCTCTGGAATTCTGGGGAAGCACCTTTGAATATGCAGGACTGGAATTTTGAGCTTTTCTTTTACACATTATTTTGTAAAATACTCGTTGTCTAATTGAGCTAGGGTTTACCTTCAAGTGGCAAAAACTGATCTCGTCATTGAACTCAATGAGCATCAGTTCCAAATGTATTTTTGTTAGTGTATGCAGAGCCAGTGCTCTGCTCAATATTTTTCGTAACGTGATCAGTATTTTTATCTTTGATTGATGACATGGTTTCAATCCACGCATCGCCTTTTTTTGGTATGACACTAAACGATAGGGATACACGTTTCGAAGCTTTCCTTTTATTAGTTTTATTTTTAATATACATATTTATAATCCTTTGTACTTTGCCGCATGCATAGTGACCGCTAGGCAAAAGTCTCCACGCAACGGGTGCGGTGGCGAGATGATTTGGATGCACACCGCGAAGGCTGGTTCGAGGTGGCGCAAGAAAAGAATGTCTGGAAGGATATGGGGGAGGCTTTTGCCCAGCAGTGGGACACAACAGGTTGAGGAAAAAAAAAATTCTTTGTTGGACGTTTCTTTCAATCTAGTTAGCTTTTTTTGTCCTTACTACCCATCATGTACTGCTGGGCAAAGGCTTTTTCTACACGCGATTATCCTTTGCCATTGCGGGCCAGTGCTTCCGGTAAGAGTCAAGTTCATCTCGCCACCTTCGTCTTGTCTGCCGTGATATCGCCTTCGCTATTTTTTTCATTTGCTATAATTTTTGATTTTTGAAATAAGCGTCTATTATGACTGTCCTAATGTTAATACTGATAAAATCTATTCTCAGGAACAAAATATTCACAAAACTAGTCCGACCTTATCTCCGAGGTTGTAGTAATTGGCAACACTTATCACAAAGCTCGCGAACCAATATTGACGGGCAAATACAATTTCAATATTTGCAGAGGATCTGTTTGTATAGCCGTAGGAGGATCCAGGCCGAATTATGTGCCTAACTGATCAAACAGAAACCTTCGACCCTCACTGTCTTTATCTAGAATAATGGAACTCTAGTTTCTGACAACGGCTTCGCCCGCCTGAATGTCGAAAATTATTACAAGGGAACAAAATCCCGGTATAAGAAAAATCCTCTGTCCTATCCAGGACATGGTCTACCGGTGTGCCAAATTTCATCCTAATCTGTTCAGCTGTTAAGACGTGAAGAACTAACAAAAAGTCAGAGTAACTTTTCAAATTTATAATATAAGGTAAGATGGAATTCTGAATATATAAATGTACCTATTTGTTGAATTTGGGATCCTCAGTTCAGTCCCGGGGATAAAAGGTTATTGGGTTTTTCCGTATCCGATAATTATTGGTAGAGGCTTGGTGTCCCGTTTGAGCTCGTATGCGAACATCAAATGCAAAACGGGAGTATTATTTATTTGATTGTACATGCATAACATTACAGGTGAAATCACACGGCGCTATACAATGCAATTGAAAAGTTGAAACGTATGATTTATTAAGACATTAAACGTTACATACTATAGTAGGCGCCAGATAAATGTGGAATAAAGTACATTGACCTTTCCCTAATAACTGTTCATAGGTACCTGAACAATTAAATATGAATCGTTTTTCATTATTAGACAATGTTAAGGATCACGAGAGATGATGATTCGGGACAGCTTTGTGTCATTAATTCCGTTTTTCAAATTAAAAATGTCAATAATTGTAGGTGGGTCAATGACCGTTATTCCACGATTATCTGGCGCCTACTATAGTGATAAGTTGTTGATCATGGCAGACTATTGTTTTTCGAAGATCTAATCAATGGTTGCTGCCACTGCTCTTAGTCGGATATTACACGAGGCAATTTACGGTCCAAAAATATAACAGAAAAAATGTATATGCCTGTTGCCCGGTCAGAATTATACAAAGTGGACCAGATTCTTTAATTTCATATTACGTAAGTGACGGTTAGCGACATATAAATAAATAAAAAAAAGGTATTGGTATTGTTACGGTCGGTTTCCGTACTCAAGTGTCCACCAGAAATGTGTGAGGAAAATGAGTGGCGTGGCGCGAGGATGCGTAACGAAGCTGTGATACGATATGACCGTTTCCACCATAAATGTGCGAGGCAGCTGAGTGGCGCGAAGATACTTAATGACGCTGTGAAACGGTGCGCAGATGACCGATGTGAGGATGTGTAGTGGACTCTTTTCAGTTTCTCGCTCGCGTCTATCTCTTGCACACATGCCTCGCACACAGCCCTCGCACACATCTCTCGCATACATTCCTCGCACACATCCCTCGTACACATGTCTCGCATACATTCCTCGCACACATCCCTCGTATACATCTCTCGCACACATCCCTCGTACACATCTCTCGCACACATCCCTAGCACACAGCCGAGGTTGGTCTGTGGATGGGTGACCATCTTAACATACCGAGACTCCTCCGTGCCTCGGAAAGCACGTTAAGCCGTTGGTCCCGGCTGTCATTTGTAGATCTTTGGCAGTCGTTACGGATAGTCAGAAGCCAGATAATCTGACACCAGTCTTGCCAAGGAGTACCGTATTACCCAGTTAATGGGTTATGGAGGTCTGGTAGGCAGCCGCTCAACATAAAATACTGGTATTCAGCTGAATCCGGTTTGACTGGAAGCCGACCCCAATATAATTGGGAAAAGGCTAGGCAGATGATGATTGCAGTTTCTTTGGGTCCCCCTCATAGTTTTTTAAATTTCGTTTTTCTCGACCCATAGTAGAAATATCAAGTACTTAGACCACCATTTATCTAAAGGCTCTTGATAGAGTTGCCTGGTACGATTTAATATTTACTATGGTATGAAAATCCTAACCTAACGATTATTTCATCTAATAATAAGTTCATCTAATAATTAGTTCATCAAAAATATTTTTTTGCACACTTTCATTTTTTATATCGCTTAATTATAGGTTCGAACATATACTAACCATAAATATTTGTTTAACGTTTCTTTTGAAATCTAAGGGGAAAATATATTACTGATATAAGTTGTTTTATTAAAATAAATTATGCCATAAATTACACACTCGTGCAGTCGGTGACGGGCCGTTTGATTCATATTCGTTTCTTTAAATATATCTTGTTTACTATGTAATGAGTCGATTGTTTTAACCTTGAACGCTAATTTATAGCCACAAATATTTACTAATAAAAAGATAATTACAATTTCTGTTGCTGGTCCATTTATAAACTGTATAAAAAGCGAGGTCCAAAGGTTTTTGCTCAATTACAGGAAAAACAAAGATTTATGAAAAAATAAATCCTAGTTAATAGTAGATACTTAAATTAGCAAGTAGTTGATTTTAAGTTATTATGATCATTATAAAGTTCAAAACCAACGTTGCACACTGTTTTATTTGCAGAATAGACCAAATATTTGACAAAATAAACCGGCGGGTTTATTTTCGCACTTGACGAAGTGCAAGTTGGACTCGCGTGCGAGGGGTGCCAAACGAATAATATTTTTTAACATAATACTTTAAAACTATAGACTTCTTGTATAGACCTATTTACCTGTGCTTAAAAAAAATGTAGGTATGGTCAATTTATTTTATTATTAATGTACACACCGAAAAACAGTAATAATAACATTTTAATATGAGTATAAAGGAACTGCTTTTAATTTTCATATATTTTCTTTAATAACTTCAAAATGTAATTTAAGTTATTAAAAAAAATACTTTTAAGATTCTTACGATGAGACCTTTCATTTGATATGGCACACGGAGCAGTTTGAATTTTTATTTTCTTTAATTTCTGATTTACTTCTCAAAAAGTGACCCCATTTACATTTACTTTCGTTTCGCGTCTTTGTTTGAGTCATACAATTTCATGTGTGTACCCAACTGAATCGGTCCACTAGATTCGGAGAAAACCAACTGTGACAGATAGACACACGAGTGATCCAATAACGATTCCGGTTCCCATATAGAAGGGTTGGGAACCCTAAAACTAGACGTGTCAAGAGTTAAACTTTTTTTATAATAAATATAATTGACCAACTCTTAGTATTCCAGCTATGAGATTGGATTTAAAAAAAAAGATTTGCCTTCATTACAGTTGTAAAATACGTCTTCAATTTAAGATAGGTACACATTTCTAATCTAATTCATGATCTCAATAGTTTTTTTTTTGTTTCAATTGTCTTAGCATCGCTGTTCGAGTCACAATAATTATAGTTTAAGCACCGTCGAAGTCTTTTATTTGTCATTGCTTATGACATCATCACTGTCTGTTATCATAAGTTTTAAGCAAAGTAAATAAGCTAACTAATGCGTCGTTTATTCAGTTGCGAACAGTACTTAATTAAGAGAAGAAACGCAGCTGTTTCTTTAGAATTTGAATTATATTCAAGAACAGTAGTCACTTTTTTTCCTTTAAAGATGCGAAATCATCAAACGACTTCTTCCGCTCTGGGTGGAGCGGAAGGGCGTGTCAGACTCTTACTGACTAAACCCAGCGTTCCAGGGCCGCGGTGACCCTTTCGAACAAATTCCGCAACCCTGGCAGACTCTGGTCCAAGCTGGCCCCGTCTTCTAAACAGTACTCACTTATATGATTATATGCCAACAATTATGTAGTTTAAACAAGCAAAAAAAACGTATCTTATCTTCAGTATACATAGGTACCTACCACCTGATGAAAAATTATGACGTGATCACAGTATAGTTATCTATACTGTGTCGTGGTTGACGATGGAGCACGCTTGCCTAAAAGTAACCTATTCACTCTTGACTCAAATACCCCCAGGTTATAGAAGACATCAGCAGGGAATTCCACAGCTCAGCTGTACACAGTGAAAGTATTCCCAAAACTACAAAATATTGTGTGCCTAACCATAACCAAGTTCGAAGTTAAGATTTTAATCCATAGCACGGCAAAGAGCTTCGTTTTGGGACATTCGTGCCACACTATCCCGAACCACTTCGAAAACCAAAACCAATAGTGGCCACCATCAGAAAAGTGGCAAAGCAAATTAAACAAAATGAAGAAACGAAGATTAATCACGTGGTCTGGTTTTTGCGTGTTAACAAGCATTGAGATTCGAAGCAACATTATCTAAATGTGTATTCTGAAGGTTACACATTGAATTTCAATGTCCGCAGACAACTCAAAAACGAACTCATTTATTCATCAGGCATAGTGTTTCATTCATTATAACAAACTACTAGGTACTCATAACGCATAATACAGCATAATACTGCGCTGTACTACATAAAGGCGCGCCGGATTGAAAAACGCCGCTGTAATGTAATGCGGCTACCTCACGTTAGGCCGGATTGTGGTGGCGATACGTTCTACGGTTAGCTCTGGGGCCCTACTATGAAGCCTTAAAACGATCATGATTCCGCTCTAATAGGGAGACGGAGCTATACATAGCGAATAGCACTATCCCTTTTACATCATCGGAATTGGATGGCATTAGCACGTCATGGTAGGGCTACTGCTCTACAACTACAGTCACAACACAACGCGAACAGTTAATGCGTTAGACGCATTAAATGTCGTTTAGCAAGACCACCATGAGCGCTGAAAAAGGGGGCATGCTACAGGTATTTCTCGGTAAATACAAATGTCACAGTTCAGATTTTTTACGAAATGAATCACATGTAAGTGTACTAATTATTTGTATACTTAGAATGCCTAGAATACCTGTAGCATGCCCGAAAAATCGAAGCTCATGGTGGTCCTGCTGAACGGAGCATGACTACCGCCGGACCACCTTCAAAGTCGATTTTCTCGAACTACTATGGTACCAAATCTGTTGTTCAAGTACTAATTAGTACCAATTGAGTACTAATTATTTACCAAATATGGAAGCGATTAGCGTTGGTGGTCCTGCGGTAGTCACGGACGTCATTATCATTGTTGGCAAGCGCATCATTATCTGTGTCGACTGTAGTCTGTGCAGCTATAATTGAGGAAGGTAGCTCATAAGTACTGTACAAGTGTATTTAACAGCCTCACAAACACATTAACTCCGTCAGTGGTACATAGCATTTTTATTCACTCCACAGTGGACGCTCTGGCTGGAATTGATTCGTGACGGTGATAAATTAAATTAATATATTTAAAATACATAATCATAATTTGTTTTTAGGGTTGCGTACCCGAAAGGTATCCAACGGAGCTCTACTACAAAGCCTCCGGTGTCCGTCCGTACGTATGTCTGTCAGCGAGCTGTATCTCATCAGCCCTCATGTGTAAAACAGATGAAATGTTGACACAGAGTGCATTTATATTGCCGCTAAAACAAGAAATGGCACACAAATTTAATCAAAATTTACAAAAGCCCCTTGTAATTTTTATTAATACATAAGCACATTTTTTTTCTGTTTAAAGTACGGAACCCTTTAAAAGAAAAAAAGTATTTGTAATTTTAGTCGAATATTAGAATAAATATTCACACTCGGTAGTCGAGGTCAGTAAAGAGTCCAACGTTCGAGAGCCCATTAAGTGAGAACAGTCCATAAATCTAAACAATTCGGAAATAAATTATTTCAAGTTTAAGCGTTTTTTTGGTGACTCGTGTACTATTTATAGATCGACAACTGGATTTGAATTCAGTTAAAAATATATTGTCACGGTAGATACTTGAGAGCTGAAGTTAATTGAAGGAGTCAAAGATGGTGCAAGTGAGAGTGAGTGAGGGCGTGCTGGAGGGAGAGCTGGTGCAGAACGAGTACGGAGGGACGTACTGCAGCTTCAAGGGCATCCCGTACGCGCAGCCGCCAGTGGGAGACCTCAGATTCAAGGTACGTCAGCTCAAATACATGAATCAGTTCCATTACTGAATAAATCATACATCGTTTGAACTTTGTTATTGTTCATGAATTTAATAAATCTTGATTTCAACTATAATTTTTATTATAATAATCAATCTTGCACTTAGATCTCTGATAATATAATTTAAAATATTTTTTGTCCTAAGCCTCATACATCTTCGTACGAAGATCAATAAACAACGCACCGTGTATTAATTGATTTAAATAAATTTATTAATTTATCCATTCCATCCTTTGACTGTATTCTTTTTATTGATATTTTAAGAACGTTATCAACTTTTATTTTAGGCTCCACAACCAATTAAACCATGGCAAGGCGTGCGCAAGGCAAACAAATTTGGCCAGGTTTGCTACCAGTTCAACTCGACGAACCTTAGTCTTGGCAATATGAGTGAGGACTGCTTGTACCTCAACGTTTACTCACCAGATGTTAAATCTAACAAACCCCTTCCTGTTATGGTTTGGATTCATTGCGGAGGATTCGTCTGGGGAAGTGGCGACGATGACCTTTATGGACCACAATTCCTCATCAGACACGATGTAGTGCTGGTCACAATAAACTACAGACTCGAAGTCCTTGGTTTCCTCTGTCTTGACACCGAAGACGTACCTGGTAACGCTGGCATAAAGGACCAAGTGACTGCACTTAGATGGGTGAAGAAAAATATTTCTAACTTTGGCGGAAATCCTGAGAACATAACAATTTTTGGTGAGAGCGCTGGTGCGGGAAGTATTTGCTATCATTTAATATCACCGATGTCAAAGGGCCTTTTTAACCGAGCAATCCCTCAGAGTGGAGCAGCTACTTGCTTTTGGTCACTGGCATTCGAACCACGAGAGAAAGCCCTACGTCTTGCAAAACAGCTAGGATTTGAATCAGAGGACGACAAAGAGTTGTACGAATTCTTCAAAAAACAACCTGTTGAGGCTCTCGTCAATTTGAATTTACCAGTAACACTAGCACAAAAACCGTATGAAATCCATTTCGGTATAGCAAATGAGAAAGATTTTGGACAGGAGAGATTCTTCTTCGGAGATGTCCCTGATGCTATTCGAAACAAAACACATGAAGGTATTGACATTATGACAGGATACACTCAAGACGAAGGACTGATAGCAATAGCCATTGGTGGTCCTTTGGAGGATATCGTTGCCAAAGCCAAACGTTACCGTGAAATGTTTGCCCCGAAACTTATTCAGAATAACTGTAATATTACTGATCAACTGAAAGCTGCAAGGAAGATACAGAAATTCTATTTCAAAGATGACGATGTATCGATGAAAAATTATGTCCAAATGATGAAGTTCTTAAGCGTGGATATGTTTGTTTATGGAGTCATGCTTTCAGCTAAGCTGAACTCGAGGAAGAATAAGGTGTACTTATACAAGTTCAATTGTAAAACTGAGAGGAACTGCTTCAGTGGTGTGTTTGGCGTCGACCACCTTACTAAAGATATGTCAGTGGTTTCCCACTGTGATGATTTGACATATCTCTTCCCAGTACAGCTTTTTAGTAAAAAAGTTGGCAAGGATTCTGAAACTTTCAAAGTTATCGATAGGGTCACCAAGCTCTGGACGAATTTCGCCAAATACGGGTAAGTTAACAACTTGTTAACCGGCTTCAAAAATAGGAGGAGGTTCTCAATTCTGTTTTCTTTTTGTATGTTTGTTACCTCATAACTCAGTCATTTATGAGCCGATATAAATATATCTTATTTAATGTGAAAGGATATACTTTTCGGTTAGTACTATAGAAATTACATCAAAATCGGTTCAGTAGTTTGGTTTTTAAATCAAAATAGCTGGAAAAAGTATTTATTTATTTACTTTGGGAAAACAAGCAGTTACACAAAATGGTAACTAACAAGTGTTTAAAAATAAATTTTACATTGAAAATCAAAAATTCAAATTAAAATAAATAGCCACAATTAAAATCAAAATTAAATTAAAATGAATCCAAAAACAATACCATATTTTCTCGTTGACCTAATTTATTTAAAAACGTAATTTTTTTGGTCATGCAGCATAATCGGTAGTCTAATAAAATGCATATGAGTATCCCAATTAAAATCCCTACGTTTTTTTAGAAACCCAACCCCAGACGGAAGCCTTGGAGTGCAATGGAAGCCATACACCTTGGCTGCTCAAGATTACATGGACATTGGCAATCAACTAGTTCCTGGGAAATCACCAGACAAGGAAGAGACCGACTTGTGGGAGAGCGTGTTTCAGGAGTATTTGCCCAAATATAGTTCCATTCAATAAACTGGTTCTAGTATTATCATTTCACTTGAGAGTTATCTTGGTCGTCGAATCGTGAACCAAGGTTACTAAACCAGTATAGATGTTTTTCCCGTGTCTAAATAATAATTATTCTGAGGTTAAAAGATAAAATCTAAAAAGAACCAAGTAATACAAATGACACTTTATTAAATTATGTTTTGTCTCTTTAGTTCAATAATTTAAAATCGCGTATAGTTTGCAATTTAGGTAGGTAAAACCATTTTTTTTTATTACAACAGTAATTCATGTCCCATAGAGAACGGAAAGGGTACAGACAATCAAGCACACATCAAGCTACCCGAAACTGTACAATTTTCCCAATCAAACTTGAACCGAATGATTCAGCAATAAAGTTAAAAATCTACTAAAGAAATTTGACAGATCGTTGTAGCTTGATGTGTTCGTACATATTTACTTATCGCATATAAAGTGCGCATGTTGACATTTTAAGTTTAGGTAGAATGACCAGAGATCGGAATCGGTAGATTATATTTACCTAATGTGCGTGGAAGTAAGTAACATAGAGTTGATAATACCTCGTGTAAAATCCCGGAATCATAAATGGAATTATGACAATTAAAACCCAGGATTGTAAAAACATGAAGTAGACGTTGAGTATAATTGATTTGAAGAATCAAAAGACGAAAGAGTTGGGCGAAAACAAAGCTATTTAATTTAACAGTTGTAGTGGGTACGGAACTCTTAAAACATAATAATTCAATTTAATAATTTGGTTCAAATGTATTTAAAGCGCAATAAGTAATTTACAATTTCTTAAATCCCGGAATACAATCGTCATGTTTATGATTCCGGGATTTTACAGGAGGTATTATCAACTGTAATCTATGTTACTTACTTCCACGAACATTAGGTAAATATACTCTACCTATTCCGATCTCTGATAATGACTATCGACATTTTTAATCATTCGACATTCGAATCACTCGGCATTTCAATCTCAGACATTTTAAGCTTAGGTATAACAACTTACGATATTTTAATACAATCGATTTTTAATTTTCGACGTGCAAATATTTACCCAGGGGAAACGGTAAATCTATTGTCATAATACCTTAGCCTTTAATTTACAAAATAAAGTTCCGCCACCAATATAATTTGACTGCAACCCCTTTCCACTTGTGTTACATTCGTATGTCACATGTATACATATACAGCCGTGTTTAGTTTTGTTTGACACGGAACACCTCGCCAATTAGTCCTTTGACCGAGTCTATTTATATTGAACGAGTATATATATGTATGTATGGAAATATACCGTTTCAGCTGTGCTACAAATTAGAGTGTCCACAAAAAAGGTAGTAAGTACATATATGTATACAGTAGCAATCAAATTCACACGCGAATTCGTCCGCGCGGATTTGCGTACTCCAGATATTTCAACGCCCCGTTAAGGGGCCAAGTTTCAAGTATATTCGCCCAAGGTTAGTAGAAATAAGTTTTTTCATACAAACTTCCATCCCCTCTTAGCTGACCTATTTATAATCTACCTCCGAGCTAAATTTCATCTTCATAGAGGCAGTAGTTTTTGAGATTTCGTGATTAATCAGTACGTTAATGAGTGAGTGAGTGAGTCAATTTTTTGATTATTGCAATTATCTGAGTCTGTGTTTCTTCCTGATTATTTAACTTTCTTTTTGTGAAAAAAAAACGGTTAAAATCGGCCCAATAGTTTCGGAGCCTTTTCGGTAAAAAACAAACAAACAAACAAAAAATGTTTACTGTTTTTAATATTATTATTTATTAATTAATAATAATTATTTTTATATTTTTCAATGTTTTTTTTTAATAATTTATATTGAATTATTAAAAATATATATGTATGAAAAATTTAAATAAATACACGGAATTATTAATTACTCGTCTGGCAAACTAGTTACTATGTTTTTGTTGTTTTATTACGTTGTAAACAACATTCTTGCTGTCTTACGACTACCTAATGTTAGAAGAAATGGCTGCTAGAGACACTTAACTCATACATTAGGAGTTTTTTATTGAAATAAACAGCTCTCAAATAGTCCAGACCAGCGTTTCCCATTTACTGTGGTGGGTCGCGACCTGGTACCGGGCCATCAAAATAAAATACCGGGTCGCAGCATTCCCACATTTTTTTAAACATATCACTAAATAGGCGATACCAAAATAATAGTAAAAATAAATAAATAAATAAATAAAGCCTTTAATGCTGTTTCTTTTTACAATAACTTAATACATGCCTACTTGCTAAAAAAAACTAAATGTACATTCTATTTCTAATTTATATTAAAGTGATCGGCAACTGGTTGCTTTTGTTGAACAGCTTGTCTGTCGACAAAGGCCTCCTCTAAAGATTTCCACGTATCCCTGTCTCTGGCTACTCGACTCCATACTGGGCCAGCTATTTTCCGCAAGTCATCTTCCCATCTTTTGTTTTGTCTGCCTCTACTTCTTTTTCCATCCCTTGGATACCATTCTGTTACTAACCTACTCCATTTTTCTATATTTTCTCTCGACATATGTCCTGTCCAACGCCATTTGAGCTGTCTGTAGGCTGTGTGTGTATTTTTAAATTTGGTCTTTTCCTTAATTATTTGTAATTTCACTCTATCCCTCCTTTTTATACCCAAGATGCTTCTTTCTATTGAATTTTGGCAGACTTTTAATTTATTTTCTTGTAACTCTGTTAACGCCCATGTCTGGCACCCGTATAGTAAGCATGGCATAATGCATATTTCGTATACTTTCTTCTTTGCTGTCATTGGCATATCTTTATCCTTAAATATTTCCTTAAGAGACCAAAACTTTTTCCAAGTATTGGTTATTCTTCGTTCTATTTCTTTATTCATGCTGCCATCTGTAGATATAAGTTGGCCCAAGTATATATATTCATTTACATATTCTATTTGTTCATTATTTACTATAATCAGTTCATTGGGTACTGTCTGTTGGGAATTCGTCATAATTTTGGTTTTCGTTAGGTTCATTGTCAGGCCGGCCTTTACGCTTTCGTCGGATAGTTGCTGCAGCATTATTTCCAGAGTTCTTGCGTCCTCTGAAAATAAAATCAAATCGTCTGCGAAGCGTAGGTGACTGAGATTTTCGCCATTTATATTGAGGCCATTTTTGGTCCAGTTCAGATTTCTGAAAATCATTTCTAGCACCCCTGAAAATATTTTAGGTGATATTGGATCTCCCTGGCGTACACCTCTTTTAATAGGAAATTCACTACCCGTAGATTCAAGTTTAACTTTTGCTGTACTCGCTGTGTATACATTTTTAATTATTCTTATGTATTTTTCTTGAACCCCTTGTCTGTTCAGAGCGTCCCATATATAGTCATGTTCCAATGTATCGAACGCTTTGTTGAAGTCTACAAACCCTATGTAATATGTTTTATTGTATTCACTATATTTTTGTAGAATTTGTCTGAGGGTGTGTATGTGATCTATAGTAGAGAATTTGCTTCGGAAACCAGCTTGCTCCTTAGGTTGGTTTTCATCCAGTATATTAGTGATTCTGTTTAGTATGATTTTTGAAAATATTTTATAAATATTGGACATTAAACTGATCGGTCTATAGTTTCCTATATCGCCCTTGTCTCCCTTCTTATGCAGCAGTATGATTATCGATTTGGTCCAATCTTCCGGGATGGTTTCCGTTTCGAGGATTTCATTGAACAAATCTGTAAGTCTAGGGGCCATCACTGGTGATGTAGTTTTTAATAGTTCGTTTGTAATTAAATCCGATCCTGGTGCCTTATCTAGTTTTTGAGATTCGATAGATTTTATAGTTTCTTCCCTTAGAATTGGCTCAATCTCCTCTTTATTTACTGAGTTATTTTCCTCTAATACTTGTTCACCTTTACGACTTTGGTATAGTTTTTTGTAGTAATCCGTTGCAATTCCTAGTATTTCTGATCGTTTACTGGTCTTTCCCCCGTCTTTATTCATATTTGGGATCCAGTCCTTTTTGTAGTTTAGTTCTTTTATTGCCTTCCTTGTTCCTCCTGTTTTTTCTATATGTTTTCTTATTGTCGTTAACCTTTTTGCTTTTCGTTCATTTCTGAGTTGTTTACTAATTACCTTACTTAATTCTGCTATCTTTTGAGAATTATTATTATAATGTTTTCCTTGTTGTATAAGTTCTTTCCGTTCTTGTAATAATTGCTTACTTTTCAAAGATATCTCTGTTTTACTAATCATATTAACTTTTTTAGTTTCCAACTTCAGTTGTTGGAGTAGATTGGTGTATTTTTCTTGAGCCGATATACATTTTTCCCCACTTTGCAAGGCTATGTCGAGGTTGTTCAGAAGTAGATCAGTATCACCGGTGCATTCAATGGCTTTCATACTGTTGTGGAATTTTCGTGCTCTTTTAGCACGTGACCCTGATAATTTTGCTCGAACTATTCTATGATCTGAGTTAAAATTAAAATCGTTTAAGACAGATAAATCCTTAAAAGCTTTTACATTGTTAGACATTATATAGTCGATCTCGTTTTTATACCGGCCATTAGGAGAGATCCAAGTCCATTTCTTTGATGGTTTCTTTTTGTAAAAACTGTTTAGGATGCTCAATTTATTTTCAATAGCAAAGGATACTACCCGGGATCCGTTTTTACTCCTATTGCCAAATCCATGAATACCTATGGTATATTCTTCTCCACTCTTCTGTTTACCAATCTGTCCGTTAAAGTCTCCCATAACTATTATGTTTTTATGTGCATTTGCAGTGGTCGATTGTAGATCTTCGTAGAATTTTTCGACTTTTGTTTTATCTTCTTTCTTGTTTGATTCGGTAGGCGAATACGCCTGAATTATAGACCACAATTGTTCTTCCTCTCCATCAACAGGTAATTTAATATTGAGAAGTGCTATCCGTTCTGAAATTCCTCTGAGTTCTTGTATGCTTTTGGCAAGGTTTCTTTTAACCAGAAATCCGACTCCGTATAAACCTGGCGTTTCCCCAATATGGTGCAGTATGTATTTTCCATGGTCCTCTATTTTTTCTCCAGATCTTCTCACTTCACTAATACCAATTATGTCCCATTTTATTTCATCCAACGCTAATTCCAGTTCTTGTAGTTTTTCCGTGGTTCCTAGTGATCGACAGTTTAAAGTCGCTATATGTATATCGTTATATTGTATTCTCTTTTTATTTTCTATCTTTAGAGGGTCTTGGTCGTTTTCCCCCACGAGGACCAGTCGGCTTGGGGGAGTTTGATGGTTTCTACTTAATTGGTTTTCTGTATTAAATAGTTGTGTTTTCCGGTTGCCGATAGCTAATTGTTATTGCCTATTATTATCCGCCGTATAAGAAGAGAGAGAGCCGGATCTGCCTCTCATGACATCGAAAGCGTTACGCCTATTGTTTTGTGATGGCGTCCAGGTTTGTTTCTTAACTTGTGTATTGTCTCCCGGCGATGAAGACATTTCTCTTTTTCTTTTTTCATTGGTTGTATTATTTTCCTTTACCACAAGCTTGTCGTATTTCAGATATGCGAAATTCCCTTTCATTCTTTCTTCTTTCAGTCTAGGTTGTAACAATTTTCTCTTTTCCAAAACTTCTTTAGTATAATCCTCTGTGATATATATATCTTTAAGATTTTTCCGGACTTTCATCACCTCATTTTTCTTCCATGCATTAACAAAGGAAAGCAGAACCGGTCTAGGCTTTCCACCTGGGCTTCTCATACCGATGCGATAAATGATGTTTATTTCGAAATCCTCAATGTTTATATTTATGTCTTTGTTGAATATCTTCTTCGCCTCTTGTATTAGCCCCGACGTAGATTCTTCTCCCTCCCTCAATCCAAAGATAATAATGTTGTTTTGCTTCTTATCCCTTTTCAAATACTCGATCTCATTCTCGAGTTTAGTTATTTTAATCTTTAAATCCTTGTTTTCTTCTATAATAGGTTTTATTTTTTCTTCCATTTTCTCCATAATTGAATTAGTTATAGACTCTTTCAGCTCAACGGTCTGTTTCTGCATTTCGATTTTCATTTTATCAAACAAAATTTGAAATTGATCATCCATGTTTAAGTTTTAACTTCTTTGCGTAAAATAGAACGCAGCGGTAGAGAGGTAATTTTCAAGCTGGCAACACCGATTCGACGAACGTCACTGACAATGTCAACCTGACAGTATTACTATGACGTTGACGTTTCTAATACTACTTTGTGTGAAAAATTTCTAACCTCAATCCGGTAGCCGTTGGTTCTTATTTTGTTGTGATTTGTTCCATTTTCACGTTAATTACGCCAGAGTCAACATTTACATAAATCCACCGCACTTATAATTGTGTTTTTCAATATTCACTGTGTCCGATAATCCGTAAATGTTTTTCAATTACTATAAGTTTGGGGACTGCACTACAACTATGTTTACGCTTCGAGCACCGGAACCGGAAACCAAAATAATAGTAAAACATTATAAATAGTAATATAAAAATACTTCTCATCATCATCATCTTCCTGCCCTTATCCCATATTACTTGGGGTCGGCGCAACACGTTTTTTCCTTTCATTCTGTCCTGTCAACCGTCACGCTATCAACACAAGAAACAAACATACTTCTAATAACAACAAAGGTGTATTATTTTACTTGATGTAACCAGCGGGGGAGGGGGGGCGTGAAAGTATTGAGTGGGTCACGAAGGTACAGTAGATATGTAAATTACCGGGCCATGGCAGAACAATGTTTGGGAAACACTGGTCTAGACTACAAAGATTATTCTTGTTGCATAGAAATACAACCTCGACTATTTTGCTGAGGAATAGAGGAGAGCGTATATTTTAGGGTTCCGTACGTCTAAATGAATAAAGTTCTTTAATTATAGGTTACTTCATAACTTATAAGAATTATGTGATTTTTAAATAACATCCCGAAACCTTTTGTTCGGGAGTCCGTCTCGGATTTGCCCGTTTTTTTTTTCAGTCATATACTATTATAATTTCTTAGTCCAAGTTATTACATAAACCTAAGAAACATTTGTATGTCAGGAAGCAAATGCAAAATGGCGGATGCGTCTCGTAGGAACCAACTAAAGGTCGGTCTAGATGTGACACCTCGTATTTGCAAACTGATGAACTTTTCAGGAGAGATAGAAAGCTGTTTTACAAAGTAGGTATAATATACATATTTTACTATTTTTATCTGGTGTAACCTCGAAAGATCTAACGAGATAGTATATCGTACACTAAATTAAGGTTGTTATAATGCTTGTTACGTAAGGTCACTGCAAATCATTTTTGAAGTGAAAACTTCTTTAGCGGCGTTGTGCACTTTTTGGGATGGGTAAAAATGTTAAACTCGCGTCAGGTGACCTGATCGAAAATTTGTAAGACTGAGTGAGAGTAGACCGCCGGCGTGGCGTAATAAAAAAAAGTAATATCCCCCTCTCTTTCTACCGCGCGGCGAAAATGGATGCCTCAATGCATGCATATGCAATTAGTGCGAAATTATTCCCTAACCATTCCAAAATATCAAAAATGCACAACGTTAATGCTCAAGTTTTCACTTCTGCCGGCACTCCCGGAGTGCAACCCTCTTTTTTCCGTCAAATGAATAGAAATCGAGGAGGCATTTACGAGTTAACTCCAGAATTATTATTTGAATCTTTTTGCATAAAAAACAAATTTTGCCAAAAAAATGTAGTTACGAGGTGTCACATCTAGATCGACAATACAATAGCAGCTAGCACATAACAAAAAACAAACGTTTTCTGCAGTTTGAATTTTAGAACATTGAATAGCTGTTTTAATCTGGTGGCTAGGCGCCCGGGCCATCGCCACTGTCGCGTAATTCGGCCGGGGGCGAAACGACCAACGATTAATAACGACAAACCTGCTACCATAGTATTTTATGTGTGACGTACTTTTAACAATTTTCGTTGGTATCGGGGGCCTATGCTCTGGCATGTACGCAGGAATTTCAGTCATGGCAGACATTCTCCGAAGACACTTATCATTAATAATATAATAAAATAATAATAATAATATATCCTGGGACAACTTCATGGTCATCCGATTCGACGGTCATCCGATCCCAAACTAGGCAGAGCCTGTACTATGGCAACCAGACAACTGATAAACATACTTATATATTTCTAAATACATACGTATTATACACAAATTACACCCAGACACAGAACAAATGATCATGCTCATCACACAAAGATTTGTCCCGGGTGGGAATCGAACCCACGACCTCCGGTTAAGCAGTCAGGGTCACTAACCACTCGACCAACAGGCCAGTCGATACGGGAGAAATCGCAGGAGTTTAAGGGTGCTCTCTCTGCCCTGTGAACTTCGCTCACACTCGTAGTGAGTCTGAAGGCAATCCAACTCGACCGGAGAGAGAGGATTTCTCTTTTTCCAATATTATCTTTTGTATGGTAACATGCTATAATGATAGTGATTGTCAAGATAAAAAAAGAAATGAAGAAGAAGATGATGAAGTATGTATTATTATTTATCTTATAATATTACTAGCTTTTTCCCGCGACTTCGTACGCGCATATCTCGTTTTTCCCGTTGCCTTGGAAATTTCGGGAAATGCTCTCTTATTGCTCCCCTACGCTCCCCAAGGAATTTACAAGCCAAATTTCAGCTTTCTACAACCAGTAGTTTCGTCTGTGCGTTGTCTGTCAGTCACTCAGTCAGTCAGTCAGTAACGGAAGAATTTTATAAATTGATTTGGCATGTGTTCGTGTCATATTTATTTTAGTAAAATTCATTTATTATTTTAGTATTATTGTGTATTATTTTCTTATGTAAAACTTTTACACACGATGTCTACATCTCTTTTATTCGACTCTCCTTTCGCAGGTATGCTGAAAGAGATTTCTTTAGAAATGAGCATCACCTTTGTACCTATTTTTCTGTTTCATTCTTCTTATCCATTCGTTAAATGTGTGTACATGAATTACTGTTAAATATTTAAATGAAATATATATATATATTTCGGAAACTCGCTCCGGTGCCTATCTAGGTAGGTACTTATTAGGCATTATTCATCTCTAGATAAGTATCTAAGGATTTGTACACATCTCTTCCTCTATAAATCAATGCCAACGACTTAAATCGAATTCCCAAATACGCTACAAAAATAGTCAGCGAACAGAAATGCTTGTTGAATACATAATCGGGTTGATGACCGAAGTACAGGTGTTGGGAAAAATCATTTGGATGATCATCTACTCGTGCCCATGTATAAAAAGTTCCCGTCTCTGGCAAAAGTCCCGCTATTACAGCGGGAGCTTCAGTTGTAAATAGGAAGCTTTGTAGGTACTAAAGACATCGGGCCCGTTAGGTCAGGGTTGTGGAATTTGTTCGAGAAAGTCACCGCGGCCCTGTAACGCAAAGGGCTTTAGAAGGAACACGGAAGGGTTTTAGTCAGTAAGTCTGACACGCCTTTCCGCTCCACCCAGAGTGGAAGAAGTCATTTGATAATTACCCATCCTTAAAATATATATGTATATAGTACACTAGCTGCCGCCCGCGGCTCCGCCCGCGTGAATGTAGAAAAATATACCAAGGGAACATACTCCCCGGACACAAAATATTCTATGTATTATGCCAGACTATAATCTACCTCTGGGCAAAATTTCATCAAGATCCGTTCAGCCGCTCTGAAGTTATTGAGTAACAAACGTCCAAACATCAAAACTTTCTCTGTCTTTTATAATATTAGTAGGTATAGATGTATATAAAACTTTATCAATTTGTTAATGCATGCAAAACGAACCGTCTCAGTTGCCTCATCTACCTTCCTTTAGACCAGCCTTACAAACGCTTACCTACAAAGGCCAACACAGAAAATAGTCTCCGAAATTCTATGTGCAAGATAATAATAATAGACTACAAGTAAACTCCATAAATTATTCATCAGAAACCTTTGAGACGGGGCACGATACCGTCTGAGTAAAGCGTTTTAAATTTAAACCGGCCATGCTTCCACTAGCCGAGATTTTGCTACGATAATTTCTGCAGGACATCGGGTTTATAGGAGAATGGAAAGGGATTGAGGGAAATTTAGCTTGAAATATTTTAAAGGAGGATTTTTTTAAGTCATCGATTTTGGGAAACGAGTTATGGAACTTTAATGGCTGGGCAGGCAACATGGCAAGGTACAGTGATGACAAACGGAGGAAGGCAGTGACTGAGTGGCGTCCAAGGGCTGGTAGAAAAAGTATTTGTCGTCCGGCAGCGAGATGAGCAGACGATAACGTTGCTATCGCGGGTAGAAAAGACCTTTGCCCAGCAGTAGGCGAAGTCGGGCTGTAAATAATGATGAAGGAACGAAGTTATTATATTTATTTATAAGGCACACCAACAGCTTATTTACAAAATTAATCATATAAGTTATAGCATCGAGGGTCCTGTGTAAATAAGCCGCTTATAGGCATGCACAATTTTTTTAGAGCGAGTGGTACATTGTAATAATTAAGAAATTAGGTAAAAATGGTTCAAACAATAATAGTAAAAAATAATTGACATTTATAGAATGAATAGGATTTAAATAGTTGAATTATAAAATTAAAATTAATGTTTATCGATCTGAACAGTTAACAGTTAGTTACTCAAGCCGTTGGTCCCGGCTGTCATTTGTAGATCTTTGGCAGTCGTTACGGATTGTCAGAAGCCAGATAATCTGATACCAGTCTTCCAATGAGTACCGTGTTACCCAGTTAATGGGTTGTGGAGGTCTGGTAGGCAGCCGCTCAACGTAAAATACTGGTATTCAGCTGAATCCGGTTTGACTGGAAGCCGACCCCAATATAATTGGGAAAAGGCTAGGCAGATGATGATCTGAACAGTTTAAATGTATTGATAACGACTTAGTTTGAGCAGTCAGGTGCAACACGATACCGTGCGATAGGAATTCGTGTATTTTCTTAAAAGAGTGATCTCGTCGCACCTGTCTGCGGAAGCCTTTGTTGACCGCGGGCTACAAGTAATCTACATAAACAAGTTAAATGTGCTACTTTATGGTCATGTGTGGTACTTCATTATTACACCAGCTCATCATTCATGCAGTAACGTAATTTGGAAAAAACGCTTATATTCGAAAGCGTACCACGATCAGCTGTTGATTGATAATGATGGTGATGCAAAGGGGGTGAAAAATGTTGGTGGATTACAGCGCAACAGTCAAAGCACTCAACAAGGTCCAGAAAAATAGACTCTCTATTAGCGCTTGCAAAAATGCCAAAATGAAAGAACATTTTTTTCATATGACGACACGGTTGGTGCAGTAGTTGAGCGATTGACAGCGACGCTGCGTGTCGCGGGTTTGATCTTCGCACGGATCAAATATTTGTATGGCCTACAGATAGTTGTTCCGGGTCTGGCTGTTTGTGTATGTGAGTTTATATGTTTGTAAACGCACCCACGATACAGGAGAAAATCTTAGTGTGGGGCAAAGTTTAAAAAAACAATACAATTGGCGTTATATTTCGGTAACACATTTTGGACAATTCCAGACAAGGTTCCTTTTTCCACGTCGAATCAAACAATCGAATTTCAACTCTAATTCTAATTCGTTACAGTTGCAATAAGCTTTTAAAATCCAACAACCAAATTCCTACAGCTACAATCCACAACAAAACCAATTCCAAACTACTAAAAAGAGCAAAAAAGTTAAACAAAAAACGCTACCAATATATTTGGTTAACACCCACTTTAATTTGTACATAGTGAGGCAGTATCTTTACATCGTAAACCGGTAATATCGCGGCGGCATAATAACTTGGGGTGGCAGAACAATTTACTCTGTTTACACTGTAAACGAGTATCGGGGAGGTATGGGGAGAGGGGGGAAAGATAAACCAACGACATTCTAGCTTAATAGACGGTGGATGGATGGCCTTAAGTCTTCAGCACTAAATTAAACACCGTGTAATGAAAAGTTGGACAACTTTGTTAGTTACTCGTAGTTGTAAAATAGACTCGACATTTTGTGAGTAAGGTTTTTGTGTGAGACGTTGAATTGAAGTGGAGCCTTAAAACTAAACTAATTTTCAAATGACTTCAAATAATGATTAGTTTTTAGGGTTCCGACGTCAAAAAGGAACCCTTATAGTTTCACCATGTCTATCTGTCAGTCGGTGTCAGTTTAGCTCAGAGACGCTTAGCACTAGAAAGTGGGAATTTGGTATGGGTATACATATTAATCACTGAAAAAGCACGCTGAAAAAGTGGTAAAATAAAACCTTAAAAAAAATTTTTAGGTTACTCCCCCTACACGTAAAGTGGTGATGATTTTTTTATTGTCTTTTTTAACCATTTCTCCATCCAAGGATACGTTTGCGAAATATTAAGGTTCAAAGTGCTAATTTTTGTTAGAGTCAAATGTCTCCCCCACTCCACTCTGACAGCTCAACGGTTGTTTTTGATTACGAGAAAAAATTCATGGTAGTAGCATATATCTAATAATATAACGAATTTAAACTATCACAGCTAAGTAGGCGTTACAAGTTAACGAGTAATAGTCGACCAACTTATAAAATGTTACTAATTGAGTTAAAATTTCGTAGTAACCCCATAGAAAATGACTTATAGCTAAGTGTATCTGAAACTTTGCAATGTCATAGTAAAATATGCTATTTTTGTCATGGCTTACGGGACGGGTAACTACGAACCCTACGTGCGTGGCCCGTCACGCACTTGGCCGGTTTTTTTTTATTTTATGTAGGCGTTACTGCGTTCAATAAATATAAATAGCCATATTGGAAAGTTCCATAACTAACTCGTTATAATAAATCACAAATGTTAAAAGACTTAATTTATTTCCGTCTTATGATTTATTTTAATAGTCAAACTGTCATATTCGCACAAAATAAGCACGTGTTCCAAGTTAATTATACTATTTTTTCTAAATCCTACGCGGTTAGAGCTTATCATTAACATAAACCTTGATCGAACGTTCAAAACTGGACACGCATATATGTAGGTAAAGATAAGTATCTAGTCTAAACTTATATTATAACAGGTAAAATTGAGGATTTGTGCCTCAGTATCAAAACGTCCTATTCTCAAAATTACCTATTGGCAGAACGTCATATTGTCAAAGTACAGTCATGCTGAAAAATTTACTATCGGTTTTTCGTCATGGCTCATTGTTTACATTATTTTCAAATTAAAATTCAAACGAAAAGGAGTTATTATACCTTTGGCCTGGACACAACCTGTGCCGGCAGCATTATACAATCTCATGTTCCATTTACAGAGGCTTACGGAGACTGGTAGAAGCAGGAGTTCGGAGACGGTCTGAAATCTACTCACAAACTAACAGGAGCCCAGGAATCATGAAGAACTATTTCTGAAAAGTAATTTCTTGGAACTTTCTAGTCGTTTCTTGTGGTCAATTTATTTTAAAATGTAATTTTTGTATGTATTGATATTTTTTCCTTAATGTATATAAGCTACCCAAGATCACCCATATATATGACCACGCACTTCTAGAAATATTTATTTATTTATTTAAACTTTATGTACAATAGTGGTACATGGGCGGACTTAATTCATCAAGGCATTCTCTACCAGTCAACCTTGGGTTATAATGACTATACTGTGGTAGGTGTACAATAAATAAAAATAAGACTTTAAATTGAATTTTAATATTTCGGAAAGAATATACAGATAATATAATATATAATACTATAAGATGACTCCTAGAGCATCCTGTAGAACCAGTTATATTGCAGTGATAATTAAATTTAAGTACAAAGGCGAGCTTTGCTGGGCGAGTGACGACCGAGGACTAGAAGAAGAAGTGTTGGCCGAGAGCGAGATGGGCGGACGTCATTGTTGTCATCGCGGGTAGAACCTGGATGAGGCTGGTACAGGAACGTGGGGATTGGCACAAGAGAAGAGAGGTCTATGCTCAGCAGTGGGCGAAATCGGGCTGTGGGTGGATGATGACAAAGGCGTGCTAATTTCAAAGTTGAGTTGTCTCAAGGCACTCTCGGGAAGTACCGATACGATTACTATAATTTTTGCACTGATAGAAATCTACACTATCGCCTTTAATCCCGAAATATGCAAGGCTCCTATCGAGTAGATGGGTAGGCCACTGAAGCAAAGCCGCGGGATGAAGCTAGTTAATAATATTAAACGCAAGATTATATCACTTGACATTTAAAATTGTATAATCATAGTTATTTTTAAGAATCGTGTCTAGCGAAATCCATTTTTTTGAAATGCCGACAAGTGGTTGTGTTAACATTGTTTCTTATTTTAATATAATTAATTAATAAGCGCTTGTCAAGTCACTATCTATTATTAATAACTGGTGTTAACTTATGAGGTCAATGATAAATAAAACTAATAATTATTTTATTTATTACAAGTTGTTTTGTAACATTAGAAATGAGTTAATTTTATGATGAAAGTTTAACAAAATAACTGTACTTTAGTAGTGTGTAATGTATTTTTAATAACATTTTATAATTAGCTTAGTTTATATTTACTATAATTGAAAATAATAGCTACCTGATTTTCAATGTTTCGTTATTCACACAAAAAATAAATACATGCAGACTAAATACATATTAGTAGTTTATTTACATAACTGAATCAATATTTGAACACACATAATAATAGCATCGTTATTTTAAAGGTATTTTTATTAAGTAACATATGCGCTTCAGTTAAATATATTATTTGTCACGAAATGCCCTCCGAATACCCTATTGATCTATGTCAAATGTGCGCACGTCGCACCTATAATAAAATAATTGTCCAAAAATATAAAATCAATTATTTTTCAAAAATAAATCGTTAACCACGGTTAATCGTTACCCACCTACTTGCAAAACACACAAAATTACTATCAACAGCTTAACATTTTTTTTTTTATTTGACTAATTGATAACATAAATCAGGCAAGGAATACTGTTGAATTCTCAAATTAAAAGCCATTGCAGACTTTTAATCATAATCAGCCCAATTCATAACGACTTTTTAACGATATGTTTAGTTTAAATATTGATGAACAGATTGTTTGTCAACATTTTCAGTAATCATTATGAATTTAGAATATGCCAACCAGTATAATTAATCATAAGGCACTTGTCTCACCGCCGACAATCATCGAGAAGCGAGTAAAGCTAGAAACTAGATACGAGTTGGCGAGCAGCGAGAAGTTTTGTCGCTCGGCTATAAGCGAGTGTTCTTTTGCGACGGGCGATTACTCGCACCACTCGCTCCGGCCGACTGAGAGATATATTCCAGCGCAAACCTGCACGCGCTACGAAGCGCTGAATTCATAATATTATTATTTTGGCTAGCACTCAGATCCGCACTGTACGTAGAAATGACCGCTGGTTGGTCTCTCGGCGTTAGTTCTGACCGCCAAGCGAGGATCACTGAGCGAGTATTATCTTTTCTTGTCGCTGCGACAAACTAGTGGTAAGAGAGTTCTCGCCACCAGTGTGAACAGCCAGCCATCGACAATTAATGTATGCGTCTCCTTTACTCACACGTGATCTATATCTTTTGTCCGTTTCCTCAGCGAGAAAATAGTCGATAGCTAATCGCTTCTCGTCGGCGGTGAAATATGTGCCTAAGGTAAGATTTTTTTTTAAGAATAAGCTTGATAAATCTTTTGAAGAGTTGTTATTCAAGTGTTTGCTAAATACAAAAAACTGAAGTCAATCAACAACATTCTCCATTTAAAGACAATGCCATACCTACGATTCAAGTGGCATGCGCTCACTGAAATTGTCGTGCTACCTGTCCGGAACAGTTGGGTACATTGTTTCTATATCGCCAATCTTCTCATGCTCCCTCGCGCGTACCAGAATGTATTCGCAATAGTAGACAAAGAATCGTATTGCTTTGTCACAATACCTCGTTCTATTGTATGATTTGATTTACTGAAGATGTCTTTGTATAACGCTACTTAGAGATCTGAAGAATTCTAGAATTTGTTAAGGACCAATTTTAGATGGAATTCTTGGATGCCTTTATTTAAAATTTCAATAGTGCTTGTAAATGTGTACCTACGTTCAATTTTGTACTGCTTGTCGATTCTGTAAACATGTCGAAGTGAAGGCTTGGGTGAAGTGATCACGAGGTGAGCTGTCATTCCATATAATCATGATGGAATGACAGCTCACTCCGTGATCACGTGACATCTTGATTGTATGGATTGGCAGCTCACCTAATGATCACTTCATCCAAGCCTTCACTTCGACATGTTTACAGAATCGACCGGCTGGTATAGATGGATAATCGCGATGGACAAAACGCAAAACGTTGACGTGGCTCAAAAGACTGCCCAACTTAAATGGGACTGAGCAGGACATGTCTGCCACATGCCGGACAAGCTGTGAGCCCGTAAAATACAGGATTGGTGCCCATAACAGCGAGACGAGGCCGCGGCAGACCGCGAAGGAGATGGCGGGACGAGCTGGATGTCTTCCTTACGAATTGGAAGGAAGAAGCATTGGATGGGATGGAGGGAGGCCTTGGCCCAGCTGTGGGACAGTACGGGCTAGTAATAATAATATAATAATAGATGGATAGACGGTAGGTAGTACCTGCTAACTACCTTGGGAACTAACATTAATGAAGCTACATTCAACGAAAAATCAATACTTTCTTGTATTTTGAACAGTAATCGCGAGCCTGCTTTCAAATTCAAATAACTGTGCTATAAATAACTGTACTATAAATAACTGTGCTATTGCAAATTAAAATTTTTATAATACTCAGGTAACTTTTATCCGAGGAATAAAAATGGAGGTTTGACAGTTTTTGTACGGGATATACATATATAAAACGGCCGTATTTATTCTTCAGTTAAAAGTTAACTTACTATTGAAAAATCAGCCCTTAATGTTTTTTTTAACAAATTAATGTTTTTATAATTAAATTTTGCAGTTTATTTTAATAATAATTAAGTATATTTAATTAATATAAACCGCTTTCTTTGTACAAAAAATAAGTTTCAAAATTAATGACAAAATGTTTACTGAAATTACTTACTTTAATTTGTTTGTTTTGCATGAAAATAATTAACTACTACACGCAAAGGACTAAATGTATGAAAATTAATTTAAATTCTTAATTAATTTCGTGATTGACTTGTAGTCTCGGTTAAGTACCTAAGATAACACAAGGAGATTGAGCAATTACTAATAGTACTATTAATAATAGTTGTTAACAACTATAAATTACATACAGAATTAATGAAATGACGATATTGATGAATAATAAAGTTATACGGAGTTCCTATTTAAAGGCTAGGCTAGCTCATAGGGTAGGTGCTTATTTGAAAACCGTCGGTTTCGGAAAAAATATTTTCGCCTTGTCTATCCACAGACCTTTTTTATTCAATAAAAGAGATCTGCATCTGATCAATAAAAAAGTTCAACAAATCTCCATGGAACATAAAAAATATCGACCAAGTGCGAGACGGACTCGCGCATGAAAGGTTCCATACCGTCGCCATTATTAAAATCCACCATTATGCTGTTAAAATTGAGCAAAAAAACTCAACAGAAAAATATCTCTTGTATGACTTGTATACTCACTTAAATGTTTCATTTACTTTTATTATTTATTGTTATAGCAGCAACGGAAAAATACATTCTGTGAATTTTTTTAAGCTGTCTACCTATCATGAGATACAGCCCGCTAACAAACCGACAGGCGAACGGCGGAGGCCCCGTTGACCTTTGTGTACGGCACCCTAAAAAACAATGTATTTTATTTCATAATGGTATTCATAAATAGTCATAAGCTAGTACACAGTTTGAATTGGTCGTTTTCTACGGAGAAGACTGTCAATTGACTTTCAGTCATGCTTTTTCCCAGCTTGGCCATGTTTGGGCCGTTTGGGCTGGCTCCAATTTTAACCGGATGTAGCTAAACAGCTAAACACCAGTGCTCAGTCAAAACTTTATAAAGTGAGCAACGAGGATCCCACATCCACCTGACAAAGTATATTAATAAGAGGCTTGCATAACAGTAAAAGGAGGTCCAAATCCCCCGAGTGAGTCTCATAAGCTGCGGGCACATCGTATAACATACCATGTTACGTCACAAGCATAGAGCTTGGAACGCCGCGACGGCATCGGTACAGACGCTATCTTTGAACATGTTGAACTGTTGGACGATTCTGAACTGTCGATTTGAATCACTGTTTTTTTTTTCACACTTTTGCTGTTGTACCAATTTTGATGAATTTTGGTGTAAATAAACAAGGTGTTTCAGAAGTGCGTGGTCTTATTTTAAAGGTGGATCCATCTTTATCTACCCATGATCTTTTAAATTTCCTACTATTCTCTCGCTCAATACAAAACAATTCTCTCTCTCTTTTATAATGTGCACAGCAAAGGAGTGGAACTCTCTGCCTGCGTCTGTGTTTCCGAACGCATACAACCCTAATCTCTTCAAAATTAGAGAGAACAGGCTTCTTCTGGGTAAGCTCGCTCCATCGTCGACTTTGTCTCTGTCATCTATGACCTAGACTAGAGTCAAGAGCAAGCCCATCTCAAATTAAAAAACGGTTGTCTGTAAAGTCGGTTTACTGACGATAGTTGAACGTGACAACGTCATAAGAAAATACTGATGGAATGGTTTCATTGCTCAAAAGAAAATTTATCGCCGCAATTATCGTTGCTATAAAAATTGGCACCACATTCACTTGTGGAACGCTTCAGAGCGAGGTAACGCCGCATGACGTCATGTTTTATCGTGCGTGCAGCCGGCTCCATCGAATTATAAGACGTTGTCACGTCGAAACAAATACTTTAGTAAACACCTGTTCACCAGATATTTAGTATATGTAGCTTACAGATTGGTTAGATAACCTCACTTGTACTAAATTTTTTAAGTTATAACTCTGCTCCCAAATACGCAAAATTTTAGAGTCCCGTTGATAAACATAGGTGAGCGACTAATGGACACCACTTTCTTCTTTCTAATACTGGCCCAAAATTGGATAAAAGCGTATCCATTTCCTTTTGTTATTGGCGCCTTGAGCATTAGCCGCCCGATACAACTCTCTCTTGCTCTGTGGAAACACAGCACGCGGGCTTTTGACGACTACCCTCTATATTAAAAGTGTAAAACTGAAATATTCTAACATTGTTCCGGAGGTAATATTTCGTAAGGTAAATAAAGGAAGCTTGTTTACTTTGCTGTCGTGTGGAAAAGTTGTTTAGTTTTTAAAGTTGGAGTGTTTTTATAACAGTGTGTAATTAAATTTACAGTGTTGTCTGTGTACTTAAACTTACCGTTATTCGTTTCACTGGTAAGGAAGTTGATTGAGACCTGAAACAAGATATAAACTTCAATTAATGAACTTTTCCAAAAAAATACAAAAAGCCGGCCAAGTGCGAGTCGGACTCTCACACAAAGGGTTCCGTAACCTTAAACTGAAAAAAACACGTTTCTTGTGTGCTTGTATCCCCCTTTAATTTTTAATTTAATTTAATTTTTATTAGTTGTTGTTATAACGGCAATAAAAATACACACTCTGTGAAAATTTCAACTGTCTACTACGGTTCTTGAGATATAGCTCGCTGACAGACAGACGGACGGCCGGACGAACGGATGGACGGACGGACAGCGAAAGCTTAGTAATAGGGTTCCTTTGGTTACCCTTTGGTTGCGGAACCCTAGAAAGCTTATGTAATGCACCATATTTTGCGTCACTATATGTATAATTTTTAGTGGTGCTTGTAAGAAAATCGTAATAATTAGATGGAGTCACAAAAAAAGTATACATCTGCCAAACCTTTTCCGAACTATGTTAGGATCGGCGTCCAGTCTGACCGGAGACAGCTTCATACCTATATTTTACATGCAGGGTCTACCAATCTGACCTCTCCGCCACTCCGCAATCGGATGTAACTAAACGCAAACGTCTCACTGGTTGCACAGGTCGAGGTAAGGCGCCGAACGATACACGCCGTAACGTGTATCCGAACGCACTTTCGCTCACGACCTATCTATAATAACCGAGCCGGCGCCAAAACCAGCCACTGATTGGCTGTTGATTAGGTTGGTAGAATGTGTATAAGTTTTGTTGGTCGTCATATAATAAGTATGGCGACATTGGGATTCTGGCTCTGGTGTCGTAGTAATGTGATTTGTTATATTTTACAGTTTATTCAAGTTTATGCACAAAAGTTACACTGTTAGAAGACTTAACTTGTCAGACTTTCTGCAGTACTTAGAAGTTAAAGTACTTCACTGGAACAACATAACAAAACGATACGGTTGGCGTAGTGGTTGAGTGATTGGCTGTTGCGCTGCGTGTCGTGGGTTCGATTCCAGCACGGAACAAATATTTGTATTGCCTGCAGACTGTTGCTACAGACAGTTGTTCCGGGTCTGGCTGTTTGTGTCCGTGCATTTTTAAGTTTGTAAACGCACCCACGGTACAGAAGAAAATTCTAAAAAAACAAATGCCTGTAAATATAGCACTAAACATCCAGAATCATTTGCTGTCAACATAAACTCAATAAGGCCGTTAACTGAAAAACTACCGTCTATTATCCACCCTCGATTACTTAAGGGATGAACAACATAATCAAAGTAGCCGCGTGCCGTCAACGACTAACAAATTAATTTATAGTGGTTGGGGACCGCCCATAAACATAGAAATGTTGTTAGTTGACAACAACGACCTCCAAACCAATAATGTTAAATACGTAGATACGTTTTACCGAGGTCAATACAAACACAGGGTATATCCCTTGAGGTTGCAGCTCTGCCACCTACACGAAAGAGACAAGTAATGATAGAACCAGAAAATGGCGCGCGATATTGTTCGTTCAAAATTCGAACAACGCTAGAGGTTGTAGAATTTCACCGTGTATTTTTTTTTTATAATGAGTATGACGTCTCTATTGGTAAAATCTCATTATGATAAAGTATCATCTACATCCTATCTATACTAATATTTGTTTGTTAAATAAATGTAAAAATAAGTTTAT
Organism: Mamestra brassicae; assembly: GCA_905163435.1. NCBI lineage: Eukaryota > Metazoa > Arthropoda > Insecta > Lepidoptera > Noctuidae > Mamestra > Mamestra brassicae. The sequence goes on along the minus strand of LR991000.1, from coordinate 17,445,314 downwards.
TACGCTTTTATACCTAAATTGCTGAACCGACCCTAGAAACGGTCATAGGCTATTATTTTGCGGTAATCTATATTATCGCGATAGGTACATGTAATAAAAAAACGAACCTAATATAATTATTATTATTTGTTGTTATAGCGGCAATAGAAATACACCATCTGTGAATATTTCAACGGTCTACGTATTACGATTCTTAAGATATAGCCCGCTAACAGACATACGGCCGGACGGACGGACAGCTCGGAGGCTTACTAATAGGGTTCCGTTGCTTACCCTCCGAATACGGAACCCTAAAACGAACGAAGTGTTTCTTAAAAATCGTTAATACAACAAGTGTCTTTTAATCAATTATCGTCGAAATCGTTGATTTAATACAGTAAGGCATTGAGTACCAACTATTAGTAGGACTAAAAATATAGTCCTACTAATAGTTGGTACTCAAAATACTTATCCACACTTATTTTCGACTGTATTTTTATTAATTAAATGTATTTTATTAACATTATTACAAAAAAAATATGAGCTTTCTACACTACTCCATATAAACTATGTATAGTTGTGCCAAATTTCATACTCCTCCGTCCACGTTTTTTCGTAAAAAGGGATAAAAGTTTTTGCTTCACGTATTAATATAATGATTATGGCAATTTTAAACACAATAAAGACGAATAATTTTAGAACGACAGAACTCAACAGTAGTTGAAAACGTCATGAGAACAATTTATCTGTCACAATTGAAATTAAACTTTATACAACGGGAGCTAAGATACCAATTGCTAATGGAAGTGACGAAGACACTAATGTTAGGGGACGTACATATGTCACTTAAGGCTGCGCCATTGTGTTGTGAATTGAATGTCTGAATAGCCTTGGTGCTATGTTGTATCTATAGTGGTACATATAAACACAAATAAATAAAATCGAAGTGTCTGTTAGTAATATCAAAACAACTACTTATTCCTTAATCACACGAAAGTATAAACGATAATTACAACAGTATTTTTTTTTGCGCGTCTGTCTACTATTTGTTCCGCATAATCTCCAAAACGCTGGATTTTTAAACAACGTTTACATTTGCGAACTTTGCTTAGAAATTAGTAGTATTGACCCTCTGATGTTATATGGAGTTATTTTAATTTACGTGAAAATACTTTTCGTGTGAGCAAACCTGCGAGGAGAAGCTATTTAAGTAAAAATATATGTAGTTGGTGCTCATAATTGTATGTTGAACGTCATGAATGTTGACCTTCTTTGTTTGGAGAGTTAATTTGACATCAGTGAGTATGGGAATGACCTTGGCTTCATGACAATAGATGAGTGAGCATGTTGCAATTTTCAAAGTAGACATTTAGATTGACATTGCTTTATAGCATCTAACTGCTATGTGAATACAAAAGCAATAGAAGATTTCATTTTAGACAAGTTTATCAAAGATGAGGAGTCCGCTGCATGAGAGACGTACAGGGCTGGTCGATGTGGTGAAGCTTGAGGGAGGCCTATAGTAGGCGCCAGATAATCGTGGAATAACGGTCATTGACCCACCTACAATTATTGACATTTTTAATTTGAAAAACGGAATTAATGACACAAAGCTGTCCCGAATCATCATCTCTCGTGATCCTTAACATTGTCTAATAATGAAAAACGATTCATATTTAATTGTTCAGGGACCTATGAACAGTTATTAGGGAAAGGTCAATGTACTTTATTCCACATTTATCTGGCGCCTACTATAGTGCAGAGAGTAATTAAAGCTAAAAAATGTTTGTACCCCAATATTTAACAGAAACATTTACATATTTAATTACCAAGTAGTACAACACTGAAAATATTGTGGGACTGGTGCCTAAGCTAGGCCAATGATGTTGATGAAGCGTGGATATAATGTTTGGAATTTTGCCTTTCGCAATATGCAATCCTCTGGGCACCAGAGGCTGGACGGCACGACAGAAGCCGGCCTTGGAAGAGGTGGCGAGATGATCTAGATGCCAAGGATTGGTTCGAGATGGTTCGGGAAAATACAACCTGGAAACAGACCTTTGACCAGCAGTGGAACAGTAAAAGTTGTCCAAAGAAATTAGCAATCTATGCTTTCTTCTTTCTATACTAGTTATCATTGTTGTATGAAACACAGTGACCGACAGGCACACTTCTCTGTTTGAGCTGAATAAATCATTCAGCTTTCCCCCGAGATAGCAAAGCACACATAATATCGCATGCATTTCGTGCAATTCGACAGCATCTAATATTCCTAGCTCCCGCTGCAGAGACAACAAACAAACACTGACTGTATTCCATTTGCAACGTTATTTCAAGATATTATTAAAGGATACCACTGTTATTTCATGAGCACTTGAAAACATTGTGGCGTAGGGTGTCCCAGAGTGTGCCCCATCAAAAACACCCCCTATGCTTCGGTTCATAGATAAAAATTAATGGAGTATTTTATTTTTTTATTGCGCTCGGCGAAATGCCATTCTTTCTAATGAGGTTGCTGTTATAAAAACTCGATGGAAGCTTTCACTGGAATTATTAATGGATATTAGTAATTCCAGTGTCCAATAATAAGTGGGTGTGAATGGATATTATCGGAAATCTATTTCAGTCGTGGTTTCGTGGATACAATACAAGGTGTCTTTAAAGGTACGTATATAAAATAGGAACTGACAGACTGACATCAACGCACATTCAAAGCTTCTGGGATTAGTAACATCAAATTTTGCGAAACGTCTTTTAAGATTTTTGGAAATTGATAAAAAAGTGGAATATCGGTCGTACGAAGGACAATGAAGTAGCAGACAAATTGCTAGGGAGTAATATTGACACAAATCCTTTTTCTCATGACCACAGACTTCAAAAAGTTTTTATGCAAATTCTATTGAGCCATCATTTGAATTTTCCCTCTAATAGTTTATCCGTGTTCATTCTATCTCTAACTCAAAATCTCCCTCTCATTTAGAACTCGCTTCACTTATTGCCACCCTCCATTCGATCTACAATCTGCGTGCCAGAATCAATACTGTCACTGTATCATATTTAAATGAGTTCATTGCCAGTAAATAAACCGAACGTAACAAACTAAATTATCGTGGTCTTTGTAACATCAGAAACAAAATAAGTATGCCGAGTTTAAACTCGGTATACTTACTTTGCTTCGATTACGCTTAAGCTTAATCGGATGCTTAAAAATGGATTCCAACTGGAAACACATACGAACGAAGCAAATTAATAAAAAAATTGTAAATATAAGAATCTATCCTATTTTACTAAAATGTTTTTTCTTTTTTATTCACCATGTTATCACTCCGCTACACTCGGTCTTTACCAGAAAGAAAAAAAAAATGATAATTTTTCACCAGCATAGCAACAAGGACTACAAGTACTTTATACCTCTATAATAATAATCTAGCAGCATCACTGGTAAAAAGAGGTTTACTTAAGATATTGATCTTCTGAACTAGGCGAGGCCTGCATCTCAGAAGATAGCACTCAGCTGACAATTTCGTTACTTTATAACTTTAAAACATTGTGTGCTACTGTTTAAAATTCATTACTAAAGAACGTAAGTATGAATAAAAATGTGTGTGAAAGATTGCCTAAGGCATTAAGTCTGTCTTTGTACCTTGATATTGCATGAAGTTTTAATAAATAAATAAAAAACACAAGTCATTGGCACCCGACCAATCTTAATAAAGGTGATAAAAAGCACAAAGAGTGTCCACCACACCACCGCCGGGATACGCCGGGATATAGCGGGGTGCGATCTACCGTGAAATATTGAGAGGGTCATCGCTCAGCGGTTCTCAAACTATTGCCATAAAAATACTCGTGGCGATAGACTCGTGTTCCGTTATCGTTTTGGGATCCTTTTCGACGATCTTTGCATGTGACACGTGTGTGAAATGGTTTTGAACTGTGAGAAAATGTGTCTGTAAAGAATACAGATGTTTAAGACTGAGAGCTAAAGAATTTAGACACTTATTGGGGTCGCTGTGTAAAAATATATTGTAAAGACAAATTACCATATAATCATTTAGAATGCTTGGCATTGTTTCTGTTTTCATCATCATCTGCCTAGCCTTTCCCCAACTATATTGGGGTCGGCTTCCAGTCAAACCGGATTTACGTGGAGCGGCTGCCTACCAGACCTCCACAACCCATTAGCTGGGTAACACGAAACTCCTTGGCAAGACTGGTGTCAGATTATCTGGCCTCTGACTATCCGTAACGACTGCCAAAGATCTACAAATGACAGCCGGGACCAACGGCTTAACATCATCACGACACGACACGAAACGACATTGTTTCTGTTTTATGAATAGAAAATAAATTATATTCACAAAAGAATGAAAAGTAATAAAAAGATATTACGGTCGAGCGTCCACTTAGACACAATAATAAAATAAAAAGACTACCATATGACCGACCTAAATTCTACATAAAATGTCCAGCTAAACAGTCGGCTTGGAAATAATCTGGGTCTGTCCAGAATACATGAAACGCCAGAACTAATATTTAAACACATGACCCTGTGTTAATTTAGGTACGACATTCGTCGGGATAAACAAATATGGATGGAGAAGGCTGCCAAATAAAGTAGAGCTCGTCCCCAAAATACGATGTAGCCTACTTGGAAAACAGGTAATTTGTTAGCTTTACATCTCCATACTTTTATGTTAATGTCTTTTAATATTGTACTGTTTTACATGTAAATGCTCTTATGGATAGATGTGAATCTCGGGATGAACATATTACATTGGAAATGTTGGTTTCATTCTATTTTTCGTAATTATTTTGTACATGGCACTGTTTTTTACATTTTTTTTTTAAGGATGTGAAATCATCAAATGACTTCTTCCGCTCTGGGTGGAGCGGAAGGGCGTGTCAGACTCTTACTGACTAAAACCCATCCGTGTTCCTTCTAAAGCCCTTTGCGTTCCAGGGCCGCGGTGACTCTTTCGAAATAATTCCGCAACCCTGGCAGGTACATGGCCCCCTAGTTGTTTATTATTGTAAATTAAATTTAATAACTAACAATATATTGATGTAATTCTGAAATAAAATATTTGTATTACGTGGAATTCCATATACTTGGGGTCGGCCCTTCTAGTCCGCATTTTCCGTTTAGCACGATTTTTTTTCTGCGTCCTTATCTAAATCATCTTCTTTTAGATCTTTTCGATGGTCGTCAACCAAGAAGCGGTTCGGATTCGGTTGATCCAGACATTTTCGGACGTGACTGATGGCTCATCCGGAGCTCAAAACATTTTATATGAACTCTTACACACACGTCCGTGTCCGAGCCGTGCCCGGGATATATCAAACTATAGCCCGAACACGAACCAGTTGCGGCCCTGATATGTGACATTTACCTTTAACCTTAGTTAGGGGTTAGTTAAAATTTCCAGGAACCGTTTCTGCTGATATGCGCTGAGCTGCAGTTTGTGAACTATAAGTTTCCCAAAACAATTTCTTCACTATTTTGATTTCTCAATCAACGACAAATTAAAATAAATGGAACATTCCTGTTAATTAACATTCTTGTGGAGGGGATGTTTGCGCCGCAGTTCGACGAACAGCGATTGGATTCGATCTCATTGCGGTCGCCAGCTATCTGAGTACCTTTGAATGATTTATCTCGTTTTCCTGATCCGCAACTACCTATAAAATATAAATGTGGAAGTGGATGCGAATTTTAATGATTTATGGGAGCGAGGTAACGTAATGAAATTCTAGAATTGAGGGGACATAGAATATGAACTTCGCTTGGATTCTATAAATCCTTTACATGTTTCCAATTCGCCAAGACTGGCCTGTTGCTCGAGTGGTTAGTGAACCTGACTGTTAAGCTGGAGGTCGTAGGTTCGATTCCCACCCAGGACAAATCTTTGTGTGATGAGCATGATCATTTGTTCAGTGTCTGGGTGGAATTTGTCTATAATATGTATGTATTTAGAAGTATGTTTATCAGTTGTCTGGTTGCCATAGCACAGGCTCTGCCTAGTTGGGACCGGATAACCATGTGTGAGTTGTCCCAAGATATTATTTAAAGAAATCGCTGCACCCGAAACTGTCTGAGACAAAACATTGCTAACAGAATTCTTATTCCCCTCTTATCTTACCAGAGTAACAACACAAAAACACAATTTAATTAAAACTCAACATAACAATAACAAAACGCCACTTTGAAACAGTCTGAAAATCTGAAACGTACACAAAGCATCGGCCATGTTTCTCTTTATTACTCATTTCTTCAAGCGTTTCCCTTAAAACTGTGGAAACTTGTCACTAACAGAAGGCTGTTGTAATTAAATTTTAATCCTCGACGAACTATTGTCTGAGACAAAACCAACAAAGATGAGAGAATGAAAGTTGGAGCGAGCGGCTGTAGCTCGCGAGTTCGACAGAGTTATATGGTGCTGTGGGGTGCAGGCATGTTGGTGGACTCAGCGAGTTGCGGAACTCGCTACTTGAGTTCCGCAACTCCTCCTGACTTTATCCTCTCGAGGGAAGAAACTCAAAAATATTAATTTTAGATTGGAAGATTCAAGCTTGTACATCTTGCAGGTAGACAAGACTTCCTGCCAGGGTTGCGGAATTTGTACGAAAGAGTCACCGCGGCCCTGGAACGCAAAGGGCTTTAGTAGGAACACGGATGGGTTTTAGTCAGTAATACGCCCTTCCGCTCCACCCAGAGCGGAAGAAGTCATTTGATGATTTCCCATCCTTAAAAAAAAAAAAAAAAGAGACAAGACTTTGATCCATTATAGGTCAATTTCAAGTTAACGAAGAAAACTTAAACGTGTCAAAAAAAATAATTTTAGATTTGAAGCTGCAAGCTTATACAATATACATCTAGCAGACCACCTTTTGATTCAATGATAGGTCAACTTAGAGATAACGAAGAAAACTTTGTCATTATACTCGTAATTGAGTAACAACTTGACATATTCCAAAAGATACATCTCTAAACACCCACAAAGCTATATATGTATATCAAACTATGATTTATCATTACGACTCGTTATGTATTAATTATAATAACCCCGCCTTAGTTAAATAAACTATAAATAATTTTCACTTTAATCACCAGCGCACCGAAATACCTTGATCTACATTAATAAGAACAGTGAGATCTATTTTGTAGGGCTTCACTTGTTGCCCTAGAACACAAAGGGCTTTAGAAGGTACATGGATGGGTTTTAGTCATGCATTTGATGATCTCCCATCCTTAAAAAAAAACAAGGGCTTCCCTAATTACTTTAATTGGCTTCTCTAAGGTTTTAGCTAGTTACTTAATTTATTCATTAGCCCTGCCCCTGGCATGACCCGACCGAGTCTAGTGATGTTATGTTTGTATCCAAAACTTTCTCCACCCTTCTGCTAGCCTGGTACACAAACCACCTTTTTTTTTTTTTTTTTTGATCTCGGGGGGAAATCCTCATGGAAATCCTCCACCCTGGGGCGGGTGGAGGGGTCTGTCAGACTCTTACTGACTAAAACCTAACCTGGTAGACCAACCGATATTATGTCAGCGATAGCGTTTATAAGAACAAAATGTTTCGGATTGATCATGTGACATTTCGGTAGCTCAAAGTCACTCTAATTTTTGAAATTTAAAAAAAATATGTCGCTGATTGTACGTCCCTTTTTTTGAGCGGCAATTCTCGTATTTTTATTAAGGAACGTTCGCATTTGCATTGCAGTCCCGAACTGTCAACACCTCCCATCATCATCATCATCATATCAGCCGAAAGATGACCACTGCTGGACATAGGCCGCCCCTAAGTGTCGCCACAACCACCGGTCCTGTGCGTCTTGCATTCATCGGCTACCCGCGACCCTCATCAGGCCATCGAACCATCTTGTGGGAGGGCCTTCCACTGCTGCGTCTTCCGGTACGCAGTTGCAACTCCAGAAAAAAACACCTCTAACTTCCCCATATATTGACAAGTTTTTGACATTCATCTATGCTGTGATGATAGTACGAATTTAATGTACGGCAATTGACCTTCTGGTCTTGTAATATTTGTACCTAGCCAAAATCTCCTTCCCGCTTCTGCTACCCTGGTAGCGACCTTAGCTGTAAAGTGGCAGCGATCTTGTAATCGATATACTTATCTCAAGTTAAAGTTTACGGAGCAATGTAGATAGATGTATGCAAAACTTGATCTTCCTTCAAAGTTATTTCAGTATTAATCCCCGGATCTTAAGCACAAAGATGAATTTATGTCTCAAGGACTTTATGTCATTCCTACAAGTACGTAAATATACATCAGCTAAAGTTAATTACTTGCAGAGCATGATCTGAATATGAAGAGAAAAATAAGGATTGGCAATCAAAAAAGTTCGTTAGATTGTCTCTCTCACAATTTTTATATTTTCATCCCAATTTATTGTCAAATATCATTGCGTTAAAAATGCATATTTACCATTTTATTTACCGCATTTCATTCAAATAAATGACTTTGTCTTTTCTTTCGTCTGTCATATCACAGTTTACAGTGTGCTTTTAAAATTAACAGCACCACCACGGTAAAACTGTGGCACCACATTTGTTCAAATTAGCTATCAGCTTGCACGTTTCTAACTCAAACTTTTACTAGAACCAACTTCGAAAGTAAACAAAAGTTCTTTGCATCAAAACAAAAAACAGTTTAACTTACTAAACGCAAATTAACACATAAAACTTTGAGCACCACTCACCTCGCTCCACTGTAGGTTATTCCGTAGCCATTTTGCAATACATTGTTTGTTCAATTTATACCCCCCAGTTCTCTAGAGATGCGTTATTCTATTGTTGCACCCGCGAAAATATACGACAACCTTACTGTGTAACAATAGAGTCTAGTTTCCCCTGGCACACAGATAAATGTTATAGTTGTTCATTGTTTAGACATCTTGAGGAAATGTTACGTTTTCGGCACTTAGGAGTCAACGAACTTTGCATAGGGCAGTCAACACTCGAATGTAACTTGAAATAACTTTTGTATTTGATGAAAAAACTTCTAAATCGTAAACTTGGCGTACAATCCGCAGTATAACTTGTTTGTCCCTGATTTAACGAATGAAAATTGTTTTAGTTTAAATGGTCATCAGGTGCAAATTGTATGCTAACAAATTACTATTATTTATTTTCTAGTATATATTTAATATGTATTTTGATAGACTACCATTAGACTACAAAAAACAAAATAGAATTGTCATGTTTTAAATCTTATAGCATTCCAATATTTTTTTTAATGGCTCTCGTATAAATCTTAATAGCCAGCATGACATTTAAAAAAAATAAATGGTTAGCAAAATAAATATGGATTCCAAAAAGTCTTTATTCAAAGTAAAAAAGCTATGGTACTATACTCTTAGACTACTTTGCCAAAATAGGTATGAACTTAATTAGGATAAATTTATTTGGCGTTGATTTTATATTCATTACATCGAATTACCTAAAAGTTATTGCCAGAACCGCAACACAATAGGAATTTGGACAAAGGGTACTCTCCCAAATCGACTGAGCTGCTCATATTTCAGAAAGGAAAATACCATTATTACGCATGAAGGACTTCACTCTGCCTTTATCTAAGTTGGCAATTAAAATAACTTTTACAAATCAATTTAGTTAAAGCAGAAACCCATTTGTGTGAACAAACTTTTAATGGTCGAATTTATGTAATCCATCCATTTATTCAGAAACTACTTAGTGAGTACTAATCTACGTACAAAATACAATGAATAATTTAAGTTACGTCGAAGTTAAATAACTGTAGCTCAACTTCACAGACTTATAGTAATTAGAAATGGCCGCGTTTGGCATTTTGCTCGGAATTATATATTAATTGGTAAACGCATGCTTTCGTAGAGGTGCATCGGTAGAGGGGAGGAGGGGTGGAGGGGCTCATTTTGTAAAATATTGTATTCCATACTAGTTGCCGCCCGCGGCTCCGCCCGCGTGATTGTCGAAAACTATCCTAAGGGAACATATTCCCGGGATAAAAAGTATCCTATGTGTTATTCCAGACTATAATCTACCTCTGTGCCAAATTTCATCAAAATCCATTCAGTAGTTTTTACGTGAAAGAGGAACAAACATCCATACATACATCCATACTTACAAACTTTCGCCTTTATAATAGTAGTAGGATTTTAATGTATTCAACGGACTCTGAAGTGAAGAGCTTAGCGGATATAATACGAATGGAATTTGCGTTGCGAAACGTTTGTGAGAAGAACATTATTTAAATGTATTTATTTGCCGATTATATGGGTTTGGTAAGTCATTTACAGTAATATCAGCAGATTGATAAAGATAAAAATGTAAACCTACACTTTAGTTAAGGCGAGTGTTTTGATCCGAACTTAACTCAACCAAAACTCAACATTTTTTTTTTTCTGTTTAACGAAATTTTAGCTTGCTAGGTCAAATTAAAACTATTGGTTGTAAACTAATAGTTTATAACCAAACGAACAATAATTATGTCTTTATGACCTTATTTTTCGAAAAATTATCAACTTTTGTTTTCATTTTCACTTTTTAAAAACAAAACAACAACAAACAACACACAACAACAACTACCACAACAACTTTAACAACAAACAACAACAACAACTATCTCTAATACAAAAAACGGTCAAGTCTAGTGGTGGGAGTAAGTCCGCTTAAACGACATGCTATCCTTACTCCGCTGGAGAAAGTACTCTTCGAATCTACCGTGGTAGGGACAAGAAAAAGATGGCGCGTAACGGAAAAATGTGACGCGTAACCGAGAAATGTGACGGTTATTTTTATTCCATCGTAAATGGATTACCCAAATAAATATATCTGATATATAAATTTCTATTTTTGCTGTGTATATATAAGTTGATAAGATAAACAGTGTGGGAAGTATAATTACCATTTCATGTAAATTCAAACAAAATATTATGAATAACAAACCTGACACTGTTTGCTGAGCAAACATTAATCAGTTGCGTATCGGCGATGCCAATTTATTTTTTGCAACTAAAACAATAAATAGTGGCATGTTATTTGAGGTGCAAACATATGTATTGTAATATTTATTCAAGAGATCTGGCTGTCTACCCAGCTAATCGTTGGAACTGCTGTGTAAATAGGTAAACTTATAGTAAATTTTTAGACTTTGCTGCTGAAGTGAAAAAGCAGTGCATACTGGATACACCATCATTATCATTTCAGCCAAAAGACTTCCACTACCGGACATAGGCTTCCATCAAGAATCCTTGATTCCTGCGCCCTTCACCAGGTCAGGCGTCTTCCGGTGCGCGGTCGCCATTCCAGAACCATTCGATCCCATGGACTACCTGTTCTGCGTACAATGTACCCTGCCCGCTAGCACTTAAGTTTCGCCAAACTTAAGTGCTAGCGGGCAGGGGAACCAAGGTTACCATCATAGCTCAAAGAGTCACCATTCTTCGAGCTATGTTGGTAACCTTGGTTCTCTTGCGGATATCTTCATTTTCGATTCGATCACGCAAGAAAACCGGGCATAGCCTTTTCCCCTTCCCTTGCCCTTTGGCTGACTTGAAGTCTCAATCTGTTCCATGATGTACCTAATAGCAACTTAAACCACTTCTCAGTATCCAACAACACCAAGATATTTTCCATACAGCGTTTGAGAATGTTTTCATTTCAATATAACTCCAAAAAAACAGGATCAGTTAAAATTCAACGTTCCCGTCCAAAACTGACCTCACAATATTTCATCAGCGCATTAATTCCGTCGAGTTTATGCAAAAGTAACGATCGCAGAGGACATCACTAAATAAACAGTGGCTATTTCATTTGAATTCCCTTTTCACGGCCGGCTCCGGAGTATCCATTCATTTGGGATAGCTCCCGAATTTGCGGAGTACGAATAAGAACTAAAAATGTAGTAACAAGATTAAATTTTCAGATGCAATTTGTGTGTTGTGTGTGCAGACTCTGTTCAGCGTTCTAATACATTAAAATTGTTTCGAAAAGAAATGTCTGTGTTGAGTTTGGTGAAGAAGTGGGAAGTAATTTTCGACTGGTGCTTTTAGGGCCTTTGCGCACGACGCTTTTGTAACGCGCTGACGACGCGCAGATGACGCGCGCTAAAGCGCTTCGACGTAGACAGTACACCTTTGCACACGTACAAAGATTTGGTGGCGCATTTGGATCGATAAAAACGTACTGCAGTCGCGCTTTGTACGCGCATTTGTATCAATACTAATGCGCCAATCTGCTTATTGGTAATTTACAGCACCGTGAGCGCGCGTTCGTAAACCGCGCGTCGTCGGCGCGTATAAAATACGCCCTGTGTAAAGGCTTGTTGTTTAAAATTAATTGGAAAAACCAGCGGCAACGTTTTCATTTTGGTTATTCAACAGTTTTCATTCCATTCTTTACGTAGTCGAACAAATGATGCAATCAGTAATACCCTTCGAATGTGGTAGAAAGTGTCCTCAACCACACTTTGTGTTAAGGGAGTAGGTTTGAGCCAGGGTTGCGAAATCTGTTCGAAAGAGTCACCGCAGCCCTGGAACGCAAAGGGCTTTAGGAGGAACACGGATGGGTTTTAGTCAGTAAGAATCTGACACGCCCATCCGCTCCACCCAGAGCGAAAAAAAAGGGAGAAGTTTGATTTCTATGTTCAAAATATTTGTGCCTGTGACTATTGGTTGTAATCTTTCTACCCACATAACGAATAATTCTGTTATAGTTTCAAAAAAAGTAAAAAAACAGTAGTAAAGTAAAAGTATCAAATGATGTCACCCGTTTATCGAAACAAAACAATTTCACGCTACCATTTTTGTGACACTGACAACCAACCCGCATGCCGTATAACTTACCATGTACACAAGTCACAACACAAACTTTGCCTCGTAAACACATGTTGTACAACACCAACATAAGCTATCCACGTCGACTCTATTTCGGGAAAAGTCCAGAAAATAAATAAGTAAAAGAGAGGTCACAAACCTACCCTAATTAGCCGTTTGCCTTAACTTTGTAAGGAGTGTGTGTTCGGTAATAAAAAGGTACACATTAGGGATGGACCGACTTGTTAGGAACATCAGCTATTTGGCCACATTCATAGTCGGCGACTAGTTGGTGATTAATTGGCAAAAGATGACTTATAGACAATAGGGTATTTGACAAAAATCAAATTGGTCCATCAGAAATATTTCCAAAAAATATTGGACACGTATTTTTTCTTTTGTCACGTTAACAAAAAATGAACACGATACAGTGCGTTGAAAACTCGTGTGACGTCACTTATCAGTACACTTTTTACTGGAAAGTGACGTCACAAGCCCTGAGTCTTCATCTTTGTTGCATTTTATCTTCGTAATTTTTTATTGATTTGAAAAAATAAAAAAACGTATCCAATATTTTTCTTTAATCTAACTGACGGACTAGAAATAATCATATTTTTTTTAACCCAGGCAACATCCCTTTAGTGCACTTAATAAATTACAGAAATCTAGGAACATTAAGAAATAAGACTTTTATATTTTTAAGAATTAAATCTGTCTTTGGTTGTCGAAACCAATTTTGAGTTAAGCTCGCCTTTGCATGTAAGCTGTCCTGTTGTATTTTGAATCTAAGATATTTTTTATACCTATAATGCAATTTCAATCTAAGCTTAAGGGTCAGAAGTTTCGTAAACATACCATGAATCCTTAAAACAACACTCCTTTTTGTGCAGTTTCTAGTCGCGTAAAAACAAACATAACTAATATAGATTGTCCGACTAGGCGAGACCACCGGTTACATATAGTCAGCAACTAGTCTGCAAACTAGTAGGCGATTTAAGCACCAACAAGTCATCTATTTGAGCGCCAACAAGTCATATAGTAAAGTCCATAGTCGGCCCAGCCCTAGTAGTAGGTACACACGTAGGCGTAATAGTCGGGTATTCGATTAGTAGTCGATACTGTTACCGTAGTGTATCGTTTTACCGTCCCCTTTATACCTATGAGAGGGAAATGAGACAAGTATTTTTGGTACAGGTAGAGACAAAAACTTTTTAGTTTGTTTGAGATTTGACAAAGTCTGTATTATGTGGATAGCTTGACAAATACTATCCCACAATTGAGGCAAGAGGCAAGAGGACAAACGTGTCAGTAGTACAGCGAAGCTTCACTTAACGTTCTTTTGTTGGGACAGAACCGACTTAAATATTAGAAACATTCTTTCAATCGTGATTTTACTACAATTTGTAGCATTTTGTCCCGAAAAGCTGTGCTTTTAAAATGATATAATCATGCACTAAGTGTGTTTTAGTCGTATAATCTTTTATGAACTGCCTAACATATGTTTTCTTTTGACCTATATTTACCGGTATCATTATTGTTTTTATGTCATTATTCTGTCTTTAGTTTATTTCTCGCGCGTGTACGACTTTTCTGACAAGTTATGAGCAAACTGGAGCGATGCCAACAGATTTTTTGGACCAAAACTCTGCTGATGTAGTGAAAAATAAAGAGGTTCAAGTTACAAAAAACCCCTGCATGTTTGAACTTCTTAAAGCTTTTACACAATGAAAAACTTAACTTAAATACGACATGAAGTTTCTTGAATATCTATTAATTAATCATGAGTACAAGTGCCAGAATCTAAAGCTTGTAAATTCACTCTGTGAATCGACAAACTCAGATATTCAAAGTAACTGGAGGGAGTCCGCTCGCTGCCACTAACTGCACTGACGTCTGGGACAGATTCAATATGTACCTCTATGTAGTGTACAGAAATAATCGCTGTGTCATGTAAAGGTAAAAGTTCATAGCCGACCGCAGACACAACAGCAGACGACGTGTCTTTGCGACACTACTGGTTTCTATGTATTTCTATGAAATATCTTTGTAGCTTTCGTAGAAATACAAAGAAACCAGTGCTGCGTGATGACACGTGATCTGGTGCTGCTGTCTGCAGTCGACTATGAGCTCGTACCTTAACGCTATTCCTTTTTTGCAGTTTTTACTGCTATAATCAGAGTCGATTAAGTTAATTTTAACCCCGGTCAACATAATCTAGATTTTTTGGGCGTCCGAAAGTTTTTTGAGATTTTGTGAGACATTAAAAAATGTTATGTTGTTACTGTTATTGGTGGATGCCAAGCTTCACAGCTTGGCTCATCGCCGCAAGGTTGCCTGCTTGTCGGTCTTCTACAGATTGTACTTCGGCGAGAGTGTCCAGGAACTCCACGATCTCATCCCACCGGCCCCCTTCTACCATCGGACATCTAGACGCACTGCAAGTTACCATCCCTACCTTGTTGCTATTCCACCAATTCGCACTAAACGTTTCCAAACGTCTTTTATAATGCGCACAGCAAAGGAGTGGAACTCTCTGCCTGCGTCTGTGTTTCCGAACGCATACAACCCTAATCTCTTCAAAATTAGAGTGAACAGGCTTCTTCTGGGTAAGCTCGCTCCATCGTCGACTTTGTCTCTGTCTTCTATGACCTAGACTAGAGTCAAGAGCAAACCCATATTAAATAAAAAAAAAAAAATTGTATAACCATTAATATACACATGACCTATCTAAATTACCCTTACCGTCTAGATTGCCCTTTAAATTTGTTTTTTTTTGTTTTGTGTGGACTATGTTGTCTGAAAAATAAATTAATAAGAATAGTAATAATTTTAACTCTGCAATCATTGTACCGATAGTCGTGTCAGCCAACGGCTTAATAGCCACGAGCCTCGACCAACACCTCTGGAAGCTCTCGTTAGGCAGCTGGATAAAGAGCTTGATTCAAAAAGCAGTACTTCTGGACACGGCTCGCATTGTTAAGAGGTTCCTCTCTCTGGAGCCCTGAACGCCGGTAGCTTGGACCTTGTTCCCGATACCGGTGGGCTACTATTTTTTTATATTTTAAATGTTTTTTTTTTGTAAAGAAATATTTAAAAATGTAAAAAGTAAGTTTAAAAAAATGAATAAACGAAATAATAATAATGTTGCCTCACTCCATTAAAATTTGTGTATCGGGGCATTTACTATAGTAGGCGCCAGATAAATGTGGAATAAAGTACATTGACCTTTCCCTAATAACTGTTCATAGGTACCTGAACAATTAAATATGAATCGTTTTTCATTATTAGACAATGTTAAGGATCACGAGAGATGATGATTCGGGACAGCTTTGTGTCATTAATTCCGTTTTTCAAATTAAAAATGTCAATAATTGTAGGTGGGTCAATGACCGTTATTCCACGATTATCTGGCGCCTACTATAGTTGGCTTAGGCACCTCGTATGCCTTCCAAAGGTCCAGCCCAGGTATCTCAAAGTGATTTAGCCCCTCTGGTAAACGAGTACGTGGTGGACGCCACGCCTATCTAGCGAGTCACTGAGATACGGGATTTGGGGGTTGCTGTCACTCCTGAACTGTCCTGAACCGTTTCGCGATCATATTACGAGGATCTGTAAAAGGGCGTCTGTAAGTTGTAAATAAGTTAATTTTAAGACCACGCTCGCATTGTGTAAGGGAGATTTAAATAAATAAATAATAATTACCCTTTTAAAAAAAATATATTAGTTCTTACATATTAACGTTACCCAACTAAAAAAGTTTTTTCTTAGGGCTTTCCACAAGGCTCATCATTGGAAATAATTTATTCAGGCAAACTAAAAACACTTTAAAGCAGACATCTTGTTACTCAAACATTTTAACAATATTTCCAGCGCACTGCACTTTTCGCCCCGACCGTCCACCCTCGGTCCGGTCGCTACATATTATTTAAACTGTTCCCCTACCCGGCTCCCCTTTGTACCAGGCGCACAGAAGTCCACAGGTACTACAAATATACGACTGACACTTTTCTATATCATTTACAATGGTTCGGACTGTGTGTGGGAAGGGAGACTGAAAAACGATACATCTACATTATTTAGTTTTCTTTGTGGTCTTTGAAAAAAATGTACAAAAAACATAACAAATGGATTCTGGTTCCAAACGACAAAATAATACCTTTTTCGTGACTATACTTAGATTTTTTTATTTTAATTATTATTACTAATTATATACTTTACTAGCGGTCCCGGCAGACGTTGTCCTGTCCGAACGTTTGCTTTGTGTCTGACGAAAAATTATAGAAACGATTGCAGCGCCACCTACCGGGTCCAATTGTAAATCTAAACCATTCTCGAATCCCCTTGACCACACACAAAAAAAAACATTCAAATCGGTTCAGCCGTTTAGGAGGTGTTCACTGTCAACACACATACAGAAGAATTATATAAAGATATATAAAGATAGTACACCACATCACAAGCACAGGAAAACTTTTATATTAACAAGTGTAAAATGGACGATGGGTGGTGTAAAATTGGAAGTTTGTCGTACATATCATATACTTATTTTTATTTATAAAACCTGTTAATTCTTTATTGTACACCATAGCAACTTATATAAAATTACAGTGAAGAAAAGTTCACGTACAAAGACGGGAAGGTTTTTTTTTTAATTGGTTTGCTCTTAACTAAGTTTAACTCAAAGTTGAGTTGTCTATCAAGCAAACCTTTCGAGTGATAGACAGAGATCACAATAGAGGATAGAATCCAGTGCACATTCAAATATTACATATTTTATAATAATAAATATACCCACATGCATAAATATAAAAGAAATATATATGTACACGTAAATATAATATTATGAGTATTACGACAAAACTGAAAGGAAATGCTCTTTAATTTTCCTCTTGAACACATCAAGACAAGGGCTGTCGCGTAGGGAGTGTGGGAGCGAGTTCCAGAGACGCGATGCAGTAACAGAGAAGGAACCATCATAGCGGCTGGAAGTGTATTTATATTCTCATTAGCTTTTACCTGTGGTTTCGCCCGCGTTAAAGTCGAAAATTAAAAAAAAAACAACCTACTTCCAAAACAAAAAGTATTTACCTCGACCTAATGTCCTAACGAGAAAATCCCGATGAGCACTTCAACGTCCAATCAGAAGCGTGATTGATAAAGAAACCGCCAAACACATAGGTTCACATTTTGAAATATTAAGTAGGTCAGGTTAACACTGGCAGCATTTGGAATATCCTTTTCTATTAAATACCTTTAAACCAGAAAACATCCAATCAAACAATCGCATCCACCCGTGTCGGATCCCGCTAGTCGAGGCTTACTCTGTTTGCTTTGCACAATAGACACAGCTTCCCGCACCGGGCACCGGGCACCGGGCTACTGACTCGCGAAACTTTAATAAACGCACATTCCTCAAACAGCATCAATGTTCCACTACAGCTAAACTGAACAATACCACCCAAGAGAATGGAACCCGCAGATACCACAATAGTTCAATAGAACTGGAATTTAAACCTCGGCACTGGAAAAAACAAGCTCAAATTAAAAGGAAAATGCTGTCTTTTTTTTCTTTTTTCTAAAAGCCAAGTGGTTAGAGCCGTATCTAGTTCATCAATGACGGGAGATTTATCAATGTTGGGTCTTTGGTCTAGGATAGTCAATTGTGATTTATTTTATAGTACTGAATTCAGAGCTTCGAATGTTTTTACTACGATGTTTGCTACGAAGCGCTACGGCGTAGAAGAATGTCTACGGCTCGTAGTAAAATGGTTTCTAATGAACTTTTTTCCGCATGAACAATCTTCAAGTCATCATCATCATTTCAGCTGAAAGACGTCCACGGCTTAGAATAAGCCTCCTCCAAGCTTCGCCACATCAACCGGTCTTGTGCCTACATCTGATTTCCAGCGGATTTCCGCGTCCATTATATATTTCTAACAACGTAACTAATTAGCACACCAAGCATTTTAATGAAGCATTGTTTATCCAGGATTATAATACCGAGCAACCGAGTACAAATCACGTGCTAGAAAATAAAATTCCTCATACATTCACAAGTATAAAACAAGTCCTCCTATACGTTCATGGCTCCCTGGTTACATAACTAGAATCCACTCGACATACTGCCCGTAAGTAGGTTATTATCTCGAAACGGTTCGTTACCCCGTGACGTCACCTGAGCCGGCCACCGCATTACTTACATAACAGATATCCACCCAACTTATATGCCCCTAGTAGCATGTTACTTTTGACCGACTCGTAAATGTAGAAAATACACTAGATTAGAGAGTTAGTGAGACTGGACTGCAATCGGATTGGAAACGACATTAAATTATATTTATGGGACTCTGGATTTGAAAATAAAATAGTATTTTATGGACCGGTTGTTGTGTGCTGACATTTTTATTATGATTCAGATGATGGAAATGGATTTTTACGATGCTTGCAAACGATAGGTGAGCGCGTTCACTTTGCGTTACTGGAACAAATATCGTTTCTACGTTCCACAATATTCTTTTCTAGGACAAGTGAACAACAAAAGGAAACCATTGACATTTCTCAACTAATATTATATTTTCGATCGAGATCACATTTCTAATAGCCAGAAATATCTACAGCTCAACATATACCTCTTAAACAATACCTCTCAAGTTTCAATTACAAGACAGATTTCCCGCTGTTCAAATCAACATTCAAGGCACGCCGAAACAATCATAACATCCTACTACTATTATAAAGGCGAAAGTTTGTAAGTATGGATGTATGTATGGATGTTTGTTACTCTTTCACGTAAAAACTACTGAATGGATTTTGATGAAATTTGGCACAGAGGTAGATTATAGTCTGGAATAACACATAGGATACTTTTTATCCCGGGAATATGTTCCCTTAGGATAGTTTTCGACAATCACGCGGGCGGAGCCGCGGGCGGCAACTAGTTAAAAATAAAATAACTTCCAAGTATCGTCGCTCGCGTTATTCTTGCGAATTCAAAACGAAGTAAATCCTCGAGTTTTGTAAAATAAAACAGTACAAAAGCGTAAATGTGATTAGATTCCCGCGGTTAAGCCCGACGGCTGAATTCGATTCTATTTTATCTTTTTCAAGATGAATGGAAAAGATGTCTGGGATTTGTGTTAGATTGTATAATGCTTTTAATGGTGAGCTGCACTTTATTGCGGAAATAAGCAGGAAAAGTCAGTAAATAACTTGGGTCTATATCATTAGTAAATTAAGGTTGTTTTCAGGAAGTTTTGCATTCAGTCAAGCTTTCCTATGCTATCATTATTCCGTTATGAGAGAGAGACGGAGCTATATCTACAACACAAATAGCACTATCCCTGTTTCACAACACGACAATGTCACTGTATAGTAGGGCGCCAGTATAATAAGTCGAAGTTAGAGGTGGCGTATGCGCTTACGTAGGTACAGCGATTACAAAAACGGGTCTCCTAAGTGTGACTATAATTATTTTCTCACTAGCCAGTAGATTAGTGGCCCAAGTCTTTGGGCTTATAATTGTACAAATATGAACTTGGATTATGCCAAAACAGATTGGCACACCTACACACCCTTCCGGCGTATTCTGTTATTCCGTTCCGTTTCACGTATTACGCAGAACCCACCACAGTCGGTAGCAGAAATAACGCAAAGGCGGCTAAAACTCATTTTTTGCGGTTTCCTCAGTCGGAACTACAAAGCTTGTTTTAAAACAAACATTTATAGTACCGACAGCAAGAAAAGATAAATACGAAAATTCCCATTTATCAAACAAAGGGAAGTTTTAAAAGTGGCCGGTTTGAGTTACGGAAAAAAAAGTTTTTATGTTTTTGCGTGTATACGGGTATCACTGGGAACAAGCAACGATGAGTTCCGTGTGTAGGAAATAAATAAAATATGGCTAATTATTCCCTCGTGTGAGCCTTTGTAAGGCTTTCCGATTCATTTAAAATGTATGTAGATAATAAAATTGCTAACAAAAAACACGACGATTGGATTGCGAAAAGTAATATAGGAACCGTCTGACTTGTTATATTGAAATCAAAAACCAATTTTATCATTCGGGTGTTGCTGGGAGGTGTTTTAAAAAACTCGCTGAAAGGATTCAAAAGTATGGAAGAACAAATTTATGTTGTCAGTGGTCGCCCCCTTTTGGCGCGTTGTGTTTCACGCGCGCCTCAAAGAGATGTCAGCATAAAAGACGGGGCCCGCTAGGGCCAGAGCCTGCCAGGGTTGCGGAATTTGTTCGAAAGAGTCACCGCGGCCCTGGAACGCAAAGGGCTTTAGAAGGAGCACGGATGGGTTTTAGTCAGTAAGAGTCTGACATGCCCTCCGCTCCACCCAGAGCGGAAGAAGTCATTTGATGATTTCCCATCCTAAAAAAAAAAGAAAAAAAAAGTGGTCTCCTACAAAAAAAAAATTTCGGGTCCTCACAATAATTTGTTCCTTATCTATATTTGTGAAAAACCGCGTGAGCATTTGTCATTGCAACAAAACTACCTATTCCAATTAAATTCTTGACCCACAAGACTAGCTGAGAAAGCTTTATAATCCTAATTATTTTTTCCTTCAAAGTTGCTTAGTAAATAACTCGTGTAGCGTCCCGAGCAGAATGGCATATTAATTCAATGTGCCATAAACATAGGGCTCGTGGCTCGAATATATTAGAGGTCTGGCTGCGATGGCCTGTCAGTCTGGCAGGCTCTGACAGCCGGCTGGCAATCGCCATTACTTTGTCGGCACATACATAATTTAGGAGTTGTGAACTACGTGGTCGAGTTCGACGGGAATCGATGTGATTGGAATATGCAGTGCCAGGGTATTAAAGCAGCGGCATTGTATGATGATTTGGAGAGGGTGGCTGGCAGTTGACGGATGCGGACTGCTCAAGACCGGGATGGTTTGCGCTCTTTGGGGGAGGCTTACGTTCAGCAGTGGACGGCAATTGGCTGATATGATGATGATGATGATTGTATGATGACGCGTGACATTTACATGCTTCTATGGATTTGACAATCGATATGTCAGTATCTACAACTTGTAACTAACAGGACAACTTGTCAAACTTTAGCATTAAAGTATGGATTGACACGTTTTTTAAACCAAATTCTCTTCTCAATTCAGAACATGTTAGTTAACATTTACTTACTGTTAAAAGAAGGGATAAAGATGCCGTAAAACATACATTTATTTCTTTCTTTCTTCATCGTACACCTATCATGGTTTTTCTTTATTCCACACTGCGATATAACGCTTAACCTTATTTATATCTACTGATATCTCATCATCATCAAAAATGATGAATTATTTGTAATTGTTGATTTAATTTATAAAATTCAAATGTTATTATTATATTGTAAATACTGTATTGTGTATTTTTATGTGTAAATTCAGATACAAAATTACTTGTTTATGAATAAAAATGACTATCAGCCGAATGACGTCCACTGCTGGATACAGGCCTCCCCCAACGGGCGGGTCGATTGCAGTGTAACTGTTGCAATGCACAGAACCACAGAGAATGCTACTACCCTTCGTCGCCTCTTACGACACCCACGGGAAGTGATGGAATACATCTATAACTAAATAAATGACAATAACACACCAACATTTTAACACGAGCTAAACACTAAGTAGTTAGTTTGTAAACTGTCACGGGCGCTATCTTACCTACGTCGCAGATAGTTTTTGTTTTTCTGAGCTAAGTGACACACTTTTCGAATACCTGACTTTATTTTCCAAATAAGTTTTGTCTCTATTAGTAAAATTTATGAATGGATTAAGATTTCAGACCTTTTTAGCACTAATAAATGTTTAGAAAGTTTTGAATAGTTAGTTTAAATCTAGACGTTCATTTGAATAAATAAATCGTTGATTTCGAAATACAGAATAAAAGCCAGTAATGAAGTTTAGTTTCAATCGGAGTCAATTAATTTGTTTAATTTGAGCTATCCATTCTCTCTGTTGCCCAGACAACGTGAAACAAAATTAAATTAGTTACTATGTTTTAAATAGTGACTGTTTTATGTATCTTGTTTGTAGTGAATACAACAGTTATTTATATTCCCTCGAAATCTTTGTATACGCTTTTGTAACAAACGAGCGTAGTGTAAAGTACCAGAGCACCAGTTCCATGAAGGGTAGCACTACGCGAAAGTTCTAAACACTTGAATTTAACAATTGAGCCACGAAAAGTTCTTGTGACGACGCTCCCTAAGAGGCATTAAATCATAAAGACGCTGCCCAAACCTCCCTAAAAGACATTAGGACTTGCGAACATCTATTACAAACAACTTAATACGCAAACACATTACTAGGACCCAAAGAAACTGGAATCATCCCCTTTATTACAGGCAAAAAAATCTAACCTAATCTTCCAGCCGTTTAGTAGCAACTCAGATTTACTTACAGCATACAAAATGATGTCTCTATTATAATATTAACAATCAGTAAAAATTGTCGAGATGACCTCATCGTTATAATAGTTCCTTCCGATTCTATACAAAATATCTCCATTCGGGGAAGTTGAATGGGCTTAGAAATGTGTACGAGTTCGTAACTAAATATAATCTACCTACTGCTTTCTTGGATAATGTAGACGGAGTTATTATAGGTCAACCAACAAAATATGTGATCTAACCTTTATATGAAGCTGAGGAGGTCATCACTGCGGAAACCGGCATTTTTTTCGTAAATAGTAGTAATATATACTCTTTTGAGGAACGTCAGACTGGCTTGTTACTTGTGAATGAACTACTGGAATCACTATGCAAGTATTGACATTCAACTGCCTTTGAATGGTCTGATTGAAATAAATGATTTGACTTTGAGTGAGATAGTTGAATTTCGGGAGGATTTACACAAATGTCAATGTCTAAAAATAATTAGATAGTTATTTTGGCAAAGAATCGACACTCTCACATCATACTATCAATCTCACAGCTAATTAATCCACAGGATTATTTAATTGTTGCACCCATTTCGCTTTACTTCGTACTAAGACAACAAAGGCATAATCCCCTCCGTACAAAATACTGTCCGCTTCAAACTCAGGGCTGAGCTATAAACTACGTCATGACTTGTGGTCTGCTCCACGCTTGTCGCATATAAATCACTGGGCTGTCTCTGATTGGCAGTGTCACTGCATTGCCAGCACACTTGTATGTGGATTGTCGAGTTGTGCTGCTCTCGACACCCCTATCTGATAGTTGATTACCAATAAATTCAGGAAATGACAACCCGAATAGATGTTTTGCAGTGATTTCCGTCTTACTTTCGTCGTGTTCGTGTATTTTGACCTTGGCCCTTTGCTGAGGGATTGAAAGATATTGTGTAGAGGGTGCCTAATGAAATTAAAGAACATTGCAATCTTAGTGTCTAACAGTAAATTTGTACTCTTAAAATATGAAAGGATCTTATGCAGTTTTGAAAAAGAAATCAGCAAAAACACTAAGGACACCTCTCCAATGCCCGATAACTTTTAATTGAAGAATGTATTTTATTGTCCATTCAGATTTAAAATCTTCCTTTCGAGTCGATGGTCAGCTCCTTAGTTTGTTCGGGCCCAGTAGGTGGGTACGTTAATTGCAACATCCATCGGTGGCATTCATTAAATCCTCCAAAGTACAGGTTTATGGGCACTTGGGGCACTCTGACATGCGGTTCATGTTCTGAACAGGGACACCGCACTCACATTGAGCATGAACAACCCAACGGGTCTATGAAACCCCATTTCGTGTGTAAAATGTTGATAATTTCGGTCGAACCGGTTGACATATTTTCCAAATCGCCATTTTTTTTTATTTGGGTCGTGTTTGGGGTTTGGGTTCTAGGTCATAGATGACAGAGACAAAGTCGAATTTAGTAATTAATTAATAATACAAACATATCAACCAATCTAATTCATTACGTAACGTAACCCAAGACAAATGATCAACATTTTACACCTCAACGGACACCAAAGGTAAATTACAACCCAATCGATATTCAGATATAATAATATAAATAATGAAATCCCAATACAATATAATATCACAATACCTGACCCAACAAAAGCGGTTGAGCGAGAGGTCGTATTCCAATCAGACCGTTCACCGTATACCATGATATTCCTCTATTGTGGTAAATCTTGAAGATATTGTAACATACTCATCAGCCCTTTTGACGAGAAACTGTAAGGGTTATTTTATTTACTTCAAAATGGACAAGATTTTTCTTTGGGCTTTCTTTTTAAATCATATTCTTCCCTTTTAACCATCTTCGAAAAAAGGAGGAGTTTCTCAATTCGGTTGTATGTTTTTATTTATTTTGTTTGTTATCTCATAACTCCGTCATTTTTGAACCGATTTTTTTTTTCCCGTAGCAATTTCTTCAAAATCGGTTTAGTAGTTTGGTTTTTAAATCAAAATAGCTGGAAAAAATATGTCATCCAAGTCATCGAAATTGCGTGTTTTGCTTTCCTGTGACTTTCCAGTGGTGTTGTTAGGTGGTGAGGTACCACTAAAAAGTGAATAATAAAAAACTTTTTTTCTAAAAAATACAACCGAATTCCAAATTAAAAAACACTACAAAATATAAAATAACTTTAATTTTGGAAGTCGGTGTTAAAATGCGAAGAAACAACCAAAAACACTGACTTTTTTAATTAACGTTATTTTTTCCCTTTTAGTATTTTTGCCACCTCATTTCTCTGATGTATTAAATCTTTTCACCAATTATATAGAGATAGATAAGAGACTGTATATCTTTTACATTCCTAAATCATGTGATGTTCCTCAAATTGACTGGAAAATATGGATATTGTACGTAACAGTACTACTAACCACGGTGGGGCTCAAGTATTCTAGAAACAATGTCTGTATTGTATCCAGGTCCTCCGGGAGTCACTACAGCTTTCTGCATCAGGCTCTTGAACTAAAACTGCCTATCGAGAGCCTGCAGCTATTGAGACCTCTTTTGAACACCATGCCCTTCTTGTATATGTTACAGTATTTTAATATGTAAGTGTATGTCCAGCAGTCGACTATTTCAACTGAAACGATGATCATGACGACGAATATTTTTGTGTTTCCTAATTCAATGTGATTTTAAATAAGAAAACAAATATTTTTTTTATTTTAAATTTTATTTATATTTATTGTAAACCTACCACAGTGTAGTTAGTCTTTTTAACCCAAAGGTTGACTGGTAGAGAATGTCTTGATGCATTAAGTCCGCCCATGTACTACTATTGTACATTAAGTTTAAATAAATAAAACAACCATTGAAGTAAAATAATATGGGTTGGCACCTTGATAATATACCTTTAAGCATAATAATATTCATAGTGGAGAATAGAATTGTGCTCCGATAGTAAAAGTTTAACTGAAGGGTAAGTGCATCCGCATGGAACACAGTAATAGTCTATTTCCGCCATTTTCCACTCCAGTTACTTCAGATTGTTATCTATTGAAGAAGACGATGCTTACATACTTCATTATATTCTAATCATATGAAATAGGAAACAATTTTAAATCGTTCTTGTGCATGGTCGAATTAAAGGACAGTGCTCCAAAAATAACCTAAAAATTCAACTTTAGTTGATCAATCTGAAAATAATTCCAAATAGATATTTAAACTCAGTATAAGTGGCTTTGGTTATATCCATGGAGTATAAGAACTATGTAACAAAATGTTGCAATGTTGCGTCGCTTAGTAGGTACTATTGAGTTTTTTTTATATATATTTTGTTTATTCTAGTATCCATTTAAAACAATATAAATTGAGACTACAATAAACAAAATGAGAAGGCTACATAGTACGATGCCTTATCGCTAAAATTAAAAGTCAACAGTACAGTGTATTGTTTTATAGAGGAAGGCGGTACAGAGAATAAAGTCTTCGACCAGATGGTTGTTGTGTCTGGTGGGCAACTGCCCGATAGCTGATATTCGGACTGTTGTATATGTTCAAATCGCTCGGAGAACTTTGCTTGCACGATGCAGAATTTCAATGGTAGTTCATCGCTGACAGGATAGATGGCGTTGCGGTTCTTTTTCTTGCCGTACAAATTTTCGCTTCTTAGTTTTCATATGGTGGCATTGATGCCGCTACAGTTTTATTTCTATCATCTTATAATAACTTGAAACTAGAAAACCTGAGGGCCAACCACGAATATATTTGTCGTATAGTAAAGTATCGTTACGTAAAACATTACTATAAAAATAACTATAATACCTACTCGTCAGGCACATAATATTATTTTAAATTGGATACCTTATTCATATTTATGTGTGTTACTTACAAATTTTATACGTCGCATAAAAAGAAACCGAAAAGTACTATGGGATTTTAATTTTCTTATATTCAAAATTCGCTTACGTTTACGATACTGTAACGTTAATATACATCAACACATCCGTGGTAGGCCTTGAGGTATTGTATGGTAGGCGCCAGATAAATGTGGAATAAAGTACATTGACCTTTCCCTAATAACTGTTCATAGGTACCTGAACAATTAAATATGAATCGTTTTTCATTATTAGACAATGTTAAGGATCACGAGAGATGATGATTCGGGACAGCTTTGTGTCATTAATTCCGTTTTTCAAATTAAAAATGTCAATAATTGTAGGTGGGTCAATGACCGTTATTCCACGATTATCTGGCGCCTACTATAGTCTCAAGTTACTATAAGATGATAGAAATAAAACAATAAACTTTACTGTTGACTTTTAATTTTAGCGATAAGGCTTCTTAGTAACTTAGTGTTTTCTCCCTGTATTTTATTATTTAAGGCGTACCTACATAATAAAAAGTAGGTATTATATTGTAACAGATTACATTTTTTATTTTATCGTCATTAAATATAAACAATCAAATCAATAGCCATCACGACTGCAGAGTTCCGCCAATTATTAATTTGACCCAGTAAAACACCATCAGAATTAATTATGTCGTAATAAATTCTGCTTAGTCTCTTCATTAATATCCCGCATAGTGAGAATGAGTAGCGGGACCCGTGATAAAGCAGTCTAGAAGTTGTAAAAACCGCTTTCTCACTACGGAGCGCTCCGTCGCAAAATAGGTTATTTGAATTTGACTGGATTTTGGTTATTACATTTCTCAAAACCTAAAGAGCAGAGCATAGCAGTTAAAAAATATTGCTTAAAAATCTAAAAAAATGGCAATGTGGTCAGCCTTGTATAACAAAGAAACTAATTTCGTGTGATGTCACTCACTAGTCCCGCCATATCGAATTGAAACCATCCAGCTGATCGATTCTATAAACATGTCGAAGTGAAGGCTTGGGTGAAGTGATCACGAGGTGAGATGTCAATGCATATAATCAAGATGGTATGACAGCTAACTTCGTGATCACGTGACATCTTGATTACATAGGTATTATATCCTTCACTTCGACATGTTTACAGAATCGACCGGCAATGACATTTTGTGTGACAAGGATAGGAGAATAACTTCAAAAGTGTGTATAACTTCTCTGTTTTCTGACCGTTTTGATTTATTTTTTCACAAAACGTTATGTTTTATTAATATCATCATTAAAAAAGTATTCATTTATTAACTTATTATTATATTTTTTCAGGCAATATTTACAAATACGTAAAAACTTATAGATACTATAGTACGCGCCAGATAATCGTGGAATATCGGTCATTGACCCACCTACATTTATTGACATTGTTAATTTGAAAAACGGAATTAATGACACAAAACTGTCCCGAATCATCATCTCTCGTGATCCTTAACATGGTCTAATAATGAAAAACGATTCATATTTAATTGTTCAGGTACCTATGAGCAGTTATTAGGCAAAGGTCAATGTACTTTATTCCACATTTATCTGGCGCCTACTATATATACAAGCGAGTAGAAAATATACAAGCGGAGTAAAAAGGGGAGGGGAAGAACTCACAGGGCATCGAAAAATTCGTCCACATCGTCGCTGTCAACGGGAAAAGTGCCCAGAACACTGGCCGGATTGCCACGTTGAATGGCAATGCTGATGCGTTGGCCAAAGAAAAGGCCAACCCTCTGGTAACGTGAAGCGTCGACTAACCGTTTGATTTTAGATTTTTCGTACTTGTCACATACTCTATTCTGATCAAGATCTTTCATAATAACCTTCTCGGTGGAATGGTAATCATTGTTCAACGCTACAAGTTCTCAGCTAGACGGCATTCTGTACAGGATCACAAATTCTCGAGCAATCTCATGCACAAGTCATAAACTCTAACTACAGCGATCCAGTCCAAGTTTCCAAGGAACAGTCAACAAGTGAAGTTCAGTAACTTCATCGGAATCGATATTAGCAGTTACCACGTCATTCTGGATCCGCACATAGTGTTGTATCATGCAGACGCCAGTACATCAAGCTACAATCTGCCATATTTCTTTAATGGATTTTCAACTTTACCGCTACAGCGTTAGGTGTAAGGTTGATTGGGAATATTTGACAGTTTCAGGTAGCTTGATGTGCAACAGGAGTAACAGGACTTTAGAAACTTCTATCAACCAAATTCGTCATAAACGAACTTTCAACTTGTGGGATAAGAATGTCAATGAGCTCATGTAGTGACGATTCGTCGGAAACCTTTGTACAGTAGACGACTTACGGCTAAATGTTGATGAAATTGAAAAAAAATACTTTCTTCGATTTCATTATCATCGTCTTAAATTCATAATTCAGCTTCAGCACTATGGTAGGCGCCAGATAAATGTGCACCCATACATTTATTGTCTTTTTTAATATCAAAAACAGAAATAAAAACATAAAGCTGTCCTGAACCGACTTCTATCCTGATCCTTTACGTTCTCTAGTAATGAAAAACGGTACGAATATTAGGTTAAGGTTAATGTACTTTATTGCAAATTTATCTGGCGCCTACCATAGTCATTTGATGTCCAATTCTTAGTAAAATCTCCTAACCAAATAAACCCTAAAATATGGTTGGTTGCCACGTTGTATGGCAATGCTTATTCTTTGACCAAGGTAAAAGCCAGCCCTTGGGTCACGTGAAGTGTCAACTAAGCGCCTTGAGAGATCAACGTGGCAATGCCGCCAGTCTTTTGGGTACACTTCCAGCCAACAGCGATGCGGATGAATTTTTGACGCCATATTTTAGGGTTTATTTAGTTAGAAGATTTTATTTTTATTTCTAGTGTGTATAGTTAGTTAAGTATTTATGGAATAAAGATTCATTACCGATCTGTATTCTTAGTCGCTATTTTACACCAATGAAACCTTAAAGCTATGTCGTAGAAACTACCCTAAACATATCCGCAATATTAATTCTGACTTCCAGTCAAACCTAAGGATATCGATATTCCGCAGTAATTGGGTTTCGAAGGGTATGGGAAATACTAATATTTAGCCGCATCTGGTTAGGCAGGAAGCCAATAGCAATATTCTTGGGATAAGGTGTCGATATTCGCCTTTCTTGAATTATCTAAAGTTATGTTGATTATTTATCATGGAGAGTGAAGAGTTAACATGTATTTAAAATAATGGGATATTTGAGTAGGTGTTAAATAAATTACGTTTCTGACATTAAAGCAACCACAAAACAGAACATGACAGCCTTTCAGCGGACGTTGTTGTCACGACTCCATCTGGTCGAAAACGATGCAAAATGCACACAAAATAACAAATTGCAACAAAAAGAGTGATAAATTACTAGCCACATGGCCACAACGTTAACACAAATACTGTCACATCACTTTACACTAATAAAAAAAGCTGAAACTTAAAAAAATGTAGCTCAAAAAATATGTAAATACTAAAGTGGCAACATGATGAATGATAGCAACCCAGTGATTAATGACGTAGATCATTGACGCCCAGAATTATGGTATACTTGTACCTAGCACTACCTCTACCTACGTAGGGACGGGAAAATGAAACGTCCAAGCTTCTCTCCAATAATAATGAAACACAAACATGTGACGAGGGGTGAAAAGTTATTTCTCTGCCGCTAAATTGCTTGAAATGGAACACGTCCATTGTTTTCTAACGATGCGATGGATTGGCTGGCATTTCTTTCTTTAAACGTTGAATGTTGAAGACTCAATAATGTCGGTATATTCTTTAAATCAGCAGATATCATTGTCATTGGAACCTAGTTTTCTTTTGACGTGTTTCTAGGAGTTGTATTATCAGTTATCTGACCGAAGTCCAAATTTGACGCATTGTTTCTTTTTGCGAATAATAAGCTTCTATGGACGCGAATTCAAGGCAAAAGAGGCAGCATTGACTGAACCCACCACTCTATTACCAACCAATGCAACACCTGAGAGCTTGAATCAACAGTGGCGACCACCAGAAAAGTTCCTAGTCTGAATCTTGACAGTCCCGGTCAAGAAACTTGAATCGCGTAACGAAATGAATCAGAAAATAAAATAAAAATAGTTTATTTCTCACCAGCATAGCAACAAGAATTACAAGTAAGATTACTTGATACTAGGTAGGTATACTAATATCATATACAGTACACCTCTATAGTAATAATCCAGCATTACTGGTGGTAAAAAGAGGTTTACTTAAGGTATTGACTATATCTTTTGAACAAGGCGAGGCCCGTATCTCAGAATATAGCACTCAGCTGACAATTTCATTATTTTATAACCTAAAACATTGTATGAGTAAGATAAATATACCAGCGACACAACAATGAGCGATTTGTCAAAACCCACTAACGTAGGAGATTCAAGAAGTTTTCCAGCCACCTTCATCGCCCCACCTGACATTTCATATGCTCCCCAGTGTCTTGAACCGCACATAGTTTCCAAAATACTTAAATATTCGAACACCTTCGACTTAGAACTTGAAAGTTCATACAATATATAAGTCATTGCTGTAGTACCACTTTACGTGTGCACATTGTACCCACCTCAGGTAGATCGATACTGTGAGTGTGTTTGCCCGAGCTCCATGTTATGAAACAAAACAAAACACGGTCGGTGCACGGTACTCGTTCATTACCAAACAATATTGAATGAGGGGCAGGAGGAGGGAAAGGCAACTGCTAATGTTAATAAGTAGCCGAGTCAGAAATGCTTATTCCTCGAAGTGCTTAAAATCAAATAAATACACAGGTTCCTGGCTAACTAGCAGGCCAATACAACCAGTTGGCATGTTCATTTTAAATATTCATATCCTAACATTATTAAGTCGAAAGTAATTTTATTCTGTCTTTCTGCTTGCCAATTCGTTACCTTTTTACGGCTCAAAGGATTAGGACAAATCTTAGCGTACGGGAAGACCATGTCTTGGATTCGGACGGATACTTGCATTTTTTTTATATTGTTTTCACATATATGTATGTTTAATTTCAACAAGAATGATGGAACCAAAACATTATAAAACAAAAATGATTTAAAAGAGTGTCCGTGGAGTTTCTTGCACGTTCTTCTCCATAGAGATCTACGCTTTGGAACGTGCAAATAGCTTCATATCTTTTGACTGACCAATCTTAACAATTCAAAAGTGCCTGTAAATGGTTTAATTGAAATAAATAATTTGAGTTTGAGTTTGACTTTGGTTTAAGGCGAAGCGGCTATCATAAGCTAGTTTTCCTATATGTATGTTAAAAATCCATCCCATCACTTCCCCTCGGTGTCGCAAGAGGCGACTAAGGGACTCTTCAGAGATTGGGCCGCAGCATTCTCTGGGCATTGCACCAGCTACACTGCGATCGCTAACCCGCCGCCAAGCATGGCGATTATGGCAAACCCCCCCATTTGGGAGAGCCCTGTGTCCAGCGTTGGACGTCATTCGGCTGCTGATGATGATGATGTTTAAAAAACCTCTCAACCTACTGAACTCTCCAATTTTATCGAAGCAAATACCAAAATTATTTATATCATAAATAGTTCTATTTTTGGTTTGTTTGTTGCAGGCTTTCAGGGCACTCAATAAGTTAAACAGAAATTCACAATGAATTAAACTGGTGAAAAACCATAGAAGTAAGTCGTATTGTATCTTCTAACAAAATCAAGCTGGCAGTTCAAGAAGGCAGCCCAACAAACAACTAGGAGTTCATACGTACAGTAGGTGTCAACGACCCACACGCACGTAAGGTCGCTAATAAACCGATAAGCCGAAGCCTTACAGTACACTTGCGTATTGATTCGCCAGCAGCTAAGAACCTTAACTGCTCACTCGCTTACCCTTACCTACTGTAAATTTAGTTTTTAAGGCACACTAGCTTGTGTTAGCGTCTTTGCCCGCGTGAAAATCAGAAATTAGATAGATAGATAGATAAAGCATTTATTTGGTACAAGAGCAGAAAACAGAACACACAAAAGCACACTTACATAAATCATAATAGTAGAAAATACAAATATGAAAACACATTAAAAAAAAGGAAAGCAGAATTTATGCAAATTACCTACCGACATAAAAGATTGTTGACAAAAAAAAAAAAAATCCAATGTGCGGTGTGTGTGTCTCATGTAGCACCAAATGGGAGTCGAACTCAGCATGTGCCAGGCAAATATACCTGACGCTGATATTCTGCTGGATCCCAGTAGCGACATACGGACGTCGAGCAAATGCAGAACAGTTAAAATGTCAACAAGTAAATAGTGGTTTTGTGTATGAAACTGTTTGGTGAGTATGCCCGTCCACATTTGAATGACTCATACTCAATCAATTTGCATATCTGGACCACCTACCCAGCTCTAACCAGACATAGTTGAGTATCAGTATTTTAGGTGCAGTGTCTGCCTATTGGACCTCCATAACCCAGCATTTGGGTAAATCAATACCCTTTGGCAAGACTGGTGTCAGACTTCTTCGCTCCTAGCCACCAGTAACGACTGTCAAAGACATACAATTGACAGCCGGGACCAACGGCTTTTTTTTTTTTTTTAAGGATGGGAAATCATCATATGACTTCTTCCGCTCTGGGTGGAGCGGAAGGGCGTGTCAGACTCTTACTGACTAAAACCCATCCGTGTTCCTTCTAAAGCCCTTTGCTTTCCAGGGCCGCGGTGACTCTTTCGAACAAATTCCGCAACCCTGGCAGGCTCTGGCCCTGGCGGGCCCCGTCCTCTATGCTGACATCTCTTTGAGGCGCGCGTGAAACACAACGCGCCATCGACCCAGGCCTGGTGGTGATCGGACAGCGAGCCACCCAACGCTCGCCGTCCGCAGGCCCGCGCCTACGGTGGCCGGGGATCGCCCTGCGACTCCCGACGCCCGGGGCGTCTTCTCCTGTTGCGGCGGTTGGGACGAAGGCCTTGCTTTTCCCTCGCGCGATCCGCCTCCTCCTTCGCTAGCATTACTGCTTCGCAGAAGGAGGTGACCGCTTCCCAAGCCTCCTCGCTCCGGACCATGGCTTACCGCTTAGCATCATGTATGGTAAGTGGTCCCTGCCGCCTTAGGACATCTGCAAGAGGTACCAGGCCTACCAGGTAGGGTACTCTTTCCAATTTTATTTGAAATTTTCAGAGGAAAAACTTCAAGGGGAAGTTCATTCCAAATTTTTCAGGCTTAGTAGGTAAAGTTAAGAATACAGTTTTAAATCATGAGGGAGATAAGCTCCCAGACTTCAAATTACTTCATATAAATGTACATAATTTCAGGCAATTTTATCCTATACGTAAATTAATTCATGACTTTTCATGAATTTCAGGAAAAGCCATGGTTGATTTAATTAATTAACCTTGAACTTTGACTACGTTGTTTTCATGAGCTGCAAAAAAATGCTTTTTCAGACTATTTTTCTAAACAAAGATTTTTATATGTATTGCGTCATAATAAACTCTCACTCTGTGTGACTTCTGGGGCGCAACTATGAAGTGCCAATGCATCAAGATTCTGTTGTGGAAAAGAGACAGTACTATGCATCTTGTATAGCTCCATCTCCCTCCCACAGCGGCATCATAATGGTTTTAAGACATCATGATAAGGCCTCTGACTAATCAAACTAATCGGACTGGTAAATAATTTAAGGGCCACTTGCACCACAAATAAATAAAGAAAAAAAAATTTGGGATTTGCACCAGACAAATACTATTTTTCAAGCTTTTAATTGTTTTTTTACTATAATTATGGGTATCAAACGATAAATTGATCCCCATATTAAAGGGGTTTAAAAAATGTGAGCCATCAGTGAGCGGCGGCCATATTTAAATTTTTACAATATTAAGTACCTATTGCGCATTGTATTGTCACCAGAACTAAAGGAGTATGCAAAATTTCGGCTTAATCGAATACAAACAAATGGTCGAAGAATGGTTTGCAAATTTTGACGAACAACTTACATACATACATATATATATATACGAACGGTGCAAGTTAAATAAAAGCTAGCAAACGATATGAAAGATGATTCTATCGATGAACTAACTATAAAAAGCCAAAAGGACCTCTACATGACTAAATTCATTTAGTGCTAAACTAATTTAATTTAAATCATAATTCTAGCTTTGTCACCTTCAAACGATTCACAGAAATATTCTTATTCTTCATTATTATTCTTCGAACATTTTTAAATGCTTTTAGGGCAGTATACGCTAAAGGCATTTAGGTGTTTGTGCTGCAAACTGGCCTAAGTGCTTGATTGGCTAAACCATTTTGTTGTTTAAATTATTCAACTCAAACTGTTTATGTAGATTGTTTAGATGTGCATTTTTAAACACCTGCCAAACAACATTTTGACGAAAACCAACAGCCATAATTAAACCAATGCATGTCTGCTCTGCGACATTCAAATATTTTTCTTTTTGTTCCATATGGCTTGAGCCACAACCACAAGAATTTGGGTACCTACAAACTATCTAATAGGTAATATTGGCATAGTCCATTATTAAAAATAACACATTTCCTTTAAAATTCAAACAATACCTTGCTAAACTAAATTTTCATTCAGAAACTTAAACAAAGTTTGTACTTAGTAAATTTTCTGTTATGAAAATATTATGAGCACAAAGCGGCGTGTGGTCGCGTGCTCCACCATTTTGAAAGCCCTGTTTATGACTGTTTGCTGTATCAACCTTCACTTATAATTAAAACCACTGTATACCTCTACACAGCCTTATAACTCACGAGTGACCGCAATTATAGGTCATGTTGATAAAAATCTACTACCTAGTGCTTCTAAATGCATTTCTAAGTTGCATGCAGGCAGAAATAACTTTGCAG
Organism: Mamestra brassicae; assembly: GCA_905163435.1. Classification (NCBI taxonomy): domain Eukaryota; kingdom Metazoa; phylum Arthropoda; class Insecta; order Lepidoptera; family Noctuidae; genus Mamestra; species Mamestra brassicae. The sequence goes on along the minus strand of LR991000.1, from coordinate 17,409,367 downwards.
ACCGGTTTAAATAAAGCCTAATGAGCCATTTAGAAGCTAGACTAGGATAGCTTTAGTTGGAAAACATCGATGCCTTTATTTATGCAGTTTAAATTAAGTTTTCTTTTTTTTTCTCTAGTCTAGTCTAGTCTAGTCTAGGTCATAGATGACAGAGACAAAGTCGACGATGGAGCGAGCTTACCCAGAAGAAGCCTGTTCACTCTAATTTTGAAGAGATTAGGGTTATATGCGTTCGGAAACACAGACGCAGGCAGAGAGTTCCACTCCTTTGCTGTGCGCATTATAAAAGACGTTTGGAAACGTTAAGTAGCAAAAAATAAGGGGCAAACCATAAACGCTTAAGAATACAAATTGCACAATGCAAGTCAACGCCCTCTCTATGAAGTTTCGTCGTAACGACAGGAAGGGCAAAACTATCTTAAAGACCTCACCGCTGTGAAAGGGAAACGATACCTTTAAAAGTTTAAACTACGACAGCACGACGCCGGTCATACCCAGCACTAGAAAAGAAAATAAAAAGCTCAGACACCTCGCTTGGCTAAACGACATCACCTTTCAACTATACAGATTGCGAGACACAATCTTTATCCACAATCTTCGAAACAAACGCAATAAAAAGAACCACGAAATCGCCTGAAAGTTTCGACCAGACGTTGCGCTGCAATTCTTTTCCAAGCTTATTTGTCCGTTGAGCAACAAACATGGCGGACATGCCACATGGCAATGAATTATAAGGAGGAGCACACGAACTGCTCCGTCATTCCACCTCGTCACGCGACCCGGTGGGCATTCACGAAACTTCCTAGAAAACTGTATGGGCACGAAACAATGAACGGCTATTAAATCTGCGGGTAGGAATGCAATGACAATGGTGTTAATCTGGTTCCCTAAATACTCCTGGATTTTTTAATAAATTGCTGTGTATTTCGGCACCGGCTTACTAACTAACTCTTTGGATTTTGTGTCTATAAGTGGATACTATTTAGCTACAATCTGAGTTGTTTAAAACAAGAGTGAATAGGTTAGTTCTAGTCTAGGCAAGCATGCTTCATCGTCGACAGGGGAGATTTGTGATGTGTATTCAAACGCCTGTCAATAATAAAAATACCTAATCTTTTAAAAATATCCATTCCACATTTTTGGGGAGCTATCGTCAGTAGATAACCAATTTAACATCTTCATAAAACTGCTTAAAAATTACCTTCAAATAATGTCTGTGTCTCGTAAATCATCCCTTACTCTTTTCACTCCCGCCCACTTTTATTGCACCGTCTCCCTCGCTTACTTCTTAGCCCTACCCTTACCGCAAATCCGCTGGGAACAATTAAACCATCGTCTAATCTTAATCGTGTGACAAACGTTTAAAGAAATACCGTGACATTGTAAGAGGGTGAAAATTCTCCAGAAGAATTACATTGACTTTTTTTACTTTGATGTGTGATGATTACAGTCTTACCATATTTCGACGACAGTGCCAGAGCAAAATGATGTAACTTACAGACAAATGCCTCATTATTTGTGTAATTTCCTTTGTAACATTGTATCCAGAAGGTACCTAATGAGTTCCGAGAAGCTTGTGTACTCGTTAAATTACTACAACCGTGAAAAGCCTCCTGAATAATAAGCCAACCAGCTTTCATCCAGCCGAATAAAAACTCCACACACATTGGATACGACACGAGTTGCTTTTACAAAAAAACGACGACCATTTTTCTACTAATCTGTTACGACACAAAGTGGAAGCAGTCCAAGCGAACAATTCCATACATCAAATCCGTCTCAATGTCGCCCGCGTTCAACTTTTTCTTTACTGCCCCTAAATCATCGATATCGACCACTTGTGTAAGGTGTGTCCGGTGAAATACGAGCGCTTGCCATAGACCTACATTGTGAATTAACTTCACTTCGCCTTCAAAGAACGCTCTTCAAAGAGAACACAAAGTAAATGGAACGAACGTCTGTCGGGGACATCTCAACACATTACGACTAGAACGATTTGAAACCAATGAAGTCGAGTCTTCGTTCGACAATTTATCGTTCCGTTTTGTGAGTTCATTTGGAAGCGCCTGACGCAAAAACAACAGAAAGTTAACTTTAAGCGGAGAAATTTTGCTCTCATTATTTATGCAGGCGTTTTTATTTCGGCGCTAAATTGTGTTTCAGAGAAATATGGAATCGTAATGGAAAAACTGTTAGGGGAATTCATTAATACAAGAGCTATAAATATTCGCATTACTTCTTGGGGGTGAGTAATAAATTCGTAATAAAGATGAAGAGAAGTGTGCGACGATAAAGGCCGCAACGACTGCGAGCGATATAATATATCGCGCCACGAATTCGCAACGCCCTGATTCCTATACACGGTTATGACATCTCTTTACATAAAAATGTGGTTTTATACAGGATAGGTGCGTAGATATACGCTTGAATACAGGGCTAAAATCCCGGGATATAAGTGTGGGACGGATTCATGATATGTTTATTTTGAAATTCCCGTTCCACCTGTCGGGGCAATCAACCACAAAATTTTACGACACACAAACCGCCGAGCCTCTGTAAAGTGCGGTATGAAAACATTGCTATCACCATCAAAATCGAATTATATAGAATGTGTGCGTAAACATTAGTTTATTAGGGAATCATGGCGTCGATAAACAACGAAGGTTTATGGTTACAGATAAAACACTGCTAAAGATTTGTCGTAAAGGTTTTTTGATACGAGAACGAATATAATACATGTATGTACAAAGACTCAAAGAGAAAATCAAATATCATCTGTTAGTAGTCCCTGGTTGGTGGATTAACAGGTGAATGACCGCAGATATGCAAACAACAAAATTTTACGACACACAAACCGCCGAGCCTCTGTAAAGTGCGGTATGAAAACATTGCTATCACCATCAAAATCGAATTATATAGAATGTGTGCGTAAACATTAGTTTATTAGGGAATCATGGCGTCGATAAACAACGAAGGTTTATGGTTACAGATAAAACACTGCTAAAGATTTGTCGTAAAGGTTTTTTGATACGAGAACGAATATAATACATGTATGTACAAAGACTCAAAGAGAAAATCAAATATCATCTGTTAGTAGTCCCTGGTTGGTGGATTAACAGGTGAATGACCGCAGATATGCAAACAAGATAGATATTATGCGAGAGTTAAAATAATATGGAATAGAATCGGTTGGATAAGTTTGTTTAGGGCTGGAACCTTATTAACAGTGTTTATTTAATGCCCAAATGGATGTTTATTGTCCGTTCGGCTTGTTTAGTTTTACAATACTGCGCGATTAATTAGCATTTTCGATGGATATGGGAATTGGGTTTTGAATAGTTCTGTTTTTAACAAAGGGAAGGTAGGATCCGATAGGGCTTACACATTTCAGGTAATCAGGCTCAGTTTCTGGTATTCAAAAATCATAAAACAATATGGAAATTGTCAAAAGTTTTGGTTTTATAGAGGTTAACGGAACAGGGCGTAAAAACCGGCAAACCTCCACCAGACACAATAACCGTCTGGTCGGAGAATCCTCCAATGGAGATTTTCAGGACTTTACACCCCTTTTCGCATACCTCTATACTGGTGAACCTCGACAATGAACGTCAGTGCAGCTTCTTCATCATCACTTCCTCAAGCTCTCGGCTTCTACGGGTATCCTGACCACGAGCATGTTGGTTAATATCATTTTCAACAGTCAATCTCATCTTGCGTTTAATTTGTGACGCGTCGGTAATTTCTTTCTAGAAAATCTTATTTAGAATAACGTTTTCACGGATAATCACAATTTGTAAAGCAAATCACACCCTTATTCGAAAGCCGTAAGTGCCATAACATTAAAAATTTTACGATAGCTACCGTCACGAACGTCCATCATTTCCTTTGCGATGTAATTCGCGTGACGGCCGCTAGGGGGCTCTCGCCGTTTTATAATGAAGTTGAAAATGTTTGACAACCCTTGCTGGAGCGGTGTCGCGCGCAAATTGTTAAGGCGCCGGTTTCAGGGCTGGCAAAATGTTGTTGCTATGTGGTTCATTTATTTATTAGGTTGTATTTACTTACGGAATGTTCTTCTGTTTGATCTGAAATTATAAAAACAAACATTATGAGTGAGTGCAGGACATATAATTATGGTGCTTACAATTGTATTTCATCAATTTGACATTTCAGACGCAGCGTTGGAAGGTCTACCACATTGCGGATCGATGACCTAGGCTGGCGAAGGACAATTGGCGAAGCTCTATGTCCAGCTCTGAACGTATTTCGGCTAAAACGATAATAATGAACATTTCATTTGCAATAAACGGTTCATTCATAAGACTATTCTAACGTAACCAAACAGTTATTTCCACACGAACAACTGAAATGGAAAAACATTAACCAAAATACGTCGTCCAGCAACGAAATATGGAAACTAGCGCAAAGAAAGTAATATGAAACAAGTCAAACGGGAACAAGGAAAAACTTGTTTGTTCTTAGTATAAGTTAAAGTTAAAAGTGGCAACACGCCCGGCTAGTTCGCCTCGACTCCACAATCGTAACAAAAACTTTACTTTTAACATCTAACCATTTACTTTTATAGAAGAAAAGTTCGCTGTATTGAATAGTTGGCAATACAAGTTAAAAGAAACTTAATACTGGTTTAAAGAAACATTACTGGACTAACGTAGAGTTGAGTCGTAATTAGCCTAGTTTTCTTGGTCTTCGGCTCGGTACTTTAGTCCAGTTTATTTGAATCAAGACTTGGATACATCGATGTTCTGGGGTTAGAAATGACTTTTTTTTTGTTGATATGCTCGCGTTTAACCATAACCCCACCTGATGGAAAGCGAGGATGTGGTCAACGATGGCGCACGCTTGCCCAGAAATAGCCTATTCACTCTTTGAAAACCTCCAGGTTGTTGATATCAGTTAACACAAACTCCGACAGGGAATTCCACTCCTTAGCTGTGCCCAAAATGCCAACGTTTGGCAAAAACTTAACTTTAAATTCTTAATCGGAAATTGGGGATAAGTATGTGTCTAGTGACTGAACAGTCGATAGATTGTAGCTATGGTAGGCGCCAGATAATCTTGCAATAAAGTTCATTGACCTTTCCGTAATATTCCTTTGTAAATACCCGAACAATGTTATTATGAACCGTTTTTCATTACTAGAGAACGAAAAGGATCAAGATAGAGGTCGATTCAGGACAGCTTTATGTCTTTTTTACTGCTTTTTTTTTTCAAATTAAGAAAGTACTTATGACTTTCTTATTTTGAAACCACATACGTATGTGTGTGGGTCAATGACCGTTGTTGCACATTTATCTGGCGCCTACCAAACTGTCAAAATTTTTAGTACAAGGTCACATGTATTTGTGTATATTTGTTTGTATGTTTATTGTACTTCAATTTATTTATTACAAGACAGTAGGTAATTTGTTTTAGTTAAGTTAGTATAGTCTATTTTAAGTTTCCTTCTCCGTTTCTTTACACACTGTGTCTACGTATCTTATCCCACTCTTCTGTCGCAAGTCTGCTGGAAGATTTTTTTATTACAAATTAGCAGTACCTACCTTTGTGCTGTTCTTTTTTTATGTTTATTGTGTGTACATAAATAAATAAAGTTACGAAGTATAATGCTGTCCACAAGATGAAATAGCATTTAATAGAAAAAAAGCGAATGCTAAGTGCCAAAACATTTCTTTGCGCTTTACAAAAAAAAAACACGAATTATTAAATAACACCGGAACAGATAATATAATCCCACATTTATTTCTTCCACACACGCTACAAAATTAGTTGTAATCTTGTTCGCATTAAATAAAAACGTATCAGTCACGCGACAGCCCTACGAGGGCGACCCTTATTGTAAGGGTGATTCCAGACGAAGTACAAGCAACGAGAAGTCACAGTTTTGTAAATTTGAGTTATTACGGCGCTTTGTCAAGAGAATTGGACTCCATTTTGTACCTGATGATTTTTTTGGTAGACGTATTTATTTGTTAGAATAGGGCTGTAGTTATTTTAGTTTGTAACATATATCTTTTGTTTTGCAAAAACTTTAAATTAAATAAGTTGTTTTTTTTTTAATTTTTAGAAGTCGAATGAAACTGGTTCAGTCTTTTAACAAAGACACAGCATGTAAACTGGTTAGTTTGTAAAGATTTTTTTATTAACAGATTCTTTATTTGAATCGACAGAGAACTCGGATTAAAAATCCGTTAATCAGTACCTATTTAAAGTTATCTTATTATGCTTATATTTTTTATGAATAAGCCTGTTTTAATTAAGTAAACCAACTAAATAAACCTAAGTTCAAATACAATATCTAACATCCCAATCACTATTCCAATGCCGCACAAGGCAATCTAATTATAACTTGAACAAAGCATCGTAACATCACCTTTCAAAGCACAATTCAGTTAGCCATTGTTGACCAAAACTTAGTTATTCAGCTCTAACATGCTCGGATCAATAGAGCACTGACCTACCCACCGCAATCGATTAAAAAAATTACTGCACCCCTAACTAAATAATGCATATGGCCGCGAGTGTTGCAAGGCAAGGAAAGAGTATGATAATAATAATGTTTATTTCCAATAATTTGTTTACAAAGGAATATGATAGGTACAACAATAGTAAGTATGCAAGTGTGCGAACTTTTAATTTAAATTCATCGGCACCGACTCAAGTATCGAATTTAGCATCGTGTACTTATTTTAAGTTTTAAGGTATTCAAACTGGCCCTACTTAATTGGATTTGACCTTTTGTACTAAGTATACCTATCACGTGGGGTTTTTGTTCCAAAATTTAATAAAGATTTCGATTTTTTAATTCAAATATATAACTAACAAAGCAAATGATACAATTTTCCAATATTCCAAAGTAAAAATGTGATTTGCCCATTTATTTAAAAACGGAATTAATTCTGCATTCCAAAACCGAAGTCTCTTTTTTATAACACTGGCAGAATAAAAACGACCACTTCGACCCTGTTTTTTTTTCCTTTTTGTCTTTTCTCTGGTATTTTGGCGCTGTTCGATAACGAAGCTACTTAAATTGTAATGTGTGTATGTGTGTATGCATGTATCGTGTATGTGTGGTGCAAGCGAATCGGAAGCGCCGCCAAAATGCGATCACGTCACGCTATGAACTTAGGGCTGAATATTGATTCATCCCTAATAAGGGGTCCTACTGTCGGTCCGGCGGGACGGATTACAGTCGTGTTTTATTAGTGTGTGTTAACGGCTACTTATTTATCCTTTATCAATATTATTGTATTTTTACATACATATTTGATACCATGTCGATTCATGTCTCGCTAAAGCGCAAGAGCGGCTTGCTATGTTTCATCGATAATTTATTAATACCTACATAATTGTAACCTATATTTTTTTAAATTAATTTATTCTAAATATATTCTATTCATTATGTGCATTAGTAGCACCATGGCGGACATAAAGCAAAAAGGCATTATCTACCAGTCAACTTTTGGGATAAAAAAAATAGTAAAAAGGACACCGTCTGTCTAGTCGCAATAATACCTATTAATCCCAATCAAAAGTCGCACAGTGAACAGCGAGCTTTACATCGCCACCCCATGTTTATCCCTACACCTATGGTTTGCCCAACGCTACACCTTATAATTTACGATCACGTCTCAAACGCCCCCTGGTGCCCATAAAATGCAACATCTATGTCTATGGTCAAAGTTTACCATGATATTTGTGTACTTAATGAATTCCTGTCTTATCATATTCGTGTTTTAAGTAATTGGTGGACACCTAATGGATTAAACACATTTTTGTGTAGTCGTTACCGTGAAAATATCACGCTTTTGTGACGTAACAAAGTCATTATTTGTGATTTATGTAATAGCATTATTCCGCTGGTATGTAACTAATATACCAACGCAATAATGCAGTTTATACAAATCTTTATGTATAAGTCGTGGCTGTGTCGTAAAATTGGCCATTGCATAATGTGACCGACGCGCGACGTTAGACGAATTACTAACTATAAAATCTCTTCATGAAATGCAGGCCCGGATCTAGGGGGGGGGGGGGGCAAACCGGGGCTTGTGCCCCGGGCGGCCAGTTTAAGGGGCGCCAAATTCAAATGTTTGAAAAAACAAACTTATTCGATGTGGGGTGCTAAAATTTTATACTATTCTTACTTCGACCTTCAATATCTCCAGAACCAACGGTTACTCATGTATGGTCTGAAAAAAAATTGATGCCAGTGATGGGTACAAAATTATCGTTGAGGTCTTTTTACTCCCGATACATAAATAAATTAATCAAAAACCTGGAAGGGCGCCTCCATCAAGTTTCTGCCGCGGTTCAGAAAAATCGTGGATCCGGGGCTGATGAAATGTCTACGAAATAATTATATACTTGTAGGGTTTTGTTAACTGATACAAAGAGAGAAAACTAACATTCCCGATTAATCAAACCAAAAGTCAAGGTCTTCAAAGTGCAGATATTTGTCACATCTTATCCTCATGAGAAAAAAAGAAATGGCCAGTCGCTGGCAGAAAATCACATATTTCAGCGCCACAACCGAAAATGTCTAACGCAGTTACAGATCATAATTTATTGAACCTACACGACGTATCCTTTTTCCATTATTTTGTAATACTAGCAAGAAAATATTAACTAAGAATGATTGTACTAAAAAAACACACTCTGTGAATATTCAACTGTTGACAGTTCTGTGTACGGTTCTTGAGATACAGTCCGCTGATAGGCAGACAGCGGAGGCGTAAGCTGGCCTCAATAACATATCTACTTTTGACAGCACGGTTGGCGCAGTGGTTGAGCGATTGACTGCTGCGCTGCGTGTCACGGGTTCGATTCCCGCACGGAACAATTATTTGTATGGCCTACAGATAGTTGTTCCGGGTCTGGCTGTTTGTGTATGTGACTTTGTATGTTTGTAAACCCACCCACGATACAGGAGAAATTCCCAGTGTGGGGCAACGTTTTAAAAAAAAACTGTCAAATTAGCTACCAACAATAGCTGAAACGTCATTTTTGCCTTTCAAACGTGACGTTTCAGCTACAGTTGGTAGATAATTTGACAGTTGGTGTGGAGTTTCGAGTGTGCAACACTAGATGACATAGCCAACGCCGTCCATGATCTCTATAAGAAAAAAAAGAATAAAAAATTTGCCCCAAGCATGATGCCTACCAAAAACAAAATTAACAAAAAAAGTTGGGAAGATAACATACTATCTATACCATTTGCTATGGGTTGTTTTAAGCATAGGTAGGTTATCTGCCAATTTTGTCTCTTGATGTTGATAAAATAGTTTGGAATACGTAGAAACATTAGTTCCATTTGTATTCATCTTGAATTAATAACTCAATCCATTTTGATTATTAATAGCTTTCCAGAAAGCCGTTATAATATTAATATTCCGACTGTTCGTGTAATTTGAACAAATTCTCGGAACGATTGATTCATTACTGAGTAATTTTGTGTAGAAGGTCACTGGTCAGGTTTGGGCCGACGGGAATTGATTAAAGACTACTTCTGAGTATTTTTTGTACGATTTAGAAAGGGTCAATTTACTTTAGATTTTGACTTGGTTGACCCAAGTCAAAAACTAAAGTAACGATGAGTTAACATTATTATTAACCCTATTTAGGATCCCCAGGATCCAGAGTTGCGGATTTTTTTCGAAAGAGTCAGTGCGGCCCTGGAACGCAAAGGGCTTTAGAAGGAACACGGATGGGTTGTAGTCAGTAAGAGTCTGACACGCCCTTCCGCTCCACCCAGAGAGGAAGAAGTCATTTGATGATTTCCCACCCATAAAAAAAGAATTCAGATCCAAGACTTAAATCTTGGGGTTTGACAAAAGCTTGTTATTATTTAATTAGCTACAAGCTTTTATACAACGTGTAACAGAATAGACGCAATACCTCTTAAGAGGTCATTTTACTCATAATAATAATAATGTCTTGGGACAACTCACACACGGTCATCCGATCCCAAACTAGGCAGAGCCTGTGTTATGGCAACCAGACAACTGATAAACATACTTATATATTTCAAAATACATACATATTATAGACAAATTACACGCAGACACAGAACAAATGATCATGCTCACCACACAAAGATTTGTCCTGGCCACCCAGGACAAATCTCGAACCCACGACCTCCGGTTTAGCAGTCAGGGTCACTAACCATTTGACCAACAGGCCAGTCGAATCTCATGACTGTGAACAACTTTTACTATGGGACCAACACTGAAATCGCAGAAAGAATATCGACTCCCCCATACATTTCTGTGTGCATAACTCGACAAAATGTACTGAACGGCAGATAAATATAAAAAAATAAAATAAATATAATATTTATTCAAAAAATTCTATCGATTTTACTAGTTAGAAAGAAAGGCATAGAAAGTTTTATTGTCATAGAACTGGCATGACATACAAATTGTTAACTAATATTATTTACAAAATTTCTAAACGATAGTATTTATAACTGAAATTATGTTTATTAAGAAAAATATTAAGAATAACATTAAATCTATGGAACTAACCTAAGTAGAAAAGTAAGTTACTTTACTAAAGTTGGCTAAATAAACAGTTCATTGTCACGCGAACCAGATAATATTAATTCAACCATATTCTGACTATCACAACTTTAACTCATTCAAGCTTATTTTTACAACACTACATCATTTCCTCAACAACCTAATGACGGAACAACATTCCCTAAACACTCAACTTCTGAACCAAATAGCCGATATCTATCTCCATAACAATGCTTACGGAAAACTTATTTCACTTCGCACAAAGAATCACCGCGATGAATACTTTACCACACTAGAGGCCTCACCTTTCAACCCTCCAGGTAATATTGAGGCCGAAATACACTCCTAAGTAGGGATGTACCGAAGCTTCGACTCTGGCTCCGACAAGTCAGAAATTGCGATTGATACTGTAGTATCAATAGCCAAATCGGTACCGAATTTTGATCCGACACTTTTTATTCGGAGGTTTTAATCATAGGTCTATGAATATATGTATATCATAATTGGCTACTTTTGGAGTAAATCCATTTGATAAAATTTGCTTACTGTTTTTGAATAATTAAAATAAATAAAATACCTAAATGTACAATTCAGTCAGTTTTAAAGAAACTGACTGAATTGTTTTTGTTCTATTTTATTTTACTATAACTGGCCTTAAGACATCTCTCTTTTGGCATCCTTCCGACTCTGGTTCCGACTCCGACAAACCAAACTGAAAAAGTCCGACTTAGACTTCGTTTACGATAAAACCACCTCCGTAACATCCCTGCTCCTAAGGGACACAAGCTACGCAAAGGGATGTAATTTGAGGGAAAATACGTCAAATTCGTAGGTTACCTTGTAAACGGTAAACTAACGATATTCGGGGGCACGTTTCTGCGATGTAAAGTAATGAAATGAGTGTATTAATGTGTGTTTTAGAAGGTTAATGGCTAAGATTTGGAGAATTTAGGGGTAATGTTGGCATTTAGGGCTGTTTTAGATGACCCATGGGTTAATTGCTTACATAATTATGTCGTATTGCTTACATAAGTATGTAGCCAGATATGTTTGGTCGGTGGGTCAAGGTAGCACGCATATACATATATATATATAGCGTGCTTGTTGTTACAAATATGATTTTCGTAAGAGTCTGGACAGCACGAACCTCTTTCTGTTTTCTATCCGTAATAACTATTGTAACATAATTAATGTTTATTTACAAAACAAAACTATTTTGATAGTGTATATCTATCTATCTATTAGGGTATGGTTTCCGCACTTAGTCCTGGTGCTGGACCATTGTGCGTGGGCCATGGCGGCCGTCATTCCAACCAGCCAACCTCCCTCCAGAAGCAGATCAGTCCTCCTAAAGAGTTCAGGGTGAAGGTTGCGGATTTGCGGATCCGCATGACATAGCGCACTATGCACTATGTCACTCCCCTAGTTTACTACAAAGCGACCTCTGCACTGCCACCAACATCGGGAATACTATACAGTTTTTTTTATTTGAGATTAGTTCGCTCTTGACCCTAGTCTAAGTCATAGATGACAGACAAATTCGACGATGGAGCGAGCTTACCCAGAAGAAGCCTGTTCACTCTAGTTTATTTAAAAATATGCGAAAATATAATACTAACAGTGAAAATAGAATCAAAATTGATCGCAAACAAACGAGATATAACTATTGTAAAGAAATATATCTGTCCCTCTCGCGAAGACGCTATTTTCTATGGCAGCTGTATAGGCGACATTGTATTTGACGTCAGATTTCGAATCGAACTTCTCTTTGAAGCTTTATAATGACTATATCGCTGTTGACGGTATTTAAAAAAAAAAAATCATGATTGTTGACTAGAGCCAATAAGTATTTCATTTTGCAAATAAAAAATTTGCATGCATATTCTCTATTGGGAAAAAATATAATTGGTTGAAGCGAGGTTTTAAATCAGAATTTTATTCAATCTGCCTAAACTTTATCAAGCTAAGGTGGGGTCGGATTCCAGTCTAACCACATACAGTTGAATGCCAGTATTTCACATGAAGTGAGTGCTTATTTGACCTCCACAACCTCAACTGGATTACACGGTACCCCTTTGCAAGACTATTGTCAGTTTTCCTGGCTAGGGTAGTTGGGGCTACCCTTAACAACTGTCAAAAATCTACAAATGACAGCCGGGACCAACTGCTCAACATGCTTTCTGAGGCACAGAGGAATCTTGGTACGTTAAGTTGATCACCCATCCACGAACTAACCTCGGCAAGCGTTGCTTAACCTGGAAGATCGACCCGTGCGGCTGTTATTATTTAGCCAAGAGACCATCACAGTTTAGTCCCCAATAATCTGATCATCTTTGAGTGAGTCCGTTATGCGTCTTCAGTTAGTGCATACACGAATAGTTTCAGATCGTAGTGACGTCATGAGCCCAAGTACTGATGCGTTGGCAATAATCAACTAAGGGAAATTGGCGGCTGTGGTTCTGTTGGCCGACGGCTTCCAGCCAATCAGACTAACTACATATTAGTTATGGCACGCTTTGGTTGTGCGGTATTGTTGCAAATCAACTACTATAGTAGGCGCCAGATAATCGTGGAATAACGGTCATTGACCCACCTACAATTATTGACATTTTTAATTTGAAAAACGAAATTAATGACACAAAGCTGTCCCGAATCATCATCTCTCGTGATCCTTAACCTTTTGCGTGTCTACCACAGATTTTTATCGTCCAATCCTGACCAAGCCCTTAAGTGTAACTGTCCGACTTAAGACATTTGGAGCATTTTTTCTTATGTCGAACTGTGTAACTTAAGACACGCAAAAGGTTAACATTGTCTAATAATGAAAAACGATTCATATTTAATTGTTCAGGTACCTATGAACAGTTATTAGGGAAAGGTCAATGTACTTTATTCCACATTTATCTGGCGCCTACTATAGATGTATTTTCAGGCGCCCTGCAACGGCCTCTAAGCTTCGTGTAACATAATTAATTGGGAGGACTGTTGTATGAAGTTTTGTGAAGTTGTGTTGTATGAAGAGGAGCTCGTGGCTAAATAATAACAGCCGTACGGGTCGATCTTCAAGGTTAAGCAACGCTTGCCGAGGTTGGTCTGTGGATGGGTGACCATCTTAACATACCAAGACTCCTCCGTGCCTCGAAAATCACGTTAAGCCGTTGGTCCCGGCTGTCATTTGTAGATCTTTGGCAGTCGTTACGGATAGTCAGAAGCCAGATAATCTGACACCAGTCTTGCCAAGGAGTACCGTGTTACCCAGTTAATGGGTTGAGGAGGTCTGGTAGGCAGCCGCTCCACGTAAAATACTGGTATTCAGCTGAATCCGGTTTGACTGGAAGCCGACCCCAATATAATTGGGAAAAGGCTAGGCAAATGATGATGTTGTATGAAGTTTTGTATGACAGGTAATAACTGAGTTTCCATTCCTCTATTAAAGTTTGGGTAAGGAAAGTTCAGAAAACTAATTTGTAATAAACTTGGCACATGGTTAGACCTTGTCTTAGAATAACACATAAGAATTCTTCCCGAAAGTAGCGTAACCTTGGGATAATTTTTAAATTCAGGTAGAAGTTAGTAAAATATAAGATCACACCTGAATCCCCCCGGTTGAGCAGAGGTGTTCGTACCCATAGTAGGTGTTTTGTGGAATTTGTTCCAAAGACCGCGGCCCTGGAACTTAAAGGGCATTAGGAGGAACACGGATGGTTTTATGTCGGTAAGAGTCTGACACTCCCTTCTGCTCCGCCCAGAGTGGAAGGATAATGCTGATTTCCCTCCACACAAAAAAAAAACACAGCAGGTAGTACAACCTTACATTACCAGTTACAAGGATGTTTAAGTTAGAAGCAGTAAAGGGTGGGCCTTAGGCGATCAACCGGGTACAAATGTGGACCACAGCTTGTTACTAAAAAAATCCAGATTAATAATGATTTTACTGACACTGGCTTGGAATCCAAGGACTTCATCATGTTCAGCAGGGGCGCTGGTGACCCGAGGCAGTAAACAATGTCCGAAAATAATGCCAACAAAACAGGGCAAACAACAAATGAATTACTTATCTAAATTCTGCCGTGAGACCAGTTGGTTACTCCTCTGCCTTTACGACTTTTCCTTTTACGACTGCACTTTGTACAATGATGCTCAAAACAATGCAATTTATACAACGGTAAGTACCAGGAGCTCATAAGAAGAAGATGAAGTAATACTTTGTCATCATCAAAGATGAGAGAGAGATGTGTGATATTATGTGATGTGTGATGTCGGTCAAATAACGGAATTGATACACTGCCTACCAGGAGCACATAAAAAGAGAGCGGCTAAATATTGTGTTGTAGGATCAACAAATTAAAGTGAGGGAACGACCAATCGAACGCAGACAAACAATGTTATTTATTTATACAGCTACCTACCAGGAGCCCATAAGAAGTTGGTGTCAGACTCGTACTGACTAAAACCAACCCATGTTCCTTTAAAGTGCCCTTTGCGATCCAGGGCCGAGGAAGGGCTAAGTTATACTTTTTAATATCAACAGGGATAAAAAGAATCGATCAAACAATGCAATTTATACAGCTACCTACCAGGACCTCATAAGAAGTAAGTGGCTACTAGCTAAGTAATACTTTGTAGTATCAACAGGGATAAGTCAGGGATGAGTAATCGAATGTCAGTCTCCATGATGGATGCCAGTGGTCAGTTGATGCATCCTCAGAGTTGTTTGTTCCTGGTTTATCGTGATGGGTTGCGATATGACCTTTCACGAACGCTTTTGTGTTTATTTTTCTATTTAATTACTGGCTAAAAGGAATGTTTAGGCCTTAGTTTAGGGTGCAAAGGTCGATGGCAGTCTAGTGGGAATCCGTAACACGCAACTTAGGCAAACCGCGAAAACTGGCTGTGCAAATAAACGTTCTGTTTATTACCACCCTGTTTACTGGTAACTTGAACTGTTTTATTAGGGATTTTAGTAGGTATTTAAATACTCAAAACTAAATTAATTATAAATTATCTTCACCAATCACAACGCAGTCTTGCTTTGAACCAAAGAGCAGAGGAGCAACTCTTATATTTTTTTTAGAAGCATTTGCGTTCACATCGAATTCGCAAGCTGTCAAATTTACTTCTAATTTATCTACATTTTGACATGTTTTTTGACATTGATTAATGCTGAGATGATGATTTTCAGTACGAGAGCCTTCTGTTAGCAGAACACAAAAAATTATGATCGCACTATATTGGCCAGAACCCACCATTCGCATGACATTCAATGTCGTCCAACATTCGATATTCAAAAACAAATTGAGCATACGCAGTGACATGGCATACATTCGGTACGCTATAGCATTGCATTTTATTACCACAGTCGTAGAAGCGAAGTTACTGGCTTTATCGTTCACAGCAGCTTTTCCATCATAAAAGAAAAAAAATGGCGAAAATGAAGAATATTGGCGTCAAATTCGATTTTTCAACGTCAATCGAAACTTACAGTTCGGGCTAGGCCATGAAAAAATGGTTCAATTTTGCTGCTGTGTGGCTCAGGGTTATTACCTTGAAGGGGTTCGACGTTTTCCCATAAGTACGCGCATGCCACCAGCGATCGTATTAATAAATCATTCTACAAAAAATCCCAGAACCAATTTTGTAATCTGAGTAACTTCATTCCGACATCATTAATGATGTTGGAATTATGGAAGGTATGCCATGTTGGTAGGTAATAATAATAATAACTGAAAACGTACCAACGCAACCACGAAATAAGAAAAATAAACCAACCGATACAAATTTTTTTGAGATATAATGTGTTATAATCGCAATTTGCCTGATTAAACATATTCATAATGATGAGTACAATGGCTAATAATCAAGACGCGTCCGTTGGGCTTACTACACCTTAAATTGATAAAGATTACTGATTGAGTATTTATAGTTTAGACTAAGCGAAAGCCCTAGCTACTCTCATATACCTGTCAACATTGAATTCTGAAGACGACCTCCACTACTTTATAGGTACACTTTGATAACGGTCTTCTCCGCTATTTCATAATATTATATGAGCAATAAACACCGAACAAACCTTGCAAATGGGCAGGTTGTCCAACTATAAACACAGCACTCTCTCTGTAACCGCAAAGGGGTTAACTCTAAAGTTATAACGCGCAGTTATCCGCCTAATGACTTAAGTGCCTGGAGACATAACTGAGCAGTCCCACATGCTGTTAATTGTGGTCTCAGCATGAATACTGTTTAGGTATTTGTTTGTAAGTAAGTAAATGGCTGAATTGTATCTTGAGGGAGTTATGCATCTTTGTTAATTAAAAATATACTACCGACCGAATTCGGTTGATAAGTCCTAAGGCCGCCCGTACACAGTCAATCTCGAACGCGATCCACGGATCAGATTTTGATCGTGGATCGCTCCGATCGCTCCGATCGCGGACTTAACGATCGAATTCGGTCGGTAGGCGATCGGCGATCGGTAACTATGTCGAGATTTCTCGCCCTGATACCGCCTCGTGTTGTGACAAGCTTCATGAACATGGGTCCGCGGTAGAGGAACTGTCAGCTCGAAGAAAATTCGTGTTTTGTATTAGGGTAAAAGCCGGATAGTTGCCACACTTTTTATAAAAATATGTAATTATTATATATTTAGTTAGTTGTCACTTTATTCATAAAACGGGTACGTATTTTGGTTTATTATATTCAAATTTGTGAAAGTAAAGAACATTATTTTTGATATTTCCAGAATATTGGCGATTTTTGTCGACCTCTAAATTTTGTGACATCTATCCCATATGGGGGTTAGTTGCCTAATCCATGTAAATTACGTTTAGGATAGGTGCCCCGCCGAGAAAGAAGATTTTTATCGCGCAAAAACTTTGATCGCACCTTGCCTTCCCATGCAATCGCACAGACACATGCAACACGGTCTACTTAGTTGTCGTTGTAAAGTCTCTCGATTGATAAATAAAATAACATGTGATTCATCCGCGATGCTAGAGTAATTAAAATCGAGGCAACTATACCCCTGGGGCAACTATCCTGGTTGTACCCTATATTTGAAGTACCCATTTCGAGATGACTAAAGGAGACGGATACGTTTTCATACAATTTTGGGCCTAGATGTAAAAAGATGAAATTAGTGTCAATTGATAGCTACTATATTAACAATCAACCACTGAAAATTTTGCAGATTTTGGCAATCTGAGAGCCGAGATAAAAGAGATTTAGGAAAAGTGAGGTTACGTAACAATCTATACTTAACAGCCGATTTTTGAAGTGCGATTGTCTATTTGTCATTTTTTACCCGACTGCCGAAGGAGGGTAATGGGTTTATCGGTATAGGTATGTATATTTATATGTGTTTATGTTTGTTCTTCTGTAGCGTTCTAGATACCAAACGCGTAAGCCGATTTTGATGATTCTTACGTCGATATACTCGTCTTAACCTTGCGAGTGTCACTGGCTACAATAAAATTGAAAAATAACGGATTTTGGTCGCCTTAGGATTGTGGGGGGGGCATTTATTTTCCTTTCTTCCAACGTGATCGTGTGGGGTATCAAAATAAAGGGTTTAAAGAGGTGATTTTTGTTTACGTCTTTTTAGTTCGCTTCATGTCAAGTCAGATTTAGCACAGATTAAACTACAATAATCGATTAGCAAACGTGAATCGATTTATCTTGATTTCGAAGCTATTTAACAAATTAAAACTCATAATACTTTAATTCTAATAGATTTATTTATTATAATTCGATTAATCATCTGGTGAAAGCATTTTCATAAATAGTTTGAACTCTGTAACGTTTATCGATATAATAAAATCGATATTCCAATTACACCTTAACTTAATTATTGGATTTCTCATTTTCCAGATTGTAAATTGAGTTGATTTTTCACATTTTGAAATAGAAAAATATAACCTTTTTTTTAAGCCATACCTCAACTTATTACAATTAGGCCCAGAAGTCCCCGTCTCCTTTCTAACCTGTTTAATACAATCTAAGTTTTTTTTTCATCTTTATTCATTTAAGGGATTTTTGTAAACTTATAACAATCTAAGTTATACATCTTAATTTCTAAGAAATATTTAATAAAGTATTGAATGTCGAATGTTTAATTAATGGTCGCTAGTCATCTAGATAGCTTACCATGCCCTGTCTCATTCCTATGATGAAAAGATATGTGAAACAGCAATCAACAGTCAACTAAACGTCTTGACAGATCTTTAAACAAGTTATGAGCACTCGGACCCCACGACCCGAGAGTTTCAACCCCAAACGGCTCGAAAATATAACTACCAACGAGGTTATTATATTTCCGCCGCTTGAGGTTCTCCGCAGCCGCAGCGGCAGCGCCAGCACAGCACGATGTGCTAGGAAGATGGGATGGCGCAAGAGTATCGACACAAGTAGCGTCCCACACTAATGGCCTACCCATCTTCCATGCAAATAACGACATGCCGTCCGGTCTCTTGCCATCGTCGCGTGCCAGGCCATTGGGTTCTAATACAGCCGGAACGCTGATGGTGACAAGAGCTCGTCGGACGATGTCGTTAATATTCGTCTGCCACTGTGGCGAAGTTGTCAACAGTCGATGAAGAGAACAACAAGGAGCTCCAAGACGCAGGGAGGCAGCGAGGCGGAAAGTAGTATCGTCGAACAAGGTACCTATGTTCGACGACGGTAGTGCGTGAAGCCAGAGTCCTGACTCCCATTGAACCACAGCCAGCAGGCGCGCACGCTTAGCAACAGTATCAGATGTAGCCAAAAGGTTATTCTAAAGTACTCTGCAGAGTGGCTCGTTCCACTGTCTCTGGAATGATGGATAGTCGGGCGGATTTAGATTCGGGCAAGCGAGTCTCCAGGTATCCATCCATTTCCATCCAAAATCCGTCAGTGAGGAAGCTAGGATATTCCTGACTAATTTCTCAGTGCCATGAACCGAGGATATGAATGCCGGTAAACTGATACTAGAAATTTTGCGGACGCTGAGGCCTCCCATACGGATGGGAAGAGTAGCTTGAGCCCAAGCTCGGTCGTCCAAGGCCACAGTAAGTGAATGACGATTGATTTGGTCCATTTTGTCCAAAAGATGAGACTAAATAACCAAACTGCTAAACTCTACCAAGATGCCTTTCTAATCTTTATAAAACGATACATCTGAGTCCTAAAAGCATTTTCCCAATTCTTCATAGATCTTCCAACATTTTCCACAATCTAATCTATACAATATGAGAGACTATTTCCAAAGCTAACATATCGACAAGTCAAATACATTTGCACTATTTCTCCTATACACACATTATTATTTCAACATCAAATTACGAACCACCTTAATATTTAACATAATATCTCTTCTCAAGCGTATCTACATAGTACATAGTTATAACGTTACATAACGGTACATGTAACACTTGAAACCGATACTATTAAGTTCCAGCGACGCCTCACTACGCAGACTACAGGCCCCACTAATACATTCGCGGAGGCATATTTGATTACAAGGACATAAGGCTTCAATTGTGTTACGTACGGGAACTGTCTACACATAAAATTGATTTTATGTTCGTACTTTTGTAGTTGCGCATTCCAGTATTTGCTGGTATTAGGGGTATAAAGTTCTAAGGTTTCGTCTTGGATTGGAGTACTTGAAATCGTAAATCTTGTTCCCTTTTCTCTTTATTTTTTAGAAGATTTAAGAGTTCTCGAAGCGACTATTTGTCCTTTTCAATGTACCTTGTACAGTTCTTATTTAATTTTGAAGAAAGCTTAGTAAAGTAACTGAACACAGATTAGGCATTTTTTACTTACAAGCTTCTTGTAAAGGTACAACAAATTACGAGAGATATGCGTCGACTTTGTATTGATATGCAAGCTAAGGTATTCCATCAGCTTAGTTTTCCAACATATTTGTTCAGATTACGTTTTTTGTTTAGCCTGCGCTATATGTTGTATTAAGTTCCTGGATGACTGCTTTTTTTTTGGTTAAAGTTTTCTAAAAATGAAACCTAGCTAGCTCGATTTATCACCCCCGAAATCCCCTGCATACAAAATTTCATGAAAATCGTTGTAGCCGTTTCCGTGATTCAGATTATATTTATACAAATAAGAATTGCTCTTTCAATAGTATTAGATAGATAGATTAACTTTTTGCGTTTTACCACAACCTCACCTGATGGTAAGCGATGATGTGGTCGACGCCGGAGCACGCTTGCCTAGAAGAACCTGAATAGGTCACTGACTGACTGGGAGGCAAGTCAAGAGTGAATACTCTCGACTTGCCTCCCAGTTTGCAGCTATCGGTATAGGCATCCCGCATGTCACAACAGGAATTCTATACCGAATTAGGTCAGTTATTTATTTATTTCATTTGGGAAAACAAACAGTAGCATAAACAGTGTTGCCTTAAATAAAACTTAACAAATATACTACCCACAACATTTTCCACAGATTACTTTTAACAATATAATAAAATTTAGATTAAAAACAAGCTGTTAGCAAACGTTAACTGTAGCAGGGCTAACATAATGATAAGAACCTAAAATAAAAAGATAAACAATATTCTATAAAATAAACGTAGATAAAAAATAATAATTCATAAACTATTAAAAAAATCAGTAACTTGCCAAGTCCTGCAATTCACAATCGATCCTTCAAAAAAACTACAAAAGCTTAAATACATATCTCAAAGACCATCTAAATAAACCCATGTTTTGTCAGCGTAGGTACGTCAAGTTTCCAAGTTCCTGCAAACAGAGTTCAGACCTCCGACCTCCCGACCCTGTTGTGGAGAACTTGCGTCCCAAACGTTTACTGGAACTTCGGATGGCGAGCGACGAGGTTAATCAATGTGGAAGGACTTGGCTTTGAGGAATTGGCTGACAATGAGTACATGCTGGTTTATCATGATAACGTTGAGAAGAGATCGTATACTCTTTGTTGTTTCATCGAGATTGAAAAAATATACATGTACTGTACTCATAGGTACAAAAAAAAATCACCATACATCATACATACACAGAATTTTAAAGCAATTTTCCCGTGCACGATAACGATTATAACTTTTGGGTTTGGGACAAGATCTATTTCATAAAGTGGAGGAAATTACTTCAAATGTGTATTACGTGATGTAAAAGCTTGGTTTCGTAAAAACTACTTTCTAAACACCATAAAAGTAAATATAAGGAAAAAACGCTTTTGAATTTTGAGAAATTGTCACTCATTTGTGAGCTTGAGCGTATTGAAGTAGAAACCATGACAACCCATCTACTGTGAAAACATTATCTCTTTTGATATCATTATTGTGGATGTAATCATGTGGAATACTCCACATGATTAAATTCACTATCACACTATCTTTTTCTTTCTTTCTTTCTACGAAAGGTTTGAAAAAGATCTATTGAACGAAGTTAAGCAACTGCGACTATTCTATTCTACGTAACACGTCAGACATAGTCAGACTCGTAGCGCTACGAGCTACACAACGTCGTAGCCCTTGCTACAACGTTGTGTAGCGAATTATTGTTGCAACGTTTTTATTTTTTTACGGTGGAATTCCTCATGGATGTCCTCCGCCCTGGGGTGGGAGAAGGGTTCTGTCAGACTCTTGCTGACTAAAACCGCACCGTTGTTCCATCTCCCACCTACGCCGGGAATCGCGGGAACTTACGCGAGTTCCATAATCCCTGGCTGGTGTCACTGGCTGGCACCTCGGATCAGCGGGGGGATGAGGTGTAATTTTTGCAATGCAACCGGTCATAAGTTGTGTTTCTAATTACCTTTAGCACCAATTTCCGAGTTACACAACATACTTGTACTTTTAAAGTTTAATAAATATTATTTTATATTATTAGCCGAGGTCGTTTTGTGGATAGATGATCATCTTTAAATACTCAGATTCCTCCGTGCTTCGGACGTCCGTTCCTGGCTGTGCATTTATAGATCTATGCCAGTAGTCAGCAGCCAGGACATCTGACACCAGTCTTGCTAGCAGTCAGATAGGTCAGATAGACAGTCGCTTCAGTTTGACCTGGAAGCTGACACTAACATAGTTGGAAAAAGGCTAGACATATATGTCTATAGAACTACACTTTCATTTTCAACCCAACAAAAACAATGACACCTTATCCAACAAAACACTACAACTTAGAGACATCTTGTAAATCAAATCGTAGTTAAATTGCCTCCACAGCAACAGCCATACCATTGATCAAATGACAAAGGATCTCCACTCTCACAGTCAACATCGGGAGTTCGGGACATCTCTCAAACTACATCGACATTTACACTGGTTCGATTAGAAGTCGATGAATCAACACTATCGGATATCTGGGCTCTCGACTAAATTAATCTATCAAGTAATGCCCTGCAGAGTAAATTGAAACTCAATATTGAATCGTATCGATACTTTAAGTCTCAAGAATACTCGTACATCGGTGAATAGGGTAGTTTTAGAAACTGATATTCGAAATGGCTTTTGGTTTAAAGTCAAATAGTTATAACTAATACTAGATATTGAAGGTCTGGAATCAATATCATATTCTAAATTATATTGAAGACTTGCAGACTTCGCGCGGTTTCACCCGTAGTTCCCGTTTCCGTGGGAGTACGGGAATAAAATATAGCCTATGTTACTCGCTGATAATGTAGCTATCCATTGCTGAAAGAATTTTTCAAATCGGTCTTGTAGTTTTTAAGTTTATTCGTTACATACAAAAATACAACAAAAAAATCTCGTCTTTGTAATATTAGTATAGAAAACTGCCACCACTCTAATCAGTCGCCGTGATAAGGGACAAGAAATCAAGGACGTCGACTGAGGGAGGCTGAGTCGAGTGAAGGAAATGATTTTTGACTTATAATTTGAGTGTGAGTCGAGATTGAGTCGGGTGGGAGAAACGACTTAAAATATGTGTCAAATATAAATGTTCGTTAGCCACAAAAGTTCAAGAGTCTTGTGGGTTTAAGTTCAAGTCTCTTGGACACGTCTTTGTATCGCGATATGTGTCACGGGCTCCTATAGGTCGGAGTTCAAAGTGTGACGAAGTGGCGTGATCAACGGCAGACCGCGGAGTAAATGTGTGCTAATGATGCGTCGCGATGAAGATGTAGTGTTTCTCTGTTTGCGTGGCAGTTCCAGGGTCGGCTGTGTACTAAATTGAGGCTGTTAAAGAAAGAAAATTGCGTTTCTTGGCTCATTAAATGAAAACGAAAAACACTACCTACATCTTAGGTCTTGGAAGGCAAGTCTGAAAATCAGATACCAGTCTTGCAAATAGTTACTCTTCGCCAGATAGGCATTGGCTCTATGTAAAATACTGGTATTAATACTGGGACAACACGATTGGCGCAGTGGTTAAGTGATTGGCTGCTGTGCTGCGTATCGCGGGTTCGATTCCCGCACGGAACAAATATTTGTATAGCCTACAGATAGTTATTCCCAGTCTGGCTGTTTGTGTATGTGAATTAACATGTTTGTAAACGCACCCACGATACAGGAGAAAATCCTAGTGTGGAGCAATGTTAAAAAAAAGAAAAAAACATACTGGTATTCTGCAGTATCCGATTTGACTGGACGCTGACTCCAAATAAACATGGTGAAAAGCTGGGCAGATTGGTTGACATGTCTTAGTTAATTATAAATAGCATTAATTTATCACTACAGCCTTCTAAAAACCACAATAATATCACTACGTTTTTAGGGTTCGGATTCCGAACCTCTGTATGGAAAAACGGAACCCTTGTAGGATCACTCAGTTGTCTGTCTGTCCGTCTATCTCATTCGATTTTCTCCGAACCTACTCAGTTTTCCATTAGACTGATTCAGTTGAAATTTGGTACACATATAACCCAAACGCGGATGCGTAACGAAAATAATTAAATTTTACTGTACCGTGTGACATATGAAATCAAAGAGGTCACCATAAAGATGTATTTGTATGTATTTTAATGTATTTTTTTGATTATTTTTAAATATTCCATTACGAAGTAATAAAAGATAACCTCCTCCTTTTCTAAAGTCGGTTAAAAATAGATGCAATTTGACCATTCACCTCCTTATCTGTACTATATTCTATAAAGTCTTTATCCATAGATTAAAGAAAAACCTATGACAACTTAAACTGCTGTCCATGATTTAAAAGTAACAAGTAACCCTTTGCACGTGAGTCCGACTCGTACTTGGCCGGTTTTATTAATTATAATAACATTGACGTGCTCATATTATTTTAACGAGATACCCACAAACGACACAACAATGTGCTCCGAATTTTGTGTGTAACATTTTCCAAAAACCATGTGCTTATGTGTGTTACACGATTGTATGTATATGGCACCTTGTATTTATGTCCCCCGGCTAACGGCCAGGTGTTCACTGGACTATAAAGAGTAGTTTTTAATTGGAACGCCACTCCACTTCGGTCTCTGTCCCGGCCAAATTGATTCCACCAATGTGCTCCCTCTTTATTTCGTGTTTGTGTTCTCAATTTAAAGATAGTGCTACTGTTTTTTTAATTAGCAAAAACTGTACCTAGCCCTTAAAAAAAAAAAAATATTGTAACTTGTCATCAAAGCTTCGAAAAATCGAAAACACTCCATACTAAAAAAGTCTAATAAAATAATTCAGCCTACGGAAAACAAGCAGAAGACGCAATCGCAGTTATTTTAAATAATTATACAGCACTAAATAAGCTGAGATTGACGATTTAACGCGCCCCTTATAGAATAGCTTAAAGACAGGGGTTACAAAACGAAGGGGTCATATACAGAATGACCGCCGCAAATGCAACACAATGCCCTCAAACCCCTTCTAAAGTTACCATCATAAGAGCCGTAACACATCCTGATTTCATTTCACCCACAGCTCCACCTTACAGCACTTTTTTCGCAATATCATGGCCACTATTAATAAAACCCGACTCTCAAAGATTGAACACAATCTCAGAATCCATTATTTCTTTGGAAATTCCAAACAAAGCATTTTTTGCGCTGGTTTACAGTCTACTTGTCTGCCTGAAAATGACGTGAAGTTTTATAGCAAAGGCTTCAGAAAATACTTTCGATTGGCAAAAATCTAGTGTTACGATCGTTTGATAGCTCTTCAGGCAGGCGGTTACTCGATCTTATGGCCACTCGATTTTATAGCATGTCGTGGATGGAATTTTGATATTGGATACGTTATTTTATAAGCTCCACTTCATGTTCATTTCAAAATCTTATGAAGCATTTAATTTGAAAGAGAGGCCCAATATTTTCGAGCTCATTATATTTTTATTTTTTCAATAAAAGAGACGGAAATTTAAAAGCAGGCAGAGTCATCTCATAGATAAACACCGGATATTAACGAAAATATCAAATCCGTCAACAGCACGGATAGATGGCAAGTTTCCATTAATCAAAAGGCAAATAAAATAGCAATTTTAGAAAAATCCTCACTTTTCTTGACAATAGCAATCTACTAAAGCGACAACAACACTCGGATTACAGTTTAATAAATTGCTGCTTTTTATTTAACGCACAAATTATGAAAAACGGGACGCTTAAGGTGAGAAGGGTCATTCAGGGGCGCGCATGGGACATAATTTTGCCACTCAACTTAAAACTCTTTGCCGTAGGAAATAAGAGTCATGAAAGTAAAGCTTAGGTAATACGTTAGCAAGTACATTTAGAGGTTAGTCCATGATAATATTTTATTGTCTAAGAAAACCTTGCGCTAGATACTCGAGTTGGGCTAAGAAAATGTAAATGTTGGCATAGACATGAACATATGAAAACCTAAAAAGCCTGAAAATAGACAGACACATTTTGCAATATTCATCTCCAAAATAAACCTAACCTAAAAACGTACAAAGAAAACCCAGCGTAAAATTCATCATTAATCAAATCTTACCTACCGTAGTTTATAACAACGACCATCGAGAGATTGGAATAGCACTGAGGCATAACAAAACTCAACAAGGGTCCTTCTTAAAATAAATAAAAAAATATGAAACGCTGTCCCTGAGGTTGACAAATTATGGTACACCTACGCATAAAGAATATTTCTTTTCGGGTCGGATTAGGCGTTTTGCTTATCAGGCGGCAAATTATATACTCGCACATGTAGAGGGCATTCTAAAGATCACAATAGTTCCCTTCCTTCCTCAGTAAAGTGGTTACACCCACGAAACCATCAAAGCAAATATGATAATAATATAATAAGTCCCTCATGACGCGAACCTCGTGAAGACTGAGAAAGATAAACAAACGAAGTATCTTGACTTGGCTCTCGAGGAGGTCGACATGTGGGATGTGAACACAGTAGTCATTGTGCCAATAGTCGTGACGGCCAATGGCATAATTGCCAAGAGTCTCAACAACATCTAAAGAGGCTCTCGTTGGGCAGCTGGACCAAGGCCTTGATCCAGAAAGCAGTACTCCTGGACACGGCGCGCATAGTTAGGAGGTTTCTCTCTCAGGGGCCCCGACCACCGGTACCTCGGATCCTGTTCCCGATACCGGTGGGCTACTATTTTTTATATTTTTAAATATTTTTATATCTTTGTATTTTAATATTTATAAATGTAATTTATATGTACATATATACAATGAATAAAGGAAACATAATAATATCTCTTAAGACAACTCACACACGGTCGGTCATCCGGTCCCAAACTAGGCAGAGCCTGTGCTATGGCAACCAGACAACTGATAAACATACTTATATATTTCTAAATACATACATATTATGGACAAATTGCACCCAGACACAGAACAAATAATCATGCTCATCACTCAAAGATTTGTCCTGGGAGAGAATCGAACTGAATATTATTTGGTGGTTTCCAGGATGTAATGAATTGTATGCTATTTTAGTTTTATAAATCCATGTGTTTAAAAAGCCAAATCATTTAGATTGAAAAACTCAAAAACACAAAGCTTTTATTTAAATGACATCATTTATCGGGCACTTTTGAATTGTCTAGGTCGGTCAGTAAACAAATTTCGAAGCTATTTACTGAAGCACGCATTAATATAAGAATAGAAGATGTTGGAAACATTTACAGATTTCAAGAGAGTCACAATACAAAGAACCTGAAGAAGACCCATACAAACCATCAATAGCCAGCATGCAGTTAAACTAACTGTTGCCACTATTACACATAACCTGTTTCAAGAAGTACCAGGGCTTCATAATCATTAAGGAATCCGCTAACAACATTCCACTAACAAATCCTCTATTGACACATCATCACCGCATTCATTCACGTCTCCCAAACTACACGATATTAATTTGTCTGATCGCAAATTACATGTTTGTTGACATTTCACTAAGAACACATAGTAATTGTGTTAGCCTGTCAAATGTACGGATGTTATATAATATAACAGTTTAGTTCGGTATGTATCTCGTTAGCAATTAAGGGCGGGTATGTAGATGAAATGGAAGATTTCTAAATCGTGGTGAAATGTTAATTTGTTCCTTTCAATTTATGGTGGTGGTAGGTATTTAGATTCTGTTTAAATATTTTCTGCTCCGAAATCCACTGAATATCTTGTTCATCTAAATTTAACACTAAGTTGCTATTGAGAGGTGAAGTTATATAGTTATTAGAAACAACAGGTACACCTATTTGCTTCTTGGAGTGTTAAGTACTTTAGATATTGAATGCTCGAAACAGAGGGCCTAGTATTCGACGTATAGATACGTTATAGTATTGTTAACGTAAATGAATTTTGAATATAAAAAACTACAGCCCCATCATATTTTGGTTAAATTTTTATGCAACATACACAATTTTTATCAAACAAAAATATGAATATAGATAGTATCCAATGCTTTGATGCCGAAGAAACAGCCGCCCACGTCGTCCTGGAATGCGAGGCCGTGGCTACCCAACGTGAACAAATCCTCTGAACGGTGACGTATCCGCGAAGCCTGTGAAGCTCCCAGTAAACTTCTGTGCTTCTGGGCGGAGCTAGGCTGGCTAACTTAGCCAGGACACCTACGCGCAATGAACTGAACTTGGACCCACCAAGTGCGGTAAATGGAGTCCCTACTCTACTCTACTCTAGTATCCAATCCAAATAAATATTATTTGTAAAATTAGTATTAATACTTAAGTATAGTAAAATTTTACGTTACGTTCCTATACGTCAAAAACATTCGTGCTAGGCCCTCAAGTGACATCAACAAGGCTACTGACGGAGTTCGACTAAAGGACTATTCATCTCCTGCCAGTTCAATATACTCGTACCTTAGCTTTGGGCAAAATTCGGCTATTTAAATCTATCGGGTTCTCCAGCTGAATGACGAATGTAAGTCTTACCAATAAGGAAACCAAACATCTTAGCCATTCCTCAATCGCACATTCAAACTCAAATTATTACAATCGCATATCACCCCCATTGTCACTTAAATCATGGTTCTTTCTTTCAATATTCCAGCAATTTTCCTGCTTGCTATCTGTGACGGAACGCTCGAGACGAATTTATGAGATCGCTCCATCTATTTGGCGACTAACCGCCTTCCAATTGTCCTCCCTAAGCCGAACTTTCTGTTGACTTTTCAATTTTAGGGTTTTGCTTCAAAAGGGATTTTGTTTTGAGAACACGAAGAGGATTTACGATACTTAATTTTGGACTTAATTGGTATATGACTTTCTGTCTCCTGTGTTAGGGTCGTGGTCACATCTGCAAGTCCCGATTCTGGCAAATATGTAAGTACGAGTACGGCAAACATATACTTTGTGACCCTTTCTGTAAAGGATCCTCTTGTTACTCTAGTATTTGCACTGGATACAAAATTGGAATCATTTCCTGAACAATAGAGGTGCCCATTAATTTTACATGTAGAGAAGACAAGAATAAGTGCTAACACTACTTTCTAAACTACTAAAACAGTTTTTTTTTTCTTCGAAGCATATCTGACGTTAACATAACACCAGAATAGGATCCACCCAAACAGTGTATTTCTAAACGGTGTTTACCTACAAATACTGTCCTGAATACTCAAAGCCTGCACAGACGAGCCCAAAAGCACTAAAGCTCGCATTCCAAGACCTGAAGCTTCCAATATACTTAGTCCTTCTATGTGGACGTTTGACCTAGTAGCAGGGAATACTGAATAGTAGATATATTCGGACTTATGGCCCTGAATTCGAATACAAAACAGATAGGCACGGCAGGCCTATATCTAAGTAGAGGTATACAAAGTAATAGAAAATGGTGTAGATGTCACCGGAAAATGGAAAACGCCGTAAGATTGTAAAATATCGCGTGAAATTGTAAACTATTTTTTCTAAACAATAATTCATATTTTATTGACAAATTTATTTAATGACTACTTTGACATTGAATTGCATCTAGGGAATAGGCTTATTGAATCGTAATGATGAATAATTATGAAATGTAATTTTGATGAATAGTATCTAGGTTTATGCACCATCTCTTCCTGCCAATTTGTACGTCACGATGTGCGGCTGAACATGTTACACCTTTTCCTTACCACATTTTTATCTTGCATGCAATGTATCATGTACACCATGTTTAAACAAATAAAATTTACTTACTTACTTAAATTAGACACGGATATATTGGAAACTATTGAATTTGGATGGGATTTATTGTATAAAAACGATTTATTAATAATATATCGTAAAATTATAATCTCATAAAGATGTATAACAATCTTACGGATTCTGTAATTTTCCGGTGACATAGACAAAGAAAATAATACAAAACATTATTCGACAACGACTTGCCCTAAGAGAGTTTTCATGAAAATATTTCCTTACGAGTATATGACAGAAAGTGCCAATTTAAGGAAAAGAATGATAAAAACATTTAGGTCGAACACTCAGACAAGTTTACAAACGATGTGAGGGAGGAAAATATACTGAAAAAGAAACAAAAGGCTCTGTCTAAAGGCCTGAGGCTATCCTAGAATATGCAGTCCATGAAAATATTGCTGCGCTGTGTCGGATACTCGTCAAATTGAGTAGTTAGTGTATTGTTCTATTTTGCTCCAGACATGCTATCAAAATTTCTATCAAACAGAATTTCTATGAAATTCGCTAGACATTATGAGGTGATTTTCAATTGCACGTATTACCTTTATTGGGAGGAGTAAGTGGTGTTTTAGAAGTCATATATTTAAGGCATCTAAAAAATAACTGCACCAGACTGCTTGAAAAGTGATTTACTTGAAACATTTAAATCGTTTTAGCGGTTCGCTTTTGTTTCTTTAATGTAAATCAGATACAGACCATCAACCTTAAAATAATATAAACACGTACTTCTGAAACACTTCGTATGTTTGAGCCGTTTTGGGTCGAAACATTAGGCCCATCAGGATTCCAAGTACTCATCTAGTTTTTCGGGACATTGATAAACAGCTAGTCGACTCTTCAAGTGACCAGAGGACTGGGTTTTTCTTCGGCCAACGAATCAGCATTGCCTTTCAAAGTGGCGCTGCCAGTGTTCAGGGCACTTTTCCCATTGACCCATGCCCAATGTGTTCTTTTATACGCAAAAGTGAAGCAAAAACTTTGCACCCCTTTTCACGAAAATTACGCTGACGGAGAAGTATGTTTGACATTATTTCTGTGTTTGACTAAGTTCAAGTTTGGAGAAGGTGTGCAGAAAGCTAATATTTTTTCATAATATTGCTTTAAAATATATTAATTGGTCGAATTAATTATGTTCGAATGTCGACATTATTAACAACGCATAGGTACGTTTTTTTTAATTTATCTATAGTTGTTTTTATTTATCTTTTTTTATGCATTGGAAATCATCAAATGACTCCTTCCGCTCTGGGCGAAGCAGAAGGGCGTGACAGACTCTTACTGACTAAAACCCATCCGTGTTCCTCCTAAAGCCCTTTGCGTTCCAGGGCCGCGGTGACTATATAACAAATTCTTCAACATCAGTAGGGATCTAACGTTGTAAAATTCAGAAGTAAAATCCGTAATTCTAATGAACATTTGCGAGGATTTATCCCCATGAAAATGATCGGCCCTCAATCGTGTCAAGTTTACGAACCTATTTCCCAGAATCTTCCCTACGCAAACCAATTCTGTCACCGTGAACAATTTCCTTAAATCTCAAATACTAAGAACTGTGACAATTATATCGCACCATGAGAATAAAAGTGACCTAACACGAAATTTGCATTTTGTGGGAAATCACAAAATTGACTTCGTATTTTAGGGAGAAAGAGACGCAATGTTTATGTTTGTCCATTTCTAGCACGAAATGGTCACTTTTTGATTCATTAGATGATGGACCATGTTATTAGGAGTAGTTACAAGTACCATTTTAAACTCTTTTACCTCAAAATGGGCTCCTGCTAAGTCCACAAACGTGAGAGTGCAAACTCAATTCGCCGAAATTTTGAGTTCGGTCACTTTCATTCTCACTGTGCGATATCCTCTCAAGCATCTTGACTTAAGTAAAGGGCTTTGTTGCCACTAGTACCATTAACAGATCTATGATTTAACTACTAATGTCTTTTTTTAATCACTAGTTCCACATTATTATTTTACAGCCAAGTGAACCCAGAGTTGTAAGCCTGTATGCTTGGTTTGTTTACTGTATGTGTCCGTTAAGTGAACATAGGGCTGTTTAATTAAAGCTTAAGTACGTGTTGCGTACGTGAGCGTTGTCAACACATAAATAAAGTCGAGATACTGTCTTTATCGGAGCAAGGGAGTTACCATGTTTATAATGACAGTTCAAGAAGATTAAATATGTTTCAATTATTTATTCAGTACTAGCGACCCGACCAAGCTTCAAGTTAGTACGACTAGAATAAACTTCGAGATTTCTTAAGTTAATTAGTATGATAAAGTTTAATTAATCCAGGTAAATGTATTATACACATAAACCGTTCGGAATATATTCTCTAAACTAGCTGCGCCCCGCGGTGTTACCCGCAGTTTATCATATACTCCGCGTGAATGTCGAAAATGATCCCAAAGGAACATACTCCCAGAATAAAAAGTAGCCTTTGTGTTAATCCAAGGTGTCAGCTTCCTGCATACCGAATTTTATCAAAATTGGTTCAGCCGTTTACGCGTGAAGAAGTAACAAACATACACACACACTCACAAACTTTCGCCTTTGTAATATTAGTGTGAAGTGTGAGATAGTGTGATTATTGAAGTAAAACCGCATCAAGACCTTCTGGAAGGACAACACTTTATTTTATTTTACAAGTCCTCCCTCTCACTAATCAAGTTCCCAAAACGTATCAAGTATGAAACAATGAAACCACGATCATCATTCATTCATCATTTATTATTGTTATATTTCATTACGTTTTCTTTTTTTTTTGTTTTACTTTGTGTTTGTTGCTGTTGTGTTGTCGAATAAAGGTTGTATATTCTATTCTTCTAAACAGTTGTGTTTTAAATACTCGTAACATCTCGAGATGTTTCCCCTTCAAAGTTTGCCTCAAAAATACTGGAAGAAACTGTCCAAAATTTGGCATAGCACTACGTCATTTTATCCAGTCGACTTGGCTAGTGACCGCAGTGCAGTTCTCCGGTGAACTGCTGACATTTACGACCAATGGCCATGACGAACTGTTATTCGTCAAAGACTGCTGCGTCAACTGGATACTGGACACTTGGATGGGTTTGTATTTTGATATAGTTGACTGTGTATTCGTAAGGTATTGGCAATTACAAGCTTCAGGTCAACTTTGATAACTTCCTTTGATTAAAGTTACGAGTAGGTGTCTACAATGTGGAGACATCGATACAACAATAAATGAAAACACTGGCAATACTGGTTCATAGGAATATTTCAACATATTATAAATCCTGACACCGAAATTAAAAATAAACTTTCCAATTGCATAAAACGTCAAAAAAACTCAAACAAAAAAAAAGTGAAAGGACTACAATTCTGACGTAATATTCCAAGAAGTCTGTTGCAATTAGTGATATCAAATCTCTGATAAAAGACGACATATTCGTATAAACACTAGTATTGCCAGTGTTTTTATTAATTGTCGTATCATCGTCACCACCTTGTATACCATTACAGTACAAGACGTATTCAATTCAAGGTGTAGGCATTTTTATACGTAGGTTTTTTTATTAGACAAGCCCGCCGACTTCTTTCCTTTCCAACCACTGCAACTCCTGAAAGCCAGAAGCAACAATGGCAACCACCAGAAAGAGCCGAATCATCAGTCAATGAAGCTCGATGAGTTATGGAAACGATTCAACTGTCTTGGATCCCGTAACGAAATTAATCAGAAAAGTACAGCGTAGGAGTAAGAAAAACATAATTTCTTCTCATATATAGGAGTTGCCACACTTACAATACAAAAAAAAAAAGTTGAATCCCACCATAAACAGGTTTCATGCAGAATTATATTTCAACGCTGTGTCCTTTCCTTCAAAATAAACCGATTATCAATCAGAGGATCCGTATCAGTTGCCATCACCGCGTAACAATAGCCATTGACTCTGATAACAGCAACATAAATATGTATGTACCTACATGATAATAATTGTTTATTCATCACAGTCTGTTTCACCCCTTTGTTGAAACGCGACACCGTGACGCAAAGCTCTCTCTTTAATGTGCTAAAAATATCACAAATATTATGAACATTGTATGTATGCAGATTGAAAATAAAACAAAGGGCTTGATAGGTTTTTCCCCGTGGCTTCGTGGAAAACGTGTTTAATAAAAAATAATAAAGAAAAAATATTTTTTGTCACATGTCACAGGCATACAAATTATAAACTTAAGCGAAAAATCCTTAACGATGGTATTTATTATACACAAATAATTATGTTAGTAAAACTCTGAGTTTGTTTCGGTGTTTCTTCTCAGGACAGTCAGCTATAAAACATCCGGCCTCATCTAGTTTAAAATTACCAAAAAACATTGACATGTAAAGTTTTTTTTTATCTAATTACAAAAGAAGACCACAAAATAGGCAGATAACTAGGAGAGGAAATAACGCTCCCACTCAGCATGATGTTGTGCCATGGGCGGCCCACACACACCGCTGGGTAATTGATTATTACCCTTCGACACTCAGAGTAAGATAATGTAGCTTTCTTTATTATGTGAAAGAATTTTCGCTATCGGATCAGGGGCTCGGGGCTCATGACAAGTGACGTTCTGTCAGCGGTAGCGCGGCGAAGCCGACTGTCAAAACATTTAAAATGTATGGAATCAACAATTTTGTATGTCATGTGATTAGCATTGCCAGGCGTTCGGATAAGGCCGGACACAGTCAGACTTTTTGGTTATGTGTCCAGCCAAATAAGACGGTGTCCGGCCTGTCCGGTTTTTATAAGACTTTTTGAATTTAAGCATTTTTTTTGTTGACATCTTTCATGACGTTGATCTCCGCTCCGCCTACCTCACCTTGTATCGCTGTGCAACGTAACTACTATTGCAATTATATTAATTAATATAGTAATGAATATTGAATGATTAATAATAAAGAAGACAGATTCATTCAATTTTATTGCTGTTAAATTAGAATTTAAGGTAAGTTTTATGGTACTTTAATGATAAAAAGCCCTTTTACTTTAAAAAAATTGTAGTGTTATAATTAGACTACCCAACTGTCCGGCTAAACTGGCTGGTCCGGCTAAAAGGCGGATGCCTTTTCGATTTGAAGACCTGGCAACCCTACATGTGATCAATACCTTATATTTTGGTATTTTGACATCGCATTCGCTCATGGATTTTTTTACACTTTGTCTAGTCTTCCAGACATACAGTACCAGTCGACAAACATATATAAACAAACAATTTTACCCCTTTTGAATGTAAGTATATCACAATGAGCAAAACAAAAGGCTTGAATATTGATATTGTTCTGAAGAATAATTCACAGTCTTTTGACAAGTTGACGATCAAATAATGAGCTTGCCTTTGACTTTGTATTTGATTTAAAATATTCTGTTGGAACTTCACAATAATATAAAATCAGCATCATAAACAAAGAAAGTGTTTCTAAGTAGATGCCATAACAATATTTCTCTATTGTTACAGAAATAATAAAAAAAGAAGGCAAGAAAACTTGTTGGATATTGTGAAGACTTAAAGTATAATGATGAACAAGAACTACATAACAACATCAAAAACGAATTATAACTTAGTGATAAAATATGCCTTCTACAAGGTGACTTGGTGAAGGCCGCGGGAATCCGCTGTGGAAACTGTTGCGGAATGCTCAGGACCGGTCTTTATGCTGAAATGACGATGATAATAATACGCCATTATCATCGTTAACTTTCATTTTCAATACAATGTATTCAATTACTACTATGCAGATCCATTTTCCACATACCATAGCCACCCACGCCATGTGGCCACGTGGCCACCATTGGGCCCAAAATAACTAAAAAACCACCATGACCATGGCTCAAAAAGAGCGTAACTTAATATATCTGTTACTGAGTCAAAGTCAAAGCCAAAAGTCAACGTCAAAAGTCAACGCCAAAAGTCAAAGTCAAAAGTCAAAGTCACAAGTCAAAAGTCACAAGTCACAAGTCACAAGTCAAAGTCAAAAGTCACAGTCAGAGTCACGAGTCAAACGTCAAAGTCAAAAATCAAAGTCAAAGACAAAAGTCGAAGTCAAAAGTCAAAGTCGACAGTCAAACGTTAAAATCAAAAGTCAACGTCAAAAGTTAGTCTCATTTATTCAAATTAGGCTGAGTGCCAGCACCTTTTGAACGTCAAAGTTCTACATAAAGACAGTCCCCAAACGCGAAACGCGAAACGCTGAGAAATTAACTATTAAGTTGCCGACCCGATGATCATATTATTTCTAAAAAGTGCCTTGCCATGGCTATACACAAGATACACAAGATAGATAGATAGAATGACGAAAGTCCAGCCGATCACGAAGTGAGCTGTCATTCCATCTTGATTATATGGATTGACAGCTCACCTCGTGATCACTTCTCCCAAGCCTTCACTTCGACATGTTTACAGAATCGACCGGTAGAAGGACATGAAGGAACGTGGCGCCTTAAGAATAAGAAAGCTGTGTAACGGGACAAGGCGATGACAAAGAAAAAGACCTACTGACATCTATTCGTACCGACACACCTAGTTACTCGTAACGCCTCGTAATCTATGTAGATGCATTCAATTTTTCCCGGGGGCGTTTGTGCTTGACGTCTTTGAGCGTCAAAGCCTCTCGTTTGCAGCACAAACACGCTTCAAATAAAACCAATCACTACGGATTTGTTCGCAATTCTTATCACAGACGAAAAGAAAACTACAGAGACCTGAAAACAGAGAATTTACACAAACTAGTATCTTTATGATTCTGTCATTTTAAATAATTTTTTTTTGGTATCCATTATCGTCTACGTTCCCTCTTTCTAACTATACGGCTTCAAGTTGTACCTGAATAGGCATCAGTATTTTACATTAATTCTCATTTGTTTGTCAGAATTGACAGAATTTCGGACTTCTGAGTTCCCTTGCCGCGTACCGGAAGACGCAGCTTTGGAAGCCCTCCTACAAAATGGACCTGTCTGGTGAAGGCCGCGGGTCCCACGGGATTCAAGGCGCATAAGGCCTGTGGTTATTTATATATATTATATGTGGTTATTTTTGAAGTATGCCAATATCTAGCAGTGGACGACTTAAATTTATGAAAATGATGACCCGTGACGATTGTCAATGATCTTCGAATGACAGCTGCTAAGGACGGTACGCGCCCTTTAAAATAATGTTACCATGTTTTACAAAATACTTTGTTATGGCATATTTTTTTTCTAATTTATAATTAGAAAGAGAAGGATACAATAATTCTGCCACACCTTTCACGTCTAAATTTGTCCCGCTCGCCTAGTCTTTGTCGAAAGTCTAAATCAATAAAGGCAAATTGAGAGTACGAAAACAATTAATTATTTCAATAAAAGACAAAGGACTAACTAGAAATCAACTTACTGACAAAATTTAATTATAACACCTAAATTAAGGCTTCGATTAGTATCGGAGCTGTATTTTAAAGGCTACTTTCAGATAACAAGGAAAGTTATATTATTAATTCTCTCGACCAAATTTCTATCAAGTTGGCCTATCTCAACGGAGACTAGTCCGAAGTAGGCGGGGATTATGGTGCACAAGTGTGTGCATAAATACAGATGCACTCCCTATTTCATCACTATCATAGTCATTCGGAAGGCAATCCGACACGACCGGAGAGAGATCAGCGCAGGACCAACGGCTTTACATACTTTCTGAGGCACGGGGATATAACACCATCAACTTCCAAACTTCAGGTCGCCACTAGGAAATTCCTTACGAACAAACCCAATAGCGCTTTGCTTGTACCCCGTTTTTATCCGTTCCCGTAGGAATTTTCCGTTCCCGTATAGCCCTCCTCATGAATGGCTATCAAATAAAAAAAAAAAATTTCCAAATCCGACTGGCAGTTCCAGAGATTAGCGCGTTCAAACAAACAAACAAATAAAGACACAAATGAACAAACTCTTCAGCTTTATATATTAGTATAGATAACTGGTTGTTGATGATATTATGTAGCAGTAACGTTAATTCAACTACAGCAATGAAAAAAGTAAAACGGTTTTTTTTTTTTCACTTTTTAGTGGTACCCCACACCTAACAACGCCACTGGAAAGTCACAGGAAAGCAAAACACGCAATTTCGTTTACTTGGATCATAAATTTTATATTTTCTACAGCTATTTTGATTTTAAAAACAAACTACTGAACCGATTTCGATGAAATTTCTGTAGAATCAATCGGAACGTATATCCTTTCACAAGAAAAAAAAATATTTATGAGGTTACAAACATAAAAAAATCATACAACTGAGTTGACCACCTTCTTCTTTTTTTGAAGTCAAATAAAAAATAAAGTAAAATAAAACTCTGAGAAGCTCTACTTTCACTGTTCCAGCTAATAATGTCAGATAATAAAATAGTCTAATGACACAGTTCTGAAAATAGTCGGTATCGTTCTAGATTCGTTATTACCTCATCAATAATAATCACGTCGGCCGACGGTGGATTACTGTTCATTAATATAATATTGTGACTGGAAACAGACCACCGACCACCTTATTAAATGTTAGCCTTATAATTTCGATTATTTAATGCATTACTAACAATGTTAAAAAGGGTTTAAGGGGGAAATTCAAATTTCTCTTCTCACGTTCAGATTTGATGCATATTAACTAGATTTCGGAAATCTAGCTGATATGCATCAAATCTAAGTGAGAGCCTTTAAATGGTCTAGTTGAAATTAATTAATTGATTTTGACTTTGAAGCCCGTTTGATAAATTAACATAACATAGCAGTGGTGTACCTAGAACCGTTCTTCTCCATAAGAATCTACTTTTTGCGAATGGACAACTAGAGTCACTTATATGTATTTTAATTTCAAACTGTAAATTTGACGTTCAAAAGTGCCTTTTAATGATCTAGTTGAAATAAATGAATTGACTTTGACTTTGAACCTACATAGAGATTTCGCCAGTTTTGAATGTTTAGCCCCATGTAATATATGGGTGAGTATAAAGCCAACAACAACAACAATCAACCAGGCACATAGTAAGACTAAGGGCTGCTACAAAAATTACAGGCAGGAAAATTCAAAGAATGTAACCCATGCTCGACGTAAACACTGAAAAAAATGTGAACCTTGACTTCATTAATCAAAAAATGAAGACTCATTCTTCTCCAAGCCAATGTTGGTAAGATTACACGAAGATGGCAGTTTGTACATTGTTTATATAGGTCTAACTCCAAGCAGTATAGATTAGAATTTTACACACCCTTGCTAAAAGGAAATGGAGCGTGATAATGAGTAATAACCGCAGGAAACCGCCTGTAATAATTCCCGCTCAAACGCTTTAGATCTTCTACCAAAGAAAATTTTATAATGAAAATTAAAGAATAATAAAATTAACACTGTTATTTTGTCACGCTACTTTTAAAAGGTCGGCTGAAAGAAATTGGTAACTTAATTTTTTGGTTGACGATAAACTAGGCTAATTAGAAAAAGCTAGATAAACGTCTCGATTCTGAAAATGTCTACGTGAATCTTCGTAGAGCCCGCTACGACGCGCTACGAAAACTCGTAGATTCGGCGCGTTTTCGTAGCCTATGATCTACGGCGTAGACCGTCGTGAATATTTCGGCAATTTTAACACAACTGCCAAAAAGGAGGGGTATATTTTTACGGTATGTAATCCTACTGACCGCAACTATTTGATATATTAAAATAAATTTCAATGTTAGTTAACTAATTTTCCAAGGCAAATATGTGAAATATTTCAAGTATGCGGAAACCCGTGTCGCACAAACTACGAGCCATAATGAGAGTCCATTTTTACCTCAAAATAGTTTCAGTTACGGAGGCCAGACAGGCAGTTACTCCACGTAAAATACTGGTATTTAGCCACACTCGTCCAAAGCATGCAGCTAAATACCAGTATTTTTTAAAACAAATACAACTTAGTGCGGAAATGCTGATTAAGAAGAGGGCAAATTTACTAGAAAAAGTAGGAGTTTCCTGTGATCTAGACTAAAGTTAAGAGCAAACTCATCACAAATAAAAAAAAAGTTTGTAGTGATACCGTTGCAAGCTGCAAGCTAAACAATAAAATAAAATTATTATTTATTTTATTTTTAGCTTATTCTCTCCCACTACAGGGTAAAGGCTTCTACTGGTCCCTTTTTAGGGTTCACGGGAACCCTATTACTAAGCCTCAGCTGTCCCTCCGTCCGTCTGTCTGTCAGCGGGCTGTATCTCAAGAACCGTAATAGGTAGATAGTTGAAATTTTCACAGAGTTTGTATTTCTATTGCCGCTATAAAAAATAATAATAAAAATTAAATTAAAAATTAAAGGGGGCTCCCATACAAAAAACGTGTCATTTTCGGTTTATGTTACAGAAGAACCCTTCGTGTGAAAGTCCTACTCGCACTTGCCCAGTTTCTTTTTCAAACTGACTTGTACGTACATCCACACAACGACTTTGTCTGTAAAGACCAGCTAAGCCCATTGATACTGAACTTAAAAACTGCATAGTGTTGTAAACGCACTGAGCAGGGCATTTGCAGCGCACAAGCGCCGGATTATGTCTACTTAGACGGAGGATACTTGAGTCTTGATCCCCCTCAGTCATCTACTTTGTACTATGTTTACCTATAGGTACCTAGTACATAGTAAAAAGCCATGGTGAGACGTTTTGCATGATGTAAGTATGTGTCTAGTCTTTTTAGAGCTGAAATTACAAAGAGTAATCTGAGTAATCAATCTGCACGCAATGGGTGCCAGAGGATGGACGGCGTCGGCCGGCCCAGAAAGCGGTGGCGAGATGATTTGGATGCACACCGCGAAGGCTGGTTCGAGGTGGAGCAAGAAAAGAATGTCTGGAAGGATATGGGGGAGGCCTTTGCCCAGCAGTGGGACACAATAGGCTAAGGAAAAAAATAATAGTTCAAGAGTGAATAGTTTACTTCTAGGCAAGCGTGCTCCATCGATGATCACATCATAGCTTCCCATCAGATGAGGTTCTGGTCAAACGCGATCCTATTAATAAAAATACATTTTCACTGGTGTGGATTTTGTGATTTTATTTATTTATTAGGCCCACGACTTCGAGTGGGTGGACTTCGGGATTCAAATTTTTCTACAGGCTATAAACCACTAGCTGTCGCCCGTGACTCCGCTCGCGTGAATGTCGAAAATTATCCCAAGAGTACATGCTCCCGGGATAAAAATGTATCCTATGTGTTATTCCAGACTATAATCTACCTCTGTACTAAATTTCATCAAGATCCGTTCAGCCGTTCTGACGTAATTGAGTAACAAACATCCATCCACCCATACAAACATATGTACAAACTTTCGCATTTATAATATTAGTATAGAAGTGTGGATATGTGTGCCAAATTTCATCTAAATCCATTAAAAGTATTTTTAACAAACACAAAAAACTCGTTCAGACGAGGACTAATATATTGCCTTAGGCATTTTCTACCAGTCAACATTTGATTTAAGTATATTTCTAATAAGAAAGAAATTTAAGAAATAATTTCTTACTAGAACTTCTTTATAAAACTTTTCAAGGCATTTGGCAATACAATATCTCCCAGATTATTCTGAAACATCTTAATAATGAACTAACTTTGACATCCGCCGGTCTCTATATACTAGTTTACCCTTTCTTCTTCATATAATATAAACTCGCTTCTGTAGTGAGTTTAGTTGCGCAATAGTAGAAACATTTTGATGCAAGTAGACAAACTTTGTCATTCCAGCCGACGAACAAATTTCCGCGAGCCATTTCTTGCAATTTTAAAAAATGCAAGAATAATAATGTTCATAAAATTTAATTTAAAAAAAGTAGGTTCTCAATTCGGTTGTATATTTTTTTTGTTTGTTACCTCATAAATCTCGTGGCTAAATAATAACAGCCGCGAGGGGCGATCTTCAAGGTTAAGCAACGCTTGCCGAGGTTGGTCTGTGGATGGGTGACCATCTTAACATACCGAGACTCCTCCGTGCCTCGGAAAGCACGTTAAGCCGTTGGTCCCGGCTGTCATTTGTAGATCTTTGGCAGTCGTTACGGATAAAAGTCAAAAAGCCAGATAATCTGACACCAGTCTTGCCAAGGAGTACCGTGTTACCCAGTTAATGGGTTGTGGAGGTCTGGTAGGCAGCCACTCCACGTAAAATACTGGTATTCAGCTGAATCCGGTTTGACTGGAAGCCGACCCCAATATAGTTGGGAAAAGGCTAGGCAGATGATGACCTCATAAATCCGTCATTTATGAACCAATTTGAATTTTGTTTTGTTAAATTACGAAGAAACAACCAAAAACACCGACTTCTGAAATTAAAGTTATTTTATACTTCGTAGTGTTTTTTTTTTAATTTGGAAGTCGGTTGTATTTTTTGAGTAAGTGTGTTTGATACACGTTGTCATTGCAGTATCATGGCTTTATAATCCGCCTCGGTTGCATCAAAATGGACCCACTATTACACCCGTTTTTGTAATGATGGGAAATCATCAAATGATTCCTTCCGCTTTGGGCGGAGCGGAGGAGAGTGTCAGACTCTTACTGACTAAAACTCATCCATGTTCCGCTTACTGCCCTTTGCGTTCCAGGGCCGCGGTGACTCTTCCGAACAAATTTCGCAACTCTGGTATAGGCTCTGGCCCTAGCGGACATCTCTTTGAGGCACGTGTGGAACACAACGCGCTGCGCCGTGAACCCGGGCCTGGTTCTGATCGGACAGCGAGCACCCACTATTACACCCTGGCAGTGCTATGTGGCTGTGACCAGGCTAAAGTGCATTCAGTATTTAGCTGATGATCATGAAAACAATTGGCAAGGGTTGGTCCCAAATGTGACTGCATGCCACTGTATTGTGGATCCTAA
The DNA here is from genome assembly GCA_905163435.1 of Mamestra brassicae. NCBI lineage: Eukaryota > Metazoa > Arthropoda > Insecta > Lepidoptera > Noctuidae > Mamestra > Mamestra brassicae. The sequence goes on along the minus strand of LR991000.1, from coordinate 17,366,440 downwards.
CTCCCTTAATAGACACCATAGACGCCTTCCCTTAAAATCTGCTTATCCTCAAAGGTAAAGTATGAACGTTAAAATTCACATTATGGCTGCCAAACGATTCGGAACGCATTATAATAACGTCTCGCCCGATGAAGAGACGCAATGGCACCGCTTTTTAGGTAGGTACAGAAATACAACATTTTCAGAACAAAGTAGGCTTCAGATACAATTAAACGAATCTTTTTTCTTCCTGCCCTTGAGGGAAAACTTTTTAAATTATAGCTTAATTTGTTCCTTGGAGACCTTGAGCTTTTAATGTAATGAAATCCAATTCTGCTTTTTCAGCCAATTCAAGTAATAAAGGAGCTTCTATGATGTTCGTAAGAGTTTTAAAAGGGTCGAACTTCCTTACCGTTCTCAAAAAAAAAATGCACCTGATCCTAAGGCTTTTAAGAGGCATCCAACATTTCCATTAACTCACTCAGTTGACATAAAAAGTGGAAAACCAAATACGCAGCGAACGTTCACCACACTGGCTGTTGACCCCTCACACATAGACAAACAAGGGTAATAAATAAATAAGCTATACAACCTATCCTATCCTGTCTTTTACTTACAACTACTCTACTCCAGCGACCCAATTCGTCCTTAATTGAATCGACTTCAGGCCGGCCTTCAGACAAATTGCCTGTTAGAGCTCTCACTTAAGTTTTTTCAGTTGAAATACACTAAAAGCAACGATTATTTCGCTTCACGAAAGCCAAATGAAAGCCGGAAAGTCAGACGCCATTCTATGATATTTCCAATTATAATAAATTGGCTTGTAGTTACGAGGTAAAGTTCAAAGGCCCGTAATCACTAAGATTTTTTTTTATCAAGGTTAATAAAACTCAGATCAAAACGCAATGCAGTAAATACTTACGTAAGTTCGCTAAATGCGGATGTCCACAAACTATACACCAACACACGCCGAAAATATAATTACAAACAATACAACACTCGCGAAAAAACAAAAAACACTAACAACAGTTCGTAACGATCAGAAAAACAAAAGCATATGGAACACAAGTTGAAATTCGAATTGTTTTGAGTATTGCACTAGTTCGGGAAAGATCGCGGGTTTTCGCAGCGTAGCCGGCGAGCGACAAGCGGCCACAGTGCGGGTGGAACGCGAACTGAAGATTGTTTCCACGAGGGACGCGGGCATTGGGGTGAAAATAGGGTGAAGCGGGGGCGTACCGCCGACCCGGCTTGAATGGACGCGCCGGCTACGCAACGCATGACGGTTTTCCGTCCGACGATCACAGAAACGCTCCCCCGACGTTTCGCAATGAATGTTTCTCTAATTATTACGGGTTGGTATTTCGAATGTTTTCTTCTTGGCCAACAACGCGAATGTCGGAGATAACGATAATGACTTTGAGACTTGAGAAGCGTAAAATAACAAAGTTTAGGACGACATGGGTATCTACGTTTAATAAGTTTTGACTGCGGGAAATAGGCATTCAGCCTTTCAGGCTATGAGCTTAAACGTGTTCTATTACTTTTGCCTAAAACCTTTGAGTCGACGACCTTTGTCGTTGAGAGCATTTGAATATTCCCCTCGTTCGTATGCTATAGGAATATAAGAGAGATATAAGATTTATTTTTAAAATGAGTTTAGAGTGATCTAATAAAGACCGTGTTTTCTCACTTCTTATAGAAAACATAAAATTGCTCTCACTGTCTCTTTCAACTCTTTTCTTATTCAAAAAAGTTTTCGACATAAATATTATCTCGATTCTCGTGTATCGTGCACATCACTTATTAAAATCAGTTCACTCGTTTCCAAGAATCCTTGTGAGTTTGTTTGAAATACCGTGATTTTTGATTGAACTCAGCGGAATCCTGTTACTTACTCTCTAGGAAATGTACACGTTTACTAATGATAAATGAACTTAGTGAACTTTCCTAATTATATTTGGAGAAATGTATAGGTACGTGTTTGTTAGCACCCATGTTAGGCTGTAACAAAAGTTGGCAGTCATGCGAGCATTAAGGTCAGAGTAGGGCCCGACTGACAAACATTACTGACAAGCTGTCGCGACTAATGTTGTACTCAACTCTTTATTGCGTGAGCGGTGGGGAGGTGTAATCAACATGATAAGTGGAACTTTAAATTATTTGATATATTAATGTCGTAGTCCTCGTTAACTATGTTGGGTTCACTGCTTTATATGGCACTCGCAGCGTTGGTAGGTGTCTTATCTCTATGGTTAATTTTTTTGCATATACATAGGTGGGTAGGTCCTCGGTCCTCGCAATCTCAAAACTCGAAATTTTACCTTCCTAGATTTTTGAAATGTTGATATATTACACAAAACAGGTACGTACCTACTTACTTACCTAAAATTGCATCGTCAAGAGATTGATCATCAAGGATGCAGGTATCCATGACCATCAAACTATCATCATGACCCAAAATGTCATCTGCGTTTGTAAAACTACCTGCAACTTGAATCCAACAAACTTAAGCAACCCTATACTTGAGAACGTAACCTCTTTTTTTTAACCGACTTCAAAAAAGGGAGGATATAGTTACTCAATTCGGTTGTATGTTTTTTTTTTTTATTTGTTGTAAAAAAAGAAAACTTTTTACAAAAAAGTACAACCGACTTCCAAATAAAAAAACACTACAAAGTATCTATAAAATACTTAACTTTAATTTCGGAAGATTTTTATTTGGGAGTCAGCTATATTTTATTATGGGTGTAAAATTATTACCCTTTTGTTTTTTCCATGTCTCCTGTCTGTTTTTGTACGTCATATCGAATATACTTACGCATTTTTGCATTTTTCCTAATATTCTTCTTTTATTCATATTCAACTCCAGAACAGTTAAAATCAACAAGAGGAAAATAATTGGTAAACCTTTAAAAATTAAAAAAAACGCACCTAATCTTGAAAATCGTATGTCCCCCTAATTAACCTAAAAGCCCACTCTGATATTCTAATCCCAAACAATCCACTAATAAAACAACAAGCAAAAAACAGAAACAAAAGAAGGGATCATGTGGCGCCATTCATTTCCAACTTTAAAAAAATATTCCCGCCAAATATTTACCAGAGATGTGACGTTAGAGGGGCCAAAGAGCAGTATTCAAATGAATTAAAATCGATAATGAGTCCTCCACTAAATCTAGACGGCGCGTCGCGTCGCGTCAGGGGTTGTGCACCGCAGATAGCGAGGGGTGCTACACCCTCGTAAATTGCGCCCTCTTACTAGATTAGGTGCTTTGTTTCCCATTCTAAATACTACAAGTGTAAGGACGCTACCTATAGAAAGTGCCTGCTCATACAAATATTTTGTGGCTACTGAGCTGCGAATTTCCTTACAATATTCTGGATTTAATTTTAATTAGGGATAGTGGGGCCGCGTATAGTTGCTTGCATCATGGTTGATTTTGAAGAGTCAAATTAATTAACGTTCTTCGACTTTTCTTGCATCAAAGCTTGAAGTTTATGGGATTGAACTCCGCTGAAATTGAGGATTAAACCTTTAAAGGTAGCTACGTGCAGAGAATCATTTTATATGCACCCGCATATAAAATGATTCTCTGCACTTAAAAAAGTGGTATCAAAGTTCGGTTAGAGAATTATTTTATATGCTGGGTAGCATATAAAATGATTCTCTAACCGAACTTTGATACCACTTTTTTTACCAAAATACAAATTACGTCCTCTAACTTGTATTCACCATTACGACGTGTACTCATGTGCTAATAGACGAATATGGTAGGTCTAGCCAGTATACTATTGTAGTCTTTGGGTAGGTATTTCTATCTACGTACCCTTTTAGAAAAAGGATGAAGGTGTAACTAATCTGTCACCCGAGTACACGATTCGCAAGTTGCATGGCTTCACTAAATATCTATCAGTGCCATCTGTCGGCCGAACGAGATTCGGAGACAGAACGCAGCCAGGTGAGATAGTCGTCGGATTGAAGCAACGACCATGGTCGTTGGATCCATGGATTGCTTGCACCCCGCAAGCAGAACCGGAACTTTGCACAGGTGTTATAATTTGGCAAAACAATTTTGGTAGATATTCTATGACTGACAGCGAGTTTTCACGCAGCTGTGCAATCATTCATTATCATTGTGGGAAAATTAAGCAGATTCTGCAAACGGCGGTACGCAAACTTAAGACAGTCATAAAAACTAATAATAAAATTATGGAGAGCTATGATGTTGGTAACGTTTGAGTAAATAGCGGTTTTTGGCAATCTACGGTGCCGTCCAATAGGGACCTAGGCGATTAGCAAATCGGAACAACTACATAAAACGCGCTATACATAAAACGCCAACAAAATGCTTGAAATTTAACAGGCTTCTACAGCTTTATAATTCCAGTAAATAATTTCGAGAAAATTACCAATACATAATTATACGCCTTGGAACTGCTTGGAACAACTAAAATTAAAAAGTTATGTCTTCAAAAAAAAATAAAGCATCTACGTTTAGTTGCCTTTCGATATGGCTTAAAATATTTTTTTTAAATGATTTTACTTTCATCATAAACTTAAAGTAAATAAATTATACCACAATAATAGCAATAATATAAGTAGATCTCTCCTTTTTTACTATCTTACATTGTATTTTTATAAATAAGCTATGAAACAACGGTTGCAAATAAAATAACTTCCCAAATTAATGCAGTAACGAAACGATCACTTCGTTATGAGTTTTCTCAGCCGCTGTGTCTGCTGTTTGGTTGATCAATTTAATAATTTTTAGTATCGTGGAAATGTGTTAATAGTTATAATTCGCCTTAAACTAATTTTGGATATATTTCTGATCTATATATTAACAGAAAAGGTAAGATGTTTTGCAAAATTATTGTAGAGGAAGGAAGTCTTCCACAAAATAACGTTTCACCTTTCGTTTTGTATTAACATTTTATCGATCTTGAGTAAATAGCCAAAATACTGTTTAGAATATCATTATAGTAATTAGTATTGAATGTATTCTCTCTTTTGCCCCACATTGATTTTTTTATTTCAGGTTATTATCGACCTGTCAAGAAGACATTTTTTTCGTGAAGCTGTACTTGCAAAATACGCAAAATAGGAGACGAAAACCCCTTTAAGTTTTCAAATTTCATATCGAATCTGCCACCAATAGTAAGTTATATCAATTTTCATAAGTTAAACCATAAAAGTAAGTATTTTATCTCTATATCCATTTTATTTGATCTTGGAGGTGTGTAGGTAAACATTTTGCTGAGTCCAGTGCTAGGGATGTTTTATTATTGTAAGTTCTCGATTGTATTGTATGTTTGCTGGCCCTCTAATCGGCGTAATTTCTTTAGATTGTGTATTATTGGAGTATAGACACGAATCTTAAGTGTATAACCTCTAAATGCTTACAATGCATTCTAGATCATATGTTTCTGTCACACCCAGCTGTTTAGATATCTAAATCTCGCAAGGTCAGATTTAGATTATAATTCTACATATTTGGGTGACAATTCTAAAAGGTTACACCATTTGATGGAGTATTGTACATTGTCTTGCAAAGATAAGTGGAAATAAACTTTGTATTGTCAACAATAGCTGTGAGAATAGTAAGCACTATTTACTGAAACATATCAATCAAATAAAACATTAAGTTAGTCATTTAATCACAAAGTAATGATCTCATTACATTACATATAGAATAATCATATTATCTAGTTTACATATTTCATCACAAAATTTTGAACTTGAAGGAATTGATACTGTCTTGACCAAAATGAATAATGGTAAAGTAAACAATTGGAAACAATGTATTATAATAAAATTAACAAGTATTTTGTAATGAAAAATTAAGCTTAAATTTAATTAAGTGTAATTAAGTTTTGCTCGCTTCTGCATTTACAAAAACATTGTGATATAGATGCAGTACAGGTTGTAACTTGAAAAGCACTAATTATTGCTGAATCACTTTTATCTTCAACTGTGTCACAATCATTATGTTTATCAAGCAAAGAAACTACTTCTGCTGATGAATACAGCTACATAAATTACTCAGCTATTAGGTAGTGTTAATCATCAATCTTTGATACTGAGCCACAATAATCACTCTACTAGATTCAGTAAATAATGAACAGTTTACTGTCCAAAAAAACTGATGGCCTTTAGATTTCAGTACTTATCTTACTAGATAATCTTGGAAGTGGCATTGGGGCAAAGTACGTTTTTCTGCTGAGGCATTTAATCATGTTATATAAGCCTTGGCATCAAAAGACGAGGACCGATGAGCATTGAAGGGAGTCCTCTGGATGTGAGAAGCACAGGACTGGTTGGTGGCAATACTTATAAGTATAAGAGGACTGTCAAGCAGTAGACTTATTTTAGCTTCTGTTGTGATGAGGAAATGTTAAAAGAAGGAAAAATGTTTATTTGACCCAGGCAAACCAAAAAAAATAGGCAAGGTGCGAGTCCGACTCTCACACAAAGAAGGGTAACAGGGTTCCGTTGGTTACCCTCTGGGTACGGCACCCTAAATATGAATAAAGATGTATGCACCACACAGCATAATGTGATAATGCTGGGACTAATGTGTGAGATGGAGCCACATTACTGTTTTTAGTTGTGCCACAAAATTCTATTCTGCTTTTTCAGCACTTTTCCATGGATTCAGTAACCATCATCATCATATCAGCCAAAAGACGTCCACTGCTGGACATAGAGTTCCCCATGCGCACCATAGTTAATTCCTGCCCCACTATTATGGCAGAGTCATAACCATTTCACATATTCAAAAGGACAGCAACATTTTTCAATTGTTCCATGTTTTATTATTATAAAATGTATCGAAAGAAACAACAACACTTATAAAGTTGAAGTTTGTACAGGTTAATGAATTTATACATACATAAACACACTGATTATACCCCTTCTTTCATACTTATTGAAAACATCAAACAAAAATATTGTCAAGGCCAATGACAATAATGTAAATAAGTTATTTATTACTGCATAAATATGTGACTGAACAGCTCGGAAACATTGTATTCAACATGTACAGAATGTATTAAAGTCGTACATAATAAAAATCATCAAGCAATCCTTATCCTGACTGTTTTTGGGATACATAACGGTAAATCAATGTTAACAATTCAACTTCATATACGGCATATTCAAATCTGCTCTTGATAACAACAAAAAATATTGTAATAGCTTTGATTTCATGGTCAAATGATATCAACCTAATTTATTAAATGTTTTAAACATACTATGATATCTTTTCTCATTGTCAGAAAATGAATTTCATTGTAGTAGTATTTTACAAGTTCCGTCCCATGTTTCTCGACAGGCCATTAAAAATGGGGCATTTTAGCAGCCCATTAAAAATGGAGCAAATTGGAGCAGGACAAAAAATTAGTTATTGAAAAAATAAAGTTGCTAAATAAATGTTCAGTTTTTGGTTATGGCAATATTACACGGTTCACTTCTCCCTTTCAATTTGGACGAAGCAAGCACATTGAATCATGTAAACATAAAACTGAATCATTAAATGTCAATGTTCAATCATATTCAACCCTGTTGAAAGAATTGAGCTTGCTCAATATTTTCAATTTTGTCGTTCATCGCAATTGAATGAGAATCCCCAAGCATACTACCTGGTTCACGTTATAATTTAAATAGTTTACTTCAAAGATACGTTTAAACAGCATTATCTTTCACTTCTGCACCTTTCAACCAAAGTGAATCAAGTGGCTGCAAACCGACCACAACATAGCTTGGGAAAAGGCTTATTACAGATTAATTGAAGTTACTTTTGCCCGCGACTTCGTACGCGCATATCCCGTTTTTCCCGTTCCCGTATAGCATTCCTCATGTATGTGGCTATCATATACAAAAATAATTTTACTAATCTGACTGGTACTTCTTGAGATTAGCGCGATCAAACAAACGAACTCTTCAGCTTTATTATATTAGTATAGTATAGATAACCAATCTGCTGGCAGCATTAGGGTTTTGCTAAAATTTATTGTTCCCTACAATACCACACATCTTTGGTATTTGTGTGTGGACGCAAAGCTATACATTTAGTCCTGCCGTCTTTTTCGTGGCCCACCAAGACACTTCTGAGCTACATAGTAGGCGCCAGATAAATGTGGAATAAAGTACATTGACCTTTCCCTAATAACTGTTCATAGGTACCTGAACAATTAAATATGAATCGTTTTTCATTATTAGACAATGTTAAGGATCACGAGAGATGATGATTCGGGACAGCTTTGTGTCATTAATTCCGTTTTTCAAATTAAAAATGTCAATAATTGTAGGTGGGTCAATGACCGTTATTCCACGATTATCTGGCGCCTACTATAGCTGCCTATTTTGTTTTAAAAAACAATACCCCTAAAATAATGTTTTAATTTTGATAGATAAAGGGTCCCTTTGAAACTAGCAACGCCTTCAAATATCGATTGATAGTTATAAACACAACTTATCGTCAACAGCAGTCTTTCTTTTCGAAAGACACAAAATAGGAATTGAAGTCAGCTTTTGATAAAGATTATCTTGTACCTGAAATTACTGACGAATTAGAAACATTTAAACTTCATCAGCAAATCCCTTGCGAGTTGTATCAGAGTCCATTGATAAATGATTATGTTGTCTCTATAGTAAGATTATGTTGCCATTGGATCAAGCACTAACTATTATTATATTGCAGGATTTGTTCTTTGCTAAATTATCTGAGCAATGTACTTCTAAGCTTTTAAATTAAAAAATATATTATTGTTAATAGTAATAAATGGTATTGAAACTGTTTAAATACTGAAGTATCCTCTACCTTATCGGACAGGGTGGTAGAGCGATGCCACGCTGCAGTAAACGCACACGGAGCGGCGCTCCCGCGAGCGGGGGCGAAGTCCTGCCGGGGGCGACCGCCATCGACGAACACCATCATCACAAGAGATCTAGAAATAGCAGGTAAGATCTGTGCCACTCCTTTCCGCCTCTCTTATTTGTAAATAAGGACAAATATAGGCCATAATTAGCTTATAACATTATGTTGGGACCCTGGTCTCCTCTATTAAGCTTTGGCTTGGCTTGACTACAAAGATGTACATGTCTTATGCATGGCTCCACATTTGAGACATTGAATGACATTACTGCGATCTTATTATCATACCAGTGTAGATTACACAGCATTAAAGAATGCCTCTATCTGGTTAAAAATAAATTTATTTATTTATTTGTTTGTCTATTTCAGTTCACGCCGACATTCCAAATCAGAAGATACGAGTTTTAGTGTAAAGAAATGTTTAACTTGGTTTAAAGAATACACAACAGCCCTGGACCCAGAAGTACTGGGTGAGTTACTTTTATCCATCATAATTTTCAACCACAGCAGTCATGGCACGATTTTACCAACTGTATGTCTTTCTTGGGTTGCACCAATCTCGTGTAGTTTCGACTATAGTAGGCGCCAGATAATCGTGGAATAACGGTCATAACCTACAATTATTGACATTTTTAATTTGAAAAACGGAATTAATGACACAAAGCTGTCCCGAATCATCATCTCTCGTGATCCTTAACATTGTCTAATAATGAAAAACGATTCATATTTAATTGTTCAGGTACCTATGAACAGTTATTAGGGAAAGGTCAATATACTTTATTCCACATTTATCTGGCGCCTACTATAGCTATGGCAATAATATCGTCTACCTTACGTTACGTTATTTCGCAGCCAGACGTCCTTCTTTCACTCAATGCACTCCATTGATTTACTTATTTATTTATACTTTATGTACAGTCAACAAAGCTATTAGGTATGCAGGCAGCTAACTTGCAACTACTTTTAAACAATGTTGTGTGCTGAGTAGACAATTATGGTACACCACACTCGTAAGTATGTCATCATAAGCTTAAAAACGTTATAATGCGCACATTAGAAATAAATATTGGCAGTGCAGTGGAAAAATTAATATTTTTGCGTGCATACCAAATAGCTTTGTTGACTGTACAATAGTGGGACTTTACTTGGTCGGACTTAATGCAACAAGGCACTTATCGCTCTAGTCAATTCTTTAGAGTACTCCTCTACTATTTTTCTTACTCTTAGAATTTAGGGCATTTTCACTTTCAACAGTAAATGATACAAGTTGCTCGTGTTTCTTAAGGTCCCGAAGGCATGGAAAAGTTTTGTGAAGACATAAGTGTGGATCCAGAGAACGTCGTCATGCTGGTCATCGCATACAAAATGGGAGCGAAACAAATGGGCTACTTCACACAAGAGGAATGGATAAAAGGTACTTTAATTATGTTGTTCTTGAAGATTTCAATGTACTTACAGTTAAGATTATATCAAGGAATGAGTAAACGAAGCCTTGTATTCTCTAGCTTTTCTATTCCTTTATGGACCATGGAAAAAGAAGAAAAGAAGAAAGTTTTATGAGTTTGCCAGTTACTAAGGTAGACACCAGATACATGTGCAATAACGGTCATTGACCCACAGACTTTCTTAATATCAGAAACAAAAATAAAGACATAAAGCTGTCCTGAATCGACTTCTATCATTATTCTTTACATTCTCTAGTAATGAAAAACGGTTCATAACTTATTGTTTGGGTATATAAGAAGGGAAATTAGAGAAAGGTCAATGTACTTCATCACCCGCACCAGTATTGCACGGATGGAATTATAATACACAGGACTTCCAAACTTTTTCTATTAGTGAAAGTCATATCAAAATTCGATGCTTGGTTTAGAATTTAATGGAGGAATAGGCATCGGCTTTGTTATATACGATTTACGGCCTGTCTCAATAACGTACCTACCGTCTAATTAACCACCAACAGTAGCTTATTTGACAGTTGGTTAAAGGCAGATACGTTATTGAAACCGGCCGTTAGTGTTGCGTCATTGTGTCAGTCTATGGAGTGTCGGGAGAATGTGCGACTATTCCAATTTCATATTTTATTAATTTTTTGTCTTCAATCTGTTCCAGGACTAACGGAGCTACAATGTGACAGTGCGCACAAATTGCAGAACAAACTAGAATACCTTCGCAGCTTACTCAACGACCCCTATATGTTTAAGGCTATTTACAGATATTCATATGATTTTGCTAGGGTGAGTACATACCATACAAGTTTCTATTTCTATCATAAATAAATGAGTAAATCAAGGTAATTGACAATCCAAACATTAATAATAATGAACACGAGAATGACGTTATCTAAACTTTATGATGTCTTTAACTTAATTGTTTGCTGCCAGATCAAATAACGCCCGGCTTCGCATACCGTAAGATTGTAAAACATCGCGTCAAATTGTTAACTATTTTTTCTTAGTAAGGCACGGATATAATGGAAACTATTGAATTTGGATGGGATTAATTGTATACAATTAATCCGATTCTCCCTCCCATATTAACACAATCGAATTTTCCTCCTAATTCTTTCTAAGCGGAAGCTTATATTATAAATAAATCAACATTCATTTTTATTAAAATTTCAGCTTTCTTGATTTAATAGTCTTGGCTGTATTGATATTCAGTCAAGACAAATGTTTTATTAATAACAAACATAATTAAAAAACATTCCACTGTAAGTTTTCGTAACATCATGTTTTGTGCATTTAGCAGGATAAGGACCAGCGCTCCCTGGACACGTGCACGGCGCGCGCGCTGCTGGGCGTGCTGCTGCCGCGCTGGGCGCTGCGGCCGCCGCTGGCAGACTTCCTGCAGCGCGAGCGTCGCTACCGCGTCGTCAACCGCGACCAGTGGTGCAACATCCTCGAGTTCAGCCGCACCGTGGACACGCAGCTCAACACCTACGACGCCGACGGAGCGTGTGAGTACATCCTACTTACTCTTCAGAGACACAGCAAGGGACCTCAATCAGCTTATACTTCGCTAATTCCTCTTCAACCTAAGACACTGCTACTGGGTACTACAATATCCCTCAATATTACTGGCTGTGTGGCTTTGAAATTCTGGGGACTGTCGAAGATACCGACGGCGTAACGTCTTTTCTGAGGTACGGAGGGGTTTTAGTACGTAATGAATTAACATCCACGAACCAAACCTCTGAAATCGCGCCTTCGATCAAGCTGCACGGTATTATATCATCATCATCATCATCTGCCTAGCCTTTTCCCAACTATATTGGGGTTGGCTTCCAGTCAAACAGGATTCAGCTGAATACCGGTATTTTACGTGGAGCGGCTGCCTACCAGACATCCACAACCCATTAACTGGGTAACACGGTACTCCTTGGCAAGACTGGTGTCAGATTATCTGGCTTCTGACTATCCGTAACGACTGCCAAAGATCTACAAATGACAGCCGAGACCAACAGCTTAAAGTGCTTTCCGAGGCACGAAGGAGTCTCGGTATGTTAAGATGGTCAACAAGGACGATGAACTGATGACGATGAAATGAACGATCGTTGCTTCAAGGTTAAGCAACGCTTGCCGTCGTTGCTTAACCTTGAAGATCGACCCGTGCGGCTGTTATTATTTAGCCACGAACTCCTCCACCACGGCTATTATATCTATAGTCAAATAAAATCCTACTTCTGAGTAATTAAGTTGTTTCTTTTATTCCAGGGCCAGTAATGCTAGACGAATTCGTGGAGTGGTTGCGAGCGGAGCGCGCGGGCGACGCCGCCATGCCGGCGCACAGCTGAGGGCGCTCCGCACAGCGCGCACGAGCGCCGCACTCTGTTGTGAGACCGTAGTGGGCGACGACTAGTACACACATGGACTGATAGGGTCACCGGCCGGCTGCATTCAAAGTTTTCAAATAAATTAAACTGTTTAATCGAGTTGTGTGCTTATGACGATTTCATGACGACTTAAAAGTTTAATCGACGAGAGTGCGATACAGTCTTACGAAATAAATCTACGTCATTTTCAAGTAAGTCAACGAGTCTCAAGAGTGAGTCGCGGATCAACTGTTTAGTCGAGCGTATGTGCGCTGCAATACATTGAGCTGTCGGTCGATTTTGTTCGACTGTTTAATCAAAAAGCGATCAATGTAGTTATTTTTATTTTAGTCGACCAACTATATTGTTCATAGTATGCAGATCTCTATTGTTTTCCATATACTATGGAAAAAATAAAATTAAATAGTTGTTCGATTAAAAATTGTATGTATGCGCTGACCTTAGGCTCTCCTCCATATAGCGGCATGTTGTCAACGCCAATTTGCAGTCTATTGACAAAATAGTTGACGCGACACACTATAATTGCAAGCATCTAGCATGGTTAACATTGCTACAAAAACTGACCAACACAACAGTCGTTAGACAGTTATCGTAACTGAGAACCGACCATGACCATCTCATACTTTGACATTGGCAATATCATCTAATGATCATTGATGGAGCCATAACCTTAAAAATTGAATTTGCAAGCGTCACCGACTATCGACGATGAGTCGACGGCTGCAGTTGCCTCTGCCATCGGCAAAGTACTCTTACAGTAGGGTATTTGCGTAACAAACTTACAATACTTGCCATTCAATAATCCGAATTGAGTCTTCAGTGTTACAAGTAGACATTTTTTTCAATCTACACAAGGTGTAGATTGAAAAAGTGTATAATAAAAAAAGTGAAATCGTCTTCGCCCACAATTTAGCGGAAGATGTGGTAGATATAATCGATGGCATTATGAGATGTGTTACTTAATATCGCCTTTTTTAAATAAAAATTGCCTTTTACGACAGGCATATATCTTGCATTAACATGCAAGGTGTATGTAGCATTTTGCGTACCTATCAGCACTCCATTTGTGTACTACTCCATGGAATAATCATTATTGTCAGGGTTGACTAAAATGTGAATAGGTTTTATAATGAAATGGCCAATACGAGCAAAGTGGAAAAGACTTGATTAGGAATGAAGGGTCTAAATCAGAGGGATGTTAGACCTAGGTTAGGAAATGTTCTTTATTGAAAGAACAAGGAATGCTGCTCTCTCACAACACAATGGTAAGTCAGAACCTTCAGTGAACCTCTTATAGTAGACATGACATTGATACTAAACAAAACCAGGAAGTTAATTTTATTTATCGCCTTTTGGCTTCAATTTTAAGCGGATTTTGATGTGTTTTCAGATTTAAAATCTGTCGAAAATGTTTCTGGTATGGCTAGGAATAAAAACATGCAGGTTTTATATATTGCTGAGTTTGGATTCCAAAATGATTGTATACTTATTTTTCGATCGCGATATTTACGTCACAGTATTGAAATAGAGTAGTGATGGCGGTGACAAATCCTGAATAAAAATACTTTCGGAATCAGTGTCATGTCTATACCTACAATTGTAAGCCTTAAAATAATACGAGATATTCCCATACTGTACTGTGTTATTTAACAAACTCACTCGCTGATTTCTTTAGTATTATAATACTTGAGCCTTATGGGGTCTGTAATGTAATTTATTGACAGTGATAAAAGCAAGGAAATTAAAATATTACATCAGTAATATTTATCGTGGGCGATAATCACGTTACTTTACTGTGAAACTCGAAAATACAGTTTTGTTTGAAGAAATAACTATGTGTATAAAATTAACTTTTGTCTCGATTTTTCCTGTAGCGTTGTTGCATTCATTTTAATTTTCTTTGTCATGGCACCTCATCGATTTATTTTATTTCTAACAATGCTAGTGTAGAAAGAAGGCATTCTGCCACTTATGCCAAATTGTGGAAATGAGTGTGAACATTTTAGTGTGTTTTTTTGGTCCATGAATATTTTTATTAATTCGTAAGAACGCATGAGAATGCTGTAAATTAAATGTACCCATTTATATTAAAAAAATAAAACAAGCAGGTATTGTTTATAACAACAGTAGTTTTTCTTTGTAACAGTCTTGCTTGACATGCCCTTGTGACTATCCATGTACTTTATGCAAAGCATGCTGCACTATTTCCATTATCATTATTTAACAACTTATGTAAATATAAAATTACTTACTTGGTTGGCCACTCGAGGAGATTCATATTTCAATGGCCAGTACATAATCTTGTATTATTTGTCTTATTAACTTAGAAGACATAAGTTTATGTGTATATTTTTAGCATTTATTTTAGATGTATGTATATTATGATTTTGCAATTCTCCTCTGATATAACACATATATAATTTAAAGAATAATATGCAATCTCATTCTATATCAAATCTGTTGAAACATATTGAATATTATATTAATTGCCCACCGAACGTTATTATTATGTTTGCATTAGAACAGTACAACAAGCAAGGAGAATTCTTTATTTTGAACAGGATAAATGTGGATATTTATTTTGAACCAGTAGCCAATCTTTGGTGGGATTAGTGTAATGTATTACGATTCAATAAAATGCTTATATTATCTGGTATCTGTTTCAGATGGCCTTACGACTGATTTTGAACACAATGCATAGGATAACTGTAACCTGAATGTGCGATGGACATATCTGGCGTTGCTCTCATAACATTCTTCTGTCCTTAGCAATAATATTTGTTTAGCTAATCATCTGCTATTTATGTATAGTATCAAGTGCTTAGAGTAAGTCCTTATTATTTTTGTAGAGATTCTTGAAGACAAACGCTAGACATGTGTCGCACATTCACATAAACTAAAATAGAATAAATCCCTATACACCACAAACTTTAGACTGGACTACTGAGGCCACTTCGAATCATGTTCCAATAGACTAGATCTATGTCTAGTCTAAACACTAGGTTTAGGTGTAGATATCGTTTTATATAAGACGTGTAGGTAGTATATTCAAATTCTCTGATTGTAAGTAAATGGTTTCTCTGTAAAATACCGTGTATCAAAATTATCGCAAATCGTTTAGGCCATTGTACCGGAGGTTATTACATGAGGAATAAATAAAAACATTTTAAATTGACTTGTGTTTTGTTTACCATTGATTTTTTGAATTTTTATTTATGTAACTCTGTTCATATTAAACAATTTGATGACTTTGTTCATAGCTGTGTAATTCATTCAGCATTGACCACACAATCTCACCAGACGAAAGGCAATGATGTGGTTGACAATCGAACATGCTTGCCTAGAAGTTACCTCTTCACTTTTGGACTTAAAGATCAGGAAACAAAGACTGCAGTTTTTATTCGCAGCTCTTTCATGTGTAATTGAAAAGCATGTCTTACTTAGAATTCTCTATTTACATAATGTTACATGCTATTTACAGTATCTGTCAGCTTTCATCTTACTCCTACGATCTAACAGTGTCTCGTGCAGGTTTCCTTCTGTCTTGGCTTTCTTCAGCTCTGAAACGCTGCCGTCATTCAAACGAAGCTTCTTGTCTTGGAATTTTTGGAACTTTTTGCTGAAATCAAAATTACTTTTAAGTGCTGAAGGTGCGAAGTTCTGTGCACTGTTGCATAGTGGCTAATCCATAGAGCAAGAGATCTGAAAATTACTTAGTTAGAATTATATAATATTTGAACGCCATTGTCACATATACATGACAAGCAAGCGTGTGCCTAGGATGCCAAACGTCACAAATATGTGACAACTAGTACGCCGAATTTGTGGCTTGGCGTCGGGGGCACGCCGATGCGTTTATTCTTTGGCGTTCAAAAGGTTAAATTTACCAGATAAAGTTACACCAAGTCAAATTTGTGTAACTTAACATTTTGTAGCTCTTCTAAATGATAAACTACAAAATGTATAAACCTCCAATTTGTTTAATCAAACAATACTCACACATAATTAACTTCAACCTGTGACAGATCAGCCTGTTCCTCATCAGGCAATACAGACTTGTTGATTTCCTTAGTCTTATTACTCCGAATGTTACAAAACTCGTTGGCTCCGGCGGCTGTGCTCCGGGCTACCACTGCGTCATCTTCAGGGTCCACTGACATAAACTTGTTCAGGGAGCTCAGGATTGCTGTTTTGCCTGTGGATCAAGAACTTACAATGATTATGGCAAGTTACGGAGAAGAGGCCCTCATAGAAAGGCTAACAATCCTTTAAACACTCTTAGAAAACATTAAGATTCAAGAATGGTTTTATATGATAGTAAACCTAACATTACCTAAGCCCTTTCATGATGCATGAAAGTAGTAAAACAGATCTCTCACCTTCCTGCCACACAGGCTCCCACTGCTCCATAGCCCCCACTGCATCAGATCTTCCAACAACAGTATCCTTAAAAACTCCCAGATACTTCCCATATCCCGACTTCAAAGCAAACTTGTTTTCTCCAGCTGGAAATGCAGTGAAAATCTCTTCTGGAGACGGCCCTTCCCCGTCTCCATGAGGAGCACCAAGAGTGAACAGGCCATTATCTAAAGCTGATACGTAAGCATTCTTTCCAAACTCTATGGATATGGAACCAGTTATGTCCTCCACCTTTTCTACCTTCCACCAACCGCCACACTTGATAGAATCCTCATCTATGTTAGAGTCTTCAGAGTTTTGTTTCCTCTTGTGCTTACGTTTCTTTGCCCTGAAAATTTATAGTGATGTATTGACAAACAGAAAACAAGTTATGGTACAAATATTGAATTTTATTTGCTTAATTTAAGTAATTGCAGTTTCTTGCTGGTTTATATAGGTGGTTTTAAAGTACATAGACTTATTAGTACTAGGGAAATGCTATCTATGTCCTGACAAACTTATAAATTAATGGATTGTGATTTCAAAATAGGTTATGTTACTTCTCATTGCAAACACTTACTTGGGTTTTTCTCCTTTGAAAATCAGTTTGCCGCGCTTAACAGCCGCATATTCATCAGCCATAATTCCAATTTATCTTGTTCCAAAAACACTGCTCAGTACAACAACTTGTATTCTTTTGATAAAGATGATTTGATTCTAGATAATATGTCTTAATCGATATAGTTATTTATCTGAAAGCGACAGTGTCTAAATGAAAGGCTCAAATAAGTACTATAATATCTTCAAAATGTTTCAAGCAGATCGCTTGGGAGCGAGAAAATGAATAAATTCCGTTTCAAAAGTCAAAACAAAGTGACTGCCTCGCAATACTCGCAATTGACACAAATGACATTTAGAAAACAATTTGTGAATTTAGTCATTAGTGACGGGACAACTCAAATATTTCGATGTTTGGCTGTCGAGTGTCGATTGAAAAATAATTAAAAAATTGGCGGTGCAAAGATTCTAACTAGCGCCTCTAGTGTCAAATTGTGAGTGAAGCTGTACAAGAACGACGTTTTGACAGTTTTCATTCAAAGTTGCCAAATTGTGTGGAATTCCCTAAGCTGAGAGGAATCTCAAGTTGCTTGGCGATTAGCAATATGCGGGATTTGAATATTGAAAGTCCAGGCCAAGTCAGAACACTTTATGAAGAAATCGAAATACTTAACTTAACATTTTTGTTACGTTACTCATGGATAACAAATTACTCTATATCTAATTATTAAACTTAATTTAATTATATTGTTCCACCCAGATGTTCGACATCTATCTAGCCTATATGGTCCCACTGTTGTTGAGCGCTGTCATTTGCTATGTCGGGCCAGTCCTTTCGGTAGGTATCGCACTAGTCCCGCCATCTTCGCCTTGGTCTGCCGTGATATATATTGGCATTGAATGGGAACCTTTTCAGCGTTAGAAATATCGCCCGAAAATTGAGTGTCCTTCAAAATGTTAAAGCTGTGAACCCCAGTCATCTAAATACAAACACTGTAATACTTTTTATGGCAACAAGGGAAGTAATTAAAAATTGCCCGGCAGTGTCAAGTTTACTCCATCGAGAAAAAGGTTGGTCACAAAAATATGGAAGTGTAAAAAAAAAATTGTCATGAGATGAGTAACACCGTAAGTTTTGTTTGAGAAAAACCGGCCAAGTGCGAGTCAGGCTCTCATACGAAGGGTTCCATACCATAAACCGAAAAAATATGCGTTTTGAATGGGAGCCCCTTTTAAAGGTGTATAAAAAGCAATAAAAATCTTAGAACATTTGATGAAATTGGTATCATTTTCTAAAAAAAAAATGAGGACATTTTGTAGGTAAGTAATCAGTAGATTTTTTGTCTCAAATTGGGAAATTTCTTAGATTTTCGGAAAATTTTATAAATTGGTGTTGGCAACGCTACAAGTGTCGTTTTTACGCAACTTCTAAATTTCACGTCTAGAGACGCTCGTGTAATCTTTGCATCGTCAATCGAGGCAAAAAAAACTTTTTTACTAATAAAAACAACCAACTTCTAAAAAAAAACACTGCAAAGTATAAAATAACTTTAATTTCAGAAGTCTGTGTTTTTGGTTGTTTCTTCTTTTTTTCTCACATCGTCTTGCGTTATTTATTTTTTTTGTAAAAAGTTTTACATTATTTTATGTAGGTACAGACGCCAGCACATCACGCTACCCAAAACTGTCAAAATTTCTCAATCAACTTTGAACCTTATTTTTAAAAATAAAGTTGACAATCGATTAAAGAAATTTGACAGATTGTTGTAGCTTGATGTGCTGGCGGGCCTCTGTACTTTATCATTTTACGAAATTTGTACGTAACACCACTGGAAAGTCACAGATTCCTGTGAATGCGCAATTTCATAAAACTTAGATAACATATTTTTTCCAGCTATTTTGATTTAAAACCAAACTACTGAACCGATTTTGATGAAATTTCTATGGGACCAATCGGAAAGTATGTATATCGTTTCACATATTTTTTTTCTCAAATCGGTTAATAAATGACAGAGTTATGAGGTAACAAACATAAACAAAAAAGAAACAACCGAATTGAGAACCTCCTCCTTTTTTATGAAGTGGGTTAAAACAAACGATACGTACACATCACGCATCACATATTTTGTCGTTTCTTGTGTCCGGATATTTTGATATTTGTAGTTTTCTTTAATTTGTGGAATCGTCTTCTTTTAACTTTATTTTGAAATCCCATATGTAGTCATAAATATATAGGTGCCACGAAAAAAAATACTACTAGAATAAGTTTGTACAGACGCCAGCTCATCAAGCTACAACAATCTGACAAATTTCTTTACTAGATTTTCAACTTTATAATGAACTAATATGTTCCCCGCTGTTTCTCTTTCGTAGCTTACAAGAATCGTGAGTTTTCTGGGATAAAAGTAGCCAACGATAGTCGGCGATTGTGCAGCTTCTATCAGTGAAAAAATATTCAATACCTTTTATAATCTCAAAAAAATGTTTACTCTTTTTCCTTCTGTTTGTGTTTTTCAAATCGAACGTAAACTGGAATCCATCACTACTAGCAATGGTCACCATAGAGTTTTCCTTATTTTGAAAAAACCTATCAGTAGTATTTTATTTATTAAATTCTTTGTTTACTTTTGTTTAGTTTTTTATTGTTTTTTCACATTAGAAAAACAGTACTCAATTTTTGTTCTCAACTAGTAAAAGTTTCTTTTATACTAAAAACGAAACAAAACATTTATTTCTGAACGCTAGCTTCAACTCATGCCACTCATTCATAGACAACATCTTCTGTACACGCCATTTTGTAATTTTGAGCATGTTGATTCTCTTCTCCGAGTCTTTTCGCAAAAAAAGTTGTAATGGCGATGTAGTTTAATATTTATAATAGTGAGGGAGACCAAGAAACCAAAATGGAAATGCCGGAAGTGAAATCGTTCAACGCGGAGGTATTTTTACTTCCAAGTTTTCGTATTGAACAAATTGTTCCGTGGCATCTTATTAACACAATTTTTCTTACAGTTATCCGCGTTGTACGACAACAAGCCGCCTATATCCAAGGCGAAGATGAGTGCAATCACCAGAGGTGCTATAAAGGCCATAAAGTTTTATAAACATGTAGTGCACAGTGTTGAAAAGTTCATCCAAAAATGCAAGCCAGAGTATAAAGTGCCTGGTCTTTACGTGATAGATTCAATAGTAAGACAGTCGCGGCATCAGTTCGGTCAAGACAAGGATGTGTTTGCGCCAAGATTTGCAAAAAACATGCAACAAACATTTGCAAACCTCTTCAGATGTCCTCCTGAAGATAAGGTTAGTTACATAAAATTAATGTTTTAGGTTATAATCTGTCCCTCTCTTATCTATGTATTAGACTAAAAGTTGTTGGAAGTGGCTATGCTACTTGAGCTTTTGATAAAGTGAAGCTAAGTTATGTTTTTGGAAATGTTTTCATTCATGAAACTTTGCATTCAATATTAGATGTCTCCTACATAAAATAAAGAAAAACAATTTTGTGTCAATAAATTGTTAACTAATAAGTAACAAATCCAATTAGTATAAACTTCTTTTAAAAATATCTAATAAGCCACACCAAAATTAAATATGACCACACCTTTACTATTCCAGTCTATTCAATCAATGCCCAAAACTTAGAAAAGTACATTTTTAATTTCCAGCGCAACATCATCAGAGTACTTAACCTGTGGCAAAAGAACAATGTGTTCAGCCCACAAGTCATCCAGCCACTGCTGGACATGGCAGACCCCAACCATCCGCTCCATCAGGAGATACAGCTGCAACAAAACAACACTGCCAATGGTATTATCAATGTTTTTACTATCAAACTTTTATTTATGACACCAGACAATTTATTATCTATTGTTTATGGCATTCATGGGAAAATAGAATAGTTGGCATAAAATAAGCCTAATGTTGCAATCATCACTATCAAAAGAGTAAAGGAGTAAAAGATTCAGCTTTCAAAGTCAGTGAGCCTACATTCCATATTTTGTACAGCAACTGACTGCATCGTCATAATTATGTATATTGTTGTTGCTAAATCTTGTAAAAAAAAAAATCAATTGCAAACCGGGAGATATGTATTGTTTAGCTAACTTCATTTACCTGTATATAATAATTATATTTTTCCAAAAACAACATGGTCCATTGTTTCTTCACTTGGTAATTATTGAATACTAATGTTTCAGGGAGCAGTCTCAACATCAGTCACAATGCATCGGACAACAAAATATCACCAGTGCCACCTCCTCTTCATACCCCGCAGTCTTCTACTCCCATGGGTGATCAGGTAAATATCAAGTCAATATCTGGTAATAAACCATTTTGCCCCCCAAATGGAATAGAACAGATTCAGTACCTGTGAATTTTCTTATAAGAAAAAAAATATCTAAAGAAACTTCCAGTTGGAGGAATCGAAATTGTAAGTCACAAGAAAAAAAAATCTGATTTAAAAAATCTTTAATTCAGATTCTTACAAGCAGAAAACGACTGTAAACTGTAACAGAAACTTGACCTTGTATAATACTTGATAAATCTGTCTTATCAACATTCCCCGACCTCAGTGAACCCATGACGTCATGAAAAAGATTTAACAATTTGTAAATGCACTTATCAAACTATTCGAGCACTATAAATACGTAAAAAAATTACTAAGTAAAAGATGACGCCAAGTCTGAAGAATTCGATCATATTATCAGATTGATGAAAATCTAGAATTCTAAATAAAAACAAACAGATTAGTTTGAATCAACAAGTAAACACAGTTAAAAATTACTAGCTGGAATTAAATTGATGCACAAAGCATACTCATTTGCATTAGAGTGAATATGTAGTTAAAAAAAAACCTTAAAAAAAGTTGCAATTCTACTTGCCTAAAGCCAGCAAACTTTATGTAACACAAAGGTACATAACCTTTGTGTTACATAAAGTTTTAAATAAAAACTATAAAAGAACCTAATCCCATCTGATGGCGCCCAGCAAACGCTGAGGTTAGCGCAATTTCAGTGGATTTCTCTTTTTCAATGTGTTTGTTGCTGTTGTTCTGTGTCTGTGTTGAATGCAGTCGAACAAATGCTTTCTATTCTATTCAATATATCATAACAGACATACCCCAATCAGTTCCAGGATCAACCATCAAGCCAGCCGGCGAAGTTCAACAGGAAGCTGCTGAACGACTTCGAGTACGAGAGTGAAGACGACGCGCCGCCCGAGCCGGCGGGTGGCGGCCACAGCGCGCACGGCACGCACAGCACGCACAGCACGCACGGCACGCACAGCACGCACGGCACGCACAGCTCGCACGCCGCACACGGCGCGCCGCAGCAGCAGAACCCTGCTGATGCGCTGGGGAGGTGAATATTGTCCTTAGTATTGTATTTTGTGGAGTTAAAAGCCACAGAAAAATCTGAATTTGGTCTCGTCACACTTGGATTCTACATTGAATTCTACCAATTTTAAAAATGTGAAAGTTTGTTTGGTTAGAATACTTTTATCCTGGGATTAGTTCCCTTGGCATGATTTCCGATTTCACGCGGGTGGAGCCACGGGCGTCAGCTAGTCAACAAAAAAACACCTGTTGAATATGGATAATGGGAGTATTGTCATATAAGACAAGTAGTACACTCAATCCCATTGTATTAAATTTTACCCAAAACCATATTTTGCATGACAACTACTTTATTAAACTGTTGCCTTATTGATGGATTCATTACTAGCTTGTTGTAACGTAGTTGAAGTTATGTATGGCCAATTATGCTAATCAATAATCTTATCTTTTCATATGTTTACTTGTGTAAATTTTATTGTTATGTTATTGTTTCAGTATATTAACAAATCCTGAAATCATGAGGCAGCTGCAAAGTTTGCAGGCTCAAATGCAGATGATGACTGGAATGCAGATACCTGTGAGTATTATTTGTTTATTTATTTTTTACTGTTGATAGGCACGCATTTGACCACTATCTCACCTGTTGGTAAGCGATTATGTGGTCGAAGATGGAGCATGCTTGCCTAGAAGTAACCTATTGACTCATGACTTAAAGACTCCCAGGCTGTAGGCTATCAGGAAACACAGACTCAGGCAATGACTGTGTTCCCAAAACGTTTTGTGCATGTGGGTGGGTGTCTATCATACACCGGTGGCTCATTGCCGTTCCGTCTTGTGGTCTGATGATGGAACGGGCTTGCTTACACTTAGTACAGTAAGATTCAAACTTAATGGCGGCTCGAAACACTCCGCGAGTCACTGCGCAGTAGCAAATTCCTTTGACAAATGGGTCTGAATTGAACTGTAATCACTAGTTGATTTGACCTGGTAGGCTAATCGCTACTGTAGCAGAAGAAAGTATAATGTCCCAAATTACTAGGATTTTGATAGTAAACCCTCAGTAACTGGCAATCCTTCATAACACAACCCTTAACATATTTAAATTACTTGAACTAAATAACTGTTGTATTTAATATTTGATAATAATTATTTAATTAATGTAACAATCAAATTAACTCTTGATTGTTTTAGAATCTGATGCCTATGATGTCTGATCTACAGATGCAACAGAATCAAAATCAAGGCCTCCCATATATGGTAAGATTTTTCCTACAAAATTCTCTAAATCTCCTATAGTTGTAAACTTTTTATTGAAGAAGGATTAGCTGGTAAAGATTTTGTATTATGTAAACATTAATATTTGTTTGTGTTTTCAGGGTTCGCACCAAGATTCACAGAAACAGAATGACCCTAAGGATGACATGGTTGAATCTGATATAGAATTTGTGGAGACTGGCCCGCAAGTTATAGAAATCCCTGATGCCAATGATTCTAGGTAAATATCTCTTTCTTGCACCTTTTTTTTTAAACTTCCCTTAGCATGTGCAGTTCTATATTTCTTTGGCTCTTTCAAATAACAAAGCAAGCATGATATGGAATTGTTTAAATTATTTGGACTTTATTATGGCACATTCTCCTCTGGCGCTCCTCTCTCCAGTCCTGGCGTGCGGCCAGCTTATACTGGTTTTTGATATCACTGACGTGTGGGGTAATATGTATATTTCAATTGGGATGGTTTCCGCAACTCGACGACTAAGCGCGTATTTTGCGTGCAGGTGGGACAAATGTGTCATTCGATCCACCCCAGCTCCCCAAGAAAGGCCAGCAACGCCTTGGTGTGAATAACTATCTCACAGAGGGTACCTGGGTTTCCGAAGTACTTAGCCCTGTAATCCGCAGCTTAGAAGCAGATGTGCTGCTGTCTCGTCCTTCTCCATGCAGGTTCTGCAGAGTGGACTGTCAGTGACTCCTATGACATAGAGGTGTTTATTAAAGGACCCATGGCCAGTTGGGACGGCTGTGACTGTACGCAACTGTTGTTTAGCCAGTCTTAGGGCTTTTTTCGTTTCGGCCTGCCTACACTCACTGTGGTCATTCCACCAATCAACTTCTGACGGTTCAGCCAATCCTCTTCTGATGGTGGTTGGATAGCGTCTAGCCATTATGTTACTTGCATGACAACGCTCCCAGGGAAGTGAGTTTCTACTAGGATGCGCCTCATGCCTTCAGGTGACGTGGTCAGCGTGTTGTCGGGTTTTCGGAGCATGGCGGCTTCAGGTGTTTTCTGTTGCGCCAGTATTTTCCTTACCCTGGCATGATTCAATGTTACCACAGAATTTTCGCCATCTAGTAGTACTTCTGGATCTGATGGATTTCTTGTAGCTAGGTTCAGCCGCGTAGTAAGCGTCCCAGTCCTCATCTCTACTGTATGTATGTATTCATGGCTCTGTTAAGAGCCCTTTTTACCTTACCGCGTTTGTGCTCCAGTTCCGCTCTCCAGCAATGTTGTTTACCCGGTGTGTCGCGTGGAATCGTTTCTGGGCACGCGGTTTGGTAGCTTTTTATCAGTTATTCGGTGAGCTGAGTTACTTGCGCATCGCAGGAAGCCTCCGTTGCCAGAGTGAGGTCTATGATTGTGCGACTGCGTCTGGTTACGAAGGTTGGTTCCGAGCCTATGTTTAGTAGGGATAGGTTAGTTGTGAACAAGAAATCAACCAATGCCTTGTCCCCTTGAATTTTGCGTGTCCATCGCCCACAGCGGGGGGTGTGCATTTGCGTCGGTCGCGATATCAACTTCATCCCCGCTGCTGTCACAGTAAGTGATGAGGCGGACCAGGATGTGAGAGGGCGGTTCCTCCGCCTCATGTATGTAAGCCGAGGCGAAGACGATCGCCATCACTGTGGCGCCACGCTGTATAATCAGCCTAGCTGCAGAGTTGTCTCTGCAACAGAAGTCGTTTAAGAGCTGTGCTTTAAGGTTACCAGTGACATAGATGCACGACCTAGGGTGATCATGGTCCGTAGTAACAAAGAGCTTACCACCAAGATTGGAGAGTCCTCGTATGTGGCCACCACTAATCCACGGCTCTTGGATCAAGGCAATGGCCGTGTGTTGAACCTCCAGCCATTTGCGTAAGTGAGCCGTTGCGGTCTGGTTGTGGTGGAGGTTTGCCTGCACGACTTTACAGGTCGACGAAAGGGACGCCATCACTGCTTGGTCGGGTTGACCGAGCTAGTGGCAGCAACCTGTTTTCTTTGGGGGGCTTTGCTTTTGCCTCCCCGTCTGCGTTCGCGACGCCGCTCCTTGCGCGTCCGTCTTTCCATCCTCTTGCCCTGGCTAGTAGGAGCTGACGGACCTGCAGGGTCCGAACTAGAGCAATGGGCTTGTTGAGTTGTTTTAACCTTGCCCTTTCCTTTTCGTTTACCACGTTTGGCACCTGCCAGGCGCTCGCAAAAACCGTCCTCGGTACTGCAACCCGTCCCCGTTTGACCGGGGATGGCTGCATATTGGGATGTGGTTTGAGGTGCCACAAAAGGAGGAGGATGAGGGTGTTTGGGAAGGCTACTTCCGGTGGTGGTGTAAACCGCCATTTTGCCGTCGCCGTTTTCGCCTTTGTTTTAGAAGGAACGGTACTGGTCCCATGCAGTGCCGTTATCCTTTGCTTGGATTGGGACATTTTGGTTTTAGCTGCGGTTTTCGTCACAGCCCTACCGGCGCCCTCGCTGGAGCTTGCGGCGTTAGCCGCAGGGCCTCCAGGGGCAAGCGAAGTACCAGGGGCACCTCGCTTAGGAGCTTTGCCAGCTTTCGCCGACTCCATTCTTGCGGTGTTTTTAGTTGGCCTTAATTCGTCCATACTAAGTAATCTTTTTTCATCTCCCTGGCTCCCACCCTCCATGGAGCCCGCACCTGGGAACGTCGCACTACTGTGAGTGCGAACGTTAGGATTACGAGAGATATGTAGGTGCGCAAGGCTGGTTTACAGCGCGACGGGTGCTTGATCGGGTTGGCGTGGAAGGTCGAAAGGCCTACCCCCACGAACTGATCAACCCTCACTTACGCCGTCAGCATGGCCTTTACCTGCGGACCCCACGCACCTCGCATGTGGCTTTCTGACGGGACACTAATGATTTCAGTATGGGTTTCATGTGTGGGGTACTAATGATTTCAGTCCTAAAAAGAAATCGTCATATCGGTCATGTATAGCACCGTCTCTCTCGCATATTGGAATTAACATCCCATTTAAACGCCATAACACAGCACTATTGTAATGCTGGCACTTAACTTGGCATACAAAATTAACCTTATTTCGAACGTCATAAAGTATATTTTGCTTTGCACAAGTGATGCGTATATTTTGACAAATACGCCAAGTGAAGTGCTTACATAACATGCTCAGTTAGTTTTAGCGTTTCCTTTCCCGATGCTTCTTTCTCCGACAATACTAAAAGCCGGCTAACATATTTACGTAGCGTGTTTCCCACTAGTCCGTCGCCGCTGTCCCGGCGCCACCGCTCGCGCTCCAAGTCCCCGCGCCGCCGCCGCCGCTCCTCGCGCGCCTCCCGCTCGCGCTCGCGCTCGCCGCGCCGCCGCAGGGACCGCGAGAGGGACCGAGAGAGGTAACGTTCTCACTATTTGCTAAACTCTAAACATTACAGGGATATTCATAAAAACTTATAACCATTACTTAGTATACTGTTTCAGAGATTATATTTCAATTCTCTATAGATCATTTTTATTAAGAAATCTAATAATCTGCTAAGCTGAATAAGACTGAAGGCTTACGCACACCGAGACGGAATGGCAGAGGATTTTGCCACCGATCGCACACTTACCGCTTAGATACTGTAGCATTCCGATGACACACCAGTGTATTCTCAATCGAGGCCTACCAAGACATCCTTTAGCGCACTCTCCAATGTCGTGTCAAAAAATCCCAATCGATGCCACGGAATCAATTCAAAATATTGTCATGTATGTCGTTCTCCCACTAGATAAATTTGAATATACTTTGGTAAAAAAATAAATCCTCAGCCATTCCGTCTCGGTGTGCAAGAGTGAATAAGTTAGTTTTAAGCAAGCATGGCCCATCGTCGACCATATCATGTCTTACCATCATTTGAAATGTGGTCTAAGGCGAGCCTTGCAATATTCAATCAATTTATTAACAGGAAGATTTTCTTCATTTGAAGATTAAATATGGCGGTTTGACTATAAAATTTGCTAAATAAAATCTGTGAAACAGCCATTTTCTTTTTAAAATAAAAGTTATCTGAGTATTAAAAACAAATCTTTTTATATTTTTGTACTAACATAGCTTATAAGTTTGTGTAATAATAACATAATATGGATCAATGTCTGAATTTTTTCTTTTTTTTAATTTTTGCAAGATCAACCGTAAACCAAAATTATTACAAAATGAAGACAATATCAGAACGCTGTTTTAAGCAGCGATATGTAGGTACAGATGCCAGCACATCAAGCTACCCGAAACTGACAAATTTTCCCTATCAACCTTGAACTGCTTGAAAGCTTTAGCGATTAAGTTGAGAATTTGCTAAAGAAATTTGACAGATTGATGTAGCTTGATGTGCTGGCTGTCTGTACAATGGCTCATTTCACATACTTTCTGTAACAGAGATAAGGACAGAGACAGGGATAAAGACAGAGAAAAGAACTACAAAGAGCGGGAAGCAGACAGAGAAAAGCAGAGGGAGAGAGAGAAGAAAGGTCTGCCGCCAATCAAGAAGGAAAACCTTAGTGGTGAGTTTTAATTTAGTCCATAAACTTTTTATTCAAAACTTTAACAAATAAAGGGTTTGTATATGTTTTGAAGCTATACAGACACTAAAGAATACCCATGCTACATTTCCAATGTAATGCTGTGAAATAAACATAATAAAAGTAAACATATCCATAGTTTATTCTCTAGGTTTTTTTACAAGCGTTACTTGTAAAGGGCGTAAGCAGAGTATTTTATGACGACATTGTAAAATAAACCTTAATTTCTATTCAATAAAGTAATTTGTATGAATATCAACTTTGAACAAATCGGTGCTAGTGCACTTTGTGACAGAAAAAATAAAGGTCAATTTATTTAAAAAACATCTGCAGAGGGCTTGTCACACATGCAAGTAATTATTTACTAATATTGTTATCTTCCTCAGTATGCAGTACAACTCTATGGGTTGGTCACCTATCCAAGCTGGCAACTCCTGAAGAGCTATCAGACCTGTTTGGCGGCGTTGGCGGTGTGTCAGCCATAGACGTGGTGGCCCCTCGAGGATGCGCCTTCGTGGTCATGGAGCGACGGAGAGATGCTGCCAAGGCAATCGCTAAGCTGAACAAGCATAAGCTGCATTCGAAGGAGATAACGGTGAGTTATTTTTGTCTATTCAATTGGCATTTACACTACCCTCCCACAAAAATAAGGTGCTAGTGTGACAGCCAATGATTTACTCCTTATTTATAAAAACTGTAAGCTGTTGAGCATCCGTTTAGTTAGTATAGAAGTATGCGGTACAGAGAGTAAAGTCCCGCAAACCTCCACTGAAATGGGAGGATCCTCCGACCAGACGGTTACTGATTTGGACCCTGTGGGCGTGCTTCCAATATACTTGAGGTTATTCCTACGATTCTATACGTCGTCGACAACTCCAGTGTGGCTAAAGCTGACATTATATTAAATTCTTTAAATTCTCTATTCCTGTAAAAGGGCACACTATTTATGTCTGAAAGCTGCTGTCATGGATGTCCAGCACTCTGGAGCGCAGGGGTCTGTCAGACTCGTACTGACTAAAACTACACGGTGACCTTTGTCCGGTCGCTGCAGTGCGCATGTCGTCACGCTCCCCCGGCCAGGTATTGCCCCGTACAGCGCGTACGGCCACTATTCCTCTGGAGTGGTGCGCCGCCTCCTCGGGCCTTTGACTGTTCAGGCAAACGACTTCCCAAGCCTGTTACCTGCAGGCCGCACATTATGGTGGCTGTAGATCGTTCTGCTCTCTTCGGCGCCCGGTGCTTCTGCTACGGAGAGGGTTTGATCTCCCTGCTCCCTTTTTGCCGCCTACTTTGCGACCATATTTTACTCCCTCCCATTCCCTGCCATTTTTCGAACCTTAAGTCACTTTCCAGCACCTGCGTCAGCCGGAAAGTTAGGGCGCCATGCAGTCTTTCCAGTCATTCCTTCATCGCGGGTCTTACCGTCGCTATTACGGCGTGCTCTGCTCTGGGTAGCGCAAAGCGCTGCTTCCATTCCACTGCCAGGACTAGGTGGACTTCAATCCTGTGCTCTTCGATAAGTCGTGGCTTCAGGGACTCGCCCCGCTCCGACACGTCCCGACGCCATCGATACAGTGACGCCAGGACTTGAAATTTCCCCAATAAGGCGGTATGCTGACGGAGAGTCCGCAGGACGCCCTACCTTCTTCAGCAGGACCAGTTTTCAATTCTTCCACTGAGGTGAAAACTGACCCCGCTCCTAGTATTTGTTAGAGAGAGCATGAAGAGAACTGTCATGCCATCTTGTTTGTTTGGAATGATAGCTCACTTCATGTTCACTGCACCTTAGTTTACACGGTGAGATATTTACAGAATCGCATTGAATACGCATATTGGATCTGGAAGACCCTTGTCGTGGGGTCCAACCCCACGACAAGGGTCTTCCAGATCCAATATGCACAAAACTGTGCTCTTGGTGGGTCTGGACACTGACGTCCTCTGTTTCAAGCGCCGCCCTATGCTTTTCAGCGAAGGCGGCCGCTTGCACCCGCTGGTGGCGCCGGGAATCTCCAGTTTGAGGGCTCCGGTGGGGTTTGCATCTGATGCCACTGGAGCCGATGCCTACTTCGCTCAGCCTTACCTTTTTGCATGACCTTGCAGCTTGGAGCTTAAAACTTAACAGACGTGTTGCTGGGGAGTTTGGTGCGCCGAAGTGGTAACAGCCGTGCGTTTTGGGACTTGTCTTGATGTAAAATGGGAGAGTTCTGGCTCTCAGCCTAATTTGAATAAATGGCTTCTTCTTTATAATTATTATTGGTGTCTGTAGGTGGCATGGGCCCCCGGCAAAGGCGTGAAGGGTCGCGAGTGGAAGGACTACTGGGAGGCGGAGCTGGGCGTGTCGTACCTGCCGTGGCAGGCGCTGCAGGCGCGCTGGGCGCTGGGCGCGCTGTCGCTGGACGCGCTGGAAGATGGCGGCGCGGTGGATGAGGACACGCTGCCGCCCTGGTTACCGCCGAGGGTAAGTGGACAGATAAAATACTCAGGAACTCGAAACATTTAAATAGGAGAGGTAAAATGTGTGGTAACCTTTGCCCATTGCTCCTCAGACTTGCGGCAGACGTGACCAACTCGATCCACTTGAACCACACATCTGGTCAACGTCGGCTATATGTTTTGTTTTGTTTTATGTTGTAAATAACACGGCTACATTGTGCACAGATCCTCCCCAAGTCAATGATGGAGAACATGTCGATGCTGGGCATGGGGGGCGCAGGCGGGCTGCCGCTGGGCGGCCTGGCGCTGCCGCCCGCGTCGCTGGCGCCGCCCGCCACGCTGGCGCAGGGGGCGCTGGCGCTGCCGCCCAGCCTGCCGCCCAGCTTGCCGCCCAGTCTGCCGCCCAGCCTGCCGCCCGGGGCCAACATACCTAGGATGCCGCCGCCTGGGTCAGTCAAACGCCTTCTTCACTTATTTTATGATAGATCATTCATTACATGTATTGTATTGGTGGTATAAACAGTTAGCATGTTTAAGACACTAGAAGGAGTGTGCAGAAACTATAGGTGGCAACACAAAAGTGTCAATTTTAAGTTTTTATATGACAAAACGTCCAAATTAAATCATAAAAATAATCAAACTTTCACACTGTTGGTACTCATTCTGAGAATGAGAGGGCCATAATAAAATTTACCACATGGGCCTGGTTCCCAAAGAGTTAGGTAGTGTTGCACCAATAATAATTAAGTAAATAAGAAATATGTATACATTAATGTATCAATGACTATACTACCACACAAAATTGTTCAAAATTTTCTGCAGCCTGTGAACTAATCAATTTTTTTTTTACTGTTTAATCCAGACTCATTGATGTCCACAGTCTGACAGCGGGCATGCCTCCCGGCTTGGCCCCTGGCATGCCGCCCGGCATCAGACCTCCCAGTCTACCCAACATGTCCAATATGCCCAGCGGTAAATATTACTCTATTTAGACTTTATGTACATAGTGGCACCGTTGGTCTCTTGGCGGAAGCGCGACTGCCGAGGTCTTTTGGTTCGATTCTCAAGTCGGGCAAAAATTGAAGTTGGGTGTTTCCATTAGAAATTTGTCAGAAGCAGTCCGGAGTTTGGAAGTTGGTTGTGCGACAGCCCTGTGCCTCGTGCTCGCGGTGAGCTGTCCTCCTCTCTCTACGGTGCTGACGGATTGTCGTCTTATCGGATTTTGGGAGAGATGGAAGAGGCAGTGCATCTGTTTTTGCGCTCGCACACACGGCACAGGCGGTCTCCTCACAGTAATGAGACTGACTATGATCGCAAATTATTGCCAACAGTTGGATGTGAACTGTAACTAAAAATTTTTGTTGAGACCTGCGTTTTAAATTGGATATCAGCTCAGATCTTAGTCCTGCAGTGGGACACGACAGGCTCATGAAAAATACTGTTAATAATCCAAAACTGAAAGCCGGCCATCCGAGCTAGCAGCAGCGCGCAGGCTCAGTAAGGCAGGGCTGCCGGGCTGGCTGTGCGCTTGCCCCGCAGTCTGCCGCCGCAGTCCGGTAGCTTACTTATTTATTATTTATATTGTAATATGTTATAAATCTCCTCGCAAAATTATAACAGCTCCACGGGTCGTACGTCGTGGTTACGCTTCGCTTGCCGAGGTCGCCCCCTGGATGGGGTGACCATCTATTACATACCGATTTTCTTCCGTGCCTCGGAAAGCATAGCAAGCCATTATTCCCGGCTGTCATTTTTGAGGTCTTTGGCAGTCGTTACGGATTGTTAGGAGTAAGAAAATCTTACACCAGTCATGCCAAGAAGTATCGTATTCGGTTTGAGTGGAAGCTGATCCTAATTTAGTTGGGAAAAAGAATAATATTTATTTAGCACTAACATGAAACAAGCACGGTTCACAGAAATAACAAAAAATTAACAACTCAGTGTGTGTCTCAAGGCTGCACTAAAAAGGTCCATTTCACCGATATGTCAGACAGACTGATGCTGCTGGGAAAAGGCTCGGCCAATTATGAATGTACTTTTGAAGAAGAATTAAAATGTTTATGAGTCACTATGCTAGTTTCCATACAAACATCATCGGAACCCTTTCTGTTGTGGCCATTTTGCCTTCAAAACCAAACTTATATGATGCAACACTAACCGTTTGTTGTACACAGGCATGGTGGGCGGCTTCCTGAGCGGGCTCCTGGGCGTGGGCGTGGGTGTGGGCGGGCTGGTGGGCGGAGTGCCGCTGCTGCACCACGCCGCGCTGCACGCCAGGGACACTCCGCCTCCCAGCGTGCCGCAATCTGCTGTAAGTATTCACTCACTATTTTACTGCTCTTACAACTGTTTTCCATTGAAGGTTTAGTGGTTACCGCAAGCACTTCCCAGTAAGGGCGACGGTCCGTAGGTGACAGTGGTATGACTCCGTAGCGCTGCCCGCAGCTGCACGGAGTGTCGCGGGGACTGCTACTTTTTTTTGTGTGGATTATTCCGTTCTGGGCGGAGCGGGAGGAAGTTACTTACTGACCAAAACTGCTCCATCAAATCCCCAATTGCGTTCCAGGGCAACGGTAACTGTTTCAAACAATTCTGCAACCGGGAGTTCCCAGCATGGAGTGAGGCTCCACCGCTCTATGCTCCCCCTGCCACCTGATATGACTATGGATCTCAAAAAATTCACTGTCCAAAGATAACTAGCATATTGGATGTTTAGACAAACTAATTACAGTGTAGGAAAGCAAAAATAATAAAACAAACATGCTCAACTTAACATAAAAGTATCGAAATACGTGAAACCTTAAAACAAGTGACAAATTCAAACAGGCAGTTCGCAGACAAACTCATCAGTGCCTGAAATCAGTATCTTTTACGTGATCAACCGGTTCATTGCGACACAGAGTTTCGAAAACTTTGCTGTGGCGTTGAACAATTATTTAATGACACACCTGGCGTGCCTAACGACATGTAGTTTAAACCTAAACAATATCCAGAAACGAAGGCTATAGGCTTGCTCTACGTTAAAAATAATGATAGTTTTGTTCTGGGTAAATCCTTCGAAAACTAAATTTGAAGAAGTTTTAATCGATTTAAAAATGGCACGCCTCTCGTCGTCTGTCCGAAATACGGCTAGCGCTGTGGGTTAGAGTGAGAGAGAAAGAGCCTGCCTACCGCTGCCGTATGCGAGAGAGAAAGAGAAAACCAGACAGACTGGCGCCGTAACGCGTTACGTTACGAAGCGGTTTACCCTCCCATAAGAAGTTATCACTTCAAAAATTGATGACACGACCGCCGCGGCATCCGCAACGAATCAAATAAATAAAGAAAAAAGAAATTATGTATCACAACTTACAATGTAAAGGCAGGTCTAGCAGGACTCGCAGCTGCGACAGAGTTGAGTGAAATACATATAAGTTATTAAAGCATCCGTACAATTCCCAGAGAACGGTCGACGCGCAGCACAGCGACGACGCGATGGACCTGGACCCGGAGGACAACCACGGCGACGAGCCCAGCAACGACGTCCTCGACGCGCCCGCGCTGCTACCTGACCAAGTTAGTTCATCATCTTTTATTTATTATTTGTTTGTGCCTGCGGTTTCGCCCGCGTAACAAGTATTTTCATAGGTTTTTATTTCCTAAGCTTTCATTCCTTTATCACAAACAAACAAAATTTCACATCTATATTAATAAAAATTAATCGCTAAATGTGTTGCTAAGCTCAAAACTCGAGAACGGCTGGACCAATTTCGTTAATTATTCTTTTGTTGTGGTTGTTATTGTCAGGAGAAGGTTCTTATGAAAGAAAATTTTGAAAAAATAAAATACATCCGGGCGAAGCCGGGATAGGCCACTTGTTTATAATATAAGTTAGGATTAATTAATGCATATAACATGTGCAGTGCAAGAGATTGCTTGAAAATGCCGGTGACACCAGATGTGTCAACTATTCGACCATTGCTCGAAAATCTTTGAAAAACTAGCCTATTTTTTTTGCATTTCATTAAAAAAAAAGTAGCTACACAAGACGGACTAGAAAAAAGCTAACTTACGAGGCAATAAATTTACTTCTGTTCACTAAATTGACAAAAACTTCTGTTTAGTGCTAGTTCTAAACGTGGTACGCTCAGATTTGAGTCAACGAGTTATAATAAGTCTGGTTATTGATTTCTTCGATTGTCTTCTAACACCCAGTCAGCTTAACTACCAACCTTACTGGCCAAAATATTGACCACAGATTTATATTTAAGGCGTTTTGCGCTCGTTAGACTTTTGAATTTTCGTGTGCAACCGTTGTGGACAAAGCGGTCAATATGCTATATAAATTCTAAGCATTTCTCTTCAACTCTGTGTCACTTTGTTTTTACCCTAAATCGTTTTTGAACTCAAACCTAGGGGGCGTTCAAGTATTACGTAACGCAATTTGGGGGGAGGGGGATCTTGTAAAACGTTACGATGCGTTACAGGGGCGGGAGGGGTGTTCGAACAACGCGTTACGTATATTGTTTTTTTTATTTAACGCTAGCTCACTAAACATATTTTCGAGTAAGGTACACAGTCACTAAACAGTAGTCATTTTGCCAAACAAAAATGTAACATCAATATTTTTCTTGAAATGACATTTATCAATTAAAAAAAGTAGGTAACATGAGAGTAGTAGAGACATAATTGTGACTTTTAGGAAAAAAATGTCACTTGGATGATACGTAACGTTTAGGGAGGGGGAGGGGGTATAGAAAAACGTTACGGCGCGTTACATGGGGGGGAGGGAAGGTCAAGAATCTTCAAAAATTGCGTTACGTAATACTCGAACGCTCCCCTACACAAAATAACCAATACCCTAACCACTTGTCTTTCTCCCACACAGATCCAAGCACTACTATCAAAACCACCACCAAACTTCAACTCAGCAGAACCTCCACCGGGCTTCAACATGTCTGAGCCTCCTCCTTTCAACGTAAACCAACCGCCGCCCGACGACAAGCAGGACGACGATAGGAAGGACAGAGACAGAGATAGACGCGGCGGCGAGAGAGATAGAGACAGGCGCGGCGGAGAAAGAGACAGAGACAGGCGGGAGAGAGGCGACAGGAGGGACAGGGAGCGAGGGAGAGATAGGGAGCGGTGAGTTATTGTGTATGTTATACTGAGACTAGCAGCACGACGACAGAGACAGAGATAGACGCGGCGGCGAGAGGGACATAGTGATGTAGCGGCGTCTATTCTACCACATACGTACTACAAAAATAGAATTGACTTCTTCAAATACTACATCACTCCATCAAAGCTCTCCGCGCGATTTGAGAAGATACAACAGCCCAACATCAACCTTCAGGCAGTTTCCCACCAGACACAACGCCCATCTGGTCGGGGGAGGATCCCTTGTGAATTTATTGTGGAACTAGACACCCAGCTCCGCATACCTCAATACTTACGGGACACAAGTTTATCAACGGAAGTACCGACACTTTATTTGAAACTTGGTTGGGCGCTGAGCGGTGTCCCCGTAATCTGCGCTCGCGGTATGTGTGGGCGCGAATCACTACGCATACAGTTATGTTCAACAGGAACAAACGGTGTTAGCATCAAAGCCTTTTTTTTTTTAAGGATGGGAAATCATCAAATGTCTTCTTCCGCTCTGGGTGGAGCGGAAGGGTGTGTCAGACTCTTACTGACTAAAACCCATCCGTGTTCTTTCTAAAGCCCTTTGCGTTCCACGGCCGCGGTGACTCTTTCGAACAAATTCCGCAACCCTGGTAGCATCAAAGCCTAGTTTTTGAAACAAGATGATCAGTTTTTAGAACTCCTTTGGAAAACAAAAAAGTGCACCGTCGTATTAATTGTAATTTTATTTTTCGCAGGGACGGCAGAGAAGATCGTCGGGATCGTGACAGAGATCGAGGTGGGCGTGACAGGAGAGACAGAGACAGGGATAGAGACAGAGAAAGAGGAGAGCGGTTCTCTTCTAGAGATAATAACAGGTGAGATAACTTTACGTAATTATCTCTCAATAACAACAAAATTATGCCTCTATTATGATAATTACATAATATAAAATTGATTCACTTGTGTTGTATGCTCCCCTCAAATTGGACAGGGACGATGGACAAGTTGTAATTCTAGAAAATGATCGATTTCTGATTGATTACTAGTGATCGGATAATTGGGCAATTCTTCCCGTAAAAGAATAATATGGACATTCCTTTCTGAATAAGTAAGTAATCCCGGGTTTCCGGGATTGAACAAATTTTTAAAAACAACTATAACCAAACTTAATGAAATTATGTATGGCAGTGGTAATTTTGATTTAGTATCTTTCTTTTATTCAAAACAAATGGAAAATCATAAAAACTTGTAAATTATAAGTTCCATTAGAATCAGCTTTTTAAATGAAAAAAAATTACAATGGGAATTCACAACGAGTTCTTACTATATTTAGTATTGGCAATCTCAGGAATTTCGAACGATTCTGGGATCCGTGATTCTGAAAAGAATGTCCGTATTATACTTTCGTGGAAATAAAAGCGAGGTGTAGGTATATTAGCGCCCGATTATTCGATCACTGTTAATTACGGAACAATGATGGTTTCTAATTTAAAATATGATGCAAGCCGCTTTGTGTATCTGGGAATATTTTAAAAGCAATTGCGTGGTGTAAGTAGGAGGGTTTTTTTTGCTAGAAAACCATTCAGTCGGGCAAAGACTAGGCGGACGCTATACAGTGCGATTCTGATATAAATACAACAACAGTCATACATTCCAAGATCTAGATTTGAATTGTAATAAACCGTTCCATCATCAGAGAGCGGCCCGGCAGCCGGGAGAAGTCCCCGCGCGCGGGCGCCGACAGCGAGACCAAGAGCTTGCAGGAGCGCCTGTGGGAGATGGCCAACGGCAAGCCCGCCAGGCACGACGCCGAGCGGCCGCCCGCCGTGGAGCCGGGTGAGTTGCGTTCACTGACATTAATGTACTGCGCTGTGTGTGCCGCGCAATATGGCTCATTGACTTTCCGCTTTTTATACTGATGAGCCATATCTTGACTTGTCTCGATAAACTATGAGTATGGGCAGCTGAAGAGGGTCCAACAGAAGAAGTACTTCTAATATTCAATGTGCTACCATTTTTATTAATAAATTAAGTAAAATAAGCACGTAAATCCAACGTAATAATGTTGGATTTTTTTCAAAAATTATTAAAATGACATTCAAACATTTCTGTGAAGTCAGTCGCATCAACCGAGAATCGCACAAAGTTAAAAACGAATGCAGAACATTCTGCATTTTATTGATATTTTGAAATCCTCTTCAGCTTTCCATCCTGTTAGAATTTTATAAAAGGTCTTTGCCACTCATATCTTTGCGACAATAGAGTAAAGCTCAGTATGCCATATATAAATGCCCAGATTATACAATATTTATACTCAATAGCATGAATGTCGTTAGATTTGCCGAATCGATGCTGATTCAGTGTCCCAGCCCAGTATAGTAATATTATGCTTTAGCTTTCTATTACGGCACTGATATTTTTGCATGACTCTATTTGTACTCTTTATACTGTTGTATAAATCATTCTAGATAGTGGCTCTACGACGCAAAGTCGACTAAAAAATGCCCCCGTTACCGTTTATCGGTATATGTTAATAACATTGTTTAGACAGGAGCGATAGTCGATCCATAGTTTTAGAAAACCGGTCCACTTTAGACACCATTGGACTCGGTGGAACGCAAGCTTCACAGACTCGCTCATCCGCGTAGTGTTGCTTGCCTGTCGGACTTCTACAGACTGTATTTCGGAGAGTGTGCACAGGAACTCCACGACCTGATCCCTCCATCGCCCTTTTACTACCGGAATACCAGACGCTGGGTACCATCCGCACCAGGTCGATATTTCGACTAGTCGTACTCAGCGCTTCTCCTTCACATTTATTATGCGCACAGCCAAAGTGTGGAACTCTCTGCCAGCTTTTGTGTTCCCTTCCACATATAACCCGTCTGCCTTCCTTCAAAGCCAGACAGGCATCTTCTGGCCACGCTCGTTCCATCGTCGAGGTCAAAAGCAAGCCTATTTCTCAATAAAAAAAATAAGGTATTCTGTGGAGCATCTGAATTTCGAAAATTTAAATGATCAAAGCAGAGTAATATCTGTGTTCAAAATACGGTTATCTTCTTGACATTCTGTCAACGTACCTATGAAA
Source organism: Mamestra brassicae (assembly GCA_905163435.1). NCBI lineage: Eukaryota > Metazoa > Arthropoda > Insecta > Lepidoptera > Noctuidae > Mamestra > Mamestra brassicae. The sequence goes on along the minus strand of LR991000.1, from coordinate 17,327,047 downwards.
TTATATGACTGGAGAATGAGTGAATATTGAGATGACGAATGGATTTCCGAATAAATTAGAGCATAAGAATTTGATGAGCAGTAGAAAAAACAGAAATGTGAGTGTGGTTATTGTCCGCGGATTATTGCATACAACCCAAGATTGTAATACAACTTGATTAGGTTATAAACTCTCTATTATATAACAGATAATTACAATTAAAATAATCCCCATTCATTAATTATATACGAATAAATTGTCTAATCGAGAAGAAAGAGTTTACAATTTTATGTGATTTATTAGGGGCGGCAAAAGCAAAATGTAGATGAATGTTCGACACCAAGGCTGCCCGGCCTCTACACACATGCGGGCATTTACTTACTGGCACAGACAGGCGGCAAAATCTAAACTAAGATTATAAAGAGGGAAGATTTATTTTTTTGGTTGTTTGTTACGATTTGGCTCAAAAACTACTCAACCGATTTTAAAAATTCTTTCGCCATTAGAAAGTTACATTACTAACTTAAAACATAGGCTGTTTTATTTTCGAAAAAATAAAGATCCCTTCGAAAATTGCAATAATGTAACCTAATAAATTCATTATTTGTCGTGCGCTGAAAAGCTATTGATGATACATAAAAATAATGTACTACATGATTAAAGTACTCATTATTACCTATTAAAAGTCCGCGAGGGTATGTCTAACTATTATAGTTCTTTAAGTCAGTGTGTCCGCTTTTTGTTAAAATTATTTTATCAAAATCCGGGTGAAATGGAAAAGTGGTGATTTTGGTATCATGATATTAATCCTTATCCATTTAAATCGTTTGATAATTGAGGTTGATTATATACATGTAAATAACAATTGAAATTATTCAAATCGGACCTTCTTTCGTTAAAAGTTACGACGGGTATACAAATTCTCTAAGTAAGAAAAAAGTTGTGGTTTGAGCGAAATGGGTAGAATCTTAATGCTTGGTCCGATGAAGTTGAAACACGGCATTAATAATTTCAATAAAAAATAAGAATAACAAATGTTTGGATTTTTCGAAAATAAACTCCTCAAGAGGCGACGAAGTTTTTAGGGGAGGACATTATTGCTTGCTTCAATTTACGTGGAAATTGATATGAACAAACTAAAAGTGGGATAATTGAAAGTTGAAACAGATCTAACAATTTCTTGCACAAACAACCCCCGACGGGGTGAACAGTCAGCAGCAGAAAAGACTGGAATGAAAAACGTTTTGCTTAAACTAACCTTTAAAAGAGGGTAGAGGGGGCATTAAAGATCATGGAGTTCCTAAATGGACGGAGGAGGACGGACGAAGTCGCGGGCGAAGTGCTAGGCGAATATAGGTAGTATGTAGAATGAACGTGTCGATCCGCATATAGCCCGAATTAACTACCCGATACGCAGTAGCCGAGTAAAATACGACATGTGTAGTAATTGATTCGGGCCGACCTTTTCGTTCAACAAATACTGTCGGACCAATTGTGCCGGCTAGTTTAAACGTGTAGCACCCCTCATAAACTTGTTGGTTTTTGCAATAATCTTGTGACATTACCCATACTTGAACGCTCAATATTTGGTTACTAGCGGAGGGCGGTCTCCCCGGACCAGGCGGCCCCCCTGGCCCGGGCGGCCCCCCTGGCCCGGGCGGCCCCCCCGGCCCGGGCGGCCCCCCCGGCCCGGGCGGCCCCCCCGGCCCGGGCGGCGACGGCGGCTGGACGTCGCTGGCACCGCCGCGCCTGGCTCCGCCGCACATGGCGCCTCACTTCCGCGCCGGTACGACGCCAAGCTAGCTTGTTCACACTCACGCTTCTGTGTACTGCACGCTTTAGCTTGATCCACCCATATTAGCCGGTCTATTCTGTCAACATCTCACCCTGTAAACTTAGATATACTGTGAATGTGTGTTCGCATGAAGTGAACTCCATCTTGTTTTTATGGATTAACAGCTCACTTCACGTTCACTTCACCTAAGCATAGGTACACGGTGAGATGTTAACAGAATCGTACTGCTTCGTGGTCCTGAGGCTCTAGACAAGTGATATTCTGTCGGTGGTATCGTTGCGATTGTTCACAAATGTATGAGACTAACAAACGTCCAAATGACACGAGTTCAATCTATTTATATTGATAGAATGGCGCTTGTCTAGAGTCTTAGATGAGGTCGTTAACACTCGTCCACGGCCTGGACTTGTGTAAACGAGTTTATATAAAATGACTGGTATACAGTACAGGGGCAAAACAAATAATGTCACATAAAATTAATTTGACTTATATTTTTTAAATGGCTTGTATAAATACTAAGGCTTCTTGTACTTAAAGATAATCTCAATAAGGTAAAATTGAGCTCCTATTAGTAATATATAAGATTAGATACGTAAAAAGAAAGTCCATAAACTTTGAAAAATTAAAATGTAAATTACACAAAAACTGGTTTTTGTGACATCTCTTGTTTTGCCCCTGTACCCTTCAAATGTGGTCGCATATCACAGAGGTCCGTTAGTTGTTTGAGCTCCTAATGGACCACAGACCCGGGCATGGCTCAAATATGTGTGAATCAACCTTTACTTAGCACTGGAAGGATGTAGAGCGCTAGCGTTTGCGAAGCACCAGCACCCTTAATTAACAAAATCCACGGCCTTGTGTTTTATTCATTAAAATTCATTTATCTATAACAAATGCCACCTCATAAATATTGATGCAATAAATCGGCATCAATAAAACTCATTTTGATCGTAAAACACTAGTAAATTATTCAACATCCCTTCAGTAACTGCTTATTTATTTCTTGCTCATAATTGCATTTGTATGTAACCTAAACTAAACGAGTCTTAGCGGTCGCAGTCATTATATAAAATTAATAATGTCTAGAACTGCCAAATATTTTCTTTTATTTCTTCCTGAAGTCTGGATAATGAGTCTAATGTTGACTCGCTCCCATATTTATAAATAAATAAATAAAATTCATTTATTTCAGGCATAGCCCATAATTATCACATAATACAATTTAAAATCACACAAATAAATACAATAGAATTAGATATGGCATGTCAAATTAAACCAGCTCACAAATACATTCATTAAATCATAATTATTACACAACCTACGTACGTCAAAAAACGTGGTTTAAGATAAATTAAATAATATTTTATTAATGTTTATGACCGCGGCTGCTTGCGACATTAGTGTTTAGGCCGCTATCCCACTGGCGTTTTACGAGCGTTGGCGTTTCTCCGTCTCTAGTGGCAAACGTTAACGTCGCGTTTGGGCAACAGTTTAAGAAACGCCAACGCTCGAAAAACCGCCAGTGGGAAAGCGGCTTTACTGTTTCATTTGTGTCTATGGTTTATAGAGCATGTTTTAACACGCATGCATTCTCTATGCACTTTATCATTTCATCAACAAAATCAGTTTTCGTTTTCCTTTATGTTCTTCTAATTTTATCCTGCGCTTTCGCTCCCATAGTCTCTTTTGTCTTCGAAATTACTCTGAGATAATATGCCTATGGCATCCAGAATCCCTGGTAGTAGCGTAGCTGGCTAGTAGCGTAACGTAGTGAAATCAAATAAAGATTCCAGAGAATTACTTCTTTAAAATTTTTGTTTAGATAGTTTATTTCACAATGTAATGTTTATTGACTTGTAGCCTGGAGTAATTTAAAACTAAATAAGGCTTTTAGAAAACCTAAAAAAATTGCTACATGTAGATTTACATACGTGCGTAGTTGCGTTAATGCAAACATGTTGTGTGAACGAGAAAATAACACGTCATACACAAGCTTTTTGCGCACAATTAAAACACTAATAGCTAATTAAAATGCTGCTCACTCATTTTATTAGTTGAAACACGCAGCTTTTCAGAAGTTATGTTGCTAGCGAAATACTTTCGCTGCAATGTATTATTATATGCACCAACAAAATGTGATTGATCATTCTATTCATATGGTCCCTCGTTTAATTTAGTTCAAAATGTTTTAATAATTATTTCTATTCATAACTTTCATTGGTGGTAGCATTCTTATACAGTATCATATAACAAGAAATATGTTTATGCAAAATTAGTTTCAAAGTTCTGTCTATTAAAGACCATTTCCATTTACAGAGTTGAGAATGAGAGGACCGTCTAGACCCCCGATGTCAGGTATGGCTGGACAAGGTTACCTCTTATGTAAGCTCGCCCAGCGCACTTGAACATAACCTAACGTTCCATCTCTTGTCATTCCAGGACCCTGGATGGACGGCCCCGGGCCAGGCCCGGGCCCCTTCGGGCCGCGCTTCAACGGCATGGGGCCCCCCTTCAACCGCCCGCCATTTGACGGCCCAAGACCACCCTTCGACGGACCACCCATGTTCGATGGCGGACCACGCTTTGAGCGACCACCGTTCGGGCGCATGCCATTCGACGGAATGAATCGGCCGCCGTTTGATGGGCCGCGGCCGCCTTTCGATGGTCCCCGGCCTCCCTTCGAGGGGCCGCGCCCGCCCTTCGACGGAGGCCGACCCTTCGATGGGCCTCCCTTCGAAGGCGACCGCCCACCCTTCGACGGTCCCCCGCGCTTCGACGGACCACCTGAATTCTTCGACCGTCCCCGCGGACGCTTCGATGATCGCGACCAGTACAACGAGCGAGGCTGGAGCGGAGACAGAGAGCGCGAGCGGGACTGGGGCGACAGGCGACCTGACTGGGACGACAGGCGGAGAGACCGCCGCCAGAACAGAGACCATGACGACAACAGGTTCAACAGGCAGGAGCGCGGAGACAGGAGGAGGCCCTTCGACGACAACCAACCGAACAGACCCAACGACGCGCGCCGCGACGACAACCAACCTAACAGATCTAACGACAGCCGCCGCGGTGACGACGCTCAGCCAAACAGACCGACTGACGCTCGTCGCGGTGACGATAACCAGCAGAACAGGTCTAGCGAAGCTCGGCGTGGTGACGATCACCAGAGCAAGCCCAACGAGGATCGGCGAGGCTCCGATGACAGTCAACAAAACAGATCCAACGATGCGCGTCGTGATGATAGCCAGAATAGAACCAGACCGTCAAGAGAAGAAAGGAATGATAGAAGTGACAGGAAAGATAGGCGAGAAAGAGATCGAAAATCTAGATGGGGCGCCGCCGAAGAGGCTGAGACAGCCGGCAACGGAGACAATGAAAAGCCGCAAGAGTCCAGCGAAGCGATTGTAGATGAATCAGCTGCAGAACCAGTGAGCGCGGAGCCCAGTGAGCCAACCGATACTACTAGTCAAGACGAACAAATTGTGCAAGCCGAAATGAGCGAAAGTTTGCCTTCAGAGGAAGCAGAGTCCGAGAGACGAGAGGAGCCTCGCGAGGACAGCGCAGAGAGCAACGAGACGGCCGTGGAGCAGGACCGCTCCGAGGACGCCAGCTACAGCCAGGAGGACGACAAGCCGCAGTTCTCTCCGCCCTCGCCCTCGCCGCCTCCTGAGCGCTCCGCCGAGCTGTACGACGCGGGCGAGTCGCTGGACACCAGCTTCTCGGCGTCCGCGCCTGTCGAACAGGACCGGGACTCGTCGCCGTCTCCTCCTGTCATTGAAAGAGAATCGGTCAGCGAAGAACCAGCCGACGAGGTCTCGAAGACCGTCGACATGTTCAGCCCGGAGAGAGAACAGAGTGAGAGTTCTCAGGAAAACGAAGCCGGAGACTCACAGAGCAGCGTGGAGAGCAAGGAAGGTGCTTGACAGCAGCGCAGGAGGAAGATGAACGTCGGATACTTCCAGTGGACTTGATTCGGGTGACGCCCGCGGCCCGACGGACCCGCGGAGCGCTAGCTACCCTCGCTCGCAGCAGCGTAGCGTAGCTACCGCTCTACCGACCGCCCAAACCGTTATAACGCCAAAGATATTTTTTATACACGAAACAAAAGTTGAAATATACGAGTGCCTTATTGGTTACCAAAGTGGTGTTTTGTTTTGATCGCCGGCACGCGAGGCGTAGAAGAGGAACGCGCCTGGGCGCTCAAGTCGAGTGACCCGGGCCAGGTACGGTTGCTAATGATACACATTCGTACGCGCGTCTAGAACAATTGCACGCTTGCACACAACACAGCGATGTTGCAACATGTCCGCGGTTTGACGATCAACTTGAATCTAATACAAATATTTATCTATCGCGAATTCAACTTTGATACAATTTTAATCCAATGTTTCCAATAAATTAGCTAACTAATCGATTTCACATGTTGCAACAGTAAAAACTTACCTAAAATAATGAGAGATATGCACAATTGTACTCGGCGGGCGTCAATATTTTATAATTGCATAATGTCGAAATGGAATCATTAAAATAGTAAATTACTCGATATTATAATGATGTAGATTTATTGATTTTCCTATATAATAAAACCAAATGATTCCCATTTCGACATATTATATCGCTAGCAATGTGTGCAAAATACCTCGGCGGCGGCCGCGTCACCCGAATCAGCCACGGAATACGGAAGAGTGCGCCCACACGGACGGAACATCACTTCAGCAATGTATCGTACTGTTTACGGACTCATGTGTTTAGCCATTGTGTTACGTCCACATTACGACGGTCTTATTAAGTTCTTTTATTTTTTACTTTACTAATTTCGATTACTCGAATTGTATGTGTATACTTTTGTTTTGGCAACACTAGTTGCAGTAATTTCACTCAAAATTACCACCAAAACATGTTAATACTATTTCGCACTTTCTAAAAACTATAAATGATTTAAAATTGACTCTATTTCTTAGATAATTTGGTGGCGGTAGGGAACGGATTTTAAAGTACCGACTATTTAAATCTATTTTATAGATATAATAAACATGTTTTATAAATTTATATAGGCACTATATCTGTAGTTAAAATTGTTTATGGATTTAGGTTTTATAGTAGGCTGGCAATAAGTATATTTGACTTTTGAAGAACATAGCGCGACAGCCGCGGTCTTAAGTAATGCTTCATAGTATCGATGTTTATATGTAACATATTTTTACAAAATAATTATGATGTGAGTCTTATTATATCATTGAGATTTACCTACTCCATTCATTTTAAACTTTTCAATGTTAGGTATATTTTAGCTGTGTAGATAAACATTATGATTTCGATGCATGCTTCAATGTTTGTCATATTTGCTTGAATAAAAATTTACAAAATTCATTGGAGCTATTTTTGATTAGATTCCGGAACATTCTAGAGTATTCTAGTGCAGCATGTCTCCGTGGGTCCTTTGTCTACGTGGGGGTCCCTTTTGCACACATTGACTAGTTAGTGCGTTGTTTTTGTTCACGTTACAGCTACAGCTTTTCCGAGCCTTCAGCAAAATCAATTCAGCAGACCAGAAGCTTCTACACGACGTGCCTGCACAAATTATACAATCAATTCCAGTATAACTAATGTTTTAAATTTATTATTATGTTTTTTTGAAACCCTAAGATAACTGTATTTAAAAAAAAACAGTTATAATGTTTTTATTTGTAGGTAGTAATTTTCTGCTTTCATGCGAAAGAATTCAATGTTGTAGTTATTATAGTTGTAATATTAGGTACACAAATTATCGTTATGGCAAAGTATTAAAGGCAAAAAAAAGATAGCTGTGCTCGGATGCGTTTACAGACAAATCTCACAAGTAGTTACACCCAAATCCCAAAAAAAACCTCACTAATAAAATCCAAAAATTAACATTTCTGTAAGGAGCAAACTCCACGTTAAAATCCATGATCACTTTTATGGCTATCAGGGGCGGATCCAGGATTGTCGTTTGGGGGGGCTTGAACCCGCTGAGGGTGGGTTTTAGCAAACCAAAATATAGGTTCCGCTCGTAACCACTTGACTGACACTGGCGATTTACTGCCGAACGCGTCCAAACCACGCGAGTTACTGTCAGGCGAACAGGCGAAGGAAAACAAAAAAACTCGCACGTGGCAGTAACTCGTGTAAGATACGTCCAAATAATGCGAGGTACTGCGCAGCTACTCGGCAGAATCGCACGCTAGCTCGCACTGTGTAAACCATCCATTATGTAGTGAAAGATATAAAATAATTCGGAAAATTAGAATCGAATTGTGTGAAAGCCCAATAAGAAAGATATGGGCTGTAAAGTCGGGCTCAGATCTTGTTTATAGAATTGGGGGTCCAAATATAATATACAACACTTGCTCAAAATATGCATTTACTAAGCCTGTATACATTGTTCACGTCCGTGACTCAATTGGTAATAATTAGTAGGTACTCGAACAACAGAATTGGTACCTTACCTAGTAGTTTTCGAGGAAATCGTTTTTGTAGGTGGTCCGGCGGTAGTCACGCTTCGTTCAGCAGGACCACAATGAGAGCCAAAAAAGTGGGCATGCTACAGCTGCTAAAACTACTAAGGTAGAAATTCTGTTGTTCGAGTAGGTACTAATTATTTACCAAATATGGAAGCGATTGGCGTTGGTGGTCGGGCGGTAGTCACGGACATCATTGTTCTAAACTTAAAAATTACGCACCATACAATGGAACGTGCGGTAAAATAGGTACTCTCATCTAAGTATCTATTTTACCGCACTCCTCGTCTAGCGCCGTGCGTATCCTTTACGGTTTTTTTTTTTATTTCCATATAAAAATACCTATATGAATTCCACCAAGGAGTTTCCTATTACTAGAATAAATAAGCTAAATGATCGAACCTCCTTAGAAGCGCTTTCTCTCAATACGTTTGTCTCACTTTAACACTAAAGGGAAAATGAGACGAAAAATGTATTCTAATTTTCACCACGCGCACGTGGCGGTTTTGAAAATTCGCGCTATTTTAAGAAACGTCAAAAATTGTTGACGTCGACTTTCCGACTGATATCTATGTCACCGGAAAATTGCAAACGCCGTAAAATTGTAAAATATCGCGTGAAATTGAAAACTATTCTAAATAAGACACGGATATATTGGAAACTATTGAATTTGGATGGGATTTATTGTACGCAAAACGATTTAAATTTTTTATCTAATAACGATGTTTTACAATCATACGGAGTCTGTAATATTCCGGTGACATCTACGTACAAAAAGTTTGTTTCATTACCTATTGTACTGTTTTCTCGCAAATGTGTTGAAAAACGTATGACACATGCGAATTGGATTTTACAAACTCGTGACTATGGTAAGCCCTCGATTTGGTCTCGGGCTTACTTTCGTCTACTCGTTCGTAAAAACCAACTTACTGCAATAGTATCATAAATAACTATGATTGGTTTACAAATTTTATGTCGCAATAAAGTAAAATAAAAATAGATACAGGTATCAATGGCTTAGTACATTTTTTTTTTGGTAGGTAAATATCGTTTTTGTAGTTTGTTGTAGGTACAGACTTTCTGTAATGTGCATAGGGTGGGTGCATAGCTATACATTACAGATGGGCCCTCAATCATAAATGTAAGGATTTCTCACTTTTCTAGGTTTTCCAAACCAAACACACACGAATCGAACCTATGACCCTCTGTGCACAAGCTAGTTTCATTCAATCTCTAATCGAGCTGTCGGAGCTGACGCGACCTAGCGAACGCAAGCGGTACTAGTTTAAAAAACCAAATATTTTCCCCTGCGTTGCAAGCCGGATCCCGGTGGGTTAAACCGCGGTGCTGCCATTATTCTATACAGAACTTATATAAGATGACGTGAACCTTAGGCTGCACTCACCCGCTGACTCCTGCACTCTCGTCCATCAGAGCCACAAAGAGACCAAGCGCCCTACTATGAACTCTTAAAATGATGATGATTCCGCTCCGCAAAGAGGGAGACGGAGCTATACATAACGAATAGCACTATCCCGTTTACATCATCGGAATTGAATGGCATTAGCACGTCATAGTAGGGCTGCTGCACTCTACGTAAACCAAGACCTCCTTCCTTCTGCCCTCGCTGCCGTAGCCCGCCGCGACGTCCCCGTCAATGTCCACCTCTGAGTCTGTAGTTTTAAATTCGTCCCCAAATAATATTCCTGTATCCCCAGCGACGCCCTAAGCCGAGGCCCGTACCCCACAGGGGGTGCCCTAAGCGTGCAGTCGCTTAGTTTGTAAGTTTTAAAATAAATCCTGGCTAGGGGCTGTTTTTTATTTATGGCCGCCAAAGGCAAGTCCTAGCTAAATACTAGCAGACAACCTTCTAAGGTTGACCTGCAGGTATAGATGTAACGCCGGTTTAAATCGGTTGTTTTACATCTAAATAAATAAATATACCTGCGAGAGGAAAATTAAAAATAAAAATAGAGCAAGGGTAAAGTTCTGAAGCAGGCGTTATCTAGCATGCGTAACCCCAGCAAATTGTTCAAGAAAAACAAAATTTGATCAAGTTGTATTTTCGAAGTTATTCGAGAAAAACTAATTTTGCTGGAGTAACGTTATCCTAGCAATTTTTTTTTTTCGAAAAAGTTAGTTTAGCGGACATGGGTCCATGGTATGTACATGGAAAGATAGCTTTTGATGAGTTGTAACTACACTTACCGTGAGATTTGGTGACATTATTGTGGATGAAAGGGACTCATACGAAATTCGTATGAAAACTGCTAACAAGACAGATCGAGTTACCTCATATGAATGATTGCCAAGTTACAGAAATCATAAAGACTCGCCTCTTGTTGGCTGGAGGCCCCAGCCCGATCACCATGTTTGGTAAGCCGATCCCTTGGGAGAAGCAAACCAAATATATAGGCGTTATCCTTTAATGACACCTTACGTTCGGTGAGCACAAAAAGACGGTACGTTCACGTGCCGCTTTCGCTTTCGGTAAGCTTCACTCGTTGATGAATGCACGCAGCCAGCTGTCCCTAAGATGTAAACTACACTAAGTGCATACGCCCGATAATAACCTATGCGTGTGCCACCTTCGCGCACGCAGTCTTACCGGCTCCATAGGATGCAAGTACGTCAAAACCGGTCTCTCAGAAAGGCCACGGGCGCCCCGTGGTTCATTATTCTCCACGTCGACAATAAAATCCCGAGTCGAGATTGATTAAGGTCGACACCGTTTAACTGTCCCGACAGTTACGACACAGATAAAACGTCTATCCCAACGTTTCATCGAAACTGCATCAAAACACCAAAACCCGCTTATCGCATCGGCCACCCAATACGCTCCCTCAGATCAATAGGATTCGCCGTCCGCGGCATACCCTTTTTTTTTTTTCTTGATGTCGGGGGGAAATCCTCATGGAAAACCTCCACCCTGGGGCGGGTGGAGGGGTCTGTCAGACTCTTACTGACTAAAACCACCCCGGTGTTCCATCTCCCACCTACGCCGGGGATCGCGGGAACGTAAGCGACTTCCGCAATCCTCGACTGGGGCCCGCCTCTGCGGGCCGCCTCGCGTCGGCGAGGGGAGTGAGGTGTTTGACTCCCCTCGCTACGTCAAACAGGGGCGCACGGGAACACCACGCGCCGCCACCTCGGGTCCGGATGAATGGGGGGCGACGGACATCCCCAAGTCTGCCGCCCCTGGACCCAGTTAGGGGGGCCGGAAGAGGGCAGCGTATGCCCTCCTCCGACGCCCGATGCGTCTGCTGCGGGCCGGGAGAGCGGTTGTGATTTCCCTCTCCCTTTCCGCAGCCTCCTTCTGCGCGATAACTGTCTCGCAGAAGTAGACCACCGCGTCCCAGGACTCCTCACCGCCGACCATAGCATAAACTACGGCCGGCAGCGAGAGGTCACCGCCTACCACAAAGATGAGGGCACGGCGCGGCTCCTCCCAAGCGGCACACTCTGCTAGCGTATGCCGCGCCGTGTCCTCCCGACAGTCGACGCAGTGGTGACATCGAGCATCCGGCTCCCTGCCTATGCGACACAAGAACCTCCCGAAGCACCCATGCCCCGAGAGGACCTGCGTCGCACGAAACGACAGGGAGCCGTGCCTTCTCCCGAGCCAAAGGTCGAGCACTGGCCGGATGGCCTCGATGGTGATGAGGCCGGCGGTAGGGCTCGAAAGCCTGTCCCGCCATTCCAACACCAGGACCTCGCGCAGCTGCGACCGACGCAACTCCAAGTGTCGCTGCGTCAGTCGCTCGCCGCGCGCCCGTGCGTCCTCGCGCCACCTGTGCAGTGACGCGAGCACTTTCGCCTCCATGGCGGAGATCCGGCCAGTGCGCAAGCCGCCTCGTAGGAGATCGTGCGATATCCCCTGATGACTCTGACGGCCATTACCCTCTGCGGCTTCCGCAGTACAGTGATGGTGCTGGCCGTCAGGTCAGCCGCCCAGATCGGGGCCCCATAAAGGGCCATCGATCGCACGATCCCCACGTACAACCGCCTACAGGCGGTGCTCGGGTCCCCCAGATTGGGGCCGCGGCATACCCTAGTGTAACTCGACGACACTATCACTCAGATCCAAGAAAGCTGTCTGCGGAAAGAAAGCTGGCTGCGGAATCTGAATTTTGGGTCACTATAACTTCTTTATGGGTACTAATTTTGTATCAATTTGGGAAGAAATCACAGAGTTTTTAATAGGGAAATCTTGAAATGAAAATTTAACACCGTGACTACCGCCACCCCACCAATGGCATGGTATATCTCGTAAACTACTGGAGTACGCATTTTGAATGTTGGGTACTAATTTTATCTGTCAGGGTACTAATTTTCTATGTAGGTGTGAGGAAAGCGACAAGTTCCTGAAACTTGGAATTACATTCAAATTTGTGGTCCTGTTGAAAGAGCGCACGAAGTTATCATCGTTGATTTCTCGGTAAATACAAATGTTTCAGTTCTGTTTTTTTTTACGAAATGAATCACATTTATGAGTACTAATTATTTTTATACTTAGAATAGCTGTAGAATACCCCCTTTTTCGGCGCTCATGGTGGTCCTGCTGCCCTTCAGCAGTGACCACCTTCAAAGTCGATTTTCTCGAAAACTGTTAAGGTACCAATTTTGTTGTTCGAGTACCTATCTACTAATTGGTACCAATTGAGTACTTATTAAATTATTGACCAAATATGGAAGCGATTGGCGTTCGTGGTAGTCACGGACATTAAAAGCATACCTACTTTGTAAACAAGCATATTACAAATTAGAAGATTACATTGACGATAAGAATGCTTGGAAACATGCTGGTCCTGCTCCATAGGACAATCAAGGGTGTAGACAAAATCAAACTGGTTGATCTCTTTTGTGTTTTTATTTTTCTGTTAACTCACACTGTTTAATTAATGGTTCCAATATTTGTAAATATGTGAGTACCATTTACCTAAATTTATCTAGAAAATGAATAAGTTTACCTCTGCTGCTTTGTTTCTATAAGTAGCATATCTGGGTGCATCTTCCTCACATAATACCAAATTTTGTAAAACCATTATTTTGAAAAGAGTAGGTAACTATGGAGTTTCTTGTCCGTTCTTCTCCATAAGAATCTACCTTTCCGAATGGACAGTAGAGTCACTTTATTAATGTAATATTATTATTTTACTGAACTGTAAATGATGACGTTGAAAAATGCCGTTTAATGGCCTAATTGAAATAAACGTTTTGACTTTGACTTAGCCGCTAAGCCGAGGTCCGTATTTTATCCCACAGGGGATGCCCCTAGCGAGCGGTAATTTAGTTTTACTTAGTTTGTAAGCCCTGGCTAAGGGCCTTAAATTCATTTGATACCACCACAGAAAAGTCCGGCTAACCAGTAGCTAGCCTTTGTGTGAACTGCGAGTGGTCATCGTCCAAAAAAAAAGCGCGTTGAGCCATTGAGAGTAACAAAGTTAGATTCTACGTAAAACGTACCGAACCACCTACTCTGTTTATCATTTTGACTGCGTCAAATGCGTCATCTTTGACGCAGTACCGCGGACCGTTGCATGCTAGCGATTTCTGAAGATCTTTAGCATTTTATCTTAATTATCTCTACTTTGAACCACGAGAATAAAAGAGATAAATACGTAGGTTCCAATTTTTTTTCGTGGCATTAACACTGGAGCACTACATTGACAGTTTTGTTTGTGTGAATCAGAATTTGTTCTTGTCAATCGGTATAAATTTTCTTTAAAATTATGGCAGATATTCAAGTAGTTACCCAAGATTATGTTAACGTGCATATCACGAAGTCTGACAGCGAAGATGCGGCGCCCGTCGAGAGGAGATTCAAGAAAGAGATCACCGTACTCGAGTTTAAGGTTACAATGATTCACAGTCTTTTTATTATTTTTGTCTTAAAAATCCGAATTATCCTGCTTCGATGATCCTGAGTATTCAAAATCACTCTTCAAATTGTAAATTATCATGCTTTTAACATTTGGTTTTGATTTTATACAGATAAGGTATCTTCAAAAGATTTGTATTTGAATAAAATTTTCTGAAAAAAAGCTATACAAATTTTAGTTTAGCTTGCCAGTACAAGCTACAAGATTCTTATATAGCCCAGGGGCTGGAATACCTATTCGCCAAGTTCTAGACCAAGTTGTTCTGAATTTCCTGTAACTCAAAGCAAAATAATATAATTTTGAACCACAGACAAAACTGGAGCTTGTTACCGGCGGTTCCGCTGCTACAATGAAGCTTAAGGTCTATGACAAGAAGAATACCTATGTTTGTGACATAGACAATGATGAGGCCCTGCTCGGCTCCTACCCTATTGATGATGGCACGAGGATACATGTGGTTGACAAGTTTGCACTGCTAAATGATTTTGGATCTTCTGATAGTGCAGAGAGGTAAATATATGCCTATCCTCTCACCTATAACTGTCTCCAGGGCTACCAATCTCCATTAATTAATCAAAATCGGTCCAGCGCTTTAGGTGTGAAAGTGTAATAAATAAAAAAACTCAGTTACTCTGGAAATTAATATTTTAGTATTACTTCATTCTTGTTATCAATTTATTCTCTTGATAGATTCATGTATTTTACTGGTATTATGGCAAAACAGAAGTGGGTGAGGTGATTTCAAATCAAATCCATCAGTGGATTGTAGCAACTATTATCTATTCATTAATACCATTCCATTGTACACTTGTTTTTTTAAACGTTTTTTACTATGTTTGTAATGAGGTGTACAATAAAGTATATAATAAATAAATAAATAATACAAATACCTTTTTATTATTTTACTACTAGTATTCCAAGTCTCTGATTCTGGTTTTCCATCCCTCCAAGCCTCGTACTGAAAAAAGTGCAATCAGATTTTTCAATTCCACTTCAATTTTAGATTCCGTTTATCTGAAGAGGAATATGAGAAGAAAGGTGACACTCTGCGCTCGTTCCTGCAGCGCAACCGACTGGGCAAATACAATGAGGAGGAGATGAACAAACTCAAAGAACAGCAGCAGAAGGAACTTGAGGATGAGGCCAAGTAATTTTGAAATTAATTTTTAAGATATTGAAAGTGTTCTGTGAAAAATTTTTGAAACCCTTATACACCAATTATTTGGGGTTTGCACAGAGTGGAAGTTTTCATACTTTTAGGATGTTGAATTCTTACAACATCTGTGATCAGTGAACCAAAACATGGTGGAGACTAACCAGTATTCGGTAACCATGCGTCGTCGTACCATAACGTCACACACGACTGTTTTAAAGGGTCAGACAGAGGTGAAAATACAGCACTAATATTTATTCACTTACGAGACTCCTGTGTAATAAATGACGAGAACCTACTGAGCAGAAATATCTTGGAAGTTTTATTACTGTTAACAGTTACATTATTTTTTTATTGGCCTATAGTGTCCCACTGCTGGGCAAAGGGCTCTTTGATATCTTTCCAGACACTCTTTTCTTGCGTCACATCGAAGCAGCATTCGTGGTGCGCGTCGGTCACCTCAAAGCAGCATTCGTGGTGCGCGTCGGTCACCTCCCTTCCCTCTGACACCTATTGCGTTAAGACTTTTGCCTAGCGGTCATCATGCGGCCGGCGTGACAATATCGATGCATTATTGCTTAAATATTTCCTCAGCCCTCGAATTGAATTATATGTACCTAATGTTCTAATGATACGTCTCTTCGTCACAGGATGGCAGAGGCGGTACTCGTGGGCACTCGGTGCGAGGTGCGCGTGCCGCAGCAGCCGGCGCGTCGCGCCACCGTGCGGTACAACGGGCCGCTCGACGGCGCCAAGGGACTGTGGATCGGGGTGCAGTACGACGAGCCGCGCGGGAAGAATGATGGCTCGTAAGTATTGTAGAAATAGAAATACTATTTTGACCTTATTTTTAAAAACTGGTTAACCATATGCTTAGTTTAACACTGATCAGCAGGTATTTAATTCAACATTTCTATAAGAGAAATTTGAATATAGAATCTGCTAATAAATATTTAAACTAAGCAAATGGTCAGTAAGTTTGAATTAATAGGCTGTTTGTTGAACATGTATACCATAAAAAAAAAATTGCGTGTGGCAATGGTCGGTCTTATCATATTCGTATGCCACTCGTATGTTCTGTTATTCTTAGTATTCAACTAGTATTCAACAAATTATAATTATTTTTAACCTACCAAAATTCCGGCCACGGCCGGCGTTCAATCACAACGGAGTCTAGCTAAATGTGCAGGACATAGTAGAGTACACACTTATTTTTTCTTCTTTCTTTTGTCGTTTAAACAATAGAGTGCGTTGAAATTTCGCGCGATGTCACATCTGCGCAAAATGTTTACCACTTGTTACCTAGAAATTACGTCACAATATGGCCCCTAAACTCTTATTGATTTGAAAAAGCAAAAAATACGTTTCCAATATTTTTTGATGATCTAATTGTCTGACTAAATTTAAACATATTTTTTATCCAGAAAACACCCTTATTACAAAGTTGAGGCTATTTTACAATTTTACTTACTTGAGAGATAATCTAAATAAATCTCCCACCTTTCTCTACAGAGTAAACGGCAAGCGCTACTTCACATGTCCCCCGAAGTACGGCGGCTTCGTGAAGCCGGTGTACGTCACCGTGGGCGACTTTCCCGAGGAGGAGTTCGAACTGGACGACGAGATATGATCACCCAACACACACACACATACGTACCGCGGGATTCAGGAGGTTCTTACAATATTGTGTGCAAGAAAGCTGCATGTTTGTCATTTTATCGTTTGAGGTTTTCGATTTGAAATGTGTCCAATAATACACATCTTCGGAAGGAACAGGGCAAACTTTGTTTATAAAAAATTAAAAGTACAGTACCGAAAATTAGAAAAAAAAAAGATAAAATCACGGCCCTTTGCCATATGAAAATTACATTCATTTTTCGAGCCAAAATGCATAATAAATAAAGGACACAATACTTTCTAAGAAATAAGAGACCTAGTCAATTCGTACATAAGCTAGCTAAAGTAATATAATATTGTATAGAACCTCCTTGCTATTATATTTTTGTATGAGCACTATAAAGCTTGCTGGCGGGCTAAATATAAACCTAGGCTTTAATATAATGATTTCAAAAATCTAATAAATAATGCTTAATTTTACCTTTTTATGTGGAGTGAGATTGTGAAAGAAAATAATGAGTAAGAGTTTTTTAGAAAATCTTTTTGTGGAAAATAAAATTGTACGTATTAATGTGAAGTAACTAGCACTAAAAAGTGTAAAATTGATTGTATGGAATGTCAAAGCGATCTCATGTGGGTTTTGTTTGTTTAAATATTTTGAATATTTTTAAATCGAAATGATTTTCTCTACTTACTGATTAATTATGATAGTGTGTATATTCTGCATAGGTGGTATTCTAAGAGCTGGCAGAAAGAATTTGGAAAAAAAAAACATAAAACTGCCATTTAGGTATTAAATAAAGCCATAGGAGCCAGCTCTTGGAAAACCAACTATACAGCTGAAGTATTAAAAGCGCATTTTGTATCTGCATAATACATTATTTTGTGTTGTCAACATTCCACGCGAATGAGACTTATATACTATAGATACTCATCATGTATGACGGACACATACATATCTTTGCTTTGTAACGTTTTAGGTTGTAATTCCAATTTTATTAATAGAATTATGTAATATTTTTTAACAATATAAAAAAAACCACTGAATTATGGAGTATTATTTTACTGTGTCACCAACCCTAATGTATGATTAATATACATTAGATAGACTTTCGTCAGTGCCAGAACATAAAAAAGGCCGAGGTCGCCCGCCATTGACTTGGTGGTCCAAAATCGAGAGCGACTTTAAAAGCTAACCCAAATGCGAGAGCCGGCAACCCAGGATAGAATATCCTTGCGCAGAATGGTGAGGACACCCAAAACCAAATAATGGGAACGGGGAGGTCGAAGAAGTAGAATTAACTTGTCAAAAATGTGTATTTATTAGATAATTACAAGAGCTATTAGAACTTCCTCCGCTTCAGTATCTCGGGGCGCCAGTTGACAGGATGCGTCTCCTCGGACGCCGCGTCGTCCTCGCGGTAGATCTTGATGGTCTTGTCGGCCTCGGTGGTGATGAGGCGCGAGCCCGAGTTGTCGAACGTCATCGCGAAGATACCGGCCTCCGAGTCCATCGAGCCGGGCTGGACTGCCGCCTGGGGGACAAAACATTGATTTTTAGTTATTTATTTATATCTGTCACCGAAAAATTACAAACACCGTAAGATTGTAAATATCGCGTGAAATTGTAAACTATTTTGTCTTTAATAAGACATGAATATATTGGAAACTATTGAATTTGGACGGGATTCATAGTATACAAACCGATTTTTTCATAATATATCGAGAAATTATAATCTAATAAATATTTATTACAATTGTACGGAGTCTGCAATTTTCCGGCGACAAATCCAACAAAACATTTTTATTAAATACTGAACTAATTATAACTATGTGCACTTAAAACGTGCAACTAAAAAAAATTTCTTTCTGTTCTCATTCTCAAATACATCGTCGTCTTTGTCTCTGTCAGCTATGACGTAGACTAGAGTCAAGAGTCAAACCCACCCCAAAAAAACAATAAAAAAACCCAAAAAAAAGCTTAAGTACATTTTGGGTCTAAGATTTTTTTTTTATGGTTAGGAAATCATCAAAAGAGTTCCTCCGCTCTGGGTGGAGCGAAAGGGCATGTCAGACTCTTACTGACTACAACCCATCCGTGTTCCTTCTAAAGCCCTTTGCGTTCCAGGGCCGCGGTGACTCTTTCGAACAATTTCCGCAACTCTGAGATGATATTGCGACTTGAATTTGAACGTTTCTTTAGCACATTAGTGTGCAAAAATAGCGCTATCAACATGATTTATGTCCCTGAAAACACGAGCAGGACGCTTTTCTAAAGAATATGATATCGAAACTCACCTGCAATCTCTGGAAGTTATAGCCTGTCCGCCAGTCCCAGAAGTACATGGTGCCGTTATCTCCCCCGCTGACTAGCACGCCCTCGGGGTTCACCGCCATGCAGTTAACTATCGCGTTGTGGCCCGACAGATTCTGTATGAAAAGATAGGTTTAATTACACACCAAATTATCGAACAAACGGGATTGTTCAGAACTTTTATAAATTATCTGGCGAAAGTTAATAAAAAAACCGGCCTAGTGCAAGTCGGACTCGCGTGCAAAGGGTTCCGAACGAATAATATTTTTTGAACACGTTACTTTGAGCAGACTGCGCTGAGAGTATACAGGGTGGTTACCCTGTATACTCTCAGCGCAGTCTGCTACTTAGGAAATCCTTTTAATTTCATTGCTATACACGCTGAAATTTTAATGGTTGTTTTCTCGCGGCAGAACGATTAGCCATCAGTAGTACTATTGAAACATAAAGTTAAACTTAAAAAATTAAAATGTTTTTGTTTTCAAATAATAAAAATAAAAAAACATAAACTTGAAAGCGTGAGAAGCAATAGTAACTCACTAGACTACAGGGGTACTACTCAACACACGCACGCGCCGCCGTTCACTCTTTTCACTGTGTTGGCAGAGCGGCGGTGCG
The DNA here is from genome assembly GCA_905163435.1 of Mamestra brassicae. Classification (NCBI taxonomy): domain Eukaryota; kingdom Metazoa; phylum Arthropoda; class Insecta; order Lepidoptera; family Noctuidae; genus Mamestra; species Mamestra brassicae. Next base: position 17,307,210 of record LR991000.1, on the reverse strand, counting down.
CCGACAAAATGAAAAGCGATTCATAAATGTTCAGAGCAAAATAAGCTCTCGCGCGTAGATATATGGCATTAACTTGCCTGCAAGCACGCGCATCGCGCGCGGCATCCTTTTATGTTAATTTATTCGGTACCTATTGTGTTTCATTAAATCAGGTGTACCTATAAGCTGGTTGATACGCGAAGGGCAACGACCGCGACCGCTTTTGCTCGAAAGTATCTCGATGTAAAACTATTGGTTCGAAGTACCTAGCTTTCGATTTTTTATTTATCACAATTGTTATTCTGCCATTTCTTGATTTTAAATTTATTATTTTATTTATTTTACATAAATCGATTGTATTACCAAGACAAACTCATTTCGCTGCGGGAAAACTACCATTAAAATTTCACGCTGTATAAGTGTTTTTAGTCTGTGAATCAGAAGAAGAAAAGAAGAAGAAGAAGAAGGAAGGTGAAGTTTAGCTAGTTAATTTTAAATCGTCGTAATCATTGATTTCTCCTTACCTGTATAAACTTGCCCTCCGGACACTTCCACTGTTTGATGTTGTCAGGTGAAGCCGACGCAAACGTGTAGAGTGTGGGGTGCACCACTATGGAGCGGACGGATTTCTTGTGGTTGGTCAGTGTGCACATAGACTTGCCGGCTGCCAGGTCCCACAGGCGGATTGTTGAGTCGTGGGAGCCGGTTATAATCTGGAGAGGAGAGGAAGTTATAGTATTTTAAAGTTTGTTAGGTATGTTATTGTGTATTCGCTACTGGTAACATGGTAACATTAATTTTAATATGTAGAGGTGTAGTATATTTTTTATTTGCTGTTCTTCGTTTGTGCTATTGAATGGTTTGCCTCTAAGTAACATTGGACAGCAGGCATGCTATAGTATAAGCTGTAAAGTCACATCTGCCAGTTAAAATATCTATGCCATACCAAACGGCCTGCCAGGGTTGCGGAATTTGTTCGAAAGAGTCACTGCGGCCCTGGAACGCAAAGGGCTTTAGAAGGAACACGGAAGGGTTTTAGTCAGTAAGAGACTGACACGCCTTTCCGCTCCACCCAGAGTGGAAGAAGAGATATGATGATTTTCCATCCTTAAACAAAAAAATAAAACAGTGCCAAACGAAAATACAGCAACGCTGCTTAGCGGCTGAACACGGGCGTAGCTATAGCTTTCATAAAATAAACCAGTTTTTGCCAAGGCTTCACACAGAATTTTGATCTCCAATTACATTTGAAGTGCTACTAATTATATATGTTAGGTACGAATTATACGTGCGATCCATCCAATTTTTATGCGGCGCCGCTGTCTGTACTATACCTACTGGTCTCTTGCACAACACACACCTGTGGCTCGGCCGCCTGGCACGTGAGCGAGGCGATGGTGTCCGTGTGTCCCGTCAGTGTGTGCACGTTAGCCTTGGTCCTCATGTCCCGCTGTCACTAGCACGTCTGTACTATACCTACTGGTCTCTTGCACAACACACACCTGTGGCTCGGCCGCCTGGCACGTGAGCGAGGCGATGGTGTCCGTGTGTCCCGTCAGTGTGTGCACGTTAGCCTTGGTCCTCATGTCCCGCTGTCACTAGCACGTCTGTACTATACCTACTGGTCTCTTGCACAACACACACCTGTGGCTCGGCCGCCTGGCACGTGAGCGAGGCGATGGTGTCCGTGTGTCCCGTCAGTGTGTGCACGTTAGCCTTGGTCCTCATGTCCCGCTGTCACTAGCACGTCTGTACTATACCTACTGGTCTCTTGCACAACACACACCTGTGGCTCGGCCGCCTGGCACGTGAGCGAGGCGATGGTGTCCGTGTGTCCCGTCAGTGTGTGCACGTTAGCCTTGGTCCTCATGTCCCGCTGTCACTAGCACGTCTGTACTATACCTACTGGTCTCTTGCACAACACACACCTGTGGCTCGGCCGCCTGGCACGTGAGCGAGGCGATGGTGTCCGTGTGTCCCGTCAGTGTGTGCACGTTAGCCTTGGTCCTCATGTCCCGCTGTCACTAGCACGTCTGTACTATACCTACTGGTCTCTTGCACAACACACACCTGTGGCTCGGCCGCCTGGCACGTGAGCGAGGCGATGGTGTCCGTGTGTCCCGTCAGTGTGTGCACGTTAGCCTTGGTCCTCATGTCCCGCTGTCACTAGCACGTCTGTACTATACCTACTGGTCTCTTGCACAACACACACCTGTGGCTCGGCCGCCTGGCACGTGAGCGAGGCGATGGTGTCCGTGTGTCCCGTCAGTGTGTGCACGTTAGCCTTGGTCCTCATGTCCCGCTGTCACTAGCACGTCTGTACTATACCTACTGGTCTCTTGCACAACACACACCTGTGGCTCGGCCGCCTGGCACGTGAGCGAGGCGATGGTGTCCGTGTGTCCCGTCAGTGTGTGCACGTTAGCCTTGGTCCTCATGTCCCACACTCGCGCGGTGGCGTCTCGTCCCGCTGTGACGAGAACGTCTATGGTCGGGTGGAGGGACATCGTGTAGACGGCTGATAAGTGGCCGTGGTAGTGGCGGATCACCTGCGAAAAGAAAACAAATAAGTGTAGAGACAAACACAGAAATGGTATTAATACTATGGAAAAATACATAGTGCGGCACCCCCAAATAAATTGGGATATGGGCAGGAGAACGATGTTGACTAGTTACCAAGGTTTCTGAACATTGGTTGATGATTGGTAACGAAGGTCCCACAGCGATCGTGTTTTAGCTGTTGCGGTACATGTTAATGATGATAATATGAGTAATTGAGTATGGAAGAAAGATTACCTTATTATATTCTAAGTCCCAACATTTGACTTGTCTGTCTTCTCCACAACTGAATAAGTATGGATGCCTGGAGGATACTTCTAGGCCTGAAAACAAAAGTATCATGAAGGGTTTTGAACCGAAATTTCAATGGTACAAAAAATGAAAAAAATCTGATATTTTTCAAAAGGCACTTACCTCTGACTGTACTAACGTGTCCTGTGAGTGATACTTTCAGTTTCCCACTCGCCAAGTCCCAAATCTTTATCACTCTGTCTGCAGCACCTGAGAAAATTCAATAGACCCTGTCAATTCGATTGGTGGACGAGGTTTTATACATTCTTTGGGATCTATGTTACTAACGATACCATTGGTTAGCAGTTTAGCATATTATTTATTTATTTATGTTAAATAAATTATTTAGTTTATACATTAGGGCAATCCTTACCTGTAGCAAACCACTCATTGCCCGGTTCAACAGCCACACAACGCACCCAGCCGAGATGCCCAGATATAACACGGAACAGCTTCCAAGGTGCGTGCCACTTGGGCTTGGGCATGGTGGGAGGTTTCCTCGGCATGGCCAGGGCCCCTGTGGGCGGGGCCGCGTTGGGAGTGGGCCCCGTGAAGGGTGCCAGGGCCGCATCTGATCCTAGGGCTGCTGATTCGGCTAGTTCCCCTAGAGAAAGAAAGAAAGAATTAAATTGATTCTGAGCATGATTTGAAGAAGGTGGCTGGCAGCGGATGGACGCGGACCGCTCAAAAACCGGGATGGTTGGCGCTCTTTGGGGGAGGCTTACGTTCAGCAGTGGACGGCAATTGGCTGATATGATGAACATAAATGAAACATTCACAGTGTACAAAAATAACAAAAAAATTAGGTATAGTTAGCTAAGGAAAGTAATATATTATTTTTGTGGGCATGCCAATTTATATAGCCAGCAATAAAATCTATGAATGAATAAATAATAAAAAAATCACTTTTGGAAAAAAGTAGCTCTCTTTAATCAGACTTTACTTTTTGATGTAACAACGTCTAATAAATCGATGAACGCCGGCTGCACGCACGAAAAAGGATGACTCATTGTAACGTTACGATCATTTCATCAATGTTTTGTTATGACGTTGTCACGTTAAACTATCGTCCATAAACCAACTTTACAGACAACCAATTTTTTTTGGATGTGTAATTGCTAAACTGGAGCTTTTGCAACTTTGGTGCATCAGAAGTATTACACCAGGAACAAACTAAGTGAATGAGTGTGCAAAAACTAATGAGGCGGATTACCAAGCTCTTGCTCGCCTTAACACACAAATTTTCCTTTATTAGTTTCATCTCAACTTGGAATCCCAAGTGTACAAGTACACAAATATCGTCCAAAATAAATCAGAGCAGCCAAAGCAATATGCATGTAAAAACTACTGTATGCATTGATAAATACATAAAAAAAATACAAAAGGTAGAGACGACGATACAACAATAAATCTAATTGCTAGCAACACTGGTTCATATGAGTATGTTGTTTTTTGATTGCAGATTTGATGTCAGTAACTGCAACAGACAGCTTGGAATATTTCATCAGAATAGTACGTCTACGTATATCTATCGTACTAGTCACTATCCTTGACTAGTATGAGTTTAATTGTAAAGTTATTTTTTTATTTTGGTGACATGATTTATAATAGTTTCAAAGTATTCCTATGAATCAGTATTGCTAGTGTTTTCATTTATTGTTGTATCAATGTTTCCACATTGTATAACAGCTGCAAGTCAAGGTATACTAAAATCAATACTAGCGTGCAATAGCTCTACACATGAGCATTTAGAAAAGTAATGCTTATTGTTACACACAAACCATTTGAAGTGGATTCTTCTCTTGTTTCGGGGCCAATAAAGCCTTGCATAGAAGAATAATTATGTTATTTTAAATAAGTAAGTTTTATGTTGTTTTAATTACATTAAATTATTGTAATTCCTTTTTTGATTGGTTGTGATGTAGTGGGTGAGTTTCAATGAGAATTAACGAGTTTATATGAGTAATATTATCAAAGTTTATCAAATTCTGGATGACACCACTGGAGACCACAATTGACCGTTTCTACCATCTAGATGGCAAGTATTAGAGTTTAGAAAGAAAGATAATTATATTTGTTACCATTCTCCATTATCATTGGTATGTCCGGTTGTGTCCTTGCATCTTGTAGTTTGACTGCTTGTGCAAGTTGTACTGTGTCCAGTACTTGTCCATAGCTGTCGCGAGCCTTCACTCCTTTTAGTATTTTCTCTCTGGAAGTAGAATATAATGTGAGTCTTTTTTAGAAAAAGAATGGGTAAAGTAGTTATTAGTGTAATATTTTCATCATACTGTGCAATTTAGATAGTTAATGGAATCAACAATATGAATAGGCATGTGACTGTATTCTGAATGAGAGGGAGATGAGGAAATAGGCAAATGGTAATAAATAACATATTAAAATTGTAGAAATAACTTTTTAAGTGCACAGTGAGAATGCAACATGGACTCAAATGTATTCTTGTGCACCAACCTGTTAAACGTATGCAAACTACATGCAAATTTAAAATCAGAGTACTTACGCTTTTTCGTCAATTGGCGGCAATAATCCTTGGTTGGATAGAAACATATCATGAGACCTCTTCAGAGACCTAAACACCAATGTGTGCACCGAATGTTTTATCACTTCTTCCGACATTTTGTTTATATTTTATACTTTTTGTACTTAAATAAAGTTAGAAATGTTGCTTAGTCACTATTAAAATATCAGGAATAGGATAGTTGTATCATATTTTTGGAAAACTTTGCTAACAAACAATGCTGCATGAGATGAGCATCATGTCAATGTCAACTGTCAACGTCAAAGTGACGTTATCCGGTTTCAGATTTTCGGCGGTGGTAAAGTCGTTCGGAAATTCATATTCAAATTAATTTATTGCGTTCCACAAGGTATAAGAGCTAAGAGCCGTTGTAGAAAAATTATTGTTACTACTACTACTATTAGCTATTTCTTAAAGTTAAAAATACTAAAAATAACAATAAATTTAAACATGAAAATGAACACTCGGGTAAAAGTCAATAAAATACAACATTCATAATAATTCAATAAATATTTAAGATTTCAATTATTAATACAGAGATCAGTTTTAAATGTACCACAAGTTGAGACAAATATATGGATTCAGTAGGTTACATTTTATAATTTACTTATTGTATATTTAGTAGTCATGTCATGTTTATTTAAATTATCTTCTTATTAATAAAAAGGTACAACACTAACTCGCCTTTATATCACAAAGGGGTTGGCAGAGGTATATACCCGCAGTACACTCAATTCTCAAGTGTTGTGTTTGGTTTCAATTCACGGCAAGTAAAAGTCGAGAAAAAGATCGATCAAGTGAAAGGCTCAAGAAATAATAATATTTTATTGACAAGTACAAAAATTCGTGATACATAATGTATAAAATAAAACATCCTAACAGTTATTACAGATGCTATTAGTTTATCGATTAAAATAGACATACAGTACCATGTCACATAGTGTGATGAATGACTAGAACTTGTGACCATAATATTAGACTAGAGACTTTATAGAATATACAATTGCAGATTGAACAAAATAAAATTCCTTATAAAACTATGGTATTTACACGAAATAGACTAGAGACTACCGAGTTACAATTACGTTCGCATACACAGGCTATTTGTATTATATGGACACTGATGCACTTCGTAAGCGTGGTTCTAACACCTTCAGTACTTTCTACATTATTGTAGTTTTCATACTCCTTTCGATAAGTTTTTAATATCAACAGACAAGCTCGCCTACTCTACTAAAAGCAGCAACAGGCACCTAACTACCAAAAATCTACTGTGTAGGTACATAAATTGTGTAACTTATATTGAGGCAATTATTTTGTGGCTGATTTTGTGAGAACGTTATCGAAAGAAGAATGTAAACTATTTATTCTATTTCACTATTTCTGTAAACGTCCCATTAAGAGCTAGATGCGGATAGAAGCGTTCTAATCAAAAAGTCCAGAGCTGATTTTAAAACTTGAGTCCAGGTGCCAAAACATCCGAACTACTAGTTGTGTCAGAAAAGAGTGGTCCTCAAACGAGACGATCAACATTCGAGTTCTCGATCGACTGCCAATCGTAATCGATATCGGTAGTATCGGCGACGGAAAATACCGCGCCACCCTCGGTTCAGATGGCCGACTTCTCCGGGTTGTTTGCATCACTCACTCGGCGGGAGTGAGGGGCCCTCCTCAGAGTGCGGGGCTGGAGGTTCAGGGGAGGAAGATTCGGGCGCTCGATCCTTGTGGGGGAGGACACCAGAGGTCGTGTCCCACGGCGAAGAGTGTCCATTCCATTTCGGAAGTATTCTTCAGTCCTGTCGCTATAGCTTTCGATTAATGGGGCAGGGTCTTCATATTCTACGTTGAAGTGTCGTGGGATAGCCAGGTCTTCTGGTGGTCCGAGCTTGTATAGTGGAGGCTCGACGCACTCGTAGTGGTGGTCCTCAGTCTCATCGTGTGGGTAGGTATCGGCCACAAAGTGCCGCGTGCCACGTGGGGTCAGCGCGGCCCACAGGACCCGCGAGTCGATGGCAGCTCCTCCATATAACGCGTTGGATCCGGAAGCTTTACCAGTACCGCCCTTACACCCTCCTCGGGCCCTGTCGAGAAAAAACCCATGAGATTTTTTCCAGCTGCAAGAAAAATAGAAAGTACAATGAGTATAAAGAAGAAAGAAGTTCAAGGGGACCCTGGTCGTGGGCCCATAAGAAAGGAGAAGAGTATGGATAGTTTAGTGATGTGGATCCGGCGATCTCGCGAATGCTGGTGGCATTCATAAGTCAACCGTCAATATTCTTGTTCTACATCTGTGGAATATATCAAACTACTCACTCTCTACATTTGAGCAGGAACAAGGCCAGCAGAGCAGCTATGCAGAGGACAGCGATGCAGCAGGTGATCAGCACCAGAAACCATGTGTCATCGTTAGAAGCAGGCTCTGTAACAAGTTTTCCAGTATTTTATTAGCAATATTGGGGCAATTTTCCCATAGGCATAAAAATCTAGCAAAAGGTCTTAGATTATATTTCAAGACCTAAATGTGACAAATGATAAGCTTATTGAAAATATTTCGACAAGTCATTTATGGTCTTCGGAGCATTCGGGGCTGATCAATAATATGGTAAAACAGTAAGTAAGTGCAACAAAGTAAAGGCATCAATGAGTTTGTGTAATAGCTTAACTAAGAGGCAAAAGAAGTGATAAGGTAAGAAACGATGTGCAATCTAAAGATAAACTAAGAACTTTATAGGATAAATAAATCAAAAGACAACATACGTATCTCACCATGTCTGGGTAGCTCATGGTACTCCACTCCGGGGAACAAGGAGTTCTCCTCGTTGTTCCTATTAGGGGGGCACTTGGAAGCCCTGCATGGTGGCGTGAGGTTGGCAGCACTGGCCAGAAAGGCTGGCAACGGAGGAGGGGGCATGTGCAAGATCGAGTCCGGTGGAGGTCCCAGGGACAGACATTCCGCCCCGCATGACATCCTGGAATAGAGGAAAAGCTGGAATTATTACAGAATTTTCAGGCATACATGACCAGAGGGCTGGGCTTTTCTTCGGCCAAAGAATTAGCTTTGACATTCAATGCGGCAATACTGCCAGTGTTCTGTGCACTTTGCCCATTGAAAGCGATGTGGATGAATTTTTAGATGCCCAATAATTTGTTTTGTTTTGGATACATAATTTCGCGCATTTATTTATCTAATTGTTTATTAGTACCTATTTAGTAGTTACTTTAGTTAACTGTACCCATATTATACAATGTGAATAATTTAAACTTGATTAATTAAATTCGTCAAATTGATTAAAAACTCATACTTAAGCAAAGCAGTTTTGTTTATATTTTCAAGTTCGTGTTTGTAGTCTTGGTGTTTTGATGGTATTTTCCGTAATTGTAGCTCTATGATTTTTAACGTTAGATTGTAGTTAGAAAACTGATAAGTACTAGGTACTAATTAAAAGAAAATTCGGAAAAATAAATTAAGGGATAAATAGAAACATTTGGTTTTAATTTCAGAATAGACACTAAGCTTAGACTAAGTAGCTACCTATGTGAAAAAGTATCAGAATGTTTTAAATAGGTACAGTCAACAAAGCTATTTGGTATATGTACCTACAGGCAAAAATATTATTTTTTCCACTGCACTGCCAATACTTATTTCTAATGTGTGCATTATAACTTTTAATTTTATGACATACTTACGAGTGTGGTGTACAATAATTGTCTACTCAGCACCTTCAAATCATTGTTTAAAAGTAGTTGCAAGTTAGCTGCCTGCATACCAAATACCTTTGTTGACTGTACATGGCATGGCAAAACATAAATGGAAAAGTATTTCTAGGATTTAATATTTACCACAGTAATTATAGACAGTCTAAAACACCCGAACTCTTAGTAATTAATTTACTTACTGAAATAACGAACTGAGAAAAAAGCCAACAGCTGTAAACAATTGGATTCCTACAAGGAACTGGTTTCGGTTCTGTCATTTTTGGGCAATTTATTCTATAAAATTTCACTTTTTCTTGGGTAGCTACCTAACATTTTACAAATTTACTCGCTCCTAAGACGACCCTCCGATCCTGTTTGCTAAGTCGCTAGTACGACAGATTAATTTGCGAGTACATTAATTTCGGATATTGTAATAATAAATTCGACTACACCTGTGATAGCATAATAGGGCAACAAACAGCTATAATATTATTATCAAAATTACCAAAAAATGTTAATTAAGAACAGAAAATGGTACAACAGAGAAAACTATTAAAAAGAAAATGATAATTTCACACAAAGAAAATGAACACACGAAAAACATCAACTTTTTCCAACGAATACCAATGAAACTCAATCTAGACAACATGCACAACACAACAATGGCAATCAGACTCACTTTTAAATATTATTTATAGAGTTTTCACACAAAACAGATGCACTTTACACCGATCTCCTATTACACTTGCTAAAAATTTGGTCCATCGGATGCAGAGCGCAGGCGCGAAACTGTACCACGACGTTTACTAACCACTACAAACTTAGCCACCAATTCGACCAAGTTTATTCCATTGCTGGTTAAACACAACGTTCCAGTAGACACGTGTGTACAAAAGCATCAATGAACGCACATTTGACATTTACAAGTCGTAGTACAATAACGGGTACATTATTGATTCACGCAAGCGCGGGAAGGGATTCTCGACCCTCGAATTAAGGGTGGTTAATAAAAGCTTTGAATCGAAAGCACTGTTGTATTGTTGTCTCCCTCTTTTGCAATAAATCTAGGGTACGTTAAAGAGTGTCAATAGTTTTTGTATTTTGATTTTAGAAAATACTGCTAATGATGTGGTATGTGACTTAATTAAAGGTAATTAGGTAATATTTCGAAAAGAGGGTACGTGTTGGTGGAAGTTATTAATTATTTACCATTGTTATTAAAGTTCATTATAACCTAAACCATAACATAATAACCTGTCAAAAATTGTTTGATAGCAAGTCTTGCTAAGTTATGTTGTAGGTAAATTATGAAATAATCAAGTTTTCCTATTGTTGAGTTACCTACCTGACCGCTGCGTTAAAAGCTTGGGTTAAAAGTTATAGCTATTTCAAGTTACTTATTTGAGTCACATCGCATATGCGTCGTTAACGAAAAACCGGCCAAGTGCGAGTCGGACTCGCGAGTGAATAACTTCAAAACCATTTATTTAAAAATTAAGAAAATAAAATATTTGGAACCATCACAGTGAGCCCTTTAATAAGATATATCACACGGTACAGCTTGAAAAACGTTTTTTTTCTTTTTCTTATTAGTTCCTCATACTCCAAATTCGTTTAATTACGTAATGCGTCCGTGTTTGGGTCACAGAAGTTCATATGAATGCCAAATTTTGTGAGAATAGATTTTTGATTATTTGATTTTTGGAGAAAATTGGCTGTGACAGACGGACAGACAGAAACACGAGTGATCCAATAATGGTTCCAATTTTTTTTACTCATGTTCGGAAACCTTAAAACCCCACTGATAAAAAGAAAATATCGCAAACATTGGCGGCTAGCTATACCTAACTAGGGTCAACCTCGAGGTGAGGATTATTTACCTAACTCAAGAGTCAAGGGTCAGGCCCTTAAGTTACCGCCAAAATGAAGGGTCAGAGAGGGCATGGTCTTTCATATTTTCATTTCATACCACATACCTATACTTATAAAAACTATAGGCTTAGCTAGGTAATAATCTATTATAAAACTAATGATACCTACCTGAGAATCAATTCCCGTAGTGTTAAGAAAAGTTTGCATTCTAGTCTCAGTCTCAAAAACGCCGTAAATTTTGCGATAAGATTGACCAGTTTTTGACTGCAAGATTTCGACTTGAACTTAAACGTTTTTTATGCACGATAATAAAATTGATCTCATATTATTCACGAGTTGTCACTATATGCACTGGAGTGTAACATCATTTCAACTTACCTTCTTCTCATCATGTATTTAACTGCAAGTTTTTAACTGCAAGATTTCGACTTGAACCTTAACGTTTTTTATGCACGATAATAATTGATCTCATATTATTCACGAGTTGTCACTATTTGCACTGGAGTGTAACATTGTTCAACTTACCTCCTTCTCATCATGTATTGTTTAATTTAAAAGTTGTATCAACATACCCCATCGCTAGTATGGGCTCTCATCGTGCCACAATTGTGGACCTACCTTTTGATATGCTACACGTGGAACGAAAGCCACACTTCATTTACCTGCTGTTAAACAAGGCCAGCTAATGAAAACGGGCGTAAAAACACGTTCATTAACAGCAGAACGAGTAATTACACTTAATATAGCATGTTCAAGCACTGAAGTAGTATGAGTGCAGGGTATTACTTCGCAAAGTTTAGCTCAGATTGTGTGGGATCTAAACTTGACAGCGACTTCACCCGCGTGGCAGACAAAATTTATCCCGTTAGCTTAGTAAGACACGAATAATATTAAAATCATAACAATAATTAAAAGTAAACATTATATTAATTAAAAGATACTGCAAAAATTATAAAAATGGGTTTTAAATGATAAATTTAATTTCTTATATAAATATGTGTATACGTAAAAACAATCACAATTAATTACAATCATGACTTAACATTTCAAATGTTTGTTTATTTAATTAGTGCATGATAAAAGGCTTTCTTTTATTTGTAAGTAAGAGAACACGAATGGTTATGTAGCACAAACCGCAAAAAAATATGTTTTGGAAAGTATGGTTTTTATTTTCAAAACGTCACTGCTAACTTTTGAACTGTTTGCCTATAACGGGTTAGCTGACAGACAGACGGACAAACAGAGGAGGCTTAGCAATAGAGTTTCATTTACAATAGGTATATAACCACTTTTTGTTGTTTTTTTTTAGGCTTTCACGTGAATAAACAGTTTTTCATTATTTTCTTTATTTCTCTTGGTTACCCTTCGGGTACGAAACTCCAAAAAGTATCTATTCTATTTCTTTATCCAGGTCATAGTCTACCTGTGTCGCAACATTCAGATCCAATCATTCGATGAGACATACAGACTCTCACATATATTAGTTTTTATGTTAAAGTTGGATGATCAGATCGAGATCAAGTTGAAGTTTATGAAGTCATTAGTATGGGAGGCACGCTGCTAATAAGACGGAGCTTGTCGAGTTCCTTTACACGTGTGGTCCAAGTAATTGAGACGAAATGGAGTAACCAGTTTATAATATAAGCTGACGTCACTCCTCGGGTATCTATGATCCGCTTTTATTCCCCTAATTTTGATACAAGGCCACTGCACTATTCTTACCACTGCAATTCCCAAGAGCCAAAATTGACAGTGGCGACCGCCAGAAAAACGCAGTCTCCGTCTCGCAACGAAATCCAAGAAAGTAACCTGATGTACCTGAATTCCAGTATTTTACTTACACTATGTAAAATACAGGTATTCCATAACCCAATCACTGGGGATCTCGAAAGATTTTGGCAAGATTGGTGTAATTTTTTTTCGATTCAGGATACCCAAAGTCAAAGATCTACAAATGATAGCCGGGACTAACAGCTTAACGTGCTTTTCGAGGGACAGAGGAGTCTCCCTATGTACTTACTAAATGGCAACCCATCCGAGGACAGCCCTTGGTAGACGTTGCTTAACCTTGGAGATCGACCCGGGCTGCTGTTATTACTTTTCACAATTTAATTGCCCTTTAGGTATAAGCGAAGCCATACATTTTTTAATAGCGAAGGAATGTTTTCACTTTTAATAAGTTCATAGTTCAGGAGTAGCTGTACAAAGAGTAATCAAGTTACCTTTGATATTTACTCTTAGGCTCCGCGCAAACGGGACACCGACTACAGTCACCGGTGGCTGTCGCGCGCCACGTCCTTTGGTACCGCGCAACCGAAGGTGGCCGCTACAATTCTCCTGCTATACAGTCTCACGATGGATTCCGAGACAGAAGGTTTTCTACAATTTGTTATCAAAATCTTGTCTCGTATGATAGTGTCCGGGCCTCTGCGGATAACTGAAGGGTAGGAAGAGGAAGACGCAGCGGTCGGTGTTTTTAAGTAGCGACTGGCCGCCGCGGTGACATGTCGCGGACACTGAGCTACGAGTGGCCGCCACCGGTGGCGTGACGCGGATACTGAGCCGCGAGTGGACGCCACTCGCTACACGTGTGGGGGCGATTCCATACAAAACGTGTTAAAAATCATGTTAACAGCTTGTCGCCAGCCACCGGTGGTTGTGGTCAGTGGCCCGTTTGCGCGGCCAGGCCCGTTTGCGCGGCCAGGAAGTCACTAAAACGTGAACTAATTACATTTGTAAGCTTTTTGCGTTTGTCTGTATCAGAGTAATTCAATTATTTTGTGCGTAGAGACAAAAATACTGCTAATTATACTGAGATAAGATATTCCATAAGCTTTATTAAATTTGGCTGTGTTTGTTTTGCTTTTCTTTAGTAGTTTGCCACTTTGTTTGTTATGCTCTCTTTCACAATGTAGAAAAAATAAAAAAATAAATAGAAAAAAATCCCAGTCATTTCAATTACACCTGAAATGGTGACCCATTTCAGGTGTAATTGAAATGACTGGGATTTTTTTTTAAGAGCGAGCCTACCACTTAGACGTGAACTGCAATACCCTAGAAAAGCATTCAATCGATTGCGCACCCAGGTAGTTCGCCGCAAACACAACTCGGCAAAATGGTGTTTTATAGACCCGTCGGGTATCCAATGTGAGTGCAGTACCTCTGTTCAGAACATGAGGCACGTGGTGCAGTGCCCCAAGTGCACATACACCTACACTTTGGCGGACTTTATGAATGCAACCGTTGCTGATATTGACGTAGCCACCTACTGGGCTCAAACAATCTAAGAAGTTAACCATTGAAAAAAAAGAAAAAAGGAAACAACTTAAGTACATTTTTGTGAAACTATATTAGAGATAAGCATAGAACAGCTGATGACAGTCGGAACGTACGGCATAACATTCTTTCTGAGGAGTTCTTGTTACGTGTAGATATACTTACAATTTTGAAAAGCGCAGTGTTCATGTAACAACAAGAATAAACTAAGAAAAGAATAACTAAACTTTCAATTACAAAGAAATCTTCAAGTATTCCTTTTGTAGCGGAATGAGGTTAACCATACAAAAATGCAAAGACCCATCTTATTAATAAACATGAAAGCACAATTTTCTATAATTGTTTTGATTAAAGAATTATAGAAATATACTTATATACCTTACTACTTATGCTGAAACTAAACCCAAGCATGAAAATTTCCTCTAATAACAAGATATCTTTTGAATTTTTCAAATTTGAAAGCAACAATTATTACATTTAACTGCTTAACAATATTTCAGGTGAATAATTGCCTAAAAACACCAAAAAAGCCAACATTTTAAATTACATTTTGGTGGAAATAACCGGAACAGCCGGTGTTCCAAAGATTGACCGGAACGAAAACAAACATGGCGCGAAGCTGCTATGACGTCAACAAGATGGCCGCCCCATTGATAACCGGCGCGCCGTGCGTCACATCCGCGCGCACGGCGCATGCGCGCACTTATACAACCATTGATAGAGAGTGGGGTGCCTTGCAGCTTGCGGAGAGCTTTCGATACGATTTTGACACGATTGATTGAAAGTCGTTTTGGTATGTAGAATTAGATTTTCAACTTTATCGCTAAAGCTGGTTCAAGGTTGTTTGGGAAAATATGACAGTTTATGGTAGCTTGATGTGCTGGAGTACCTACGATTTAAAAAAATGTAAGCCATAGTTATTTTCAACTGGAAGATTTCCCTTCAACATGGGAAAACCTTCATGGTCAGCAGTGGCAGGCAGTGGCTTAGATTTTGGCATACCATTTTTTGATGTCTATGTAACATGACGTATAATAATATGTATATTAATGTATAATTATATGCTGAATAAATTAAATTTATACTTTTATTTATTTCTTTTCCTTACTAATTTCTTTCGAAGTAGATGGCCGCGCGTATTTATAATTAGAAGGTACTACCTACACAGAAACCCATACCTTAGTTAAGTGGTATTAAGTCCCATCTAATAGGACACACACCTCATGCTTTCAGAAGAACTAAAAAGGAAACATCAGGCTTTTGTCCAGAATTCTTTGTAGAAAATCAGTGTATCATTCCTGACATTCGATTCGATCAGAGATCGCACTTCAGGGTAGCACTTCCATCCACTAGATGAAATGAGTCTCAAAGTAAAAAAGTTTTAGTTCCAAAATAACTATCCAGTTAAATCTATAATTTACTAACCTTTTTATCGTGTCGTTCTCGTTCCATTTAAAAGAGGTTTTTAGTGCAAAAGCAGCCTCTTTCTGACGGCATGAAGTATAAGCTGTATGTTGGCTGTGCCAGATGCCGCCCTTGCCTCCGACCGACCGGACGAGCGCTCGCAACGGGAATAAGCCGCGAACTTCATTTCAAATTTCGAATACCGAACACTTTTTCTTTTAAAAAAAAATTGTTTTCTTTTTATTTTTTACTTCGTTGCTGGTCAAGCAACGAGTTCCGAGACTGTTTATACTCTTTGGTGAACTTTGAAGATTATTTACGGAAAGCTCGGTAAGTTTAGTTTGTATTTATTTTTAGGATAGATTTACAATAGAAATTAAGATACCTTTAAGTATTTAAAATGCTTTACGGGTAGGACTCACCGAAAACTTAAACCTAATTTAGCTAAGTATGTACAAGGTAAGTTTGACGTGTTTAGAAAGCTAAATAATGTATCATTCATTCAATTTATCAGCAACCTAATTTTCAATTACACCCGTCCGACAAAGTGCCGAAAAACGCAAGTCAAAGCGATACAACACATTTATAGAACTTTTCGAAGTCACTTTGTACAGATTTCACGGTCTACGGCGCGTAGCAAATTTGCTACGCTTTCGGTGCTACGCGCTACGATGCCGCTACGCCACTCGCGTAGCTATGCACCGTTTTATTTTCGCCAGTAAATAGTATTTTAAAGTAGGTCACATTATACTTATTTTTAAAAATACTGCTTATGCCCTGAAAAATACTTGTTTGAATGTTTTCAGCTACAATTTCAACGGCCTCCAAGCCTTAATGCGTTTTAAATTGCTACATATTTCGTTGTACCCTTCCGTCTAAAAGCTTTAAGAAAAAGATTTCTTTAGTTCTTTCTCCAAGGTTCCCGTCTTAATGGAATATGATAAATGAATAAGATATTAAACGCCTTGTGGAGATATGAGCGATGATAGCTGCTTCGAACCGTGATCGATTCTGTCATTACAACTACTCGTATGTACGCGTTAGAGCAAATAGATGAGTGTCATTATGAACGATAGGGCTGCCGACAAATATATTGCGTGACATATCCTTTTTTTTTCAAGTAAAAGTACCAGCTCTTATGGCAATTGTTCCTCAGCGGACATGTGTTTTAGAAGCATTGAAAATGACGTTCCTATGAATGTGGCTATCATTTACAAATTAATTTTTCAAATCCGACTGGTAGTTCCCAAGATAAGCGCGTTCAAACAAACAAACAAACTCTTTAGCTTTATTATATTAGTATATAGATAGTATAGATAGATAGAAGATAGATAGTATAGATAGATAGAAGATAGATAATAAAGATCTTTGTATAATACTACTAAAGGAACATACCATAAAACGCTAGAATGCACAATTTAATAGGACTACCGCCTATGTTAAGATAACGTATTATAACTCAATTTGGGTTACTCCATTTGAAGTAAATTGACTGGGCATAACGCGATTTACGTCCGATACAGACCGGAATTAGAATTAGGTATACCTACGTTCTAATGCCTACATGGTTGGTATTTTATGGGGTGGGTAGAGTTATCACACAGTATTAATAGGTGTATAGATAACTAGTTTAGTTTCTAGTAACTAATATATACGCAAAAGTGAGTTTATTTGTTACGCTTGCACGCCTAAATCGCTGAACCAATTTCGATGAGTTTTAGTACAGTGATAGATGGGGCCCGTTTTTTTTATGGAAAATAATCAAATGAATCTTGATAATTTCCGCAACTTTGGCTTTAACGTGAGCAAAGGAAAAAGCCACTATATCTTCTCATGACTGCCTTACTGGTGTAGTATTGCGCTGAAAATGAGATACTGCGTTCGATTCACTGGTAGGGCAATGTTTCACTGGGTTTTCCCATCAGGAATTAATTGGACACGTGAAATGAGTTTGCATTTATAGATAGGCCAGAATAGTCCCGGACAGGTCTACGACTGTGGATAGCTTTGTCTAACCCTTTGGGGTAAACAGGCGTGTTTTTACGTCATCATCATCATCATATCAGCCGAAAGCTGTCCACTGCTGGACACAGACCTCCCCCAAGGTTCGGTGCTTCTCGCATCCATCAGCTACCCGTGACCCTCATCGGGACATCGGTCCACCTTGTGGCAGGCCTTCCAACGCTGCGTCTTCCGGTACCTATGCGGTCGCCACTCCAGAACTTTTCGGCACCATCGACCATCTGTTCTGCGAGCAATGTGTCCTGCCCACTGCCACTTCAGTTTGGCGATCCTTCGAGCAATGTCGGTAACCTTGGTTCCCTTGGTTTTTATGTAATGTATTTTTATTTCACATACAGTCGAGGCAAACTGGCGTACTGTACAAATCCCAGAGGAGTTCACTGTGTAAAGAACATTTACCCATGCTCGCAGCAATGGAGCTTGACCTTTTTACGACCTGTTAGTAAACTAATTTTTACGTGGGACTCGAGCTATGGACGTCATCCGAATTTCATTAATTTTATTTACTTACCAGAGATTTTTCTGTGAAAATAAACAGGCTTTCTTTTATTTCTTTCTCTTCAAAATCCAAAGTTTGTAGACCCAACCGAGCTTAGGTTTTGTAGACATAACTTCGTCATCATTGTTGAATTGATGACCTGCACCCCAACTGTGTAGCCCATAAAAAGTATATTTCATTCACAATGGAAAGAAAACCTAGATCCAATGTTTAATTTATTTAAGAATTCGTGTTTTTTACAACGTAAAAATTCAATGAAACCTGAATAAATATGAAAGAATATGCGGTGACCAATTAAGTCACACGGTAGTGTAAAAGCATGTCTTTCGTACTAGCAGCAGTACTTAGTACTAGGAGCAGTAGATATTAGTTATGAGTATGCAGAAGTGACCTGTGACACGACTCTCACCCAACGCGATACAACTAACACCAAACCCAACACATCTCAAACCAATTACGAAACAACTCACACTCAACACAACACATCTCCCACCGAACTCGACAGTACTCGCAAGGACGCGACAAATGGCAAGCAACTCGTTTTTGTCAAGCCACGTTCTGTTTTATTACGAACGTGTTGCCCATCCAAAGCTTGACTGGCATAAAATGCCTAAGGCATCAATACATTTTTGCGCGTAAAGTATTTAATTAACAAATAAACTTACACCCAACGCGACACAACTCACACCAAACCAGATACAACTCACACCAACGCGACAGGTGGCAGTAACTCGTTGTTGTCAAGCCACGTTCCGTTTTATTACGGACGTGTCGGCTTTCGACGAGATTTCACTTCGCTGCCTTCATATTAAGACTTTTTTAAATGGAAAGGTATTTCACTTATTCTTTTCCTGTGGTTCAGTTGAGGAGTGAAGACGGTTCGAAGCAATGCGGTGATAGTTGGATATACTTACGTTCGAGACTCGTGGCTACTATATCTGTACGGTATTCGAGGTTAAGCAGTTCTTGTCGTGGCTGGTCTGTGGATAAGTGACCATATATAACACAATAAGACCCCTCTGTGACTCGGAATGCTCGTTAAATCATTGAAATGGAGCTTAAAAAGTTGTTAATGAAGCTCGGCTCATTAGATCTTCGGGTAATCAGAATGTTTCTGACAATAGATTGCGAGGTTATGTATAGTTTCACATCCCAGCTCCTTACCTTATGACAGTTTCTATCAAATTACCATAATTATTTTCTTTCTATTTTTTTTTTATTTATTATGGGTTTGCTCTTGACTCTAGTTCGATCCAATTTATGTAAATCTAGATAAATTCTTGTTTGTTCTCGCTTAAAGCAGTCTTTAGTCGTTTAGCAATGTAAGTGTTGTTCGGGGCAAGGCTAAGTGCTAAGATCTACATTATATATACCACTTAGGAGTTACCACAGAGTGGAGTAAAACCCTTTTAATATTACTTTCAGACAACATGGCGTAATAATGTGTTTGTAAGTCAGGCTTAAACGAAAGTTATGAAGAAGAGACGTGGAAGATTTATAAGGTACAGAAAAAGAATACAGGGATAGTTTTTATAGAGACCCTTGTTTGGGTTCCGAACATCCGTCAGAAACGGAACCCTGGATCACTCGGGTGTCTGTCCGTCTGTCACAGCCAATTTTCCCCGAGTCTACCGGACCAATTCTGTTGAAATTTGGGGGACGAACAAAAAAAGTTTTTCGAACTGTACCGTGTGAAAGGGATTATTAATAATTTTTTTTCATTATTCAAAAATAAATCGTTTTCAAGTTATATGTATTTAGATATCTTATGTCTTAAAATTTTGAAAAAATGCAGACAAATGGTTCTTTACCTATAGATTACAGGAAAACTTATAAGAGGTCTATAGTGTTAAAATAACATGCTACAAAAATGAAATTCGTTCGGAAACCTTTGCACGCGAGTCTGACTCGCACTTGGCCAGTTTTTTTTTGGATAATGCACTTTTTTTTTTCTGAAGAGGTGTGGCAAAGACTAGGGCAGTTATTGCTGCTTACCTATGAAGTAGGAGAAAATTAGTGAAACAGTTTTAGTAGGAATTAAAGTTTGTGCCTGGAGAATTACGGGGAAGGCATAAATAATGCAAAGTAATAGGGTATTGAACGGCATCATGATAAATGTCATTTATTTTGCAACTTGGATATAAATAACACTTTTACACGTAGTTTTTTTTCGTCAAATTATACTAGATTAGGCCGGCATTTCCTAGCTGACTGCTGTTGACAAATACATAATCTTAGTACAAAGCTGAAAAATAAAAAAAGTTTAAGTCGATGAAGTTTGACAAGTGGGCTATCGTTGAATAGGTACTTGAAAATCATCTTTAGGTTTTTCTTACGACTTTTCAATTCGAATGTCATATATTTAAGATCTGGGTCGATTTAAAGTTGCTTAGCAATCATTCTATGTGATTTTTTAGTGACATAACATGTGGGGTATTAAAATAAAGGGCTCGAGGAGACGATTCTTAAAATATAACTCACTAAAATGTAACACGAGTCAATTTTTATTTCTCCATTCTTAGCTTGGGCCTAATTAAAACCTCTAAATAACTTCACTAAACACACTATACACTAAACTAAGTTGGTTGGTTTATTTAGTTGAAAATATCAAGAAAGAATATTAAATTCTTCGTGTTTTTTTTTTTAAATTGGCTGTGTTTCTTATTATTATTTTAGAAGCAGTTTTTTTAAATCATGACAACACTTTTCAGTTACTAAACCCTGTGTAAGCGTTAACCTCTAATCCAAATATTTATCAGTATCGATATTAAATCCGATATTGGTATTTATTGATGTCGCCGCCGGTATTTGATTGCCTCGAAACCAATATATTGCCATCTAGCATTTCAATTTCCAATTTAAATCAACATTAATACACCTTCAAACCAAATCAACGTCTGAATAGCCGATCGACACAAAGGCTCATTCAATTATAACTTGTACAGCGTGGACGATCATGAATAAACATGGATCGATCGTAAAACACACCCAAACAGTTTACTAAACATTAAAATCATAACCTTTCGATGATAGGACGCGTTCATCCATACCACCATTGACCGAAAAACGTGTTTTAAAGACATTTTTTACACAATTTTAAACATTGGTTGAGATAACTACGAACCTCAAAGGCCCGTAAGCCGCGTTAACGAAAATGATCGAAAAAAATATTTTTAAAAATCGAACGCGTATTAGTAGTTGTGATTGGTTGAATGGATTGTCAACAGCCAATCACAGCAGTTCACTCGCGCTTGACAATTGGTCACATTAATTTAGCGATAATTTTCTTTTCTGGATCTTTAAGTCAAGAGTGAATAGTATATTTCTAGGAAAGCGTGCTCCATCGTCGAACGTTAGTGAAACTGGCAGGTAGGTACTTAAATTCTGTTCAGAAGTTTTGAAGGACTGACAGTGCTTCTCTTAAATATTCTAGAAACTGAATAAACTTTGGCAGAAGTGCTTTGAACTAGTCTCATCAAGTCAGGTATGTCTCTAAAATGTCTAACCTTGTTATATGACTGAATTTCCAGCTAAAAGTGGACTAAAATTAGGAACTTTATGAAAAGGTCAAAAATATTGTTTCATTAAATCAAAATAGCATTTATTTTAAAAGCCGGTCAAGTGCAAGTCGGACTCACATAAGAAGGTTACTGTACCAAAACGAGACCTTACTTCTTGCGAAATTTAGTTTTCAAGGTTCGCGGAGGCTTAGTAAAAAGGTTCCGTTACTAACCCTTCGGGTACGAAAACCTAACAATGATGATATGGGTTAAAACTGCAGGGTCTTTTAAACGCCAGAGCATAAACGCATCGGCGTGCCCCCGACGCCAAGCCACAGATTCGCCGTACTTTTTGTCACATATTTGTGACGAATGGCGTACAGGGCACGCGCTGCTTGTCATATAGGTTGCCTGCTTGTCGGTCTTCTACAGATTGTACTTCGGGGAGAGTGTCCAGGAACTCCACGATCTCATTCCACCGGCCCCCTTCTACCATCGGACATCTAGACGCACTGCAAGTTACCATCCCTACCTTGTTGCTATTCCACCAATTCGCACTAAACGTTTCCAAACGTCTTTTATAATGCGCACAGCAAAGGAGTGGAACTCTCTGCCTGCGTCAGTGTTTCCGAACGCATACAACCCTAATCTCTTCAAAATTAGAGTTAACAGGCTTCTTCTGGGTTAGCTCGCTCCATCGTCGACTTTGTCTCTGTCATCTATGACCTAGACTAGAGTCAAGAGCAAACCCATATTAAATAAATAAAATAAATAAATATATACGTGGCAATAGCGATCAAAAAGATAAGAAAATTTCTTGCCACTAGCAATTTGTCACCACGGTCAAAACCAATCCTGGCCTCTAACTTAAACTTTGTTCTCATTCCCTTTGGCCCGCTTAAGCTGTAATTAACGCGACAAAGAGAAGTTAATGAGATGCACGGATTTATACGCTCGCTAGAAATCACCACGCCCTCAAAATCAACAATCAATGACCGAACGAGTACAATCAGTCATTGACACGTAACTAGAGATTTTTTATTTATTAATAAGCTCTTTTATTCCGTAGATTTTGCACGCGCATATCTCGGTTTACCCGTTCCCGTAAGAATTTGCCGTTCCCATATATCCTATAGCATTCCTCACGAATGTGGCTATCATCTACAAAAATAATTTTCCAAATCCGACTGGTAGTTCCAGAGATTAGCGCGTTCACACAAACAAACGAACAAACAAACTCTTCAGCTTTATTATTAGTACATTGGCCCTACTATGAAGTTTTAAAACGATCATGATTCCGCTCTAAGAGGGAGACGGAGCTATACATAGCGAATAGAACCATCCCTTTTACATCATCGGAATTGGATGGCATTAGCGCGACATAGTAGGGCTGCAGATTAGTATATATAGATTTTCCTCTGTTTTCTATCACGAGCCACTCTCCTCCAGTCAGGGCTCGCTGTAATTCTTACTCATCTTCCCATCTCCTTAGTTGTTTTCCTAGTGAATTTTCTTTACAGAAAATACTGTCCTGGCTGTTACATAGTTCTACGGACCAAATTTGAGTAATGTTAATGTGAAACTGAGCGCGATGCCCCCGTCCAAAATATGGCGCCCTTGTAAGGGTGCCACAAGTGCCTCTACCTCTGCATCATTGAAGACGTAATTAAAAGATCCTTACTTATCTGTCTGTCTATTATAAAGGCGAAAGTTTGTGAATGTGTGTGTATGTTTGTTACTTCTTCACGCGCAAACGGCTGGATCGATTTAGATAAAATTTGGCACAGAGGTAGATTATGGTCTGGAATAACACATAGGATACTTTTCATGCCGAAAGTATCTTCCCTTGGGAAAATTTCCGACATTAACGCGGGCGGAGCCGCGGGTGGTATCTAGTACACAATAAATGTGGCCACCTGCTGGGTAAAAACTGTTTAAGGGTTATTATCGGCTCAAAAAGAAGAACACAAGTGGTAGTACAACTGCCAGGGTTGCGGAATTTGTTCGAAAGAGTCACCGCGGCTCTGAAACACAAAAGGCTGAAGAAGGAACACGGATGGGTTTTAGTCAGTAAGAGTCTGACACGCCCTTTGGCTCCGCCCAGAGCGGAAGAAGTCATTTGATGATTAACCAGCCTTAAAAAAAAAGTGGTAGTACGAGTTGAAGTATGTGCACTATAATACGCGCAATCTGCATTCCCTCACTCCTATAGCCTGATTCATTGGACAGACGACCGTAGAGCGATTAGGACAGTGCGCTTAACTTGTTTTCCGAGGCACGTGGTATCACACCGCTTTCCAAACTCCATGCGGCCTCTGAGAAGTACTAAAGAGGAATATGGTATTACTGAAGAGTCGTTACCCCCCAATTTGTTAAGCCAAGAATTACTCGAGAGCATCATTTGCAATGCTAATCAGTCCGTCGGCAACATTGATAAAGATTTCGTTTTGATTCAATTAATCGTGACTCGCAACAGATTTTGATGAACAATGTTATTTCAAAGGATTTCGAAGACTCGTTAAACGTTTACTTGAGCAGTAATGAGATTGTTAATTGTATTATTTTCCGCTTGTTTTGTTTTTGGGTGGATGTTAAACGAAGGCTGCGTCAATGTCGTCTTTATTTACCTATTCAATCTAGATCACTAGGTTTTTCGTGTCGAGACGATTAAGGATTCCGCAGAAAATGTGACGCGAGAATGCTTTTCATAGAAATTGTTTTGTCTCAATTTGTATGAAAACACTTCATCGCATAGCTGTCGTATTGTCACGGCACACTGGTCTTTATATTTATTTAGGCCAAGGATCATGCGGTTATTACCTTCGTTTTACAAATTATCGACTTGCCAGCACCGTTTTCGTAAGCGAAATAATTAAAATAGACACTAATACAACCATTAACTTATTAAGGATAGCGCGGACCGCACGTTTATTTGACGTCACAAATAGGCCCGACATATACCGAAGCGGTCGTATGAGCAAGACATTCAAAATGCCGTCTTTCTCGTACAAACAAACGTTCCAACGGCTCTATCTTTACTATTCAAATCTAGGAGTACAACCTACCTGAATAAATAATGATTAAAAATAAAACCTGCCTTCAACAACTACTTGAACGTACAGCTCCGAACTCCACTTATTTCAGAACACGAACCTGCCGTAGTAGCAAGCAACTTGACCTTAACGAAGACTGCTCGTTATCTGTAGCAAGGAGTTCTTGTTATCATAGCTCACTACTCAGGAGCTCTTGTTATCACAACTTAGCAGATGAACTGGAACAAGTAATGGGAAAGAAAATACTTAACGATCCTATTAGTTGGAGATGTTCAGAGATTTTTTTCTTGAAGATATGGGGGGAGGGGAGTTGATGATTTGAAAATTTATTGTGATATATTTTTACACGGTTACCCATTTCCTAATCTTATTTAGAAACATTACTTAAAGGTACAAAAAAAAAACATAAAAAATTTAATCTAATCAATTTTATTTTTAATAATTATGAGATTCTAATTTATTAACGCATGTAATTTTTAGTAATTTTTCTAATTCGTTTTTTAATGTAATCGTGTGAAATGAATAAAGCTTTATTATTATTAAACTTAGCTATATGTACTCATGGCCTGCTCTCAATGGGGATTATCAGGGACTTCAGATGGCTACCATGGCATGGGTATCATCGAATCCCAGCTATAACACTAGGAAGTGGTGACGGGCGGGCGTTTTGGGGGACTGTCTTTATGTAGAACTTTGACGTTCAAAAAGTGCTGGCACTCAGCCTAATTTGAATAAATGACTTTTGATTTTGATTTTGAATATTCGGCACGGTAGAAGGGAGCAGCAATTTACTCAAACAACTTTGTATATTTGCAGAAGTTCGAAATAACTCTGTGTTTTCTAGTAACGATGGAATTTCTCGAAAATTCAAATTAATGAGAAACTTCAACACAACATCAAAATAGAGGTTCCTAATTCACCAAGATTTATGTATGTTAAATACAGACTTCAATGAAATATGTAGGTACGGGTAGATAGAAAACGATAAGCCAGGTCATATAATATTATCATGCAGCCGTGTACACGTAAATTAATAGAGAAACGTGATCTACGCCTACGTTATTTACCCGCAGACTTTTATTATCTAACCCTAGATTAAAATAACGCCGGTTAAAAATAAAAATGGATTATAAACTCCCGGTCAACGTTTTGGTAAAGGTCAAATATGTTTCGTACTTGTTGTCTTTACAAGATCGCTTTTGGCGATAATGTTGTAATTAAAATGGAGTTAGGACTGATTTATTAAGACTTTTTTTTATGATTTACATCTTCTTGACAATGAGTGGGCTTAGACCAGATGCAACAACACAATGTCCTTTTAAATCAAAATCAAAATCAAAAGTCATTTATTCAAATTAGGCTGAGTGCCAGCACTTTTTGAACGTCAAAATATCGAACGTTAATTTAGTAAGGCGAAGCTACACCGCTAGATACATAAAGAAGATACCATT
This sequence comes from Mamestra brassicae, assembly GCA_905163435.1. Taxonomy (NCBI): domain Eukaryota; kingdom Metazoa; phylum Arthropoda; class Insecta; order Lepidoptera; family Noctuidae; genus Mamestra; species Mamestra brassicae. Next base: position 17,281,069 of record LR991000.1, on the reverse strand, counting down.
TAAAATTAACCTTTTCTGATAAGGCCGCACTATGTAATATTTTCTTATGTACATATTGTATAGTAACAGTAAAGATAGATGAATGTCACAGTAAAGATACATCTATCTATACTTTTACTTATGCTAAGGTGTGTGTAATTATATGCAGTACTTTTGCCCGCGACTTCGACGGCATGGAATAGTTACTTTGGGCAGCCATTTTAATTTTAAAATATTTTTTTTTCAAAAACGCTTGAACATAATGTTTATTTATTTTTATTAAGTGCTTTTAGCTTCAATAATGACGGACTCCCATACAAACTTCCATTCCCTATTTCAAACCCTTCAAGCCTGCAAGCATGCCCTTCAAGCATGTCCTTCTCCAAGGTCTAATCTATCTTTGTACCAAATTTAATCAAAAAAGGTTCAGCAGTTTAGGCGTGAAGAGGTAACAGACAGACAGACACACTTTCGCATTTATAATATTATAGTATAGTATGGATTCTATTCTATTTATTCAAACTTTATTATAATTGTTTCTTATGTAAACGTCCAAAGTTTTTGACTTCTGAAAGGTCAAGGAAGACAAAAGACTGTCTTTTGTTTTATTGAATAAGTTAGTAGATACCTATTCAAGTATCAACAATTGCTATTTAAGGTACTATTCAGTAATCAATTTATTAAAGACTTGTAGTTGCCCGCGTTTTCAGTTATATCTTAAGGGATTCATATTATGAGACCTGATGAAAAACTAAAAACAGTTTTTTAAATTTCGCTTTTTAGTGCTACCCCACACCTAACAACACGTCAATTTCAACAAGCCAATTTCGTTTACTTGGATAACATATCTTTACTAGCTATTTAAAAACGAAAGTACTGAACCGATTTTGATGAAATTTGTATGGGACCAATCGGAAAGTAAGTACATATATCCTTAGAAAAAGATGTTTTCAAATCGTTTTATAAATGACGGAGTTATGAGGTAACAAACATATAAAAAATACAACTGAATTGAGAACCTCCTCCTTTTTTGAAGTCGTTTAAAAAGACATATCTTAAGTGTTAATCCAGGACCATAACCAACAATACGTTTTACAAAATTAGTTCGTTTTCATGAAAGGGTAAAATAAAAACTTTTTTATAATTGATTTGCGTTTGACTACAATCTCATCTGATAGTAAGCGATGATGTGGTCGAAAATGAAGTAAGTACGTCTGCCTGGAAGTAACATATTCAATCAGTGAATGGGTAACCAAACTAGTGTTCCTGGTTCAAATGTTAGGTACTGTGAACTCCTTGGCTGCAGGTCACTGGCAGACAAGTTACTCGTTGGAACTTTGGAAGCGTCTGGCAAAAATACAAACAGTGTTTGAAAATATGAATGAAAATAAACGAAGGTTTGTTTTATACATGTCAGTCACGTATTATAGCTACTTTCTTAACCAGATGGCCTAAAAAATAATTCGTTAGATCATAATCGGTCCGTTACAACAATCTTCTACATAATTAATAGTACCATTATACATACATATAGGTACATATAGTTAACCGTGCAGAAAGAAAAGTACCTTAGACCTAAAAAGTGTAAAATTGCACCTTGTTTGTAGGTAATTATTTCATGCTGGCAACACTTCGACCGCCCACGACGCCGCCAGCACAAAGCTGCAGTTTGCTGGCCTCGTTTGCACGGGGACCGTTTGTTGTCGTCTAAACTGCCACTTGCGAAATAAAAGAATATTTTCTCCCTGCTGTTGTGTTAATTACCTGATGAGACCGTTGGCGCAGTGGTTGAGCGATTGGGTGCTGCGCTGCGTGTCCAGGGTGTGATTCCCGCATGGAACAAAAATTTGTGTGGCTACAGATAGTTGGTACCGGGGTCTGGCTGTTTGTGTATGTGAGTTTTTATGTTGAAACGCGATACAGGAGTAATTCTTGATGCGGGACAACGTCTAAAAACAAATAGGGAATATAAGTAGCCATTATTTGTTACGGTCGTTTCTTGGCTTGTAATATGTTCAGATAAAAATCAAGAGTGGTTCTCTCGTCGGTTACCTATAGATTTAGTTTGGAAATGTTATATGTAGCGGTAGGTGCAAGGCTTTGAGGATAAAAGGAGGTTGGAATTAGATCTGAAACGTGACGACATGAAAGCGACACCAAAACTATAATTTATCATGTGGTCAATAGTGTTCTGACATGTCCGCTCTGTACTCAGAAGTTTTCGGCCAAAGTTGAATTATGCAGGTCACATGAGAGCACATAACAGAGCAACGAACCTCAAAAATAAACCTGATAGCATCACCATTATATAGTCCTCCTGACCGACTTCGACCAAGGCGGTGAATTGAGATTCGCTCCGATGGCTACATCGGCGCGGGGCATATTATTGTGCATAAGTGTGTGCGCAAATACAGGTGCACTCCCTCTTCCATCACTCGCATATTCCGATGGGACGGCAACCCGACACGACCGGAGAGAGATCTGGCGCAGGACCAACCGCTTAACGTGCTTTCCGAGGCACGGGAGTGTCACTCCAACTTCCAAACTCCGGGCTATCACTGAGAAATTTCTATCAGAAAAACACAATACACACTTTGCTCGACCTGGGACTCCACGCTCACCAGTCGCGCTTGCGACCACGAGACCAACGGAGCAGTAATATAAGTTTGTCGCGAAGGTCACCGAGTATAAACTAATTCATTATCCATTTATCTCACGTCAAATTAGAGCTGAAAGCCATTTACTATGGCTTATTGATATTAATCGCTCCTCCATTACGGATCGTGTACAATAAACACTATGACACACAAAGTTAATAACAATCTGAAACCGATTATTCAACATTTGGAACTTTGAAAGTATTTTGTGACAGTTAGTATGAAACTTTAAAAGCTTTTCAAATGAAGAATATTCTCAAAAAAGAATACTTTTTAAAACAAAGGAAAGTTACCTTTCTCACTCTAAGAATTTCTAGACTTTTTATAAGCACGCGTTTGATAAGCGATAATGAAATGGTCGACAATGGAGCACGCTGGCCTAGTGGCAACTATTCTCTCTTGACATAAATACCCCCAGGTTGTAGCTGTCAGGAAACACAGTACTTCAGCAGGGAATTCAACTCCTTAGCTGTACGCACAATGAAAGAAAACTGGTCATTACAAGACTTTTTTGCTTATTCAGTAAAAAAACCAGCCAGCGAGTCGGACTCGCATGCAAAGGATTCCGAACGAATCTTATTTTTGTAACATGTTCTTTCAAACCATAGACGTCTCATCGATTTTCCTGTTATTGATAGGCAAAGAACTATTATCTTGTTTTTTTTCTAAATTTTAAACTATAACCGATACTTTCGGAGATAAGACCATACCCACGTATGGGCATTTTTCATTTAATTTCTTGAATTAGTTCAAAACCATGTCTTTAATATTTCCTTTCATTTGATATGCCACTCACACGATACCGTAGCACAACTTTTTTGTTAATTTTCTAAATTTGCGCCAAAATGTGACCCAATTTTATTTTTTTTTCCGTTCACGTGCGTGTTTGGGTCACAGAAAGTTTTATATGTATGTACTAAATTTCAGTCTATCATCAATAATCAGTCAAGTAGATCTCTGATTCAGACAGATAGACAAACAACCGAGTGATTCTATAAAGGGTTCCGTTTTTCCATATAGAGGTTCGGAACCCTAAAAACATTTTAAATAGAGCTAACATCATCCATTGAACTAAACTAGGTTATATTATTGTGGACACTGACATACTTTTCTATTTTAGGTTTTTTTCGCACTTATCTAATCCTCCTACCCAATTGGCTTTCTCTCCGAAAAAAGATCTCGCTTCGTGACACAGGAACACATTTAAAAAAAGCCTTTTTACTATTCAGAATCCCACTTCAAATTCTATATAAAACCTAAAACCGAAAGCCCTGGACAGTGATTAAGGCTAACTTTATAATGGACGTTTTTACCTTTAGTATTCTGAGTGATAGGCTTTGGCACAGAGTACGGAATAGGGAATACGAATGATTTTTTTTACTATCTAAACAACTTATCTAGAAGTATTCAAAAAAAATAATACTAACAGTGAAAAAAGAATCGGAATTGACCGAAACACAAACGAGATATAACTATTTTAAACAAATATATCTGTCCCTCTCGCGAAGACGCTGTTTTCTATGGCAGCTGTATAGGTGTCATAGTATTTGACGTCACAGTTTGTATCGGACTTCTCTTTCTAATTGTCAACTTTGAAGCTTAATAACTTCATCACTAACGAAGGTATTTTAAAAATTCTTTCATAATTGTTTACTAAAGATAATAAGTATTTTATTTTGCAAATAAACAAATTGCATGCATATTCCCATTGTCGGTAGCGACTACAGACGCATTGTACTTTAACTCTCCATGCTCAATGGTGATTCAAAAACAGGACTTTTTGCTTTAAAATTTTGTCGGCATATCTACATTCGTACTTATTTTATTTTCATTATATGTCTGGACCAAGTTCTCACATCATGAATATTACATGAACTCTTCGTACGTGTTTTCACTTCATTGAGTTATGTATTCGACGCGATGGAGGCAGATTATGAATTAGGCACGTAATGGAAAGCGAAGCGAGTGATGTGAACATAATGTGTTGTGTGGCAAAAAGTACGGTTTGTAAATGAAAAATAAATAAACGATTTCTGTCGTGAAAATGGAAGGAAAGAAGGTTAACGGTAAGTTCTTAGAAATAAGTCTGAAGGATACGGAATATTTATGAAATGTCACGTCAAGATCCATTTTTACAAAATAAACTACAAAAAGAAGATCGTTGTTGCACCGTTCGTGAAATAAACCATCTCATTTTAAAATACTCCTTTTGTTTCTTAATAATTGCAAATGGCAGTAAGACACAAAACACAGAAACAAATTAAAAAACAGATTTTGAAAAAAGAACAACAAGCCTTACTTATTCTAAATTCAATTGTTATTTTAGAATTTCCAGTCAAATTGTTGGCCCTGTTCAATAAAACAGCATGGTCAAGACAAGGTATCTAAATTCTGATGATGAAATAGCGCGTACCAAACAAAAGTACGAATCTGGTTTGGCATTATGCTTGAGACCAAGTTAAGATTGGTCTTCTTACTTACTATAGTAGGCGCCAGATAATCGTGGAATAACGGTCATTGACCCACCTACAAAAAACGGAATTAATGACACAAAGCTGTCCCGAATCATCATCTCTCGTGATCCTTAACATTGTCTAATAATGAAAAACGATTCATATTTAATTGTTCAGGTACCTATGAACAGTTATTAGGGAAAGGTCAGTGTACTTTATTCCACATTTATCTGGCGCCTACTATAGCCGTCCACTCTGTCTGTGGCTGGGAACCACACAGACCGCATAACTTTGTTGCCATGCGTACAAACAACATGAAACTTCTGTTGCTATGTAATACAACGTTGATTGAGGTTGAAAGTGGCCGGCCGGCGAGTCAGGCTGGCCGTGAATGACTGATGAGCTGCCCGCTGTCTGTTGTCCATGCTGTGACGTCATGAAAATGTCAGGAGCCGATACTTATACTTGTACTTGACCACTGATTGTCTATGGTAGATACCAGCTGTGGTGCTTAGCCTGGGAGCTGTCCTGAGAGAGAAAGCAAAACAATGATGGCGCGCATACTTGTAAGAGGACAATCTCATAGTAAAAATTAATAGTTCTGTTTATAACAGTCAGTTGCGCACCAGATCCTTGAAACTAACCATATGAGCACCTGATTCTCTTATACACACCCTAAAAATACTGGGATCTGCATCTGGAGGGTGGTATGCTGGACGGAATGACGGCCGCCATGGCCCACGTACAGTGGTCCAGCATAGGGACTAAAGTGTGGCAACTAAACGCCTTAATAGAATAGAATAGTGGTTCTGTTTACGGCAGGCGAAAATGTTTTAAATGATAAATGATGTTAATTTTGCAAGTAGGTTAAACAAAACACTTTTACACGTCAATCTTTTTGGGTTATTTTAAACTAGATAAGGCCGGTGTTTCCTAGCTGACTACCCTGAGAAGAAACACCGAAACAAACTCGAAGGTCAAAGTCCCTTTTAAAGTCCATACAATCCGTACTGGTCAATTTTGGATGTGCTCCTGAAACTTACATCGCTCTTGGGCCGAGATCTATAAGCGACACTTAGCTGCTTTGACTTCGACATCCTGACTCTATCTTGCAATAGACTGAACCAGGAATTATGCTTAGCCCATTTCAGCCTTAGTTTCATTACTGATCAGCTCAATTAGTATCCGTAGAAACCCTTTCAAATGTTTTCAGTTTCCCCCTTTTTTTTAAGGTTGAGAAATCATCAAATGACTTCTTCCGCTCTGGGTGGAGCGGAAGGGCGTGTCAGACTCTTACTGACTAAAACCCATCCATGTTCCTTCTAAAGCCCTTCGCGTTCCAGGGCCGCTGTGACTCTTTCGAACAAATTCCGCAACCCTGGCAGGCTCTGGCCCTAGCGGGCCCCGTCTCCTATCCTGACATCTCTTTGAGGCGCGCGTGAAACACAACGCGCCATCGACCCGGGCCTGGTTCAGTTCCCCCCTGCCACTTTTGCCAGTTGATGCGGTGCGTTGCCAGTAAGGATTATGTTACGTTGTCATTTTATTTGTACATCATCATCATCATTTAAGTCGAAAAACGTCCACTGTTGGCCCTCAAAGTTTCGCCACACCGACCGGTCCTGTGCCTCTCGCTTCCAGCGGATTCCCGCGGCCTTTATCAGGACATCTTGTGAGAGGCCTTTCAACGCCTTGTGTTCCGGTTCGCTGTCGCCACTCTAGAAACTTTCGACCCCATCGGTTATCTGTTCTGTGTAGTCTTAACATTTAAAACAATAGAAACAACATTTTTATACTGTCAACTATAATATATAGATAAGCGACAGGTATTATGATTGAATGATAAATAATTATATACTATCTATATTGATATTATAAATACCAAAGTTGGGATGTTCGGATGGATGTTTGTTACTCAATCAAGTCAGACGGCTGAACGGATCTTGATGAAATTTGGCACAAGGGTGAATTTGTAGCGGCATCAATGCTGCAACATAAAAAACTAACCATCTATCCAAATAGCCATCTATCCTGGCAGTGACGAACTATCTACGAAATCCTGCATCGCGCAAGCAAAGTTCGCCGTGCGATTTGAACATATACAATAGTCCGAATATCAACTATCGGGCAGTTGCCCACCAGACACAACAACCATCTGGTCGGAGGATCCTCCCATTTCAATGGAGGTATGCGGGACTTTATTGTCTATTCCGCATACCTCTATAGATTATAGTCTGTAATAACACATAGGATTACAGCACTAGCACTTTTTATTCCGAGAGTACGTTTCCTTGGGATAATTTACAATATTCACGTGGGCGGAGCCACGGGCGACAGCTAGTAATAGATCACCCCACCCCACCCCACCCCACCCCACCACCCCACCCCATATCGTGAATTAGAAACTATGTTCGTGACCGCTACACTAAATAACAGGCCAGTAGTAGTGTTTCCAACGTAAACATTGTTTTATTCCACAGTCAGTAGGTACACAAATGCTAAATATAGTAGTTGGCAATATGCCGATGGACGTTGAACTATAGCCTACTAAAACAGCGAACCAACACGTCAGGAATCCCTCTGGGGACTATACCATGCCTATCTTTACCGCCGAGCAATATTAATGTCTTCCGGAATGAAAGGCAAAGGTAAAATACACGGAAATGACAATGCTTAACGATAAATGATAAATTAGTATGTCGGTGCTTCGACGTTTTGAGAGTGTCAAGAAAACGTCAAGAATGACAGCGGACATTTTGACAAGCGTGGGTTGACGTTTCTTCACTCTGACGCAACCCCGGGCTCTTTTGCATCGCACCCAAGCAAGACGTGTTCGGTGGAGCGTCGCTATATTTTGATTGATTAGGAAGTGTTGATTGTAATTGTGTTGGTATTTTGTTAGAATAATAATCGTGCATCGTTAATCATCCTTAACACGTGGTTTTAATTCTCCTCGCCCGCATACCCACGATAGCTCGGCAGTCGCAATGAACCTAGAATTGGCTGATGATGGCCTTTAAGTATATTTATTTTTACATTCTTCTCGTGACTCTCTAAACTTTTCTTCGAAAAAGTTCTCCACAATGTTTTTAGATTAAAACCGGTTTATTCTTATTTCCATGAAGAAAAGAAGGACTTGCTAGTTTCTATGAATTACAGTGAGAAGTAAACGCTTCTAATAATCTTTCTTGCGAAACTAAAAGCTCAAAATTAAACACGTCCCTGACTGTTTGTGTATGTGAGTTTGTATGTCTGAAAACGCACCCGCGATATAGGAGAAATTCCTAGAGTGGGGCAATGATAAAAAAAAAAACATACGGGGCAGTCTTTGGGGACTGCCGATAGAAGTGAAAACAAAGCGAAAGCTAAAGCGTTCGGTGACGATGACGCGAGTTCCATGATTTTTGTTCACCCAAAGCGTTCGGTGACGATGACGCGAGTTCCGTGATTTTTGTTCACCCAAAAAGTGCACAACGCGCCTGGAGAAGTTTTTACTACTCTTTAAAAAAAACGAAAAATCATAATCACTTAGTCTATTTGCTGAAGAGAGTAACCGTGTAACGTGTAACCTAGCGAGTCACTAGTGCCAATTAAAAACAAAAACTAATTAACTGTGCGTTCTCAGAGGATTTGCGCGACCGCAAACTGAAGTTACAAGGGTTGGCGAATTTTTGCCTGTACAATAGGTACATTGTCGACTTAAAAAAGGTAAGGTAGTTTTAGTAGACTTTTTTGAAGTTATACTTTTTATGGCGCGATGGAGAAAACTGATGAGAGTGAATTTTTACGATGCGCACGCACACCGACATCTGCATTCTACATCGTGAAGTTAGTTCTAGGTGGCATGAAAATCGAAAACTATGTTCAAGTTGTATATTCTAGTATTTTTTTATTGTCTTTTGTTTCTTTTATGTTTGAATTTCGAAGAAGAATGTGGTTTTAATTTCGAAATAAAGCGCCAAAATATAAGATACAAATATTTTGATAAAAGTAATTGATTAGACACTAATGTTTCCCGCGGCTCAGCTCCTTTTATTCTATCCTAGAAGATTTTATTGGAATATGATGATTTTTCGAAGACAAAAAACAGCCTCTTCATGAATGAGTTTTCTTAATCGGATTTGTATCTACAGTAGAACGGAACAAAGAATTTTACCGTTTATAATAATTATTAGTATTGACAATTTTGAAAAAAGGAGTCTCGTAACTTATAATTATGTCATTGTAAGTAGGTACCCATAAACTTCTCAGGTACACACCATCCAGAATAGAAAGTTGGTATTAATTTCAAATACTACTAACAAAACATTCGAATAAAAAAAAAAATTGCATGATATCTGCCCTATTTTATGAACAAACAGTTTTAAAACTATGAAACGTATCAGTTATTTAGCGTAATAGACTTAATTGGCGATCGTTCGAACGCATCAAATTGAAGCTGAAAACAATACAAATATGTTAAAACTTTTATATTTTTTTAGTTGTGAATGTTTTTTTTTAGTTATTTTTTTTCCATACGCCAAAGAAGTATAACTTCTAACGCGTGTACATAAGTACACACACTCTTTTTTTTGAGTGAGTTTTCTTTTATTTGATCACTGTTTTTTGATACTGTATTTTTTGTAGCGCGGGAAATATAACGCATTTGATCTAAGTCTTCAGCTTAGATAGCTTCATTTATACGAGAGTAATATCGTAAAGGTACATTAATTAATTTAAAATATTCAAATTAATTGTTTCGGCATGTTATAATTCTAAAATGTTAATTCTTTCGTTACTGGTGACTGACAGACAATGCACAGCCGGAACTACTGGTTGTAGAATGCTGAAATTTGGCATGTAGGTTCCTTGGGGAGTATAGGAGAGTCTTTTTTCTTCACCCCGTCGTTTTTGCGTCGGGGGTTAAAAAAAGAGGATTTCCCGAAATTCCTACGGGAACGGGAAAAAACGGGGTATGCGCGTACGAAGTCGCGGGCAAAAGGTAGCTGTTTATAAATGAACATAATTATGTAGGACAGCAATAGTTATGATTTGTTAGTTACCGAACGCCAGATTCAGTTCAACTTTCTTTGTTGGAAAACGCGTCTAGCTAGCCTACATTAAACAATAATATTAAAATAACATCTAACTTTTCCTTCATAGTGAGACTGCGTACTAAGGAGCAATAAGGGCCGGGTCCCACGATACCATCAGACGGCTTTATTACGTGGGTGACAGGCGACAGCTTTGACCATTTTGCACTCACCCTCAGTTTCCAGTCGATATCTCGAATTTTAAAGTCACGTGTTACTTTTAGAAAAAGCTCATCTAATCCGTTATCCAAGGAAGAAGTGGATTTATGAAAACCTGCGTTAAATAATATTTCATTACCACGGAAAGAACGTTAAGCCGTTGGTCCCGGCTGTCATTTGTAGATCTTTGGCAGTCGTTACAGATAGTCAGAAGCCAGAAAATCTGACACCAGTCTTACCAATGAGGACCGTGTTACCCAGTTAATGGGTTGTGGAGGTCTGGTAGGCAGCCGCTCCACGTAAAATACTGGTATTCAACTGAATCCGGTTTGACTGGAAGCCGACCCCAATATAATTGGGAAAAGGCTAGGCAAATGATGACCTTTAACATAATGATGCCAAATACCTTGCACGTTGAAATGAATGAGGATGACCCAATTGACTTATGACTTGAAGAAATGGAGCGAAAGAGTGGAACTCTCTGCCTGCGTCTGTGTTTCCGAACTAATACAACCCTAATCTCTTCAAAATTAGAGTGAACAGGCTTCTTCTGGGTAAGCTCGCTCCATCGTCGACTTTGTCTCTGTCATCTATGACCTAGACTAGAGTCAAGAGAAAACCCATATTAAATTAAAAAAAAAAAATGGACTCCGATCAGTGTCCATACTGAACTTACGGGTTACGGGTCAAGCCCCGATTGGGGCCCATTGGGGAACTTCGAACTACGAATGGTCAAAATCATAAACATCTAGAACTTTAACTACAAGTTGACTTGTCTAAATACTTCAAGGCCGACCTAGTCTTAACTGTCTAGGTTTGGTGGCTGTCAAAACTTTTCCAATTCAATAAAGAAATAGTTGAATAGTAACACAAAAAGCTTTCTAACAGTTTTGTCATATGATTTATGGAGTTTTAAGTCATGAGTGAATAGGTTAAATCAAGAACTCCCCCACCCAAAACTCCACGACCTCGTCCCACCGGCCCCCTTCTACCATCGGACATCTAGACGCACTACAAGTAACTATCCTTACCTTGTTGCTATTCCACCAATTCGCACTAAGCGTTTCCAAACGTCTTTTATAATGCGCATAGCAAAAGAGTGGAACTTGATTGAGTATGGTTGGTACTCAATCACGCCAGATCACCTGAACGGATCTGGATGAAAACTGGCACATAGATAGATTACAGTCTGGAATGGCACATACATAGGCTTGAGGTAATTTCCGACATTCACGCTTGCGAATCTGCAGGCAGAAGCAAGCCAATAATAATTTTAAAAATATATTATAGTAGGCGCCAGATAATCGTGGAATAACGGTCGTTGACCCACCTACAATTATTGACATTTTTAATTTGAAAAACGGAATTAATGACACAAAGCTGTCCCGAATCATCATCTCTCGTGATCCTTAACATTGTCTAATAATGAAAAACGATTCATATTTAATTGTTCAGGTACTATGAACAGTTATTAGGGAAAGGTCAATGTACTTTATTCCACATTTATCTGGCGCCTACTATAGTAGGCACAATACAGACAGGTAGGGCCAGTCAGGTAACCTAGATTAGGTTGCCAGACTGCCCTCTAGGTTACCTAGTCATAAATAACCTCGATGTTTATATTATAATGTTGGTACTACCAAAATAATTATTTTGACGTGAAAACAGGGCACGAGGTATCGTTGAATTAAAAATAAAATTCGACAAAGGTCGCTACCGCCGAGCCTTAAATAGGGCTGGCACAAAATTAAAAAAGTTTTCAGCGATATTGACTTTTATTTTATTTTTGTGTTTTTATTTTTTTTCGCTGCCATGTCAACATTTCAAATGGATTGTGTGATCAATCACTCGATAGGTACTGCAGAACATTTGATGTTTTAATGGCATTCTTATATTTATCGTCTGTAAATATTGATATATCGTTACTTTAATAAAAAAGTTTCTGATGTCTTCGTTATCAGAGAGCCTATTCTCGTACTTGAAAAGCTTTCAAAATCAAGTCGCAGTAAACTTTTATAGATTTATGATCGCCATATCATCTTATGGACAATCAACGTCAAAAGTTTTGTTTAAAATATGATCTGCGACACTAAAAAGTATGTATTTACATAATTATAACCATAAGAATATTCACTCATCATCATCAACTTAGATGCATATCTAAGTTGATGTCGAAATCTAACTAATATGCATCAAATCTAAGTTAGAGCGAAGTATTGATTATTCTTATGTTCGCATTGTTGGTATGTTGTGTAGACGGAGTCATTTGATGATTTCCCATCCAAATAAAACCGTTGGCCCCAGCTGTTATTGGAGATCTTTGGCAGTCGTCTCGGATTGTCAGAAGCCATGTTCGTGAACGGGCACCGTCAGCTTGGACTGGTCATTTCTCGGCGGCCACGGTTTATTATAATTGTTGCTTTGAATTGATCTTTTCACTCCGGACGCTTTTATCCTGCACGTCTTTTACATCGTTCTCACATAATGTATAATTTCAACATGAATGATTTAATCAGAACTTTGTAAAACCATTGTTTTTAAAAGAGCGTCCTTGGAGTTTCTTGCACGTTCTTCTCCATAGTGATCTACGCTTTGGAACGTGCAAAGAGCTTCATCTTTTTGACCGACCGACCTTGACAATTCAAAAGTGCTTGTTAATGGTCTAATTGAAATAAATGCTTTGAGTCTTTGAGTCCAGAAAATCTGACTCCAGTCTTACCAAGAAGTACCGTGTTAACCAGTCACTGGGTTGTGACGGCAGTCGCTCCTCGTTAAATACTGGTATTCAGCTGAATCCAGAGTGACTGGAAGCCGACCCCGATATAGCGCAATTGTATAAATATAAAAGTCTGTGAACATAATAGGTAGGTACATAGTTAGGTAAATAATAATGTTACTATTTTAAGTAAGCAATTTCTTGCTTACCAACGCCTGAATAAATAACGATGTGGTACAAAATCCGATGGACCTTTCCATCTTTTTAATATTTAACGACCTGACGGTAGGTTATTTCGGAAATAACTTCCATATTGTTTTCTTTTTAATGTAGCTGACATATTTAAAAACACTTACCTCCGGGACTGAATGAATAAACAATACAATAATGAGATAACATTGTGTGCCGATAAGTAAAATAAATATCGATTTTAATTTTGTTGACTTCGCATACTACATTCAAAATTCAAAAGTCATTTATTCAAATTAGGCTGAGTGCCAGCACTTTATGAACGTCAAAGTTCTACATAAAGACAGTCCCCTAAAACGCCCGCCCGTCACCACTTCCTACAGTGTTGTAGCTGGGAAGAAGAATTAAATATTAGGTAGGTACATGCTTATAGAATCTGACGTTACTCTAACATGTTTATACTCCGGTCAAACCTGCGCGACAAGTACGCGGGGCGCGAAGCAGGAGCGTCTACAACTTGGTACTGCCATAGATAAACACGAGCAGCGTCCACCGCGCGATTGACGCTACCGCTTCGCAATTGCTTTGGTCGGTCAGGTTTGGCCGGAGCTTTATTCATAAACCAAGTAATTTTTATCAAATGAATCTACTAATCAGTATTTCAAATAAGCATATGGTTGAAAAGTTTTTAAAATAGGGCTGTAAATCTATAAAAGGAAACGCGTATTCGTATTTCCCAATTATTAAGTGAAACTACCCAACGCATTGTCTATTCAACTTTTACTATTTTCAAAACGGAATGTGCTGGAGGATGTGAGAAGCATAGGGCTGATCGACGGGCTTAAGCCCAGCAGTGAACGTCTTTCGGTTGAAGTGATGGTGATAAATGACTACGGAATGTTGTTTCTTTCATAATATACCACTTATTTTTAGAAAAAAGAACTCGTGGTTGCCACAAAACGTTTTGACAGTAATTTCATTGACGTACAGCTAAGGAATGGAATTCCCTGTCTGGGTCTATATTGATGATAGCTACAAGGGATTTTTATTTCAAGGTCGAAGAGGTTACTTTTAGGCAAGCGTGGTACATCGTCAACCACATCACCACTTCCTTTCAGGTGAGATAGTGGTCAAACAAGAGCCGATCAAAAATAATTGCTGGGGAGTTAGTTGCGCCACTTCTTCTTCCCAGCTGAAACACTGGGAAGTGGTGACGGGCGGGCGTTTTAGGGGATTGTCTTTATGTAGAACTTTGACGTTCAAAAAGTGCTGGCACTCAGCCCAACTTGAATAAATGACTTTTGATTTTGATTACAAGAAAACGCTCAAATTTAAATAACTAAAACGTTTAAAATACCTTAGCTATTATTATATTATCTAAATTTCAGTTTGTTCGTCAGCTGAGCAATGGATCGCATTTAATTGGATTTTGTATGAGAGCAAATATTGGGTCAAGGAGGACATTCTAAGTGAGTCCCGAGCCGAGTTCCTCACCTCCCGAGGAATGGGGACCGACGAGACAGATATTTTTTTAATTATCTACTCATGGACTCACGGTCCATAGTATTGTAGACGCTGTCCTTGTAGGAAAATTCTTCCATCACTGGTTTCTTAGGGCGAGTTTTATAATCCGTACTTAGTTAACTCAACCAAGGGTTATAATTGTGGTTAAATTATGTTAAATTGCGTTTTTCGATCTAAATGGTTTAGTTTTCCCAATAGTCAAATAAATAACAATTAGTAAATAACGAAAAATAGATCGAAAAACGATTTATTTTTTTAAATGTTGTGTGTATTAATTAACTGTAGCAGCGTTGGTTGAGTTAACTACGGATAAAAAAATCGCCTTAATTAAAAATGTAGTTACCTTTCCATTGATATCTTTGTGAGTTATGTCGCACGGTTTTTATTGACCAAAAAGTTGAAATATCTATCAAAAAGGATCTATAGGTTAATATGTTTATATTCGTTTCCCATAAGAAATGCAAAAAAAAACAAAAACCCATACTTACCTCGCGGGCAAAACCGCGAGCATAAGTTAGTCATTAATATCCCTCGCGAACGAACTCGTACTCAGTGTATCTTTCGACAACTTTATATTTCATAAAGTTGATTACTTTGCGATCTTCTCAAATAAATCCTGATATAAATAGAGTTATTACAAACTTGATCGAATATAACTTTATGCTTCATTTATCCATCTTAAGTAGACTTGTAACATAAATAAATTGTCGAAGAAGGCTTTATACTCTGTGGAACGTGCTTTTCGCGAAGATTGGTAGATGTGTGACGTCAGTCTCTGTACTCTTTGGATTATGTTCTCTGTTTGAATAATGCTATATTGTCTATGAAGATATTGGGCCTTGAATGTTGATACCTAGTAATACTTGAAAATGTAAGGCTAAGTTTAACGTTATAGGTATTATATCTAATTAGAGCTAGTAAACTCAATCATTTATAAGGAGGGTATTTCGAAAGAGTGACAGCGGCCCTGGAACGCGTTTCAGTCAGTAAGAGTCTGACACTAGCGGAAGGAGTCATTTGATGATTTCAAAAAAAGGGACCTCTCCTAAGAGCATACGATGGAAATAAAAATTCTAATAAATATTGGACGGATGGCACGGATAATTTGTCCCCCAAAGTATATCATTAATAAGCTCTTCGAATGAGATTGGCGTTCAGAATTATGCTTTTTCAGCGCGAAGCCCGTGCAAAGACTAGTATTTTTATACATTTTTGGACCCTCGGACACCCATGTGAAAGTTTTTGATTATCTCTATGATGATATTGCGCCATTTGAACGCTTTTTTAGTACGACAAAGGGCTTCAGACTTTCTGTAATATGGACATTAGGTAAAAGTAATTTCTAAAGAATCACTACATAATTATTATAAAACAAAGTCCTCTGCCGCGTCTGTCTGTTCGCGATAAACTCGATAACTACTGCACCGATTTTCATGCGATTTTCACCAATGGACGGGGTTATTCATGAGGAAGGTTTAAGTGTAGAATTCGTCCCGAAATTCCTACGGGAACGGGAAAAATGGGATATGCGCGTACGAAGTCGCGGGCAAAAGCTAGTTGTATTTAAAAATCCCAATTCACTTTTGTAATATTCAGTTTTATCTAAAAAATAATACCTAAGAAAGAGAAATGTCGAACTTAGAATTTTCAAAACCAATTCATAGCTTTGCAAAAACAAAACGTACAGTGTTTGTTACTTTTATATTTCGGTAAACACCAAAAGCTTTCAGAACCATAAATTCAAAATGTCGATAGACCAATCTTTTTATAGTACAAGTGTGAAATAACAAATGAGTCAATATCGCTTGCGAACGTGCTCTTTATTCGAGAGAGCCTTTAAGGTGAAAAATGAAGGCAATTCAATAATAAAATAACATTTTTTCACACGAATAACCTTTTAGGATTTTTGTGAAAATAATCGCGTGGTAAAAACTTCATGCTTTTTAAGAGAGGTAAGTGAACTGTTGTTCTTCGTTTATCATTGACTAGACTCATTAATTAAAAGGAAACTTAAGTTTGCAACAAGTTGGTCATTTATAAAAGAATGTGCCAAAGAAAAGTGCCAAGGTCGTGGCTGTTTATCATGGATGTTTAAATGTATCCAATATATATGTCACCAGAAAATTGCAGACTTCGTAAGATTGTAATAAATCTTTATAAGATTAAAATTTTTCGATATACTTTATTAGATTTTTACAATTGTTTTGTATACAATAAATCCCATCCTAATTCAATGGTTTCCAATATATCCGTGGCTTATTAAGAAAAAATAGTTTACAATCTTACGGCGTTTGCAATTTATCTATGTTAAACAAGTCACTCGCAAGAGTCGCACGTCATTAGTGAATTGGCGCCACAGACGACATTTTGTGTGACAAGGATAAAAGAATAACTCCTAAAGCGTGTAACTTCCCTATTTTTCCACTTATTTTATTTATTTTTCAAACATAGTATATTTTGAGTAATGTCTTTCAAATAAGTATTCATTCATGTAGATATTTTTGTAGAAAGAAGAAAGAGTAACACCATCTGTAAATGTACTAATGTTTTGAATGTCTCTAAACATGTTCTGTGAGAAAACACTACGAACACTGGGCCCATAACCTATAAAACTTTATGGGTTATGGGCCCAGCGTTCGTAGTGTTTTCTAAAAATATATGAGAGATGTCTTTGACAATAGCAGTTAACAGGCTGAAAAGGATGAGTGTAACATAATTTAAATAATTTCGGATATGAAGTTGTTCATGTGTAGCTTGTAACCTGTTGAAGTGTCGACGTAACTTCGCGCTGTGTTCAACTCGTTAGCAGCTTCCCGAGAGGTGCTACAGGGATGAAGTATTTCCTCAAGTTCTTGTGGAGAAAGCTTTTAATGATAAGGAAAATACTTTTGAATATGAACTAGCCTTATAAAATTGGTTTTCTGGGGAGGGGCAGGCGTTTTTGGGCTTTGTTTCTTTCTGCCCTTTTATAAAAACATTTTAACCATGGCTTCGTTTAAATGTTGACTAGCAGATTCTTTATTCAAAATAATGAATTTTGAATTTAGATTCTTTTAAACAATATTTTTTAAATGAGCGGTTTAGATTATTTTTATGAATAACCCCGTTTGTATTAAGTTTGACGTTCAAAACGTGCTGACTCCACAGATAAGTAAAGGAAAAAAGGCTGGCTCTCAGTCTAATTTAAATAAATGAGTTTTAACTTTGAACTTGTCAGTTTTGAAAATTGTTGACAATATAAGTTTATGCTGATTAAAAAAAAAGGCTTCAGGTTCGATGAACTCAAAATAATTTTCCTCCTAAAAAGCACTTTATTTATTCCAAAACAAAACTTGACCTCTTTCAACCAAACTTTTCGTAAATCCAACAAGATTAATCTCTTCGCTAAGCCTTAGCGATTTTATCGCCGATAAAAAAGTATGAACATCAGCATAGCAATTTGTGACTTAATTGACTTTTTAATGAGACCGTGGAAGTTGAAGGTACCTACTGACTTCCCCGCTCCTGGCTAATCGCGACCAAAAATATAATTAAACGGAGTTTTTGTCGAAGTAACCCGTTTTTTTTGTATCAACAGGTTTTGGAGGGGTTCACCTTTTGTAAGGTCATTCAATTTGCCGAAGTTCAATTTACTTTTCTTATCATTTGGCATCTTGTGGTCAGCTACCGCCATAACTTGCTTGCAAGATACACAAAATGGCTCATTTTATTATTGGCATTTCTTGTCTAAAATTAACATGAGAAGGATAATTCTCGTACTTAAAAACAATTTGCGAACGCTCCTTAAAATACTAATAAATAAAACCTGAACTTTTCTCATGTACCGGAGAAAAGTTCAGGTACATGAGAAAAGTTCAGGTTTAGTGACATAAGTTCGAGGGAAACAGGACAATATTTAATTTGAGCCTCTAATAACAAAGCTATCACAATAAATCTCTCAACCTTATCGTACTGATACAAATATTCTTCTATAAACAAATATTCTCGAGACGGGTCCCAAAAAAATCGGCAAATCGCCTAGCGTGCGGCGTCAGTCGCCGGTCGTCGTGCAACAAATCGTCTGCCAGGACAGTACGAATGCGTATCGATCGCACGACAAGGTCAGGGGCAAGGTATGACAAGGAACAGGTAGAAACACAGAAGGCTCGGCGTCGTATAATGAGCGAAAACGAACGGGGGTAAAGCGGGTGAAAGCGAGCTCGAAAGGGCCAAGAAAAAGTGACATTCTAACAGGTAAAATGAATTTATACCTAAGACTTTTGAGTTTGTATTTGTATATTTTGATGTGCAATAAATAACAAGAAACAAAAAAAAATAATTATTACAAGCGTTAGCTAAATGTCAAGTCGTCAATCTCATATCTTGAGCTTTTGTTTAGAATATCATATGTCTATATATATATACAGAGTGACATTCTTTAGGCCCAAGATAGAGTACATGTTTTATGATATATTTGTTTGTTCTGACGTTACGTGACCGATAAAATATGCGACGCATATTCTGTCAGATGTACTAAAACCCATAGACAGAGTTTGGACTAAATGAGCGAATGCTTATTGTATACCTAAACTGACAACAAAACAGCTGTGAAAAAACCAGAACTTTCTTCCGACATTAATCAGTAGTTTGAAATCGCTGTCCTTCGCGTGTTTTTCCGAGCGTATGCCTGTTTTCGCAAGTTGTACATAGCTAGCCTTCTGTTCCTATATTTTCTGTGTCTTATGCCGTGATAAATTGTCTCCGTCTGTCTGTCAGGCGGTGTCGTCATGGTATGTGACGTCACAGTGTAGGAACACTTGCCAGCTGAGGTTTGACAGGCGACAATAGCTTGATTAATGAATGAATCTATTGCTGTGAACGAAGGGTTTGTAGATGTAGCCACATTTGTTCGTAGTTCTGTTCTGTCTATAGTTGAGTCGTTTTTAAGGCTCCGTACCCGAAGGGTAACCAACGGAAGCCTATTACTAAGCCTTCGCTGACCGCCCGTCCATCTATCCATCTGTCTGTCCATCCGTCCGTCCGTCGATCCGTGCGTCCGTCTGTTTGTCAGCAGGTTGTATCTCAAGAACCATAATAATTGAAATTTTCACAGTGTGTATTTCTATTGCAACAAATAATAAAAATTAAACTAAATAACTTAACTTTTTTTCGGTTAATGCTACGGAACCGTCCGTGTGAGAGTCACACTTGGCCGGTTTTTCAGGACTCTCCATTGCCTCGTCTTTTCAGGTGGTCGCCACTGTTGATTCTGGTTCCCAGGAGTTGTAGTGGTTGGGAATATAGAGGCGGGCTAGTACCAAAAAAGTTACTTAGTAGTACTCGAGAACTTTTTTGGCATTGCCTCAGACATTTTTTTGTGGTCGCCACTGTGTTTTTTTTTGCCCCACACTAGGAATTTCTCCTGTATCATGGGTTAGTCGCAAACATATGAACTCACATACACAAACAGCCAGGAACAACTATCTAGTTGTTCCTGGCTGTTTGTGTATGTGATTTTTTTGTAAAATATTTGTTCCGTTCTAGATTTTAGGAGTTGCAGTGGTAGACAATAGTGAATTTTAGCATAAATATGTGTTTCATTAGTATTATGTATATTAGTTGTATATTCTTTCTGAAACGTTAAATTCAATTTAAATTTTATTTTTATTTACTGTGCACCTACCACAGTATAGTCTTTATAATATGACTGGGAGAGAATGCCTTGATTCATTAAACTTTATTTACAATAGCGGACGCTTTTGTAAATAAAGTTCAAATAAATAAATATTGTATTTTCCCAAAAGAGGATACAAGAACATTGCATTTGCAGTAATATTGGTAAACTATTTACTATCTTTAAGTAAGTGCTGGAGAAAAGAATGCATGGTAACAGAAGATTAAACTTACTTATTGTTTATGTACTTCTAGTAAGAAACATATTTACGAAACTTCAACTGTAAGAACAAAACAATAAACTACAAGAATACTTTGTCAGCGACAGCACGGTCGCCTCCTTTCTCCAACCTCTTCAGTTCTGAATTTCACAAGTTTCGCGAGAATATATGCAGCTGACACAATTTATATTTTATTTCACGTTAGCAGGGGAATTTACATATAAAATACTTTCGTAAATTCAAATGTTGCAAAGGGTATTGTGAAAGCTGTTGAAATCCGAAGCATTACCTAAATGGATTCAGCGAATAGGGAATATGCGTGAAAAAATATTTTATTTTCTAACCAAAAAAATAACAC
The DNA here is from genome assembly GCA_905163435.1 of Mamestra brassicae. Taxonomy (NCBI): domain Eukaryota; kingdom Metazoa; phylum Arthropoda; class Insecta; order Lepidoptera; family Noctuidae; genus Mamestra; species Mamestra brassicae. The sequence continues at coordinate 17,260,089 of LR991000.1, read as the reverse complement.
AACTAAAAATATACAAAAATCCTCTTACTAATATTATAAATGCGAAAGTTTGTGAGGATGGATGGATGGATGGATGTTTGTTACTCTTTCTGATTAACATTTATGTACACACACTTAATACAGAAAAAAGAACTTGGTCACAGAAAAATTGGTACAAAGGTGATGCTTATTTCTATAAAAATCTCTTCCAGCATACCTGCGAAAGGAGAGTCGAGTCAAAGAAGTGTCTACATCTCTTTGACTTGACTATAAAAATCGGATTTGTGGAATCGTGTGTAAAAGTTATACGTAGATAAAGTTAAAACAATACATTTTAAATATAACATACAATATATAAATATCATAATAGTACATACTACATAATATTATAAGATAAATAATAATACATACTATTAAATAATACTCTTTCTAATAACCAACTTTAAAACTTTGTTGCTGATGAAAATATTTGAAAAATACTCTCATAATAACGAAACGCAAAGGAATTCTTTACACTTACAATAAACTATAAACAACGCTACGAAAAACAAAATTTTTAACCTTAGGCAAAAGACGTTGACCCTCGTCTCCTTCAAAAGTTAAGTCGATTGTGAAGCAACATCTAAGCCTAGCTGCTTAAGATCTATTGCTCTCTAAGCTTACAATTTAATGATACCTCATTTTTTTAAATCTACGCAACTATTTCGGCTAGTAGGCATACCAAATAAATAGACATGCAAAAATACTCTCGAAGAACATTGGGGCACTCGGGTAAAATACGTCACCTTTGGGACCTGAGCAAAATTTACCTAGTCTAGGTCTTGGCATGCAAGTGGCCCAAAACTACACATCACACCGAAATGCAAAATTTGACCGAAAACGTTGACCTTTATATATGACTGCTTCGAAAGGAACCTTTATTTAACTCTATTTATCTCTTTATTTTGTGTGATGAGCATGATCATTTGTTCTGTGTCTGGGTGTAATTTGTCTATAATATGTATGTATTTAGAAATATATAAGTATGTTTATTAGTTGTCTGGTTGCCATAGCACAGGCTCTGCCAAGTTTGGGATCGGATGACCGTGTCTGAGTCGTCCCAAGATATTATATTATATTATTATATTATATATTAATTCGGATGAACACCTCCAAAAGAACTACAACTATCGGACTAATTTTTTTCTTTATTTTAAGGGCTTTATCGCTAAGCGATAACGTTGCAACATCACCATATTCATTTACTAACTACAGTTCAAATTATCTATTTTTAAACAAAAAAATCCAGTTTGTGCAGGATTCTGGCTTGATCCGATAAGGGACAAGCCAGGATGGCATTACACTCTCCTACATTGTAATTAAATGTGGATCCGAGTAAGGTAAATCCTAAAGCTCCATTCCGGACACACTCCAGCAAAACGTGTTGCACATCTTCGACTATTCCGCATTCCTCACATTTGGGTGACGTAACCTTTTTCATCAGAAAACTAAACTTTTTTGAAGGAATGTGACCGGAACGAAGTCTTAATGCCATAACTAAATCTCTTTGACTTAATACATTTTGGTCAATCGTCATGGAGCTGTGGTTGGGTGGTCTTGTACCAAATTCCCTTTTCTGTTGACCTCTGGTTAAAATATTCACTCCACACCACCACACACCGCTGTTTAATTATTTTGATATAATCAGTAAAAAGAGGAGGAATATTTACGGGAATTCCATCTGTCACGGCTTGGTTAGCTAATAAATCCACTCTTTCATTATCCTCAATATGTACGTGAGACATTGTAAAATTACCGAAATTAAGTTCTGACCAAACCTGAATAAAGACTCCAAAATGGATTACTCATTGAAATAATAATTTTCTGCAAATGATAGCTCTTGCTTTGTCAACCGCTTGAGTCCTTCAAGATGCCTATTATTCAGGCAAGTCTTAATTATTTGTCTAGACTGATCGCCTTACTCCGATATTATTATCGTCTAACCCTGGATTACATCAGACATTGTAATTATTTTGTAGTAGTCGAATGTACTAACGCGATTGGAGTTACGGCTCCAACTGAATTGGAATTAAGCCTGATTATAAACATAATATCAGACCTATAATCTCCGAGAGGGAGGGGAGGTAAGCAGACATTCATTGGGAGGGTAGGTACTAATTTAGACTCAGGGCGGCTGCGAGAATTCATGATAAAGCGCGATAGAATTAAAGAAAACATACTTCTTAGGGACAAGCACAGAAAAAAACAAATGACAGACTGACCGATGGACGGACGAATGGAGAACAAAGGGGTTAAGGGGTAAGGGTTCCGTGTTTTTTCTTTTGAATTACGGAACCCTAAAAATGGACACAAAACAACGACGATAGGGTAACACTTTGCTTGTCCTGGGAAATGAAACTATGACGCCAAATTTAGAAGTTACTCCTGAAAAATAAAAATGTAAAAAGCCATTTTAAAAACGTTATGAGACCATAAATTAATGTCTAACCAAACCACGTGGTTGGCTTTCAACCGTCGAATTAGCAGCAAAAGTTGAAAACCCAACAGTGTGCTTTAAATTAGGCATTCATTTAGACCTCGTCCACTGTTAGTTAAAACCTAAGTTTCTTATTGAATTAAAGTTCCTACTTGTATCTGGTATTTTTCGCAGAGACAAACAAACAGATGTGAGTTTTCAACCATCTAAAATTGTAAATAACTAAAACTTGAATCTCGTTTTGAATAAATCTTAATTATTTTCCTTCTTTTGTTTGTGCAGATGGCAATCAGACAGGTACCTATAGGCTATATTTGAAGTATTGTTATTTGACAATGGGCTATAAGAAAAGATATGATTATAAAGGCCAGTCCTCAAACGTTCTCATAAAAGGGGTTTATAAATCCTCAAACCCTTTTGTTGCGGGTCAAGGTCGAAGGGTAAGAGACTTTCTCTCATACCTTCTCATAGTGATAACACAATTGGGAATATGCATGCAATGTTTTTATTTGCAAAATAAAATACCTATTGGCTCTAATAAACAATTATGATATATTTTTTAAAATACCTTCAACAGCGAGAAAGTTATATGGCTTCAAAGATGCCAATTAGAAAGAGAAGTCCGATACGAACTCTGACGTCAAATACCATGTCGCCTATACCGCTGCCATAGAAAACAGCGTCTTCGCGAGAGGGACAGATATAGTTGTTTAAAACAGTTATATCTCGTTTGTTTTTCGATCAATTTTGATTCTATTTTCACTGCTAGTATTATAGTTTTGTATATTTTTAGATAAACTGTATAGATACTAAATATTTAGTGTGTTTAAATTTATAATATTCAAGGCTGAGACCATCGAATAAACGATATTATAATAGAAAGAAAATATGTTTATTTTGGAACATAACAAGTTTTCGGGACACACAACAATCGTGACAACAATAAAATGTAAATAGAAACTTTTCAGTTATAACACATAGTACAGGAAAGTGAGCCTCACTAAAGTCTATAATAATATGGCGTCAAAATAGGTCCAGTTCAGCATAGATGCCGGACCCCTAAGACCCAATGCTTGCTTTCAACTAAAGCTGAGGACCGTTTTATTGGTTTAGGTATCGCGGCAGACCAGGTGGCGATGGCGGTACGAGCTCGACTCCTACCAAAAGATGTCTCTCATTTGTCTATTGATTTACAGTGCACTTATAGCTCTAGTTTGTAGGGAAATTTGAACAGAGCCCGCGTCAGCGCTAAGAATAGAATTGTAACCTTTTAGTGAACCAGATAAAGGGGTCAGGCCGCTGCAATTTGTAGATATTATAGAGGCTGCCTTCTCGGTTTAAAGGGGATATTTTTAAGACTAGTTTTTTTTTTGTAAAACGCTTCGATAGCCTGCTTGGTTCGCCTCGTGGTGTGTAAACATAACTATACTAAACTTGGGATCCTGCAGGTACAATTTCCATGTTTGATTTAAGGTTCCGTTACCAGCGGAACCCTATTACTAAGATTTCGCTGTCCATCTGACTGTCAGGTCTGTATCTCGTGAACCACGATAGGGAGATGCTTGAAATTTTCATGATATACCGCTGTTACTTAGAAAAACTAAAATATAATAAAATTAAAAGTTTAGGGGGTGGAAACGTGATTTTTTCGATTTATGGAACAGAATCCTTCGTGTGTGAGTCAGACTCGCACTTGGTTGCCATTCTTATTTCTAAATAGTTAATAGTAGGAAAAAAGTCATACTGACGGGTGATGCTACAAGGCAAAGCTAGTTAATAATAATTGTTTGCTCGTAAACTGAACTCTTGTCATGTGACCTAATGAACATAGATTACGTAAATAGTCTGACTGTTAAAATAAACCACTTTTCCATCAGACTCTTCAGTAAAACAAACAATGCGAGTATTCCAGTTATTAAGTATTCGAGCTAATTATTATATTGTGTCGAATAAATTGTGAAATCTACCAGCCTGTGATTTATGATGAGGAGAAATATCTCGTGTTTAATTGTTTCTTGTTGAAAATAGATGCGTTCCATTTCGGTTTAGAAGGTTTAAAAGGTTAAAACTGTAATTATGACTGATGATGTTCTCAAAATAACAATTTAATCTTTATCGTGTTACTTGCTCTATGTTACTTGTGGTCGGAGCAGCACCTTTTATTCTTTCAGTCAAACCACATGCGGCTGAATACCAGTATTCCACATGGAGCGACTGCCTATCTGCCTCCAAAACCCAGTTACTGAGTAATATGATACTAACGGATAGTAAACAGAGTAAAGTTATCACTTGAAAACTTGGTCTAGGTAACTTAGGTACAGCCGGGGATTGTACAGCCGGGGATTGCGGAAGTCGCATACGTTCCCGCGATCCCCGACGTAGGTGGCAGATGGAACACCGGGGTGGTTTTAGTCAGTAAGAGTCTGACAGACCCCTCCACCCGCCCCAGGGTGGAGGATTTCCATGAGGATTTCCCCCCGAGATCAAAAAAAAAAAGGTAACTTAGGTAGACACATTTTTTTTAGGATGTGAAATATCAAATGACTGTACTGTACCCGCTCTGGCCGGAGCGGAAGGGAGTGTCAGACTCTTACTGACTAAAACCCATCCGTGTTCCTCCGAATGCCCTTTGCGTTCCAGGGCCGCGGTGATTCTTCCGAACGAATATTATCTACTGAATATTTTCTTGTAATTTTATGAAAACCATGTAGATAAAGTTATTCAAACTAAATCGTTTAAGTGAAGTTGGTGTTTACATTACAATTCTCCGGAGATAACAAGCTTCCAAGTTTAAATTAACATCCGCTATATTGTATTGTGATTATGTCATCATAACTTCTTCGGGCGGACATAAGTCTTTCATTACCTGAATATCTATCCAACATAGTCTTCTCATTCGTAATATGACACAAATCTTATCTTGGGTTGAATCCTCCAATGGTAAGGCTGCCCTCAACATATAATGCTTGGTGTAGGCTACTTGACCTGGACATTTTTCATGACTGCCCCACTCAACTCAGACAAAAGATTTTAGTAATGAAAACCTGATTTGTACCCACTGTTTTGTATTGTAAGGCAGTATTATATGTTTTATTTTTTATCGTTTATTTCATTTTCTTTACATATAAATTTATAGTTTATTTTTTATTATTATTATATTACCTCATGTTTAATTAATTAAAAAAGAACACTTTTACCATTGATTTATAAATTCCTTATTATCTTGCTAATTATTTTGTAAAATTTTATAATTATTATTGTTATTGTAAATGTTGTGCACGTCTGTAATTGACATAAACACTAGAATTAGACCTTATATAATTTAATATGTCCATGTTTGTGTTTATGTTGTTATAAATAAATAAATAAATGTTTTCGAGGACTGAAATAGTCTCTTAAAGAAAGAACAACACAGATTTGAGTGGACCTAACCAGGCATTTGAAATGTTTTTTAGTAGTCGAGTAGCTCAACTCTGAACTACTAAGGAGCTCAACAACTCTACGACCAATGGCAAAGAAAAGACGGATAAACCTTACTGCCAAATAGGTTTGTACGAATGAAATAAGTCATACCTTCAGTAAAAGTAATACCTTACACACAATCTCACTTTGTTATACAAAAAGCTTCCTTCGAGTCGCTGTTCCATAAAATATTTATCAGCACACGTTTGGTAATCCGATAAATTGCGAGTGGTACAAGTTAAGTACATAACACAATACCATCAAACAGTTATTTCCCAAAGGGGTAGTCATGTAAACACTAGTAAGTGTTACTTAATAAACAGTGTAAAAATGACATAAAATAGTTAATTTTGTTGCAAGAGTGCAGACTCTACCATTGCAACCGCGGCGGAATAGGATGCCGTAATGGCGCCAAGAGACTTCAATGAAAAATACCCGCATGTCTCGAACAATGAAACCTTTGATGATAATTAAAATAAACATGAATCAGAAAAATTGAGGTCAAAGGAATAACTTAAATTAAAAAAAAAAACAAGCACAGAGTATTTTCTAAACTTTGTTTGTAAACATTTCGTTTTCGCAATTCCAAGTGTTAAAAGGCTCTGCAGAAATGACATTCTGTCAGCGATGGCGTGGTGGAGGCGATTGTCAAAACGTCAAAAGTTGGGTTAGGTACGATTGACAAACGCTGTCAAAATATCACGTGGTCAACGCTTTATCTATTGTCTTTCCGACAGTCGCTTTGCTAATAGAATAAAGTTTGTCTACAGCCAGTCGATTCTATAAACATATTGAATGATGGAATGACAGCTCACTTCGTGATCACGTGACATGTAGTTTATACGGATTGACAGCTCACCTCGTGATCACTTCACCCAAGCCTTCACTTCGACATGTTTATGGAATCGACCGCCAGCTCAAGGAGAACACCCATCGGAAAATAGCAAGTAACTTTTCCTAAGGTAAATATGTGTAAGAACTTACTAAAAGTGAGGCTTGGAAGTTAGAACAAAGGGCCAGATAAAAAGCTTAAAGAAAAACAACTGGACATTGTTCGTGGATCTCTCACTATTGACTATAGTCCTTCGAAGATTAAAATGGTAAGACATTTTTTTTGTCTTTGATAGGCATCTAATTCTTTTTAATCTATGATGAGAAATAAAAATGAGAATGGTTCTTTCTTTACATTTATTTGTAACTGCGATCATTTACTTACTAGTAATAGTTGCTTAACTCGTAAAAGGCCAAGTTTTGTAAGATTAAGCTTGCGTTTTAAATAAAAGTCGTTATATAAATTAGTCGAACTTTCGGTCAAATATTACGTATTTTTAAATGTAATAAACCCTTTAATGGTTATACATAAGTTGATCGTCTTAAAATGTTATTAAAGTACAAAGAATATTAAGAACTTTTTACTTTAGGTAATTTAATGCTGTTTATTTTATCTTATCTTAATGGTTGTTGAGAAAACTTAATGAAGACCATTGTCTATTATAAACAAAAACTCATCCAGTGTCGTAGCGTTGATTAAAACACTATTTAAAAAGGTTACAGAAAAAAACAAAAAATATTTTGTTAATCATCCAGTTTCGTAGCAGCATAGCCGGTTGCTACGAACCTCGTAGTAGCGTAGCACCTAACCGCGTAGCACGTAGCAGCTTTCCTAATGAATTAATTTACAAAGGTAGTCAACAGGTAACAGACATCATAAATAACCCCCGCCCCCCCCCCCCACCTCCCGGCCCTACCTCTTTAGCGAGGTAGGCACGTCTAGGTTACTACCTAAATTGTTACATATCTTATGTAAAATATGAACTTTATTATAGAAAACTTTGTACTTACTTACTTGCTTTGTACTTAGTCAAACGCGTTGCTTATGTCAAATTGTTTGGTAAAAAAATGGGGTTTTCCGTCATTGTCACCAGATGGCGCTTACCCCTTTAGAATACAAATTGACTTTTACTTCGACGATCGTTTAAAAACTTACAATGAGACCACAGTATTATTCATAAAGGGTGTTTGGTAGATCGAACGACAAATTATCTAAGGGATAGTGTGAGTTATATCCTAGTACCCATAAAACCTTTGCCTTCAGAGTTACGGCGACTATATTACAAAAATTGTTACCAAAAAGTCAAAAACGTTTATTTCAATTAGGCCATTAAACGGCACTTTTGAACGTCAGCATTTACAGTTCAGTAAAATATATTAATAAAGTGACTCTACTGTCCATTAGGAAAGGTAGATTCTTATGGAGAAGAACGGACAAGAAACTCCATAGTTACTCTTTTCAAATAATGATTTACAAAATTTGGTATACAAAAATTAATTTAATATTATGTGAGGACGATACATCCAGAGTTGCTACTTATAAGAACAAAGTATAACCAACAGAGGTACTTATTCCTTTTCTAAAAAAAAAATTAGGTAAATGGTACTCACATATTTACAGATTATCTTAATAACCATTAATTAAACAGAAAATAAAAACACAAAAAAGAAACAGTATACCTATCTATAAAGTTAATTCATAAATCAACCAGTTTGATTTTGTCTACACCCTTGATTGTCCTATGGAGCAGGACCAGCATGTTTCCAAGCATTCTTATCCTGAATGTAATCTTCTAATTTGTAATATGCTTGTTTACAAAGTGTACTTTTAACATAAGTTTTAAATTTTCTTTCATTTAGTTCTAATATGTCAGAAGGTATTTTGTTGTAACATTTAACACAATACCCCATGAAAGAAGTGTGGACTTTAGCTAATCTAAAAAATGGTTGATCTAATTTGTCTCTATTTCTAGTATTAAAATTATGTCTATCACTAAGTTTACTAAAAAGATGTCGATTTTTCCGCACATACATAATATTTTCATAAATGAATTGGCAAGGGACTGTCATAATATTAATCTTTTTAAAAAGTTCCCTAAGAGAATCACGGCGACGCAGATTATAAAGGGCTCTGACAGCTCTCTTTTGTAAAATAAATATGGATTCAATGTCAGCAGCCCGACCCCACAGCAAAATACCGTACGACATAATGCTGTGAAAGTAACTAAAGTAGACCAAACGTGCGGTTTCTACGTCTGTTAATTGTCTTATCTTTCTAACAGCATACGCGGCTGAGCTTAAACGACCCGCAAGAGATGTTATATGAGGCCCCCATTGTAATTTCTCGTCCAATGTGATACCTAGGAAAACCGTTTGATTAATGAACTCCAGTTTTTCTCCATTCAACATGATGTCACATTTGCTACTTTTAACATTTAGTAAAGAAAATCTAATACATTTAGTTTTTTTTTTATTTAGAGCCAAGTTGTTTACCGTAAACCAATTTTGGACCTCATGAATAGAACTATTGACGTCGTCAAGATTTGTGAACGTCGGTCTATTTTAAATATTAGTGATGTGTCATCCGCAAATAATACCATCTTTGGTTGATTTTTAAGTAATTGGTTGATTTTTAAATACCTTCAAATCAACTTAACTTCTTCGTTTGTAGTTGTATAACAAGTGATATTTTTTGGTGTTATCATCAATGTACATTTATGTTAACTTGCTGATAGAAAAGTGCTTTGGCTTCCAAAGTCATCAAAAATTTAGAATAGAATAGAATGCATTTATTTGTGAGAACATTGTACAAAGAAAGTTGTTATGTGCAGAAGTATTTCGAGCATAATATTCTGTCGTACTAATATGGTTTGTTAAATTAAGGGTCATCAGTACATTCATTAAACTTAAATGATTAATCATTAGAACTAGAATTACAGATAATTTAAATGAATTGAACAATAGTCGTAAAAGAGATTAATTATATAAGTCAAAAATTAATTGAAGTCATAGAGAGAAAATATCGTCTTATCTCTTATAAATTCACCCAGAGGTTGTCTTTAAAGGACCGCTCTTAGATTTCTTTTATTCACTTTTTTTTTTGTTAGGCAATTGTGTCCCACTGCTTGGCAAAGGCCTCTCCCACATCCTTCCAGACACTCTTTTCTGGCGCCACCTCAAACCTGCTTGTTTCTTATGTTACTTATATGGTGTACATTATAAAGGGTATTCTATTATATTCAGTCTTTTCTATAATACGTTTTAAAAATAAAATTTAAGTCAGTTTTGAGATGACGAAATGACACCTACTATACACCTCCTCAATGAAATGAGTCGATCCTTCTTTGAAACAGCCTGTATGTCTGAAATGAATAGTTTTTCTGACAAATGGCAGAGCAGTTGTACGTCCAAACTAGGTTATTACGTAGACTCGTAAGTTAATTTAAACTTTCTAGCTAGCTCGAGTCACTGGAGGTAATTATAGACTTTTATTTAGGCGTCACGTAAGTTCTGTTTGTAGATAGATCGTACGTCTATCGGGTTTAATCCACCTACGCTAATTGGCCTTTATGTATCGACTAATTGTACCTGATGCTTTTAATATAAATACCCGTATTTATAGAGACGTGTTTTTGTTAGTGACTTCGCTTGCGTGAAAGCTGAAGTTATGTATATCCCATGGGCAATACTGCCACGATAGCACTTAATCCCGCCAAGCTGCGCTGGTGTGCCATAGGCTCATGGTGCATGACAAGACAATGCACCATGAGGCGATGCTTCTCTGGTATTGTATACGTCCATAGGTGGCGGTAACCCCAAGGCGGATTTGTTTCTTGGTCACCCAATCTATTAAAAATGAACTCTTTATTCTTCAATGTAGGTACATATTTTCGGCAGTGTAGTTACTCTGCCGAACCCGTTGGAGAATACTGATATAGGCGGCAAATCTATTTAAAAATATGGAACACTTCTGTTTTATTTTGTTAGTTTTTGAATAAGAGAATTTGTAGTTACATAATAGGTAGGTACGTCCAAAGCATTTACTCAAGAATATAATAGTTAGGCAACTTATTATTGTAATTCCAAAGACCTGCTACTGGGTTACTAACATGAGCTTAGGAATTTTTTTTATTTTTTTTTTTTCCTTTATTGGCCAACCATCAATTGTTTTCACATCGTAAGTATTTAAAGTAATCAACTATAATCTAAGGTTAGTGTTACAATTTCTTACAGGTTAGCACCGCATGCCCCATAAACATTTAAGATGTGCCACAAGCACTGTACAATAATATTAAGTCTAATTAGCTAAAAATACAAAAAAAGAAACAAGTTTTTAATTAACATAACGTGTTGGAATATAAAACTAACATGAAAATTTTATTAAAATAAAAATCCACTGATACAATTCTCGTTAAAGAAACTGTCTGGGTCAGTTCCTAACTTGGATTATCGACATTGTTGCTATTTACAGGCAGGTCCGGCGCGAATTATTTAGTAAGAAAATGTAGGTCGTCGCCGAACAGATACGGAACGGAAACTTCTCTATGAAACTGTTCGAATATTCTTCATGTTTATATTTCTGTTATCTCGATGTTATGTTATGACCTACATTTATTTTTAGCCTTCAGTACCTACATACTTCAGTACGTGTACGCATGTGATATTCTGGTTATGTGTGCTTTTGCACAAAATTCTAACCATTACTAGGAAGTATTGACATATTGGTAACTACCTTCCACCGGAGCCCTGCACTTTTCGCGATTGAATATCAGTATTTTCCTAACAAACCACCAGAACTCCTTGCCTGGTCAAAACGATTCGCCAGATGGTGTCAGATTTTCTGGTACCTGACTACCCAGAATGACTCAAATCGAAATAAATCAAAATCAAAAGTCATTTATTCAAATTAGGCCTAGAGCCAGCACTTTTTGAATGTCAACGTTCTACATAAAGACAGTCCCTCAAAACGCCCGCCCGTCACCACTTCCTAGTGTTTTAGCTGGGAAGAACTGTCAAAGATTTTCTAATAACAGCCGGGATCAACGGCTTAACGTGCTTCCCAAGGCACGGAGGAAACTCGGTACGTAACGTATGGTCACCCATCCACGGACCAACCTCGGCAAGTGTTGCTTAACGTTGAAGTGCGGCTGTTATTATTAAGTCATTTATCCCAGAAAATCAAACAAAACCGCCAACACTTAGCTAATACCGTTCTCACTCCGGACCGTGCAAATGAATTCCGTTCAGCTATCACATTTATATTCGCTGTCTATAACGGTATGTACCTACTGAACGATGACGTCAGAGAATCGATCCGTTCATTCTATATTCTTCGTTCTATACCTATTCAACGAATGTTAGGATTGCTTTAAGCGGCTAGTTAAATTTTCATGTTGATTTTTGGAGGGAAAACTTTTCTGTTTACGTTTAGTTTTGTTTAGGTTGGTAGAATTGAAATGCTGTGTTTGTTTTTGGTTCAAGTAAAAGTTTATGTTGATCAGAAATAGAGGTTTTAATGAATTTTAAATTATATCACGCTTGTGTTCTGTAAAGGTTAAGGCAGAGGTGCCCGTTCTCTTTGTTTAAAATTAAGGGATTTTAAGTAGGTAGTTTGTACATTATTTATTTTACAGTTTATGTACACACATTTAACAAATAGATAAGTAGAAGGAAAAAGAAAAATAGGTACAAAGGTAATGCTTATTTCTAAAGAAATCTCAGACTGCAAAATCTTTACAAATATAATAAAGCTGAATAGTATGTTTGTTTGAACGCGCTAATTTTCGAAATCCAACTGGTAGTTCCAGGGAACTACCAGTCGGATTTCTGAATTCTCTAACGGGAAAAAATACGGGGACAAAAAAAAACGGGATATGCGCGTACAAAGCATGCGCTAGTCCTTTAATATTATTTTATTTTTATTTTTTATATTATTATTTATTATTACTGAAATATTCAGTATGTTTTATAGCCATCGTGTTAACCTTTTTCTTTTTATTGTTTTTTAATTTTGTATTTTGTGTTTCTTTTCTTTTATTATAGTACCAAACACATATTTTATCTAAGTGCTCCGACATTTCGCCATGTATTAGTAACAAAAGACAGACTATCGTAAAACAGTTTACATTACCTATCCAATAAGTATATACTAAAGAGGAATAAGAATATGGCCCTCTGAATTTTATTGACGTCACATTCGTGTCACAACGACGACCAATGAGATTAGGCTTTCGACTACTGAGTACTACCGTAGATTAATAAAACCATAGAATACCGACTCGCTTGAGCGGCAAAAACATTTCAAACAAAAAAAGCGAGTGAGTGTTACCGTTTACTTGAAATCGATTGCGGTATGACGCTTCTGACTAAATATTTCTGATCCTCTCGACCGAATTTCGACCACGGTGGCCCACCCCAACGGAGATAAGCCAAGTCCGCAGAAGACTGCCTTTATTCCCATAGTCCGATGGGACGGCAATACGACACGACCGAGAGATCAGGCGCAGGACTAACGCCTTAACGCCAGCCGTATTTCTACCTTCAATAAATCCATTCCATAGCAGTCCATTGCTAGACATGAGCTTGTCCCAGATGTCCACAACAACACTCTGATTCTCCTTGATCTCCACATTCCGCATCCCATCTCTCCTAGCCGCCTTCTTAGGGTTGAAGCTCCATATAGCTGGACACAGTTTCCGCCGGAGGATTCGTCTGCTCCAATGGCCATTGGTCCTTTAACGAGCCCTGCCACTCAGCCGTGCACTAACCAAAAGGTTCCAGAAATTGTCGATCGTAGCTGTATGACGAAATATCTTTTTCTGGCGCTCTAAAAGTGGAGGCTTTTCGAATATGTTTGAAGAAGCAGTTTCACTTCTAAACATTCTTAGTCTATGGTTCCACTGAGTACTAGTGATTCTATTTAAATTTTATCTCCTTGCTCCAGCTACGGACATTTTATCGACATTTTATAGAAGTGGGATTATGTCAGCGGGCTCTTCACTATTTTTTTGCCGTAGATCCTAACATTTTGTAAAAGAATATAGTTATTTGTTTCTGCTCTATGGTATATGGTGGACATCCTACCCATACACACAAAACAGTTTGGGAACAAGTGCATGCACACTCCAATGTCTCGCTGATGGTGGCGCGTGTTCAGTATACTTACACAATAAACTCATACTTACTTTATGGTTGAGCTGAATGGTGCTGGTGCACGCGTCATGTTCGTGAACGGGCGCCGTCAGTAGAGACTGGTCATCTCTTAGTTGCCACTGGCTCATTTTAATATGTGAAACTGTAAATTGTTTTTTCTTTCTTTACATTGTTCTCATATATAGAAGCAACAAGGCTAAAGTAACCAGGATTTTTATGAATATGAAATGTTTTAAAAGAGTGTCCGTGGAGTTTCTTGCACGTTCTTCTCCATAGAGATCGACGATTTGGAACGTGAAAATAGCTTCATGTTTTTGACGGATTAACTTTGACAATTCAAAGGTACCTGTTAGTGGTTTATTTGAAAAAAATGCTTTGACTTTGACTTTTAACTTTGGAATTCTCTGCTGGAGTCTGAGTTTCCTGATACCCTGGGGGTCAAGTCAACAGTGAATAGGTTACTTCTAGGTTCGTGCTCCAACGTCGACCACATCATCGCTTACCATCAGGTGAGAGAGTGGCTAAACGCACAAAAAAATATACACAAGGGAAATGAACATTAACATAACTTGTAGTTTGCTAGTATAGTTACCAAACAAACATGTCACTTGGTTTTGGCGCGCTAAAGTTATTTTTCAGGTGCCTATTCGCGTTGACGTAATAATAACCATAGGCACTTAACGAAATTAACTATGAAATTGCGTAACATCTAAAAATAAACTATTAAGCCTTACCTAAACGAAAATAGAACTTCATTAAATATTATAACATTTCATATTTATAGACTCGAACTACGCAAGAAGCAGGTTGTTTGAAATAAATAAATTATTCAGAGGTAAGGTTATTTTTGTAGTTCTCATCGAATGAAAGGCCTGCGAGGCATTTGGTTAAGTGACACAGAGTATATATGTACAGAGGCTTTAGGGCGAGTTGCAAAACGTACTCGGGCGCGTTCATTTAAACTTTCATTTATGTCAATACTAATGGTCCCGGCGAACTTCGTACCGCCTCAGAATCTTTCTTTTTTATTAGTTATTCTGCTATTCGGGGCAAAGACAAATCCAACAAACCAAAGATCTTTAAAATCGGTTCAGCCATTCTTGAGGTATAAATGGGGTAACTAACCCGACTTTGTTTTATATATATAGACTAGTGGTCCCGACAGACGTTGCCCTGACCGAACGTTTGCTTTGTGTCTGACGAAAAAATATAGAAATCGATTGCAGCGCTACCTACCAGGTCCAAATTGTGAATTTAAACCATTAGAAAACTTTAAAAAAAAGATGAACGAAATCGGTAAAGTCGTTCTCAAGTTATGTTATTGTCCTGCCCGAACAGCGCCACCTACCGGGTCCAATTGTAAATCTAAACCATTCTCGAATCCCCTTGAACACACAAACAATTTCATCAACATCGGTCCAGCCGTTTAGGAGGAGTTCAGTGACATACACACGTACACAAGAAATATATATATTTAGATGTGTAGAAAAAAAGGTTTTTCATTATTGTCGCCAGACGGCTGCGCGGTCTTCCAATTTCAATGCGAATTGATGTTTACGTTAACGCAACGCGTTTTTAAACTCACACTACGGCCACTGAAGAGCGGCTTATACACCAAGCGAAACTCATGCACACATAGAGCGTACGGCGAAAAACAGAAAAGTGAACACACTTTAAATTGTCAAGGAAAATCAGACTCACAGAAGTTAATTGCACATTCGAAGGTCTTAATGGCGACGAACTTACAAAGAATTCCAAGGAATTTTAGAGATATCCAAGAAAACAAATGCCAATCGCGAGTGCGCATATACTCGCTGTACGTGAAGTGTTCCTATCTATTCTGTGTTAGTGGAGTATTTTGGTACAACATTTTAGTTCTATTAAACAGGGCTATCTAGACGACACGGTCATTTTAATTGGCAGTGTAATGGACCTCGTCTGGACTCGTAGTTAATTTAAACCTGGACAGCTTTTGGTCGAAATATAATTTGTGAAAAAGGTAAATTAAGTTTAAATATTACGTAAATATAATGGATTAAGGTGTCTGGCTTAATTAACCTGAATAAGTTTATTTTTACAATTAAATATGGAACGAAAAGGCTTATACTAGAAATAAAGGCGCGAAACGATGAAAACGAGTTAATTGTTAAAATCGTTATCGCACCTTTAAAGTAAAACCGTTACTATACGAAATTATGAAATATTACAAGGGAGCCAATATTAGAAAATAGTCACTGTTTTAGATAGATGGCATTGATACCTCAATTCGTGAAAAATTTCGTTTAGTAACGGTTTTACTTTAAAGGTGCGGTTTATAATAAATCTCGCGAGATTGCAAAACTGTCGAATGGTGACCAGGCCATTCAATTTACAATAAATCGCTTTATATAAATTGATAGTTGATAGTTTTAAATAAATCCGTGTCTAATTCAATTTTCCAGTATCTAACAATTATAGAAATGACGATTGTCTGAAATACAAGTCACTGATGTCAAAGTCAAAGTCAAAGAATTTATTTCAAATAAACCATTATCAGGTACTTTTGAATTGTCAAAGTCAGTCCCTCAAAAACATGAAGCTATTTGCACGTTCCAAAGCGTAGATCTCTATGGAGAAGAACGTGCAAGAAACTCCACGGACACTCTTTTAAATAATTTTATGTTTACAAATGATGAACAAACTCCTTACGTAAGGAGCTTTATTCTCAGACAATATGAAATTGAAATAAAGTGATTTAGTTAAACACATCAACAGCATATCCCTGGAGTTAGTTTATTCGTGGAATAAACTCAACAAATATACGAAGAAACTCATAGTTTTAGTTATTCGAAACAGAACGCGTTCTTCAGTTGTGCGTTAAATCTTCTAATACCTTTCCGAATGGTTTGTCTCAAGGGGGTGAGGGCTGTCGAGTGGAACGCTAACTGGCTCCTTAAGTGCGAAAGTTTGTTCTATTATAAGTTGGTTAGGATATATATTGTTTTAACAGCAGGTGGTTTTTGTGACCTTCAGATTTTTCTATTAGATATCCTCTTTTTATTCTCTTTTAAAAAACGTTGCCCCACACTAGGAATTTCTCCTGTATCGTGAGTGCGTTTACAAACATACAAAGTCAGACCCGGAACAACTATCTGTAGGCCATTCAAATAATTGTTCCCGACGAATTGTTGACACGCAGCGCAGCAGTCAATCGCTCAACCACTGCGCCAACCGTGCTGTGAAAAATTAAGTGCTTATGTAAAGCAATGGAATCTGTGGAATGCATAGATTTAGTTTGAATTACAATAGCACAGCTTTTTTTTTTTTTTTAAGGATGGGAAATCATCAAATGACTTCTTCCGCTCTGGGCGGAGCGGAAGGGCGTGTCAGACTCTTACTGACTAAAACCCATCCGTGTTCCTTCTAAAGCCCTTTGCGTTCCAGGGCCGCGGTGACTCTTTCGAACAAATTCCGCAACCCTGGAACAAATTCCGCAACCCTGGACAATAGCACAGCTTAAGGCCTATTTATTGTGACCGATTTCAATAAGTTTTTTTTTAATTATCAATGTGTTTTATTGGCAGTATCAGTTCCATTATAATATGTTGTTTGCCAACTTTGGCGACCGGAAGGTGGTTGCGTCGAAGTGTTGCTTCACAGAGGTAACCTGGGGCCGTACTAGGTCCGAAGTACCAAAATGGTAATGATTCCATTGTGAGAAAGGGATAGCTATTCTTCTAGTATAGCGTCGTCTCACTCTCACACGGAATGGTTTTAAGATGTCGTATTAAGGCCCTTGTTTCAGTCAGAAGATGACGGACTTGCCGTATCTCTTTCGATTCCAAATAAATTCGACTTCATCTAAGTTTTGCGTCAGACGACTAGGCCCTGACACGGGATCATTTGACGTCCTGTCTACCGAGTGTAAGTTAGTCATACGCCAAACCAAATGGGTAGTCGTACTTATTAGAAAACATTACTTTTTGAAGTGAAAACTTCTTTAGGCGCGTTGAGCACTTTTTGGGTGAACAAAAATCATGGAACTCGCGTCATCGTCACCGAACGCTTTCCATGAGCTATATGTATACTGTGTACATATAATTATGTGTGCTTTTTGGGACAATTCACAAAATTATTTTGATTTTATTATATTTGAGATGAGTTTGCTCTTGACTCTAGTCTAGGTCATAGATGACAGAGACAAAGTCGACGATTGAGCGAGCTTACCCAGAAGAAGGATTAGGGTTGTATGCGTTCGGAAACACAGACGCAAGCAGAGAGTTCCACTCCTTTGCTGTGCGCATTATAAAAGACGTTACTTAGTTTTCACTTTTATCGCCAGTCCCCAAAGACTGCCCCGCATGTTTTTTTTTTGCCTGATTCTTTATAGCAATGATGGTAGGTACAATCAACAAAATTGTAGATAAACCTGACATTAATTTGTAACCTACAATACATTAATTTCTACTCCAGGCTGACATACCATTAAACAAGGAGACGACGCGACAGACAAACCGCCTATGTCTTACAATGATTAATATCAGAATTACTGTAAGTCTACTTATTAGTGCGCACCTTCACCTGTTAGAGTAAATACAGTACACGTCACACGATGAAAAAGATTTACAAAAGGTTCACTCCACACGAAAGATGAAACCACGATCACCGAGGACACTTTGATGATGTCAGGGGACGGGTCCAACTAGAACTCAAACCAAAATTAGTGAAGAAATAATTTGAAATAAGTTTTTCACCCTTAACAGGCACTGGTGAAATTTCAAGGAGTCGGTTAGTCAGTAAAAAAGATGAATGGAATATGAATCCTTACACCATTTTATGGTCAATGGCTTGTTTTTAAGACCAAAACCGCCTTATCGATTGAACTAGTTTTTTAAGGTATTGGTCCCATTCCATGCATAACTTATCGGTCCATTTGAAGAGCTTCAAGCCTTTTGCATTATCCTATTTCTTACAAACATTAGCACAATAGGAACGTCGCGGCGTGATGGATTGGGTACAAGGGTAAGCCCCAAGGATTTATGCTAAGCCGCAGTGTTCAGGTGTCATGACAACTGCTTCAAGAACTTGAAGGGAGAAGTACCCAGTGATGGAATTGAAAGTGGATAGATAGTAGGGTTGTAGTACCGAGTATGGTTATACTGGATTATAAGGACGAAGGCTAGCAACGGGACGGGGTTGAGAAGAAAAAATACCGGCCAAGTGCGTGTCGGACTACGCACAGGGTAGGGTTCCGTAGTTACCCGTCCCGTCCGTAAAAAATAGCGAATCTTACTATAACATTAAAAGGTTACAAGTACACTTAGTTTTAAGTCATTTTCTCTGGGGTTATTACGAAAGTTTTACCTAATCCGTTACATCTTTTAAGTTGGTCGACTATTACTCGTTAACTTGGAAAGCAACTTAGCTGTGATATTTTTTTTTAATTCGTTAGTTATACATGTTACCATCAGAATTTTTTCACGTCTCTAAAAACAACCGTTTAACTAAGAGGTGGGACACTTGACTTTAACAAAAAAGGGGTAAAAATGTGTTTTCTTTAAGAATTTAATTTACCACTTTGTCGTCGTGATTAATATGTACTTGCGTCTCTGAGCTAAACCGCGGACAGACAGACGGACATGGCGAAACTGTTAGGGTTCATTGTTGATTACGAAACCCTAACAAGCTTAGGAAATTGGCAATATATTATTTTAATCTTTAAACAAACCTATAGGCCAATTCTCGTACTTAAAAAGAGTTCCAATTCAACTCGCAATGTCTTTTCTGATAATCAAAGTCAGAAAGTGGCAAAAATGGTAATTCACTGGACCCAAGAAGAATTTCTTTTAAAGTACGATCACGGCTTTCGTATCCATACCGTATTTCAGTAGCACACGGTAAACAAAAACGGAACCTTACCTGAACTTCCGAACCTTCCCAAACTGTTAGTGGAGCTAATGGACCCTAATAATAGACCTATCAAGTATTCACGAATTACGACGTATCGTGATACTGTTCATTTATAAATTAGTCAGCGAGTGATATCGAATATCACTTTTGTATTGCTAAGGAAGCTCATTGAGATTTAGGCAACAAATGTCACTGAATACGTCATCACTTTTAAAGGTAGATAGTTATTTGAGAAAGTAAGTATTTATTTGAGACTCGCACAGGACAAATAACGAAATAAAATTAATTAATAACTAACACTGACAACTTAGTACTAGAAGATGAAGAAGACCTGTGTAGGGCACCCATCTCCTGCCAGGGTTGCGGAATTTGTTCGAAAGAGTCACCGCGGCCCTGGAACGCAAAGGGCTTTAGAAGGAACACGGATGGGTTTTAGTCAGTAAGAGTCTGACATGCCCTTCCGCTCCACCCAGAGCGGAAGAAGTTATTTGATGATTTCCCATCCTTAAAAAAGAAAAGGGCCACCAATTTCAGCAAATATGCTGCGATATTTAAAAAAAAAAACGCAGAGTCTTGGAGTAGTGGCATAGGATGTGTAACATCCGACCTTGGTAAAAAGCAACATTAACATTAAAAGTACCAACTAATAGCCAACTCGACCACTGCGCTCATTGGTCAAATCAATTAGCGGGCGCTTCCTCGGCTTCCTGTTACACACTTCCGTCCCATTTCACGAAACCACTCCCACAGATTGCAGGAAAGCGAGAGGAAATATGTTACACATCAAAAATGAAATAACGGACACACTAAATAAAAAGTAAAATGATGGTAAATAAATACCTACCGCTACGCTAAATAAGCACCGCTTAATTGCGATCCAATTAAAAAAAATAAACGATTTTAGTTGTTAAACAAACGTTGATCGTTTATAGGAGTCACGTTTCTCAACGTGATCGGTATACTGAATATAAATAAAATATTAATTATAAACCCATTGTTGGAACTTCATTATTCTTACAAATGAACAAAACTTTCCTAGTTGTTTTCTTTGTAGTTTTCTTTGAAATTGTTTGCGTGGGTAGGCACTTGATTTTCATGAAACCATTAGAAAATTTTCTAGTAACTTAGTTCTTATTAAATGCTCAGACTGAATATAGATTCTATTTTGATTCCAAGAACAATACGGTATTTTACTGAAAAAAATCTAGTTATTTCGTCAAACATGCGTGACGTCACTTAACTGGTAAAATCGTACCATCATAGTGTCGTCACGCGTGTTTTCAACACACTGCACACAGTATCGTCTTCATGTTTTGTTTACGTGAAAAAAGACAATATACGTGTCCAATATTTTTTGAGAAAAATTATCCCCAGAGAAACAAACTCTCGGGATAAATAAAAGTCATAAATGTCCTATTCCAGGACATAGTCTTCGCGTGTGCCAAGTTTCATACAAACCCGTTCAGCTGTTAACACGTAAAGAATTAAAACACAAACACACACACAGTTACTTGTAATATGTAGCTGCTAAGATAAAGTGCATAAGGTCCAAAATTATTAATAATAATAATAATAATAATAATGATTTATTTCAGAATTGCTTCCATATTTTGTTAGTTACAATTTTCTTAACCTAGTGTTAGTGAAAACATTTATAGATATGTAGTAACAATGACAACGATAATGTGTCAGGCACTTGCTCTCGCGTGTAGGCCTATCCAATGCCTCATCAGTAATGAGTCCCACCTGCCGGCGCACGCTGTTAGGATGGCGCTGGAGCTGCCGCGCACCCGCGCCATTAAAGACGCACTTCGCTTGCGTATGACAGCGTGAAAGCCGTCCACCCGCGCCTCCGCGAACATACCACTCGCGCTGCAGTACCGCGGCAGCCCCATCATCACCCTGAACGCGTTATTGTATTGTACACGCAGGGCGTCGTATGTACATCAATCAAAATTTCTCAGGTTTCATAAATATAAACGACACCTATCCATGCCATGGAGATAGCTATTTTAAAAGCTTTTTATTTACAGCTTAAAATATAAAATCGATGTACATTTTAAAGAGCTTTAATGCTTTCAACGTAGGCTGAAAATTGAGAACCCGTGCCTGAAGCGGCTTTAAATAGTTACATCATGCTATTAAAAGCTCATGTTATTTATAGGAACACATAACAGTTCAGTTATTTATTAATTTCCATTAAGCAGTTATTGGAAATCGGTGTGATTAATATTTGCAGCGAAACGGTTTGGTGGTAGGAACATTTTAATTAACGCTTTTCTGGTAGGTGGTTTATGGCGTTTGTTTAGCTATTCTATATAATGTGAGTGAAAGTGTTAAGCATTCTTGTTAGGTTGAATGTTATTTTATTTATTTTCTAGCGGTCTCGACAGACGTTGTCCTTTCCGAACGTTTGCTTTGTGTATGACGAAAAATTGTAGAAATCGATTGCAGCGCCACACACAATTGTGAATCTAAACCATTCTCAAATCCACTAGAACACACGCAAAAAAAAAAACATCTAAATCGGTCCAGCCATTTAGGAGTTCATTAACATACACACGCACAGAAGAATTATATATGTATATAAAGAAGATTTTTTTATAGCGGCAATAGGAATACAACCTGAAAATTTCAACTTGTTACTTATTACGTTCATGAGATACCTACAGCCCGCTGACCGACAAATTTCTAGGTGAAGGCATTTTCTTGGATGGGAAACCATCAACTGACTAATTCCGCTCTGTGCGGAGCGGAAGGAGTCATTTCGGAAGTCTATGTTTTTGGTTGTTTCTTCGTATTTGAACATCGACTTTAAAGTTCTTTTGTAATTTGTAGTGTTTTTTTTTTTAATTTGGAAGTCGGTTGTATTTTTTTTACTTTTGTTGTCGATGAAACGAATGTATAGTTAGTAACTAATACTAATAGTAGAGTAAAACTCTTTTACATTAAATGAACTGTATGGGTACCTACAGTGGGGTCTTATCGCTGACAGGAAAGCAAAACACGCAATTTCGTTAACTTGGATGATATATGTATATTATCTATTTCCTCCAGCTATTTTGGTTTAAAAACCAAACTACTGAACCGATTTTGATAAAATTTCTATGGAACCAATCGGAACGTATATTCTTTAACACGAAATAATTTTTCAAATCGGTTCATAAATGACGGAGTTATGAGGCAACAAACATAAAAAAACAACCGATTTGAGAACCTCCTTCTTTGAAGTCGGTTAAAAACTATCCTTAAAAAATATCCCAGTCTTCTTTTAACCAAGAAGGCAGCTTCCATATCTACAAATTGCAGCGACCTGACCCCTCTATCTGGTTCACTAAAAGGTTACAGTTTTATTCTTGGCGCTGACGCGGGCTCTGTTAAATTTGTTGGTATTTCAGTATTTCAGCGCTGAAATTCAGGGCAGACGGGACGACAGTTTTAGGTTGTAGGTAATGCTTGATTTAAAATGTGTCTGGGTTGGGTTTTATTGTGAGAATGACATATTAAGTTAGTAAAATAAATAAAGCAACCTTTTCCCGGATCATGGGTTCACTGTTGTTATTTTATGTGATTACTAAAAATATGTAATCCTCCATCTTGGAGCGGCGGCCATTTTGAAATTATTACAATATTGAGTATTGCACATTTTATTATCACCAGAACTAAAGGTGTTTGCAAAATTTCAGTTCAATCGAATACCAACTAATGGTGGAAAAATGGTTTGCAAATTTTGACGGACAAATTACATATGTACATACGCAAACGGTGCAGGTTAAAAAAACCTTGTAAAAAGCGGAAAAAAATGTAGGAACCAGGAGGAGGAAAAGGGGTTAGGTATATTTTCTCCCACAAGGTGGATCGATGACCTGGTGAGGGTCGCGGGTAGCGGATGGATGCGAAACGCACAGGACCGGTTGTTGTGGCGCCACATGGGGGAGGCCTAAGTCTAGCTGTGGACGTCTTTTTATAATATAGATTCGATGCCACCAATTGCATCAGACTGCTTAAAAAAATACAAAAAGATACAACAGACTTCCAAATAAAAAAAAAACCACCACAAAGTGTTAAAAAAATCAAATTTGTTCAAAAAATTACGGAGTTATGAATAAATATATATACAAAAAATACAACTGAAATGAGAACCCCCTCCTTTTTTTGAAGTCGGTTATAAAGTGGTTTGTTCAGATATTTATGGGCGTTTCAAGCAAAAAGATTTTTTTGATACAAGTTTTTTTTGCAATTGTTTTTTTTCGGTACCTTTATAAAGAACGCACTACTGAAATACACAACTCCTGATTACCTACAGTAATACAAAAACCAAAGCTAGCCTGTCTGATAACTGTGTCTCCTTATGGCAATGAATGAATAAATGAATAACAGAAGTGAATTTGACAAAACAATGTCCGCCCCTCGTTTTATTTGTCCAAATTATCAGTTGCCAGCAGCCTCGAAACAATAGAGGTGGAACAGGGTGAAACGTATTCTACCGGGAAATCAAATAAACTTTAGTCCGCTTTGCAGAATTATCTGTGTTGTACGTTTTGATAATTCAAATATTTTAGGAACGTACTTTATTACATATTTTGTTGTATTACAATTTATTTTGGGTGAACGCAGTGTCTTCTTTTTCACGAAAATATCATGGACGAACGTTTTGAACGCTCAGCGATAATCAAAATCAAACATTGGGATTTCGACAGATTGTGCTACCGATGAGAATGCGAGCGTTTCTTAAAACACGCGAACTGCCCCTTAGGTACCTATTTCTTTGTTATGCGCCTTCGTCCGCGCGAGCCAAAATCATGGAGTTTATTTTTATTTTGCACCGAGTCTTAATTTTTTTTTCTAAAATTTAAGTAGCCTTAGTTACTTTTTACAACATTAGCTATCAGCCAATGAAAGTCCCGTCAAAATCGGTCCAGCCGTTACGTAGATTAGCCGGAACAAACAAACAGAACCCCACTTATACGGTGTTTTGTTCATGTCATTGATACACATAATAGTAAAAAGCCGTTATTTTGACATTAGGCCACATTCCTACCTTCAACTAGCTTACAACTTGTACATGCAAGTTGCCTTACATTCCAGAGTACCGATGTATAATGTGATCAAACGTTCGATGGTGTCCTGCAGTTAGAATTTGAACTTGACAAACTTGACGTGCAAGTTGCTTGCAACTGGAAAAGCAGCCTTCCAGACACTATGACTTTATGTATCTCTATAGAAGATGCTGTTAAAAATATTCACATTATGAAATATTCCTATATATTTCAGCTTCCAATTTATTCAAACACCGAAAAAATTGTCTACAAATCGAAATAAAACAATTGAAACAAGAAGAAGGCAAACGTGTTGATCTGCTTTTTAGAATAACTTTAACATCTCTTGCATGTCGACACTTTTGTTGTATGTATTGTACTCATGTTTGTGCAAATAAATAATTGATAGATTGATTGAAAGAATAAAATAAGTGTGTGTCTCACGGCTGCACTAAAAAGTTCCATTTCAGCGATATGTCAGACAGACTGATGCTGTCTGACGCTGGTTTTCTAATGAACCTTTCAAAGGACGAGTTGCGGTTCATTCGAATCAATATAATATATAAACAGCTTATTTAAACTGCAGACTCAACGCTATCAATGAATGGAACTTTCTAACAAGCCTTTTCAATGGCCAACCCGCTCCAATTTGCACAGCATACAAACAAACACACAAGTACGTCAATCCGACGTATGTTTGGTTCGTGTTTCAAAGGTCGCACGTTGCGAACTACATCGAATACACGTGTCACAGTCATCAGCTAACAGGTCGGGTTCTGCTTGTGTACACTGGGCTTTATTCAATTTTATTCGGATTCTCGATGAGTGAATTTGGTAGTTTTAATTAGTCTTAGCTACGTAATGTTGAAATAGGTATTTGGCGGAGCAAAAACTATACTAAAGATGTTTTTAACTAGTTTTAGAGGCAGACGCTGCGACGAATATGTTTAAACGAATATGGTTCAAAAGTCAAAAAGTCAAAAGTCAAAAACGTTTATTTCAATTAGGCCATTAAACGGCACTTTTGAACGTCAGCATTTACAGTTCAGTAAAAATAATAATATTACATTAATAAAGTGACTCTACTTCAAAATAATAGTGGGTTTTTCTCTAAAGAAACATGAGGGGCAGTCCAAAGTTTGAGGTCTCAATACGGAGTCTGGTTAACAGAACTCCACTCGACTTACGGCCCGTTTCAATAACGTATCTACCTTTAACCAACTGTCAAATTAGCTACCAACAGTAGCTGAAACGTCATGTTACAAAGGCAAAAATGACGTTTCAGCTAGTGGTGGTAACTGATTTGACAGTTGGTTAAAGGTAGATACGTCATACATTACTCGTCATGAGAACGGAATTCCTTCGATTAATGTCAAATCATAACAAGCTGTCAGTGGCTGTAACTGTCAATTTGATGATTCATGATTGAATCGAGTTGCGACTATGACCAGAATATAGGGATGAAACTGTGTTTGCTAAATAGCTTCCCCTTAATTCGTGGGACCTCATACGGCTGGTGACACGACGCTTCTTATACCTCTCTTATACTTTTCTGAGAAAATTCTTTTACTGTCAACGGTTATTCCTTTGGCTTATCTTAGAGATAGTTTTGTCTCCGCAACTAATTTGTCTCTCACATCAAGTCTATGGGTTAATATGAAAAGTCTCCCGGCTGTCCCGTCACTACATGCTCTCACTTTCATATAAATCTGTACACTTAATGTGAGAGACAAATGAGTTGCGGACACAAAAGTTGCTCGTGCGCGCTATCTCTTAGCGGGAGCGAGGAAATCCCATTTCTAACATCAGAATACTTTACTACATAACCCATAAATGCTTAGTTCCAGCAAATGTAATAATCCACTACGTCATATAAATCCATATAAGACAGTTAAGTGCAAACCGGATGTGCAGAGCGTCCGCCGTCGGCGTCGGGCGATATTACCCGGGCGGGAAACCCGGCCCGCTATCTGACCCGGATGAGCTCACGGCATTACACTACGTAGTGTATAGCTGGCCGGGTATTTATCGCTGACATTGGGATGTAATTTTGATTGTATTACATTGGAATATAAATGAATGTAAATACATTAAAATACTATTTATTGTATCATGACAAATTACAATAGGAGGTTCAAAAATATCTTAGAACACACAAATAGCTTCATGTTTTTGACGGACTGACTTTGACAATTCAAAAGTACCTGACAATGGTTTATTTAAAATAAATGCTTTGACTTTGACTTTGGCAAGAGTTTTAAAAATTAATTCATCAGCCTCTGGCCTGCTGGATATACTTGCTGGACAGAGTTCAAACCTATTTAATATTCAATAATATGTTTTAAAGCCAGATCATCCGGCCTAAAATGTTTGTAGATTGATGATGAACCTTAGAAGTTTCTATACTTCAATATAAATTGCCATTATAATAATTCTTCACAAAAAAATTCACAAACTTTTTCTTTATTATTCTTGTAACTGCACATAACTTTAGAAATAAGACAATAGCTACTTAGGTACCATTCTATTGTTTTAAAACAATAAAAAAGTTTTATTTTTACGACATTGTATTAAAGAAAATGTTCTTTTCAGAAAAGAGTTCAAATACCTCCTA
The DNA here is from genome assembly GCA_905163435.1 of Mamestra brassicae. NCBI lineage: Eukaryota > Metazoa > Arthropoda > Insecta > Lepidoptera > Noctuidae > Mamestra > Mamestra brassicae. The sequence continues at coordinate 17,232,647 of LR991000.1, read as the reverse complement.
TTTGAACTCTTTTTGAAAAGAACACTGACCCCCAACTAAAGTAATTTATTAACTTATTTTACTTGACGATCCCAATTTATACCAGTCCTAAATTTCATTCACAAATGTCACAGTGGAAATGTTAAATACAGTAATTATTTAAATGATTGTGAACACGCGAAAATGTCGTTGAAACTCGATAAATATGCAAATGTTACGTTTTAATAATTGATACGAAAGTTATAAATACACTTTGTTCGCTTCAACCCTGCTGTCTTCGCAATGTGAGATTGAATGATGTGTGCGACATGCCTAGGCCCCCATTAAAAGGTACCTAATATTTTTATCAAAAGAGTTCACTGCTAAGATATAAGTCCGTTATGAAATGACGTTTTACAAAAGTGACCAAATTTTTCACGATGACTTTTTGCGAAAGTGACGTTCTGCGTCAAGACCTTTAAGATTGTTTGAGCCTAGTACCTACCTATTTACGTTACGTCGGTGTTATTCATTTAGTCCCCCAGTGTATTTGTATGTGGACTTTCCAACGTGTGGCTCATGTTCTGAACAAGGGCACCGCATTCACATTGGACGACAAAGCAGAAAAAAACCAGGCGGCACACTCACTTCATAATCACTTCACCTAACTTTTACGGTGACACTTTTACCTCGCCGCCGAGGCCCGCCGCGACGTCCCCGTCAAAATCCGCCCCGACCCTTGCTCGAGCCAGCCCGCGCCGCTGAGCCTGTAGTCTTAAATTTGCCCCTTAATAATAATTCTAGTTCGATCCAGCCCGTCCCTAGCTGTCCTCCCCCCAGCGACGCCCTAAGCCGACGCCCGTACCCCACGGGGGTGCCCTTAGCGTGTAATCGCTTAGTTTGCAAGTTTTTTATAAGCCCTGGCTGGAGGCTTTAATATTATATTAAGGCCACCACAGGCAAGCCCGGTTAAGCAGTAGACAACCTTATAGGTTGAACTGCGAGACGCCACTCACAAAAATAAAAAAAATATACTTTTACAGAATAACACTACAGTTCCAACACATCACAACTCCACTCCCACGCCAATAAAATAAACTCATTCAATAAAAGCATAAGTCAAAAACAAGTGTCAAAATAAACCACATTATAACGTAATTTAAAAACCGAGTCATCCCTTAGAGATTTCGTTCTTTTTAAAAGCTCTTAAACAAATTGATATCGATGTCATCTGAAAATGGACGCACTCGCAGTTTGCAGGTATACTACGAGTACATGACGGATGATAATTGAAATGGATTCGTCCATTACTCGGCTTGTAAAAGAATAACTACTGTTTTAATAGCTTCGTGATACGTGCTCACTGACGCTTTGTTTGTTTTGGGTGGTAAAAGTTATTTTTGGATGGCTAAAGTGATTTGTAGTTTTTAGGGCAGTGTGAGAGTTTCTGAGGTTACTATGCTGTTGATGTACTTAGTATATTCAACTTTTTGAATATTAAGGATATACTTATTTGGATCTTGTGTCCATCATCTTATCATCAGGCTTTATCCTGTCAATTTTCATCACCGCCATTCGAACCAGCTGTCGACCAACAATATTACACTAGTAGGTCTTATATTTCTGTTCCCTTGACGACTCTCTCTTTATTTATTTTCACTTCTATTAAAAGTACCTAAGAAAATATAAAGTCTTGCAACTCCATCTACTAAAATGTTTCTCATCTATGCTATATTCCTTCCATCAACCCTCCTCAGAAATCATTTTTTTTAGGGATAGGAAATTATGAAGGGAGTATCAGACTCTTACTTCTTACTGATTAAAACCCATCCGTGTTCCTCCAAATGCCTTTTGCGTTCCAGGTCCATGGTGACTCTTTCGAACAAATTCCGCAACCGTGGCTCTGGCCCTAGCTAGCCCCGGTCGACTATGCTGACATTTCTCTGAGGCGCGCGTTGACCCGGGTCTGTTTCTGATCGGACGACGAGCCACCCAACGCTCGCCGTCTGCAGACCCGCACTATGGTGGCCGGGGATCGCCCTGCGACTCCCGACACCCGGAGCTTCTCCTTCTATTGCGGCGACTGGGGCGTGAGGTTTGCCTCTCCCTCATGCGGCCCGCTTGCACCTTCACTGGCATTACTGTTTCATGGAAGGAGGTGACCGCTTCCCATGCCTCCTCGCTCTGGACCATGGATTGAACCAGGGCCGGAAGCGAGAGGTCACCGCCGCCGATCGCCTCGACGAGGACACGGTGGTGCTCCGCCCAAGCAGAGCAGACCTCCACCTTATGCTCCACCGTGCCCTCCGGGCGATCCTCGTAGTGATAACACCCGGACGTGTCCTCCCGCCGAATCTGAAACAGGTATCTCCCGAAACAGCCATGTCCAGTGAGTATCTGTATCAGGCGGAAGGTTAGGATGCCGTGGCGCCTTTCTGCTCACTTACTGCTCAGAAACCATGCAGTGAATATCACTCACAATTACTTCAAAATTACACTAATTAGAGCGGCGTCTCGAAAGTACCTACGTCATCGATTTCCATTGTATTAGAATCGATGTGTCTCGACCTTGGCAAGGTAGACTACTTGTAAATAATGTTTTATTCATCACAAATCGTTTAGCTTCATTTTGTTTTCATGTTCCTTCATGGAGTTTGATTGATGGTAAAATTACACGAAAGTTGTAAAGATAGACATAAGTTACTTTTATCTAGGCGCACGGTAGTGCGCCACGCCAAGTTCCAGCCTAACTCACACAGTTTGTATATTACACGAAACATTTCGAGCTGTTTTTACCCCCTCATAACTTTGCTTGTCATAATCACAACTTGATGAAACTTATTACTGTCACCTAGTTAAAGATTACTGGAATGTTTTAAAACATTATGTTAAGCCGTTGAGGAGATACAGGGGACCAAAATGTGAAGATTTTCTTACTGACTCATCAAAATTATGGGGCACTTCCAGTCATGACAGAAACTTCAAATTTGGTGTGAAGATAGGTCTTTCAAAATGTGGCTGGTGAAATCCGTTGGACTAAAATCGAGATCAAAATTAACGTTCAAGCAAAACAAAGTTTTCCTAAACGCGATCAGCTTTACAATGTTCTTTCTGCCAATCCCAAGAGACAAAAGGCACGAGTATATGTATGTTAGAATTTTGGTATAATTTTCTTTTATCATTTGGTATAATTTGGTTTTGCACATTTTTGTTGAAGAGTTGTTCCGCGGTCCACCATTATCATTTCAGGCTATAAACGTCCACTGTTGAACACGGACCTCTTAATTGTATGACACATTTAACTTTGATGAGAATAGGTAGTTAAAATATATGACTGTTTTTGATTGAAGAGGTGAAGAGTGGCCGCATTGTCGAACAAAAATACCAGCCAAGTTCGAGTTAGTGTCGCACAGCAAGGGTTCCGTACCACCAATAAAAAAACACATTTCTTCCCCTTAATTTTTAGCTTTTTTATAGCGGCAATAGTAATAGGTACACGCTTTGTGAAAATTTTAATTTTCTACCTATTACGGTTCATTAGATAGACAGACGGACGGACAGCGAAGGTTTAGTAAAAGGATACCGTTGGGTACCTTTCGAGAACGGAACCCTAAAAACGAATGTACTTAATGTTGTTAGAAATAAAGTTAGGTACATTTTCTTTCTCGGTAACCACTTACTCGAAAACAAATTGACCTCACTTTCCTTATATGTAAACATAGCTAGGTATCTAGGCATAACGATCCTCAGAAAGAAAATAAATATCAAAGGGCCAATAGCGATTAACTACCTGTCAAAAGATTGCTCGCCAAAGGTACGACCAAAGATATCGATTCACATCTTTATCAAAGGGACCTCATATCTTTTACTTAATCTTTTCCAATAAACAGGGTGGTTCAGAAGTGCGTGGTCATATTCGAGGGTGATTTTTTGTATCTGATTTACAGGACAGACACTATTGCAAAAAAAAAAGGATTGTGTGGTTTTATGAAACCACGGTAAACGTGAAACTTTTTTTCACATTATAGATATTTAACTAAAAAATTTCGGAATAAAATTCCATTAAGGGTATAAAAAAAACACTGACAAAAACAAACAAATTAGCGTGGAGCACTGGCACAAATGAGTAATAGTCTATACACTACACGGTCAGCTGATGGAACTATAGACGCCGCCATATTGGCCTCGGCTGCTCTGACGAGCGCCTTTCACTTTATCCCTACTCCGCGGCCGACCGTCACGCGACATGCGATACACAGACCAAAAAAATTGAGACGATGTAATAAAAGTTTCACTTTAAAAAAGACTTATTCTAAAGACTAAATCAGCGCCGTTGATTGTTGGATTTGCCCATAGTCACGACATTTATGCTGAACAAATGACCGATTCTTGCTCGGATACGACGCACAACTTGAATCTATGTATATTTTCTACATGATTATAAAATGTTTATTATTGTTGTCGCTGTCAGTCAGTCGGGCGTCATGCTATAGACAACTGCTGAACTGTATTCTGTTTTGTCTGTGGTATGACCAGAGACTCGTTTAATTAATGCCGGTCCTGACATAGGCTGACAGTGATGCGTTTTTTTTATATTTATTTTTGTTATAATAAATTTTAGTTGATAAGTTCTTCTGTGTTTCTGTACGTTTTTTCCGGCAGAATAAACTGATTTTCTTTCTTTCTTTTTTATCAAAAAGAAACCCGATCGCAGAAAACGACAAGGCTGCGAATAAATCACTTTTCAAGCATTCCGATGCAGTTGGTAGCATCAAATCCGTGTTTGAACGAAAAATTAATGCCATCAACTGCATCAGACTGCTTGAAAAATTATTTTTCTGGAACTTGAAACACTCGGACACCCTGTATTAGAGCCGTATAAAATTCCGATGATAGCGTGCGTTCATAAAGAAGCAGATTTTCGGTACAGACAGGTCGGTACGGGTCGGTACTGATCGGTACTAATCGGTGCAGCTAAAACTTGTATGGCAAATCTGTCCGTGTCTGTACCGAATCAATCTGTGTGTACAGACACGGACAAATTACCATACAAGTTTTACCTGCACCGATCAGTACCGATCCGTACCGATCTGTTTGTACCGAAAACCTGCTTCTTTATGAACGCACCCATACACGATGATTTGCCGAAGTCTGTGTAGGTACTGGGAATAGTCATTAGAGGATCAAACGCGAACAAAAGTCAATTTATCTCGGACGGCAAGGCTATGAATATAACATGGCAGGTTTCTGTGTAGGAATGGTTTCTACTCGGTTTCGGTCTCTGACTATGAATAAGGTATTTGGTTGGATCTCGTGGGTGTAGTAGAGATGAATTGAAGATAATTTTTTGGACACTGATGTGTTAATGCGTTCTTGGTAGTTATTCTTTAGAATATCGTGTCCTGAAAACATTTTTACCACTTGCCTATCCAAAACTTTAGATATACATGTAGACGTTTATTTCTTGTTGTGTTCGTTTTTCAAAACTTACAATATTTCCAATTAAACTTTTCATTTAAGATAATTTTATTTATTTAAACTTAATGTACAATAGTGGTACATGGGCGGACTTAACGCATCAAGGCATTCTCTACCAGTTTTCTGCCGGTTTTATTCTACCTATACTAATACTACCTATATTATATAGTACTATCTTTACTAATAAAATATATAATATTAATCTATACTATTTTAATAAAGCTGAAGAGTTTGTTTGAACGCGCTAATCTCTGGAAATACCAGTCGATCTTGGAAAGTTATTTTTGTAAATGAGAGCTATAAGGAAACGGGAAACAAGGGGATATGCGCGTACGAAGTCGCTTGCAAAAGCTAGAATAATATACACAACAACAACAACAACAATAAACACCTTCCAACTAACTAAAACTAATCAAGGATATAAATAGTCTTTTAATTTTTTTCTATTATTCCATGGTGATTACCATTCCTATTGTTTATTTTTTAATATGCCTGCAACGTTGATAAATACAATTTCTTTCCAACAAAATTTATCTAGTCATTATTATTAATCTCTAATGCATTAAAAGCTTTCATTTCAAAACACAAACAATATCCATCAATATGAAAGCCTTGCTCTTGTGTTACGCAACACAATTAATCTGCGTACCATAAACTGCTCATTACTCCCATCACTAAAAGTCATTTAATTAGTCAGCAACACTAATCGGATTGGCGATATTACCTCTGTGTAGAGTTTCCCATGGATACCGTTATTATAGTTAAGTTGCTACGAACGACACAGCTCTTGATAAATTTACAGTCATGGACATAAATATGTACACGCTTAGCAATAGACATTACGCACATATTTTTTTTTTCTAAACAAAATACTTCTTAGCTTTAGTAAACAATTATAAAAGAATCCTGACGTCAAAGTCCATGATGATTTTCAATTTACTAAATAAAATACTTCTTAGCTGTAATAAACAATTATAAAATAATTCTGACGTCAAAGTCCATGATGATTTCAAATTTATTAAATAAAATACATCTTAGCTCTAGTAAACAATTATAAAAGAATTCTGACACCAAAATTCATGATGACGCCCATATAGTTGATATTGAAAACAACGTTTTCGCGAGAGGGATAGGTACAAACAAAAAAAAAACAGTTTTGAACTAATCACATGGCTCTTTTCATTATGTTAGCCATTTGTAGGAGCGATTTTCTCAAAAAATATTTATCGATTTTATGGTCTTGAATATTCTATCTATCTTGAATAATAATATGTAGAACTGTATCAAAATTAATTGATGTATGTTTTAAAACATAGTGTTTTGAATCCCCTGCTCGTTTTACATCAAAGCTGTAATCGATATTTTACATGAAAATCTCTTTCGATTTTTTCTAACTCCATACATATTGATGCTCGTGACTGTACCCTATCGAGATAGTTACTAGAACATATACGTACGTTGCAATATGGCGGCTTAGATTGGCAAGCCTTCTCAGAACTTCGATGAATAGAGCGGATGGAGTATGAGGCGTAATCTCTGCTGATACGAAACGAGAAAAATGGCTGCGTCGTTGTTCTTTGTGATATTTTTCTTGGTTAATGTATCCTTGTTTTAGTTTATTAATTTAGTACCTACATACATTTTTTTTTCTTATTATCTTTACGTACCTATCGAATTTATATTTTTAAAATATTATTTCTGTCTTTTTAAACCCAAAGGTTTACTGACCACTACTGTACACAAAGTTTAAATAATAGGTAATTCATTAATAATATCACGGGGATAATTAAATTATTTAGTGGTTAGATACACCATGTCCTAATCTAAATGCGAAACATACTTAGCGAATCAAATATACAGCTAATAAATTATGTATTCTGTTTATCCCCCGACATTATAATAGTTCCTAAAAGTACCCATATAAAAGTAATATTATAAACACGAAAGTTTGTAAGAACATATGTATGGATGTATGTTTGTTACTCTTTCACGCAAAAACCACGAAACGGATCTTGATGAAATTTGGCACAAAGGTAGATTATAGTATAGAATAACACATAGGGTACTTTTTATCCCGGGAGGATATTCCCTTGGGATAATTTTTAGACATGCACGCGCGCTAAGCCGCGGGCGGCAGCTAGTATTTTATACGCTCATGTAATAGGGTGAGTCGAGCACAAATCTGGCTCCGAACTGTGCTGAGAAATTCCAGAGGGATAAACCCAATAACACTTCTCAACTCGGGAATTAAACCCATGGTAGTACTTACGGCTAAGGAAGCAGTTTAAAAAAATCCATACTACGAGTAATATTATAGATGCGAAAGTAACGCTATCTGTCTATTTGATACCTTTAAACGTTCAGAATGGACTCCGATAAAACACGGTTAGAACATGTCTTGAATTATAAATTACTATATTTATTATAAACATATAGCATTTACTGTGTTGTTTGTTGTAATATTCCATCTCTTGTTAGACCTAAATCGACATGATTTTTGCTCGCCCTTTGATCTAACACAAACACGCGATTCAGCTAAATAAAACATAAGAACACCCACGTTACTCTCAACAATCTTTACCTTTTGAAGTAAACATGTCACATAAAAAAACAATGTTTCTTCCCTAGTACTACTTAATAACCATAAAATCGTATCCAGACTCGTTCAGTCATTTTATAACGAGAAACATTTGTTAAAGTGAGTGGGAGATCCACCCACGTTACGTTATAAAATAACGTTATTTAACAGACAGTTATAACTTTGAATAACGGTTATTTTCGTAACGTTTATGGCTGAAGAGTTTAAGACAATACCTCTGGAAATGCGTGGATTAAATCAAGATGTTTGAGTTACCACTTAAATTGAACTCCAATAAAGTTGGTTAGGGGTGATCTTTTGATCGTGGTTCCCGATCTTTCAAACGGATATCCTTTTTTCTTGAATTTTCCTGCACTTTTGAAGCCATTCACTGGGTTAAATGAGTCTTGATGCGTATTTAATTTGGATTCCAACTACTCAACAGGAGATCCTGATCGCCATACATTTGAAATCTAAACCTAAAAGTACAGAGTGCCCAAATATTCGAGCGATTTTAAGGCAAAAGTGATTGTAAGTTTTCTATAATAAATGACAAATAATACTCTCCTTTTCCTCACTAAATTCAACTCAACTCAGGAGTTCTCAACTAACTTTTACACAAAGGTGTAGGTATTGCGTATGCGTTTAAAGTTTGATTATAATCGATTCATTCTAGTTCGTGTCACATGAAATACGGTGAAGAATAAACGAAACTTAATCACAGGACGTAATATTTCAAATATTAAGTGAAAGAAACAAAATCAAAACAGTATTCCACAAAGGATTAAGCAGAGGTGACTATAGTACCCGGATTGGCCAGCTATGTTTAAATCATACGAGTATGAAATAGGGGCGAGATGTAACCATCAACCAGAAAGTTAAACCAGATAAAACTGTCTGAACTGAGAATCAAAATCAGTACCTTACCAGAACCACTAGATTAGCCTAATTCGGCGAAGCAGTTGAAATTGAAACAAACAAATTCCCAACAAAAATATATTACTACATTAAACACATAAAACCCATTCAATCCATCCATTCCATTCGATTTTCCTAAAAGGTTATTTAGGTAGTAACAGCCTGTTAATAAACAAACTTTTATTTTATCTCTGGTTGCCTGCCCTAGAAACCCAGCTCTACAACACATACAATTTTTAGTTTCAAACATCACTTTAGACACACAAACAGTTTTAATTTTGGATTTTGTAAAGTTAGGAACTATAACAATTTTAGGCTCATTTTTAGGGTTCCGTTGTCAACAAGGAACCCTTACAGTTTCGCCATGTCCGTCAGTCAGTCTGTCTGTCCGCGGTTTAGCTCAGAGACGCTTAGCGCTAGAAAATTGAAATTTGGTATGGATATACATATAAATCATGCCGACAAAGTAGTAGAATAATTTCATGAAATATATTTTTTATCGTCTTTCCCGTGGTTATTGGATAGATCATTTAAAAATATTGAGGGTTTGCTAAAACCATTTTTCCATCCAAGGATCCGTTTGCGAAATATTAAGCTTTAAAGTGCTATTTTTTGTTAGAGTCAAGTGTCCCCCCCTCTGCCAGCTAAACGGTTGTTTTAAGAGACGTGAAAAAAATCATGGTAGTAGCTACGGAGGAAAGATTTGTATTTTTGTATGTAACGAACTTAAAAAGTGCTGGACCGATTTGAAAAGTTCTTTCAGCAATGGATAGCTCCATTATCAGCGAGTAACATAGGATATATTTTTATCTCCGTACTCCCACGGGAACGGGAACTACGCGGGTGAAACCGCGTGACTTCCGCTAGAATATACAATAACTATGAATAATAACTACAAAGGTAACATAATCAAAATAACACCTTTAAGTAGGAGTAGATAAATAGGCTCGCGATTAGACACAATCTCACCTGATGGATAAAATGATGTGGTCGACTATAGTGCACGCTTGCTTAGAAGTGACTTGCCGGTCGATTATGTTAACATGTCGTAGTGAAGGCTATGAATCCAAATAATCAAGATGGAATGACTTGACTATGAGCTCACTTGAACACGTGACATCTTGACTATATGGATTGACAGCTCACCTCGTGATCACTTCACCCAAGCCTTCACTTCGACATGTTTACAAAATCGACCAGCAGTTCACTCTTGACTTAAAGACCCCCAGATTGTGGCTATCAGGACATTATCTGTATTATTGGTAAGCCTGATTATGGTTAAAAAGTTTTCATACATAAGGCCAAATGGTATACCCAAATATAGCTCAGATTCTAAGTGCTTCCAGTTGGAAATTCTCGATCGAGAGTTTTTTGATGGAAACGCTTGTCAAAACGACGATTATGTATATACTTATAGGTACTAGGTATTATTTAGTATATTTATTTATTTGTTTATATGTCGTGCATGTTGCAGAAGGTCAACAAACTCTCACAGTTGTAAAAACTTATAAACATGTGCATTTTATTAGAAGTTTTAGTTTCAACGTATTTCATTAATTTCTGTGTCGCGGGATTCTTTGCGTTGGCTGATATTAAACATTTAAAAAAAAAACTTGTAAGCTGCAAGCGGAGTACCTACACAAAACGAGAAAATATTTAACTTGCAGCTACATACTTGGAAACATGCTGATCCTGCTCCATAGGACAATCAAGGGTGTAGACAAAATCAAACTGGTTGATTTATGAATTAACTTTATAGATATACTGTTTGTTTTTTTGTATTTTTATTTTTCTGTTGACTCACACACTGTTGTTTAATTAATGGTTCCAATGTTTGTAAATATGTGAGTACCATTTACCTAAATTTCTTTAGGAAATTAATAAGTTTACCTGTGCTGGTGATACTTTGTTCTTTAAGTAGCATACTCTGGGTGCATCGTCCTCACATAATATTAAATTAATTTTTGTATACCAAATTTTACAAAATCATTATTTGAAAAGTACTCTTTTCAAATAAGAGAACGAAGAATGGAGAAGAACGGACAAGAAACTCCATAGTTACTACTATGGAGTTTCTTGTCCGTTCTTCTCCATAAGAATCTACCTTTCCGAATGGACAGTAGAGTCACTTTATTAATGTAACATTATTATTTTACTGAACTGTAAACGATGACGTTCAAAAGTGCCGTTTAATGGCCTAATTGAAATAAACGTTTTGACTTTGACTTGCCTTTGACTTTGACATAATAATATTACATGGACTCACTTAAAATATTGTTTAAGATAGGTACTACTATGAATTTGTGCATCGATATTTTTTTATTTCCTACCTTTTTTGAGATTCTCTTATTGGAATCTATTTGTTATTTTGATACCCTACATTACTATGGAACAAAAAATAAATAACGGCAAGCGTCAACATGTTTCTGTTTTTAAAATTCAAATAGCTTGTATAGTAGGCGCCAGATAAATGTGGAATAAAGTATATTGACCTTTCCCTAATAACTGCTCATAGGTACCTGAACAATTAAATATGAATCGTTTTTCATTATTAGACAATGTTAAGGATCACGAGAGATGATGATTCGGGACAGTTTTGTGTCATTAATTCCGTTTTTCAAATTAACAATGTCAATAAATGTAGGTGGGTCAATGACCGGTATTCCACGATTATCTGGCGCCTACTATAGGTGCTTCGGCACTTAAGACGAATCTTTAGATATCTCAGTTATTAGAATCTATGCAGCCGATCAGGGGGCGATACAGGGCGAACCAAATAATTAGACATACAATAATAAATAACACCGAAAAACATTACCCTCCTTCTGAGGCAGTCGGGTTAAAATTCGCTCATCCTTTAGAAGCGTAATATTTGAAATATTTCCTGAAAATATGTTTTACAAAATACCTAGAGATTGAACTGAATTCAAACTGCATTTCCTACGAACTACTGAATTCAGAAAATTCGTGCGGATAACGTTTTCTCAGAATACTAAAGACCTTTTCGCACAATCAAAGACAGGAGCCCAACTAAGTCATTCTCCGTGAAACAGACGTGCCAAAATCAAAATACATCCGTGAAATGACAGCCTTTGTGTATATGCCTTGCGATCGACACGCGTCTGACGTCATCACATGTAGGTACATGGTTAGGTACCACAGGGTATGGAACCTCTGCTCAGCACAAGTTTCAACTGACAATGCCACAGCCAAATTGTCACGAGCCAATAATTTCTATGAGGGAACGGTGACTCTTGATGATTCTCTTGGTTTTTAGGGTTACCAACGGAACCCTATTACTAAGCTTCCACTGTCTCATGGCGCGGTATGTTCCACGGGCGCCTCAAAGAGATGTCAGCATAGGAGACGGGGCCCGCTAGGTACAAAGCCTGCCAGGGTTGCGGAATTTGTTCGAAAGAGTCACCGCGGCCCTAGAACGCAAAGGGCTTTAGAAGGAACACTGATAGGTTTTAGTCAGTAAGACCCTGACACGCCCTTCCGCTCCACCCAGAGCGGAAGAAGTCATTTACCACCGCCTCCCCATCATTAAAAAAAAATCCTCCACTGTCTGTCCGTCCGTCCGATAGTCTGTTAGCGGGCTGTATCTCATGAACCGTAATATATAGACAGTTGATCACGGAGTGTGTGTTCTTTTGCCGCTATAACAACAAGCAATACTTGGTCTCCTTTGAATTTTATTTTTAGTACCTATGTAGCATATAAAAAAAGTGATTTTTTATTTCGAACGTGATTATTCTGCCAGGTTTGCGGAATTTGTTCGAAAGAGTCACCGCGGAGGAACGCAAAGGGCTTTAGAAGGAACACGGATGGGTTTTAGTCAGTAAGAGTCTGACACGCCCTTTCGCTCCGCCCAGAGCAGAAGAAATCATTTGATGTTTCCCATCATTAAAAAAAAATACATGAAAACCGCGATTTTTGTGGAATTCTTCGTGTACGATTCCGGCTTGCACTTTACCGGTTTTATAGGAAATATGCAGGTTCTAGTACTGTCCGCCCAGTCTACTCTATGCTCTATGGTAGGTACAATACAACATAACGATCACTTCAGTAACAGGTAGCTGTACTCTGATAATATTGATAAGCTGTCAACCAGCGACGTGTGTTATCTGCAGGCTTTACACCGAGATTCCAGTGCCGATGTTATTGAACACCGAAATAACGTAGATAGTGAGTTGTTTCTGTGGTCGGCTTTTGTTTTAGGGTACAAATAGACTGTGGTATTGATAGCCGATATTATCGTGATTGACATGGCTTTGTGCGTATATTGATTCTTTGCACAAGTTGAACAAAACGTACAGCTATCACACTTCACACTAATATTATAAAGGCGAAAGTTTGTGAGTGTGTGTGTATGTTTGTAACTTCTTCACGCGCCAACGGCTGGATCAATTTTGATAAAATTTGGTATGCAGGAAGCTGACACCCTGGATTAACACATAGGCATAGGCTTTTTATTCCGGGAGTGTGTTCCCTTCGGATAATTTTCGATATTCACGCGGAGTATCTAATAAACCGCGGGTAACACCGCGGGGCGCAGCTACTAAGTTATATATTAGATGCATCTGTGGCCTCTGTGCGAGTTTTTATACTTTATCGGAAACGTCAGTTTGCATAAAACTGGATAGCTATACGCTGTCTGGTGACAAGAACGGAAAACCTTTTTTCGAAAGGTAGGTACAAATTGACATAAGTGAACGTTTACATTAAGGTGATCGTGTACGTTTAAAAACTGCACCTACATGCTGACTTTATTTCATTGGCAGTTTTTCAGGAATTAATATCAAAAGTCAAAGTCAAAAGTCAAAACGTTTATTCCAATTAGGCCATTAAAAGGCGCTTTTGAACGAAGAATATGTATAAAAATAAAGCGACTCTATTGTCCATTCACAAAGGTAGATTCTTATGGAGAAGAACGAACAAGAAACTCCATCCAACTTAGGAATATGAAAAAAAAGAACAGTGGGATCAACTCAGAAATTATATTAAAAACTGCTCTTGCTGCAGTACCTACTTATATCTATGCTGATATTATGTTGGAAAGAAGATTGTTTTTTGCGATTTCAGGGTTGGTTCCACTAAATCTTGTTTATATTTTCATTTTCACAACAACTGTCATCAGTAATTTTTGAAGCACGTTCACATAACCATCGTAATCGTGATCTGAAAAACACTTCTAACTCCCAATTTTGACAAAAATAGGTACGGGGACTGGCCCTCATGCTACGTCATTGTTTTTTGACAATATTGACATACAATACATTAATAACGAACTAAGCTATAAGTAGCACTGCTTATAGGCAAACAATGAGAGGTTTACAACCGGCAGCTTGACTTGACAGTAAAAGCTTTGTTCCCGTTCTGCGACATTACGACCTACCATAAAAAAGTTTAAGTACCAAATAACCTTTCAGGAATTCAAGATCGTCAATACAATGCTGAAATGTCCTACAAGTTCCAAGAAGGCACCATATGTTCCGAAACCGTTTTGCAAGAAGTCATAATGCGATCAAAAAGCCTTCTCTGTATCCATTCAACAATTTCCATCGCCAACATTCGAAGAATCGTTTAATAATAAATACTTCTTCGTCCAACTGTCACCTGTCTGTACTTCTGCAGCCTTGGTCACAGATAATATATCCGTCCTCGGTGTTACAATCAATAACTTGTGACATACTGTGCCTCGTGCAATGGGCACAGGTGACATCAGTCATGCTTCGTTTGTATTACAATCGTAATTGGGATACAGGGACTCACAGGTTTGTTGTTAGGTAAGGACGAACGAGTATGAAAAACGTGAGTTTTCATTGAAAAAATGGTATCATGTAGAAAGCGGGTATTATTGCTTTATTTTGCTATTGAATTGAATTATTATTGAGCTATTGATGCTCAACACCTGTCTCACTCACACCTATGTATATCTCAAGACTTCTAATTTCATTCATATAAGAAAATATCGGGTAAAAAGTGTCCGGTTAGCTCCACAGATGAAACATTACACATTTAAGAAAAGTTTCAATTTTGAACAGCGAAAGAACGAAGCATTTAGTTTTTCTTTTGTGGCAATACTGATATTTATGCTGAGACCGTTGCAAACTTTTGAAAATCGAAGCTTCGCAGCAGCTGCAGTGTTTATTTTAAAAATAAGCGTCTTTAAAAAATATGAGTTTACAACCTTTTTCGAAACTAATCTCGACAGCAATTTTATAACAGGAACTTTACGAGTCCCCTTTAGAGCAATCGGTAGCACAGACAACGGAAACGCCTCGACGGGCACTGCTATACTGGTGATGGCATTGCCCAAACTTTTCTTTTACAAACCATGCGTCCAACTGAGTGTCACCGTTCACTTCTAGAAATCGACATTTTAATAGGGTATTTGATTTCTTAGAAAGATGTTAGTTCCTAAAGTTCGATTTGTGCGAAAATAAATATAATCGGTGGAAAAATAACACGCTTTTGAGTTATTCTTCTATACTTGTAACGCAAAACCTCATTTGTTACGCGACGGGCGAGTGACGGCTCGTCCATGTTAAAACATTCACAACGCCGTCATTTCTTGAGATTAATAAACAGGTTTTTTTACTGTTTATTGTATTTTCTCTAAGGGATGAGACATGTAATTTAAAAACAAATAGTCACTTTATTCTGATTACGGTTTTGACAGTCAAAACTTGTGCGCAACGTTATTAGGCGGACACGAATATGATTGGCAATGGCGTCTCTTATGTCTGCCGTAGGCGTTCTTTGTTCTATGGTACTGGTACTCTCAGACAGATTACAATACATACGAGAACACGCAATAAATGCAGCCTCCTTGCAGTAACCGCTCCGCTGGCAACACTGCAATCTCCTTTTCTTTATTACTTGCGTTGTGGACGATAACGAAATTGCTTCCTCTTTTGTTCAGATACGTGATTGTGGTTCGCTTGGGTTGATTTTATTTTATTTTATCCCTTTGTAGGGCAGGAATTATTGTTGAAGTACTCTTCTTTGAGTGGAAATGAATTTTTTTGCCAATAATATTAATAACCTATATCAATACGATTAACTTATCATAATCATCATCATCATCATCTGCCGATCCTTTCCCAACTGTATTGGGGTCGGCTCCCAGTCAAACTGGATTCAGCTGAATACCTGTATTTTTACGTGGAGCGGCTGCCTACCAGACCTCCACAACCCATTAACAGGGTAACACGGTACTCCTTGGCAAGACTGGTGTCAGATTTTTCTGGCTTCTGACTATCTGTAACGACTGCCAAAGATCTACAAATGGCAGCCGTGACCAACGGCTTTATAATAAAGTTTTGATTAACTTATCATCTAAACTAATAAGAAATCTATGGAAGTGCTTTCATTTTTAAATAAACAAGCACTTGACCAGTTTTTGAATATGCTCGAGGTGATTGCGTCGCTAACATCGTGTACCTATAGAGAAGCGCTATCATTAAAAAGTTTCTCATTTCCAATAAATACCAGGACTGGTCGGCATTTTAAACGGAACAGGCGATACATTCAGTGTCATACATAACACTCTTCCAAATTCCTAATTCTAAGAGGGATCAGGTAATGCAGGATGTTGACTGTTAGTTTATCTTATCTTAGCGACAGCTTTTTATTTTCCAACATACACGCGAACGAAGTCGCGGGCATCACCTAGTTTTTAAATAAATAAATATGGACCTCAGTTGCCTGTTAATAAAATGATTATTGTTAATTATTATATGATTAACTTTCTATTTTAAATTTTATTTATTTGTTGTGCACCTACCACAGTGTAGTTTTTTTAACCCAAAGGTAATGTCTTGTTGCATTAAGTCCGCCCATGTACGGACGCTAGTACATCAAGCTACAACAATCTGACAAATTTCTATAATAGTGTTACGAGCTCGGGGTTCGTGACAATAAAACAGCCGATTAAATAACCAAAATGACACTTTAATTTAAAAACACTAATTACAACTTTAAACTCACTAATTATTAAACACAAGTTCACCACTGATCACTTTAATCGCACTTAAAGTTCGCTTTCGAAGTATTCGCTTGTATCGCTAATCCAATACTGACTCGGTCGCTTTTTTTTTTTTTTTTTTGAGTGGCTTCTCGCAGTTCAACCTATAAGGTTGTCGACTGCTTAACCGGGCTTGCCTGTGGTGGCCTTAATATAATATTAAAGCCTCCAGCCAGGGCTTATAAAAAACTTACAAACTAAGCGACTACACGCTAAGGGCACCCCCTGTGGGGTACGGGCCTCGGCTTAGGGCGTCGCTGGGAAGAGGACAGCTAGGGACGGGCTGGATCGAACTGGTCTGACTCGGTCGCGGAATACGCGCTCCTTTTATAGGTCAGTTTATTCTAGAAACTTCCATTCTCGAAACATCTGGAAAGTGCTCGTAACTACCGCTGCCGACTGACCAGATACCGAGAAGTGTAGAATGTTCTGGCAAAGAAATGTCTAGAATGTACTTGACTCTACTAGTTCTGCTACTCGATACTAGATGGCGCTAGTAGTAACTTAATGTACCCGACATTAATTCTGGCGCGTAACAATAGATTTTCAATTTTTATCGTTGAAGCATTAGATTCAAGGTTGACTGGAAAAATTTGACAGTTTCGGGTAGCTTGATGTGCTGGCGTCTATACCATTATCCTCATCCATACTTATATTATAACTAGCACTTGGCCCGCGACTTCGTCCGCGCGGATTTAGTAGGTACTCCACAAACTTCAACGCCCCCTCAAACCCTTTTTAAAGGTAAGTTTTGGAAAATTAAGCATTACGATATCCATTCAACGGTCTCAGGATCAGCCTACTATCCACCCAGTTCACCCCGTTCACCCCGCCAGAGGTTGACTATGTAAACATTGTTAGATCTGTTTCAAATTTCCCACTTTTAGCTTGTTCATTCCAATTTCCACGTAAATTGAAGTAAGCAATAATGTCCTCCCCTGAAAAATTCATCAACCCTTTTCGCCCCTTATATTTGTTTTTCTTAATTTTTTATCCAAAACATTAATGCCGTGCATTAAGTTTCTCCCCAGTTCGCTCAAACCGCAACATTTTTCTTACTTAGAGCATCGAAAAATCCAAATATTTGTTATTTTTCTTTTTTTATCCAAAACATTAATGCCGTGTTTCAACTTCATCGGACTAAGCGTTAAGATTCTCCCCAGTTCGCTCAAACCGTAACATTTTTCTTACTTAGACCATTTTTATGCCCGTCGTAACTTTAAAACGAAAGGTCCGATTTGAGTAATTTGAAGTGTAGTTGACATGTACATTATCAACCTTAATTCTAAACAAACAAACTAACTAATCTTTACTCTTTATAATATTAGTTTAGATAGATTAGATATATAATCCTGATGATGTGTCTGTTTGAGTATTATTCGCAAATTATCGGCATTCGATTGAACTGAGTCTATAAAATAATCATTAAAATGTCTTGCTATCATTTTAGAAATATATTAAATTTCATAGAATTGGTTACCTCCCAAGTTGCTTTAGACTTGTTAGTGCTAGTTCCTATAAAATAGCTGTTTTGAGCCCTTTGTGTTAATTTGATCACTTTTTAATATCTCTTTGAGAATTATTTGAAAGCCGCTTTTGTATCACTATTTCGCTTTATTCTGTATTGCTATAATAAAGTTCATAATAAAGATCAAATAAGTTCATTGAACTTTATAGAATTTACTGGTGATTGTGGAATACTGAGCATACAAATGATAAAAGCACTCAATACAATTGCAAAAGAACTTGGCCCAAAGGAATAAATACTAAAAATATTCTGCTTTTAATTTTCAAGATTAGAAACAAAATTTAGGATTCGTTGAATCTCGTGAGTTTGGAGGAATTACGTAACCCAAAAAATTGGGGCGTTTTTCAATTCTATTAGATTAAAACTCCTTTAATTGTATTAGAAGTTTCAACTACCATTACCGAAGTTAATGCAATTATCAATGTCTTCAGAACTGTTCAAAACATTATGCGCGCGTGGATTTCCTTAGCAGAGTTATTTTAGAAATGTATTTATTATACTCTTCAAAGATCTTATACTTACAATCATCAACAAATATATTTCGAAAAAGATTATTACAGGATTTTATGTTGATAAAAAACTCTATGGCCCATAACTAATTAATAGGTACCAACTCTTAACATCTTACACACGTGATAACTTTTAAACGAAATATCCGATTGAGATGAAACAAAAAGTATTTTACTTCTACATAAATACTCTTGATAACATAATGCTTAATTTTGATAAAGATTAATATTACGATACGTATTTAACGTAGTTTTTTTTTCTTTAGACGATTTCATAATTATTTTGAACACAAAATGGGTTATTGTGATTAAACCATGATAGCTAGATATATGTTCTCGCGGACTTTTTTGTAGGTCTTAATGGGATCTTCTAATCCGTAGTACATCATTTTGTTCTATCGTCAATAGTTTTTGCAGCGCACGCAAAAAAAGGTTTTTGATTTTACACCTTGTGTTACGAAATAGCAATTTTATTACGGATCCCTAATTTTGAAAAAAAATATAGCCTTCCTCGATAAATGGACTACCCAACACTGAAAGAATCATTCAAATCGGACCAGTAATTCCAGAGATTAGCGCGTTCAAACAAACAAACAAACTCTTCAGCTTTATAATATTAAGTATAGATTGTAACTTTGTCTGTCCGTTACCTTTTCACGTTTTGGGGAGATTTGGTTGAAACTTGGCACACGGGTAAACCATGTTTACAATAATCACGCGGGCAAAGCCGCTCATAGAAGCTAGTTATACATAAAGTTTAAATAAATAAATACTGACTTTAGCTAGTGTAGGCTTTTTTTTCCAGGGAAGTGCACGGTCTCCGTGTCTGATATGCGAGGGAATCCGCGGAAAAAACCGATTCTCGCATATTTATAACTAGCTTTTGCCCGCGACTTCGTACGCGCATATCCCTTTTTATTTCCCTTCCCGTATAGCCTTCCTCATGAATGTGGCTATCTTATACTTATATATTTTTTCTAGAGATTAGCGCGTCCAAACAAATTCTTCAGCTTTATTATAATCCCAATTCAAAGTGTTTGTTAAAACCACCATTCCCGCATTTTCGCCCAATTTCCATTGAAAGCGTGATTTGCATAGCTCAGCATCAGCACGGGTCCCCTTTCTACTGCTAGAAGCTTTTACTGGTAAAATTACTTTCACAATCTTTTCAAACGTAAGGTGTTTTAAAAGCCATGATTGTTCAGTAAAACGATCCGTGGGGTCCGATGGGTGTAGTAACTCAATATCGACTGTAATTATTTTTCACTGAAAACCTGAAATCAAAAAGAATAATAGGATTTTTCGGAAATATGTATTAATATTTCAGTTTTGGTTTACTTTATTTGTTGAAGGATTTTTGAAGTGAAAACTTCTTTAACGGCGTTGTGCACTTTATGGAATAGGTAAAAATGTTAAACTCGCGTCAGGATTTCAATTCGTAAGACGGAGGGAAAGTTCTGAAGTGTTAAATTTTTAATGTAATATAACTAAATTGTCATGTTTGTGTACGATAGCGCAATAAATGAATATTGTATTTTACCACATTGGTAAATGATAGTACTTTAATACTGATAATTAAGGCAATTCGTGCGAAATTATCGCAAACCATTTCAAAATATCAAAAATGCACAACGTTAATATTCAAGTTTTCACTTCTCACATCTGAGAGAAGTGAATGACTGAGAATATTAATTTTATTTTTTCAATAAAATTAATATTCTCAGTTTGAGTGAGTTTATGTCTATTTAGATGCAGCATAATTCTCCTTGCATTAGTAACTGGATAAGTGCAGAAAACTTTTGTATAGTTCGAATAAAACTTTAAGCGGCTGTAGAGCGTAGCGTGCGGTGTGTGTAGTACGCCACTCACCACTACGCAGCCAGCAAGCCACAATTTGCTACTACGCAGCGACTAGCGGAGTGTTCCGACCTTTAAGTTTGAATCATACTATACTTTTATTATTCTTTTCAAGGACATATCTCGCCGACTGATAGACACTGCGTGACCGAGGGCTGGCTCGTTCTTTGCTCAAAGAATTAGCATTGCCATTCAACGTGGCAATGCTGCCAGTCTTCTGGGCACGTTTCCGGATGACAGCGATGCGGAGGAATACTTTGACGCCTGAGTGTACTTTATTTTTGTATATGTACATACTTTAAAGCAAGAAATGCAATTATACTAAAATTAAATTACGTTTGTCCCCAGCTGATCCGCGGTCACCATGAGGCTGGTTGTGCCCGGCTGTGTGAACGACGCGCGCAGCATCCCGGCGCTGCGCGTCTTCGTGCTAGCCTCAGCTATGGCGCTTTATCTCACTATGGGTAAGTTGATGTCTGCCCAGCCTCTGCACTTCTATGTTTGGGTCGGCTTCCAGCAGTTGCGGCCATAGGAGGTGGCGAAGTTGCGGAATAGTTTATAAGAGTCACCACGGCCCTGGAACGCAAAGGGTATTTGGAGGAACACGGATGGGTTTTAGTCAGTAAGAGTCTGACACTCCCTTCCGGTCTGCCCAGAGCGGAAGGAGTCATTTGATGATTCCCCATCCAAAAAGGGTAATCGCCCAGGGTCTCGCACACTATCCCAAAATGCTAGAATCAATCTGCTTAGACTACGTAGTGGACGTTTTTCGACTGATATGATGATGATGATGATTCCTTTTTCATTTAGTCTAACTGGATGCGAAATGGTAGTAAAATAGAAGTTTTACTTTCATAGGTAACCTAGTTACTGGGTAACACAATTCGTAACACTGGTTGTTATACTTTCTGGTTGCTGACTACCCATTACCGTAAATACTGTCAAAGATCCATCGACGACAGCCGGAACTTGTATGCCGATGCACGAAAGGTCGGAGTATTCCCGTTAGAGCACCGATTTTAAGAGCACTAATGTTTAGAGCAACACAACTATTCCCATTAGAGCACCAATCAACATTTTTGCTTGGTGCTCTATCGGGAATACTCCGAAAGGTTTAGAGGCACGAAAGGTTTAGTTGCACCATTGGTTGATTGAACCCATACTTTTTTATGTTAATGCTTATTTTATAAATCCTTAAGTATGACTGTGTATTCTGTTTCCACGCCTCAGCCGCTTAATAGATTTAAGTTTAAATAGATATAGTCTAGGTCCAAGGTACTTTTTTATCAACTTATACGTATTTTCCGCTCTGGGTGGAGCGGAAGGGCATGTCAGACTCGTACTGACTAAAACTCATCCGTGTTCCTCCTTAATCCCTTTGCGTTCCAGGGCTGCGGTGACTCTTTCGAACAGCAACTATACTTACGAGGCTAGACTTGTGTCTTCAAACCTTTGAAAGTTAATCATATTACAACATAGTCTATCCTCCAGCTCGTCTGGATTTATTTCTACACATTCTGTACAACCTCATTTTCCTAAGTACTTCCAAGTTCCAAGTTACATTAGGTAAATTAAACCTCACATTATACATTTGTTCCTACTTTCATTACTTCTTATATAACATGACATGTGACATCGCTAGAATAGACTTTGAAATGTGTATTTTTGGAGTTCGTGAGATTCGAGAAATATATGTCACCGGAAAATTGCAGACTCCGGAAGATTGCAATATATCTTGATTAGATTATAATTTCTCGATATATTATGATAAGATCGTTTTGTATACAATAATTCCCATCCAAATTCAATAGTTTCCAATAAGTATATCCGTGTCTTATTCAGAAAAAATAGTTTACAATTTCACACGATATTTTACAATCTTACGGCGTTTGCCATTTTCCGGTGACATATATAAATCAAGAGCATGATTAGTGAATATAATTCACTAACAGAGTGTCCCAGAAGTGCGTGGTCATATTTAAGGTTGCTGTTCTGTATCATCTTCTGGAATATCCGGTAGAAATCATTAATTTAATTTATTTATTTATTTGATTTACACGGCGTACAACACCAATTACATAAATCAAGGCATAACTAACAAAAACTTAAACTATCTACTATTATTTTCGAAGTAATGTAGACATATTAACATTAAATTGGCGAATTTGTCAGCGAACAGATCGCAGTCCGGGTTGGCTTCCACGAGCTTATTTAGTGCGGTTAACACACGCGGTACGGGAGACGCAGCACGGGCTGCAGTCCGACAAGAAGGCACGCATAACACTTTATGTTTTCTGCCACGGAGATAATTGTCTGGAGTGTAGAGTCGGATCAGCTCATTATGGATGTCAGGAGCATCCGTCATACCTTTCCCTACTTTGAGCATAATGCCTACCTGGTCACATGCTCGTCTAGTCTCCAGCATGTGATATCCCAGACATCCTAAGAGGAACTTGGTAGGATAGAGATAGGGATAATAACCAAGAGTTCTTCTATAAACCGCAGAAATGCTTTCTGCACTTTTTCTAGAAGAAGTGCATATTTTTTCTCGTGGGGATTCCATACAGAAAACTAGCTTCTAGCTTGGTTCGGACAAGTGTGTTGTATAAGAGCCTTATTACATGTTCGTTGCGAAATCACAAATATTATATTTTTTTTTTCTTTCGAGTAAGTGTTTTGGAAAAGATCGTTTGATACACGAGGGTATTTATCATTTTAGTCTTTCGTCTCCATAGCGGTCTAGGACTCCATAACGTAAAAACGTTAGAGACGATTTTAAGCTATTTTTCATCATCATCATCATATCAGCCAATTGTCGTCCACGGCTGAACGTAAGCCTCCCCCAAGGAGCGCCAACCATCCCGGTCTTGAGCAGTCCGCATCCATCCGCTACGTTTGTCCGTACGCGGTCTCCACTCTACCACATGTCTGCTCCATCGACCGTCTGTCCGTCTACAGACATGGCCGGCCCACTTCCACTTCAGCATGCTCATTCTACGCGCAATGTCGGTGACTTTAGTTCTCTTGCGACTTCGTTGCGAATTCTATCCACCAGAGACACCCCGAGCATTGCTCTCTCCATAACACGCTGAGCAACCTTGAATTTGTGAACCAGAGAAGCAACCTTGAATTTATGAAGTCTTAAAACAATCATGATTCCGCTCTTAGAGGGAGACAGAGCTATAAATAGCGAATAGCACTATCCCTTTTACATCATCGGAATTGGATGGCATTAGCACGTCATAGTAGGGCAGCAGGCCTATGGTGGGTGTCCACGTTTCAGCTCCGTAAGTCATTACGGGTAAGACGCACTGGTTAAGTCAAAGTCAAAGCATTTATTTCAAATAAACCATTATCAGGTACTTTTGAATTGTCAGTCAGACCGTCAAAAACATGAAGCTATTTGCACGTTCGAAAGCGTAGATGTCTATGGAGAAGAACGTGCAAGAAACTCCACGGACACTTTTTTAAATCATTTTACGTTTACAAAAATCCTGGTTACATTACCGTGTTGCTTCTTTATATGAGAACAATGTAAAGAAAGAAAAAAACAATTTATAGTATTAAATATTAAAATGAGGCAGTGGCAACTAAGGGATGGCCAGTCTCCACTGACGGCGCCCGTTCACGAACATGACGCGTGCATCAGCACCATTCAGCTCAACCATTTTGAAGGGAACTGAATGATCCGATACACGCGCCACCATCAGAGTTATAGATTCACGCAGCTTCCCCAATGCCGCCCATAAGTTATTTTTATGTTTAACCAATATTATAAGTTCAGACAAACAAGATTGATTTAAAAATAACTGAAACAAACTTGAGTTGTTTTTTTATTATAATTTGTTTCGAGTGTTATAAATCTCTTCGACTTACAACCTTGTTTGACTTTATTGTTTCTTTTGTTTTTGTAAATTACCTTTTGATTTCAAAATTCTTTGTTGAGGATTCAGTCTTGTTTTGAAGAAATCTCCGGTGTTTAGTAATTATGCATAATGAATTGGGAGTTTCTTTGAAGTGGTTTTGGGGTACTGTTTTGATTATACGATTTACCTAACGGAATATTTAATCTCTCATGCCCGGTTTCTGAGGTTTTTAACGGTCGTTTATCTGTCCGATAAAATATTGGTTGGTCAGTGGTTAACGGACAAATAAACGACCGATAAAGTAGCTCAGAAACCGGGAATCAGTGATATTTAAACTACTGTAAGTACATAATTGCATAACCTAGGTATAGATACCTACTTATTTCGCAGCCATTAATTAAATAAACACTACAACTTTGAGGAGCTCGAATCGTGGCTAAATACTTACAGCCGCACGGGTAGATCTTCAATGTTAGGAAACTCGGGCTGAGGTCGGTCCATGGGTGGGTGACCATTTGCCTCACCCATCCGTTCGGTAAACACGTTAAACTGTTGGTCCCGGCTCTCATTTGTAGGTCTTTGACAGTTGTTATCGATAGTCAATAGCCAGGTGCTATAAACTTACTCCAGCCTTGCCAAAGGGTATCGCGGTCAGATCAGTCACTTCTTGTAAAATACTGGTACTCAGCTGCATCATTTATACTGGCAGTTGACCCCAATATAGTTGGAAAAGGATTGATTGGGTGAAGAGTAAACAAATATGTTAGTAGTAGTAGTAGTAGTTCCCGTATAGCTTTCCTCATGTATGTGGCTATCATATACCTACAAAAAGAATTTGCCAACTCCGACTGGTAGTTCCAGAGACTAGCGCGTTCAAACAAACAAATTCTTCAGCATGATTACGTTATATAGATACGTATTACTATATTTTTCTTTATTATTGTATTGATCGTTAATCTGCCCAATAGCACTAATGGCTTTTAAGTATTTATCGTTGGTTTCATAAAATATATAAATATACAAAGCCATTAGCAGAAAACATAATTCAAATAATTACAATATTGATCCATTTCGGGGAATTGCTAACGTGTGTAATTATTTATTTTGATGCACTAGGTAAATATTTTGTTGAATTTAAACCAATAAGTATTATTAACAGGGAACATTATTTGTAAAAGGTAATATCTGGAAGTACCTACTGACCCAATTATTTAAATGTTTTCATTAGACAGAGCTACACAGCTAAATGTTATGGCTAATTTACACAGTGCGAGCTAGCGTGCGAGTCAGCCTGCCGAGTAGCTGCAGTGCAGTAACTGGCATCGTTTGGACGTGTCGTCCGAGTTATTGGCACTTGCGAGATGGATAGTAGCTCGCTTCCCAGTTACTTCAACATTTTTTGTTTTTACTCGCCTGCCCGCCGACAGTAACTTGCACATGGCAGCAGCTCGGACATCACTCGCACCGTTCGAACGCGCTCGCCAGTGTCAGCCGGGCAGTAGCGAGCGGGACCTGATTTTTTTGTGTGCTGCAACTCGGCAGCTACTATCACCGTGTAAGGTGAGCCGAGCTACTGGCATACGAGTAGACGATCCGAGTAACTGCCTGCTGTATAGTCAGCAGCTCGCACTGTGTAAACTTGATAGACCAGCACCCCGATCGCGTAATCGAAGTTATTCCAGATTAATTGCTTCATATGTTTAAAAATTCGTCAGCTCGAATACGTAAGACACGCAATGAATGCTGTTAAAATAACATAATGTAAGCATATAAAAAAAAAAAAAAATAATAAAAAAAAAAAAAAAATAATAATTCGGATAACCAACATCCATATGGGTTGGTAAACAAAAAGATACTCATCGATCTTATGCGATCGATTGCATTCGTGTATATATTACGCAATTAGAAAAATGCACGATTTCTAATATACACCAAGGGAGCGAAGTCGCGAGAAATTGCTAGTTTGCAATAAAATCTTTATTACCTACATACGAACATTTTTATCTGCACGAGACGCAACTGAACTTTGCCTACCTACCTACATCATAAGTTATATGCAGTGCAAGCTCATGCATGTCTTGATTTTAATATCAGTAATGTATTACTGGCACAGTATCAGAATAAAAAGCTTTGATTATGTCTAGTATTGCAACTGCTTTGTTTTTAATTTTCCCTTTAGGGAAGGCTATAGTCTTTTGACCATATTGCCTAGTCTTACGTCGTTAATTTCTTGTGTTTTGCATTAGAATGCTGATGTTACACATTCTAATGGTTTTTGGAGTATCTGGTGACAAATATATCGATTCGGCCTTTTCGGCAAGTTTCGAGTGAGGTAGCCAATACTACAATAAAATTCACAGCTCCACTTAACCGAGATCGCGCCTGTTTTAATTATTCCACATATTTTCCAGGTGCGTGGAGTATTGCAACTGCCTTCAAGGGCAGAATATAGGGTACTTTTTTATATCATGGAGTAGCAAACAAGCCTGCGGCCTATTAGCCCCCCTAGTATGACGTGCCATCATGATTCTGTTTTGAAAAAACGGGCTATGCTTTCTAGAAAGAACTGAATCAATAAAGTAGATAAGTAGGTAAATACGAATGTTCTCTGAAAAAACAATCATCAAAGATTTTTTGCCCGAAAAAACTGTCTGAAAAATTTCATCTCTAGGTATTGTTAAAACTTTTTTATTTGTTTTGTGTAATCTTAGATACCTTTCAGCAGGTCTTCTTATCAAGAAGACCTAAAATATTTTTCCATATCAAAAAGATACCATAACATATCATCTTGGAGTACAGAACAAACCAGAGGTGAGTGTTCAATCACATTTGTACACAGCGCATTGTGTCCAAAATAACTCCCCGCCCGCGCCTCACCCACCCGCATAGTATTACTAGCGCACCATGACATTACCTCTTTTAGAGTAAAATTAAAATTTTATGTAGGTACAACTAAGTCCGTAGTAGTAACGTTAAATACGTGAAAAGTAAGGATTTTGATTTAAAACTAAGCTTGATAAGTTGTCGTTTATTAATATTAGATAAACTGGATGTGGATATTGTGAAAGAAATTTGAAATAACTTTTTTAAAGAAATTTATCTTTAAACATACACTCATCTATACCATACCTACAAATAAAAAAATATACCATGGATTAGTTTTTGTTTTTTTTAAAAGGTGAGTAAAATATTTGATTAAGTAGGAACCTGCTTATTCATTCCATAACTCGATTGTATTCGAATTCTATAATCAAATAATGAATCAACCAAGATGGCCGATAAATCCGATCTTATCTTGATTCGTCCTTTCAATAATAAAGTATGACAGGCCGTCGACTTCAATAATAATAAATAGAAAAATAATTTCGCATCAAGTCGGCCAATGAAAGTCAAGTCGTATTAGTCCGTATTTATTCGGCAGATTGCTCGAGATTGGGTGCGGTTTGATTCTTTTGCTTATCTCAAATTAATGAACGATGACTGGCTGACGGTTAATCTTTCGCACACAGATTCGAAATTCGAACGCGTCGCTGTCAGATTATGATTATTTTATTTGAAAGATATTCGAAAATATTAAGAACATTATAAACGTTCCAAATACATTTTAATAAGATTTTGAAAATAAGTACTAGTCTAAGATCCCGAGTAAGATCAACCTTCACTCACCTGCCTACCGGATGAAAATTATATTTTATCAAATAAAATACGGCAATCCTATTGGTCGATGTTTAGAAACATAAGTATTTTATTTGATAAAATATAATTTTCATCCGGTAAGCAGGTGAGTGAAGGTTGATCTTACTTGGGATCCTCTTCTATTCCTATCAGGAAAAGTTTCTACAGGCCAAAGCCAGAGCTGAAGTTCCAGGCTTTAACTTCGAGTGAATTAACTTGGCAGCATAGAATATTCTCGCACCTAGCTGGGCGAGATTAAAAATGAATGAAGGAATCAAGAAACTATCCAATAGTAGGAACCTACTTTCATTCTTTAGTTCATAAGCCGATTAACCAACATAAGAATTTTGAGTTTGGTACCTCAGCGAACTAAAATAAACGATAATCTACGGTCTTTAGGGTTCATTTTAGTTCACCGTTGACAGCTGTTTGACATACAAAATAGCACTGTAATACATGCAAGTGATATACCTATAGTAGGCGCCAGATAATCGTGGAATATCGGTCATTGACCCACCTACATTTATTGACATTGTTAATTTGAAAAACGGAATTAATGACACAAAACTGTCCCGAATCATCATCTCTCGTGATCCTTAACATTGTCTAATAATGAAAAACGATTCATATTTAATTGTTCAGGTACCTATGAGCAGTTATTAGGGAAAGGTCAATATACTTTATTCCACATTTATCTGGCGCCTACTATAGTAAGGTCAGGGCGTACCGTAATTTTTTTGACGTCACGAATTGGTCTGTCTACACCAAATATACCTCGCCATGCGGTCGGCGATGTCATGTTTCTTGTATGGTAAACGTGCATAAGCAAATTTTTCGGAGAGTCCTCTGTCCATAACTATTTACCTATTTACTTGCTACCCTCCGTCAAACCAAAATAGAAATAATAGATGAGGTCCGAAACTATTACGAATAGGTCGAAAACTTTTCTTGTTATCCTGTCACAACCTTACTAATACGTCTACGAACTTTATCACGTTTTATTGAGTCCAATATTATTTATTTATTCCATCTTACAATGATATATTGACAGCTTAAAGAGATTGTCTTCTTGGCGCCTGTGAAAATTATAATAGCAAATTCTTTCATATGGACACGAAAAAGTCATTAAGAGAACGATCCAATAAGCGATGGTATCATATTGGTTATGCTGCTTTCATTATGGAGACAGTAATTTGAAAATCAACCATACAAATATTAAATTGTCTGTATCAGTAAATCTTGCCTCAACGACGAAATAGATTTGGGAATTGGGATTTTTTGTTTTGGGGATTTAGTTTTTTTTCTAGTACTAATTGTAATGTTCGGCTTTCACGGGGGCGAAACCGGTGACAAAACTAGTACAAAATATATGTAGTTTCCATTTCATTGAATATGTCATATATACGATCTAGTTTAGACAAGTCGTCATATTAAACTCATTATTTTAATGGCAGACTCGTAAAATATTCATTTATTTTCTGAATGGTCTATATGATTCCCGCCAAATGTCAAAGTCACCCCACTATCCCTGTGGGTGACGAGGGCCACGTTAGGAAATGCCAAAAGAATGGATAGACGGGCGAAAATTGACGCTAGTAAAAATGACAATGGTATTTGGAATATACCGTTTTACCTAGCAGGCACGTTGTAATATTAGATGCAACTACGCAACATGAAGTGTCGTGAGATTTAAAAGAAAAGGCAAGAAAGAAACAAATTTTAAACTACGTAATAATATGTCACTGTTTCCTTTACTTGCCGTGATACAATGATAGACCGAGAGAATGGTAGAATTCTTGCTATCTCTAATCAAGTAATCAGTCGTGTGGGATGTTTAAGGTCAGCATGAGGAATGATGATGACGACGTCACGGTGAAGTAGTTGCACGGAGGCTGCTCTGACGTTCACTGTCGAGGGTAACCAATATAGACGTATGCGGTGCAGAGAGTAAAGTCCCGCACACCTCCACTGAAATGGGAGGATACTCCGACCAGCCGGTTGTTGTGTCTGGTGGGCAACTGCCCGATAGTTGATATTCGGACTGTTGTATATGCTCAAATCGCACGGAGAACTTTGCTTGGGCGATACAGGATTTCGTTGGTAGTTCGTCGCTGACAGGATATATGGCGTTGTGATTCTTGTTGTTGCCGTACAAATTTCGTTTCTTAGTTTTTCATGTGGTGGCATTGATGCCGCTACAGTACCATTGGACTATAAAAGTAAAGGAACAGAGACCTACATATGTTTACGCACACACTTGTGCACCTGTCTTCTGCGTACTCCTCTTCTGCGTACTTGTGCGGCTCCATTTAGGTTGGCCATTAGGTATGATCGATATCCGGTATGAAGATGACTAATTTATATATTTTAATTAACACTTTCCTATTGTTTCCAACAGGAGCATCAGTGTTCCAAGCCATCGAAGGCCCGTTGGAGGAGAGCATCGGCGAGAAGCTCGACCAGCTGAAGGCACAGTTCCTTCAAGACCATCCCTGTGTCACAGGTAAGTTCAAGCACCAAAATAACTTCTAAAAACATTCTATAAGTTTTAATCCCTATGTGTAAACCATGAGTCTACTGAGGGTGACTTTAAAGCATAATAAAACAGCACATCTGATGTACATATTCTGCAATTGACCACATCGACGGGTGAAAATACCTTGTTTTATTTAATTTAATTAAGAATTGAAGACCAACTTGATTCTTCTGTTACCGTGAATGAAATGAAGTTGCTTCGTACTTTAATGTTGGTGAGGTTAATTTTTCACAAATTTTAAATAGGTACCTAGTATGAATAGGTACGTTATCATCTGTAAACGTTAAACTTTTCATTTGACCTTGTCTCACATGATTGATTTCTGATAATAATCGGAAAGTGATTATAGTAGGCGCCAGATAAATGTGGAATAAAGTACATTGACCTTTCCCTAATAACTGTTCATAGGTACCTACCTGAACAATTAAATATGAATCGTTTTTCATTATTAGACAATGTTAAGGATCACGAGAGATGATGATTCGGGACAGCTTTGTGTCATTAATTCCGTTTTTCAAATTAAAAATGTCAATAATTGTAGGTGGGTCAATGACCGTTATTCCACGATTATCTGGCGCCTACTATAGTAAACATACGCCTTATTGAGTCCAATAGGTCTTAAGCTATAGGTTTCACAGACGCAGTTCTAGCCTTATCTACATCATACACCATTTTTCCCAAGATATACATAAATTACCGCTATCTCTAACTTGCGTCAAAATCCACGCGCAACAAAACGTGTAGGGCTAAAGTTAATAAACAATGATGTAATTTATATCTACGTCTAAGTACATTTGTTTTACATTCTAAGGTTTTGACTAAATGTGGCGTCTAGCAAGCACATGGACTAGCAAAATGGACTGATCGATACCCTCCCTCGTTACTGATCGACTGATCGATTGTAGTTGATAAGTTTTTTAGTTTTTAGTGTTTGTGTGCGTTTTTTCCGGCAGAATAAACTGACTTTCTTTCTTTTTTTCTTTCTCACAAAATGGACTACTATGTAGAAAGAGACAAAACGAGTATGCGGCTAATGACTGTCTTTTTTCATATTCTTTACTAGCGACCCGCTGGCAAAGAATATTAAACATGGTTTCGCATGGGTTCAAATTGTACACACAAACCTTTTTTTTCTATCGCTCTTCTATGAGTGAATATTTTTTTAAAACCATTGCTTCGTTTAGCAAGAGTAAGTGGAGAAACAAACAGGCAGACATCGACTTTTTAAAATACCATTAAAATAGATAGACTGAAGATGTCTACGCATGCATGCAGAATTAATCCGCCTGTAACGAAGTCTAATCAGAATCCTAGAAAAAAGATAGGTAACAACTCAATCAATCAATCAATCAATCAATCATTTATTTTGTTGAACATAGGTATGGTTACAGATGGTACATTGTCTAATATATATGCGCTATGTTTTGCCAATATATGGCGTACAAAATTTACATAAACAAGCAATTACAATTACAGTTCCAATTCAGATGGCATGTCATTACATTAAACAAATAGTTCAATTAAAATATGTCAGTAAACAGGTCATTATAATCTTAGACAAATAAAAACATTCATGCTTAGTCAATAAATAAAATCAAAAGTGCCCAATTAGCAAGTTGGAATCGACATACCTCTGTTTATCAGTAGTAAACTCAGTGATGGAGTAGTAACATTTATCTAATAGAAATTTAAACAGAGACCTCTTAAAGGATCCCAGACACTCTTTATTTCTGATAGCTGCTGGTATACTATTATATATTTTTGGGGCCATACCTAGCACACTTTTGCTGAAAAATGCGGTTTTATGAGAGGTAACATGAATGGTATTCTGATAACGGCGAGAGCGCAGTTTTTCAAATAAATGCAAGTTGGAGTAAACAAACACTCCCATTTCATATATGTACATTGACGGTAGAGTGAGCAAATTAAGTTCCTCAAACAATGGTTTACAACTATCAATCGATTGTAATTTGGTAAACGATCGCAAGCATTTCTTCTGAGCTTTAAAAGCAACTTCTCTGTCAGTAGAGTTGCCCCAGAAAATGATTCCGTACCTAATACTAGAAGCCACATAAGCATTATAAGCTATTTGTACTGTAATGCGGTTAACCGTTTTTGACAGTTTGTACAGAGCATACGCAAATTGACTAAGCTTCTTTGACAAAGTGTCGATATGATGTTTCCAAGTCAGATGACTATCTATGTGAAGGCCCAGAAATTTTGTCATGTCACTTTCAGAGATTGCCACGTCACCATATTTAATATTCAGTTTCGGTTTATTTGTTCTTTGATTAAATGTCATTATCCTAGTTTTATTAAGATTTACTTTTAGATTATTACTAACTAACCAATTAATTATATTTTTAAGATCGTCATTTATGTCATTTTCAAGAATATTAATGTCATTACCAGTAAACAAAATAGTGCTGTCATCAGCAAATAAGACCATTTGATGTTTACTGACCTTAGGCATATCATTTATGTAAATGTTAAATAATGGAGGGCCAAGAATGCTACCTTGGGGAACACCATAATTTGTTTTCCTAGGACGTGACATGTATGTTCTTTCAACCTTCGAGCTCGGACATAGCCTATCAAGCGTTGTGATTTGAGTGCGATCAGAGAGATAAGATTGTAATAGGTTTAATGCAGTTCCTCTGATCCCATAACGCTCTAATTTGTTTAACAGTATACCATGATCTACGTGGTCAAAAGCTTTAGACATATCCATAAACAAGGCTGCCACTGGAGTTCTAGCATCAACACTGCAAACAATTTTCTTGATCACGTCATAAATCGCCATATTAATGGATTTACCTTTCCTGAATCCAAATTGTTCCCTAGCTATGAGATCATGCTTTTCAAAAAACGACGAAAGGCTATTGTATATAACTTTTTCAATTATTTTTGAAAAAATAGGAATAAGTGCTATCGGTCTATAATTACCCATGATATTTTTATTATCTTTTTTATGAATAGGTTTAATAACAGTAATTTTTAATTTGTCTGGGAAATGGCCATATTCAATACAAAGATTAATGATATAACTCATAGCAGGTCCTATTAATTGTGCTACAAGCTTGACCACTTTCGTAATGATGCCATCATATCCATGGCTATTAGTATTATTTAAAGAGCGAATTATAGCCACTATGTCTGCTGGTACTGTAGGAGGAATAAATATGGAGTTACAATTAGTTTCAACATTTGTATAGGAAGGAGTAGAATTATTCGGTTGAATTTCGTCTACAAAATAGTCATTAAAAGCTTGTGCAATTAGTCCAGGTTTATGAATTATATTGTCGTCTACTATTACATATTCAGGTATATTTTCTCTAGGATAGTTAACCTTTTTTTTATCGATAATGCTCCAAGTAGCCTTGGATTTATTCCTGGACGAATTTATGTAAAAGTCATTCTGAGATTTTTGGGTCAATGTTATTATTTTCTTTAGACGAGCAGTATATTGCTTTAATAAAAGTTTATTTCTAGAAGTGGGGGCTCGCCTGTATTGCCATAAAATTTCTCTTTTACGTTTACTACTGAGCCTAATTCCCTTGGAAATCCAGTTTGACCTTTTACGCAGAGTTATTCTTACTTTCTTAAAAGGGAAACAGAGATCATAAAAAAGCATAAAAAGTTCATAGAAACAGTTAAATGCTTCTTCAGGGTTGCCAT
Organism: Mamestra brassicae; assembly: GCA_905163435.1. Classification (NCBI taxonomy): domain Eukaryota; kingdom Metazoa; phylum Arthropoda; class Insecta; order Lepidoptera; family Noctuidae; genus Mamestra; species Mamestra brassicae. The sequence goes on along the minus strand of LR991000.1, from coordinate 17,198,034 downwards.
GTAGATAGACTTCACTAAAACTAAGATTATGAAGAGAATCAACGAACTTGGATAAGTTTTCTTGGCAGTAGTCACGCTTTAGAGCATACCAATGTTTAATGGAACAAGTTTTTTTCACAGGGCATTTGATCACTTGGGCAGTATGATCTGATAGGGCAAGATCAAGTACTGCACACTTACTACCTCTGATATTATGAACGATATTGTCTATGCATTTACCACTAGCTAACTGGCTACACGATTGCTTTATCTCTCTCATACTTTGCTACCAACACCCACTTCTTTCTTGGATTGGAAAGTTCAGTTCATTCTCTATGTAAACACTTCGCAGACTATCTAAGGTCTCGTCTAGACGTGGTGTCTATAGAACTCGACACACATTGGCAAGCGTGTGAGAATTCAGGTCAAAAATCAGTTACATTTGAAATGGGTTTGACAGGATAGCTGAGATTTTAATGGAAAACAAGTATTGTAAGCGAATAATGAATTTTAGGTGTCTTTGAAGATTTTGTTTATAAACGAAGATAAAGGGAACGGTGTTAATTTACTGACAGACAGCGCACTGCCTTCACGCGAGCTTGTTTTAGACCCAGAGGGTCTTTAAGACACATGACTTTTTTTTTTAAATAAAAATTAATAAAATCATTGTAATTCGAGCATCACTGACTCATAATAGAAATGATACATTCACACAGTCACATTACATACACACCATTTAATAACGATTTCATTTACCATGCTTAATTAATTCCCTAATATTCCTTTATTTTATCGATGAGAAAGGGTGCTTAGTTTGTAAGTTTATTTTAATAAGCCTGGCTGATGGTTTTAAGATATATTAAGGCCGCCAAAGGCAAGTCCGGTGAAGAAGACAGAGAAGCAGTACAGTCACTTTATTCTTAATGTTGACGTTCAAAAGTGCCTTTTAATGGCCTAATTGGATTGAAATAAACGTTTTGACTTTGACTTGACAGATGACGACCTCCAAGTTGACCTATGAGAAAATTAAATGTAAAAATTAAATAATTTTTACTACAAGATGGTAGACGAAAAATCCGATACCGGGAGCGTCCACAGACGATGGAGCACAAGAATGTCTATGTTGGAACTTTTTGGGTGAGAGTGCGCGTTCCCCATCTAGTGTTTAAAACGCTCTATAAGAGTGCGCGTTCCCCATCTAGCGTTCAAAACGCTCTATAAGAGAGCGCGTTCCCCATCTAGCGTTCAAAACGCTCTATAAGAGTGCGCGTTCCCCATCTAGCGTTCAAAACGCTCTATAAGAGTGTGCGTTCCCCATCTAGCGTTCAAAACGCTTCATCTAGACGAGTTCTTACAAGAAAGTGTCGGTTGACACACCCATTTCTCTCGGCTGACTTGTATTACATCTTGTAAGATAACAAGCTACTTTCTTTTCTAGAACAAAAACAACATGTAAGGAGAACTCCTTGACAGTGTGAAATACTACTTAATATCTCCATGCGTGATGGCCCGTTGAGAAGTATTCGTATGTTTCGGGTTCAAGGAACGTTTCAGCGTATAATATCACTAGCTTTTGCCCGCGACTTCGTTCGTGCATATCCCGGTTTTTTTCCCGTTCCCGTTTAGCCTATAACATTCCTCATGAACGTGGCTATCATATACAAAAAGAATTTAGAAAAGCTGACGAGTTTGATTGTTTGTTTGAACGCGCTAAATTATAAAAGACAATTCTTAAAACACGGGCACGGAAAATTGCCTTTGTTATTTATTATTTAGCCACGACTCCTTCTAAATAGAAAAGATAATGAAAGAAAAAATTTCCCGTACATCCATCGCAAAGTTCAGGGCATAAGCATATTTAAATGAGTGCAATTATGCACTGATTAAAATATGCTTATGCCCTGCCCTTATGCAATCTATTGGGATCATTTCTTGACCTTTTGATACGCTATCTAGTTTAATGGATGAACCAAAGTACATGAAGATATAGAACATTTTGACAACGTCTATTAGCAATACTTATTAATGTACCAAAGTGCGATTTATCAAATAAAAAGGATTATTGTGAGGGTTTTAAATATACTTTTTTTATAATTTTAAAATGAACAGTTTTTCAGTTATTCAAGAAATGTGACGAAATATTACCATTCTCTCCCTTATCTCCAAAACAACTGAGCCAAACATTTTCAAAAAAAGTGCAGATACGTAGTAGTTATTTACCTATATCACAGGAAAACCTACAAGAAGTTAATATAACCAGTTACAAAAATTCAATTCGTTCGGAACCCTTTGCACGCGAGTCCGACTCGCACTTGGCCAGTTTTTGCCCTTTGTGTTCCAGGGTCACATAACTCTTTCGAAAAATTCTGCAACGCTGGCACGGACAAATAGTAACTAGGTATATTCTGACTTTTCAGACCCTAAGAACCATTAAGGTTCTACCAGATTATCTCTTAGAGGTCGGGATTTTTAGGGTTAATCAAACTTTTAAAAGTCACGACGAGTCAGTCGTGACCATGAATCTGAACCTCTAAAGAGTACCTACTCTTTCACTCCAATAACGCATAAAGAGTAAAATTGATTATTTTGTGTTTTTTTCTGCCTTTTTGCACTTTGTGGCGAGCAGACTCGATTGTTTATACGTGGGTCGCTGCTGCAAGCTGTCCACCTCGGTGTTAGGCGTGCGTGTTTCACATGTATTCATGGTTTTAGGTTAAGTGATTAGATTAGGAATACCAACATAGGGGGCTCTCCCACACTCCTTACGCGACAGCCCTTCTCTTGATGTCTTCAAGAGGAAAGTTAAAGAGTATTTCCTTTCGCAATGACATAATATTTGTAGTTATGTATGTATATATTTATTTGTTTATGTATGTAGGTATATTTATGTATAATTAAAAATGTAGCATTGTAAATTTGTGCACTGGATCCTCCCTCTATTGTGATCTCTCTCTATCACTCAAAGGTTTGCTGGTAGAAAACTCATTTTTGAGTTAAGCTCGCCTTTGTACATGAACTATTTAAATCACTGTGAATTAATATAAACTGTTATGGTGTACAATAAAGAATTAAAGAATAGGGGTAAGGAATATTGTGACATGTTACTTGATCAATAAAGATATTATTATTATTAAGGCAGTTTGTGTAGCAGGAATAATGAGGACATAATGAGTAGGCTCAGAAAATAAATTTGTATTCCTTGGGAAGAAATGCAATCTTCAGGAAGTGTTAGCAAAAGTCGTATTTCGCCATTTATGTGACACGAGGCTGCAACTCCAAATAAAACATCAAAAACACTGCCAAACCTTAGCGTAGTACCTATTTATGCTGAGTAACAAATACTAGAGAACAGATAAAAAGAAACTGACCTTGAAATCTTGAAAAACGAAATGTTTATTCATAACCTACACCAACAAGAACGCAAATAACCACTTTACATAAAACACGGAACTTAAGTACAATCGTTGTTTCTATTGTACCGATAGATTGCTAAGTTATCAGACTATGTACTTGCAACCACTGCACATATTGACATGCCTCCTGCATCTTCTGATAACGACAGATACGTGATACCGTCGTGGCAGTGTTTATTGATAAGGACGTGACGTTAAACGGATGCACTGAGGACAGTGTAGATCACACAGCACCTGCTGTTGTAAACTTGAAATAAATAGGTAAATCAGCCGGTCGATTATGTAAACATGTCGAAGTGAAAGCTTGAGTGAAGTGATCAAGAGGTGAGCTGTCAATCCTAAATCAAGATGGAATGACAGCTCAGCTTTGTGACCACGTGACATCTTGATTATATGGATTGACAGCTCACCCAAGCCTTCACTTCGATATGTTTATAGAATCGACCGCCAGATACGCAAAAACCTACTTTTTTATAGGATAAGGTAACGTTTGACCACTATGTCACCTGATGGTAAGCGACGATGTGACTACATCAATTCACGACGTGAGCCATATTGATCGGAGGAAAGTGTTTTTTTTACCCCACAGCCTAATTACGGAAAACACTATTCATGTGATCGATCGCTTATGCTTTCATTGTGTCATTTGAACCGTATTCATTGCGTGATTAACGTTATCAAGCAGGTGAATTTTAAAACATGAAGCAATGGATCTTGTAATCCTATTTTTTTTTAAGTCTGGGAAATCATCAAGTTAATTCTTCCGCTCTGGGTGGAGCCGAAGGGCGTGTCAGACTCTTACTGACTAAAACCCATCCGTGTTCCTTTTAAAGCTCTTTGCGTTCCAGGGCCGCGATGACTCTTTCGAACAACTTCCGCAACAGAACAAATTCCTCAACAAAAGGATCTTGTAATCCCACCAATTCCGAAAGAATATGCGATTTTATAAGTTACGCATTGGGGGAGCTGATCAATACCCTAAGGCCTCTAAGCCTAGTATTTTACCCTTGATTTTACCCAACTATTTAGGGTCTGCTTCCAGTCCAACTGGATGCAAGAAACTATGTTTACCCATAGAAAGAATAAGCTTTTTTACAAATTTACAACCACACCTAACAAAACCACTGAATAGTCACGAAAAAGCAAAACACGCATTTGATGAAATATGTTCAAAAAAACCAAAAAACTCAACCGATTTGATGAAGTTTCTATGGGACCAATCGGAACGCATATCCTTTCACATGAATATTTTCAAATCGGTTCTTAAATGACGGAGATTTGAGGTAACAAATATAAAAAAAGAAAAAAACAACCGAATTGAGAACCACCTCCTTTTTTTGAAGTCGATTAAAAGAAAAATATACATAGAGAAGCAGCAGCAGTATCTGTTTGGCAGTGTGCCAACCTGACCTCCAAAATCCAGAAACTGAGCAAGCAAATCTATTTATAAGGAACATTCCCCTTCACAATACAGGTTGTACACCAACTAGGTGCGCTAGTACTCGTAAAAAAAGTGCAGCACAATATTTAGCAGCAGACTGCAATGCAGACTTTAGGAATATTCTAGCCAGTAGCGCCTCAAGATCTGGTTTTCTGCCTTCCGGATGTGTATCAGTGCTGCAGCTGTGTCTTCAGGTCATCGCCCACCTGATGAGAGCATTACAATTTTAAATGTCAATGTAAACCAGTTCCTAGATCTAACGAAGCTCAATTTTGTTGTGATTGCTGACAATAGTGACAGTAGACATTAGCGAAGAATCAAAAACAGTACGACTGACGATTTAAACCGATAAATTAATGTTTTATCATCAAAACTTACGATTCGTTCCGAACCCGGACTAAGAATGAATGACAGTAACTGTCAAATCGTGTTGTCATTCATTCTTAGTGGTTTGGTGATACGGAGTAGAATACGCCCGCAACTAAGCCCGAAACTACGGACTAAGGGCTTAGAGAGTAGCCCCCCAGTTAACACGATACCCAGACCGACATCTAGTACCAACATTATTATCAACAGGAAAACCAACAATAACTTAAAGATAGGAAATAGTCACAAGTGTCCATATAACTAAGTACATGCTTACCAAGGTATATGAACTCCTCCGTATCAAGTGTCGTGACTCGTGGGGGGAGGGGGGTGAGCGCGTGACTGCTTAGTCCTAGGGCTACCATCCATCAGGATTTCACTTGACGTACCTACTTCAGTTCGTAAGGAGGACATGGGTGTGAATGGTAGACTTTTTGGTGGGATGGACAGTTGGTTTTTAGGGTTCCGTAGTCAACAAGGAACCCTTATATTTTCGCCATGTCCGTCCATCTGTCTGTCAGCGGCTTAGCTTAGAGACGCTTAGCACTAAAAAGTTGGAATTTGGTATGGGTATACATATTAATAAAGCCGACAAAGTGGTAGTGGCTTTACAAGTTAACTAGTAATAGTCGACCAGCCTATAAAATGTAATTAGATAACTAACAAACTCTTCAGTTTTATTATTAGTATAAATTTTTTGGAAATGTCTTTCCACATTATTCATAGGTGTACTTGTAAAGATCTTGTCAAACTTTTTACCGGGCCAATGTAGATTATTCAAAGCTGATTTTACTTTACCCAATTAAATTGAGAGCATAGTAACACTTCTTCAAATAAGCTAGGTATCTTAAAATTATGAAAACCAACAAAAACTTGAGCGACTTCAAGACATTCTGAAGATGCTAGTTATGCTTCTATATTTATCTTCCTTACCGACTTCAAGAAAGTTACTTTCTTGCTCCTCAGCTGAAACTTGAAGCCGGTAAGTATGTACTCAGTTGAAGTGAAGTCTCTCCAACGAAACCAAACATTTCTTTGTGGGTCGTGCCTCTTAAAATATGAGGATACTTACCTGATATTAAGAATAATGAGGTAATAATGATTTCGTAAGACTATAAGAATGATAATAAGTATTATAGAAAATAATACCTAGGTACTATTTATTTATCTACAGCAGATAAGTTACAGAAAATGATGATGAATTACACAGAATGACACAAATTGACGGCCTTATCGCTAAAACAGATGCATAAACATCAAAAATCAAATAAGTAATCATTTTTTAATGATGATGAGTCTAAAACCACCATTACGTCCTAAAACTTTAAAGATATGTCTTGTATTTATCCTGAAAACATTATTCTTACAAGTTTTGCCCACAAAAGTAAGTATTAAAGTATTTTACATTAACCATCTGTTGTAACAAACTGTAACCGTTACATCGTTAAACGATATAAAACATTATTACAACGGTTTGTTGGTACACCGTGATTATCACAATCATATTATCTTGGGTACTTGACAAACAAGACGCGGCAACGCACCCAATGGGAGCACTACTTTAATTTATCGAGCGGCCACTCTTGCGCTCAGTCTCAGTTTCCTCCGGTCACTGTCGCGATCGCTAGTCGCTACGCACACCGTACACCCACGATACATTCGTACGGCTTCCGCCATATTTAAACCCAACCCAAGTGCTTCTAAAATGCATCAAAATGGTGATATTTAAACTTGAAAATTGTCGCCGGGATACTAAAAAGACGGAAATATTCGCGCTTTTTGTTGAACCTAATCATCCGAAGAGGTTTTTCAAGTACAGTTGACCATAATCCCGTGCGTTCCGGGATTTTAGGTTTGTGTTCTGGAACTGTGTGGACTACCAACAAGCCGTATCTAGATTAAAAACGTGCCGGTGTTTTGTTTTTGGTATTATTTCGAATTTGGAAAGTGTTTTGAAAAATGATTATGGATTTTTGATGAATCAAAAAGAAAAACTTTTATTGGTTTCGCGCATTAACATTAACTTTTCAAAATGGAGAAGCATATTAGTATCGGCGGAAATGGTGGAAATAAGTATAAGCGGATTCATTCTTATGGGAGCATGAGTTCTAGGAGTGATGATGACATGACAGTTCACAGCCAGTTGTTTCCTTACCACAAGAAAATGGTCGTTGAAAGAGAAATATTGTATGAAGAAGAACATCCCCCTTTTCAACCTTTGATAGCAACGACTAGATTGTTTGGTAACGCGAGGTTCACTTGCCTGCTGTTGATCTACGTCATATTCTACGTGGTCTACTTGGCGTCGGGGGCGCTGGTGTTCTCTGCTTTGGAGGCACCCTTGGAGAATCAGATACGGCTGGAACTTATAAGGGCCAAAACAGACTTTTTGGCGCGCTATCCGGATATCATGGGTAAATGTTTTTTTTTTTTTTGTAACTGCCTTTTGTCATACCTACCTAATAGGGATCATTTCAAAAAATGGGCAAACAAAAAATTGTCATCACTACTAGCCGGGAATTATTTTTTACTGTAAACGAATAATTGAAAAATTCTAGTATTTTTTTAAGGAAAATGTAAATGTTCCTTAAAAAATACTAGGATTCCCTCTCTGAACTGAAATAAAACAAAAATATTTTATTTTAATCAATGAAAGCTCTACGGAAACATCGCACACGCGTAACTTGCTCGTTTAATAAATGTATAACTACCCGCAAAGCCAGTATTGCAGAAATGAGCGCCATTGTGCAAGTACAACTGGTAAATATTTGAAATGCCTGCAATACAGGCGGACAATGGCAGGCTTCTACTTATAAAGAATCGAACGACCAATATTGCAAGAAGGCATAAAAATGTTGAATAGTTTTCTCATGTTATAGTAGTTGGTAGTTGCATATTGTAGCAAATAAGTTTTACATTCCTCTGTCTTTTGTAGGTGTTTTTTTCTGCCTTGTGAAAGATGCTATCACGCTATTCATTTAGAAACTCCTCCTTTGTTTTAAGTCGATTAAAAAGAAAAATAAAGGGAGTACTTTCTCATTCAGTTTGAATCTTATTGTACCAAAAATAACGTACAATATAGGTTCCCATTACGCAATTTAGCTGTGAGGCGCCCATTACACGGTAGGTTTTGCTGTCAGTTTAACCACAGTCAAGGCTGTGATTGACAGATAACCTATCGGCTTATGCAGTGACTGTGGTTGCATGAAATTGATTGACAAAAATCTGGAAATTTGATTAGTCTCGACTTTTAAGTGAATGGGCCTGTTTTTTTATATTTATGGAATGGGTCCTTGTCCTTTTTCGAATCCCGTATATCAGCCAATAATATATCGTTCGTTCGTATTACGGTAATGTCGATTGAGTTTCAAACATGACTTTTGGAATTGATTGACGTCAGCATGGGCGTGTAACGGTGGCTACCGTTTATTCGATATGGTTCACACCATACCTAATAATGACACATAGAGGGTGTCACAATGGGTACATAACATTCCATTCTATTCTACAAATTTTAGCCCATTTAAACTTTAAAAAATATGACGACTTTTATCACTCAGAACCTACTTAGCAACGAACCCAAATTATTTACCAACAGTTTGATTAAGTTATCTCATTACAAACCAACCTCGTTTCGATAGATAATGATTAATTAATGAACGAAATAAAATTGAGAAGAAATCATAGAAATGTGTTAATTAACTTGAGATTGCTCTGGCTTCCATCGGTATCGAAGAATAATTGATTGAAAAACTAATAAAAAGTTTCAAATAAGTCACTTTTCAAGCAAAGATGCAATGGTGGCTTTCAACATTCACTATACTGAGTGTGTTTGCAGATAGGTGGGAGTCCGTCGTGCTGCAAAGATGGGTGCAGCTTCATGTCGTAGTGTAGTAGTAGTGCTGTCACTGCCAGGGTTGCGGAATTTGTTCGAAAGAGTCACCGGGGCCCCGAAATGCAAAGGGCTTTAGAAGGAACACGGATGGGTTTAAGTCAGTAAGAGTCTGACACACCCTTCCGCTCCACCCAGAGCGGAAGAAACCATTTGATGATTTCCCATCTTTAAGAAAAAAAAAAAAAAAAATAGTGCTGTCAATACTAACATTAGTTTTTAAGTATTACCAACAAAATATGGACCTAGTCTGAAATAAAAGTTTTATATTATAAAGTTTAAGACGATCTATTTACTCTTTCCGGGAGAGTCGGGCAAAATGAAGTCTTTAAACAAGCTCCTACTAGCTTCGCCCGCCTGTAAAGTGTTTTCACTCGTCGAAATTATGCCTAGGAAACATTTACCAGGACTAAAAGACAAATGCCCGGTTTCTGAGGTACTTTATCGTTCGTTTATCTGTCCGTTAACCACTAACCAACCAATGGCGTAATGACAAATGGCGTTAACGGACAGATAAACGACCGATAAAAACCTCAGAAACCGGGAATAAATAGCCTATCCTACCTCCTAATCTGCATCAAGGTCTGCCCGTGTACGAAGTTTCAACCAAATCCGTTTAGGCGTTGAGGAATATTTGATTTAAAACAAACACACACGCGTTTTTATAAAGAAAATCCAACCATTATATTACTTTAAATACTGATTACCCGATTCTTAATTCAAACCATCTATAGAAAATTTGAATTAAGAACCTAAGTTGATCGGTAAAAATTTTGCAAATCATTAGGTATTTAAACTAATCGTATGGGTAGATTTTTTATAATTAAGGCTGACAGAGTCTTAGGATATGACTCCGCTACTGAATGTCGAAGTTTGAAATGTCGACGTATGTTAGTTCTAAAGGGATCTCGATGTACGCCAGTTCGAAAGTTCACTGGAGCGAAGTATGCAAGGCCGACGTATCGTTAGTTAGATTATCCTGATTAGATTCGTCAGGAGGTCAGAGTGTCGTCTTGGGGGCACTATGAAAAAAATACTTAGAAAAATTTCGCGACCAATTTCGAGGTAGCGCTCGCCGGCCGCTGCCGCGGCACCGCTCGCTTCGCTCGCTCGGCTCGCGCGTAGTTGGTCACAGTTCTAACCTAACCTAACCAGGGTAATTTCGAACTGGCGATGCACTCGTATGCTTTCTAACTAACGATACGTCGGCCTTGCATACTTCGCTCCAGTGAACTTTCGAACTGGCGTACATCGAGATCTTGTACTTTAGAACTAACATACGTCGACATTTCAAACTTCGACATTCAGTAGCGGAGTGTTAGGATATTGTTTGACTTTGCTATTAACACTTATTTTTTACTTTATGTCGACTTTTCTACCCAAACATCTAATACTATTTGTCTTACTGACTTTGATCAGCAATACAAAAAGTTGACCTATCCGTATCAAAACACCTTATTAATTTTAAAATGTTATCATATAAAATTAACATGAACGATACGCTATCACATGAGAGATCTATTTCATATCTGTGTTATTCTAAATTTACGTCTTGATAAAAGTTTCCTGTCATATAATTTATCTAATTTTAATATCGAGACCTATAGTAGTAGGTCAGACAATCTATGCTGATATTATTAATAAGGATAATTTTGTTTATAAAATTTTGGTAGATAAGTTATTGAACTGATTTTGATGGGACTGAGGTTGAAAGATGAGCTTGCGCTACAGTGCTTCTAGAATATTCTCATCTAGACCTCATCTTGTTAAAACTGACCAAAAAAGATTGCCGAGTAAAAGTGTTATTTTAAACCTTTTTACAAAATAAATAACACATATTCTGATCTCGAAATGGCGTTGTTATTGATAAAATTGTCTATGGAAACTGTCTTGTAAAAAAAATTGGCGCCAATTTTTTTTTAAATATGAAACTACACGTCCGTGATGGAGTTACTTGTATGCTAATTTTAGTAAGAATAAATAACTATTCATCACTTTTTTTCGGTCTGTACTACCTACTCGCCTTTTTTACGAATTAAAGAGTAGGCACCAGAAGCAATATCGTAAGAAAATTTTGAGAACCGTAATAAACACAATATTAAAAAACTTAAAAGTCGCTGTAATGATGGCATCCGGTATATAAAAAAACGAACTAGTTCACAGTAGTCGCATAGGATGTGTAACATCTTACGTCTCACCTTGGTAAAAAGCAGCATTAACACTAAAAGTACCAACAGCCTGCGCGCGCTCATCGGTCAAATCAAATAGCACGCACTTCCTCGGCTTAAGGTTTGCCAGCAAGCAATGGAGCGCAGCATTCTGGGAGTCCGATTAACGGACCGCGTTAGGAACACAGTGCTGCGTTACAAAACAATAATCGCTGACGTCACACAAAAAGCAGCCAAACTAAAGTGGGACTGGGCCGGCCACGTCTGCCGTATGTCGAGCGGTTCATAGGCTAAAGCAACCACAATGTGGGTCTCAGAAAATGCCCGACGACATCGCGGGAGACCCAGGCGAAGATGGCGGGACGAGCTTGACGCCTATCGGCCAGATTGGTCCACACTTGCCCAAAGCCGGGAGGAATAGAAGGAAGAAAGGGAGGCCTTTGCCCTGCAGTGGGACACAATTGGCTAAAATATAATATATTATTCTTGCTTAAAAATTAATTATTTAATAAAACAGCCGCACGGGTCGATCTTCAAGGTTAAGCAACGCATGCCGAGGTTGGTCTGTGGATGGGTGACCCTCTTAAAATACCGAGACTCTTCCGTGCCTCGGAAAGCACGTTAGGCTGTAGGTCCCGGCTGTTAGTTGTAGATCTTTGGCAGTCGTTACGTATAGTGAGAAGCCAGAAAATCTAACACCAGTCTTACCAAGGAGTACCTTGTTACCCTGTTAATGGGTTGTGGAGGTCTGGTAGGCAGCCGCTCCACGTAAAATACTGGTATTCAGATGAATCCGGTTTGACTGGAAGCCGACCCCAACATAATTGGGAAAAGGCTAGGCAGATGATTCTTGCTTAGATATTACCTTACTCACTACAGTACCTTAATAGGTGTAGATACAATATTCAAATCAAAATGTACTTATTATTTTCCACACCCCTTCAAAAGCGATATTTTTTAAAGTATTTAAACTTATCAACAGGCTAAAATAATAGAAAACGATTGAGAAACCAAAGACTCACTCGTAAGTAGTTGGAATATAGGGTATTCAGATCACAAATCGTGATCTGAATAACCCTATATTCCACAGTTAAACCATTCGAGTATCAGATTATTCCTCTGTAACCCCATAATATACTTAATTATTCAAAATTTTCGTTCAGTTTATACCTCTGTTTTTCAATCCAAGCCACTTGTAACCATTCTTTCTTCGTCAAGTCATAAAATGGTCTACTAATAACATTTATAGTTTTCTATTCAAACATATTTTTTTTTTTTAATTAAAGTCCTGTATAGTAGTCGCATACTCATCAGTAGCATCTGTTCGAGTGTGTAAATAAACAGAGCAGTTCAATATGAACTGCTGATTATAAGAAGCGGTTCAGTATGATCAGCTCATTATAACAAGCTGTTCAGTATGAACTGCTCATTACCTTTAACAAGCTGTTCAGTATGAACTGCTCATTACCTTTAACAAGCTGTTCAGTATGAACTGCTCATTATAACAAGCTGTTTTTGCTTTCGATGTCGAACTATAATATGTGGTTGGCAGGTGGTTAACTATATTAATATTTTTAGTGTTAAAGAAATAAAACTCGCAAGTAGGTCAAGTTTAAATATTTATTTCTATATTATTCAAATATTGTTTTATAAGCAATGATACATTTCTTACATTACTATTACTTACATTTTCACTAACCTAAATAATAGAATATGTGTAAGTAAGTTTGTAGGTTTAACATTCTATAATCATTTATTCGTAAAACTAAGATCGTTCTTATTTTATCTTACTGACAAAACACTTGATTTTCTTTACACCATTTATTTAAGCAAAACACATTTTTTAAGGCACATATATTGGTATGATACATACAACTTATAATGTCAGATGAATCTGAATAATTGTTATATAATGTCAACAAACTCGGGCAGTTCTTACTTTCTAAATTGTATACATTATTAATTCGGAATATATCTTTTATCCATAACACTTTTTCGTTTCCTTTCGTAAATATAGATTTATTTTTTAAAAAATCCCCAAAGATTACTTGATAATTAAAATATGGTACAAAGCCTTCGTTCCAGTTTATTCCTCTGTTTTTTTCAATCCAAGCCACTTGTAACCGTTCTTTCCTCGTCAAGTCATAAAATGGTCGTGGTGGTTTTATCAACAGTACTTGTACGTGTCCTTTGTACATTATTGCTATTTCTTTTGGAATAAACTCATTTTCTTCACTCTTAAACCCTTGAACATCTACGATGACATTCATGATAGTTTTCTCACAATATTACTCAACGGCTTGTATTCGAACAGTCGATCGTTTATTATTAAACAATAGGCAGATGTATTATTTTGAATATCTTCAGAGCATTCAATTTCTAATCGCACGTCAACTGGTCCAGTTTTAAGTGAATCGTTTTGTCTTGAACAGTCAATCACAAAAAGTGGAGCAATTTCTTTAAATTGGTCTAAGCTAAGCAATGGATCAATGCCTAAGTTGTAATACGACTGACGAAAATTAGCATACATTTCATATAATATACTGTATTTACCTTCATCAAATTTCAGATTAAGTGAGTCATACGGATAGTATTGAGAATTCAAATATAATTTAATATTGCTTACATTGCAGTGATCAAATATAGAAGAACTTCTAGTTTTATTATTTTTTCGAGCTGTTTGCAAACCAAATATTACAAACCTCGGTTTTTCTAGCTGGGAAGTTGTCTTTACTGACCAGGAATGTTTTGTTGTTCTTGGAAGTAATGGATATTCATACAAATCCCAATTTCTAAATGCTATCTGTATAGAACGATCTCTCTCCAAGCTTTTGAGCAATAACAATTTATTACGATCAGAAACTTTAATATGCGGCACACGCCATTGTATTTTTTGTATATCTATTTCTACGTTATCATTTTTGTCTATAAGCACACAGTTCAATGCTGAGCTGCTTCGTTGTAAAATAAGTTCATGTTTACAATTGATTATTATTTTGTTGTAATCTTCTGCAAATCCCAGTATTCTGTTCAATGGCACGATAACACTAAAATATTCGTTTCTTAATTTCGTACCACCTAAGTTCCATCCCCAGACTGCTGCAGCTTTACTTTCACCTTCATTCATTGAGATATACGATTTTAAGGTGGTTGTAATACCAACATTTTTAATCCGATCGATTTCAACACCATTTATTTCGTATCTAATATCTTGAAACAAATATGAAATGGGATTATTTATAAAATCAACATCTTTTTTTACTAATTTTCCCGCTGCATCTTTAGTTGACACATTTACATATCCTTCTATGTAAATGGAACTACCTGACGGCAATACATATAAATCTTGCTGTTGTATGGGTATTCTAATTTCATCATTTTCTTTAAAGCTATTATTGTATGGATTGTAACTGTGGATCTCATAACCCTCAATAGAGGTATCATATTGTGGTAAATCTGTAATTTGAAGCATATTATATTTTAAAACCGATATCTTGAAGAAATCTTTTGTTTTCCTTTGAAACTTTATTAATTCTCACTGCACTGACACGTCTCACTTCTTTGGATATTGGCAGTCTTATGTTATATTTCCCTCTCTCATTAGGAGTTTTATTAAGAACAAGCATGATGTTGGTATGAATAAAACGAAGGAGGTTACTTTAAATAGGTAATAAAAAATCCTTTTTCAACACTAGTGACTTTTATCACCAACAACGAAAGAATGTATGCGTATGAACTAGCAATGTCATTTATATTTTTATAGTTTAACGAAATTTGGAGACGTAAGAAATAAAAATCACTCACTTAATTAATAAATTCCTTTATTACTTTTCCAAAATAATTTAAGAAATTTTAAACATAAGTGTCCACAATTATACAAGTGATCATGTTGTACATTTTCATAATTGTACTGAATATTTTTTCCTAAATATTTTATTAATTCTTTAGGTGGTTTTAAGTTACCATAACTGTCAAAGTATTCAATGTGATCGTATATTTTGGTATAGGCTACCCAATGAGTGCCAGAGTTTTGAGAAATATCAAGATTAATCACTCCACATTCTAATGGTAATGGGTTACCTGGTAATTCATCTCTCATAAATACACCTCGAAAGAATGGGATACTATTTGAATGCTTCAATATATCAATATTAGTTAAAGCTCTATTGGGTAGCCGACCATTTAGTTTTTTTTCTTTGTAACAAAAATTCCTAAACCTTCTTTGTAAGGCTTAAGATGTAATCCTTTTCCAATAATTAAAGCTTCTATTTGCTTGTTGTGACGTTCCGATTCAAGCAACTGTTTCTTAGCTGTTTTATATGAATTAATAGCTTTCGCAATCCCAGCAGCACCCCCAGCCAAACTTCCAGCGGCAGATAAACCAGCAAATATTGGTACTAAAGGAAGAAATCCTCCAGTTTTAGGTACTGGTATAATTCTGGGTAATTTTATGGGTAAATCAGATGCAAATTCATGAGCTGCAGCGCAGGCTAATTCCATTAACGCTTTCTTACAGGTGGGTTTTAGTTTCTTGATGTGTTTTTTGGTATGTGATACAATATTTTTAAGGGTTTTTCTAAACCCCGCTCCAGATCTTACTTTATCCATTTTGAAAGATGATAAACCAGCCATTTCTTTATTGCTTGTACATAGTCCTCGTGCTTTTTTCATTGTTATTATATTTTTTAATTATTTTACATAAACCTGAATTATAAAGTATGTCTTTATTGCATTAAGAATAAAGTGGAAGTGAATAGATAATTGTTTGTAAAATGCTTAAATATTGTTCAGGAGTTATAATACATTTGATTTATCAATCCAGCTATTTTCACTGGTCGGCAGCCCCAACCATTTAACATATACTCGCTTTCCTTCTCGTTTCAAAACTTTTTCAACGAAGTATATGTCGGGATGATTGGTTTTCTGAAGTTCTTGTGCATAAAATGCGCCTAGTATTGGTCGACATCTACCATCTTCTATTAAATAAGTTGTTGGATTTGTTCCTTGAATTTTTGTTATTTTAAATATTTCAGTGGACCAGTTGGGATAATAACCTTTATCAAAACATCCTTTATATTTACTTACTCTCACAAAATCTCCTACACTAAATTTCTTACATTTCACTTTTTTTCGAGACTGAGCTGCGTCTAAGTATCTTTGAAGTATATTTGTTTTATTCCTTTGATTTATTGAAGCAGGTGACTGACCGACAGTTCTATGAACATCATTGTTGTACTCATGTAACTTTTTTTCTAACATACCGTTAAACCATTTATAATTTCCATTCAAACTAAATTCCTTGTATAGTTTATTCTTTAACGTTCTTATTAATCTTTCAACAATTGAGGCCTTTTTAGTAGAATAAGTAGAATAATGATTAATTTTATACTTATTAACAACACTTTTAAATTGATCATTGTAAAACTCTTTCCCAAGATCGGTTTGCAAATTTTTTGGAACTCGTCCTGTTTCTATTACCGTTTTAAACGCCTCTGATACCTGTTGCTTATTTTTTTGTTTAAGTGGAATCGCCCAAGCATATTTTGAAAAAGTGTCTATAATCACCAGTATGTATTTATAACCTGCATTCACTTTTGATATTGCTTGCATATCCATCAAATCTGCTTGCCAAAGGTCATCTATATCTTTAAGTATTACACTTCTTCTTGGGAAATTAACTCTAGCGTTTTTATGGATTTCATTTATGACGTCTATTTTGCTCATAATGCTTGCTTAACTTCCCTGCTATTTCTTTTAAATCAATGGTCTGTTCAATGTTATTTAATCTGCTATTTAAACCACTAATTAATTTGTTCAATTGTTCTATTTTAATTAATATTTCAACTTTGTATTTATTAATATCTTTGCAGCATTCAGTTTCGGTTGATTTGTCTAAGATCTCAATATGCTCAGAGCTTATTTCATTAAAAGACAGCGACGTTTGTTTTGTATGAACCTTCATGGTTCAGACTCTCTTAATAACTAAATATAAAATTAGATACAATGCTTTTTATTATTTTATTATACCGGCTTCTTTTAACTCTTCAACAATTGATATAATTTCATTGTCATGATTAGTATTACCAGCGTTTTTTGAAGCCATTAATAGTCTTAATCTATCGATTAATTCATTAGGGTCATCCCAATAAACATAATCTGTATTACTCTTATACTTTTTTTTCAATTTAGGTAAGTAGCCACCACTTTTTGACTTAATGACTTGTTCTGCATGTTGAATGTAATTTTGTTCAGAAAACAAAGGTTTTATGATTTGACGGTATTTCAAACCTTTATCACCTTTTAATTGGCCGTTTGGATTAAAGTCACGTTTGTGAGCATTTGTATTATGGAGCATATCTTTGTAAACAATTTTATCAGTTTCAGTTACCAGACTGAGGTCAGGTCTATTACGTAGTAAAAGTTCTTTAAGTCCAGGAGTTATTTCATAATGTTTGTCATTAACTGTGGCTATAATTGATTTTAGGGAATTGTTAACGTTGTTTGTAAAAGAAAATGATACTTTAGAGTTACCCATCATCAAATTTTTGTTTTCACTTCGAATCCCGAAAGGTACATTCATGTTATTATCATAGATTTCAATCATATCTTCTTTATTAAGTGACATAAATGTATCGTTCTCGCTATCATCACCTGTGCAGCTAAAGGATGCAGAACCATCATTTGAATGTTTCTCTATAAATCCTTTGAAATTTTCAAAATCTACGGGTGAGCTACATCTTCTCATTATATTATTATCACCTTCACTCGTATCCAATATAGTTCTATTCTTATCATTAACTTTAATTAAAGTCTCTAGAGGATCTGTTATTGGCTTAAAAAGCTTCTTAAATTTCAAATTATCGACATCTTCTGCATTTTGTATTGTTTTAATTTTATTTTTTATACTATCTACGGATTTTATCAATTGTTCTTTTATATTGACCTCCATAATGATTCCCGACAATATCCAACCGTTATTTACAGATTGTAGACTACGATTGATATTTTTTTTACAGTATTATGGTTTTTATTATGTTTGCTCAAAAGTTACGAATATGTCAAACCCCTGTCTATATCTACCTTCATTTAGAGAACAATCTTTATTTATCAATACAAAGTCAAACCGATCTTGCCATATAGTAGAGCAAAGTTTTTTAAATTGAAGCCACTCCATATCCGTATTTACATGTTCATTATAAATATGTTTTAAGTTTATGTCGTCTTGTTTAAAGATTAACAAAAGATTAACATTATCTCGTATTAGTTGTTTAGGTATTTTGGAATAGGTTTGTGATAAGTAAAAACAATCTATCTGTTTGTGTCTCCCCATTGCGAAGTAGTTACGAATATTTATTTGATTTTCACATGCGACATCGTCGAAAATCATTATTGAATTGGTTAAGGCGTCATTAGGATGTATAACTTCTTTATTATCATGGAAGATAAATAACTTTGCATTGGGTATGCACCGGATGACCTGTTTTAAAAAACAATATTTTGGCTGGAAAGCTGTCTTCGAGTATAAATAAATATGCTTGAATTTTACTCCATTTTCATGTAATAGTAAATTAAGCATTATATTAGTTTTTCCACAGTTAGATGGACCGCATATAATACATCTTATAGTGTTAGGTAAGAGTGTGCTATGTCTCACTTTTTGTGAATGATTTTCTAATTTTATATTATTTATTTTAAAAGTATGTGATTGCTTAACGAAATTCATTGTGAAATGTGAGGTAATAAGACATGCCCCGAGTATATATACTTCTTATTTTACTAAAAGGTGCTATGTTTTATTTTTAACTAATTCTTAACTTGTAAGTAAAGTATGAAGAATATTGTACTAAATCTTTAATTAGACAGTAGTGTCCGATAGAATTTTTTTCGATATAAAGTAAATTAAAATGATTTTTTCTTCTATTTTGCGTTGCATAAAGAGGTCCGGTCACAGTATTATTTTGTAGGCCATATATATTTAAACTGATGTTGGGATTATTTTTTTCTAACGTTTTAATATCATTAATCGTAGGAGGAAATGACATTCCCTCAATATTTAAAACAGAGGTATAATGGGGGTATGAACTTGTTCTGCATACATTAATTTTAGCTGGGTATAATCCAGCAACTATACTCCATAATAAACAACAATTATCTTTATTTTTAATATTTATACAACTTTTAGACTGCTTAATAGCTGACGGCAGTTGTATATAAGACCCACCTCTCATAGGGGAATACTTGTTTACATTAATTTCGAGATGACTCATAGAAACAAATGTCCAACCAGATTGACAGTGCTGGAACTCGGTTAATTTATTATTTAGTTTATTTATTACTTTGATTAATAATTCATTCAAATCAGTGTTCTTATAAATAATTTCATATTTGGTATTAAACGACTTTAATTGTTGTTCGTCTGATTTTGATAACATAAAATAGGCAAACAATTCGAAATTCAATTTTATGCAATTGTGTTCATTAAGTGACATTTTTATCAATTCTGTTATATTTATTAGATGATCACCCAGGAACGCCTCTAAACCGAGGTACTCGTCTTCCTGAGTGACATTCAATCTGTATGTCATTAATCTGTTTTTGAATGCTGTTGCAATAATATGAATATCTGTGAACTTGGTATTCAATAAACAGTTTGCTTTGTGTATATTCGTTCTCATATGATAGGAATACTGATTTTCTGGTATTTCAATTTTACATTTATGACAGGTTATTGACTTTCTAGGGCTCGGAGCGTTGATTCCTTGCAGACAGGTTTCGTTCCAGAGAGGAATTGTGCCGGAGACTAATTTGCGAAGCGTTTTTATAGGCCTAAAATCACGTCATTCAGTCCAAATTTGTAAAACTGCATACTTGCAAAAATTGTCAATTGCGTACACGAGCGTATTTATCGTAGCGGTTAAGGTTTTAAGTTTACAGCGTTTTATATAAGACAAATAAAAAAGCGATTTTGAATCTTGTGTAGGTACTCACTTAAATCAACAATAGGGGAAGCTCATACCTACTTACAATTATAAAAAATGTTTGTAGGTTGTTGTTTTTTTGCTGAATGTTTTCGACGTCGATGACGGCGACGGTACAAACGCTGCGGTTTGCACGCTCGCATGCAACTCCTAGACATGTGGAGAAGTGGAGATATGACGAGTCAGAATCTCATATTTCGGTATACAAGAATAATCTTGTTTTTATCTTATAATTTTGAACCTTATTACAAAAATCAAATAAATCTGAACAAGTATAAAATCAGTACAATCTCGAAAAAAATAATCACATCATCGCTAGCGTTTCTTCACCAATAATGTCGGTAAGTAAATTAGCGACACTTTTATTAAATTAATTATTTTTTCGCAATTTCTATGATAACTTACATAGAAATATAATTTTAGTTTTTATGAATAATGAAGTTGGGCTGCCGATATTAATAAGTAATCATAATTGTATATTAACTTATCTTATTCATTCTTATGTTTCAGGAATCCGAGCAACTTTTTATTTCAACCCCGTCATACTCACCGAATCCAGCACCACAACAATTACGTCAAAATGTGATGAACTATTTGGAAAGAGAGAGACCGTTTATATCGTACTCTCCAATTTCCCCACCATTGAATCAAAATCGGGAGAGAGAAACATCACCCCAGTTAGAAGAAAGGTTGAACAGCGCCAATACCACCAGGAAAACCGTCAATGATAAAAGACGAGGGAGCAAAATGATGTATTCGTATGTTAGAAAGTATGTAAAGGGCCCACACCGTAAAATAATACGTATTCAAATCTTTGAGGGTGAAGAACTCAATGGTTCTAAATTATGCACTTGTAAAGCTAAAATATGTGCTCAACATATTGTTGATAATATATTTACTGATGATATATACGACTGTGCTAAAGATATGATAAATAAAATTCAAAAGAAAATGTAGTTGCGTATGTACAATTTACATTAGACATAATGGTTGTAATGTATAAACTATGTATCATTCTAAATCAAATGTAATTAATTAGGTATTAATATAAACCTAGATAATAAACAGTTATAACGAATTTATGTATTTTAATTGACATTATAATACTACTTAGATATAAAATAGTAAGTAAAACCGAGCGTAGCAATAGTATGATAATTAGACACAGAACGCCAGCTTCCTATAACGAGCGATACCTCACCTCACGTACACATAGATGTGGGACGCATGCACTTGCGCGAGTGGAGATTGTTCGTTGCGGCTGGCATGCATTGCTGAGATCCCTTTATGTACACATCAATGTGTGCGTGCGCCCGTTTGCGCACGCTGTAGGAGTTGTAACGTCCTGTACCTATTTACTTTGCGTCTATGTTGCTATTTTGTTTTGATCGGTCTCCTTATAAAGAATTACTTACATTGCAAAACTCATGATTAATGGTAAACTACTAACATACGATGACTTTGCCTGCCATATCTTCTCAATAAAATTTGTGGGACAAGGACAGTGAATAAACTTCAATGACAATTTACAATGGATGCGTTTACATATGGGATGAGCATTAAAGCCCGAGTTACTTATAAATAGCTTACAATCAGTTAAGACGACATTACATTCTTACAATTCGTAGTGTGAAGGTTCTCGCGAAAAAATATTAACATTACAATGTTTAATCCATTAAAATCTGATTTAGAAGGCATTCGTAAAATTATTTGCAAGAATGCTAACGGTGAAATTATATTTACTCAAGATATGCAGACTGACCTGAAAATACCGAATGTAAGCTCATCTAATCACAAGGATAGTGATACAAGCCAGACAAAAGAGTTATTTGACCTAGAGATGATTCAGTATCTTATAGTCAAGACTGAGGGCCATCATGAAGATGTTCGTACATTTGTTCGAGTTAGCGACATACAGACTGATCGTGGAAAATGTAATGCAAGCTCACCAAAACCTAGTGAAAGTAGTAAAACAGAAACAGCAGACACAGCTCTACCTGATTTAGAAGATGTTTTATGCTACCAGATTCAACCAGGAAATGAACTTTTTTTCTTTTAAACCGTTTTATCTTCACTGTAACAGTGTAACAGAAAGACAAAAAACCTGATGCCAGCTGTCAAAGATAGGCTAAATGTTGTGTAGTGCGTTCTGCAAATTGACCAAAACAATGTAAATATCCTCTAATAAATTATGTTCTACGATATTTATTGTTTCATTTACACAAAATACCTACCTCGATTTGGTCTGCATGATCTTAATATACTTCTTATACCAAAACTAGGACGCAATCTAGTATGTTATATAAACAAATAAGATTTGAGAACAAGAGCCATTTCACAACGAAGTGTGTGTTAATTCGAACACAATATAATTTTATCTACACAATAACTATACATGAAGCCTGCATTTTACACAGGTAACTAGATGCTACCCTATATAAGGTGTCGGAGGAACACATCTGTGCACATTCCACTCCAAACTCGTTGATGTCTGAATAGACTATTCCTACTGAATGATCCATTGATAGGTATGAAGTGACTGCTCTTTTCATTCTGAATAGACCATTCCTACTGAATGATCCATTGATTGATATGAAGTGACTGCTCTTTTCATTCACATGAAACTACTTTCAATGTATTTAGTCAAAGTCTCATTTCGAATAGTGAAATATAGGAATACTCGAATGGTTAAACTGTGGAATATAGGGTTTTTCAGATCACGATTTGTGATCTGAATACCCTATATTCCAACTACTCTCGTAGTTAAACAAACAGGTTTATCAAAGAAGGCCTTGTCCAAAACACGTTAGATATAAGGTCACAGGCCTACAACAAATATTTGAAGCTGTATCCAACCGAATGTTCGTTACTTTACAAGTAGAATAGATTCAAATAAACTGGTTTGGTGGCTAACCCAACTAGTTAGTTAATATAGTATTGTGTAATAGTTCTGTGCTTGAGGAATTTGGGAATTGCTTATGAATTTGTATTTTATTAGATACAAGCTACCGCCCGTTTATGTCAAAATTATCCCAAGGGAACATATTCCCGGGATTAAAAGTATCCTATGTGTTATTCCAGACTATAATCTACCTCTGTGCTAAATTTCATCGAGATCTGTTCAGCCGTTCTGATATGAAAGAGTAACAAACATCCATCCATCCATCCTTACAAACTTTCGCGTTTATAATATTAGTAGGATTGTAGGTTAGGTATGTACCTAGTGTATCTTCAATCTAGTTAGGCGGTTCTAGTAACCAAAATATGGTAACATAAAATTATTTTAGCGAAACTCCGAAAATGTGATTTTCTAATAGTGGTTACCTACATGTATTTTTTCAATCTAAGCTCATAATTTAAAGTAACTTATCACTGGCGGTCGTTGACCCTGTAAACAATTAAAATCGTAACCACTTAGGTAGTTACTTTAAATAAAATATTAAGAAAAATCAAACTGTGATAATATGTATCTAAAAGTAATTTAGGTACAGTCAACAAAGCTATTTGGTATGCAGGCAGCTAACTTGCAACTACTTTTAAACAATCTTGTGAGTGTGCAGTAGATAATTATTGTACACCACACTTGTAAATATGTCATAAGCTTACAAAGTTATAATGCACACATTACAAATAAATATTGGCAGTGCAGTGGAACAATTAATATTTTTGCCTGTCCACCAAAAAGCTTTGTTGACTGTAGTTCTGAATAAATCGTTATCTCAGCAGGTATCCTTATACCTTTCACACAGGCTTTACATCATCTCTATTGTCCTCGCCTACTCGTAGAACTATCCACATTTGTACTACATTTATTACATTCTTAAATACAGTCGATATTAGTCATGGAAAAACACAAAATTCTATTTTTGAAAGCAAAAACAAAAACAAAGATCAAGTCGATTCAGTTTTGTCATTTTTTTGTACACAATTCCTAAGCAAATGTCATCGATCAAGAATATCGTGGCTTCGAAAAACAGTGCAGAACCGGGATATTTACTTAGGTACCTACTTTACATACCTATTACTAAACTTTTCGTTTAGAAATCTTCTTCATAAATATAATCATTCCGGTTTTGTCTCTGTTGGCCTACGACTTTTCTATTGGGGAGAGATTTATATACTTTATAATATACCTATATTTTTTTTGCTTTTTATGTTACTTTTCCTTGAGGGGCAGAACCTAAGTATTAGTATATTTTGCCAGTTATGATTAAGTTTCATGTAACAAAGACCGAGCCAATTTCCGCCAACCGGGCAAAAATCCATACTCCGTGGACTTTCAAAGACTAAATTTAACCTTAATTGCTATAATAATATATAATATTAAGCCTTAATGCTACAATAAACTATTTATACTAAAATCCGCTTACAGACAAACTAGACTACAGAGTACGCTTCAATGCAGAGGCATCAAATAGGGTTGTTATGCAGTAACTCTACGGTCTCCGGTTCCGATTGAAATCACAACACCGGTTCCGACTTCGGCTCCCACAATTTTTAATCGGAGGATGTAGCATAATTCACTACTTTTGATTTATTGAAAACACGATAATTGTTATTTTAAACGCTGATGTTATGTAGGTTTAATAATTTACATTTAAATGAAAGAGGCTGACTAAATAATTTTAATGTATTACTTTAGTTTATTAGGCCTGGTCTTAACACATGTCTCCTTTGCACCTCCGACACCGCTCCGACTACGGTTCCGCCTCCGGCAAATCAAATTTAAAAACTTCTGCTCCGATATGACCACCTCTGAAACATCCCTGGTATCAAAGCATTGGCACACTGCTATGTGGGAAGCATGTTTCTACTTGCCAGCTCAATGACTCGGCACTAAGTAAGCGATCGAGCTCACAGCTAGACCTCCATTTATTTCCATCCTATTTTTATTCAATTATAAGACAAAAGAAATATCTTATTTAGTCGCAAAAAGAAAGTGCTCAATATCAAAAGTATTTTTTCTCTGAAAAGTATCTAAGTATACTAAAACCTTTTTGGGCCTCAAAATTGATTACCTTTGCCTGGAAGAAGTAAAAAATTAAATGGCGGGTTCTATTAGTAATGTTCCGTAGTAAAAATATAAAATCACTTTTTATTATAGGTATTTGTTAAGACAGCCATGTCATGTGATCAGATTGCTCAAAAAATAAAATAAAAAGCTAGCGTCAATTATCTAGAAACTAGCGTCTGCGTTACTTTGTTGTTTCTAATTGGTGCCCACCTGACTTATACAGACAGACTGGCTGGAAAAACACTAGACTCTTTTGTTTTTTATGTTGTAATCCATAGACCACGGAACGCTGCGTCGCGTCGGCAGCAACTAATTGCTAACAATATTCATGGTCAGAATAAGGTGTTTAAAAGATGTTAATGAAATAATACGGATTTAGAGAAAATAAATAAAATCGGTGGAAAAATAGAGAAGTTACACGCGTTTGAAGTTATTCTTCTATCCTTTACGCAAAAGTGCTCGCAAATCCGAAATTTAGCGAGATATTTAAACATTTTTAATGCGTCTTGTCTTTTCTCTAGGTATTTTTATTATTATTATTGATAGACTCAGTCAAACAGTCAGCTAGCCTATACTAAGCTTTCAACACAGTGCGAGCTGCTGACAAGACAGTAGACAGTTACTCGGATTGCCTACTCGTATGCCAGTAATTCGACTCGCCTTAACTGTCTTCACGATGATAGTAGCTGCCTAGTCTCTTGCGAGGCAACTACCTGGCTGACACAGGCGAGCTGCTGCCGAACGCGTCCGAACCATGCGAGTGATGTCCTAGCTGCTGCCATGTTCGAGTTACTGTCAGGCGAGCAGGCGAGTGAACCAAAAAAATAAATAAAAAATTGGCTGTCTGTAAAATCGGTTTACGGACGATAGTTTAACATGACAACGTCATAACAAAACATTGATGAAACATAGATGAAAAAACGTTACGATCATAACGTTACAATGAGCGTAACGTTACAATGAGTCATCCTTTTTCGTGCGTGCAGCCGGCGTTCATCGATTTATTAGACGTTATCACGTCAAAAATTAAGACGTCCAAATGATGCCATGACTGATGACTTGCACGCTAGCTCGCACTGTGTAAACTAGTCATAAGTTTTGACAATGCCGTCTCTAGCAGTCTTAGTGCTCTGTGGTATATTATCACTGTTCTTCGATTACATAACATAGTCTATTTATTATAACGTTTTTTGTTGCTAGGTGTAAACTAATCTTGCATGCAACTGGTTTCACAAATACTGCCAGATGTCTCAATTAATTCTAATTTTGTTTTTATTACGACGAAAATATCATTTTTAAATTACTGCTATGTCTAGCTGGGTCATCAGCATAGGTGATTCCCCTGTATCATGACGTGTAAAAGTTTTAACTTAATTAATAATTTTTATTTTTGTTCTTGGCAAAATACTTTTGTTTTAAATATATTTTTATTAAGTATCATTAATTTTTTTTTTTGCTCTCATTCACACAACACATGTTACAATTTGATTATTATCGGTTTGCACATAAACCCTGTTAGGGCACCACAAACAAACGAACGATGGCTCGCTGCTGAGTATGGGAGTCATCAGAATTAAAATAAAAATTAATTACAGAAAGGTCATGCACATCATACACGTTGTACTTATAAAATGTTGCGAAATGTCAAAATGGAATCTAAATAACATAATACAATCATAGTCCGAAAAATAATAAACAAAACAGTCAAGACAAAATTACAACAAAAAACAACATAAAAGAAGAATAATTATTGATAATATTATGTCGTGTCAAATTATTGTTAGTATCCAATTAGGAAATATTTTACTCTAAAAAATAACATCGAATCGTATTGGTTGAGTCGGAAGACGCAGTCGAGCTTTCAAAGTACACACACGTTCGCGATTATGAATGCGTTTAGAACGAAACTGCTGCTAAATTATTAAATTTTTGTCATTAAAAATAACTAGCTAAGCTAATTCTACAAAGAAAATCGTTTTTAAACAAGCTAGCAAGCTTAAAGCTTTCCCACCAGCTTTTCTAAGCCCACTTCACTATCTTTTCTCCAATGCGTGGGCAACAGTGTGGGCTGTGTAATCCCACTTCTGGTAATAAATTTAGCCACCCCGTTTGTTCGGGTCTGTGTACTTACCCAACTAGGATCAGTACGTGATCACTTTATAAAACAATGTGTTATATGTAGCTACATTTGTATGAAAATATATTGTAGTGATGATTTAATTTGAATCTGGAATCTGCTATTAAACTTATTCAGCCATATTTATGAAAACAATCTTTCCACATGAATAGTTTAAAAACGATTAACAGATTCTTTATTCAAATTATCCATTGAGAATTTTAATTAATTATCTGTTGATCAATATTTACACTAAACAAGGATTCTTCCCGGAAATCTTTACCTGGGTTTGTCGCGATGTCGCTGGACATTTTCCTACATTGCGGTAGATTTAGACCTTGAATCGTTCATTATTTCGGTATTTTTATCGAACGAAGTACCAATTCATACGAACCAGTAGATACTTATTTTTCTCTTAACACACATATCGGTATACACATGAAACAAATGGAACGCCTCATGCAGAAAATGTTATGTTGATTGAGAGAATACTTACTCCATATTCTTTTGTTTTTATTTGTGTACACAAACCTTTTTCTTTGTAAGTATTGATACTTTGATCTTTGCACCTTAAAGTTTGTGTCAAGTCTCCCTTCTTTTGGTAGGTATGTAATATGTCGGTAGGTAATCTTGGTATCTGTGTACTAGTATTTAGACTTGTTTGTTATTGGTATTACTGTAGTTTTACTTTATTCGTAGAAGTATCGTACGCGGTGCTACGAAAGGACAACATGTCAGACTGGCAGTATCTGCTATCGGTTTAAAAAAAAAATGTTCAAATCAACTTCAATTAGTTACACAGATCTGTAGTTCAATCGTTAATTTTTCTGATAAGAAGATAACAATGGCCTATGTTAGGTTTTAACTTTATAGGGACTTTAAGAAAACTAAAAATAAATTATAAATTTATTTTTTGTTCGAATATGTCCGGAACACTATTAGTTTTTCGTACTAGAAGGCACAGCTTTGGCGCAGCCTCTCACAAGGTGGACCGATGACCTGGTGATGACCGCATCAACCCACAAGACACAAGTCGCATCTGACGGGTTGCTGTGGTGACACTCGGGGGAGGCCTATGTCCAGCAGTGGGCTACTTTCGGCTGAAATCATGATGACGATGACCTTTATCACCACTTACATCACACCATTAATTTTAAATTTATCAGCAAACAACAGATCGCTACTACTACCTCAAACCATTTACGACACAATATAAAACGAAAACTCACCATTTACATAGGTATATGTCACCGGAAAATTGCAGACACCGTAAGATTGTAATAAATCTTGATTAGATTATAATTTCTCGATATATTATGAAAAAATCGTTTTGTATACAATACATCCCATCCAAATTCACTAATTTCCAATATAAAAAGGCAGAAAGAAAAAGAGTTTATTTGCGCCAATATATCCGTGTCTTATTTAGAAAAAAATGTTTACAATTTCACGCGATATTTTACAATCTTACATCGTTTGCCATTTTCCGTTGACATATATATATAACCTTCTCATCAAAAAAATCGAAACACTTTCGTTTTTATTGTTTTTGTCCTAATTTTTTACAAAAGAGAATTAATTCCATGAAAAAAAAAACATTATTGTGTACTCTGGCAGTTTGGTCATTACAGTAAGAAGAAAAAAATCAAAATTCGAAATTAGAATTTCATTTGTTTATCCTATAAATGAAATTAATCACTGTTTTGAGACAAATGTGTATTTAGGGTTGGAGTACGTTTGTTTTCTGATGAGTGTAAAATTATGCTGTATGGTAACGACGGAAGGAACAAGGTCTACAGAAGAGATGGAGAACGCTTTGCACAATGCTGCATTGAAGAAAAGGTCAGCTATGGTGGCGGTTCGTGGACGGTTTGGGGAGGAATCAGCGCCGACGGTAAGACAGAACTTGCCTTTGTATCTGGGCCACGGCTGCCTGCACTAAACTCTCATCGGTACATCGAACAGTGTCTTGAACCTCATGTGATGCCCTATGCACATTTTATTGGCAACGACTTCATATTCATGCACGACAATGCTAGAGCTCACACCGCGGGCGTCGTACGAGATTATCTTACCGAAGTCGGTATCTCCATTATGGTATGGCCAGCAAGAAGCCCGGACATGAATCCCATTGAACATCTATGGGATGAATTAAAGAGACGAATTCGAGCAAGAGATCCAGCCCCAGAAACACTTAGCCAGCTGCAAAATGCAATCCAAGAGGAATGGGATAATATACCACAACATGTGATCGTGACTCTCATCCGATCGATGAAGAACCGTATGGAAGCAGTAATAAGAGCTCGCGGAGGGAATACAAGTTATTAAATAAACGTTTCTTACATTTTTTTTCATTTACGCGTGTTGTTTTACCCATTTCCTTCATATTCCATACAGGGTAAAAATTACTCATTATACAAAATACGAAACCTATGAAGACTTAATTTGAATTTAGAACATTAACATTAGGATTTAAAAACCTCATACTACTCACTATTAAATGACATTTTACATTTATTCCTAAATATACACATTTTTCTGATAATCCTTATCAAATCATAAACTGCGAGGTGTTTCGATTTTTTTGATGAGAAGTGTATATATATTACATATCTTTAACTACCTCACAAAAGCCAACATACATAGGTACCTAGTACCTTCGTAAAAATCCTCATACCGAGTTAGATCACACGCCAGATAGGTACGCTGTTCAGCGCGAAGCCCGATCGCTCGCAAATGACTCCTTTGACGAGGGTAGCTAATTTGGAGCCTGTCTCTCTTTGACGTTCGCGCTGGGTTATTAGATTTTTATATACCTACCTTTACCTAAGTCTAGATATAGGACTGAAACATGATTGTAATCGGCGGATAGTTTTCATGTTATCTAGGAGCATTCTCAAGTTTATTTTAAACTAGCTGTTGTCCGCGGCTCCGCCCGCGTGAATGTCGTAAATTATCCCTAGGGAACATACTCCCAGGTTATATTTAACCCGGGAATATGTAAAAACACATAGGATACTCTTGTATCCTCTGTGTTTCCAGACCAAATTTCATCAAAAATTTGTTCAGCCGTTCTGGCGTGATTGAGTAATAAACATTCATCCATCCAATTCGCATTTATAATATTAGTATAGATAGTGTAAATATTACAGATAGTATAGATATTTTAGATAGTATAGACAGTACAGACAGTGTCGACAGTATATATAGTACAGATAGTATATATAGTTTAGACAGTATAGATCGTTTAGAAGTATCTGATAAGCTCGCGTTTGAACACAATCTCACCTGATTGGCAGCGATGATGTGGTCGACGATGGAGCACCCTCGCCCAGAAATAACCTATTCACTTTTTAATTATAGACCCCCAGGTTGTACCTAGTTTTGGAGAGACAGGCAAAACGTTTTGTACGTGGTCATTTGTTCGATATCGAGCGAGCCATTTATTATTATTGGGTATTTAGTTCCTGAATAGTATTAAATAAAGTTGCTGACTGCCTCTACGAGTATATGTTAAATACTCCGCTTACCATTTCTTTTGTGTATAATGTTCTAAATATATTGTACAAAATGGCTGAACTATAAAGGTGTTATTATTTGCATCCGTGCGAAGCGGGGTGGGTCACTTGTTCCCGATAAAATGATGTTTCGCCTAAGCCTTTGCACTAAACAATATTCATTGATCTGTAACGCTGACCCATCAGAGATCCTTCTGATAAACGTCACTGATGCACAAAGATATGATATTGTGGAGTAAGTTTGGAAGGTGAATGGGATAAATAGCGGTGCATCAAGTCCCCGAGAGCCTGTTTCAGTTGGTAACAATAGACATACTGATTTACTGTTTGTAAGGGGAATCGTGTTAACCAGTAGATAACTACTAAATGGGTTGTGCAGTACAGACCAGCTAAAGAAAGAGTCGCGGCCCTGGAACGTAAAGGGCTTTAGAAGGAACACGGATGGGTTTTAATCAGTAAGAGTCTGACACGCCCTTCCGCTCCACCCAGAGCGGAAGAAGTCTTTTGATGATTTCCCATCGCTGAAAAAAAAAGGACAGACCAGCTGCCTTGACAGATGAAGATCATGATAAGAAAAATGAACGTTGGCAATAATCAGGAAACTGAAAAACTAACACTTGCCAGAATCATCACCTACAGGGTACCTTACCAAGTGATACAAGGCTTTTTAATGCTATTATTGGCAGCCCTGCTTTGCAAAATGTTACTGTGCCTGGCCCACTTTCACTAACATAATATTCTCTTGTAACCAACCAGGAGTGCATAGGTTAGAACGGTAACCGGAAGCCAAATTCCAATAAATCAATATCTGCACTTAGTTTCCTTACTAAAGAAAGGCTTTTTGGCCCCAATATGCCACCGCTTCTACACAAAACGTCAATATTGCCTGGCCCAGTTTCACCCACATATTCTCTTTCAATCTACCAGGAGTGCATCAATCGTTAGGAAGACAACTGTAAGCGAATAAATCATCCTAAGTTTGCAGTTAGTTTCTTACTAAGGACAGGCTTTTTGTCCCAATATGCCTCTCCACAAAATGTCACTATTGGGTGGCCCAGTTTCACCCAGATATTTTCTTTCAATCTACCAGGAGTGCAAAGGTGGTTAGGAGGTAACCGCAAGCCGAATATCACTAAATCATCATCTGCACTTACTGTCTTGCCAGGGAAATGCTTTTTGGCCCCAATATGCCGCCAACGCTTCTCGAGAAAGTGTCACTATGGCCTGGCCCAGTTTCACCCACATATTCTCTTTCAATCTACCAGGAGTGCATCGGTGGTTAGGAGGTAACCGCAAGTCGCGGTAACAAAATATATCTCGCGTATCGACTGCCACACCCCCGTACACTGGCTGACCTCAAGAACTATCTCGTGACAGGGGTTAGGTCATGTTGTTTGAAAAAAGCGAGGGGATGAGCGGAAAAGGAGCAGCATTTTTTTACGTCAGGACTCGTTATACTCCGCAGTATAATGGTTTTGTGTATATGACGATGATTATTATTGAACATGCGAAATAGATTATTTTGTGTTCTGTGACCCATGCGAAGCCGGGGGTGGTTGCTAGCGGAATAATAAAATAAACATGTACGATCGGAGACCAACAATGTGTCGTCTAATCTAGAGATAAATAGGTGTATTTGGGTATTTGTATATATACACGATGGTCCTAGCATTTGCAGTTAACAGCAATTTCTAAGACCACCAAAGGCACTATAACCTAATAAATATTAAAAACAGATAACGATGAGAAAAAGAAAATACATTGTTACAACATATGTACATATATTATTGCAACAAAATAAGACAAACACTGTTTTTTTTTATACTTTTCTCGACACTCGACACTAAAGAGTGTCCGTGGAGTTTCTTGCACGTTCTTCTCCATATAGATCTACACTTTGGAACGTGCAAATAGCTTCATCTCTTTTGACTGACCAACCTTGACAATTCAATTCATAAATGGTTTAATTGAAATAAATAATTTGACTTTGAGTTTGACTCTGGCCAGGTTGTCCTCCGCTCCCGCTCCGCTTATCACCGTACCACAGCTCAGTTGACCTAGCTAGGGAGCGTTAGCACAGATCGAGCGGGAAATGCATCGACCTCATCTGCTCGCAGTTACAAACTAAATATACCGAACAACATAGCGTCAATTGTTCACTTACCGACTGATTTATACCATTGTGATAACGTCACGTGATAGGAGATAGCAATGCCCTTAGGACCGAGTTGTATACGTAGTAATAGTTTAGTAATCTGTGGTTTGTTTGATGATATAACTAGTATAGTTACCGGGCATTGTTTGCTGTTAATGAGTGGTCGTTAATAGAATAATATCGTTAAATAATGTGCGGTGGCATCTCTGTTCTTTTAAACATAGTGCTTCACAAATGTTCTTTGGATCACATTTTGACTCGAATTCTGACTTGGATCTGAACAGTGAATGGGGATGGTTGACCATCCGAGATTCCACTGTGCTCCGGGACGTTAGCCGTTGGTTATGCTGTCATTTGTCAATCTTTGAAGTCTTTGACAATCGTTACGGGTAGTCAGAAGCCAGGAGATCTGACTCTAGTCTTGCCAAGAACTACCGTGTTACCCAGTTAATGGGTTGTGGAGGTCTGGCAGGCAGCCGAAACGATAGTGTTAGTAGTTCTTAAATTATATTAGTAAAGGCACATTAAAAACTAAATAAGAAAAACATAAAATAAAAAAAATATAAAGTAGATGCATGTCGTAGTATACCATACTGGAACATGCGTAAATACTAAATGCAATGCGATGCGTTTAAATCAACATATTCTTATCTTAAGGCTACCAAATAAACATGTACTTATTTATGGGCGATGATGTTTAATGATAATGACGTTAGTTATCATTGAAAGTCTATGATAAGATGGTAAATAAAATACATCATGCACACTTAACGATTGAATCATTGTTTGCTCAGGAGCCCTATTATGAAGTCTTAAAACAATCATGTTTCCGCTCTAAGCGGAGCTATACATATCAAAAAGCACTATCCCGTTTACATCATCGGAATTGGATGGCATTAGCACGTCATAGTAGGGCTGCAGATCGAAAATGATAATTACTTAGTTAAATACAAAAATATTTATTGGAACAAAAAAAACAGTTTACAAAAAATTGTGTTCGTTAACAACCGCGGCCATTAGCGCCATGAGGGGAGACGACAGCGTTCCAGGCATATACACAGGAAAATAATAAAAAAAAAACAAAATATATATTATATGTTTTAGATTTTGGAGATATTAAAAAACAAATAAAAACTATATAAAAAATAAAAATAATACTTACATTAGTCGATAATAGGTACCTAATTTTGGTTAATGCCCTGAGATATGGGCTACCCAGCAAAAGGGGACCAACTAACCTACCCAATCCAACCCAACGCACCATCTTCCTCTCTTGAAGAGTCTTGCAAAATGTGACGATTTTCTATCAAGAGGAGAGCACATATTAAGGAAAAAATAAACCATTAACCAATATTTATGTATCTTATAATATCAACAGTGTTGCATTATTTCCTAACAGTAGAACTCGTATTCTTCAAACATAACAGGTTCTTCACAGTTACAATAAATAGAACAGATAACAAAAAAACCGTTTTTGTGAGAGTAGGTATTTTTCTTAGTTTAGTATGCCTCTTGACAAAGGAGGAGACTCAAGCTGCTTTTTTTTGCTTTCTCCAGCCTATTTCCTCCAGTTAAGGCCCGCTGTAAGTCTTATCTCATCATTATTACATACTAGCTACCGCCCGCGTCTCCGCCCGCGTAAATGTCGAAAATTATCCCAAGGGAACATACTCCCGGGATGAAAAGTATCCTACGTGTTATTCCAGACTATAATCTACATCTGTGCCCAACTAATCCAGATCCGTTCAGCCGTTCTGACATGATTGAGTCACAAACATCCAAACTTTCGCATTTATAATATTAGTATTAGATAACACTTTTCTCACAATCCGATGACCAAGTCAAAGGGGTTGTAGGTCCTGGGTTTGATACCCTATGTGTTATTCCAGACTATAATTTCATCAAGATCCGTTCAGCCGTTCTGACGTGAAAGAGTAACAAACAAACATCCATATACAAACTTTCGCGTTTAATATTAGTAGGATTTACATTACACGACTGTTTAATATTATTATTAAATGAATAAATATTTAAAGAAAGACAAAATCGATTTGAAATTCCCTGAAACGTATACGTCAAATTAGTTATTAAAGTTCTGAAATTCCGTATAAAAACTGAATGGAACCCTATTTTTTATGACACTTAAACCTTCCTAAAACCAAGTACAAAAGATGCTTAGTAAGTATTGTCCTGTATACGACATGTATTATTTATTTAACAGTTTATGTTGTATGTACACACATAAACATTTTTTATTTATTGTATTACTGGCTGCGCCCTGTGGTGTTACCCGCGGTTTACAGTAGCCTATGTGTTAATCCAGGGTGTCCGATTCCTGCAAACCAAATTTTATCAAAATTGGTCCAGCCGTTTGCGCGTGAAGAAGTAACAAACATACACACACTCACAAACTTTCGCCTTTATAATATTATGTGATATACAGGGTACAATATATGTAATTAATACATCTTAATAGAATCGTGAAGCCGTGTGGATTTCTCAGCCCAGTAAATCGCAGATCGCTGCTGAAAGGGCTGTCAAACTCAGAAACAATCGAATGCCGCAACAACCAATTTTCTAATCGACTTTAGAATGAAATGAGTTTTCTCTGGTCTTGAATCGACATGTGAAATAATGACTTTTTTATAATTGACTAGCTGCCGCCCGCGTGCATGTCGAAAATAATCCCGAGGGAACATACTCCCGGCATAAAAATATCCTATATGTTATTCCAGACTATAATCTACCTCTGTGCCAATCCAAACCAGATCCGTTCAGCCGTTCTGACGTGAATGAGTCACAAACATATATATGTACATCCAAACTTTCGCATTTATAATATTAGTATTAGATAACACTTTTCTTTCAATCCGATAACCAAGTCAAAGGGGTTGTAGGTCCTAGGTTAGATTCCTAGTTCGGGCGACGTGTTACCTGTTGGGTTTTTCCATATAATATTTTTTGCAGTCAATAGGTTCGCCCCCTTTTATATGGTAGGTACTATTGTACTTAAAGATAACTGGTGAAATTAGATGTACTATTGGTTCATCAAATAATACCACCGATGTCCATCATTTTACCTACATATGTGTGACAAATAAATTATATTTTGAATTTTGAAGGTAAGACACCGGATTCAGACAAACAGTACTGTTGACAATAATGCAGTGTCCATATTATTGTAAATTACGTAATATACTCCTTTTTCTCGATAAGATACCGATGTAAACTATCGAAATGACATTTATAAGTAAAAACGAGTCAAAATAAACGTCATAAAAGAAAGCAGTTACTTACGACTTACCCCCTCATTAGTGATCACATAAGGTTATCACATTTATCACCATCACCGTCACAGCCTTATCACCAGTAATTACACATTCGCGCATTCTCAGTACCAAATGTCAAAGGTGCGCAAACGCATCGCACATACCCGACGTGACGTCTTCACACTGTATGTCGTAATATTGACCGACCCCAGCCAGCAGGCTATCGCGAGTTTACCCCCAGGATCGATGCTCCACAGTGGTCGCGCACTGCGTATCGTGTTTACAATTAACTTGTAATCAATTATTAAACTTTAGTAGAACATTAATTTAGATAAGGTAGAAATTATTGTAGGGTTTTTAAAGGAGTGCAACGTATGAGTATTTCTTTTGTATCGACGAGGTCGGAAGATGTCTAGTGTCAACAGGTTATCGCTTTGTTTTATGTTGTAAAACATAATTAATCTTTTAATGGGTACTTTTTTTCAATAGTACTTTTCCTTAACTTACAACTTTTTTTTTAATACTTCCATGTAAATAAAAATAAATACAAAGATTTGTGTTACTTTTACATTTCTAACAATCTATGCAAATTAGTTTTGGTCGTCCGTCAGAGGACTCGAGTCTATGCTAAAGATAAAGCTGGATAATATACGACACACTAATATATATCTTTTTTTAAAAGTAACATTCTGGAACGGCCCACTAGGCAAAAGAACAAGCGGGAGACCTATTACAAGATGGAAAGACGATAGCTGGTCCAAATTAGAGATAAGTAGCACAAGACAGAGTCAAATGGGCATAATTGGAGGAGGCCTTTACCCATTCTGGTGTTCCGGTGGAGAAATACCTCCATATATCAGGGAGTAATGCCATAATCATTTGTGGTTAGGGTTAGCAAAGAAATGCCGCATTAAACGGCTATGTCGTTCCTAATTTTAATGACCCAAACCAGATCCTAAATAATATCACGCCTTTAACATGGGGTAGACTGAAACGTCAGACGTTACTCGTAAAAAGAATATGGGGTCGATGTAATATTGATATTATAATTTAAGTTTCAACAATAGATACTCACCCAGAAATGTTACATTTTTATATTTGTGACTGTACTAATGTAATTTAAATTAATATTTGTATGCCACCTACTGTGGCAGAACACAGAGACCCATTATCCTGTAATTGATCTACCTTTTTTCACCCGTGTACAGAAATAAACGTATTTGATTTGATTTGACAACCTCTCCATAGAAATTCTTAGACATTACGGAAAATTTACTTTATTAATCTCACAGAAAGTACTTAAATAATTGATTTAACTACTCCGCTAAAACTTCATTAAGTAAATTAATCCTCGACCTCGAGATGTTACATAGAAAGGACCCCGGATGGACGGCATTACTTGAATTTTTCATTCGTATGCTTAGACCCGGGCCAAGGCATGGGGTGTTCAGCCAACAAGAAATAAGCCCCTTAATGAAATAATACCCAGTGACTACCTCCTGGGGTAAAGCCGCCCATTCCGGCTGGGACTCGAGTCGTACGTTACTTTTAATTAGTAGCCTTTGAGCAAAAGATTCTGACGGGATTCCTACCTTCGGTTTGTGGTAAAAAGTAAGTAAAAGCAGATTTTATAGCGTCTACGTACGACTTTTCGGGTGTTTTTGAAGTTGTACAAAGATGTTACGTAAAAGTTAATTGGGTAACTCGGTTTAGGGTGACAAACCATTAATTAAGTTAAAAGTACTGTTTTGAATTAAAAGTGGTTAGATGTTGTGACAACTTTTAATTAGGTAACATACCTTGTTATTTGTGTTGTCACTTAGAGCTGAATAGGAGTACCCAAAATAGTGTGGTCCCAAGTATTTAGGAAGACAGACCGCGTTCGATCCTAACGTAACGAAATAGTCTAAAGTAAGTAAGCTTGGGCTAAGGTATGCCTTCTCATGTAGCATAGTAGCGTAGCTGCATAGCGTAACCGCGTAGCTGCATAGCTTAGCTGTATAGCGTTGCCGCGTAGCCGCGTAGCTGCATAGCTTAGCTGTATAGCGTTGCCGCGTAGCCATGCAGCTGCATGGCGTACCCACGTAGCTGCGTAGCGTAACCGCATAGCTGCGTAGCATAGCTGCGTAATTGCGTTGCGTAGTCGCGTAGCTACGTAGCGTAGCCTCGTAGCCCAGCCTATCCGCGTAGCGTTGCTTTGTGATCGCGTAGCAACAACTTGTCTAGAGGTATACAAAACAATCAGCGGCCACTAGCAATTTCAGTTTTTAGTACAAAAATGCCTCTATTTCCAACCACACTTTTTCAAACTCGAAACTATATTACAGCCATTACAGGCAGCTTTAATTTTCATCAAAGCACGGACCGGCCGGGCTCTGAAATGAATAATACATGCACACAGAATGAAATACACATTCGCGGCAACTGGCGGGAGAACGGACCCGCCACAAAGTGCCACGGAATTGCCGACATTGTTCAAAACATGCTTTATTTAGCCTACGCTTTGTTAATTATTCACGGGATAATTAAACGTAAATAATTTTCTGTAATAATGACTGCGAATGAGTCGATGTCTGCTTGATGTCTGCGATTTGAATGTGCGTAATTGGGATTAATGGGAGTTTGAATTTGAATTTGAATTTGGAGCGATGATGGGTTGTCAGCCTTGTGTTTAAATTAATAAACGGTAATTATTTATTTCACCAAATATGACAAAATCACATTAGGGCTAAAACACATTTAAGGCTTAGAAAAATGTAGGTTTATTTCAAATTCCTTGACTCCTTAACTAGGTGTTAACCTGTGTCTTAGGAGTCAGTACTCCCCCGTGGTAACAAAACCATAAAATATGTTACTGTCAATATAATGTCATTCTAATTATTTCACAATAATTGGCGTAAGGTTAGCATTCATTGAAAATTATGTTTCGATTGCCGATGCCGGTCAGTAGATAGGTGACCATATAAACATATTAAGATTCCTCCTTGCCTCGGAAAGCATGTTAAGGTAACGTTGTTGGTCCCGGCTGTCATTTGTATATGTCAGAAACTAATAAATCTGACACCAGTCTTGCCAAGGCATATTGTGGAAGTTAGTGCCCGTTCATACTTAGACGGACCGTCTGTTTTCTCAGTCCGTCTAAAGAGACGGATAAGCCAGACGAATCCGAGAAAAAGAACGGATCAGGGTATTAAGACGGACGTTTTGCTATTACGAAAAGCCGTCTAAACGCCCGGATCGGATATATTGTGAATGAATCGGCCGTCGATGAGATGGCACCAATTTGCATCCCACCTACCCCGCGGTCCTCGCAGATTTCGCCGTCTTCCGTTTAAACAGACAGTCCGTCTAAGTGTGAACACGCACGTCCGGCCGCCATCTTCCGTTTAAACAGACGGTCCGTCTAAGTGTGAACACGCACGTCCGGCCGCCATTTTCCGTTTAAACAGAGGGTCCGTCTAAGTGTGAACACGCACGTCCGGCCGCCATCTTCCTTTTAAACAGACGGTCGCTCCAAGTAAAATACTGAAACTAACCTACATCCGATTAGAATGGAAGCTAACCCCACCCCACCATAGTTGAGAAAAGACTGAGAACAGAGAAAGAACAGATTGAGTGATTGAAAATTATCTTTGTGTATCATTTCTTCATACCTAAGTCATGTTATTGTAAATGTGCAATTACGTACGATCGCGGACATTTGTGATCACAAGTGGTTCACCGCAAATGTCCGCGATGGTACCAGATCTACGTAGTTAATGAAATGGAAATCGAACTCAGATTTGTATTTAATTACAAAATTAATCGATGCAAATCTTTATTAACAATTTACATTCGTAGGTGACGCAATTATGAAGAACTAAGGACTTTTGACATTTTATTTACTTACGAAGACTGTAAGTCTTTTAAACGTGAAATTAAGATTTTTAGCAAAATATCTTGACAACGTTTAACAAAAGGCACCAAAGTCGAATTTCTAAAGCGATGAATTTGAATCTAAACAAAGGTAGATTCGGGTCGGGATTTAGAATATTCTCTTCGTTAAAACCCGTGGCTTTATGTAGTTCCCGGCTTTGACTGTGTAAGTTAAGTTTCCTATTGATCCTCAGTTATAGAACTGAACTGTCTATAATGGTTCTCTCGTGAACAAATGGTCTCTTAGCAGAATATTTACCAGTAACGGGACGAATTTCAAGATCTGTCTTTTCAATTGGAATATTGATGTTGCCTTTGAGTCAATTCCAAATAACTCGTTAACTGAAATTAATTTCAAGCTTTATTCTGAGAATTTCATATTCAAGATTTAAATTGATTCAGTATTTCTGTTCAGTGCTGAAATTGGTGGCACTCTCGCCAGGGCTCCTCTAATTAGTAGTTGTTTTGGTCTGGAAACTGGGACTCTGTAGTCTGTAGTTTTAGGCTAGACTTGAATGCGAGCGAAGCCGCGAGCAAAATCAATATAAAATTCTTCCGTTACTGACTCACTGAGTGAGTGACTGACAGACAACGCACAGCCAGACAGCTGAAATTTGGCATGTAGGTTTCTTGGAGAGTGTAAGAGAGCACTAAGAGAGGATTTTCCGAAATTCCTACGGGAACGGAAAAAAATGGGTTATGCGCGTACGAAGTCGCGGGCAAAAGCTAGTCTAGTAAAATATAATTCACGATAAACACATACATGGGCGCCAGAAGGACTATTTTCAGGGGGAAGCATATTCAAAACCCTGCCTCGAATAAAATAGGTTTTCTTTCGCCCTTTCACTCTTAGATGGAACTAAAGAAGACAAGGGTGCAATGCCGAGTGGAGGGAGCTCGAAGTAGGTACCTCGCCTCGAATTTGCTGGATTCTCTTTTACTACATTCCGCTTGTCAAGTATAATTATACTGTTTTATTTGTTATTGTACTTATTCGTTTGTTCAATTTCTAATAATTGAAAGCCAGGAGGGAACAAGTGCACCGCCTTGCACCACGCGTGACGTCACTTTGCTGGTTAAAATTGTACCATCATAGTGACGTCATGCGTCTTTTGTCTTCATTTTTTGTTTACTTGAAAAAGAAACAACACGTGTCCAATACTAAAAAGACTTTTTCAATAAAATACTCTATTCATTACCGATGGACTTTAGGGACTCATCCAATCTTTGTACTTATATACATAATCTACTTCAACACACAAACAAGCCGCTGATCATATCTATCATTAAAAGTTTGTTCCTCTTCCTCAGACGATGATCTGGAGCTACTCCTGGACGAGGTGGTCCGCGCGTCCAACCGCGGCGTGTCAGCCTCGCGCAATATCACCGGAGGACCCAACTGGAGCTTCGGACAGTCGCTGTTCTTCTCGTCTACTGTTGTTACCACCATCGGTAAGTTGACAAGGCTCATACATGTCTCCGGAAAATAGCAAACTCCGTAAGATTATAAAATAACTTGAGAGATTATAAACTCTCGATAAATTGTCAACTGAGCATTTGGAATACTTTTTTACGCATCAAAATTTGACAGTCGATGAATTGTGGATTATAATAAAATGGCGACCAATCAAAGCACAAGTCTACAATTGATCTGTATTCGTGTGATAGTAAACCTGGAAACAAAGCTCTCATTGGTCTTTTCAGGGAAAATAAAGACCAATAAGGGGCCAAGTTTCCAATTTAACTATCACACCAAAACAAATAAATAGTATACCAGATAGCTGATTGATCGCTAGTTTATGTCAGATTATAGAGTATCAAATTTTGTTGCGTAAAAAAGTAATCTAAATGTTCAGTTGACAATTTATCGACAGTTTACAATCTCTCAAGTTATTTTATAATCTTACGGAGTTTGCTATTTTCCGGTGACATACACATCTCCAGCTAGGCCCCATTATTTAACTGCTGTAGCCATATCGTAGAATTGGCCATTTCATGATGTGGCCGAGGTTAGGTTTTAAGGACCTTAAGGCACCCCGACACGGATAGGTTAGGTTTGAATGTTTCAAACTCCCACCATCCCGCTGGCTCATCGCCGCAAGGTTGCCTGCTTGTCGGTCTTCTACAGATTGTACTTCGGGGAGAGTGTCCAGGAACTCCACGATCTCATCCCACCGGCCCCCTTCTACCATCGGACATCTAGACGCACTGCAAGTTACCATCCCTACCGTGTTGCTATTCCACCAATTCGCACTTAACGCTTCCAAACGTCTTTTATAATGCGCACAGCAAAGGAGTGGAACTCTCTGCCTGCGTCTGTGTTTCCGAACGCATACAACCCTAATCTCTTCAAAATTAGAGTGAACAGGCTTCTTCTGGGTAAGCTCGCTCCATCGTCGACTTTGTCTCAAAACCATAATAAATATTTAAAAAAAATCCCTTTCATGTTGATTATACCCTGCAGAAAAAAATATTAGGTTAGTTTTGAGGTGACTATTTCATGAATTTGTCAACCATTATTTGAAGTAGCAATTTTACGTCATAGCTATGATATATCTATTCTCCAATCACAATCTAGAATTGACCGGTAACCTGAAGTAGACTCGCGGGAATCTGTTGAATGTGAGAAACGCAAGACAGGTCGACGCTTTGGAGTCGCCTTTGTCCCGCGGTGGACGTCTCTCGGTGATAATTGAATAACGATGATAAAGCATTGATTAGTTGAAGACAAAGATCGATATCGAGATACATAAAATATTTTGGGCTTTAGTATGTAGAATATTGTTAATCCCGCCCCGGTACAACAACCAGGGTTAAACGGCAATGGAACCAATTAGCTTAGCAGCAGTGCCAAGAATCAATTCAATTCTTAATTGCAATCACATCTTTTTAACAAGATCTTATATAGGTACATTTTTACAGTTCACATGGACCCTGTCGGGCACAGCAATTTAATATAATAGTGGCTTTATTTAGGTAATACAAACGTAAGGAACAAAGTTAGATAAAAACAAATAAAATAAAGTAAAATGGAATATTAGTCACATTAATTGGAGGTAAAAAAGTCAAATAAAATAGGTAGTCAATAATAAAAAACTAGTTGAATTAAAATACAAAAATGTCAAATAAGTAGGTATAAAATATCACGATAATGTCAAATCAATTCATTACAAATATCTTAAAATTAAATGGTCATGTCAACACAAATAAAATGTCAATAGGTTTTTTAGGCGTTTGATAAATATTCTAAATATAATCATATAACAAATTGCTCGATTCGATACAAAACGTAATTATGTATCTAAAGCTTTCCAAAATAAAACGTGTAGCAAAATAATTAAACTAAACCTAAGCAGATTGGAAGGGATCAACTGTAAATAAATTAGGATCATTAAGTAACTTTGGTAGACCGAAAGTTCGCAAGTGTCAGTAAGGTCAAACTCAAGATCAAGGCCGAGAGCC
The DNA here is from genome assembly GCA_905163435.1 of Mamestra brassicae. Classification (NCBI taxonomy): domain Eukaryota; kingdom Metazoa; phylum Arthropoda; class Insecta; order Lepidoptera; family Noctuidae; genus Mamestra; species Mamestra brassicae. Next base: position 17,154,348 of record LR991000.1, on the reverse strand, counting down.
TGTAATCCTTACTAATAATATAAATGCCAACGTGAGTTTGTAACGCTTTCACGCCTAAAACGCTAAACCAATTTTGATTAATTTTGGCCAGGAGATAGATGGGAACCTGGAGACAGTTATAAGGAGTGATCGGCGTAAGTAGTGCTATTTTGGGTCAATGAACCTGAATGATACTGTTAATATGGACATGCTCAAGGATTCCCGGATTACTTTTTCTGAATGTCGGTGTATTAAATGAAGTAAAAAACTTTAAGATATAATGAGTACGCACGACGATGTCGTCGTGCGTACTCATTATATCTTAAAGTTTTAAAGTTTTAATGAGTATTAGGATATGTATCCTAATACTCATTTTCGGTAAACACTGGTCCCGCGGCGTCCCGTATGCCATATTACTTACTGGTCCCGGGATTCAGGAAACATATCTATGTGAAGATAACGGTCACTAAATTTCGGGTATAGCACTAGAAATGCCGATCAGGTTATAAGCTACTTTAAAGCCAACAAAGCCACGGACAAAGGTTAGTTTTAGATATAGTAAAGCTGTTGCTGCCACTATAGCTGGCACCCGCGTTTACAATTTTACCAGGGACCTATTTAATAAAACTCACTGGTGACAATAAGTGACAAGCGACAATCTGACAACTCTATAATTGTGTACGTTTATTTCATAATTCTCTTCTTTATTAAACTACACCTGTCGCGAAATTGTGACAATTATGTCAGTTTTTGACAAATTTGTCGCATTGTCGGTTATAAGCAGAGCCCAGGTAGGCCGCTGCAAACACACCTCGGCGAAATGGGTTTTAATTTTTTTTTTTTGTTATTTTAAAAAAATGCTCAAAACATGAGCCACACGTTGAAGTGCCCCTAGTGCCATACGCCTGTACTTTAGGGGATTTAATTTAAGCCACCGATGCTGTAATTAACGTAGTCACCGACTGGGCCCGAACAATCTACAGTCTATAACTATCCAATCAAAAAAAAGAACACCAACATCTAAATAACGTCATCACAATTCTCAAGCCATTCTTTCTTTTCCTTGCAGGATACGGCCACGTCACACCCCTTTCGAAGCCAGGCAAGCTGTTCTGCATGATGTACGCCCTCCTCGGGATCCCGCTGACGCTGGTGCTGCTGTCAGCCCTGGTGGAGCGACTCCTGTTGCCGGCGACCGCTCTGCTACGCTCTCTAAACGCGGCACTGGGCCATCTGTATCGACCATTCACGATTCGATTGGTGCATTTGATGATAATAGGTAAGCTTTTGTTCCCAGGTTTACTATCACACGAAAACGACGACTACTAGACTTGTGCTCTGATTGGTCGCCATTTTATGTCAGTCCACAATTTCTCGGAATGATTTCGAGATATTTATAGACTATCAAATTTTGATGCGTTAAAAGTATTCAAAATGTTCAGTTGACAATTTATCGAGAGTTTATAATCTCTCAAGTAATTTTATAATCTTACGGAGTTTGCCATTTTCCGGTGACATATACAATACATACAGTCTATAGATATGTATTTTTTTACATTGTGCCATATTTAGTCCCCGTCGTAATCTGTACTTTTATGCATAATACTTGTACAAAATAATTTCGATGTTTCACATCTGCCAGGCGTCCCGTGACGGCTCACAATTTTTTTTGTGAGCGTCCATCAAAATGGTTTTTGTTAAGTAGATTAATATTTCTAATATTGGTAGGACATAAGTAAATTATATACAAATGTACCTGTGCCAAAGAAATTATATCTAGTATTTATCATAGACTAATGATGCGTAGGCGTAGGTATTATAGGTAATCTACGTCTGGCACGGCCAGCGGTATAGCGGTAGCCATCAAATATTCATTAGGCTCCTCGAGACCTTGAGTTTCTATATTCGGGGAAATATTATATTATATTACCAACATTTAAGAGGGTACAATAACTCGTCTACTTATAACTGCCGCGTAAAACTGATCGAAGGGCATTATTAACTTTTTTTTAATAGCAAGCAAACTTTACTTGTATATGTCGTAGGATAATTTGATACTTCGAATCTTCGCGAAAATCCTAGGGGTTTTGCGAAAACGCGGATAATTAGACATAGGCGAAAAATTATCAAATCTTACTGGACAAAGTCAGGATTTTTGCGAAGATACTCGTTACTATAGTAAGATTTGATGTGCTCAACACTGATTGGCTACAATTTTGCTGGCTGACTTCTAATTGGTTCCTAGTTAATAACGTGCGGCAACAAATGATTGACATTTAAGACGTCAACCAATCAGAGACGATCTCTTATTGAACGCGCTGACCGACCAATCAGCGTTCTTATTTCATAACAGCCAGCGTTTCGTTTCGCAATATTGCTATAATAACGAGTATTTTCGCAAAAATCCTGACTTTGTCCAGTAAGATTTGATAATTTTTCGCCTATGTCTAATTATCCGCGTTTTCGCAAAACCCCTAGGATTTTCGCGAAGATTCGAAGTATCAAATTATCCTACGACATATATAATATTTGAGACGTCGATATTTTTTTTCTGAAACCTTCTAACAAACAGTCCCGGTAACATTACATATTCAAAAGAAGGTAGATAACATCATTCTAATTGCGGCCCTCTTATTAGTCACTCTACGGACTAATTTAAAGCACAAAGTAAATTGAAACTGAGTATTTTTTTTTTCACAGTGACTACCCTAGTGCTGTTCTTCCTAGTAGTCCCCGCAAGCGTGTTCGCGTACCTGGAGCCTGACTGGGACTTCCTGGACTCGTTCTATTACTGCTTCATCTCGTTGACCACCATCGGACTGGGCGACTACATCCCCGGAGACTCCCCCGGACAGCCCTTCCGACCCCTCTACAAAGTTGCTACCACTTGTAAGTATTTTTTTAGTTTGGTAACATTTTTGAAACGTCATTATCATAATTTCCGGTAGGTAAAAAGGCTCGTTCTAAAAGTCTTTGAACGTCAAAAAAACAAGAGTTTATTACCTCAGGCCAGCATTTTTAATGGTTTCATCAATGCCACATCATTAAAATAATTATTTTATCTAAAAATAATTTGTTGCCTGTAACTTTAAACCAATTAAAAAATGTTGGCCGCGGGTAGGCCCTCAGTTTTAACGAATTGTGTGCAAAATAATTATTTATAAACAGCTCTAAAGTTTTTAATGATTGCTTAGTACTTACATATTTTATTTGGGAAATACATATACTACTAAGTTTATTCAAGAGCATTCTGTTACACGGAACCTAACAATCAGATTACGTCGGAATTAATAATGAATATGCGAGTAATATTATGCCATTCCCTTATTCCAGTCTACCTACTCATCGGGCTGACATTCCTGATGCTGACACTGACGGTCTTCTACGACATTCCGCAACTGAACCTAAGCACGGTGTTCTCATCCATCAAGTTGGACGATGACCCAGAAAAGATGCGACTGAGCGGCTCCGGAGTAATGGGCCCCGGGTACGGGATCGGCGGGCTGGTGATGCGGGATGACTACAACCACCACGACCAGCGCCGCTCCGTGGTGCACATCCGGCCACACCTGGACGACAGCCCCAGCCCCGAGGACACCACCCCCGTGCATGCCCGCGACATTCGAGTCCACTAAGCTGCTTCCTCCTAAATATCTTGGTCGCGATTCCGTTGGCTAGTTGGTGCTGTTGGATGGAGCAATGTGGAACGAACCTTTTTTCCACCTTCTTTTTTACTCGTTTCAATTGTAGAATGTGTCAATTTTAAAAAAATAATACATTGGCAGGCGTTCTACATTGTCTTTGTGTCCGAAAAATAGCAGCCAACGTTTCTAAACGACGTTTGCTCATGTCAAAATTCCTTAAAAATGGAATGAAAATTTAAAAAATATGATGATCAGGCGCGGTAAATTTGTTTGTAAATTAGTTTACGTTATGTATGTAGTTTCGTTTTAATTTTAGTTTATAAGTTAATTCCCTAATATTTAGTGATAAGTTAATGTCAGTTTTTTCCAATTGTGTAACTATTACTTTCTTATTTCGGTCCCTTTGCCGACTACCGTCCTATAAAATTTGCGAAAACGTTGATTTGAATTTTGAATCTTTATCATAGAGAATGTTTCATTACCCATGTCTGCTGGTGAAAGCTGCGATAATAAGACTGAGAGGTTTTTCAAATTTTCAAACTTTTCTAATTCATTTTTAAGAGTTTTGTACCTGCAATAATGCGTACCTTACGAACTAGAACAAAACAAAATGACGAAAACAATGTAGTATCTAAACAGACTGACTAACAACATGTCCTTCTATATGTATACGTTTTACATTCCTAAATTGTAAGAACTTTCGAAAATAATTTCCATTTTCAACACTCCTAAATCAAGGGCATATCAGACTTATCGATTCAACAAAAAATATACTATCCTTGCCATATCAAAAAATCAAGACTTTGTATCGTCGTTTACAGACCTCCAATCCTGCATAAAACTGTACCTAAGTTTCGCGAAAGAAGAAAAATCTAATGTGAGTATTATACTACCCTCTTAAGAGTGATTGCGCACTGACGTCACTATACATGATACTCATATTATGCTATATAAATCAAATTAATATGCATAGATGTAAACATTTGACGTATCAATTATGTGTGATAGATGACCAATAACTTAGTAGATTCATTGGATTTATAATATGAAATATTTATATATCTATAGATATAAAAAAAAACAAATCTATATTAACTTTCAACATAAAATGTTTTCATATAAAATTAATAAATTTATTATACTAGGATGGTAGCGCATATGTAAAATCAATATTCAAAATTGTAAAATGTTTATAGTTGTGTACATAGTTTAGTAATTGTTGCAAAATTAAATAGAGATGTTTACATTGCTGTTGGTAGTCCACAGTTCTTTTTACTTGTTAATTTCACATAACTGTGTGGCTGTGATTTTTTAAAGTTCTTTTTTTTATTTGGGTCATTTTGCTTTTCCAAATTTATTTTAACAATAATTGTGTATCGAAATGCAATCAATGACAATATAATCAAACTTATGAAAATATTAAGATATATGTACCGATATAATAATATATTCATGCCATTTATATATTATTTTGCACCTTTCGTTTCTCCCTTGTTTGTACGAAATAATTAATTCAAAATCACTAATCAGTTTTATTTTTAAGAAAATTATTCACAGGGAGTCTTAAGCACTACATCACTTAGAAAATAAATACTAAGTATCTAATTACTAAGTATGTAAACTATCAAACAGAATGTATTGAATGTTAGAATTAAATTAAAATATTTCTAAGTGTAAAACTAAGCATGCTAACCTATTCTGTGTTTCTACAACTCCGTAACAACTTATTGTATCAGATCATAGACAATAGAGAGTAGTGCGTAGATATAAAAATGTCTTCAATGGATAACCGCATTATAGAACAAAACTGTATCGAGAGTAATTCGTAAATAAATCAGCTTGAAAAAATAAGTTTTATTGTTTATTTATTAGGTTATTTTTCTTATGAGGCGTTTTCCAAGTGCGAGTCGGACTCGCGCACAAATTTCCGTAGGTACCTACGTATCACTATTTTCTTGGTCGATTTTCGTGGCTCGGCGAGCAGCCTGATGTTAAAAAATATAGCCGGCGCACTAGTGCGAAATACCTACACTTCATTCATTGCGTGCCTAAAAGCGGTCGAAATCAGTTTTCGAGTGTGCAATTATAAAAATTGGCCAACTGTACAATACGCGAAACATTTTCGCGTTTTTTTGTAGTAGGCCTCTAAACATCCCAACTTGAAACATCTCTTGCTGCACACAGCTTACAGCGCTTTAAAGCGTACGTTTACAGCAATTAACTACGCTTTGTCGGAACTAATCGCAGAGCGAACTTCAATGTTAATAAAAAACTGGCCAAAAGCGAGTTGGACTCGCGTGCAAAGGGTTCCGAACGAATTTCATTATTGAAACATGTTTTTTTTCACTACCTATAGACTTCCTGTTATCTATATGTAAAGAACTACTGAACTATCATGTTTTTTTTTAATTTTAGGCACAGTAGTTTCGGAGATAAGTGGAATAGTCTCAATAGGCCCTCTCACAATAAGCCCTTTCATTTGATATGTCACACGTCACAGTTTGATTTTTTTTTTTTGTCATTTTCTAGTTTTTCATTTTAGCGCCGTTTATGGTTTTCTGCCTCTGCAACAGTCGCCCCAACACAGCCCTCCGTGCTAGGAATGAGATTTCGCCACATGGTGATGTGAAACCAGCCTTTGGTTTGGGATGCAACATCACCATGTGACGACCTACCTAAGTTCCAAAGGATTATGGACATTCTGTAAGGGGCACTACATCGTCACTAAAACAGCAACAACCCGATGACCAGTTCCCAGGATAAGTACTCTCTGATCTTTCTCAGAATCTTCTAGTACCTACCTACTCAGAATGTAAAAAATTTTTCACATAATAATATTGTGTGTAATCATTATCCATCATGTACCTATTTAAAGGAAACTTAAGTGTCAAAGAAAGTGTTGCCAGATTAGGTGTTTTTTCCTCTTTTGGGCTGCTCTGAAGAGCAAAAACTCAAAGTGGCATAAAAGATAATTTTCACAATTTTTTTTTTCCCGACTATGACCATGAACAGAGTTTTGTGCGGGGCTGGTTTCCTAGGAACCAGCTTCGCGAAATCTTTCTTTTTTGAAGTCGCAAAAATTCAAGATAATCTAGTGGGCTACTTTGCATTTTAATTTTATTGGGCGAATCTAAAGCAATCGACACTTTAAGCAACACTCCTTCGTGGTCAGCAGTGGAGAGTTTTTGGCGGGATTTTTTCGAGTGAAGTTTAGCGGATGTTTTAATTAGGTATTCGTAAATTGATTCCTAGTGGATATTGTGATGTAAATTGGAGTAGTTTTTTGTCTCAAATGTCCACACACCTGGAAAATATGTGGAATACCTAATTAAACAGGTGCGATCTCACTGTGGAGCTGAGAATTTTATTGTATTGACTACCTCACACGAAACTTGCCGAGAACGCCGAATTGATATATTTACCATATACTGCAAAAACCATTCATAATTGATGAATTCTATTTAGTAATAATTTGTAAGTAGGAATGAGAAAACAAAACTTTTACACATCAGTCTAAAAAAGACTGATGTTTCGGTGTTTCTTCATGGTGCGGTCTACCGAAATGTTCTCACTTTGGTAGGTAACTCTTTTTCTTTCTTTCTTATACTTGATACCGTTGAGCTCCTTAAAGTTCTAAGTTTGAGCTACACGATAACTGATAAATGCTTGCACTGTCTGGACAGGTCCACTCAAATCTCTAGTAGTAAGTGTGGTACTATTTTTCTCAAAAGAGCACTTCAGACATTAACCTACATGGTTCTCATTATGATTTAGCAAGTAGGTACGATTGACAATTTGACCTCTGAGTTTGTTTCGGTGTTTCTTCTCAGGGTAGTCAGTTAGGAAAAAACGGCCTTATCTAGTTTAAATTTGACCTTTTTGGTCAAATTTAAACTAGATAAGGCCGTTTTTTTAACCATGTAGGTTAATGTCTGAAGTGCTCTTTTGAGAAAAATAGTACCACACTTACTACTAGAGATTTGAGTGGACCTGTCCAGACAGTGCAAGCATTTATCAGTTATCGTGTAGCTCAAACTTAGAACTTTAAGGAGCTCAACGGTATCAAGTATAAGAAAGAAAGAAAAAGAGTTACCTACCAAAGTGAGAACATTTCGGTAGACCGCACCATGAATTGAACCCCTAATATTGCGATCTACATGATCCTCACTATAGATGTAAGGCCGGTTTAAAACTAATTAAACCATTCCGTTTAAAACGAAAAATACCGTAATAAAAACTCTATTGATAACTTAAAAACTCTGTTTTGGTAAATATTTTTTTTTTTTGTTTTCAAACGACATAAACAATCAATTTGATTTGGTTTAAAACCATACTCACACTTTCGCACTCTGGTTGACGTCGTCACTCGAGACTCGACGCAACGTTGCCATGTCGCCAACCCTACACAACTACACACACATGCACATTCACTGTTATTTTATTTTAAAATTATTTATTTAGGGTTTAAAACGGCAACACTTTAATTTAAAACGTTTTAAATCGGTTGTTTTACGTCTACAGTCCTCACATTCACAATACCTACGTTATATGAGGACCATGCAGATCAGTGTCTGAAAATGGTCTTTAGAGGAAAGAACCACATAGATTTGAGTGGACCTGTCCAGTCAGTGCAAGCCTTGGTTAGTAATCGAGTAGCTCAACTTAGAACCAATAAGGAGCTCCACGACTCGACGAACAATGCCAATGAAAGGTCATTTGAGTAGGCCACAGAAAGTTGGGCACGCCACAATTGCGGCGGTAAGACCCCTCTTTGGGGAATGGCTGGACAGGCGCCACGGCGTCCCCACCTTCCGACTGATGCAGGTACTAACCGGACACGGCTGTTTCGGGAGGTACCTGTTTCGGATTCAGCGGGAGGACACGCCCGGGTGTCAGCACTGTGAGGATCGCCCGGAGGACACGGTGGAGCATACGGTGGAGGTCTGCCCTGCTTGGGGGGAGCACCACCGTGTCCTCGTCGAGGCGATCGGCGGCGGCGACCTCTCGCGTCCGGCCCTGGTTAAATCCATGGTAGGAGCATGGTAGCGAGGAGGCTTGGAGAGCGGTCACTTCCTTCTGCGAAGCAGTAATGCTAGCGAAGGATGAGGATGAAAAGGCAAGGCCTTCACCCCAACCGCCGCTACAGGAGAAGACGCCCCGGGCGTCGGGAGTCGCTTGGCGATCCCTGGCCACCGTAGGCGTGGGCCTGCGGACGGCGAACGTTGGGTCAAAGTCAAAGTCAAAAGTCAAAACGTTTATTTCAATTAGGCCATTAAACGGCACTTTTGAACGTCATCGTTTACAGTTCAGTAAAATAATAATATTACATTAATAAAGTGACTCTACCGTCCATTCGGAAAGGTACCTAGATTCTTATGGAGAAGAACGGACAAGAAACTCCATAGTAACTCTTTTCAAGTAATGATTTTATAAAATTCGGTATACAAAAATTAATTTAATATTATGTGAGGACGATGCACCCAGAATATGCTACTTATAAGAACAAAGTATTACCAGCAGAGGTAAACTTATTCATTTTCTAAAGAAACAACAGCCAAGTAGGGGGCAATAGTTTCAATGATAGATCTACAAACTTTTACAGATATTCCCCAAAGATCTTCTGTTGATTTAATTTTAAGATCTTTAAAAGCTTTTATAATGGCCTGGGGGTTTGTATGTTGAAACTTAAACTCCAATGGGCATACCTTTACATTATTTCTAAGTAAGTCAGCAGAGAGCGCGGATGACGAGTTGAGAGCTTCTGTAGTTTTAAGAGGAATATTGGCAAAGAAGTTATCAAATTCCTGAGCTACCTCTGCGTCCGAGTTTAGTTGGCCATGTACAGTATTTAAATTAAATTTAGTTTCACGCTGTTTCTTCCTAACCGTTTCGTTATTTATTATTTTCGAAGTACTTAGTTTTTATTTTGTCGTCTGCGGATTTTAATTTATTGCTAATATGCAGAGCTTTTGCTGTTTTGCATACACTTTTATATGTTTTTGAATATTTTGCAACATAGATACTTATGAAAACTTATATTATTCATATGCTGCTTTAGGCCATACAGTTCGTATAGCTTTTCCCTGCTTATACGAATGCCTGGAGTTGCCCAATCGCTAAATAAGAACTAAGTGTAAATACTTTTAGATTTTAGAGGAAAAGTGTCATTAAATTACGTGGTTAATATAGAAAAAAACTCGGCATAGAACTCATTAGGGTCGTCTATGTTAATAAAACTATGAGCACCTAGTTTACTAGCCAAAGTATTGTTAAGTTCTTCCAAATTTTTATCTGTAATTTTATTGGTCTAAAATTAATTAGAATTTTTTGCAAAGGAATGTACTTAAGTGCAAAACGTTATTGTTTGTCCGCTGTGATCAGATGGTAACTTATTTACAATTTCTTTATGTAAGTAATCACAATTACAAAATATAATGCTATACAAGTTGAAGTAGCAGCTGTCACACGGGTTGGTTCAATAAAAACATTTGACAAATTAAATTAATTAATAAGACTCGCTGGGCGCACAGCGGGTGGCTCGCTGGCCGATCCGGGTCGATGGCGCGTGGTGTTCCACGCGCGCCTCAAAGAGATGTCAGCATAGAAGACGGGGCCCGCTAGGGCCAGAGCCTGCCAGGTTTGCGGAATTTATTCGAAAGAGTCACCGCGGCCCTGGAACGCAAAGGGCTTTAGAAGGAACACGGATGGGTTTTAGTCAGTAAAAGTCTGACCCACCCAGAGCGGAAGAAGTTATTTGATGATTTACCATACTTAAAAAAAAATGGCCACAAAAAGCACTCAAACAGCCAGACACCGTTAAAAAAGTACTTGGAGAAAAAAAAGAATTTTAAAAAAATCTTTAAAAACTAAGTATCATGTACGTCATGTAAAAAAAACGAATTCAAATAAGAAAAATACATTAGACTGTGTTACATCCGCATTCTAATGCAAAACAAAGTGTATGTATCAAACAATTTAAAAACTGCGACTGAAGGACTCTGTATCCATAGTCAGAAATAAAGATTTAAAAAGAAATCAGCAGAGCTGTCAGCTGTCAAATCTAAAAATCAATAATACTCTAACCTAACTTTTCGAACATTGCGCATTGTGGCTAAGCAGGCCGGTTTTATATTCTCAAGAAAATAATGAAAGATAGATTTATAAATATAGTTTAACATTTTAGTGACAGTTTTGGTGCCCGTGGCAGATCTAATATTGTTACTCAACCTCAAGTTATTTAAAATCATACCTATACTGAGAAAATTATTCACGTGTGGTTTGGTTCGATTATTTAAAAAAAGATGGACCCACTTTTGTCCGCCTTTGCTATGTACAAAGCCAATACTTCGGCAAACAAAGAAAAAAAGCACAAAAAAAGGAATAAATCGAGTAATCAGCCAATTTCCCCGAAACCACTACCGCCACATTTGAGTGATGAAAGAAAACAAAGAAAGCTCGCTCAAAAACTGAAAAAGAAAAACAAGAAAGTAAAAGAATCAAAGAACATCAGTAAGAAGCAACACAAGAAGAATAAATCCAAGCACAGCAGAGGTGATGGTTTGGAGAACAAACCGTCAAAAAAGAGACAACCTTTAGTAGCTGATGATGAAGAAGAAGAAATACCAATACTTATTGCAGCACCTAGACCGGGTACATCCAATGGGTTTCCAACAGTAGAAGAGTGCTCACATTCCAATGATGGCAGCATTGATTTCACTCCTGTAGAAACAGACAGTGCTGAAGAAGGTCTTAAAGCATTCAAGTGGATGATTTCACCCTATGATGAAAATGACTTTTTCAGAAATTGTTGGGAAAAGAAACCTATGCACATTGCTAGAGGAAAAAAAAATTATTACAAAGACCTCATAACCACATCCATTATAGATAACATGCTGCGCACTGAAAATATACAGTTCACCAAAAATATAGATATCACATCTTATGTTGATGGACAAAGACAAACACACAATCCAGAGGGCCGAGCACACCCACACCTGGTATGGGACTTCTACTTGAATGGATGCAGCGTGAGATTATTGAATCCACAAACTTATGTATCTAAATTACATTTACTGAATGCAACCATGCAGGAATTCTTCAACTCATTTGTCGGTGCCAATGCTTACCTCACTCCACCTGATAGTCAAGGGTTTGCTCCACATTATGATGATATTGAAGCATTCATATTGCAAACAGAGGGTAAAAAACTGTGGCGTGTTTATAAACCACTGAATGAACAAGAGGTGCTTCCTAGAGTTTCTTCAAAGAATTATAAACAGAACGAAATAGGAAGGCCAATACTAGAAGTGACTTTAGAAGCAGGAGACATGCTGTACTTCCCCCGTGGGTATATTCATCAAGGTGTCACCGTAGATGGTGAACACTCGCTCCATGTTACAATCAGCATGTACCAGAAGCATACATGGGCTGATCTGGTTGAAAAATTAATGCCGGCTGCCGTACAGATAGCTATCAGTGAGAATGTTGAGCTAAGGCGAGGCCTGCCATTTGATTTATATGATCACTTTGGTTTAATTCACTCTGATTCAAACACACCTCGCAAACAAGAATTACATAGAATGATTTGGTCAATTTTTGACAAGATAAAGGAATCATTGCCGATAGATGATGCTGTAGATCAAATGCACAAGAACTATCAGCATGCAGCCCTACCACCTGTCTTGAATGAAATGGAGAAAGCAGTTACAGTATTTGGAGATTCAGATGTAATGAACGACGATGGTGTTGTCATTAACAGGGTGGAAATAGCACCTGACACTAGAATAAGATTACTGCGCAAAAATATACAAAGAATGGTATCAGAAGATAAAATAAGGTTATACTTTCATGTTGAAAACTCCTTGGAATACCATGGAAACGATCTGCCATATCTTGAAATAGAGGAAGACTTTGCTCCAGCAATAGAGACATTGATCGCTACATATCCTGAGTATGTTGCCGTGGAAAATCTAGAATTGCCCACTATTGAAGATAAGTTAAGATTAGCAGATGCATTATGGACAAGAGGACTTATAATGTCTGAATACCCATTGGACAATGTAGAAGATGATTAAGTGTAGCTTATTAATTGTTATAGGTTTTTATTTGAACCCTAAAATAAGGTTACTATTATCATGGAAGTTATATTCAATATCTTGTAATAGAAGACGAGTGCTCCGGCAATACAGACCTATATAAGTACATACCCTGAGTAAGTTGCTGTGGAACACCATTGAGGAAACGTTAAGTTAAGATGCATTGTGGACAATGATTAAAAACCAATTGGATAGTTACATTTATAACTTATTCATTGTATACTGCTTCGTGGATTAGAAAAGTACTATTTATTATAACTGTATAACATTGTATACCTACCTAACTACTGCTTTTTGGAAAATAGAACATTAATCAATAGGACTATCAACTTATAGGACATTTATCCATAATGCCGAAATGGCTCTTATGTTATTTGATATATCTGGCATCGATATTATGTATGAATACCTAACCATTGGAGAATGTAAGAAGATGATTAAATGTAACAGTCATATGTTTGTTTTTAATTTGAACCCAAAAAAGGCTATTAGTTTCAGTTGCTTTTTAGGGTTCCGTACCTCAGTCGGCAAAAACGGAACCCTTATAGAATCACTTTGTTGTCTGTTTGTCAAGACCCTTTTTCTCAAGAACGCGTGGAGGAATCAAGCTGAAATGAATATCAAAAACTCAGGTCTGCTACCCTTTGGAGCAGTGAAAAATTCATACTTTTAAATCAATGCAATCTGAAGATAGGCCGTTTATGGCGCTTGTTTTATATAGGGCATCAAAACTTATATACCTATAGTTTACTTCCCGTTACAGTACAAGTACAGGAAAGTCAGAAAATTGGGAATTTGTAGTTTTATCATAACTATATTTTTTTGCGATTACAAACTTATACAATGTGTAACAGAATAAACGCAATACCTACCTGTGGGACCAGACATTAAAGAGACCAACAAAATCGCGAAAAAAAAAACAGTTGTTCAGTACCTACCTACATTTTGTCGAGTTATGCGCACAAATGTATGGGGACGTTGATTTTTTTTTCGTGATTTCAGTGTTGATCCCATAGTGAAAGTTTTTTATAAGGATGAGTACAATAAATGACCCCCTTTAGAGGTATTGCGTTTAATCTGTTTCACGTTCTATTTTCGGTTGAAGAATTGACCGTGACGTAGGTACATTTATATATGCGAGAACATTTTCTTAACAAAGTGAAGTTTGTCCTTCAGTCGTAGGTACCTGCTATATTTTGCTTTCATAGTTTATAAACTTCCGTAGGTAATGTACCTATACTATACTTACCTACTCCAAAAAAATCAAGACTCGATCGGAACCCTCGGTGCGCGAGTCTGACTCGCACTTGTCCGATTTTTTTGTTGATTGATAGGTATATTCTCTCAACAACCAGGAAATAAATTTAGTCAATTCTTCAATTAAAGACTCAATTATGTTCTCAACTCCAGCACAAAATAGACAAAGTCACAAAATTATAATCTGTGGCAAAAAACGGTACCCTACGCGGTCTGTCGTTAAAATAAAAAAATAATAATTTGGAATCCAATTAAGTAGGTAGATATAGAATAGAATACCTACTTATTAGGTATAATGTAAACCATTTAAGTTAGGTACAGAAAGATAGAAAAACAAAACAATGAAATCAATGTTAGTGTATTGTTTTACCTAAGGTAGGTACTTGTTTTTATTTACATGTAGGTTTAGATAATGCCTTGCCTATCAGGAGAAGTTTACATACTAGCATTTGCGCGTCAATTCTCATCAAAGAATCTAATGTAGGTAATGCGAACATTCGTCCACTTTGAAAGTGGACGAATGTTCGCTTTACAAAATTTTTTTTGGGCATTATGTATGTGCTGGACTACCCTTACTGTAGCCTACTGCACGCCCAGCCCATGCCTTAAACCGATGCAAAGCCACGACCATTTTAAAGTTGCGGTTTTGGATCCGAAAAATTACAAAAAAATTGTTGTCTTGCTTTTCTGCTAGAATTTTAGAGGAAACTATGCTATACAATAAAAACACTTGTAATTTTCTTAAATCATTATATTTATTTTAAATTGCATATAAATTTGTGGACTTTCTGTTACAATAGTACTCTCGAACTGATATCTTTTTTTGTATAAAACGCTAAAATTATGTTTTACAACTATTGTACCAGAGTGCCATGTCAATGTCGCAAACATTCGATCCACTCAGTAGGTACACGTTATAAACAGAAAATACACACACAATAATTTATATTCTAAGCTTATTCTTTTCCTCTTCAAGAAATTAACCTATTTAAAAATACCATCTAAAATGTAGGTACTTAAGATTTCTTAATGTTCACACACACTCTCACGCTCGCTCGAGACGAGCACAGTTATTGATAACAACGTAAGGGTACAATGGAAAACAATTTAACAAAAAAATATACGGGGACCTCACCGCAATGTTTAAACAACCTTAAAATAGTCACGTAAGTAACAAAATGTAGATTTTCCGCGTACAATGTGTCAGCGTTTTTCTATCGGCCGGTTTCAATAACTTTTAACCAACTGTCAAATTAGCTACCAACAGTAGCTGAAACGTCATGTCACAAAGGCAAACATGACGTTTCAGCTACTGTTGGTAGCTAATTTGATAGATACGTTATTGAGACCGGCCATATGAGAGCTAAGTTCCAGCAAGGTGTAAGTACAAAACTTGTGACCAACCACAGAGCTGTGCCAACTAGTTGTTTAACGACAAACTTGACAGTGTTGTAATAGCGGTAAATATATTTCATTTAACTACTACACATTTAATATTTCAAGTTATTTTTTTACAGGCAGTGATAAATTTATAACATTTGGTATACAACTGTACATGTTATAATCACAATTTCCACGATAAAAGCTTGGTCCGAACGGTTTAAAAAAAAAATCATAGATCTATGGCGAAGACATTTTAGAAATTTCTTCTTGTTCATGAGACATTTGAATCGTGAGTTCCCAAAAACCGCGACAGCATACTTTCTCTATCTTAATTCAAAAAATAAACACTGATCATATCAAAATATACTTTTATGTAAAGCAAAACGTCCAATGATAAAACATTATCTGATAAATTTTAAATTCTTTGTACTGATATACAAGATTTCTGACGCAATACCTAATCCTTTATACTACGCAAACTTTAGAATTTTTAGCCTAATCTTATTAATTAAAAAAAGAAACTTCTAAATCTATTGCCTAATTTTTCAGGAGGCGATTAAACCTCCATAGTCGGATCAGGGATTAACTACATTTAGACACATCGCCCTATTTCAAAATGTTAATCTTATCATTTGTGAGAACTTTTATGTTACGTTAATTAATATTTGGCTATGCTACTAACATGATCTGTACAAAGACAACAATGGATCCAGACAATTATATTTTAAATGTTAAGTAGATTTCAAAATGTAAACTGTGGAGAATAAATGTAGCGATCCCCTAAATGATGATGTTAACATTTCCTTAAATGTAAATATTTACAAAGAATGAAGTTTCTTACAGTTAGTAGTTAGTTCGCGTTAGTAAACTATATTAACCTGTTAATTCGCTCTCCGCTTGCCTTATCTAACCATAGAATATCAATACAATGTGATGTCGAACTTTCACTATTACTCTATCGCCATCTTACACTACACGATTAACTCTCATAATTCCTCTAAAATTTGAATTAATATAAAAATCCAACATTTTAAAATGCCCTAAATATATCGAATTCCGAGGTAGAACATTATTCTATATCTAATCTCTCAAAGTTAGCAAAATATTGCTAAGAAAACTTTCAAATATTTTATCTCTTCTCAATTTCAAAACGCCATACTATGCGAGTATGGTCATGTAGTGTAAGTTCGCACAAAATTTCATTATTGCTTTGTTTGATTCAGGTTTCACACATCAGAAAGGTTTTGATATAAAATAAAAATTAGATATAATTAACCCAACATGCAACATAGTCCGGGTTCTTACAAAAACAAAATTCATTCATGTTAAAATACATTCAATATACCGCCAAGTATGACGGAGAAGTTCGCGCTAAAAATTGTTGATTTCGTTGCCATAAAATTACAGAACCCAAAACTTTGTTTTTTTTTTAATTTTAAATCTTATAAACAAGTAACTTATCAAATAGATGTATTGAAAGCAAAAATACACAAATTGTGCTGTCTGTTATCACTACAATGTACTTCATTTCATTAAAAGAATAATGTTTAGTAAATATTAAACCGGAATCCAGCAAAATATAAAGTTACAAAAAACCATGATTATGCAGACAAAAGGTGACCCCTTGATAAATATCTATTAAAAAGATCAAACTTATGATCCTTGCCAGATATGGAATTTGGAGAGTGAATCAATTTTATACATTCATTGCATTATTTTTGTAAAATTGACACTTATTTGTAGCTAGATTTTATTACAATTATCATTTGTTTAAAGAGACATTATAAGAGATGCAAACTATTTGACCTTATTCTCCAATAGCTAACTCCAGCAGATGAATACAATGAGATAATAGATTTTACATTAACCTGCTGGATAACAGCTAACTGACTTTTCATGATTCCTGAAAAACCCGCTACCCAAATTCCATAAACACAGCATAACAAAATTAAAAAACAGACCATCGTTTATTCCAATCCTCTTCGAATTTCAAAAAAACGGGCCGGGAACCTAAGATTACCGTTAAGACACTTAAAAGTACATAACATACGTACTTGGTCATAGTGTTCGTTCATTGAACTGTCGATGATCGACTGTGTCACACAACATGTATTATTTCTTCGCGGGCGGTTTTCTCGGCGTACGGGTGGTCTTACCCGTGGATGTGGAAGGCGTCGGGACTATTGGCGACGCTTTTACTTCTGAAAAAGTGGATTTTTGTGTGAAAAGGGGATCATTTTATTGCAACAATAATTTTACTGTGAGAAAGTGCACCTAAAGCACATCCACTTTGTAGGGAGTTTCTCTACTCGTAAAATAAAATGCGTGTGCTTTATGACACACCATTAATTTTTGTAGGCATGAGAATTAATCATAAACTAATGACTCCTCCCGCTCTGTGCGAATTGAGATTGTCAGTCTCTTACTGACTAAAACCCATCCGTGTTCCTTCAATTATGCTTTGCGTTCCAGGGCCGCGGTAACTTTCGTAAAATCCCGCAACCCTGGCAGGTACCCGTCTACTACGCTGAAATACTTTAAGGCACAGCCTGGACCCTGGCCTGGTCCAGCTTATTATGTACATCCTCACAATTTAATAAACTCCCACACAACTCACCAACTCTCGACAACTTCCCAATCCACTAACCATTGACATATCAGTGTAAGTGTGTAGTACCCGCAGTTTGCTGCATTTAAATAAACAGAACGACTTTTCGGAAAGTCGACATTGTAACAAAATAAAAATCAAGACTCCGAACAGCGCTTTCATTTATTTTTAGATAGAACATTCACACGAAGACATACTTTAAATGGAGTGTAAAACGGGGTAAACATCTTCATGGTACTATACCCATTATAGCTGTTGGTCGCGGCGAGGGTTGCCACCATTGTTTAGAAGAAATAAGAGTATTTCTTATGTAAGGAAGGGTAAATGAAGAGTACAGTCGTAGAAAAAAAGAGAACGTTTTATTATATTCCTTATTGCAAAACCAAAATGTTGTTTTTTTTTTAAATTATAATTAAAAAATCCCAATGAAGCCATGGATTTTATTATCAGCAATTCGCAATTACGATCAATAAGACAAAAACTCCATCAGTGGAATACTGAAATGGCAGGATTTCCTTCAGTTTAATTAAAAGACAGAGTCAAAATAAATAGAGTATTTTAGCGTACTCTATTGCTTTTGTAGATAATAAAGTACGCCTATTCAAAATAGTCCATTTTAGAGTACGGTTGGCAACCCTAGTCGCGGCTGTCATTTGAGGATTTTTGACACTAGTCTCGCCAAGGGGTATCGTGTTAGTATGTGTTCCGTGAGTGTATCCGTGGCACCACTGACTGACTGGCCCTATCAGAATACCAGCGCTGCATTATTAATTTTTTAGATATCGCAGCATATGCTGAGATATGGACCATTTTGGCCTCGCACAGATCAATGTTTGTTAGTCTATATTTTAATTAATTATTACTGTTTAGTTGTTAATTTATTTTAAACTGTTTTATCTTGTGCGAAATCCCAAATAAAAAAAATATTTCTTTCTTTCTCTGTTACTCAGTAACTGGTTTGTGGAGGGTAGAAAGGTAATCGCTTCATGTTAAACTGGTATGCAAGTGCATCCGGTTCGACTGGCAGCCGATCCCTAGGTACTTGGGAAAAGACTACACAGATTTATTAAATCTTTTTTATTTATATAAATTAAACAAATGTAAAACAATATCAAAAGCTAAAAAAAAACTCTTTCAATAAAGCATAATTGAAAAAGAGTTTTTTTTGATATTGCTCCTAATATTTATAATAAGATACCAAATGCATGCCTCTAAACAAGTTTTAAAAGTTCCTTCAGGGGTTATTACTGGATATGTGTTATTTCAGCGTAGATGAATTCTTAAATGATATTTTTCTTGTATAGAATTCTCAAATTAAATTTAAATTTTGACATTTTAATTTTGAATTTAATTTAAATTTGACATTGTAATTTTGAATTAAATCTCGACATTGTAATAAAAATTTCATTCAGATTTTGACATTATTTTTATTTTGTTTGTCTAGTGCGACTAATTTTGTACGCCATAAATGGAAAGACATGCAGCTGCATTTTAATTCTAAGACCGGTATGTATACTGTACTCTGTTTTACAAAATAAATTTCTTATTTTATCTTGTTTGTTACTCAATCACGCTAGAACAGCTCAACAGATCTGGATGAAATTTGGAACTGAGATAGATTATCTCGAATAGCACGTAGCGACGGTGAAGTGCCAATACCTCCTAAATTAAATTTTTCGAGATGCATTTTTTACAGCTTTTAATTTACTGGCGCTTTTCCCATCTCTGAAGTGTATGTTAAGTTGCAACTGCATTAAATGGTAATTAACTAATTAAATATCCTTAATTCCTTACTAATATTATAAACGCGAAAGTTTGTGTATGGATGTTTCTTTGTTCTACTTTCACGTCAGAATGGCTGAACGGATCTTGATGAGATTTGGCACAGAGGTAGATTATAGTCTGGAATAACACACTTTTCATCCCGGGAGTATGTTCCCTTGGGATAATTTTCGACATTTACGGTAACTAGTACTAATTAATTTTCAACTTCTCAAGATTTTCTTTTTTCTTTTAGTTTGTGTAAATAATTTATTTTAGCCGTTAGGAGTTATTTGCACTTCGCCGTCGATAGGCTTCTTATCCGGGAGTATGTTCCTTGGAATAAGGTCCGTCATTCACTCAGGCGAAGCTAGTTGGCGTATAAGATTCCCACAGCCGGGACACGGCTCCACCCTGTCCCTATGACGAAGTAATCATAAAGGTACCTTTACCGGTTCTCCTGCCTTTGCGCGTGGGCGTGGCCACGGGTGTGTCCACCTTCAGTTTGGCCGGCGTCCGCTTCGTCGGTGTGCTCTTCGCCTTAACTTTCTCACTCACTGCTGTCGCAGTCTGATGAAGGCAATCAATTATTTAGTTTTTAGGAAATAAGTGGGCAGGAAAATATGGGGAACGAACATTGAAGAAAAACTCAAGAGTCGACGCTATTTTTTTTTTTTATATTAGTTGTTGCGAGACTCTCGGGGGGCTTGATTTTGGTAATTTTCAATGCTGTTTTTTCTTGATTTCATCAATTGGAGAAGTTTTAGTTTTACACAATATAGTAAATTTCTAGAGGTTTTACTTTATCAATAAAATGTATCTTTTGATTTAAATTAATTCCTCTAACATACATTAATTTAACCCATGCAACACACGCATGCCAAATATAATTGAGAAGGCAAATTATAGAAGAAAACAGGCTAAATAAAAAGAGAAAATAATAATAAAAAATAACACAAAAGCAAGCGATGAAATGAATGAATATGAACGAATACGAATATGATAAGTACATATCTATAGAGAATAGATTTTCTAATTTGATTGTAATAGAGAAAGTTCTAAGAAAGATTTCTGAGTTAGTACATGCTTTTCCAATATTTATCATTTAATTTAAAGAAAGATCTACGGGAAATAACTATCTATAAAAATAATAGATTTGTATTGCTTCAAATAATATTCTCTGCAAATATTATTGGACTAAGTTATATTATAATTATTGTATGATTCTATGAACCACATTGGCCAAATATATGTTATGTATTGCCCTTGATAAAATAATAATCTTAACCAACTCTTTCCACAGTTAACCATGCAATCACCATGCATACCAGTCACCCATATACTGTACAAGCCATAAACCTAAATATTGGTTAGTCAGCAATATTAATTAAATATTTTATTATTCTTTTGCTAACATTGAATCTATGGAAACCTTTATTTTAATTTACCGCGTTTTTTTACTTTAATTTCAGCCAAAAGACTGGCAAGTTCTGGTCTAACTTTATGGCCAAGGTTTTTTGAAAGATCTTTTTTAATTTTTTTATTAATTTAGCTTTCTAAAATATTTTAAACTTTAATTAAACTACAGTCAACTAAACGTTTCTTATGTAAATTATGGGCCTGAATGCGTGGAATGACGTATGAATAATAACTAAAATAAATTAATACCTTTACCCAAAATAAGGCCGACCACTGTACACTGGAATTTTATAACTTGCATCATACAATATACCATAGATGAGTGGATCTGTCAAAATTGTTCTACAGTAATATCTACGTAAGAAGTCATTAATGATTATTAGACAACTTAAATAGGACTGCTTACCCTTTTGAACGCCAGAGTGTGAACGCATCGGCATATCCCCGACGCCAAGCCACAAATTCGCCGTATGTTTTGTCACATATTTGTGACGTTTGGCGTACGTGCTTGTCATGTATATGTGACAATGTCGTTCAAAAGGTTAATAAGTAGGTCCACCATAAGATCACCAGTCTGCCGTTTCTGCATAAATACATTATTTATATTTGCATAACTGCAAACTAAAATAGCACAGAACTCCCGTAGATAGAATAGAACAGAATCCCGAGACGGTAGTCGGGAGCAGGCCACCAAGGCGACGGAGGACGAACTGGGTACTCGTAATTTCCATCCTAAGGAAATTGGAAGATTTGAACATCCTAAATTAGAAGGAATACGCGCGAACTTGCAAAAGAAACAAGTAGTGCGCGTGGAAGGTGACCAGAAGTGAGACAGCAGGCTAGCAAAAAATAATTATTTTTTGTATGTACTGTAAGATTCGGAGTTACAAAATGTTTTTTTTTCCACTGTGTTTTTGAAGGGTCCTTCTCATCAAATGACTCCTTCCGCGCTGGGCGGAGCGGAAGGGAGTTTCAGGCTCTTACTAAATAAAACTCATCCATATTCCTCCAAATGCCCTTTACGTTCCAGGGCCGCGGTGACTTTTTCGAACAAATCCCTGTACCCTGGCAGGCTATGGCCCTAGCGGGCTCCGTCTACTTTGCTGTCATCTCATTATCACTGATAGGCAGGCTCGCGTGTGACCACTATCTCACCTAATGGTGAGCAATGTGGTTGCCTAGAAGTAACCTATACACTCCCAGGTTACTTGACTTTCAACTTTATAAAATATTCAAAGAACACTGCAAAATGAACTTTAATTATAAGTGTCTACTTTATACTTTGGCTGTCCCAAAGTTTTAACCTAATCAACAATTTTGACAAATACCACCGTATGGTAAATTGTAGACATCTTTAAAGCATGCATAAAACAGTACTCCATCGATATCTGTCAACAGTCCAACACGCAATAACATCTTAATATACACTTTCTTCTAACTAATACATTTTCACTTATACAACACATACTGTGCTGTCTGTTGGGGTCAATTTTAATTATTATTCGACTATGAAGGGTTATTTTTTTCTAGTTTATAGTACTAAGGTATGCTGATATGAATATTTAGACTCTTAAAACATGGCCAAATAAAAATTAAGAATAGCGGAGGTAGGTTTTTTTTAACGTGTAACATCTTTCCTCTCGCTTTCCTGCAATCTGTGAGAGTGATTTCGTGAAATGGGACGCAAGTGTGTAACAGGCAGCCGAGGAAGCGCGCGCTATTTGATTCGGCCAATGAGCGCGCCCTATTCGATTTGACCAATGAGCGCAAGCAGTGGTCGAGTTGGCTGTCAGTTTATACTTTTAACGCTCCAGGCATACCAATCGAACCTTCGAACGTTTCGAACGGTGACTTAAGATCCCCGTGCCCTATATTCCGCTACTTGGCTAGGCAATCACAATAATTTTCTGATTGTGTTTCGGAAACTAGCTGAATAATTTTATTTTTCGTTTTATATGTTAATATTGCTTTTTACCAAGGTGCGACGTCAGATGTTACACATCCTATGCGACTACTGTAAGACTCGCTCGTTTTTTTGAAGAAGAATGTAAAGGATCACTTTTTATATTTTTAAATACTGTTCTTATCTCAATCCTTTCTATTTAAAAATAAAATAATTAGTTAGTTGGCCAGAGAAGGCCAAAACACCGAGAAGTGATAAAGGCCATCGGGGAGACCTTTGCCCAGGAATGGGACAACATAGGTTGAAAAAAAGTTAATTTCATGAATGTCAATGTCAATCAGATGTAGAAAAAAAATTTGCTTTTGTTTTATTTAGCAAAAGTGAGCGTAATACTGTTTAAAATAATTTCCAAATCGAAACGAAAATGTCTACGCTTCAGGAATCAGCATACCATAGTCACTAAACTAGAACTCAAAAGGCTAAAGCGCCCATAGACAAGATTGCCGCTAGCCCAACAGACATGTCCATCCCGCTCGCACCACACACTGCGCGAGCGAGAGCGACGCACGTTGCCACACTCTTACTCACTCTCGAACATGAATGTAAATGACTGGTGATGGCGGATACGTACATTTCTATATATCCGTTGTACTATGCCTACCTTGCTTGTGCTCGCCACAACGGGCGTACTACCTGACGATTTTCTCTTATTGTTTGTTTGTGATTTTGTCTGTTTTGTTTTGCGAGCGCTTTTTGGACTGCGCTTTGGCGTCGTCCGCGCGCGTTTCACGGGCGTCGCCGATTCCTGGAACAAGAGGGTTACATGTTAGATAGAAATAAGGCGATTTTCAAGTTATATGTTACATGTTAGGTAGAAATAAGGCGATTTTCAAGTTATGCATTAAATGTTAGATAGAAATAAGGCGATTTTCAAGTTATGCGTTACATGTTACATAGAAATAAGGCGATTTTCAAATTATGCGTTACATGTTAGATAGAAATAAGGCGATTTTCAAGTTATGCGTTACATGTTAGATAGAAATAAGGCGATTTTCAAATTATGCATTACATGTTAGATAGAAATAAGGCGATTTTCAAGTTATGCGTTACATGTTAGATAGAAATAAGGCGATTTTCAAGTTATGCGTTATAGGCACAAAGGTTCTGAGCTAGAATTTCTGATAGAAATACTTCTTGTGACGAAAAAATTAGGGTACAACCCATAAAGATGCTTTACAGTACAGAAAAAACGTCTCTGTCATTTTTTATTCAAAGTGCAAACGAAAGAATGACTTCAAGATTCAAATATGTTTCCAAAGAGGGTTAATTATCCAATATGTTATTAACTTAATAATAACCTCTGTTTTCTTAACCTTTTGAGCGCCATAGTCACGTATACATGACAAGCAAGCGCGTGCCCTGTACGCCAAGCGTCACAAATATGACAAAAAGTGAGGCGAATTTGTAGCTTGGCGTCGGGGGCACGCCGATGCGTTTATGCTCTGGCGTTCAAAAGGTTAAGCTTAGTTTGACAAGTTCTCATGTTAAAGTAGTGTGACAAATTCTTAATATGAGTGTTCCAATAATTAAGTTAATACGCTAATTTTGTTTTTTTTGTTAAAACACTAGTTTTATGCTTTGTTTTACATTATTTTTATCAATCACAATAAATTGTAATAATAGAAATGTATAAATTAAATATAATAGTGCATGTGGTGTGAGCCTGTAAGCAAATGTTGCACTTATAAATGTATATTGTGTACTTTTAAATGTTATGTGTAAACAATAGTTGGATAACCTAAATAATAAATTATATAAATAATAATATTAATATTATTTCTTATTGTGATGTGAGAAAATTTGTATTTTTGTGTGTGTGTATGTTTGTAATGAATAAACTCAAAAATTACTGTGCCGATTTCAAATATTCTTTCACCATTGGAAAGCTACATTATCAGCGAGTAACATAGGCTATATTTTATCCCCGTATTCCCACGGGAACGGGAACTACGCGGTTGAAACCGCGAGTAATAAATATAATAATGTAATGTTAACAGTGAATAGACAACTCACCTCTGTATCATTAGAGCTGTCCAGCTTGGCCCGTGGGGACGACTTGGAACTGTTCCGTTTGCGCCCCTTCTTCTCTAGCTGCGACTCGTCTTTGTACAGCGAGAGGTCCACTGTAGGCATCAGATGTTCTATGTCAATGTTACAGTTAAGTTTCAGATTAGGTTATACAGTGCAGCACAGTAAAAAACATAAAAAGAAAAAAAAAATTGTTGTCTGTAAAGTCGGTTTACGGACGATAGTTTGACGTGACAACGTCATAACAAAACGTTGATGAAATGATAGTAACGTTACAATGAGCGTTACGTTACAATGATCATTACGTTACAATGATCGTAACGTTACAATGAGCGTAACGTTACAATGAGTCATCCTTTTTCGTGCGTGCAGCCAGCGTTCATCGATTTATACGACATTATCACGTCAAAAAAAACGATATAATTGTTAGTGTATATGTCCCCGGAAAATTGAAGACTCCATAAGATTGTAATAAATCTTGATTAGATTATAATATCTCGATATATTATGAAAAAATAGTTT
This sequence comes from Mamestra brassicae, assembly GCA_905163435.1. NCBI lineage: Eukaryota > Metazoa > Arthropoda > Insecta > Lepidoptera > Noctuidae > Mamestra > Mamestra brassicae. The sequence continues at coordinate 17,128,689 of LR991000.1, read as the reverse complement.
TGTATACAATAAATCCCATCCAAATTCAATAGTTACCATTATAACCGTGTCTTATTTTCAAAATTTTGTTTACAATTTCACGCGATATTTTACAATCTTACGGCGTTTGCCATTTTCCGGTGACATATATATAAAGTAAGATATAGGTACATAAAAATATAAATTTGGATTGTCTTTTCACACTTAAGTATAGTAATAGTATAAGACAGTTATAGGTATTGTAATAATATAAAATAGTAGACTATTTACAGAAATAAATAGGATGCAAAATAATTGTGAAAGGATAGTATGTGGTCATTGCTATCCAAGTAGGTCTATCACCATAGAGCTCTTTGTGAAATATACAGCTTTAAATTTGAAGACTTTCTATCTATTATCTGTTACAAAGCCCATGCCCATGTTTCTACGAGTGTTTTTGTAATGAGGCGTCAAAAAAATCGAATTGATTATTGAATAAGAAAGGAAAGGTATTTACTGTCACGAGAACTGACATAAATACAATAGCTAAAATTCCTTAACTATAGTATTAGTAGTACTTAATAGTTAATTTTGCGCGGTAAAAAATGTGAAAATGGGCCGAGCAGTGCTTCTGAGGCAAAAGAAGAGCATTTCCTGTTACCCCGTTGGTAAGGGGAAATGCTCTAAATGAAAATAAACAAAGGTGCTCACGTCCATCGGGATGTTCCTCCGTGAGCTGCGCGGTGGCGCGCTCGCCCGTGGCCTCGGCCTGCAGCGCGCGCTGTAGGATGGAGCGCGCGCGAGCCGCCTCGGGCGCGCGCAGCAGCTGCGCCCCGCCCGCGCCGCGCGCCAGCGACAGCGTCGTCAGCACGCACTCCATGTCTGTGGGGAGGGGGGCATTACTTCTTCTTCGACTCGACTTCATGGTGACATTTAACCTTTTCAACGCCAATGTCACATATACGTGACACGCAAGCGCGTGCCCTGTACGCCAAACAGGCCAAACGCCTACATATGTGACAAAATAATTGTGGCTTGACGTCGGGGGTAAGCTGATGCGTTTATGCTCTGGCGTTCAAAAGGTTAAATATTTTGTGCCCAGCGTTTACATAAATCGCACAGCGATTCCGACGCACCCTGGACAGCTAGTACTCGATAATGCAGTCTAGCTGACGAACCCTTTCACCGAGATGGTTAACCCGAACGGGGAATTAGTTGGAATTGGGGTACCCCAACTAATTCCCTATGTCATGGATAGCGAAAACAATAATTGAGCTATTTTTGACCTGCTAGAGATGAATCAGAAAGCAATGCTGCCAGTCTTCTGGGTATATTTTCTGATGACCATCCTCATGTAGGACTCCTGCACATGCAGCAGTACTTCGAAGCCTAAGTATCTTTTGTATTTGTCTGTATGTAGTTTGGTTTAGTAGATATGAACAGAGCAGCTATTTATTATTTAAGTTAACCTTTAACTTTTAGAAGGTATTGTTTTGTAGTTTAAACATAATAATAATGAAGAACACAGCCATATCTGTAGTCTCTTCTAACATTATTGAAACTTGCTTCAATTATCTGATTAAGTAATATTTCATAAGTGGCTTTGAGTGGCATGAAACTATTTATGAATTAAACAGGGCCAGTAAATAATTTGATTTTATAAGTAAGCTATTTTCGTCCCTAACAGAGGGCCTAGCACGAATGTTTTTGACGTATAGTAACATAACGTAGAAGTTTTACTATAATTATAATACTCGTTTCGCACTAAATATTTATTTGAATTGTATACTATATTCATATTGTATGATACAAATTGTGTATGTCGCATAAAATTAAATCAAAATAATATGGGGCGGTTTGAAGAACCTAAATTTGCGTTGTATTATTTTCGTAGTAACCCATTAGGTACTGTTCTTTGTAGATGCAGTTTCCAACAGTCTTGCGACAACCAGCGTATCTTGATCTTGCGAGTGGTGCGGTACACGTTCTGCATCGCTAAGTACTACGTGTTACCTGTGACGTCATAGAAGTCCGGCTTGTAGGTCTCGCCCGCGGGGTCGGCGGTCTTGTCTTGCGACAGCCAGCGGATCTTGATCTTGCGAGTGGTGCGGTACACGTTCTGCATCGCTTAGAACTACGTGTTACCTGTGACGTCATAGAAGTCCGGCTTGTAGGTCTCGCCCGCGGGGTCGGCGGTCTTGTCTTGCGACAGCCAGCGGATCTTGATCTTGCGAGTGGTGCGGTACACGTTCTGCATCGCTTAGAACTACGTGTTACCTGTGACGTCATAGAAGTCCGGCTTGTAGGTCTCGCCCGCGGGGTCGGCGGTCTTGTCTTGCGACAGCCAGCGGATCTTGATCTTGCGAGTGGTGCGGTACACGTTCTGCATCGCTTAGAACTACGTGTTACCTGTGACGTCATAGAAGTCCGGCTTGTAGGTCTCGCCCGCGGGGTCGGCGGTCTTGTCTTGCGACAGCCAGCGGATCTTGATCTTGCGAGTGGTGCGGTACACGTTCTGCATCGCTTGGCACACGTAGAAGCCGCCCTCGGCGTTGCGCACTGCTAAGTACTCGTTTCTGTTGATGATTTGCCGGGGTAAGTATTGATCACAACTTGAAGTTCAGCCGCTCAATCACTTGTGAAACTCTCAAGGTCAATTTGATGACTAACAAACGGCAAACAAGCTAGTGAAGGCTCAACTGCTTAAACTTTTTATTGCAGTCTATTGACGTTTGCAACACAAGGAGGCTTGATGAAGAGATACCTGATAACCAGAGGTCGGAATTAGGTAGACTTATTTATGTACTTGCATCGAAATGTTGATATTAATATGGATCATCCTGGGATTTCTAATAGACAATACCGCGTGGCCAACAATATAATAATAATTTTTCTTTTGTTCTCACAAGCTATGTTGTGCGAACTACAAATGTGGCAACATCGCCCGTGTGCGCATTGGAATTTTGCAACTTCGGACATCCGATGTCGTTGATGTAAACTTGGCAACGTCGTGCGTGCAGTGGTTTAAATTGTGTAAAAGTAAATAACTTTTTATTTGACAAATCACGGGTGTTTTCTGCTCTTTAAAATTAATCTTGGGATTTGAGGCATATCCACTTTATTCTTTCGCTGTATGAAATCAGAGTAGGTTGGTTGGTTAAGTTGTTGTTGGAATGTTGTATGAAGCTTTCACCCACAGCAACACCAGAATACGGGTCACAGAAAAAGAAATAAGTAGCAATATTTAGTACTGTCACAGTTTGCTGATTTCAATTCAATACTTTAAATAATCTAGAAAAGTCTTTCCTCCAACTTGTATGTGTTCGAAGTTTGTTTGTTGTTTCTGCGATGTCCTATAGGTAGGGTTGCCTTTTTTAGAAGCAATAGAGTATTTCTGATGTAAGGAAGGGTAAATGAAGAGTACAGTCGTAGAAAAAAGAGTACCTTTTATTATATGACTTATTTCGAAACCAAAATGTTGTTTTTTTTTAAATAATAAGAGAATTCCAATGAAACCATGGATTTTATTTATCAGCAATTCGCAATTACGATACAAAGGACAAAAACACCATCAGTGGAATACTGAAATGGCAGGATTTGAAGACAGAGTCAAAATACATAGAGTATTTTAGCGTACTATATTATTTTTGTAGACAATAAAGTACGCCTGTTCAAAATAGAGTACAATACTGTATTTTAGAGTTTGTTGGCAACCCTACCTATAGGTCCTAATTACTTACTTGTAGATGATAATAAGCTTGTCATCATTCGGCTTTGTCGGCGTGGAGCGCCCGGCCGAGGCTGACAGCTTGGTCGCCATGGCCAGCTCGGGAGTCGGCGACTGGTATAGCTGCACCTGGAAAATGATGAGGGGATTAGCTAAGTAGATGGGTAGTATAGTATCAGTATGATACGGGGTTAAATATGAGCCAGAGCGAGGGAGGGAGAATATAAGATATGGGTGGGTAGGTCATGATTATGTTAATGGAGGTACATTTTGTAGGGATGTAATATTCTGCGCAGCTAAAACGACACGGTTGGTGCAGTGATTGAGCGATTGACTGCAGCGCTGCGTGTCGCGGGTTCGATCTCCACACGTAACAAATAGTTATTCCTGGCTGTTTGTGTATGTGAATTTATATGTTTGTAAACGCACCCACGATACAGGTGAAATTACTAGTGTGGGACAGTTTAAAAAAAAACTAAGAAGTGATGATGGGCGGACGTTTTGGGGGACTGTCTTCATGTAATTTTAGATCATGAATCTCAGCGTAGTTGCCATGAATGATTTTTAAATATTAATTTGTTTGTATATAATGATTAAATGTTGCACAGAGCGTTGTGTTGATACTTTCAATTTCTGAAAATACTTATAAACCTCCGATGAGTAGGTACTATAACTAGGTCTTCTACAAAACATACTATCATCCTTGACACATCGCGAAATTAGTTCAACTCCCACCAATCGAATCGAACTAACCTTCTGTCTGCATACAAATAAGTTCTACCCACCTATTTATTATTACCTTCATTGCACCCTTCAGCCCTCCACCCTGCTTGGCCTGCATTATTACTGAGCATGCCAACCAGTTGCCCTAGTTCTCATCACTTATAACTAACTATCGGTTTTTATTACAGTATCATTGCATTCTAACTGGAACACCATAACAAAGAACTTTTTGATCTTTATAGAAAATACGCAACATCGGCCTAAGTAAATGGATCCCAAAAATAATTCGATTTTTTTTTAGCCAACTGCACCACAATGAGGATAGGTAATGTTTTTCGAGGGTATGCACTATGCATGTTTGTGTGTCTGTTTCTTTGGCAAAACCTGAAGCCTAAAACGGTTGGATTTAACAAATAAGGCCTCATTAGATTCGCCTTAATTTTCTAAGTGGCAATTTTGAAAAAAAAAAAAAACTTGATGCCTTTAGGTAAGTGAAGTCGTATATTTTCGTGACGTACTCATGTGGGGTATAAAAATATAGAGCTCAAGAAAATTATTCCTAAAATGTATCTCACACACACATAATGCGGGAAATAATGTCTTTTTTTTGGCAAACTTTTAACCTCTGCGGCTTCTACTTACCATAGTGAGGGCACTATGGTAAAAAGTAGCCGCCGATACGCTACTGAGGCATCGCAGATGCGTTCCCAGCAAGGCTGAGAAAATCTCACGTGTCTGTAATTACGCCAACACCCATATCCTCCAAGCCGGAACACAGCATCGCTGCTTCCCGGTTATAATAAGTATGGCGCATGGTACTTCCTTTGACCGGCTCCTTTGCCAAGGGATTTAAATTAAATTTAAATTGGTTACAAAAATATGTCCATAGCTGGACATAATATGGCACTCAAATCGTCCGTGTCTTGGGGTTACTCTCGAAGCCCGGAGTCCGTAGTTTCGGGCTTAGTTCCGGGCGTATTCTACTCCGTACCACCTACGGACTTACGATTAGTTCCGAACCCGAACTAAGAATGAATGACAACACGGTTTGACAGTAACTGTCAAATCGTGTTGTCATTAATTCTTAGTGGTAAGGTGATACGGACTAGAATACGCCCGCAACTAAGCCCGAAACTACGGACTTCGGGCTTAGAGAGTAGCCCCCCTGTGGAGAATAAATTATTCTTTCTTTTTCATATAATCAGTTTACATCAGCTCTCAGTTTGTCATCTAGTAGTTACCAGCTACCCTGCGAAGATCATCGCTTCTAACCTTAAGGCGTCCTACCTTACACTTGCCCATTTACTCAATAACACGTCTACCCAACGTTCATCAAAATCAATGTCGTCGAAACTGCTCACAAAATCCGAGGCATTTGTAAATCGTTAAAGTTTATTGAGTAGTAAACCTCTAATAGCCGTACATCGAGTAATGTCCTACCTTCCTTGCTGAAATGATGACATATAAACTCTTTAGTGTTGAATTTTAACTGATATTCATGAGATATCGTGCCCGCTACTGCTGAATGTGGTCCGATTCCCGGTTCTAGATAAGTGTTATTGGAGTTTTCTTAACAGAAACTAGCTTCTACCAAAGTCTACGCCCGCGTTAAAGTCAAACATTATCCATAGGGAACACGCTCCCGGTTTAAAAAGTATCCTAATGAGGTCCGATTCCCAGTTCTGGATAAGTGTTATTGGAGTTTTCTAAATAGAAACTAGCCTTTACCTAAGTCTACGCCCGCGTGAAAGTTAAACATTATCCATAGGGAACACGCTCCCGGTTTGAAAAGTATATATCCTAAAGTCCTAATCCAGGACATGTCCTGAATTTATTGGTTATAGGATGCTGGTTAGTTCTATCCGTATGCCAAGTTTCATCTAAATCCATTCAGCCGTTACCGACTGGTCTCTAAATTTTAGTACTATATTACACCTCTGCATTACCCTTTGCAGAGTGCAAGAGTGTTGTTACGTTATTCATCAGAAATAACAGCTTAAGTTTATAACGGAAAACTTTTCTAAGGACCTATTACACCCGCGCAAAAATAGAAGTGTTTTTTAGTATGATTTGGTATAATTATCTTGCAATGGACGTTAGTAATAATAGGAATAACGGAAAATATCCTGTTCTTGCATTCGCACATAAGCATTTGAAAAGGGGAGATTGACTTATAAAAAAATCTATTGTTTTTGGTTCTACACAGGGTACAAAACAACACACACACAAACTGGAGGCAAAACAACTAAAGGTGCGCTCTGCGACTGTGTTTATTAAATCAAATAGGAAATATACATGAAAAAAATCGAACAATTTATCTAAAAATACAACAGTGAAAATAGAATCAAAATTGATCGAAACACTAACGATATGTAACTTTATAAAACAAATAAATCTGTCTCCCTCACAAGACGCCATTTTCTATGGTAGCTGTATAGACATGGTATTTGACGTCAGAGTTTGTATCGGACTTCTCTTTCTAATTGTCATCTTTGAAGCTCAACTTCGTCGCTGGTGAAGGTATTATAAAAATAATTTCAAAATTGGTTTATTTTGGGGTATTTAATTTTGCAAATAAAATGCATATTCCCTATTAGTTTTAAGAGTTTTTTCCGAATTTTTCGATCGTGTGTTCTAGTTATCAATTTAAAACACACTCCATAGATTTGCAAACTTCCAGATTGCATTGTTTTTTATGGTTCCGTATCCAAAGGGTAAAAACGGGGCCCTATTACTAAGACTCCATGTCCGTCTGTCTCTCTGTCAATAGACTGTACTGTATTTCATGAACCACGATAGCTAGATAGTTGAAATTTTCACAGATGATATATTTAAGTTGCCGCTATAACAAAAAATAAATTAAATTAAAAATTAAGGGAGCTCCCATACAAGCAACGTGTTTTTTTCGGTTTAAGGTACGGAACCCTTCGTATGAGAGTTCGACTCGCCCTTGGCCGGCTTTTTATTTCTATTAACACAAAAGTTACAGTCCTAACTATGATATTATCACTTTATTTTAATATGCGGAAGCATCACATTTATTTAAGTATTATTCCACCCGTTTCAGTGAGTTTATATTCGCGTGCTACTCGCAAGTCACTGGTGGAAATAGATTATTTCGGCTGATAGGAGGCAACCTGTCGCTTATGCCACTATTCGGTCTTCACATTCACTTGTTGCTAGGGCTGACGTCATTCTGTTGTTATTAACAGCTTTGTTTGAGGTAGCACCTTCAACATTTATAGCCTTTAGACCTGGGGCTCTACTACGAAGTCTTAAAACGATAATGATTCCGCTCTAAGAGAGAGACGGAGCTATACATAGCGAATAGCACTATCCCTTTTACATCATCGGAATTGGATGGCTTTAGCACGACGTAGTAGGGCCACTGAGCGACTTGCCTGCCAGTTTAGAGAGTTACTGTTGCCCTGGAACGCAAAGGGCATTTGAAGGAACCCACCCGGGGTTTAATCAGTAACAGACTCCCTCCCGCTACGCCGAGAGCGGAAGAAGACATTTGAAGATTTCTCAAGCAAAAAAAGACCTGAACAACTTAATTCGCACTGACAAAGTTGACACAGATTTTGCGAGAATTTGAAAAGGGACTTGGCTAAATAATAACAGCCGCATGGGTCGAACTTCAAGGTTAAGCAACACTTGCCGAGGTCAGTCTGTGGCTGGGTGAACATCCATTACATACCGAGACTCCTGTGTGCCTCGGAAAGCACGCTAAGCCGTCGGTCCCGGCTGTCATTTGTAGATCTTTGACAGTCGTTACGGATTTACGCCAGAAAATCTGCACGAGTCCTTGCTAAGGGGTAGCGTGGTATCCACTTACTGGTTTCTTTTTATTCAGTTGTATCCGATTTGGCTGGAAGCCATCCCTACTATAGATGTTAAAAGGCTATGCAGATTTTTTTGCCCCGAACCGAAAAGCGCCCATATTTTTTTGCCCCGAACCGAAAAGTTCCCGTGAAGATTTGAAAAAAGGATTCTTTTGTCATCCTGTGTGGGGACTTAGATTGTCTTTTGTTTAGACTAAACAAAATGCATATTTTTTATTTCGTTTTTTTTAGGAAGTCCTCTATAAAATATGGTTTGTTTCTTTATGTTAGCTAGTGGTTAGTTTGATCAGAATAAAATATCCTGTTTACGGAAATCGCCCGATGATTGCTGATATGAACTATTCATTATTAAGTTCTTAGTTAATGAAAAGTTTTTATGCGAACAAAGCATCACACTAAAGTTACAAGATTACGACGATATAATGAGCTAGTCTTTATGCGGGGCCATGTCTGAGAACGACAGAATACTCAAAATCACTTGGCGCTTTGACCACACCAAGTAGATATGGGGAGGGGAGGGAAGGAAACCAGACGGAATGTAGGAAATCGGGGATTTTTACGATTTTAAGGAAATAAAATTAAAATTCGCGCGTTTCCTTTACGAAATAAACTGAGCATCAAATAAGTGCCTGATAAGGATTACAACTAATTACGCGATTTTTAACCGGTTTGGTCTTGTCGTAACAGAAAATCTAAAACAAAAATCTGGCCAAGTTCAAGTCGAAAAAAAAACATGTTTCTTGTATGGGTGACCCCTTTTATTTATTTTTTTGTTATAGCGGCAACAGAAATACTTCAACTGTCTAGCTATCACGGTTCATAGGATACAGCCTGGTGACAGACAGACGACGGACAGTGGAGTCTTAGTAATAGGGTCCCGTTTTTACCCTTTGGATATGGAACCCTAAATACGAAAAGTAATTCAATCTTTTGTCTTACCTTACTAACAAAAAATTGTGAACGTCTGTATGTTTAGATGTTTGGTAATTAATAATCACGTCTCAACGGATCAACGGTATTGGACGAATCTTGGCACAATGATAAAACATGACCTGGTTTAATACGTAAGGTAATTTCTATCATGGTTCATTTGGGATACCGTCTTTTAAGCGGAGCGAAGGCAATAACAAAAGCTTGATCTTAATTATTAGCCCCAACAAGCTCTCCAATACCACTCTCAATTACAGAAGGGTGATGATTATTTACTTATGCAGTTAAATGAGCAAGTGCTTTTAATGAGCACGTAATAATAAAGTAAGCTAGTCCAACACAAACAAAAAAAAATACAGTAGTCTAACTGCGCGGCGCACTCTCTCTAGTGGGCATTTCGTTATGTCAAAATGTTCGGTGGAACTTCTGATAGATCTTCTTGCTTTGTTTCGCTTGTAGACAAGTGTTGTAGAAATTATATACGTACTTCCGGATGGTTGGACGAGCCGGTAAACAAGCGACGCTGCGTAAATTAGACCGAGCCTTAAGCTCGTACGTCTTTTGTTTGCAATATTTAACGTGATACTAGTACAAACTTTTTAAGCTCAGTTTAAGACTGAAGTTGTTTTGTTTGACTAAATAAAATATGTCCAGATAATTATTACATATTTACGAGTAGGTTTTGTAAACAATTTTTTTTTGAAAGGGTTATTATTTTTTTATTGTGTTTTTTTGAGGACACACCCTAAGATGATGATGATGATCGCATATTGGTTAAATACTGCAAGTTTGCAAATGGAAGTTTAAACATAGATCTATTTTTTTTAAGAGAAATAATAAGAAGAACTGTAGTATGAATAAAGTTGAATTTAATTATGTAGATTGAAATAAACAGTTATGAACTTACCACACTTGACAGCATCTAACTAAAAAACACACAAATAATAAACTGTCTAAGTAATAGTAAAAGAATAGCAGAAATATCAGTAGAACTTAGCTTATCATCCAAATAATAAGAAGATACTAAGAATTAATCTAATTGAGTGAGACATGTCATAATCTGCTATTTTTTTGAACTCAAGAGCAATGATAAAGTGAAGAATACATGACATACCTTAGTCCTATTCCTTTTCATTCTTGTATCCGGTGTAGTCTCCCCATCAGCTGGCTTCTTGGCTGGACCAGACCCCTCACTGGTCTTACTCGGGGACACCTGCCTCCTCTTCCGCATGGGCGGAGTCACTGTCGCCAACTTCATAGTTGATTTCGGCTTAGACTCAACCTTAGTGGGTTTAGGCTCCGGCTTCTTTTCCTCATTCTTTGTCTCTTTCTCTTCCACCTTTTCCACCACTTTTTCAACCACTTCTTCCTTTTTTGGAGATTCAGTTTTCTCTGGTTTGTCTGCTACAACTTCTTCTTTCTTTTCCTCAGTTGAAGTCGCTGGCTTCTGCTCTACTTTAGGCTCCTCTTTTTTTTCTTTTTCAGGTTCTGGTTTTGCTTCTGGCACACTTTCTACCTTTGCACTTTCAGTAGGAGGAGAGTCTTGCTTCACCGGTGTTGTGGCCTTCTCCTGTAATTGACTGTCATTTGCTGACTCAGGCACAGGCTTACTGTCACTCTGGGTTGGTACCACATCTGCAGCGGCTGCTGGCTTCAATTCTGATGGCTTTGATGGGGACTTCTCTGGAACCTCATTAGCTGTAGCCACTTTTGGCAGAGCCGCCCCATCAACTGTGCTAACTGGATTTGCAGCATCGGTCTTCTGAGGGGTACTCGGACCACTGGATGGCTTTTCTGGTGGTTTTGGTGTACTTGGTGAGGTCTTAGCAATATCCTGTTTGTCCTTATTAGCCTCGGGGTTCTGAGGCTTCAGTGCAGCGGGAGCATTTGATCCAGACTTAGGTGAGTCAATAGTGCCGTTTGCATGACCAGTGGAATCTGGTTCATTCTTCTCAGGGGTTCTGGTGAGGGCTAGAGCTTTTTCCTGGACAAGGCTGAGAGGAGTGATCGGGTTCCCGCCTTTACTGGGACTGGCGGCAAGGTTGGAGGGGCCGACGGAGTTCTGCGTGACGTGAGAGAGGTTGCCATGGTGACTCATGTTCTGTGCCATCTGCGCCATGTTAGCGGACACGGGCGCCATGGGGGGCGGCGCGTGCGGGATGGGCGGCGCGGGCGCGTGGTGCGTCAGGTTCTGGCCGACGAGGTTGTTGCTGGCGTGGTGCAGCGAGTTCTGAGCGCCCTGCGGGAGTCCTACGGTGTGGTTCGCAGTAGCCACGTTCCCCTTCGCGGGGCTCGCCTGTCCACCCGGCTGCGGCACTCCCGGCTGGGGCAGCACCGGCTTTAAAGCAGAATTCATTTCAAACGCGTCTAAAACTCGCCTCCTGGCCGTACACAAGCTGAAACACAAAGTTAGCCGGGTTTATGACACTGTTTTCGTAGCAGGTTAACACACCGCGATGTCTTTGACCCACAACAATAATTCATACATAATAAACGTATAAGCAGTACGCGCGTAAGAACGCGGGGACCTATCTGCCGCCTTGTGAGTCCGCTTTCTACGTGTGGCGCTAATGAACGGTCAATAGATAGTGTTGGGGAGTTACCACTAGCTGTTAAAGCGAGAGAGGCCCATGAAATAAGTCCTGTGTGGCGGTCCGCGGCAGAGATAGCCGCAAAAAATATGCGTTGCTATAGCCAAGAAACTTCCGCAAGATATGACCCGCCGTTGGCGAAGTCTCCGTGATGTCACTGTCTTGTTCAATCACTGTGAACACACACTTGATCTCACTCGCGACTATGTAATTCCATGATTTATTCACACTTTTTACCACGAATTAGCATTCACTTTACTCTAGAACAAGTACATAATAGGCACAGTAGTTGCAGAGATGGCGTCGGCATAACGCGCATGCGCCACCCTCTTCCATTCTCGTCCAATGAAATCCCGTGACGAAACGAAGCCTAAACGAATTTTTACGAAAACGCTATCCTTTTCTAACAAGAGTTACTTCGATAAAGCTCTCTCACTTTGACATTCATTATGTTTGGAAACGTTCATTTTGTTGTACTAAAATAATGATTTGAAATAATTTGATGCTGTTTGGAAAACGGTTTTTTTTTGTGAAAATAAACTTTATTTTTCTAATGGTATGGTAATACTTTTGCGAAAACAACAAGGATTGTTTTCTTTTTGTATGAAGTAAATAGAATACCTTAGCTAGAAAACATATATCTAATCAAAATAATGGTATCTTCCATCATTTTTATCGTAAATTTTATCATCCATCACCGTAAAATCTTTACTTTTATATAATTATTATCTTTTTAACGTAGTTACCACTAAAATTGACAGCCAAAGCATAGATGATACACTAATAGATAAGCTAAAGTTATAAATGCTTCCTCTGCGTCATCTGCGTGTAGATGTAACTGCCTTCGTATTTATTATGTGTGTTATCTCTTTTTCATCCTAACTGTGAAAATATTTATGTAGGTACATTGTTCTTTCCAGCTTTCGAAGAATATTCGAGCATATTCGTGCTTGACTCGAACTATTATGATAGACGGGTTAACAGCTTGGTTTTAATTACCAAGGTTTCATTAACTCTCTTTTGTGCCGAAATCAGGTTGAAACAATCTCGGGTTGTTATTTCGAATGACAGTCAGCTATTGGCAATGACCAAAGATTAATAATACAATGACTAACTGGATAACTAGCGCCTCTAGTGTCAAAGTTCTAAAGCTGTATAAGAACGACACTAACAGTTTTTGATACACCTTACATCATAGAGAAATTTACAAACCAGATTTGTGTGGTTTCTTGCTAGACGAGACAATAATATTATGTTTTCAATAGTCAATGTTATGAAAAACTTTGCAAAAAAAAACGCAAGGAAGAACGAATGCAACGCAAAAAAGAACGAATGAATGAAGAACGGTTTTGTGTGTACTGAACCGATGCGTTCTTTCTTTTTCCACATCTTTATTGATGCAACCATTTTCCAGTGTCTGATGTCAGCCCTATTTTCTCAAGAAATTGTTTTTATGTTTTTGACGCCAGTACATCAAGCTACAACAATCTGTCAAATTTCTTTATTACATTTTCAACTTTATTGCCAATAGGTTTAGTTCAAGGTTGATTGGGAAAATTTTGACAGTTTCAGGTGGCTTGATGTGCTGGCGTCTGTACTACTTTATCATAGCTTCTTTTAGGAATATTCTGAGATGGTACGACATAAGGAAACAACTCATGTCTTTTAGAATCTGGAACAATAAACAAAATCTCATTACCTGTTGAGATACTCGCCTTAGCCGCTGTAAATGTGGACATAAACTCACTGTTTGGAAAATAGTCCGAAGCTTGAAAATGACGAGAACAAACTCTCATTGCAGGCTGGTGAAATGAGCTTGCCCATTCCAAACTCCTAAATTTTGTCGCTAGAGGCGCGCGCATAATCTTTGCATCGCCAAGAAGGTTTGTCTGGCGAAAAGAAACAAAAAACACCCTATAATGTTGCAGCTGTGGAAAAATGAACAAACAATTGACAACAGTGGCCGGCCCGCGTTTCAGTACTTGAAACTAGTGATTCAAAGCATGAAATCTAAAATGAATTACTGCTTGCTCTTTTTGACATTAATGAATAGCAAAGGATGAATGCTAGCACTTTAGAAGGCACAATTTTAATCAGATTGATGGGCAATGGAACGTGCCTGAAGACATTTTCATTGTCCCATGTGCATTATTTATGAAATTAAATCGAGATTGAATTGTGCTTTTGTGACAGAAATTACAATTTAAATAGAACGGAAAAATCTCCAATATGGTAAGTTTATAGCTAATTATATAAGTTGGTGCATTTTCACGTACTCGTTAAAACTTAGGTTGCGGTAAAAACGCACATTTTGTGTTTTTTGCAATTATAATTTATATTGATGAATATACGGTTCAGTTCGATCATTTTGCGGTTGTTTAGAATTTGCTGTAATTATACAATGATCGGGCTGATTTTTCGTTATAGACGAAGTGTTGAGGTTTTTATAAAATCGAAATCTTGGTATTTTCTAGGACGTGCTGTCGCGACCAGCTGAAGAGTTTGGGAACGATGAAGCGCTGGAGCGGTTGTGGGCCACAAAAGCGATGGAGCACAGCGATATCTACTTCAATGTAAGTATTATTTTGTTCATTACTTTTGTCAAGTTAATGAAAACCAAGCAAACTATGTTAAGTAGGTATTTTCGTGTTGTTGGTTCGGTCTCCGCCCTGAACACACTTTAAAAAAAGGGATATTTAAAACAAACTTTACTATGAGCAAGTTAGAATGGATCTATGATACAAGATCCATGTATCTTAGTATTTTTTTAATAGTTGCTTACAGTATCAATAATTGCGATAGAGTTCATAGAATGGAACTTTCAATATTTTGATAACTCTTGGTAATCATATTTGATTTGGTAAAGATACTGAACTACTCCTAAATGCTTACCAATATAAAGGGACATTCACCTCAAATCAGACATAAAGGATATTTTGAATAAAACACAAGGTCTCATATATTTTATTTATATTTTCAGATGCTTTGCTCCGTGGACACCAGATGGTTGCAGCTAACTCCTAATGATGACCTTATCTATACACACTTTAAACAAGACTTCCCCGACCTGGATGTCTCCTATGTCAATGAAAATGAAATAAAGAATAGCATGAACAAGGCAAAATGGAGAATATTCTGTGAAAAGTTTAAAAGCATTGTTGAAGACTATAGTTTTGGTACTCTTATGAGAGCAGATGCTAAAGGAGACTACTCAGAAGTGAACACAATGCTTGTTCCTAGAGTCCAGTTCTATGCAATAGAAATAGCCAGAAACAGAGAGAATCTAAATAATGAAGTGAAGAAAAGATTCAAGTGTACGGCAAAACCTACCATAGAGGCTCAGGAACACACCAAGATTGCCACATAAGAACTGTGTTCACCAGTAACAGGCTAGTATAGACAAGGAAAGTTTGTTTTTAAACAGTATGAAAATGGATTCGGCAGTATCAACCAACTGCCAAACTAGGAGTGATGAAAATTAATATTAATACCTACTTGTGTAGGAATCGAAGACTTGTGATATTTATGCATTAATTGAAGTAAAATTATTTGTATAGTTTTAATAATAATGGCAATGAAAAGGAATGTCTATAAAATAACATTATTGAAGAACTACATTTCTATAACTGAATGTTTCTGTTTTAACTATATTATAATATGTTGAGAATTTCATAGCAGCTACATTGTAATTATGTAACTTAGTTATAACATTGTTTTAAACTTGAAAAGTTCAGTTCCCTTACTTTTATAAGCTAAAGTACTCATAAGACTCTTCTTGTGTAAACTAGCCTAATTTTTCGAAAACCTAAGCATTCTCAAATAATGATCATAAACATTTAGTATGTACCCTCAAAAATTATACACACATGAAAATTGGCCATATATTTGTATTAGGCCGTAGCCATCGTCCCAAAAGTGACTATAAAATGATATTTGTACTCAATTTTGCCTGCTTATCACTTCGTAGAATAACATAATCAGCATTACTACTACATGCATATTTAGATTTAAATATTTTAACAAAAACAATTTTTAATATTTACAAAATAAGTTTTATTATAAGGCAGGCCTGTCTGTTCATATTGAAACTTGTTTTTGTGAAAATATACCCCTACTGATTAGTAAGTTGTGATTGTCTTAATTGAAAAATGAATGAGGTGCTCTATTGCTCATACATTTTTTATATTAAAATTTATACTATCATATGAACTAGTTTTATTTGTCAGGCAGCCATGGGTTCAAATACTGGTACCTATAATTTATTGGCACCATTGGTTAAGTCAGTACATGCTCTTTGAACCAGTCAATCCTACCAATATTATAAACGCGAAAGTTTGTAAGGATGGATGGATGTTAGTTAATCTTTCACGCAAAAACGACTGAATGGATTTTGATGAAATTTGGCAGTGGTAGATTATAGTCTGGAATAACACATTGGATACTTTTATCCCGGGAATATGTTCCTTGGGATAATTTTCGACAATCACGCGGGCGGCAACTAGTACCTAATAATGTTACCTATTCCTTTGCACAAAATCACAAAATAATGAGCCGGTTGCGCTTCTCACTAATGATTTGATCACCGATAATGAGGGTCGTTTTTTTTTTTTTTTTTTAAGGTTGGGAAATCATCAAATGACTTCTTCCGCGGAAGGGCGTGTCAGACTCTTACTGACTAAAACCCATCCGTGTTCCTTCTAAAGCCCTTTGCGTTCCAGGGCCGCGGTAACTCTTTCGAACAGATTCCGCAACCCTGGCAGGCGGGAGTCGTAATCTAGGATAAATTCGTAAATATCGATTTATCATTTAATTTACTTGCTACTCGTAATGCTCGGGTTACACGAGCCTAGTTCTTAAATCGAGAATAGCAAGTAGGTAATAAAAAAATTAAAGACCTTAACCCTTTATGATTGGCACATTAAAAACTGATCAAAACCAAAGAAAACCGTCGGATTCGCACGCGAAGGGTTCTGTACCTACCATAAATCGAAAAAATCACTGGGGGCCCTTCAATTTTTATTACCATTATGTTTCATGAGATAAAGCCCGCTGACGGACGGCAATATGGTTCCGTTGGTTACTTACCCTTCGGGTAAGGAACGCTATAAATGAGGATAGTTCTGGTTCTGTATATCGGAGGCCACAGAAGGGATACAATCTCGCTGTATTATTTTGATAAACTAGCTTTATGTAACTCGGGTTTTAGCGTTCTTTTATCATCCAGTTGAAAACACCGTCTGACGTTACCTACTGCTGATCTGCAAACCTGTATCGCAAGGGGGTTATTCCCAGTTGTCGCCACTGGTGACGCCACCACTGGCGACAAATGGGAATATTTTTCAAAAAAAGTCCCAGTTGTCACCAGTGGTGGCGCCACCAGTGGCGACAACTGGGAATGGCCATTCTTCTAGTTCCCAGTTGTCACCAGTGGCGACAGATGGGAAATATAAAGTGATACGCCTCCGGTGGGGGCGATGCTAGAGCTGAATTATAGTGATGGGGTTTCATTATTGTATCACTAACGAAGTTTTAAATAGGTATATTTTATATTTTCTTAAATAAAACTTTTACACGTTACTTGGGAAGATATATATTTTTATAAATCACAATATTTGTATTCATTGAGATTAAAACTGCACAAGTACAGTTTCCAGTACTACAACTATTACAGATCGTATAATTATTTTACTTAAAACTATATTATTATATATTATTATATATATTGGGTGCACTTGACCCTGACATTGTTGGGAATGCACTGGTAAGTGTTACGTCACTGGTCTACGAACCGACAACAGCATAGTGGAGGGGGTTGATCGACAGGATCGGAGCGCGGAAGTTATGGCTGATTGTAAATATATTGCAATTATGTACATATTCATTACTATTTAGTTTGTGATAAGAACCTAATAATATAGTTTTAAGTAAAATAATTATACGATCTGTAATAGTTGTAGTACTGGAAACTGTACTTGTGCAGTTTTAATCTCAATGAATACAAATATTGTGATTTATAAAAATATATATCTTCCCAAGTAACGTGTAAAAGTTTTATTTAAGAAAATATAAAATATACCTATTTAAAACTTCGTTAGTGATACAATAATGAAACCCCATCACTATAATTCAGCTCTAGCATCGCCCCCACCGGAGGCGTATCACTTTATATTTCCCATCTGTCGCCACTGGTGACAACTGGGAACTAGAAGAATGGCCATTCCCAGTTGTCGCCACTGGTGGCGCCACCACTGGTGACAACTGGGACTTTTTTTGAAAAATATTCCCATTTGTCGCCAGTGGTGGCGTCACCAGTGGCGACAACTGGGAATAACCCTCGCAAGGCCGTATTACACATGCTTGTAACTCGCGATTTTGCTTACCATTGAGCCAACATAAGTTCTGATTCGTGTATGGCATGCAAACTACACTTGAGAGCAATAAAATCGCACACCTTGTTTTTTTTTTATGAACGTGAATAAATAATGAAAAAAATAACATAGATACCTACACTAATAAAATTGAAAATTTACTTCAGTACCTATCTTTCTAATGATATCAAGTACCTACCTACCTCAAGTGTAAAAAATATCTATAGGAGGTAAAAAACTCAACAAATGGGTAAAAATACCTAATGTCGCTTACAAGAATGAAAATCGAACTCAAAATTCTTAATCAATTTTTCCTCCCCTAGCCTTAATTACAGCTCGTAGTCGGTTTTTCATGGACCATACTAATTTTACCATCTTGTGGTAGGTAAAGCGTTCCACTCCTCTTCATGATAATTCAATCCCTCGCTACGCATCCTCGCATATCTCTGGTACGCAGCCTAAACCTTAGCTACTTCTTATCATCAGTTTTGCTACCTGCTTGACCTGGGTCACTTAGTGAGTGGTGATCGATTGCAAGATAGCTAACTGCTTTCAACCCCAAAACCCGACATATCACGCCAATGCCAGTGGTAGATAAAATTTGGTTGGAACTACAAAAAACTGTCAGTAATGATATGGTCCTGAATGCTGTAGCGTGCGGTTGACTGTGGCCATTTTATCTAGTGGGTCTAGCCCGCGCACTTTGGCGTCGTGGTGTGTAGTGAGAACAGGGCGCTGTTCCCTGGCAGGTCTCTGCCACTATGAAGGAAAGTGCCTACTACAAGGATGCTCAACTGAGATCCGCTGGTCTGAATAAGCGCGGTGTTGTATTGTACTGCTCTTTTTTTTGTAAACATCTCACTGTAAAAACACAGGTGAAGAGAACTGTCAGTACCGTGATTGTATTGATTGACAGCTCATGTCACCAAAGTTTTAAGTGAGATTTTACTTGCTGCGAATTTAAGAGGCAGGCACCTGAGCATCCATCCTTCAGAAATAAATAATACTACTTCGTAAAATTGTGGAATTGAATTTAAATTGACACGTATAGTGCTGCACACTATTCGCGATAACTCCAATGTGCAAGAAACCTTCAGGGATTGTAAAGTCAAATAAATTAAAACAATGTAGGAGTTTTACTTTTTTATTTGTCTTAAAATCTATATTTACGAGGTCTCCATGGCGGTGGCAGTTTCCTCTGTGTACTTGCCCTTGTCCTTGCCGAGGGCGGCCAACCTTCCCTTCGCTCTGCGGTCGAGGATGGACTTACGGTCCTTGTTCATCTTTAGCTTGACGATCACGCACTGTAGAGCCAAATAAGATTGTTTTAGCATGATGGTGGAAAAGAAAATGTTAATAAGACAGGAGGTAAGAAGATCAGAGCCATGGAAGTGTATCAGCAGTACCCGTGCCCCCGCCATGCATCGCAAAGCTTCAGTATGACATGAAAGCACAGCCTCAGTGACAGTATTGTCATCATTTCAGATTTTTGTTAGTGGAAAGTTAGTTGCCTGGTTATGGTTATGAATATTTTTTAGTATTAATGGTTTGCTATAAGTGTTTTTGTGGAGCGGTTGACAAGTTTAGTAGTTTGGTTGTGGAATTGTTTGGAAGAGTTACTGCAGCCAGGGAAAGGACATGTTATAGGAACACCAGTTGGATTTACTCAGTGAATCGTGACACTCCCTCCCGTTCCGCCAAGAGTGGGTGGAGAGAGTGGTATTGTCTATGTACTCAGACATAAAAGTATTCCATCTAAACTACAAGGGGGGGTAATGTTCTCTAATGATTTATGTATCCATAACATAATCAGTGGATGATTGTATTATTCCACAATATTATTTGTGAAACTTATGGATAGCCAAAAAAAATTGAAAATTGACAATAGTAAACCTTTTCAATACCTGAATGGAACAATATTATTTAGTGTAATAAAGTAAGCATACCATTCCGAGAAGGAATTGTAATGTGGTGTTACTTGTTTTGTTTGATCAGGTTAGCTGAATTGGATGTTAGTAATTTATTAGCATTAGTTGATAAATCCATTTCCAAACCATAAAACTGCCAACAGTTTTAAGTTCATGCAGATGGCAGATTTTGTCGATCTAAAGTAGTTAAGTTCTTAATTACCTTTGAAGGGTGGATGCCGACGTACGCGCTGGCACCGTTAGCCTTCTCCCTCTGGATCCTCTCGATGTAGACGACAAACTTCTTACGGTACACCTGCACTACTTTGCCGACCTGCTGGCCTTTGTAGTGTCCGCGGACAACCTAAAACATGTTGCAAAATGGTTAATATGATATTCAATTTCATTAAAACTTGCATGCCCTATAACAGTTCCTATGGAGGTCTTTTGAATTGTAATGTGTGGTGTTTTAGAAGCAGTACGACTGGAAAATAGGATTGTAAAGTAATACCAACCCTAATTGATTTGGCAGCATTGTCTGAATAGTTTAAGTATGACTGTAGCTTGGTGACTGCCTCATCTGTAATTACCAGAATTAACTTACTGTTTTGCCCAGGCCGGCTTTGTTATTCATACATATTCTAGAGGAGTTTCGAAGGGAAAAACCTTGGAAACAATATTGCCAAATATCAAAATACACTCTACATAAGTTTTAGTCATTATTACTAACGTTTCTATATATTAACCAAGATTTGATATTGCAGAGATACTTGCATATGTAAATGCAACAACAGATCATTGATAAAGCTAACCTAACATGTGTTTAGAGGACACAGAACATGTTAATTTCTTGTGTTAGCTAATATTATCATAGAAAGAGCATGGGATGAATCATTTCGTGGTGCTTTATCCTAACCATACCATGTTTGAAGTGCAAAAGAATCAGAGCCTTAGTTCCACCATGGTACAGACTAGCAAACCGCGCCGAAGACTCATATGAGAAAACCTCAAATTCGTCGGAAGCACGGAAGCAATCGTCCGTAGTCTAAGAATGGTTTATTCTTCATCATATTGATTTGCACAAACAAACATAACCTACAAATCGAATACAAGTTGATACAAAGGTTTGTAATATTAGTTTACCTGAACTTCGTCATCCTTGCGGATTGGCATAGACTTGACGTTGAACTTCTGTCTCAACTCCTTGGACAGAGGTGCAGACATAAGCACTCGCCTAATATGTGAAGGCGCACTGAAGTGCCTCTTCCTGTTTTTCCTCCTCGAGGACGTGACGAGCTTATTGTACTTCATTCTGTCGCTCTTCGCTGAAAACCCAAAATACCACGTTTTACTTCACACACGAAATGTTTAGGTTACTGTTTCCTGCGTGCTAAACGTCAAGTTGCCGCGGCGATTATTTCGATAAACAACAATAACTAAATTGAAAATATCCATAGTTTGTGATGGTGGATATAATATAAATTAACAATATAACAATTTTAGTCACAGATATAACATGAAATACAAGATTTTCACGGATTTCTCAACGTACCCTGAACAACTCGGGCAAAGAACCGAAATAAAAAGAAATTATATTGGTGTTGCCAATTCAAGAAACCTAAAAGTTTCTGTCAAAACTTAGTACCAAACAAAAAAAATAATATATTTGTTTAAAAACTGAATTGAATAAATAACGAAAGAAGATCTCAAACAGAACTAGAAATTACAGCCAAATAAAATGAAAGTATGTCATTTATTAATTAAATAAATGTAAAATTGAACATTGGGATTTATAATTACTTGGCAACTTTATTTTAACGTCAAAACAAAGTGTTTCTTTTTACGCAAACGTTAAGTTATTTAGAGCTGAGATATTGAATTTGAATGGAATATCCTTTATTTTCGGATGGTATTACGTTTTGCATTGTCTTTTTGCAGCCCGTCGTTTTATGACATGTATACGTTTTGCATACGTACGCAAAATTATGCATATGGACAGGCTTTTTCTGGGTGAGCTCGCTCCATCGTCGACTTTGTCTCTGTCATCTATGACCTAGACTAGAGTCAAGAGTAAACACATAATAAATAAAAAAATAAATATTACAGTGCTCGGTGTCACAAATACACGATTAAAAATGTCGGCGGCCAGTGTTTGTGTTTTGTGTTAATGGTTGACTGCAGCTTTTGTAGGTGTGGTAATTTGTTTTACTGGCTGGCACAAAATAAATGGTGGTCACGATGTGGTCTGCCACCTGCCGGTCGATTCTGTAAACATGTCGAAGTGAAGGATTGGGTGAAGTGATCACGAGGTGAGCTGTCAATCCATTTAATCAAGATGGAATGACAGCTCACTTTGAGATCACGTGACATCTTGATTATATAGATTGACAGCTCACCTCCTAATTACTTCACCCAAGCCGCGACATTTGTACAGAATTGACCGTAAATTAAATGTGTGCAAGTTCAACTTCCACTTGGCCAGTTATTGATTCTAATAAAATATTCATAAGTTACTTAACAACAATTTAAAAAAAATAATGTTAGGTTAACATTAAAAAGGTTTTGATTATTCTGACTGCATGAATAAGTTTTTATTTATCAAAGCAACCGTGAACATAAAGTTATTGTGCGGTTGGAACTTTAAAAGCTCAGTAAGAAAATAAGGTGGGTTATGGGATCCTAGTTTCCACGATTCTTCAGATGCTTATTTTCAAACGCTTGGTTTTATAAATGATATCTGACAGCCACCATAGGTAGGCGCCAGCTGTTATAAAATCTCGTTGATGCTCAGCTCACGTCAATTTGATGACTCGTTTAAAATAAATGCAAATTGACCGCGAAAGCAATATGGCCGCAATTTCCCTACAGAGGCGTAGGTATGCGTCATGCTTGTCGCAAATAAACTCTTTTTCTTTCTTTCTTTCTATAGCTCATGGAAAGCGTTCGGTGACGATGACGCGAGTTCCATGATTTTTGTTCACCCAAAAAGTGCTCAACGCGCCTAAAGAAGTTTTCACTTCAAAAAATCTTACAAATTCTGGCAACTTTCCCGGTCAGCGTAACTACCGCAGAGAGATCGTTATCTACTCTTCGCAAAGTAAAACCTTGGTTGAGTGTTTCAATGGCACAGGAGAGATTATCCTTGCTATAGTAGGTGCCAGATAAATGTGGAATAAAGTATATTGACCTTTCCCTAATAACTGTTCATAGGTACCTGAACAATTAAATATGAATCGTTTTTCATTATTAGACAATGTTAAGGATCACGAGAGATGATGATTCGGGACAGCTTTGTGTCATTAATTCCGTTTTTCAAAT
Organism: Mamestra brassicae; assembly: GCA_905163435.1. NCBI lineage: Eukaryota > Metazoa > Arthropoda > Insecta > Lepidoptera > Noctuidae > Mamestra > Mamestra brassicae. The sequence goes on along the minus strand of LR991000.1, from coordinate 17,105,322 downwards.
TAAAAATGTCAATAATTGTAGGTGGGTCAATGACCGTTATTCCACGATTATCTGGCGCCTACTATAGCTCTCCTAAATATAGGTACACAAAGATGTGATCCTGGATATCGATGAAATTATCAATGTTTTCACGACAAAGAAACATAATTATGTTTGAAAAATTTAAACTAGCGTTTAATTTGATATCCTTTGAAGTTGTAAAAATTACATCAGTAGTTTAGAGTCTAAATGTGACACTGTGCTGTGCAAATAAACACATTTGCCAAAGTGAAACTATACACCATACAAAATCTTGGTCAGAGCGTCATATATTTTGTAAATATCTCCTTTGTAGGAATACATTATATCTGTACAGCGGCGGAATTTACCACTGCGAGGCCCTGGGCAACAGTCCTTTGCGAGGCCCCGGGCGACAAATTTTTGCGAGGCTCTTGTTCTTTTTGAAATTTAAATGAAAGTAGGCTATTTGTGGCGTTTCCTAAGACTAAAATTTAAAATAAAATCACTATGAGTAATTTTACATTGAAAAAATTGCAAAACTGAAAACCGGTTTCGTGTTATCGACTTCCTCAAATTCGATGGCACGTATTACTATAAATATTATTAAATAATTAACTGTGAAATAACTTAATTTTATTGTTAAATGTAAGTATAAACATTTCAAATGTAAGGTTTTTTGAACTCGGGTAGCGCGGTTGCCCCGCTCGCCACCCCCTTAAACCACTATATCTGTCACCAGAAAATTGCAAACGCCGTAAGATTGTAAACTATTTTTCTTAATAAAAAACAAAAATACTCATGGATATATTGGAAACTATTGAATTTGAATGGGATGGGACTTATTGGATACAAATCGATTTTATCACAAAATATCGACAAATTATAATACTTACCTATAATAAAAAAATATTACAATCTTACGGATTCTGCAATTTTTCGGTGACATATCGATCATGAGCGAGTTCATACTCCGGCTCGCACTTGGCCGATTTTCGGGTGGCTTAGACCACAACTTTTTTGAAGGCTGCATGCGCGCCTTTATATATGTAGGTATGTAGAAAGCGAACAAATGCACATAAAAGAACATTTTGTTACAACCGATAAACAAGATCAGTAGGATAACACGATGTTCTCAGTTGTTAGTTTTCAGGCAGCGTTTCACTCGATATTAAGTAATTCAATAGAGGAGAGAACGAAGCTTATTTTAAAAAATGTAGGTTATAATTAGGGGTTCTAAGTTATAACCCCTTAATTTATCTGCTTAGCCTTTTCCCAACTATGTTGAGATTTGCTTCCAGTCTAACCGGATACAGCTGAATACCAGTATTTTACATGGAGCGACTGCTTATCTGGCTTCTACAACGAAAATTGTTTGAATTAAAAATTAGTTGAATTGGCCCTCAGATTGCAAGCTAAAGTCAATATGTTTTCAAAGGTATTATATATATTTGAAGGGTAGGTACATCTTAAAACTTCCATCATAACCGATGGGACAAGATCTCTGGACTCAATGCAATCAGAAAGCTGCCTCGAAATCATTCTGTAACACAAATACACAAACTGACGTCGATATTGGCAGAAGTAGGTACAGTACCTAAGCCACCTGCTAAATGATAAATAAATGATATTTATTTTTTAAGTAACATAACATTTTTATAGAATAAAATACTCGTTATTATGTACACCATATAAGTTACAGAAAATAATAGACGTGGAAAACATTACATAGGGTGTCACAATGGGCACGTCAGTCTATTTTGGTCATTTTAAGCTAGATAAGGCCGGTGTTTCCTAGCTGACTACCCTGATAAGAAATGTAGCGGCATCAATGTCGCCACATAAAAAACTAAGAAACGAAATAACGAAATTTGTACGGCAACAAAAAGAATCGCAGCGCCATCTACGACGAACTAACAACGAAATCCTGAATCGCGCAAGCAAAGTTCTCCGTGCGATTTGAACATATACAGCAGTCCAAATATTAACTATCGGGCAGTTGCCCACCAGACACAACAACCGACTGCTTCGGAGGGTAAAGTCCCGCACACCTCCACTGTAAATGGGAGGCCATTTGCAGTGGAGGTGTGCGGGACTTTACTCTCTGTACCGCATACCTCTATAGGAACACCGAAACAAACTCAGAGGTCAAAGTCTTTTTTAAAGTCCATACAATCCGTACTGGTCAAATCATATGAGAACCATGTAGGTCTGAGGTGGCCTTTTGAGGAAAGTGCCACAGAGATTTGAGCTTCAAATACAATCTTATATATAAAATTCTCGTGTCAGAATGTTAGTTACCATACTCCTCCGAAACGGCTTGACCGATTTTTATGAAATTTTATATGCATATTAGGTCTGAGATCTACTATCTATTTTTCAGTGTGTGATAAGGGTTGTCCAACCCTAACATTTTTTTAAAATTTTTTGGACAATTTTTTTATTTTTATATAATGTGGCATTAAAAATACATATAAGTAACCCTATATTTTCACCTTTCTACCACCAACCCTTATTTTTTATAGCGATATTAGTACTTTAATTATTTTCTACTCTCGGTGGACGATAATTGATTATTTACCACTCGATCAGTTAGTTATTCTTGACTATTTGTTTGGTAGAACGCACTAATCCTAGGAAGTCTATTTATTGAGGAAGGCTATATAACATCACGCTACGACCAATAAGAGCCGAGCATTCATGAAAAATGTGACGCAGACGAAGTTGCGTGAGTCATCTAGTAGATAATATATAATAGTATAGAATAGTCTGTATAACCCAAAGGTTGACTGGTAGAGAATGCTTTAATGCATTGCAAGGCCGCCCATGAACCACTATTGTACATAAAGTTTAAATAAATAAATAAATACAAGAAGGTATACACATGTCAAACACTGCAAGTTACCGCAGTCTGACCGAATTATTGAGTTTACAGACTGACCACAAATGGCGCACAAATAGGTATCTACACAGACAGTTTCAGAATGAATTGTTATCATTGATCTGGGGTTGCATGCCGTGCATTTCTGTGTTCGTAGGTGTAGGTAGTTACGAACATTCAAACACGTTTAAACCCATACTACTTACTTTTTAGAAAAGATACAATCGCTATTATATGTTTTAGAAATTTCTCTTAATATTGCAGACTAGCGACCCGCCCCGGCTTCGCACGGGTGCAAATTCCCCGATAATTAGACTTCTGCTTTCAGGTGTCCCGGAGTGGTAGACACCAGGGAGCAGACGTCGTTGACGGTTGTTTATTGCACTTTTTATTTCGGCCTGAACCACAATATAAATTTTGATTCTATAGTAGGCGCCAGATAATCGTGGAATAACGGTCATTGGGTCAATGACCGTTATCGGTCATTGACCCACCTACAATTATTGACATTTTTAATTTGAAAAACGGAATTAATGACACAAAGCTGTCCCGAATCATCATCTCTCGTGATCCTTAACATTGTCTAATAATGAAAAACGATTCATATTTAATTGTTCAGGTACCTATGAACAGTTATTAGGGAAAGGTCAATGTACTTTATTCCACATTTATCTGGCGCCTACTATAGTAATTAGATGTTTAGTTTGGGCTGAATAAAAATGTGCACCCGTGCGTAGCCGGGGCAGATCGCTAGTCAATAATAATCGTCATATTTCAGCCAATTTATACAGAACCATGACAAATTATATACCTAAACCTTCCTCATGAATCACTATATCTATTGGTGAAAACGCAGTACCTACCTAGTTTGTAAGTTTACTGCGAACAGTCAGATAGACGCGACAGAGGACGTTGTTTTGTAATATGTCGTGATAGTGATATCAACATGCAACTTTGCAACTCTCAGTAGCGATTTTCGCGTATAATACTACTTATCTTAAAAGTAGTAGGTATGGTTTTGAAAACATTCGTAGTACCACTTAATTTTCTAACGTTATTAGATTTAACTAAAACACAAGTACCAAATTACTACACCAGGATTTCATTACCTACCTAACTTAAAGCCCACTTAAAGTCCTGGGCCACTGCATTCGCCTGCAAGCTGAATGAAACTCGATTCCCTCTCCTTCAGATTTTGTTTCATTCATAAACCGCCGGAATCGTTTCAGGCCGCGATTCGCTTCAACCGCCAACCGAGTTACCGGCTATCGGATGATCTGCTTTCCTCCACAATATTGCATCTTGTTCAACGAGTTAGTATTTGTCAAATACTTGAAGCTGAATGGGTTTTCTTCAGAGAGAATAAGAAAGCCCGTTCTTTAAGGAAGTTTTAACTTTATCGTATCTCGTGGCGCTTGTCGTTTTATTTTCAGAGTACCTATGTACTACAATTAATCAACAGTTTGAGGTCCTAGGTTCAATTTTGATACCTATATAGTTCAATATAAGCCAAAATAATCCAAACGCTTTCTGTAGGTAGGTGTTCATTTTGCTGAGTCAAAATGGTTGCACGCTAAATTAACTCCGCCTAGATAAGCATGAATTTATAAATGAGGAAGGGAGGAAAACATTCTATTGTAAATGCAAAAGAGGTAAATGAGGAAATTTATTCGGGTCGCATCGTAACGTAAGAAAATACTAATAGAAATCTATAACAGAGAGACTCTACTTTGCTCTGCAACCGATATGAATCATCTCCGAATCCATGGCACACACGATGAGCCCACGTCGCCGTCGCCAATGTTTACAGTAATTGTGTCGCTATCAATTTACCTACGACCTTGTGACCTCTGAGTCGGCATCGGGTGGCATCGGCGTGCCCAAGCCCAACCCGGCACGGTGCGTGGCCGACTAACAAAACAGAGGGAGCTAGTTGCCCCCTGAACGCATGTCCGAGCCTGCGCAATCCGAGCACGTCGCCCGGGCCTTTCAGTGAATGAACTGCGGCCGCGGGGAGCGCACGCCTGCCGCCCGCCGACTACATCGGAGCCCACAGAGCCTGATATGAGTGACGTTGAGTGGTGTGCGTAGTGATAGTGTGATGGTACGCGCGTGAGAGTCGCTATGGCCGCGCGCTCGCTGGAGCCCGGCCACCACCGACTATGTGCGGCGTCGTAGGTAAGCGTTACCCGGGCTTCAAGGTCACCCCGTAAACAATTCCCTGGTGACACCCTCCAGTTTCCACACCATGCTGAATCTGCTGCCATTTTTATTGTTCAGCTCACCCTGAGACGACTTGTGGCTGTCTCGGGGTGGCTGCTAACGTCTTAATGGCAGACGATTCCTGTGAGGACCCCACGTTGTGTGCTTTAGTGCTCGTTTTTAGTCGCTTAAATGTTGTAATGGATGTGTTAGTTGAAACAAACCTATGTAATCTACCCCTGTGTCTCAGAAAAACTACTTAAAACGTCGCCATAGGTACCATTGTAACCTAAAATCTAAAACGCCTTTTTTCAAAGCGATTAACATACAGATTACTTTTAAACTAAAGCTCTACTCAGCTCCATTATTTCTCTCAGAGAAAACTATACTACTCCTTGAAAATCGAAAGTAGTGTCTAGTTGTAATTAAAACCTTTGGTGCGATCTCATTAGAAGACAGGGGAGAATCAATGATCGTCAGGGGCCTCAGCGTCAAAGTGTATGAGAGATGAGAGGCTGGGGACCCATCACAGTCTTGCGAAGGTTCTCCCATTATCTGTTACGTGTAGTGATTGTGTTAACGACTGAACCAGCGAGGATTATGTTCCGTAAAGGGCGAAGTTGTGTGGATCGGTAAAAGTTTTGGAATAAGATTCGTCGGGGTGATATCTCGAGTCTTGTTATGTCATGATATCGGAGTCTGTGGATCTTTGCGAGTCTGGGAATACTTTATATTCCCTGCATATTCCAGATTTTCATACATTTTCGTGTTTAGATTTTTTAGAAGATTTGCGAGACCGTGTAACTTAAATATCAATAAAATCTGTATATTTAAGTTTTCAGTAAGAAGAGAACATTTTCATGGTTTATAACTTAAAAGTAAGTACTAAATACACATCTAATTAGCCTTTATCATTCGAAGTTATAAAGTTCCTTAATATACTCAAAGAGCAATCTGTCACATTTTGCATGGCTAAGCATAAGAAATACGGTCCTTTTAACTGATTTGATCATCTTCAATTGTTTACCACTATTTTTTCCGAAGATAAGTAGGTAAGCAAAATGATTATGCGGAACGATTCATATTTGACACCATATTTTACGTAAAAAAAAATTCTATTCTATTCCCTCCAAACATCCACCAAAACGACTTTAACTTAGATAAAGATACTTGATCTTTTTTGCGTAAACTTGTACCTATAGGGTAAAGATGAGAGGAACGAGGTGTTTACTGTCACCTGCCATTTCCTTCACGCATTTTTTATTTATCGAGTACTTACTTTAAGTTAGGTTCGCCTATAAAATAAACACCCTGTGACATGCTCGTCATCTAACGATTCGAATTTCACGTCTCTTATATCCAGGATGATATATTGGTGCCCAATTTTATGGCCTCAAGGTTTTCGGTAAGGAGTCTTCGTTTTTTTACCTTACTTTTCGCCCGCTTTAATAAAGATTTTCGCAAAAAATTTAGGCTATAATACCCCTCCTCTCTGTACCAAAATTGATCAAAATCGGTCCAAGGATTTAGGCGTGGAAGCGTAACAGACAAATCACTTTTGCAATTCTGATATCTTAGTTAGTATTGACAAAGCATTGTCTGGATAGCTCGTAAAATACGAATATTGATCGAGCGTGTACCTATCTAAAATGCTGGAAAAATTATACTTAAGTTAATGATTTTTTAACCGTTGTAGTAGATAATTTTTAATGTTGACTGACCCTCCTTAATAAGAAAGGAGCTGTTCTCGGTAAACAAGCAATTAAAGAAAGCCTAAAGAATTAGGTGAATGAAGTAAGAAATAATTAGGTACAAAGCTATAAAAGGAAAACGGCGACTTAACAGAATGAACATTTTTTAAAGAAATGTAAGTAACATAATTGTTAATAACCATGAGGCAGACTACAGAATATTGTATGTAAAAATACTGCTTTTGCTTCACTTATTATGCGCTCCTGTTACTCAAAGTTTTCTTGTTGGATTTTCAAACCTCTCAATATTTAATACGAGTTTATTCATATTGTTTCCCATTTCTTGAGAGTACTTGATTTTAGACCGTAAATAATGTCAACCTAAAATGTTCAAATTCTAGTTTCGATCTAACCTCAATTACAAAAATACGTACATCCTAAAAAATTGTCCCTATGCTCCTCACTCATTTACTCCCGCAGCCTTCATCAGGACATTGGAAAACCTTTTTGAAATAAAAATTAACTTCTGTGCTAAGGGCTGATTTGTCAATAATCATTTTCTATTCCTCTGAAAAAAATAGGAATAATAAAATTGTGGTTCGGAAAAATATAACGGCTTATGTTTAACTGATCACCTGATTTAGTGAAATATCACAGGCAAAAATAGTAAATGATCACCAGAATATAAAACCGCATTTTAATTTAAAACTATAACCATTTTTTTTTTGATTTCGGGGGGAATTAAACCAGCCTACACATTTTGTTTAAAGAAGAAATTAACCTAATCTAAATAGTTGAGTTCCGGGTAACCTATGCTCGCAAAAATTTGGTGATCATTTACTATATTTGGTTAGAACTATTATTTTTTTAGGCTTCAATTTTTTGGTGTTAAGTATATATTTTTGGTAAAAGAGCTTAGGGTATCGAAGTATTTTCTGGTGGTCATAATATTTATTCCCAAATATAACTAACCGTCATATTTATCTCTCGGATCATCCGGCTATTGAGACATCAGTCGTAACTTCAAATAAATGGCAATAAGTAACGGAGAACGTTGAGAATTTCAACTAGGTACCAGGGCTTCATAAATCTACAGCAAGTGAACTGATTAGCACCACCATCAATTCCTCCAGCGGTACTGCAGACCAGAGATGTTATGGATATATAATTTCGGATCCGGATACGGATATGGATATTGGTAAAATATAATATCGGTTTCGGTTACGGCTATGGATATTAAATTATTTCGGATTATCCGATAGTTTCGGTTACGGATATTATTTTTTTAAGGAACTGTAAAATGAAATACAAATAAGATTATATTCGACTTTTAATTGTACCTTGTAGGTTTCGCAATCTGTCATACAAGTAATTCTTTCTTACAGCTTCTGTCATATTTACTATAAAGAAAGTATAACCCGTACGAATTAGCTGTGCACCTCGCGCTGTGACGTCATTAGGTAGCGGGAGAGGTGTCGCATTCCAGCGAAGTGCACAGTTAATTCGTACGAATTGTAGTATTTAGTTAGACTCCGCCCTATCCGAAACTATCCGAAACTTTTATTTCGGATTCGGTTACGATTACGGATATTTTTTTATTTCGGATATCCGATAGTTTCGGTTACGGATATGGATATCCATAACAACACTGCTGCAGACCTAGTTTCACAGACCAATTGCCACCCGATAATGACAGACAAAGATTGCAAAGCGTAATTGCATTTCGCTGTACTTTCCCCATTGAACTCAGTCTGTTGATTAAAGTTTTAAATAATGACTATTTCGTCTCGCCCCGCTTCGCCCATCTTTCCTCGTTAGGGACAATCACTTTGTCTCGTGTAACCATCCTCCTTTAATTATGGCTGCCTAATTAAAACTAAGCATGTTACGTCACTTTATTGACGTGTTTTTATGTTTTAATTAATTTGTTTAGTACCTACTTCAGAATAAGATGTATTCAAATGCGTAGTGTTATTACTGGATATTTAAATCAGATTCCGGTGCGGATTTAAGAGATAACTTATTGTTCCAAAAATATTATTATATTGTATTATTATTATTTCGTTTCTTTAATTTTCTTAACACATACCTACATTTACTTTAAAATATTTCATATTATAAAAACAGTTGTAACAAAAAAAAAATGTATTATTTATTTATTTAAACTTGGACTAAATGCATAAAGGCATTCTCTACCAGTCAACCTTTGGGTTACAAAGACTATACTGTGGTAGGTGTACAATAAATAAAAATAAGATTCAAAATTTAATTTTAACATTTCGGATTATTATTTCCTTTATTCATTGTATAAACATATAAATTACATTTTAAATATTAAAATACAAAAATATTTAAAAATATAAAAAATAATAGCACACCGGTATCGGGAACAGGGTCCAAGCTACCAGTGGTCAGGGCTCCTGAGAAAGGAACCTCCTAACTATGCGCGCCGTGTCCAGGAGTACTGCTTTCTGGATCAAGCTCTTGATCCAGCTGCCCAACGAGAGCCTCTTCAGATTTATTATTATTAATTTCCTTTATTATTTATTTATTTATTTTTAGCCTGTTGTGTCCCACTGCTGGGCAAAAGCCTCCCTTCCTTCTATTCCTCCCGGCTTTGGGCAATTGTGGCCCAATCCAGCCAATAGACGTCAAGCTTGTCCCGCTATCTCCGCTTGGGTCTCCCGCGATTTCGGCGGGCATTTTCTGGGACCCACATTGTGATAGCTTTAGCCCATGAACCGTTCGACATGTGGCAGACGTGTCCGGTCCAACCTCACTTCAGTTTGGCTGCATTTCCTTAAGTTTAATTAATTTCATACCATCTCGAGACGAATGCTTCAAACTGTCTGAAAAATAAAACAAATATTTTCATTGTAAAACCGAGACCCACTTAAGTGTTTACCCAACAAACATCTAAGTCTCAATTTCACAAGAAGAAACGCTGTACCGTCGAAAAGCTCATGAAATGCTCCTGAATTTCGATTACGCGACCGCTATAAGTAAGAAACGTCAAAATTTTAATGAGATGTCTTTGAGACCATAACGGAATTTAATTTGGGCCTTACTTTATTATGTTAGACATCAAAAAGATGTTCGTTGGGCCAGAAAATTGGGACCCTCGCGCGCAAAGGGCGTGCGCCCGTGTAGCGGACCACAGCTTTATGTTTTAATCATGTTTTTTTAATGACTGTGTGGTAAGGGACCCCTGAATTTACACTATACAGCCCTATGTATAATTATGTAGGCAAGAATGTTTTAATTACAAAGTGGAAAGCATAGAAGTATCTCATGTAATCATTTGATTCGTGGTTTGTTGGGGAGTCACTATAAAGTTGCCATTATAGCCCCCGGGGCGGGGCTATAATGGCAACTTTACATTACCGTGTTATAGCTTAGTCATTGTTATTTTGTCGTATGGCGCGTAGGTGAAGCAGTCTAACTTGATTTTGATTCCTAGGTGTGTCAGTGTAATTAAGTTAAGCTTGATTTGCAAAAACAATCTCTATTTATCGGTCTGCGGTTTTTCGTTCGTCATCGACGATAAGTGTTAAACAGGTATCCCCGCCTTTCTGGCAGTCAATCGATTTTCTGATTTCTGCGAGATGGTATTGAGAAAACTTATAGAATAGAAAACTTTTATTCGATACAAACACATAGTAAAAAACATGAGCGTTCCCATACCGAAAGGCATGCGCGTGCAGTAGGCTACAGTAAGGGTAGGCCAGCCCATACCTAATGCCCAAAAAAAAACTCACCACATTATTCAGGGTTGAAATGACGATACTGACGATGCGAATTCAAAATTCTTTTTTGGGCATTATAGGGTTACCATCTCAGCATTTGCTGGGCGTCAGACACTCAGCGCTGGTTTTCATTTGGCACCCCGCAGTGACATACGGACGTGTGTAAATAAAATAGGTACGTAGGCACTTGGAATATAAATAATGTTTCAGAATACGAAAATAAATAACGTAAAAGAGTGTTTTTTTATTGTGTGCCATGTTGTCCAGATAAGTTTTTGAAGTACCTACGATTCTACAATATAAAATAACGCAGGCCGCTGAACGCGGGGGGACACACTTCGAGTACCTAGCCGCCATCTTCTTAATATGTACCTGGCTACTAACAAAACCAGTTAAGGAAATACAAACGTGTCCTTCCATAAATGTATTTATATGCAAGCAAAAGTTAACGTTTATATTGCAATCGGAAAAGTGATCGAAGCCTTGTGGTTCCTGGAGACATAGGTACCGCATCACATCCAGCCCAACATAAGGTTAGTTTCTATAAATCTATACTTAGAGATTTAAAAATTTAATAAAAGCAAAGGACTTAAATTGATGACTGATTGGTCTGAAATATTAGATTAATTAGAATTATTTACTAATAATTAAAAATTGAATTAAATAAAAGGATAACATTTTTTAATTTTTACTTCTAAATATTATTTATTCCTTAGCAATTCTAATAGTACCTATTTATTGTGTGAACTGGCCGTAGGTAGGCACTCACAGAAAAGATCACCCATTTTGGGCAATTCTATATTGCCCGAACTGGGATTTAAATTAGAGGGTTCTTTGATCAAGTGTCATTCCATCATAGATAACGATGATGTCAAAATTAGGAGACACCCCCTGATAGTGTTACAGTTTGTCTTGGGACCCCCCCCTGATTCTATCCAGTTCGAGCAACGACCCAAAACTAATTTGTCGCACTATTTTTTTTTTTTTTTAGGGATGGGAAATCATCAAATGACTTCTTCCGCTCTGGGCGGAGCGGGAGGGCGTGTCAGACTCTTACTGACTAAAAAATTACAGTCACTAGATGTTGTATGATCTAGTTACAGTTGAAAAAAGATTCACAAATTGTTATCATAGTCACTCGGCAGCTTAATCCTTTCCAGCCAGAAATATTACAAAACAGCGACCCAACCATGCTTCCACTCCGTTATCTCTGCCCAGCATTCCTGATCCTTCCTACAGATGATTTTGTCACGTCCCTTTAGCTGTTACTGAAAATAATCGTGCTACTGTTTACCGTTAAATCTGACCTTTTTCAAGTAACTCCGGCAAAGGTAGGTAGGAGTATTTAATTAGGAATTATTTAGCATTAGATTCGTTCCCAGGCCCGGCTCGGAAGAAATTAAGGAGTATTGATTGAGGTGTATCGTCCCTCGTACGTTGCTAATGGCCGGGTATTTATCTGCTTGAGTGTACGTACTTGGGTGTGTTGTTGTATCGCGATCCCCTTCTTTGCCTTCTTTGTGTGTACCTACGGTGTTACGAAACTGGTGTTGTTGTGTGTGTGCATCGGAGCTGGTAAAAATAATGTTTTGTGGTTTAGGTACGAAAATTTTGAGGTTTAAACCAACAGGAAAAACAAAACAAAAAAAAAATGCTGTCTTAATTATTGACAAAACAAGAAATGTACGGTGAGATCTAGGTACTATAAATGCAAAAAATAATTAAAGTTTTTGATGAAACCTTGAAGACATAAGTGTAGCTATTATAAATTCTCATGTATAATAGCTACACTTCATCAGTATACCCTAACCAATATTATAACTATACCTCCCACGCAAAAAGTCCCAACATGTTTTTTTTTGGCAAAATAAGATTTTAGTAGGTACTATATTTGGTCACACATACTTACATTCTTAAAAACGATATTTTATTTTTTTCGCATAAAAGAAACGAGTTGCTAAACCGCTAAAAGTCTTATGTTTTGCGGCTGATCAACACAAAGAGAAGTTAAAAAATCTCCCTCCTGAAAAATCACAAATTGAAAGAAACGATCTAATGAGTAGGAAATGTCGATAAATGCAAAAGTGAGGTTGTTTGTTACGTTTTCACGCATATACCTATCGCTGAACCAAAGTTTCGGTTCAAGGCAAGTTCATAAAATACATGCTGCTTTTATACTTGAAACCTTCTATTACCGACTCTTCTTAGTTTAAAAGGAAAGAAGACCCAATAATTCAGGGCCGACTTGCCCTATATCAGCACAATAAATTCAACCACCCACTCAAAAGGATCCGTGTGTAAGGGCATAACAACCTCCTTCCTGGTCTAATAATAATTTTATTGGCTTTCCCAACCAGCCAGCATTTGTATTCAGTTGGCGCGTTCTTCATAATGTCGTTGACCTAACCCTTTTGATTTCAAAAACCTGTGGCCATTTTGTTCCATATATTTTTAGCTAATAACGTTACTTTTTAGCGTTGCGTAACCGTTTTATTGTAACCGTATTTCTTGTTACGTTACGTTATCGAACGATGGGAAGTTAGTTTTTATTGTAGCGGGAAATTGGAGGAGTGCTAACGGGTTGGAAGAAGAGTGTTTTATATTGGGCATTACATAAAAATAAAAGTGCGAAACTGCGAACACTTTTCCGCGAATAATGAAATTGAGTACTTGGGTTTTGGAAGTGTTTTTATATCGAACGTATGCATGAGTGTATTGTCGTTGAAAATAACGGATCCTTTTAAACGAAGACATGGCGAATTTGCGCAAATATTTGCCTTATTTATTGGTTAAAAAATACCTCTATATCGATGACTTTAGGGAATATTTTCTATTATCCAAGTAACGCAAATATTTGGACAAATACGCCAAGTGAAGTGTCACCTTCAGAGATTTTTTTTGACAAATTGCGACTGCAATGTGACTGGGAAATTTCCTTGAAAATGCGGGAGTTACCCCTTAGGATATATTCAACATCTTTTTAGACTTAGATTCCATATTATTATAAAAACGGTGTCGTGGGTAGATTGTATAATTCGTCATTATAATATAAAGCTATGTACGAATGTCCATGCAATTTAACAATTTGCATAGGCATTATCCAGCGTTCAAATGATTAATTGGGTTTCAAGGACTCTTACATAAAACCTAGGTGTTATACATTTTGCCCTAGGCATTTTACTACATAACGGCAACAGTATGCAAACGGACGGCGCCGTATGTATTATGAATCAATCATCATGAAGACATAATTCTCCAACATCACTTTTTTTCAAAATTCGAATGGTGTCGAGGTCCGCGACGATTAACTTTTAAAAACAAATGAGATCAGTTTCAAAAATTTACGGTTATTTGACAGATGTTCAAAGTGAATATGGTCTACTCGTGTGCCAAGTTTCACCTCCATTCGTTCAGCCGCTAAGATGTGAAAAGTTAATAACCAACAGACATAATACTTTCGCATGTATGATATTAAGCAAGGATATTCAGCTTGGGTGAGTTCGGGTTGAAGAAGAGAGAGATAAATATATCACTGATCCCGAAATGTTAATTTTAGCTCATGAAGTAAAACCATGAATTTTGAACGTTTGCCTTACATCCGTGAGCTTATATGGTAATAGAGACTTATTATAAAATATTCCCTGTGTAATTCTAGTTGATTAAAACATGAAAGGTGCCAGATAGACACGTGGGAGAGGGTATTTTGGAGATGACGGTGTTCTTTGTCAATTGTTTGTTTCTGTGAAGATTTTGTCGAGTGATAAATTTTGGGGGTCGTGAGACGGTGTGCGCAATTCAATCTATCTTTTTCCTATTTAGATTAGAATAGAATAGAAAACATTTATTCGACGCAATGACGAACAAATACATAGTAAACAATCGGACAATCGGACAAAGATAGCAGGTAAGATTGAAGCACAAACTTAACTTTGTTATTGAACATTATGTTCTTCCATACATCAATGTACGTCACGGTCAATTCTTCAACCGAAAATAGAAGTTTGAAATCGCAAAAAGTGATTGAACCTACAAATTCCCAATTTCAAAAACTTTTTCTTGTACTTGAACTGTTGTAACATCCTTAGGAAGTACCCTATAGGTTTGACTCCCTTGCAAACGTCAAAACGTGCGACATAAACGGAGCATATCTTTGGATTGCGTTGACTTAGAAGTTTGATTTGTTTTATTTCACTGCCCCAAGGGGTAGCAGGTCTTGATATTAATTTCAGCTTGAATCCATCACGCGTCTCTGTGAAAAAGGGTCTTGACAGACGGTGTTATCCGTCTGTCAAGACCCTTGATGAAGTGATCCTAAAGGGTTCCGTTTTTTTCGACTGAGGTACGGAACCCTAAAAAAGAGAATAATATTACCTACATTGCAGCCACAGGTACAGTTAAATTGACGTCCATTGGTCTAGCAAAAACTTTTTGAACCATTTGATTTTTTTTTAATTTTGTTTGTAAGGTGTGTACAAAAGAAAAATTCACCACCAGCCAAGGCGGTTCTGCCAGGGTTGCGGAATTTGTTCGAAAGAGTCACCGCGGCCCTGGAACGCAAAGGGCTTTAGAAGGAACACGGATGGGTTCTAGCCAGTAAAAGTCTGACACGCCCTTCCGCTCTGGGCCAGGACCCAGAGTGGAAGAAGTCATTTGATGATTTCCAATCCTTAAAAAAAAAGCCAAGGCGGTTCGCTACTTTAAAATGAATGATCGCATTCGCAAGATGCTCTGTCAAGATAGTGTTAAAGCAATTTCTGCATGAGGTCACGTTTGCCAAGGTCAACACCTACTCTTTGTCTCAGTGCCATTGCATGATTGCAATCAATTGCAGTATTCGTAGATTTACCGGGAACAAGGTTGTTAGGTAATTCTCGAGATACTTCGACGACCTCTGTAAATCAAACGTGTCTGTGGGTGTCTGCTGATGTTTTAATGGTTTACGGTTTCTAATAGGGAAGTCTTAAAACGATCATGATTCCGCTCTAAGAGAGAAACGGAGCTATACTTAGCGAATAGCACTATCCCTTTTACATTATCGGAATTGTATGACATTAACACGTCATTGTAGGTCGGTTGAAGGGTATTATATTAGCTGCAGGTTATATGCTGTTTTTGCACTTAAAGATCTAGACAAAGTGATGTTTTTGACGTCACAACGTTTAATAAATCGATGAACGCCGGCTGCACGCACGAAAAAGGATGACTCATTGTAACCTTACGCTCATTGTAACGGTACGATCCATTTCATCAATGTTTTGTTATGACGTTGTTACGTTAAACTATCGTCCGTAAACCGCAATACGGATAACCAATTTTTCAATGGAATTGGAAACCAATATCAGAAGCTCAAAATGTTTGATATCAAATCAAACATTCTGAGCTTCTGATATTCGTTTAATTTGGTTATAGTCGAATGTCCTCAGGGACATTCAGGGCCTCTAAACATTTACTTATTTTCTAAGTACTGTTTAGCGTAAACTGTGTAGTCATGTATGTATGTATATCTTACTATCCTATCCTACTAATAAAACATGTATTATATTTGAATGTTTGTGAGGCCTATCTGTTCTGCGAGCAATGTGCCCTGCCTACTGGCACTTAGGTTTGGCGATTCTTAGGGCGATTTCGGTAACCCTGTTTCTCCTGCGGATATCTTCATTCCTGATTCTATCACGCAACGAAACTCCGAGCACACACCTTTAGGATGACATTAAGCCTTCTGATGTTTTAATTATCATAACTAGAATTTATAGTTATTTATGATACTAGTGCGGTAAGTTGGTTTTTACAAACGAGTAGAAGTCGAGGGCTTACCATAGTCACGAGTTTGTAACGTGTCATTGTATGGTGCGTAATTTTTAATTTTCGAAAAATGTATACAGGCGTCGTAAATGCATTTTTGAGTAAATGTGTTGAAAAAGTATTTTACTAAAAAAAAACTAGTTTTTTTAATTTTAAATGAGTTAGCCTAGGTCATAGTTAGTTCGCCAGATAGATTTCCAAAAAATATTGCGTACACGTACATTTTCTTTTTTTACATAAACAAAAAATGAAGACTATATAGTACGTTTAAAACACGCGTGACGTCATTATGATGGTAAAAACTGTACCCAATTGTACCATCATAGTGACGTCACAACGACGTCAAAGGTATTTTATGTTTTACACATGTCACTGGAAAATTGCAGACTACGTAAGATTGTAATAAATCTTGATTAGATTGTAACTTCTGTATGATGTATGTATTATTAAAAACACATTTGTATTCAACAAATCCCATCCTAATTCAAGAGTTTCAAATGTATGTACGTATACGTATCTTATTTAGAAAAAAAATTTAACAATTTTACGCGATATTTTACATTTTACGGCGATTGCCATTTTCGATGACCACACAGGGCTCTACTTACGCTGGACTTCCGGTGGTCGTGAATCCCTAATAAATAGCTCATCACATACAATACTTTTAATCCCGATCGGAAGTCCACACCAAAGAAGTAGAGGGCAGAAGGTACTTATTAGATAGGAATAGCGTTCCTAAGGCCCTAGTTGCTACAGCCTCGGCACAAGTTGTTTCAATCGTCACGCAAGAATAACAGTGCCCGTTGATCCCCTATTTGCATATTAAACAGTATTCAGTTCGAAAACAAGAATAAACTAAATACAAACAAAATATTTATAGAATTAACACCAAATATACTAAATTCCTTCTATATTGAGACTTGGTGGGCGTCTGAATCTATTATATCATATAATAGAGGTCTATGAACTTCATGTCTTGGAACTGTGTCAGATAGATGGATACGTTTTCGATGTAGCACCTGGGTCCTGTTACTGTTATTGGAAATCCTTTTCTTGGGTTTGTAGGTAAATTACTACTTTATGTTTTAGTGAAAAGAGGTTACCTACTCTTAAAATTAATAGGTTTCAGCTCCAACAATACTTTTGCGAACTGTCAATTGACATTATCAAACCCTGGCCCGGGCTGACATTAATATAATTACTATGGAATGACCTGAGGGGCTAGTCTCGTACTTTTAAGAAGCATTCGCATCGCTGTCACAAACTGTCACAAACTGTCACGTTTCTCTACCAGTTTTTGCCATTGATTATCGCTATGCTAGATGATATATTGCGACGGAATTGGAACACGAAAAAGTTGCAATATCATCTCAGAAACAATCTCAAACTTGTTAAATAAGATATTTGACTAGATTTTTTATTTCTTTTCTCAAAACCTAGAGAGCAGACAAGACGCAGTTAAAAAATATTGCTTAAAAACCTCAAAAAATGACGGTGTTGTCAGCATTTTAAAATTAAATCTGTAAAAAACAAAGACAACACTAATTGCGTGTGACGACACTCACAACTCCCGCCGTATTGAATTGTAGCCATCCAGTACAAATGATATTTTATGCGACAAGGAAAGAAGAATAACTTCAAAAGTGTTTAACTTCTCATTTTTTCGACTATTTTATTTATTTTTTTCACAAATCGTAATGTTTTAATATCATCTATGTAATAAGTATTCATTCATTAAGATTTTTCATACTAGTCAAATAACCTTTAAGGGGTGTTCTTGACAGTTTTCGACAGCGATCCAAAAGCGAACGCTCCTTCAAAAAATGAAAATTGGCCCTCTGCATAAACGGTCTATTCTCTGGTCTATACTGCTGAAGGATGTATCCATCTATCATTATAGGGAAAGGTCTGTGAATACAATGAATGGGCTCAGGTGAGCATGTAACGCTGAAAATATTCAAATATATTCTATTGTCATGCTTATCTCGAAGTGGTTAAAGATCTGTGATAAAGCTGTTATCAAACAGGGTTGGAAACCATTACGGTAGGTGTGCTACAACGTTCTTTGAGAGAGGGATCACGTGAAATATTGAAGATCATTCGTCAAATTACGTTTTGTGTATGTCATCAATGTATCGTTAATGCATCAGTAGTATCCGAAGATCAATGGCCAATATAATCAAAGCTTTATTTTTGTTTTTCTAGGGAAACTTTGAAAAGGCGCATGGATTTTTGAAAAGAGTAAGATACGATATTATTCCTGAGCGAGCGCCGTCAGCTAGGACTGGTCATGTCTCAGCTGCCACGGTTTATTTTAATTATTTGTTCTTTTAATTGTTGCTTTATTTTTGTACTTCGGACGCTTGATCTTGCAAGTCTTTCTACATCGTTCTCACATATATGTATGTTTGTATAATTTTGTTTGTAAAAACATTGATTTCAAAGAGTGTCCGTGGAGTTTCTTGCACGTTCTTCTCCATAGAGATCTACGCTTTGGAACGTGCAAATAGCTTCATCGCTTTGGACAACTCAAAGTGCCTGTAATGGTTTAATTGAAATTGCTTTGAGTTTCGAGTTAGAGATATTTACCTTACTAAAACAACCCTGGTGGTCACCATCAGCACATGGAACCTGTTACCTCTTAAAATACCACTCCGGAGACTCCGGGACTCCCCCTTTGTGCAATAAAGATCATACCTATATTTTTTTGTAACTGGAGGTGAGGGCCCTAAGCTCAGTTGCACGCTGTTATTTGATAAAAGTAAAAAGCAATAAGTCAAATTTAAAATAAATCACGTACTAGAAGAACATGTGTATAATAAAGTGTTGACGGGGACGGCACGTGCCTCCCATGGGAAAATAGAAAAAGATTTTTGTTCTCTTTCTTTGTATTTCTAGTGTGTCTGTATGTGTGTGTGTGTGTAATTCCGAGTATATGTGTGTGCGAGTTACAATGTAATTATAACTCGCACACACACACTCGGAGTTTGTTCCTGACGGGGCGACCTGACCGCACATGTCTTATTTATATATATATAAAAAAAAAAATCGTTTTTCTCTCTCATACATCTCTCGCTATATATAAGGCCTAAGTATTCCGTTTAGTAGGGCAGGCTTATGGAGATTAGCTGAAGCGTAATCCTTTAAACTCTCCCATACTGGGTTCGATTCCCACCCAGGACAAATCTTTGTGTGATGAGCATGATCATTTGTTCTGTGTCTGGGTGTAATTTGTCTATAATATGTATGTATTTAGAAATATATAAGTATGTTTATCAGTTGTCTGGTTGCCATAGCACAGGCTCTGCCTAGTTTGGGATCAGATGACCGTGTGTGAGTTGTCCCAAGATATTATTATTATTATTATACTTAATACCATTCACGATGGAGTAGAAAGTTAACGTCAATAGCTTTATCGAAAGTAAGTTTACGTATTTCTTTGGACTTAGAAGCTTGATGATTAAGTTAGATCCGGGCACCAATTCCCGTATTTTAAAGGAATGTCCGCATTTGCATAGTACTCGTAATCTGTCAAAGGCATTCTTTTTTTAAAATAAAACACAAATCAAATTCATTAATCAATAAATTCATCAGTACAAAAAATATTTTAAAAAAATCTCTAGAATTCTATGTACGTATAAAACCATTAAAATCTCCGCGAAAAAATACAAAAATCTATATTTATAATCTTTAGAACAAGGCTAGACAAAAACAGGCATTTGCGTCCTTTTACAAAACGTTATCCTCATTGAGAGCAATGCATTTTAACTTTACGTTTCACCTAAATAAAGGTTGTTACCCATAACTCAACAAACGGCGACGAGAAACAAGCAATACAATAAATAAGCACCCTTATTTGAATGGAAATGAACGTCAAGGAGGCTTTTACAGCATTCTTATGAAAACAAGACACATAAAATGCCCACTCACACACCCACACATTGACGCACACAATCAAACATATGTACAGTCGACAAAAGAGATGAGTAAGCAACAGTTCAATTATGATGGTTGTTGTATTTTACGTGGTATAATGGTCTACACGAAACTTTGACATCGATCGACTAAGAGTCTTTGTTTTGATATCAGTATGTGCCCCCGAAGTCGCCTAAGCATATGAACTTCAACAATGGCAGTGGTATCGCAGATAATTTGGCTTCACAGATAAAAAGTTGGACTGTTAGTAATGACATCAGCACTCCTTCCAGGCAAACCAGAAAGTAGTAATGTTCATTGGCATTAGTAATATGGGTTTTCTGCTTTTCAAGTTGATCTCCTACAAAAATACCTCTATCACGATGAAACAGTGTGACTTATTTATAACAAGCTAATTAGCAAAAATAGCTAGCTAGTGTTACGGCGTATTGCATTGCAGTGCATTTTCCAATTAATTATTTTGCAAAACATGTAATATAATAATTAATTAAAACAACACCACACCTAAACAATGCAAGGACCACAAGACATACCCGCAGTGCGATTTTGTTAAAATCTCACCGTGTAAGCATAGGTGAAGTAAACTGGGAATGTGCTGTCAAACCATATAAACAAGATGGTATGACAGTTCACTTCACGCTCACTCCACCTAAGTTTACACGGTGAAACGTTGACAGAATATACTGGCTGCAAGTGATGAAGCACACTTGCGTAAAGCAAAGACGTACAGACGTACTTACCCTGTCCGCCCACCTAACTCTTTAGCCGCCAGTACAAACACACGTACGTACCACGTAGGGTTTTATCTCGCGCCTCAAGACATTAAGCTAGCTGTAAAGTTTATTGTTTGCTTAAACTTTCATGAGGTCCCCGTCGTTGTGAGCCTGCTTTATAATGTACAGGAGCCTACCAACGCTCTCGTTGTTGATCTTTAAGTGCTCTGCGTGAGCGTTGCGTGGTACTTCAGCGAAATATTTATTTGTTGTTATCATGGTCAATGAGGGATTTACTGAATGTTATCGCTGTCACCGAATCTTTGCTAATTTAAGAACGTATTTTGGACAGGATCACCATAAAGTAGGACGCCATGTCCTTCAGTTTTTTGAAAAGAAGAAGCAGAAATAAGAAGCGTTTATCTATGACAAACATGACGCAGACAAAATACACGTTAGACTTCACCAATAACATATGACCTGACGTGTGTGTGTTTTGTTTTTTATTTTTTTTATTTGATTAAAGGGCTTTGTCGCTTAGCGAGCATATACAGAACAAAAGTGACGGTACAGAAAAAAGTTTTAAAGTTTTTATAGCCTTTGTCATGATTTTGTCCATCATATAACGTCTTTTAGCTGATGGGTTAGCATAAACCTACCTCATCGATCCGTTTTGTGACACTATGTTACTGTATTACAAAACGGATGGATGTAGCGCGAACCGGGTAAAATGATTAATAACTGAGTTTCTGTTTGAGTTTTTGCCACTTAATTATGGAACCCAAAAACACAAAACAAAGATTACCAGTAGTGCTAATCTGGGAAACACGCCACGGTGAAAACCAACCGGTCGATTCTGTAAACATGTCGAAGTGAAGGCTTGGGTGAAGTGACCACAAAGTGAGCTGTCATTCCATTTTGTTTACACGGATTGACAGCTCACTTCGTGATTACTTCACCCCGACATGTTTACAGAATCGACCTGCTGAATGAAGAGAAGATGAAGTGAGCTGTCAATTCATCCAATCAAGGTGGAATGACAGTTCACTTCAAGCAGTTTTACAGTGAAGTGTTACCAGAATAGACCGGCAGCATAAGTTGTATCCTGACGTACTGCCGAATCCCTCCCGCCATACTAAATCTGACCTCTTTACGAAAAAGAGATTTGCAATAATAAATAAAAAGCGTGGTTCGTTGTCCTTATTCGGCAAACGTAGTACCAGAACACAAGGAAAGGATGGGGTGTTACGCAGGATAAATGGACATTATTTAATGTTTATCCTCTTGGCAATAGTTCTGGGTTGTTGAGATGCTACTTCACTTCGATTTATTTCTTATGTTTGATTGTGTGACTCGTGATTATGTATAAGCTTTACGAGTATATAAGATGTATGTAAGAGGGAGAGAGGAGACATAAGAGGAGGTGTAGGAGGAGGAGGAGGAGGAGAGGTCCTCCTCTCCTCCTCTCCTCCTCCTCCTCCTACACCTCGAAGTCCAATATACCTCTCCTCCCAGGTATGTTTGTTCAGCGATATTTTTACTAATTGTCAACCGATTTTGATCGTTTTTTTAGAAGCATAAGTGGTAGGTATGTAAGGATCAGAGCAGGTTGCCTTACATACTTTTTGCGTTTCTCCATGGCAAAAGAACTTAATCAAAATAATTTCACCAGTTGTCTTTTATCTGGAACAGCACCACTGTGTTGTTTGGGACTAATACAAATAATATAAAATGTTCGTACAATAGACTGAAAGAAAATATGTATAAACGTGTACTTATAAAAACAAAAGAAATAATTGGCATCAAAAAATTCACATCGCTGTTAATTTTATTACATTACTGTAGTATTTCCCAAATCCAGGATGGATTAAACAGACATATTGTAAGCATTTTGGACAAAATAATTATATTTTAAAGAGTATCAACGCGACATAAATGATTAAGAAATACGCTGAGTCATGAGAGTCAAAAGTGGGATGAAAAAGAGGAAAATAAAAAAATCTTCATACAAAAATACTCCAAGCGTCGAAAATACTAAAAAATATCGTGAAACATATTATACAATAAACCAACTTAAAAATACTCTCATCACATAACCTGCGTCAACCGCAATAAATAACGTTTGACGTAGTTACGTTATAGCCGCTACTATAGTTATCTGGCCCAGTTGTCCGCCGGTATGGGCTACTTCACGCACCGGATAGGTCACGCTTATTAATAGGGGCAAAAAACTGCACTAGTGCTCCCTTTGTGTTTATAGGGGTAAAACTATTCTTGTGTATGTCATTGATGAAGAGCTTTTTATTAATTTTATAAAGTAGTCCAAGCTGGTAGCGGGGTAGGGTTATTTTTGGATTCGTTATGGTGACACTGTAAGCTATTTTCTAACTAAATTATTTTCATAGTTTTTAGGTTATGATTCCGTAGATGGTTCCGTGGATGGAACAACACACTGATTAAAGTGATTTTATTTTTACCTAAAATAATAAATTGCCAACGTTTTAGTATATTTTCTAGTTAAGGTAGAAGTATATGGATCATTTAATATTAAATAACATCTGTATCTTGTACCGACTTTCTGTGCAAATAAACAATCTATTCTATTCTATTCACAAATTACAGAAAAAAAAAATTACGAAAACATTTTCGAACGCCATTTCAGATACATAACATGACAAAAACAAAACACGGCAAAAAATATTCTGCGGCAAAAAGAAAGATTGGCTTAAAGGAACATACCCACATCATACTAAAGGGAATTTAAGTAATAATACTTAAATTCCCTTTAGTTTATGAGACGAAACTGAAATGTCTCATTCACTTGTATTTTCACTCGCGACAGTTGATGCTGAAACATGGCCTGACATTTGGATGGGTGTTAGCACTAGAATATCCTACTATCCTATCCTACTACTATTATAAAGGCGAAAGTTTGTAAGTATGGATGTATGTATGGATGTTTGTTACTCTTTCACGTAAAAACTACTGAATGGATTTTGATGAAATTTGGCACAGAGGTAGATTATAGTCTGGAATAACACATAGGATACTTTTTATCCCGGGAATATGTTCCCTTAGGATAGTTTTCGACAATCACGCGGGCGGAGCCGCGGGCGGCAACTATTTAAAATAAAATACAAAAAGAAGAAAAAGTCAATTTTCAAAATGATTCATCAAATCAGCCGAAAGACGTCCACTGCCGGACATAGGCCTCCCAAAGGGGGGTTTGCCATAATCGCCACGCTTGGCAGGTGGGTTGGTGATCGCAATGTAGCTGTTGCAATGCACAGAAACACATAGAATGCTGCTGCTTATTCTCTGCTGAGTCCCATAGTCGCCTCTTACGACACCCACGGGAAGTGATGGGATGGTGCTATTCTTTTACGTCCGACACCATACATATCAATATGATTACGAATCATAAAATACAGAAAACAGTCAATACGAAGTAACCACAGTTGTATGGTTCACAAATTCAACGAATTTCATATTTTGTTAGTGCTACGTGGCTACGGGCTACGAGCGGCTACGGCGTAGCAGTATCGTAGCGGAAATATGCATTTATGATAATAACGTGGCTTTTCCTTCCAGCTGCATTCAAACCAGTTTAGAATTGTAAAATATTATGCTAAATGTGACTGGAAATATTATTTTATTACATAAACCCTAGAATAATAGCACCTTAAACGTGCTTTTAATGTTTCATGTTAATGTAAATTCTTGTATTATTTTTTCAAATTTTGTATCCCACAGTAGCCATGCATTTTATTCCGGGATAAACGTACCCACTGGTACTCAGCAAAAGGGTGGCATTTCCTCACTGCAAGGATCAGCTCCTGACTATGTGTCATTGACGTTATGATTCCACTATGAAAAAGGGATAGTATTATTCGTCCTGTATAGCTTAATCTCTCTCCTTCAATCACCAATCACCAAATCAAACCTCCAAACAACAACAAATAATATGTAACCTTTTTATAATACGTATTAATTTATATGATTATCTCATCCAATTCACTTTAATGGAAAGTAATGTTGTGGTCGACGATGGAGCACGCTTTCCTGGATGTAACCAAATAAAAATACAACCAACTTCTAAATATTAAAAAAAACTACAAAGTATAAAATAACTTTAATTTGGGAAGTCGGTTGTATTTTTTTGTAAAAATGTTTTTTATTTTATACTTTTTACACACCCTTTTTATCACAGATTTGATGTCACTAACTGCAACAGACTGCTTGGAATATTTCGTCAGAATAGTAGTCACTATCCTTGACTAGTTTGAGGTTTTTTGACGTTTTATGCAATTGGCAAGTGGGTTTTTGATTTCGGTGACAGGATGAACCAGTATTGCCAGTGTTTTCATTTATTGTCGTATCCATGTATCCACATTTTTAAAAATAAAAGATGACTAACCACGGGAAAATGAACCTGAAAGTTACCTTGTCATCCGCTTGCATAGCACGATACCTTTTAGGTTTATGGGAACATTGATTTTATGCATAAAATTAATATTTCCCATAAAACCACTTAATATCCATTATCCAGCATAGTTCGCTGGATTATTACGGATTACGGACGGACATAGTGACATGATAAAATAATATGTCGCATTAATAAACAGTTTTCAAGTTAAAATTATAATAGCTTGCTAAAGCTGACGCATTTTAATTAATTAAGTTTTGGGAAAGGATGATAAACAAAGAGTGTTGTTGATTTAAAATGAGTAGGTATAAAAACGGCTTTACAAGATTTTATTTAACTTACACTGTTCGTATGAATGTTTGTAAGTTGTCCCTCAAAATTAGCAAACCATTTTTCGACCATTTGTTGGTATCCGATTGAACTGAAATGTTGTATACACCTTTAGTTCTATTGACAATACAAGGTGCAATACTCAATTTTGTAATAACTTCAATATGGCCGCCGCTCCAGGATGGCGGACTACATATGTTTTCTCAACCCCCTTAATATGGGCATCAAATGAAAAGGCTGGAAGAGTAGAAAACGATAAAGTTAATTATAATACACTAAATTCAATATGGCGTCTAATAAAAGCTTGTTTTAAATATTTTTCTAGTAAAATTTATTTTAGTATGGATGCGGGTGAAAAAATAATGGACTATTTTATTGAAACTTGCACGATTCGTAACAGTTCAGCAATCTAGCTTCCGACTCATATGGTAATAGGGAATTGGCACGTCCTTTTTAGTTTACTGAATAAAAAGAAACCGGTACAGACGAATGCAGAATGTCATCTTTATTTGAAGTCAGTTATAAAATAATTAGCGCATTTCAAAAATCTGAAAAAATATATTTCAAATATCTTCATGAGCGACAAAGTTATAAAGCTTCAAAGTTCGAAATTTGAAAAGATGTCAGGTCTTGTACGTCTACCATAGAAAGCTATGTTTTTGCTAGAGGGATAGATATTTGTTAAAAATGGCAATACGTTGTAATTTTTCCGATCAATTTTGATTCCGTTTCCTATGTCAGTATTCTGTTTTTTGTATCTTAATCTATAAACTAAAGTATTTGAATATATATCACTTATTTTACCCATAGAATTAGATTTTTTTAAAAGCGATGGATGATATGGTTTTTCAAATGAATAATATTGAAAACCACATCTGCATATCACGTAAAAATACCATAAAAAAATACGCCACTGTTACTTCTTACAGTGGCGTAATTTTTTATGGTATTTTTACCCATAAAAAAGAGATGATCTTTATGACTTTGTAAGTGCAGGGCTGATTGAACAAAACGCTTCGAAGTGCTGTCATTGTCATAACTTTTCATTGGTTTCGCATCAAACGACTCCGTTATATACTAAGATCTTGGCTTACTGGTTTTTATGCTGACTTACGAGTAGGTACTAAAGGGTAATGCACTCGATTTCTTTTGGATTTTTATAAAGCATACTTAACTTTTATCGAAATCAAGTACCTCGTTGGTAATAAAACACCTCGAAATCATTTACCTCGTAGGTAATAAAACGCCTCGAAATCATTTACCTCGTAGGTAATAAAACTCCACATGCGATATATTACCTCGTATTTGGTTTATGATGGTAAAAAATATTTTTTATTTGCGTTTGCTCTACCTATTAACCTTTGTTGACCAGCTTCCGCAGCGACCAGCTTGCAACATGCAAGTGAAGACGAGATTAACAAAAGCATTTTGTCTCTTTCTTAGAATATTCGTTGTCTCACAATCTTCTCCTGCATGATTAAAGCTTTCATTGAAACATAGACATATAAGGTGTTAAAAAATCAACTGCAAGAATTTCGTGTACAGTCAACAAAACTATTTGGTATACAGGCAAAAATATGATATTTTTCCATTGCATTGCCAATATTTATTTATAATGTTACAACTTCTTAAGCATGTGACGTACTTACTAGTGTGGTGTGCAATAATTGTATACTCAGCACACCCACAACATTGTTTAAAAGTAGTTGCAAATTAACTGACTGCATACCAAATAGCTTTGTGGACTGTACATGCTCGGTATCATCTAAACAACGCATCCCAAAAGAAAAACTAAGCGTGACGATGACACGAGTTCCATGATTTTTGTTCATCCAAAAAGTACACATATATTCACAGTATACATATAGCTCATGGAAAGCGTTCGGTGACGATGACGCGAGTTCCATGATTTTTGTTCATCCAAAAAGTACACATATATTCACAGTATACATATAGCTCATGGAAAGCGTTCGGTGACGATGACGCGAGTTCCATGATTTTTGTTTACCTAAAAAGTGCTCAGCACGCCTAAAGAAGTTTTCACTTCAAAAAATGTTTTTGAGCGATGTTTTTTCACACATTTTTTAAATAATTTAGCAAAATATTTGTGTACATATGTGCACGGTACTGCGTTGTCACAGTAATAAGCGACACCCGCGCGGCCAGCGCGCGCCGGGCGGCATCGGCGGCCAGGGCTGCCAGCAAATAAATCAATCAATAATTATACGAAGTTTGATTGCATTATACATAACCATTCTACAAATCAAATTCCCTTCATAATTTCATAAAACTAACATACTGATCTGTAGTTATACTTAATGCTGTTTCGTTTTTTTATTATACTTTTAAAACCTGACAGGGTAAGTACTTTTTTAGTACTGGTCACATTCAAATAATCGTATATTCTTCACTTTTGCACTTGTGGCAAAATTTCAATCAGGAAATAAATAAAATTGAAAGAATTGATTAAAAGGTGTCGATTTAGTCCGTCCAGTTTTTTTTTCGAGGAAGTACTATTTAATTGACTTTTGGTAAATAGTCTGTAAAAAAAACAAAAGCCACACACAAAACGGAAGATAACGATATACGATAAGAAAACATTGTGGTTAGTTACAGTTAGTTAGTTATATATATATAATATCTATATTATAACCAATTATAGTATATGGTTAGTTACACTCCATCTCCATCTCGTAGTGTCTGACACTCGTGACACTACTTCTCAATCTCGCGACACTCCATCATAGTAGTCAAGTTGGCAATGACTCCATCTCTGTTCATCCTATACAAGGTGAGCGTACAACTTCGAAAAAAGCAAGAGGCGAGCTCACGTTCCATTTCATGCCGTATTCTTTTGTATGGAATTATACGGAATGATCATGGATACAATACACCGTCCGATTATACATACTTTGTATCCAAAATACGATTTGGCAGCGTTGGCGGCGGCCCATGCGGAGTATAGCGCGCATAATTAATAAATTTGTGAAAATACTGCATATCTTTGAAAGGATTTTTTTTGTGATTAATTTTTATTTGTTATTCTAAACAACTCCTTAAATGTCTTTCTTTTTAACGTCTTATATGACCAGTCGAGGATTGCGAAATTTGTTCGAAAGAGTCATCGCGGCTCTGGAACGCAAAAGGCTTCAGAAGGAACACGGATGGGTTTTAGTCAGTAAGAATCTGACACGCCCTTCCGCTCCAACCAGAGCCGACGAAGTCATTTGAAGATTTCGCATCCTTCAAAAAAAAAAAAATTATACAGTTTTATATTCTTTAGGCTATTATTTTATAGGCTAAACACTTTCAGGTAGAAAGAAGAGCACATTCTACCATGATCCATTTTGTCCCATTCGGGGAGAATGATCTGAACTCAAAAAATGCTTGAAAAACAGACACAAAAAACAAACATTTATAAAACAGACGCCAAACTCCCGCAATCAGAAATTCCTGTCATCATGAATTATTCCGTTGGACTGTACCTACCAGGAATTATACATATTTCCCCAGCCGTCTTTGGTTGGCCTCGCATTAAAAAGTAAGGGAATTCATTACGTAAATTAATGTTTTTAGAGTAGGTACTCTCTTTGGTACTGCATGACGTATATTTATAAGGATTACTAGTTGCCGCCCGCGGCTCCGCCTGCGTGATTGTCGAAAATTATCCCAAGGGAACATATTCCCGGGATAAAAAGTATCCTATGTGTTATTCCAGACTATAATCTACCACTGTGTCAAATTTCATCAAAATCCATTCAGTAGTTTTTGCGTGAAAGAGTAACAAACATCCATCCATCCATCCATCCATACTTACAAACTTTCGCGTTTATAATATTAGTAGGATAGGATGTTTCGAGTGAATCTATGGGGAGATTTGTTTGAGTGACTGACTTTCAGGTAAATGTTTTGCGCCCTTCGGTTTGTTCTCGGTGTTAGCTTGTTAAGAATTATGGTCTATTTCCATCGTAGTATGTTTTCAATCGGGCTAAACATACCTACCATAAATGTTTTATACAAGTAACGAACTTGTCGCAGAGGCTCTAAACAAAGTGCCATTCTATCAGTAAAGACGATTGTCTAAATGCCAAAATATGAGGGATTGATCACGTGACACTTCGACAGCATTTATCAATCCCATAAAGCGGTTCCGCACAGCATCCGATCCGAATCCGTGAAAATACGTTCCGAAGTAGCCATAGAACTATTTGTATGGTAGTTTACTCACTAGATCCGACTTCCGTCATCCGATTTCTCTCCGTTATTCGTGAGTCTCCAATTCGGAAGTATTGACGGACCGAAGTAGCCGTAGTACTGTTTGTATGAACGCTTTCGCATTACCTCGGATTCAAATCGGACATATTCGCGCGGCTCGACATCAGGGCGGGGCGTGGGGTGGATTTGGTTCAGAGATCGGATTAGTGCGTAAGCAAAATCCGAATTCGGTCCGAGTTTTTTAGACTGATTCGGATCGGATGCAGTGCGTAAAGCAACATTCGAATTAGGTCCGAGTTTTTTTATATCCGTATTTTTACGAATTCGGATCGGATGCAGTGCGGAACCGCTATAATTGTTTGAGGTTTTGACAATCGCCTTCGTCACACTACCTCTGACTGAATGTCACTTGTCTAGCGCCTCAGGACTACTCTTCTATTTTGTATCTTGAATATTAGTAGGTTTAAATCATTTATTCCCAAAAAGACAATAAAGCCACTTACATGAGAATACAAAATAACATTTAGTTTAATTATCTAATTAACCGCCACCGAGATAAGTAAGTAAAAAACTGTTTACGTAACACAATCGTAACATCATTAGAGACTTAATAAGTAATAAATAGGTACCCGCTCAACATTTTTTTTTTTTTATATTACTCGACTGGATTAATGTAACTTGGATAAGAAAAGTTTTCTGTTATATATTTAGACAGTTGAGATTTAAAAATGTTGAACGAGCTTACATTTTTAATGTTAGACGGTAAATTATAATAAATATTTGCTCCTTTATAGGTGATGTTTCTTTTGGAGTAATTTGTACGAGTTCTTGGTAATACAAGTAAACTAGGGCGACTAGTATAGAAGTCATAACTTACAGCGTGAGTACCACGCGCACTGTAGACTTTGTAGTATTCCCTGTGTGATCGTTGAGCTATTGACGCACCTGTATGTTATGGAAAGTGTTAACCTTCTTTTATCTATTCTATTATTTTCATATAACGATACTGACATAGATCAAACTATCAGAACATTACGCAACCGATATTAATTTTGTTTCAACAACAGATTACTCACGTTCGTGTTGGTCACATGGATAATCATGTGTGTTACCCCAAGTTCGTTTCATGCACGATTATTTGGTTAAATCACATATAAACGATAAGATTTGATAATATACATCATGCCTGTATTCCCCGTAGGGTTAAATAAAGGTGAGTCTCAAGCACTTGCTTATCTTATCATTTAACTTGCTCGAAAACCTCTCATATGTAACCTTAACTAAGTATTTCTTCGGCTTGAGTACAAATTATAGCCCAGCTGCTACCCTGGTCCACGTAGCCGGCCTATAATTTGTACTCAAGTTCATCAGAATACGCTGGCCAGTAATATGATTTGAATTTGGAACCTCAACTAATACTTTGTATAAAAACTTTTACCACGAGTATTTGCATCTATCTGTGGTTAGGACAACCACCACTGTAAGCAAGCCACGAGGAGTGGTGTCTGGGCACCGCAAGGTGCCCAGACACCACTCCTCGTGGCTTGCTTTCGATTATGTAGCAGTAGGTAAAAAAGAGGAGTATTCTCGGCGGGAATAAAGGTGACTGATGGATTGGATTACTTGCTGCATTCAGAATACTAGTGTTTAAATGCACACGCTCCACTCCGGTGTCCTACATTACGCACGGGTTTCAATAAGGCCCCCGTGACATAAGACAATGCGACAAAAAAAAAAGAAATTAAAATAGAACATTAGCAAGTTCAGACAAACAAACTGATGTTATAAAAAGTTTTTTTTTTATTATGTTTGTAATGCTTCACCCCCTCGGAGCATAATCCTCTACTATCCTCTGTACGAGAGGATCTCTACAAGAAATTATTTCTAATTTGAAATACAACCACATAAAAAACAATCTACTGGGTAAAAACATTGACATACTAAAATTCTCATTACTTCACAAAACAAGAGCTTGACACTCAATTTTCTGGCCACTCTACTCCCAAAGCCCCCTCTGTTTTATTTTAACAAATTTCCGCGATAACTTATGTTTTTCAATCAGCGACGAAGAAGCATAGGGGTGTGACTGCAAAATCATATATAACTTCGTGCAGAATACGATTTACATTCGTGTGTCCTCGGGGCATGTCGTAAAAATTCGCGTAAATTTATGAAGACATATGCGGGACGCGGAGGCAGGTTGTTCTAACGTGTATGTACGACGAAGGAGAATGGTTGAGCAATGCTGGCTAGGGATTGATGTATGTGTATTAGTGCGTGGAGATATGGAGAAATGGAAGAGAATAGATGAATATTTACTGCTTGTTCAGTTTCTTTTTTAACCGACTTCAAAAAAAGGAGGAGGTTATCAATTCGGCTGTTTTTATGTTTGTTACCTCATACCTCAGCCATTTATGAACCGTTTTGAAAAAATATTTTTTTTCCCATAGAAATTTCATCAAAATCGGTTCAGTTCAAGAAACAGCCAAAAACACCGACTTCCGAAATTAAAATTTGTAGTGTTTTGAACTCGGTTGTATTTTTTTGTAAAGTTTTTTTTTGTTAAGAGTACATATAGGTAGTTAGCTCAAAGTATGCCGTAGACAAGAGCCTATAGACTAAGTGTCAAATTATCTATATTAGTGATAGCGGTTCTATTCTATTCTATTTTTTAGTAAGGTGAGCCGATGTCGACTATTCTGCTCATGTCCAAAGTACATTGGAAAAGCGCGGTGGCGGTTGTCTGAATTCCAAAATAGATTGAGTACGTATAATTTCGATACGTCACGATAACGTCAACTAGTACTTTAGGACTGTTTTATTGAGAATCAGACATCGCTGGTAGAAAATAGAGACTACAGCACTAGTTCAAGAACGATATAATCAAAACTTTGTAAAAAAAAAAATTAAAAGAGTGTCCTTGAAGTTTTTTGCACGTTCTTCTCGATAGAGATTGGAACGTTGCAAATAGCTTCATCTTTAACTGACCGACATTGACAATTCAAAAGTGCAAAGTAAATGGTTTAATTGAAATAAATAATTTGAGTTGAGTTTTGAGTTTTTGAGTTCATTCTTATAAAAAATCGGTTTTTGGTAAACTCCGATCAGTAGTACCTCTTCTATGCGAATCAAAATGCTCCATTATACAAAAAAAACACAAACACCGGATTTCCGAACTAATAGAAACGTTCACATACTTCATGACATTAACAACATAAAAAGAACAAAGATAACAACATCACAAACACGCTGTACCGCCGTACAGGAATAGGTCGGTAATGTGCAAATCTAACATTGTCGGGTAATATCGCGTGTGAAGATCTCATATCGCACTTACGACGTTATTCGCTTCGCTCGTCGTAAATACAGGGTGGCCCGTTCACAGTGGTCCAATTTTTTTTATTAGCTAGAGTTGCACCGTGATTTGTCATTTAGAAAAAACATAAGTCAAGCAAAAATTTATAGTTTAGAAGTTGCTTGTTTAAACTTGGCAGGTAAAAATTTTACAGTTATCTTTTTATAGGTCTACAGATATTATTTTGTGTTTTGGCTAATCTAATGAGTTATTTTAAACTGTAACTTCAACTCATTTAAAAATAATAACCATATTTTTGTTCCCAATTAATATTTATTCAAAACTAGTAGCTGCCACCCGCGGCTCCACCCGCGGCTCCACCCGCGTGAATGTCAAAATTATCCCAAGGGAACATACTCCCGAGATAAAAAATCCTATGTCCTTGCCCGGGACTCAAACAATCTCTATACCAAATTTCATCTAAATCGGTCCAGCCGTTTGCGCGTGAAGAAGTAACAAACAAACACACACACACACACACACTCACAAACTTTCGCCTTTATAATATTAGTGCGATGACTTATCACGAAAACCCTGTAGCTAAAAAAATGCACCACTGTAAACGGGTCAACCTGTACCTATATGTAATTTTGTTATGTCAAGACATTGTTTCTCACTGGTGTTATTAAGATAATAACATGTTTTCCGTTTGTTCATTGAGCCGTGAAAGGAGGTTTTATTTCGGTGAAGTTTTCTCAAAGTTCTGCTTGAAATAAAATTAATCATGTAGCTGAATTGAAACAGCGAATGGTATAGAACTAATAAAGGGGTGCCGCTCATTTAGGATACGAATATTTGATCTATTTTCATAAGCTATAACGCTTAAATAGCATAGAGTTTACTTCATCTAACAACATTTTACATAATTTTCACTTGTTGTTTCAAAAATAACACTTTAAGTTAACACTTTATGTCAAAACATTGCACACACCCCGTGTGCAATGTTTTGACATAAAGTGCTTCAAATTGTTTGTTTTGTTGAAGAATATTATGTCGTAATATTGTCATTCTCATCCTCTTTATCTCAATTTATTCTTCTTCCATACGATTCTAAATTGTTATCAATCTAATATGAAAAAAAAAATACTATGATTCTTAATAAACAAAGAAATTCGTGTTTATGGCGATATCGACAGGAAAGCTAAGTTATCGACATAGCCCGAAGAATCGTCAAACTTGTGGATAGCAAGAAGCAAGTGGCACGCTAAGTAACGATGATGAGTTATGTGTTCATCTAAATAAAATACCTGCCAACATTAACTTCACAATATCACCCACTTCCACAACGTAACATATTTAGAAACACACAGTATAATATTAATAAAATGAATGTCTCACGAGTAGAACGAACGTTATTCAATTTGAAATCCATGCCGTAACTGTGCCGGAGTCTTGCCGGGGCCGTGCCAGTGTCGTGCCGGAGCCGTACTGGAGCCGTTCCGTAACCGTGCCGTATCTCGCCGTCCCAGGTTCGGTCGTATTCTTGTTTCGTTGTCAATGTTATTACCGGCTTGATTAAACGCGTTCCTAATTTGTTTCCAGGCAGGTTTCTGTAAAAAGTATTGGATATGTCACCGGAAAATTGCAAACGCCGTAATATTGTAAATATCGCTTGAAATTATAAACTACTTTTTCTTAATAAGACACGAATATATTGGAAACTATTGAATTTGGATGGGATTTATTGTACACATTTTTTTTTCATAATTTATCGGAAATTAAAATCTAATAAAGATTTATTTCAATCTTACGGAGTCTGCAATTTTCCGGTGACAGATATAACTGTTGCTATGGAGACTAAGGGGTGGACTTTTTAATTTAATATTGGGATAATGTTGTCATGGGAATAGAGCCTGTATGAGAAGGGGGAACAGATATTATTAAATATTAGCTTTTGCCTGCGGGTTCGCTCTCGTGGCCACAAAATTGGAATAAAAGTAGCTTTCCATCAGAAAAAGAATTTTCGTCATTATTAATATTACTACTTCCTTTGAACAAACAAACAATTTACCTATTGAATTCTGGTTATTTTCTAATGTGCACCAAACATTAGATAGCACAAAGTTGTTAAACAATTCATGTTGGTACAAGGCGAGCTGAATAAAATAAGTTTAAAATAAATAGTTTAAACTTCTCGATTAAAAATAGATAGCGCCTAGATACTTATTTTCAGCAGAACTTGAGGTAGTTTATCAGGAAACTCAAAACGAAAACCAATACAAAAACAATGCAAAGGTCTTGAAACCCTCTAAACATGGAAGCTGTTCACAAAGAAAAAAATAGAATTGTAGAAAAAAACTAAGATCTTTGTCCTGAAGATATTTGCACGCCATGAGAAATGGCAGACATGTCGTGAGCCATTATTATTTAAGATTAAGAAATTCGGTTTTGTTTGACACATGTTTGAGCAAATAAAAATTGTTTATTTCTAAAAATGAAATTATTAACGTCCCTGCTGTTTCCCCCACTAATTTATTAAGTAAAGAAGTTAAGTTCCAAACGACTTTGCAAGAAACAATACCCCCCATCTGGGGCAGGCGTGTAAAAATAAATTTTAATTTCCCGTTTCGAGTTCAATCTAATTAAAACAAAATATTTGTTTGCTAACCTGAAGTAAAGTAAAGTTGTAAAACATTCAAATCTTTGTTTTAAATTAGCATCAAATCACGTCTCACCGGTGAATTGAAGAACCTTGTTTAAACTTTTGAACAGAACTTTGTAATTACTGATTAATATTTTAAATTAAGGTTCGAATGCGTAAACTTTGTGTCTCATTTCGTTATTAACTTTATCTGAAGGAATAGCACTGCAATTTTGTATATCGTAGT
This sequence comes from Mamestra brassicae, assembly GCA_905163435.1. NCBI lineage: Eukaryota > Metazoa > Arthropoda > Insecta > Lepidoptera > Noctuidae > Mamestra > Mamestra brassicae. Next base: position 17,069,200 of record LR991000.1, on the reverse strand, counting down.
AGTAGTAGTTAGTAGTTAAGGTACCTTCTTGCTTTTATACCTGTCGTATTGGATGGCAAACAGCCGGTCGATTCTGTAAACATGTCGACGTGAAGGCTTGAGTGAAGTAATCGCGAGGTGGGCTGTCAATCCTTATAATCAAGATGGAATGTCAGCTCACTTCGTGATCCCATGACATCTTGATTATATGGATTGACAGCTCACCTCGTGATCACTTCACCCAAGTCTTCACTTCGTCATGTTTGTAGAATCGACCGGCAGAGGTTTTCTAGGTAAAAAAAATTGTGAGCCGTCACGGGACGCCTGGCAGATGTGAAAAACCGAAATTATTTTCATAAAAGAACAGATTACGACAGGAACTAAGTATGGCATAATGAAAAAATACATATATAGACTGTGTATATATATATATTATCGTATAGCGACGCGTCGCCACGGCATGCGTCGCCACGCCAACAATCGGTTTTACCCGCGGCTATAGATGTTTCACATCAAAAATCAAAAGCCGATCACCTCGAGGGAAGCCAGGACTCGACAAGCATAGGACCAAGTTTTTGCTTAAAAATTGGTAGAATTGGCTCTCCGTTCAAAATTGGCATCGTTCAGATTAAGGTACCTAACTCGTAGGTCGGTAAATTGTTATTGAACCGAGTAAATACGTTGAACACACTAAGTAAAGCCGCACCTGGTAACAGATTGGATGTAGACAGGTTTCTGAGGCCCTCAGATGAGGTTCTTTAAGAAAACTTTCAGAATCTCAATTTGTCAATATGTTCCTCCATATTGACAAATTGAGATTCTGAAAGTTTTCTTGTTCTAAAATAACTACACACTCAGACATGAACCGCAACAAATTGCAACGCTTCAGGCACAGGAAGAAATGGTAGAATGCGCTGGACTCATTATTAAAGGATTGGCCCACAATAAAATGTCACCGACGTTAAGGAAAGTAAGAAGGAAGGGACTCTTTTGCTCACGGATAAGCTTATGATAATGAAAAAAAAAAAAAAAAGGTTTATTCAATAACAACAAAGTTCGTTCAACAATTTTGAGGTTGACCTCTCCTTTTAAGTGTGAAAACACCTGTGCCAGGAAAGGCCGCTCTCCCTTAACTTGATCACATTTATATATGTTAATAACTTAAATATTAAATAAGTATGTTATACAAAAGTGAACTAAATCTATGTGAGCACGCATGCATGTGCGCACGTGTGTGTAGAAGCGTGAGTTATGGTGGTTGTGCTTGTGTGTGTGTGTTTGTGGGTGCGTTTGTCTGTGTGTGTGTGTTTGTGGGTGCGTATATAATAAAAAATTAGTCGCAGTATCGAAACCACATTAGAAACTGATGAATAAAAAAACTACGGTTTAGAATACATCAGGAACCAGGCAATAAACTGCAAATCACATGAATGAAACCTATTTAACAGATACTACCTTTTTTTTTTTTCATCAAATGACTTCTTCCGCTCTGGGTGGAGCGGAAGGGCGTGTCAGACTCTTACTGACTAAAACCCATCCGTGTTCCTTCAAAAGCCCTTTGCGTTCCAGGGCCGCGGTGACTCTATCGAACAAATTCCGCAACCCTGGCAGAACAGACACTATCTTACTTATTGAAGTTAGTATTCATGTGTAGGCACATAAGTATGTGATTTAACTCTAATCAGAGTTGGCGGTGCTCGTAAAACTTCGGCCTCCATCGTCAAACTTCGGCTCACTTCGGCTTACCTCGGCATTTACGAGCGCGCACAATTTACGAGGTTACCTATATTGGTTCTGCTGACACCAAACGGGTATCTTTACGGGGTAGTAATATGTTTTTATGTTATGAAGGATGAGTGCACTGGGAATGGCTGAAATAGCATTTGATTAGGTACTTACTTTGGGTGGGGAGATTTAGCGATTTGGCTAGTCTTGCTTCAATCTTCTTGTTTTACCGTAATACTTTAATAAATCGTATTATTTATTATTTCGTTTATTCATTATCTATACATATTATATACTATTTAAAAAAAAAAACATAAAAATCACGTTGAAAAGCATAAAAAATGTAGCCCGCCGGTGTCGGGAGCAGAGTCCAAGCTACCAGAGCCCTAAGACTCCAAATAAAGGAACCTTCTCACAATGCGAGTCGTACCGAGGAGTACTGCCAGCTTCGACAAGTCGTTGATGCTATTGGCTCTCAGGCCATTCGCCGTAACGACAATCGGCACAATGAAAGCCGAATCCACATTTCACATGACGACAACCTCGTGTGCTAAGTTGAGATACTTGATTTGTTTCTCTTTCTCAGCTTTCACGAGGGTTTCGCCATGTGGGATGGTTACATCGATTACATTATCATTGTTCGTCGCGCTAATCGGCCTATCAACACTATCTGGCTTATTGGCAAGAATAGTCCTATCAGTGATGATAGACCGATACCCGTTCAATTATTAATCAATTTGTTAATTATAATGTAACGCCTATATTGACCGAAGAGATCGATTGAGACAGATTTCGGCAGTTGTCTAAGCACGATGTGATATATGGAGAGCAATTTCCCATCAGCCAGGTGAAAAATCCACTCCGAGCTCTGCTACACTACTACTACTGAGAATTCCAGATGTAATACCTTCAAATATCATCTTCATTTTCATTCCAATACCTGTTTTTCATGAATATAAAATCCCTATGCCAGTTTCCTATATTGTTTGTAGTAACTGAATGATACACTGAAAACAAAATGTTATTCACGAATTTGCACCTAACAATTTTTAAACCAAAAAATCTAATCCATCCACTGAAAAAAGCGCGGATTTATTAAAATGGTTGTAAAATGAAATTTTACGGTCAACGGCCAATCACCACGGAGCTCTGAAAATAATAAACAAAAGCCTCTTTGTAATACTGGAATCGATTGGGATATTTAATTAAAAATCGGGATGAGCCGCCGTCGATTACTCCCACTCTCCCCTCCGAGGTAACAATATTTACCAGAGGCTGTATTTGAAATGTGTGTGCTTCAGAATGATTAAGGAAAAATTATGAGGACGGTTTATGGTTTTCTTTTTTCATTTTTTTTTGTAATTTGTCTTTGGAACGCGGGTTTTCATCGTATTTTTGGTTTTCATATTTCGAATTAAAATATTGAGGGGCAAATCCTAGTCTCAAAAGTATGGCAATATTGGTGAAATGTTAAACAAGTTCTGTTTTGTTTAAACTAAAGTAACTCAAGCTCAAATTTTTCACATTTTTGTTCCGTCTAATTTCGCCGTTTTTTCATTTTAAATATTGCCGCAGGAAGTGTTTTCTGTACAGGAAACTTTTGGCTTAAATTCCTGCTTATTTAGAACTTTTTAGAGAAAAATATACGTTTGTTCGTAAATGTAACTTTTCAACAATGTTTTTGTACTTGCACTCAACCCAAGCTTTGATGTAAGTAACTGGGCTCGACAACATTGAACCCAAAGAAAATAATGTGGCTTCATAACTTTCTTTTGCTTTTCAATTGTTTTTTTCTTCTTACTTTCGTTACTTTGTTTACTTGATGCAAAGAATTCGAATCTTATTTCATTGGCCATTATAAAACAAAAAAAGTTAATGGTCTATTCTTTAATCTATTTTATGTATGAAAAGCACAGCTCATGTTCACAATTCTGCCAATGTCTAAAGAACTACTTTGCGTGACCAGAGGGCTGGCTCGTTCTTTGCTCAAAGAATTAGCATTGCCATTCAACGTGGCAATGCTGCCAGTCTTCTGAGCACGTTTCCGGATGACAGCGATGCGGAGGAATACTTTGACGCCTGAGTGTACTTTGTTTTTGTATATGTACATACTTAGGTTTAGTAGATGTAAATAGTTTTAAGATAGTATATAGTTATATTATGTTTGTCTGATTGTACTAAAGAATAAGTTAATGGTCAATCAGTGTCAATTTAGCTGAACTCTCATGATTCCTAGCCACGATTAACGATTCGATCATTGTCAGGACGGTGGCAATCATTTCAAATTTATTTACACTCGCGGGAAAATGAATTTAAATTCAACGACTGCATTGTACAAAACATTTTTTACGTGTTGATACGCTTTCATTATTGTTGTTTCGTGATAATTAAAGTAGTATGTTTTACCAAATTATCGGTTTCTGGCTAATAATTATCAATATTGAATGTTATGTTGCAAGTTTACAGGCAGTATCTAAAACGGGTGTAAGTCTAAAAAGTCCAAAGGATATTTATAATAATAATAATAATAATAATATCTTGGGACAACTCACACACGGTCATCTGATCCCAAACTAGGCAGGGCCTGTGCTATGGCAACCAGACAACTGATAAACATACTTATATATTTATAAATACATACATATTATAGACAAATTACACCCAGACACAGAACAAATGATCATGCTCATCACACAAAGATTTGTCCTGAGTGGGAATCGAACCCACGACCTCCGGTTTAGCAGTCATGGTTAGTGACCATGAAGGAAGACTGAAAATATTTAATTTATTTTAGACGACTGACTTGAGCTCGCTTTTCTACACTATACTTTAGTACCTACTTAACTCAAATATATACCTGGTTAGTTTATTTCAGCACAGAATACCTTTCTGAACAAAACTAGGTAACGAGATAATACAAAGAAAAACAAGATTTCTCTGAAGAATTTACGTAGCGTCGCTACAACAGACTAACACGATGTTTATTACTTCCTATTCTGCGACAAACAAATATATTTCACTACATCTCCGTGCGTAGTTCGTTTCATCATATTTATTTCGTTCCAATATTTGAATTAGCATGTGTGTCATAATTACATAGGTTTGGACCGAAGGCTACTTGGAGATTTTATTATTCGAATTCAAGTTTCTCAGATTCAAAACATTAAATACATTTACTCTTTTTAAACCTATTAGTACTCTACGCGGAGCAGGGAGTAAAGTCCTTTCCGGAGGGAATGGAGTGTAATCCCTGCTCCGCATCAATTCATTTTCAATGGAGATTGAAAAGGGAGGATCCTCCGACCGGACAGAAATCGTGTCAGCTGGGCAGCTGTCCAATGATTGATGTTGGGCTATTGTATCTGTTCAAATCGTCCGGAGAGTTATATATGTAGTATACTGCAATGTAGGATTTTTGTGACTTGAGGTCTATTTTTTTGTAGGTCCTATTTACAAACCTACGTAGGCCCAGATGAAATGTGAAGGCCATGCTCCATGGTTACTCTTTTAACCAATATATGTTCTTCATACTCTCATATATTTTTGAAAATAATGTTATTTTTGAAGAAAGTACCCAAGCCTATAAACATTACTTTAACTTTAAACACTAACATAACATAACTGAACAATTTCAACAAAACAAACTTGCTACTTTTCTTTCATGGCGCCTTGAATAAAACTTTGATAGTAGAGAAAGTATAGATTTTTCTACAGTACAGCTACGTTTTTTATCGTAGTCAAAGATTCAAGATTCAAAGCATTTATTTCAAGTAAACGATTTATAGGCACTTAAATTGTCAAGGTCGGTCAGTTAAAAACATTAAACTTAATGCACGTTCCAAAGGATAAATCTCTATGGAGAAGAACTTGCAAGAAACTCCACACACACGGACACTCGGTTAAAATAGATTAGTGCGTAACAAAAAAAAATACTGGCGCAGCCTACACGTCCCGGCTGTCATTTTTACATCTTTGACAGTCGTTACGGGTAGTCAGAAGCTAGAAGATCTGACACTAGTCTTGACAAGGGATATCGTGTTACCCAGCCACTGGATCGAGGAGCTTAGATCGGCAGTTGCTCCAGGTAAAATACCGGTACTCAGCTGCAAACGGGTAGACTGGAAGCTTACTACAACATACCTACTTGGGAACAGAGCTTGGCAAAATACATGCTTTGCTTTAATTAAAATACAAATAACAAAATACTATCTCGCATGTATTTTAAATACGAAATACAAAATACTTTTAAGTCGTGTATTTAAAATATAAAATGCAAAATACAGTATTTCAACTATTTTTATTTAAAATGAAAAATACTAATTACAAACTACTGGCAGGTATTATGTTAGGCTGGCCTTTTTCCTTACGATATTTTATTTAATTATTTATTAAAACTTTATGCACTAGTAAAAACACTGTACAAAGGCGGACTTAATGCCTTAGGCATTTTCTACCAGTCGACCTTAGGGTGGTGCAGAGACAACATGGCAGGTGCAACTTAAAGAAAAACTAAAAATAGAGAGAAGAAAAAAAAAATAAAAGTAATACAAATAAATACAAATACCAAATACGTATTTGTATTTCATTTACATAATCTAATTACAAGTAATTCAAATACTGCCCAACCCTGCTAGGGAAAAGGCTAGGCAGATAGATTTTTACTGCTAAGTTTTCCCAAGCCATTATATGTTTTGTAGCCATTTTGAATTAGCTTTTACGGGTCGGTTACATGGCTGTGACCGCCAGACAGCCTTGAGTGATCATTCAAATTCGTTCGGGAATTTATTCATATAAATATTAAACAAGTGTGATGTTCTCCGTTTTTTTTTGGTTACCTACGGGATGAAGCTTAAGTAAAGTCGTAGGGCTATCAACTGCTTGGTGAAGAATGCTTTGTTTACACATTTAAGCAAACTCCATCTTGCATCTTTATATCGACAAAAACTGTTACTATGGAGAATAGTTAATGCCGTGGTAAAAATAGTATTATTGCCTTATTACCAGAGATCGGAATAGGTAGACTATATTTACCAAAATTTTTGGAACTGTTATTTTTGGAACTGGAATTTGAATATAGTTACAAATTATTGATTTGAAGAATCAAACGAAAAAGAGTTGTGCGAAAACAAAGCTATTTAATTTAACAGTTTAGTAGGTACGGACCTCTAAAACATAATAAGATTCTTCAAGATAATAATTTTGTTCAAATGTATTCAAAGCGCAATAAGTAATTTGCAATTTCTTAAATCCCGGGATACAATCGTCAAGTTTATGATTCCGGGATTTTAGAGGAGGTATTATCAACTCCATGTTACTTATTTCCACGAACATTAGGTAAATATAGTCTACCTGTTCCGATCTCTGCTTGTTACACATACCTGTATGTATTATTCCTCTCTCTTACTTGCCATTTTAAGCAATACCACTATCATTATTTAAAGTTTCTACTATGACGTGTCATTTACATTAAAACATTCGGTCAAAAAGGGATACTACTATTCGTCTTGTATAGCTCCGTCTCTCTCTCTCAACAAAATAGTCCTGGCACTGGTACGTTATAGTAGAGGGTCAGGTCTTCGGGTATTTCAATATTTGCTCACCCTTTTCCTAACACACAAGAAGCCGACTCGATAACTGACGTCCATAGCCAAGTTACTGGAAAACATGATACTGGCTGGTAAGACTGATTTTTCAGACAATCGGGCTTCTGTCTGCCTATCGTAAAGAAATATATGTGAAGGGAACAGGGAATAAACAAAGAATGTCACATAAAATTCATCATCATCATCGTATCAGCTGTAAGACGTCCACTGCTGGACAAAGGCCTCCCCAAAGTGTCGCGATGACGACCGGTCCTGTGCGTTTCGCATACATCCACATAAAATTCATTTGACTTTTATTTTTTTTAACTGTATATAATACAAATACTGGCTTTTGTGACATCTCTTGTTTTGCTCCTGTACCCTTCATATCACAAATCTTGAAGTATATGATGTGTTCCTACCAAATCAGTTCTCCATTTGGCTATGTTATTGATTTGTTTTCCTGTGCCCTAAATGGGAAAAGTACTAACTTTTGCTTTTAAAGTAATGTGGCAGTCATAAAATCACTTGGAAAATGTTTTACGAGGCTCGTCGGGACTCTCATAAAATAAAATCAATAGTATCCATGTATTATAAAGCTTTGGGACAATTATATTCTTTCTCGTATATTATAGAACTTTTGATAGATTAAATAAGGTGAATTAACGTTACATTTTTGGTGTTTCAGTACTTGTTTAAGCTTAGTAGTACCTAATGTAGCACCTAATGAAACTCATGATGCAGGCTGTGCTGTGATGCTTTGGTTGAAATATCAAAATATAATAATTATGTAGCCACAGCAACTTAAGTAGTTTTTAGGGTTCCTTACCCGAAGGTTAAAACGGGACCCTATTACTAAGATTCCGCTGTCCGTCCGTCTGTCTGTCTGTCACCAGGCTATATCTCATGAACCGTGATAGTTAGACAGTTGAAATTTTATCAGATGATGTATTTCTGTTGCCGCTATAACAACAAATATTAAATTCCGGGATACAATCGTCGTGTTTATGATTCCAGGATTTTACAGGAGGCATTATCACCTCTATGTTAGTTACTTCCACGAACATTAGGTAAATATAGTCTACCTATTCCGATCTCTATTAATTATACACAATCAATATTGTTCTTAACTGATATCGTGTGTCAATATACAACTACAAGTTGGATTTTCACTTCGTCACCGAATCATCAACCTCTTCGTAAGACGCATCAAGGGGACAGATAAAATACCTTTCATCTGCGTCTCCAAAAGATATTTGCGTAATACAAGTATTATTTAGCGTCCCAAAATTCATTTATAAACAGCAAAATGAATTCAACAGCCGGTCCTTTGCTTCTATACGTCACTTTAACTTATATTTAACTTTGAATTCAACACTCGATGCCTTTGTTTAGACAACACTGCTCCTTTTTAATTGAATTTCGGCCTTAATTACTTTAATTAAGACTCAGATTCGGTCTTTTACTTCGTCTAAAGTATCTATATTTGTGTACTGGGATATTTTCTTTTCTCGTTTTTCTTATTAAAGCATTAATGTTGCTTTTTATTAAATAAGGAAGTTTTTTGGAGATTCGTTTTGTAATTTTAATAGAATAGAGCGCAATAATATCAGAGCTTGAGATGATTTTGTACAATATTTATGAACTAATGCAACAACATAATATTTTAGCGTGTACGTCTATGATCTTGGAAATTCAGGCGTTGGTCCAGCGACTGTTACACTTCTAAGTCAATATCTAATCAAGTCAGTATGTTATGAGTTTTACATTCCAGGTTCTGAACGTTAGCCTAATGACGAAGCAGTCCAAGTAGCTAAATACTAGTCGGGCAAAGTTAGTGCAATTATTTGTAAATTAAAACTTTATGCACAAGTAAAACCACTGTACAAAGGCGAACTTACGGCCGGTTTCAATAACGTATCTACCCTTGACCAACTGTCAAATTAGCTACCAACAGTAGCTGAAACGTCATGTTTGCCTTTCAAAATTGACGGTATAAACTGAATGGTATGACGGGAGCCCTCTTTAATTTTATTTTTTTAAATTATTTGTTGTTATAGCGGCAGCAGAAATACACTACACACTCAGTGAAAATTTCAATTGTCTACCTATTACGGTTCATGAGATACCTGCCCGCTGACAGACAGACGGACGAACGGATAGCGGAGGCTTAAAAATAGGGTCTAACGCAGCGCCTACACCAAAATCCAAAGCAAAGACACTCAAATGTGTTTACGTAGCCTTTTCCGAACCATATTGGGGTCGGCTTTCAGTCCAACCCTACAAATGGTAGCCGGGACCGACGTGCTTTCCGAGGCACGGAGGAGTCTCGTTACGTTAAGACGGTCACCCATCCACAGACCAACCACGGCAAGTGTTGCTTAACTTTGAAGATCGGCCCATGTGGCTGTTATTATTCAGCAATAAAAGTAGGCGTTATAAATTCAATGAACGAAAACCAATTCAAACAAATAAAAATAACACAGACAGACAATGTACATATTCAGAAAAGTGGTCCATATTCATAGAGCCTATTGTATGTTTTCTCTCATTTTGAATACGATACGAGTACATTACGAGCCCTTACAAAGGGGGTGGGTAAGTAATCACTTTGGCGGGTACTTACGTTGTCACCCCAGCTGTAAAAGGGCGAAAAAACATCTGTTATAGTTCTTGCCGTCTCACAAACTCGCAATGATAAATTTTATGTGCAAGACTACTTGTACTTCTCACCAGTTAATGGGCAGCAGCATTCTCTGTCATTAAAACAGCTACACTGCGATCGCAAACCCGCCTGCCAAGCGTGGCGATTATGGCAAATCTCCTCCTTTGGGGGGCTTATGTCCGATAGTGGACATCTTTCGGCTGATATAATGAAAACCACTTGTGTTTTATTGTAAAACTCTATTTTAACCGACTTCAAAAAAAGGAGGAGCTTGTGGTGGTCAAAGGCGAGGCGGTCGCTTCTTGTAAAATATTGGCATTCGACTAATACTAAATAATTAGGTACCATCTCCTTTGCCAACCAAGAGCGATTACGCACTGCATCCGATCCGCATTCGTGAAAATACGGATTAAAAACTCGGACCGAATTCGGATGTTGGTTTTCGCACTGCATCCGATTCGAATTCGTGAAAATACGGATCTAGAGTCTAAAAAACTCGTACCAAATTCGGATATTGCTTACACACTAATCCGATCTCTGATCCAAATCCAAATTATTTAGGGGCCATCTTTGGATATGTCCGATTTCAAACCGCGGTTCTGGGAAAGCGTTCATACAAACAGTTCTACGGCTACTTCGGTCCGTTAATAGTTCTTCCGAATTGGAGACTCACGGATGACGGAGAGAAATCGGTTGACAAAAATCGGATCTAGTGCGTAAACAACCATACAAATGGTTCTATGACTACTTCGGAACATATTTCACGGATTCGGATCGGCTGCAGTGGGTTATTGCTCTAATTAATTATTCGTTGTTTTGTTTTAGCATGGCAAGCGCATTTACACACCTATGTTTATTGGCAAACTTAATTTACAAAACGGAAATCATGCAATAAATCCACCCTTGAATGAGACACCATCATGATCCTCAACATTTAAGTTCAATATTTAGGTAATCACCCTTATTGCTATTCAAAAAGGAATCAACTACACATCGCTCTGTCCATTTACTCCTTGATTCTATCAATTCATAACCACTTAGAAACAAGAATTGCAATTTAACAAGCTTCACTTTTCTCCGCCAATTCACCTACATTTGTTGATTAAAGTCAGATCTTCAATGTTTTCAATACAATCTACGAATGCATCGGGGAGTGAGATAAAGTCGCGTTCTCCTTTAAAGCCGAGAAAATTATTGTGAGCCGAGAAAGCAATCCACTTAGACATCTGTTCTCGTCGGATATTGCGTTTGTATCAGACGGTGGCAACCCTTGCAGCTTTGCCTTTAGCCGACCACCTCGGCCGCAAAATAATATTATTTGCTGTGGATATTTTTACTGGTACTGGAGAATGATTCTGTATAATTGGAAAGGAAATTAAATACCGCAGGATTAAACTCTTGACTGAGGACAAAAGCCCCATGAATGAATATTTTTTTATGCACCTGCCATGTTGTCTCTTCACCACCCTTGGGATGACTGAAAGAGAATGCCTGAGGTATTAAGTCCGCCTTTGTACCTATGTGTTGCGTGAAGTTTTAATAAATAAATATGTGACACAACGAGTGAACAGTAGGTACACTATCTTGGTGTATGCTTCTTTCTTATGCAGGATTTCAAGTGTGTAAAGGCGATCAGGCAGCAGATCATAATTGCTTAGCAGGTTAACGATTTAACAAAGTGATTTGCTTCACAAGGATTTCAGAAAAATAGGGTCAAAATTACCGTTAAGTATTAACAGAGATATGTAGGTAAATTTAAAAGAATCCGTAGTTATACAGCAATGTTGAAAAATACGAGTACCATTGTTGTCTCAAATTAGCTTTTGGTGCCCCCAGAGATACATTTGAAAGAGTCCGTAAATCAAATATAGCAACGTTTAAAAATAAAGCGGCGCAACCCATCCAAATATTTTCCTCCAACTAAAAAATAAACACTTTAAATGAGAAACATTTCACCAGAAATTACAACGTTCGAACGTTGCACATTCGGGAAATTCACATCGAGCAGAGACTTTGAAGCCCGCATGAATTCGGCACGGTATTCGGCGGAGCGCCCATTTCCAATATTCGGCAACTCGATGGGGACCGATTAAATTTTCAATTAAAATGCGCCGCGCGGCTAACACTGGGTTTAGCTTTGTTTATAGTCGCACAAAATGTTCCAGCCGACAATTTAATGCATTACATTGGCGTTGGTTTGGAGGAGTTCGTGGCGGGTCAGACTTCGAGGTTAAGCTACTCTTGCCGAGGTTGGTCCGTGGATGGGTGACTATCCATGATATACCGAGATTCCTTCGTGCCAAAGCACGTTAAGCCTATTGGTCCCGGTTGTCATTTGAACAACTTTGACAGTCGTTACGGGCAGTCAGAAGCCAGAAACTCAGACACCAGTCTTGCCAAGGGGTGTCGTATTACCCAATTACAGAGTAGTGGAGTTCAGACAGGTAGTCATGTAAAATAGTGGTAATCAGCTGCAACACTAGGGGCAGCACCTTTTACGGTTTCGGTTTAAGTTATAGTTGATGTTTGTCATTCGGCCGAAAAAAAAAACGTTTTGTTATGGTAAACTCTTTCGATTGTCGAACGATAGTTCAAAACAACACTGAGAAAAGCGAAAGGGACAGTGATCTCGATTCGTGAATGATTGTCAAAGTGTAAGGGACATGTGACATTTTCTCTGTCTGCCATTACTCCATTCTTTATTATCTACAAACAAAATCCGAAGCAAATTATGCGTAGATTATCTCGCTTAACAACTACTCTACCCAAAATTGCGTTTAATGCTTTTCAATCTGTGATGATTTACAGTACAATTTGACTTTATAGCCGAGTTCATAATGTTTATCGTAATTTTCATCATCAATTGATTTAATAGCCCGTGTAATGAAAACAATCAAAATTTTTATGGTGAGCATAAAATAAACTGTTAAGTAACATATAATACCTAACAAAATATCACGCCTGTGTACCCCGAAGGCAGAGGAGTAGGTACCTATAGAGGATGAGCTGAATGGTGGTAATACACGCGTCATGTTCAGTGCCGAATTAGCCATATAGCAAGATTAGTAAATTCTACGGGCCCCGCGCATTGGGGGCCCCGCGCTTGGATTTACAAAAACATGTATCTCAAAATCAGCGCCATAATATCGCTATGTCTCACACACGAGTCCTAACTCCTGCAATACCGAGCGATAGCCGTTTTGCGATGTGACCCCTATTTCCCAACCTGTTTACCTTAGTCTTTAATTTAAAATAATGTTTATTTATTTATGGTAAGTATGGGTCATACTTCGAGAAAATAAAATTCTTTTTTCTTTTCTTTCATCCTAGCATACCGTATGACATCATAGTAGCCCCAGTTCCGGTCCATACTTAAATAGAAAAGTTTACGAAGAAATGGTGGGCCCAAATCTGACGACTCTCTTACTAAAAGGATGTTCATGGTGAATACAATTTATTCTACGCAAAATATTCATGTCCTGGTAGTCAATTTATCTGATGGGATAATGAAGCCTAATGAAGGCACGTTTAGGGGGCCCCTTAGTAAAATTTGCTACAGGCCCCGCACCGGCTAAATCCGACCCTGGTCATGTTCGTGAACGGGCGCCGTCAGTGGTGACTGATCATCGCTTAACTGCCACTGGCTTATTTTAATCGGAATATTAAAAAAAAAAATCATAGTTCTAGTAACAATTAATAACAATATAACCAGGAATTATAGTTTCTTACGCGTTCGTGTCCATATAGTTCTACCTATACGCAATGAAACATGCAATGCAACTAGCTTCATGTTTTTGACTGACCGACCTTGACAAATGAAAACTGTATTAGGTTTATTTGAAACTAGCTTTTGCCCGCGACTTCGTACGCGCATATCCCGTATTTTCTCGTTCCCGTAGGAAATTCCCGCTGTCGTAGCCGAAAGCATTCCTCATGAATGTGTCTATCATACTTATACAAAAAGAATTTTACCAAATCCAACTGGTTATTCCAGGGATTAGCGCGTTTAAACAAATAAAACTCTTCAGCTTTATTATATTAGTATAGTAATCTATCAATATTCGTGCCAAGTTGACCCTAACGAACTCATACTCCGACGGAGAATAGTAACACCACCATTCAGTAAAACGCCTCCTTAGCGCAGCGCCATCTATCGACCATGTAGTAAACAAACAAAATATTTGGCAGGGGATGACGTTAAATAAACGCCCATAAGTATCGATCAATAACCATAAGGTATTAAAATGGTCACTTTTATTTTGCTGCTTATTAAAAGTTTCTCAAATAACTCAACAATTTATTTTGGTGTATATTTTATGCTTCCATGCATTTTATTTATTCTCAATAGATGGCGCCAGAAGTCAAACAGCACGACGCTTAGCGCTCTATGAAGTTTCTTACTAAACTTAAAAAATCAATATCTTTTGATTTTGTGGGTCGATTTGATGTAGTAAACGCTTAATGTTACTCGGGATAAGTACCTATATTTCTAATCCAATCAGTGGTTTTTGCGTGATGCTTCCACAAACATGTAAGTAGACAAACATGTAAGTAAATGGTTAAACCTCTCGTTGTTCCCGTTATCAGCCATCTAGCTAATCTCTGCTTTAGAAAAGGTTTATTCCCGATCTTGCTTAAAAAATCTATTGTTACACCCGTCTACAAAAGTGGTGATAAAAAAGATATCAATGATTACCGACCTATTTCAGTCTTGCCAGTTATTGCTAAGGTTATTGAAAGACTAATCAACTCACGCCTAATCACTTATATCGAAAAATGCAATATACTATCCAGTTCACAATTTGCATTCAGAAAAGCAAAATCCACAGAAGACGCAATCGCAGGAATGTCCTCTTTAGTAACTCAGTATTTAGACCGTGGAGAAAAGTGTCTGACAGTCTTCCTAGATCTAAAAAAGCTTTCGACACTGTTTGTATCCCGACTCTTGTGAAAAAGATGGAGTACATAGGCGTTAGGGGTACACCACTAAAACTCTTAACTGAGAACCTAAAAGACGGTACCTAAAGTGTAAAAATTGTCAGTTTCACTAGTTCTGACACCAAAATTGAGTATGGCGTGCCCCAGGGAAGCGTCTTAGGCCCCACCATATAAGTATTCTCATATGCGGATGATACTGCCATAGTATTTAGTGGTACTTCCTGGAACTCCATTTTTAAAGCTGCTGAGGATGGTCTCCATAAGGTTGCAAACAGGGTCAAGTCTGCCCTACTTACCCTTAATATCGCTAAAACAAATTTCATTTGTTTTGCTATAAACAAGCGTAGGTACACTTCCGCCCCCAAACTCGGTATTAAGGATTCATACTTGTGACCTCGCTAATACTACGCTATGTGGGTGCAATGAGATTGAGTGTGTTAAATCCACTAAATACCTTGAAGTAATCCTGGACCATTTACTTTGCTGGCACCCTCAAATTGAAGCTATAAGTAATAGGATCCGTAAACTCATATGGGTCTTTAAAAAGCTGAGACATGTCACCTCCCAAGACCTCCTAAAGCGTACTTATATTGCGTTGGCCCCATCAGTTACATATGTGCTATTGTATTTCCATCTGGGGTGGTGCCACTAAAATTAAATTCCTTGAAGCAGAAAGAGCCCAGAAGCTGAAGCCAGAGCTTGTTGAAGACAATGTTCTTTAAGCCAATTAGATTTCCTACTGAATGATGATTTTAATTCATAAAATATTGTCACTTCAAAAACTTTATATTATCAACTCAGTACTTAAACTTCATAATACCTTACCGTAAATAAAGCTCAGACTGTGAGAAGAAAATGTAAAGTAGCCACTACTCCTTCCTATAGAACTCTCTTTGCCAGGTGTCAATATCTGGCCCACTCAGCTGATCTTTATAATAAGCTTCACAACAAATGTACAATCTATAACCTTCAATACCGTGAATGTAAAAAAAAAACAATTCAAGAACTCGAGCCGCTTGGATATTGTGATACAGAGAACTTATTATTTAAATACTAACTCTAGACAATACACATGATTTCTAGTGGTACTTCCCGATCCCAAGATATTACATCGCAGGGCTAGAAATCTCCCAATTAGGAGCAAAATTCACACAAGCTAAGAGAGGCAGTATTTTAACATCATTGCACACGTTATATATAAAGGCGCACGCACACATACACACACACACACACAAAGAGTCATACCAGTATCTTTATCTTTTCATTCATTCTGTTTTTGTTTGTAAAATTTTACTTAAATAGTTCGTTATTTAATTACCTAAAAATAAGTACCTATATTGATCCTCAGAAGGAGCAGAACCACCCAATACAAGCATTACTATATGCTTACTGGGTAGTTCTAGTCACATAATAATATTGTAAAGAAACAAACAGACAATTTTTTTTTTAATAGCATTTTAGTGTCCTATTTCCTAAATGTTCTTTTCTAAATTTCTCTGTAACATTTACGCAAAAATATTCAATGTTCAGTCACGGCAAGTCTACGATTTTATCATAAGTATAGAATATGACAAATGTGTGCGAGAACGCAGGTGCACTTCCTCTTCCATCACTCTCATAGTCCTCAGGGACGGCACCCGACACGACCGGAGAGAGATCAGGCACAGGACCAACGGTAAGCCGTTGGTCCTGTGCTTTCCGAGGCACGCGGTTGTCATGCCACCAAGTTCCGAACTCCGGGCTGTTGATAAAATGAAGTAGTACAATAAAATAATCCTTGTATTATTTTGCTGAGTCAAGCCCCGAATCAACCAGTTGATAGACTTTGCTCAAAGATCCTAATCATAAAGAAATTACTCACTTAGTCACTGATAAATAATACTTATATCTTAAAACAATGGCCAGTAATTTTCCTTCAATCAATCTATAATTAGGTACATATCTGCACATATGTACATGCCTACTATACACTGCCTTTGTTATAGTCTGTTTGAACGAAACTTTTAATATGATCTTCGCGCCAACTGCAAAGTTCCAGGTTGGAAAAACTGCGAGACTGTCATTAGAACTGCACTCGTGAACTGCGCAGTCGTTTGACAGTTTCGATTCAGTTATGACAACTGCATTGAAACTGTAACTTTCTAGTTGACATGCAGTTCATATGTAGTCTGTCTGTTTAAACAGGAATACATCAACACTTACCATCAGGAGTGAAACGCCTTGCAATTGCAACAGAAGAAAAATAAAATTGCCAGACGTAAAAAGACAAATTTTATGTAAATATGTGCGTATACAAATAAATAAGACGGACCATATTAAGGTGTTTATAAATCTTTATGTTATCATCATGCCAGAAGATATCATCGAGGTTTGTTTTTTATGAATTCCGAATGTGTTTACAACTCAATTTAAAAACGAGAAGATGCCACTCTTTTTCTTTGTACGGGAGGATTGAGGTTCATATTCCTTCAATATATTTTCCCAGAATTGTACTTCGTCCTTTTCAGGTGCAACACCCGTTGTGAGCACGTTGCCAATGTCCAGGTAATCTTGTTTCTCTACAGTATACGGCGCCCATTTTGCTCCCAGAGAGTCGTCGGGAGTCGGGTTTCTGAAATTGTTAATTATGAAGTTTATTAGTGTGTTAGTTCTGTGGAAAGGATTCTGTCAGGGATAACTTTGGACAAGACTAGACAAGGAATACTGTCTTAAGGCTAAAATACTTTGACGATTAGCCCATGTCAATCAATATATATTGTTGACTTTTCGACAATCGCTGTTACCCACTAGGCGAATATCGTTTTGTCTAGGCCCTCTGAGTTATGTAGCTTGTAGACTGTATACTGTGGTATATGATTCATAATACTATTTCAAATTTTAATGAATTCATTTATGTTGGTGTCCAATAAATTAAATACTACGTTTTTTTTTAAAAATTACTGGCAGTGTATAATATGATTTGGGGTGATGACTTACCCATACTTTGCAAAATTGGTCCAAAGTTTAGTAACTCTCTCAATAAGTTGGAACGTTTCAGAGCTAGTATCCACCTTTGTATTCATCATTTTGGCGTTAAAGAGATACAAAATGTCATCGGCATGGCTAGTGACTGGTTTACTTCCAACTAAATCAGTAAGCCCCTTAAAATGGACGAACAAGTTTCTCTCTGATTTACAAGTAAACTTGTACAAATAAACTTTGTTCTTCTTCTTCGGAGCACAAAGTTTGACCCACTGTATAGTAGGGAATATAAACAGGAACATCGAAAGGTATTTCACCCATTTCTCCCAGTCCTCAGGTATCTTGATCGAGTTATCAAAATAGAACTTTCTGATCTTCGCTCCAAGTACAAGTTGCTGATCCATCGGTAATTTGAATGACTGGTGTTTAGAAATGAAAATTTCTGGGAAGTTTCTAGCTGCTCCTAAAATCATGTTGGTACCCTCCACACTATCTAAACCAATAAGACCTTCATCTGAGGTGAATCCAGTCATGATATCCACTCCTTCGTGAACACCGTTGGAAACTACGTCGATCATGTCTCCATAAAAGAATCTTTCAGTGTCTCCAAATTTTTTCTCATCAGAAATACTAAATATTATATCTGCTGCGCTCTTTTGCGCTTCAGTTAATTTGAGAGGTGCTGCAACCTCAACCAGTTTCTCCATCGGTTGGTTTTTAAAGAATTCATATAATTCCTTATTGTCTTCTGAGTAGCATCCCAGTTGTCTCGCTAACGCTAAGGCTCTCTCGCGAGGTTTTATGGTTTGCGCCCAATCACACAGTGAACTACCGCTTTGAGCTATGGCTCTCTTGAACAAGCCCTTAGACATTGGAGATACTAATAAATAACTTACACTGGCCCCACCAGCACTTTCACCGAAAATGGTTATATTTTTGGGGTCACCACCGAAGTTGGCAATATTTTTGTTGACCCACCTTAGGGCTTGCACTTGGTCTTTCATGCCAGCGTTGCCGGGTATTTCGGGAGTGTCAAGGCAAAGAAAGCCAAGTACTTCAAGTCTGTAGTTGATGCTGACAACGATAACTCCTTGTCTTACAAGGAACTCGGGGCCAAAGAGATCGTCATTGCTGCCGCCGCAGAGGAAACCTCCTCCGTGCACCCAGAACATGACAGGGAGAGGCTTGTCAGGCTTGACTTCTGGTGTGTATACGTTAAGATATAGACAGTCCTCTGAGCCGATCCTTCCAAATTTGGTGATAAAGTCGTTTTGGTAGCATTTTGGTCCGAATTCTTTGGCGGCGCGGACTCCTTCCCATGGTTTTGGTGGCTGCGGTGCCTGTGAATAAATTAAACTATCAAGCTGTCTTTTTTCTGTATGTTTAAGTTCAGAGTCAATAGCTAACTCTTTTTTCTAGTACAGAGAACCAGTTTCTATTGTATTAATGAGTTCGATACTGTCGGACAGATCTTACGATATCAGTTTACAATATTTAAAAACACTACCTGCTCAACTTGACGGTGGACTAACAGCGATCGGCTTGCACGCCCCCCCCCGTCCCGCCGAGCACATACCTAAGGCACGGTACAGCGATCCCAGTCGAATAAGGTATATAATTTTACATAAATATTTTGTTTGAAATAAAAACAAAAGAAAAACTAGTAAGTAACCGGCATAATAAGTCAGTGCGCTATTACACGTTATATTTTAAATTGAATACCGACAAACAAAATATGTTAACAAAATAAAGTTTAAATCTGCAAAAGATTAATAGAAATACTACTGATAAAACGTAGTGCAGCGTCTGCTTTATTACTTTGGCAAAAAGTAAGTCCTTCTTGCAAGAATCTTTTTCTACCTTTGTTGAACAGAATATTTTTCTTCTTTATTTGAAATTTGGAAGGTTACGGTGTCAAACAAAATATTGAAAAAAAAGAGAGCAATTTTTCTGTTGAACTCATGCTGGAGATTTTTGAGTCTCAATTTTAAATCATTGGTGTTTAAATAGTTTGAAATAGTTAGATTCAGTGAGTCCTATCGATCCTACACACGGTAGATCATTATTTTGAACCGAGCTGCTGGTTCACGAACATCACTTGGAGAACCGGTGCGTAATAAGCTTTACATTCGCTGTATAAAAATTTGCTGGAGTTTTTTTACTCAATTTATCATTACCATAGATTGTGTGAGAATCGGTTCTCCCCTTAACTCCTAAGACCTGAGGAAGCCGCTGTACCGTGCCGCTTGACCGAGCACTGGCATCGTCCGCAGGCAAGCGAAGCCACTCGCATCAGGTGCGACAGAGCCAGACACTTCGTCCCAGAGGAATTAAATTTACAGATATTGTACGCGTTCTTTTTAAATTAATAACATAAGTTATTTTTATACATATTTGTCTAAGGAGCTGCGAAAATTACTTTACTGTCACATCTTTTAAGCGCCTTTTCAAAATGGAGACGCTCTTTAGGCTCATGTGTCGTTGCAACTAGGTACATTTAGGTTCTGTAGTAAAGCTTGGTTACTCTTAAATTTCTAAACGGTTTACATTTGTGCCTAAGTTATTTCGATCCTCGTTAGTTTTTTAAATCTGCACTGGAACTACAGATAATTTTTTTATGTCATTTTTAACATCATTTTATTTATTTTTATACATTTTCGGTGTTTTTTTTCTACAAAATTATACGTATTGAATGTGGCGAATTGTTCTTTTTTTATATTTCACGCTACAGTAGGTATTTGCTACTATAGTAGGCGCCAGATAAATGTGGAATAAAGTATATTGACCTTTCCCTAATAACTGTTCATAGGTACCTGAACAATTAAATATGAATCGTTTTTCATTATTAGACAATGTTAAGGATCACGAGAGATGATGATTCGGGACAGCTTTGTGTCATTAATTCCGTTTTTCAAATTAAAAATGTCAATAATTGTAGGTGGGTCAATGACCGTTATTCCACGATTATCTGGCGCCTACTATAAATAAATGTCATTAAGTAATCTATACGTGGACAAATTTTAACACAGGTCTAGCCAAAGATATCCAAGCAAAAAAATGCACTGATAAAAGTGATTTAATTTTCAGTAAAAATAATATTTTTTCGGCACAATAGAATAAACACATACATTATGGATAGGTAATTGACGTGGTCTGGTCACGTGCGCCTGCACATTTGTAGTATCAGAATTATGAGACAAGAAAGTGTTTATGCATTGGGTAACCAACATTTTTAGTGTATTTTCGTTAGCTGTTTTTTTTCTTGTATGTTGCTAATGCGTTTTTCTTATTATTATTTTTACCATTGTCCTTATTTTGGTGGTCTGAATGATTTCTACAAGTTTTGCCATCTATTTTAATGGGACCTTGTAAAGAAAAGCGAAAGGTCAATCATTCATTCATTCAGTAACGTAGGTACTGATTTATCACGAATACTCGAAAACCACTTTACTAAATTTAAATTTGGCAAGGAGGTAGATTATGAAATAAAATTACATTATTGATTGCCATATTAACATCCAAATAGATACATAAATACACATAAATGATGATAAATAATGGTAGAATCTAACATAAAATAAATTACAATTACATGACAAATGTTTAGGTTATAATCAGAAAACTAAGAAAGGATATTAGGAAACTACCCCCGTAAAGGAGTGAAATAGGGGGTGGAAGTTTGTATGGAAAATCTTATTTCTTAGGCCAATTTACTTGAAACTTGGTACGAATACCTGACCCAAGAGAATTATAAAGTTTTTCATCGTTTATCAGAACTCGTTTAACAGTAGAAAAGAATGTAATTGGCTCAGTACTTAAAGACAAATCATTTCACAAAGAATAAAAAACAAATAAGATAATATGTTGATTTGTGTTTTTATTCGCTGTACCTTGAACCGGAGGTCTCCCAAAGGCGGCTGCGCGAACGGAATACCCTTGAAGCTGCAGTACGTCCCTCCATACTCGTTCTGCACAAGTTCGCCCTCTAGCACGCCCTCACTTACTGTAACTTGTACCATCTTCAGAGCTTTATCAAACGTTCGCTACAAAGAGATGCCTCAATAATACTAATTAGTTTGTCAAGGATTATAATATATAAACCATTATCTAATGCTTCTTTTAATCAATTTACAACTTTATTGCATTAATCATAAGGTGATAATTTAAACGCTGCGCTTTATCATTCTTGATTGGCTAGATAAAAAGTGACGTGTTGTTTGGTATAATTTTAAATGGGGCTTATAAATAAATAAGTCATCACCTAGCCTTTTTCCAACTATATTGGGGTCGGCTTCCAGTCAAACCGGATTCAGCTGAATACCAGTGTTCTACGTGGAGCGGCTGCCTACCAGATCTCCACAACCCATTAACTGGGTAACACGGTAGTTCTTGGCAAGACTGGAGTCAGATTTATTGGCTTCTGACAATCCGTAACTACTGCCAAAGATCTACAAATGTCAGCCGGGACCACGAATTGACGAGACTTAGCTGTCATGAAGATTTATTTGGACGATCATGAGTTTCATGATAACGCATAGGCAACTACTTGCAGCATTGATTAGAAAAATCTCGTTGATCATTTATGATTAGTTTAAGTATTTATTTGTACTAGAATGTACAAATATTGATCATGAGATAGTTAAACATCTGCAATTTAATGCGGATATTATAAAACACTTTGTGTGTTAATACAAGTTGTATAAAACTTAATAGCGGCTCAGAAGTTCGCTTTTCGTTGCACAATACCCCAGTCCCCATTCGTATTCCGAGCCGCCACTAAGTTTGAAACATGTACCTAGGTTCTAGTAGATCATACACTACCTAGCAAATACTTATCTGGAAAAAGAATAACAGACAATCTATAAATTATGATGATAAGTGATGTAATTCGAAATTGCGACTAAATCGTTATCTACATATCTACGTAGGTACATCTTTGATAAAGAACTTAGCGCTCACCATGATATGCAAAAATGTGATAAACTCTGTTCCCGACTTCAACTGCATGAAAGTTGAAAATTATCTCAAGGGAACACACTCCCGGTATAATAAATAAATGAAATATCTTTATTTCAGACCATTAGGTACTACTCCATATATTGTTAGTGAGTTAGTATCAGATTTTTCTTGTCTGTCGTGTTAGTATTATTAGTTCTTAATTTAATGACCTGTCCCGTCTTTTATAATGCGGACAGCAAAGGAGTGGAACTCTTTGCCTGTGTTTCCGAACGCATACAACCCTAATCTCTTAAAAATTTGAGTGAACAGGCATCTTCTGGGTAAGCTCGCTCTATCGTCGACTTTGTCTCTGTCATCTATGACCTAGACTAGAGTCAAGAGCAAACCCATATTAAATAAAAAAAAAACCTCCACCTTTAGATGGGGCAGTCCGATCTGCCAAAAATCATTTTCAGGATGTGTTCAAGCTCCAGGTGTACTGCTGGTGGTCTTGGCTGTTAAGTGAAACTACTTCGTGGTATGAAAAGACTGTATTGCTATAGGTACTGATTACAGAAGACAACCGATATGTGCTCACGTTATCAACCTTTTACGCCATTGTCACGTATACATGACAAGCAAGCGCGTGCTCTGTACGCCAAACGTCACAAATATGTGACAAAAAGTACGGCGAAATTGTGGCTTGGCGTCGGGGACACGGCTTTGACGACTCTGGCGTTCAAAAGGGGAGGTTAAGGTCGGGGAGTGAGTGGCCACCGCGGCTGTCCAACGACGGTGATCGCGGTAGGGCGTACAAGACAATGCATCGCCGTGGGTAGTTCGATGTGACGTCAGGATCAGGATGCCGCTACGAGTGTTGCACAAGCGTTGAAGTTAGGAAGCCATTTTCCTGCTCATGATGGCGTGGCAGCTATCCGTGCGAGCTTTGACGAACATTCCCGATGCAATACAACGCCGCGGTAGCCGCAACAGCATCCTGAAAGCGTTGTTGTATTGTACGTGCAGGACGTTGTAGGTTTGGTGCGTATTTGATACCCAAAGGCTGCTGAAAGACTGCCAGAATGCTTTAAATAAACTCACTTTGACGTCTGCCGTATAGCGAGCAAACCGTCGGGCAAGCATATTTCTCCTCACCGCTACAGCCCTGCG
The DNA here is from genome assembly GCA_905163435.1 of Mamestra brassicae. Classification (NCBI taxonomy): domain Eukaryota; kingdom Metazoa; phylum Arthropoda; class Insecta; order Lepidoptera; family Noctuidae; genus Mamestra; species Mamestra brassicae. The sequence continues at coordinate 17,045,242 of LR991000.1, read as the reverse complement.
CTCGCGCTCAATGTCGCATCATCGCTATATTTTCTTTTTAGAGTGACAGGCTCAGTTCAAACTATGAGGTTGTCGACTGCTTAATCGGACTTGCCTGTGGCGGCCTTAAAATAAATATTAAAGCCTCCAGCCAGGGCTTATTAAAATATACAAACTAAGCGACTACATGCCAAGGAAACCCCCTGTTGTGTACGGGCCTCGGCTTAAGTACTCGCTGGGGGGGGGGAGGGGGGGACAGTTAGGGACGGTCTGGATCGAACTTGGATTATTATTTGGGGACAAATTTAAAACTACAGGCTCAGCGGCGCGAGCTGACTCAAGTAAGGGTCGGGGCGGACATTGAAGGGGGCGTCCCGACAGGCCTCGGCGGTGAGGGTGGGTGGACGGCGGTCGTGGTTTGCGTAGAGTGCTGGTCTGTTTGCGGTTGCCATCATCGCGCAGGTCACTGGGTCCTTAAATCTGTCAATTACTTTGAGCACTACGCCGCCGTTGAGGTATACCAGAGGTACACGACGGGGCTGTGTACTATAAAAGAGTACTATGTTCTAATCCAAGACATGGGCACGCTCAGCTTAGTAAAACTATTCATTCACATGTCCATCCCAATTTATTTGGGGTCGGCCCTACATGTCTGCTTCTCTTATATCGCCTATAAGTCGTTATATTCAGTGTAATTGGGATTTTCCATAAGGTAAGTAGCAGCTATGGAAGTTAATGCCCTAGAGAGCACGGAAAAAGTTTTGGTACTGCGCCTGATCTCTCCCCGGACGTGTCGTCCCATCGGACTATGAGACTAAAAGAACAAAGACCACCTGCGTTTGCGCACACACTTGTGCACTATAATACAACGTGTTACCGAATAAACATAATACCTGAAAAGGTGTTCTTGTACTAATCATTATGAACAACTTTTACTACGGGACCAACACTGAAATCGCGGAGGAATCTCTGTTGGAGTGTGCCATTGTGACAGAATTTCAGTCGGGACGATTTTCGGTCACGGTGATATTCGCCATATTTTACGACGTCATCTTACTGCATCAGACTGCTTCAAAAGTGATATTTTTTTGAAGGTTTTAGTCGTTTTCTGCGGATTTTTTCGTAATTGTTTTTAAATAGAAACTGTTTTTGCAAAATCGAAGAGCATGGTGGAACCCTAGTAGGAATTAGGTCACCGTGGCGCGAGGTCACAAAATGGGGGCAGTTGTGTCATCCGAGGGCTTAATGCCGATAAAACACCTCTATATAAAGCTTGATACGGTATATGTGGTCAAATTAAATGCGATTTATAAATTAACGGAAGACCATTATGATGGATGAATTGTTGTCAAACATTTAGTGGCTAGAGAGAAAGTGGCAAGTGAGATGGAAGAAAGAAAACATGTTTATTTGGCATACAAAGATACACACAATATAGGAACAAGGACAAGGAGACTCAATTTTGAAACATTAAGTGCCCATACAGCTGCGCCAAATAGGTAGGTAATTATGGTAAATAAAGATCCCTGTATGAAGAAGACATACTGCACCAACCACAAATAATTTATTATAACTACAAGAGGATGATAATGAGTTGATGATATAATTTGTAGGTCTTTATATGAGCTAAAAAACTTAACTTCTTAACTAATTAATCGTTACTACATCCGTTGCTCTAATAACTCATTCAAAAGAATATTTTAAGCCTAGTCAGAGGAATTAACATTATCATCTGTCAGCAGGACCTATATCCTGCAGGCTTCTCAAACCGTACGACATTCATCTCGTTTCTCAATAACTCTTATCCACCTACTACCCGCCACCATGGGAAAATCTCCATCTAACTCAGTGGTTCCCAACCTTCATTTGACCGGGGATCACATTAATTTATTTGTTGCTAGCAGGGACCAGAAATCAAGAAGAAATTTCCGAGAAGAAACTATGTTAATCTAAAAATAAACTTATTTCATTTATAGATATTCAAAACATGTATAATATAAAAACTACTCTGTACAATCAAAAGTAATGAGCATTGTCATAAATAACACAAAATTTCTGATAGAAACAATCAAATCAAAATCAGTATAAAATCGTTAGAAAGATTGAATTTTGAACACGGACCATATTTTGGTTATTGCCGACCAACAGTGGTCCGTGGACCACAGGTGGGGAACCTCTGATCTGACTAGAATGAGGCTCACCTTTTTTTTCTTTTTTTATGGATGGGAAATCATCAAATGACTTCTTCCGCTCTGGGTGGAGCGCAAGGGCGTGTCAGACTCTTACTGACTAAAACCCATCCGTGTTCCTTCTAAAGCCCTTTTACGCAAAGGGCTTTAGAAGGAACACGGATGGGGGCCAGGGCCGCGGTGACTCTTTTGAGCAAATTCCGCAACCCTGGCATGGGGCGCACCTTACGTTTACCGATATGCGGGACTAGTTAACATGAATCGTGCAGTTATAGAAAAAGTACAATGATTTATTAAAATTCTTCATCAACATATTCTGGGGTAAATTCTCTGAAGATATCTTCCCAAAATTGAATTCTGCATCATCCGGAGCTGAGCCTGTTTGTAGATTGTTGCCAATGTTCAAATAATCTTCTTTTTCTGCTGTATACGGATTCCATTTGACTCCAAGATCTTCGTTAGGAGTTGGGTCTCTGTAAAATAGGCATAAATTCATATATTTTTTAAGTTTTATGTATTTCTTTATGGCCCTGTCTACACTTACCCATATTTTGCAAAGTTGGTCCAAAGCGTAGTCATGTTGTCAATCATTTCGAAAGTTTTAGATTTCATATCGACGTTTCCTTCCTATTCTTTGTTTTTGAAAATATAGAACAAATCATCTAAGTGACAAGCTATTTCTTTACCACCGGTCACGGCATTAAGTCCCATCAACGGGCTTGCAATGTTTCTTTCAGATTTGCAACTGAATTTATAAAGATAAATATTATTCTTTTGTGCGCAAACTTTTGCCCATTTTATGATTCCATATACAAACAATTCGAACGAATGGAACCGGGCCAACCGTTCCCATTCATTGTTGACGCTTCTGTCACACATGTAAAACTCTTTAATCCTTTGTCCTGCCTCGATTTGCTTTTTCATCGAACAATTCAACGCAATATGTTTAGGAGTAAAGTAATTTCGTGTATTCCTCAAACACAAATAATAGTACACCTTCATCTTCAGTGTACCCAGTTATAACTTCTACACCTTCGTGAATACCGTTTTTTAAGTAATCAGATATATTGCCTTGAAAGAATGCCTTGTTATCACCGAATTGTTTTTCACTAACAATACCCAGGTGTAATTCGAAGCCGGCTCGATATTCTTCTGAGAATGAAAGAGGTAATTTTACTCCAATGAGAGCGTCAACTGGTTGAGATTTGAAAAACTCGTAGAGATCTCCATCGTTTTCCGAGTTGTATCCTAATTGACGTGCTAACGCGAGTGCTCTCTTTCGGGGCTCAAACACTTTTGCCCATCAACAAGTTGTGGCTCCACTTTGACAAATCGCTCTTTTAAAAAGTCCTTTTGTCATGGGTGACACTAAATGACAACTGACGCTGGCAGCACCTGCGCTTTCGCCAAAAATGGTAATATTGTTGGGGTCTCCACCAAAATTAAAAATGTTTTTATTGACCCATTCTAATGCTGCAACTTGATCCTTCATCCCTGCATTACCAGGTACTTCCTCTGTGTCCAGACAAAGGAAACCCAGCACTTCGAGTCTGTAGTTGATTGTGACCAGTATAACTCCTTTTCTAATGAGGAACTCTGGTGCATACATATCATCGTTGCCACTGCCGGAGTAAAATCCTCCCCCGTGTATATAGAACATTACGGGTAATGGATCTTTGGGTTTCAAGTCTGGGGTGTAGACATTGAGGAACAAACAGTCTTCGCTGCAATTAGGTATGGTTTTCATCAATAAGTCGACTTGGTAGCATGCTGGACCGCACTCCTTGGCGTTCCGAACTCCTTGCCATGGTTTTGGGGGTTGTGGTGCCTGTTAAACACCAAATTAGATTATTAGTATGTACCTATAGTATAAACTAGTTGACTTTAATTTGGGTCCTAATAAGTACCTAGGTATATTAAAACATTGCATAGAAGCTTATGTTTGCAAAGACTCGCCGTCTATTATTATGAGTGTCCTGTATTGAATTAACAACTTAAACATTGTATTAATTGTTAAATTACATTTTTTGAATTGTATTTTTTTAAATGATTGTGTTTTATCACCGAGGAATGGTCAACGTGTACACCATTATTGCCACGTGTACAGATCACTTATGACGTACTTTTTATAATATTTTTATGTTATATGTATGTGATGTGGCAGTACTCTTCATAAATAAATTAAGTAGAACAATTCATTTTATTTATCAAACTTAATCGGCCTGTTGGTCAAGTGGTTAGTGACCCTGACTGATAAACCGGAGGTCGTGGGTTCGATTTCCACTCAGGACAAATCTTTGTGTGATGAGCATGATCATTTGTTCTGTGTCTGGATGTAATTTGTCTATAATATGTATGTATTTAGAAATATATAAGTATGTTTATCAGTTGCCTAGTTTGGGATCGGATAACCGTGTGTGAGTTGTCCCAAAATATTAAATATTATTATTAGATATTAATTCCATGATAAAACAGCTGTTAAGATAATAAGCGGTTGTGCATTTTATCTCATTTTGTTTAAATTATTATCAAAAGCAACCTATGCCACTGACGCGATAACTAGGTACCTATTTGCCATCGCATTACTAACACTGTGCAGAAAGAGATGCAAACAGTGTACTTCGATATCCACAAACTTTATCTCAAGTAGGTGCAAAAAGGTCGTGATTGTTGCCACAATTTATTTTTATATTTTGTATAAGAGAAAAGAAGATACAGAAACCCTCCCGTTTTTGTATTTTAACAAAATGTGTTTATTTTTTAAGTGTCTCTGTTTCTGTTCGTCTGGACGTTTATCCAAAAAGGTAGTGTAGGTACTATTACTACCTCCAGGGTTGCGGAATTTGTTCGATAGAGTCACCGCGGCCCTGGAACGCAAAGGGCTTTAGAAGGAACACGGATGGGTTTTAGTCAGTAAGAGTCTGACACGCCCTTCCGCTCCACCCAGAGCGGAAGAAGTCATTTGATGATTTCCCATCCTTAAAAAAAAAAAGGTACTATTACTACCTAAAAAATTATCTGCCAGATAAGCTGGCTGATAATAAAATGCACGAGTGTCAGCCGTTTAATTGGCGGCCTGGCCTTTCATTGAACGGTGCCATTTAATCAGCGGCCTAATTGAATGTGCTGGCAGAAGCTTAGGCCATTCATGGAATAGGGTAACCTTGTGACGAAAATATTTGACGTATTTAATTTTGGGAATTCTGAATTCGAACAACAATAAATTTCAACATTTTAACCTCGACGACGCAAGGGCTCCTATTTCTATCTTCAGGCTTTAAAGAAACCTAACATGGATCATTATATACAACTTTGTACATAGTAGCACTACTCATAACATACAACTATATAGTTAAATAATTTTGTTAAAAAGTGGACCATATTGTCATCATCATCATATCAGCCGAAAGACGTCCACTGCTGGGCATAATCTCATGGTAGACCAACACAATCATAAAATGTGGCGCCGGTTAAGAGAAGTTATATTTAGTTATGTTCTGTATGGTGTCGGACGTAAAAGAATAGCACTATCCCATAACGTCCCGTGGGTGTCGTAAGAGGCGACTAAGGGATTCACCAGAGAATGGGCAGCAGCGTTCTCTGTGCATTGCAACAGCTACACTGCGGTTGCCAACCCGCCTGCCAAGTGTGGCGGTTATGGCAACCCCTCCCTCCTGCCCCCTCGGGGGAGGCCTATGTCCAGCAGTATACGTCTTTCGGCTGATATGATGATTAGTAAAATTCTAAGTTCAGGCGAGTTTTTTTATCCCTAGTAACCCATTGGTTGACAATTATGGGCACTTAAGTTTCGTTTGTGTGCGTCTTTCGATCGATATTTGGCTAATGGTCAAAATAATAACTTAAACAAATGTCGACGTGCCTAAAATGTTACTAATGGGTAACTATGGACCAAAATCGTTCATTATTAAACCATATCTTCCATACTTATAGAGGACCCCAGTGGACCAATATAGGCTACGCACTGTCTATAATTTAATCTTAGAGTAGATTTTCTATGGATTTACCTTAAACCGGAGGTCTCCTACTGGCGGCTGCGCGTACGGGATGCCCTTGAAGCTGCAGTACGTCCCTCCGTACTCGTTCTGCACCAGCTCTCCCTCCAGCACGCCCTCACTCACTCTCACTTGCACCATCTTCTCACAGAACACCTCGTTCGAACTAAAGTACAAATAGTAGAGGATAACAAGTAAGATCGACCTTCACTCATTTGCTTACCAGATGAACATTATATTTTTATTAAATAAAATATGTTTCTGAACCTATTTATACCTTTAACCTATAGAAAGTAAAAAATATGGTCATGGCTATAAGTAATTTAAAAAAAAATATTTTGGAATTCCACTGAATTTCTTGCAAAACGAACGAAATTCCAATGGAAATCATACAACATTCATAATATGTAAGAACTAGGTTGCTTACCTTTTTTGGTTCCTATTACCTGGTTGCTGTGTACAAACAGGTAAATTGCACTTTACGTTACCACTTGAAAAATATCTCAAATTGTAGGCAATTTTGTTGTGAATACAGGACAATAGTCAGTGAAGTGTTAATATTTTTTTTTTTTAATTATAGCTATGATAATATTTTTTACGGCAACCTTATTGGTATGTTCAGAAACATATTTTATTTTATAAAATTTAATGTTCATCCGGTAAGCAGGCGAGTAAAAGTCGATCTTACTTGGGCTCCTTAACTATAAAGGCCACAGATGAGTCAAGAATGTGACCTAAAGGTCTCAAGGTCTAAATTATATTTTAGTTATTTTAAAGCGTGTGGTTCGCGTTTGCACTGTATGAACAACTGAATTATTTTTATCAGCCGTTCAGCTGTGTAGTTGTATTTTATCTTGATGGCATATTATATTACATACCTACTGTTTTAAAACCGGTCAAAACTTAACAATGTTGTTTCGTTTTTAAGCGACGGGCGATTTTATTTGGAGTTTCGATGTACGAAAACACAATTTTCCAAAATATTGTTGAAATTGCAATTGTTTTCGGTTCAAAGTACAAAATAAAATGTCCAGCAGCCCTTCTATGACGTGCTGATGCCATCCAATTCCGATAATGTAAAAGGGATACTGCTATTCGCCATGTATAGCACCGTCTCCCTCTTAGAGCTGAATCATGATCGTTTTAAGACTTCATAGTAGGGCCGCTGGTCTTAATACATTCAGGTGCAGTGACACATTCTAAAATATAGTGATGGTATGCAAACATTATTTCAAGTGTTAATTCGTGAGTTCTATAGACTATGTCTTCTTGATTTAAAATAAATAATTTTAATCGCGGTTCTGTAATAGTGCATTACAAGACAAACTTGAATTGTCTAAAACCGTATAATATTTTTTTACTGACTATATTGGTCAAAGTCAAAGTCAAAGTCAAAGTCAATTCATTTATTTCAACTAGACCATTAAAAGGCACTTTTGAACGTCAAATTTACAGTTTAAAATTAAAATATAAGTGACTCTAGTTGTCCATTCGCAAAAAGTAGATTCTTATGGAGAAGAACGGACAAGAAACTCCATAGTTACTCTTTTCAAATATACGTTTTACAATATTTTGTATACATAGGTACATTGATCAATTGATTATATTATGTGAGCACAATGCATCCAACATTACACTAATATACAGCACACACTTATATACTATAGGTACAACAAAGCAATACCAGCAGAGATAAAATTAAGTTTGCTAGTAAGGGACATGGTACTCACATATTTACAATATAATTAAAAATTGGTTAAATGAAATAAATATTTTTTAATTAATTTAATTATTTTATTTATTTATTATTCATAGACTATTATTACATAGACTCTTATTAACTTAATTCCATACTTTTAACATTGACGCTGTTTTCATAACAATATTATTTTTCATTGTGCGTATTGTACATCCCTCGAAGATTAAAATGAACCTGCATTTTAAAATACCTTAAACTATTTTCTAGAGAAAACCTTGAGACAAGCTATTTAAAAGTCCTGAGTAAAATATTTAGGCGCGAATTCCCTAAAGATGGCGTCCCAGAATTTAAATTCCTCATGATCCGGCGCTGAGCCCGTTAGCAAGTCGTTGCCTATTTCCAAATATTCTTCTTTCTGCACTGTGTAATGATTCCATTTCACACCCAGATCATCGTTTGGAGTCGGATCTCTGAAAACAACAATAAGTACAATTTTAGAAGTATTTTTAAATAACTTTACAAAAACGAGGTGGTTCTCAATTCGGTAGTATTTTTTTATTTTTGTTACCTCATAACTCCGTCATTTATGAACCGATTTGAAAAATGATTTGTTCTTATAAAAGGATATACGTTTCGATTGGTCCCACAGAAATTTCATCAAAATCAGTTCAGTTGTTTGGTTTTTAAATCAAAATAGCTGGGGAAAATAGAATATATACATCATCCATGGAAACGAGAGAATTTAGTTTCCTTGTATGATATATTTTCTATTTTCCCTGTGGTGGTGGTGGTGTGTGGTGTCTGGGGTACCACCGAAAAAAGATAAAAAAAAACTTTACAACACTTCAAAGTATAAAATAACTTATATTTCGGAAGTCCGTGTTAAAATACGAAGAAACAACCAAAAACACCGACCTCCGAAATTACAGTTATTTTTACTTATAGTAGGCGCCAGATAAATGTGGAATAAAGTATATTGACCTTTCCCTAATAACTGTTCATAGGTACCTGAACAATTAAATATGAATCGTTTTTCATTATTAGACAATGTTAAGGATCACGAGAGATGATGATTCGGGACAGCTTTGTGTCATTAATTCCGTTTTTCAAATTAAAAATGTCAATAATTGTAGGTTGAAATAACAGTCATTCCACGATTATCTGGCGCCTACTATAGTAGTGTTTCTTTTGACGTTTATTAAATCTAAGAACGCCGGCTGCACGCATGAAAACGGATGACGTCATTGTAACGTTACGCTCATTGTAACGTTACGATCATTTCATCAATGTTTTGTTATGACGTTGTCACGTTAAACTATCGTCCGTAAACCGACTTTACAGACAACCAATTTTTTAAGTTACATTTCCGAAGAGATAAGAGAAGATGCATTTTTTTTAAATTACGGAGTCGTTTCACAAAACAAAAGAAAGCATTATTTAAGTGCAAGCGTTTATGTAGATTTTTTATAATAGTCACATACCCTATTCGCTAAAACTTACCCATATTTTGCAAAGTTTGTCCAAAGCCTTGTCATATTATGAATCATTTTGAATGTTTCAGATTTCATATCGACTTTTTCTTCTGCTGCTCTACTATTGAAAATATAAAACAAATCATCCATATGACATGACACTTCTTTTCCTCCAGTCACTTCATCTAGCCCCATCAATTGACTAGCAAGGTTTCTTTCAGATTTGCAACTGAATTTGTAAAAGTATATTTTGTTCTTGTTTGCACTTGCGCAAATCTTGGCCCACTTAATGATGTCATATTTAAGCGTTTCGAAAGAATAGAATCGGGCCAACTTTTCCCAGTCAGCTCTTGAACTATTGTCATTCATATAGTAGTCCTTGATCATTCGTGCCACCTTTATTTGCTGTTTAACCGGACAATGCAATGTTAAGTGTTTAGGCGTGAAATAAGTAATAATTTGATTAGCTTGTGCTAGCATTTTTTCGTATTCAGCAAAGACGTACAGTATAACGCCCTCATCCTCAGTGTAGCCGGTTATAACTTCCACTCCTTCATGAATGCCATTTTTTAAATGATCATAAATATTACCGTGAAAGAATCTCTCATTATCATCAAATTGTTTTTCGCTCACAATACCAACACTTAATTCAAAGCCCGCTCGTTGCTCTTCAGAGAATGTAAGTGGTATGGTGACGTCAAAGAGTGCTTCTTTTGGTTGTGATATGAAGTATTCGTAGAGAGTTCCATCTGTCTCAGGATCGTACCCCATATGTTCAGCCAACGCGATTGCTCTCTCTCGGGGCTCAATTACTTCTCCCCACCAACAGTTAGCAGTGCCACTGTGACATATCGCTCTTTTGAAAAGCCCTTTAGTCATTGGAGACACCAAATGATAGCTGACGCTCGCACCACCAACACTTTCTCCAAAAATGGTTATATTGTTCGGATCGCCGCCAAACGATGCAATGTTCTCATTAACCCACCTCAAAGCCGCCACCTGATCCTTCATACCCGCATTGCCCGGTACTTCCTCTGTATCTAGACAGAGGAAACCCATCACTTCAAGTCTGTAGTTGATAGTCACAAGTATCACACCTTGTCGTACGAGGAATTCAGGGCCAAACATTTCGTCATTGCCGCTGCCAGAGATATAAGCTCCACCGTGTATCCAGAACATTACTGGTAAAGGCTTACTGGGTTTCAAGTCTGGTGTATAGACGTTAAGGTACAAGCAGTCTTCGTCACCACGGGGATGCGTTTTCATGAATATATCATACTGAAAGCTAATGGGACCAAACTCTTTTGCTCTCCGTACACCATCCCAAGGCTTTGGACTTTGTGGTGCCTGCAAATGCAAATTATAATGGTTAAATAAGCAGGTATGTGTAGTAAAAGATGGATGGATTGTGTTAGGAGTGATATGAAAGAAAAGGGAGTTAGTTATAGCGTGACAGCTGACAAGACAGAATGGAAGAAAAAACGTGTTGCGCCGACGTCAAGTAACATGGGATAAGGGCAGGAAGATGATAATGAGTATTAAAATAAAACTAATTTTAGACAGCCATTATACAAAGGTTTAGGTCACGGGACGTTACATAAAAATGTTAGAGACTTAATTAAGCTAAAATAAGTATATCTGGTTTAACTCGTAAAAATCAGTGCTTGATTTTTAACTCCTGTGACGATTGCTGTTAGTCTCAGATTTACTACTTCAGCTCAAATATATATCATGAGTAACTTTTTAAGAGTGGCTACGTTTACAGGTTGTGCTAAGACTTCTGTGCTCACAGGTAAAGTTAGCAAAATATAATACTTAATTTATACCAGAGACCACTTCTATGGACAACTCAATCATTGTTTACGAAGTTTAAGGAGAATAGGTACTCCTATAAAGATCCCACGGACAATTTCTCTGGTGAGACCTGATCTGCGGAATGTGAGAAGCACAGCACCGGTAGATATAGCAACGCTTAAGGAAAACCTATTTAAGAACGTGTTCCATCTGATGTAAGATCAGGGAGTAATATTATCTACCTTGAACCGGAGGTCTCCCACATGCTAACAAGGAGGGTAGAAGATGTAACAGCAGTTATTTTTACAGGATCACTCGAGGTCCCACGATCTTCGATTAGGCAGATCATTAAGATATTATCTACCTTGAACCTGAGGTCTCCTACTGGCGGCTGCGCGTATGGGATGCCCTTGAAGCTGCAGTACATCCCTCCGTACTCGTTCTGCACCAGCTCGCCCTCCAGCACGCCCTCACTCACTCTCACTTGCACCATCTCTGTACTGTAAAGTATAAACAATGCCTTTAATACTTATACGCACTCTATGTGACAGGCAATTTGCATAATAATACTATCGTTTTGAACGCCAGAGCATAAACGCATCGGCGTGCACCCGACGCCAAGCCACAAATTCGCCATACTTTTTATCACATACTTGTGACGTTTGGCGGCGTTATAGATTTTTTTTATTGATCCTCGCGTTTAACAATCTCACCTGATGAAAAGCGATGAAGAGGTTGAACACGTTTTCCTGTTCACTCTTGACTTAAATACCCTCTTTACTTTAGTAATTAAAACAGCTAAGAGCCAATTACTCGTGGTAATATGACAGTTTAGAATAATAAATACTGACTTCAAAACACTTGCAACAGATTGCGTGGTATGGTTTGAAATGAGTAAGTTATTTTTACTCCGTTAGTGTTATACTGTTTGCAAGATGACGCATGACTCATGGTCATGACACGTAGACCACATGAGAAACTTAGTTAGATTCATATTAGTCTAGGTGCCTGAACTATTGAAAAGTTAGACGACACGGGGATAAAGCTATCAAAGTGTGATTTTGTAAGCGATAATAGTTGTCAAAAAGTCCTAAATTGCAGTGTGCAGTGTATTGTATACACTGCAGAAATGTCAGATAGTCTATCCCAAAAATTTTGTTTTACTAAAAACTACCTTTAGCCCGCGACTTCGTACGCGCATATTCAGTTTTTTCCCGTTTCTATACATAGCCTATATCCTTTCTCATGAATGTGGCTATCATATACAAAAATAATTTTCAAAATCCGACTGACAGTTCCAGAGATTAGCGCGTTCAAACAAACAAACAAAAAACTCTTGAGCTTTATTAAATTAGTATAATTATATTGATCAATATCGCTTATACTCATAGGATGACACTTTTGTTAGAACCTCAATAAAATATATGCGAATAAATATATTTTGACAGTTTTGACATTCTACCATCTAAGAGGAATAGTATAGGAGCTGTCAGTGTCAATGTCAAGTATTTATAAGGTAAAAGTTCCGTACTTGTGACGCTAGATGGCAGAATCTACGCCGAGCACGTTCCGTATTATCGAGCCAAAGTGAAAACATAATAAATTGTTTCCTTCGCTAATTTAATAGGTATCGTCACCTTGTTTACTTTTAATTACATTTATCGCTTAATTTAGCAATGAATGTGCATGCATGGGTCATCTTTTAACGGTATACAATACACGTCAAATTTTAAACCAGTTTAACTGAACCCAGGTTAAGCGATCGTTGGAATAATTGAGTCTTTAGGGCCCTCGTTTACTCAGCTATTAATTTTGTTAAAAAATCGTAATAGCCAGTCATTAACTTTATATGAAAGTGGATTATATTGAATTGAATACCGCTAGGTAATCGTGTTACTAAAACCATATTTTTTTATCGATAAGCAATAATGGTATCTTTTTGGGATTTGGATAATTGATTTGCTTTCCAAGATTAAACGTTTTGTTTGTGTATGTTTATGTTATAAAAAACGTTGCCCCACACTAGGAATTCTCCTGTACCGTGGGTGCGTTTACAAACATATAAAGTCACATGCACAAACAGACATACTAGGAACAACTGTAGGCCATGAAAATATTGGTTCCGTGTGGGAATCGAATCCACGACACACAGTGCAGCAGCCAATCGCTCAACCACAGCGCCAACCATGTCGTCAAATACATCAATCATACCCCCCGAGTTAAAAGTGTCCTATATTCTATCAATGAGCCAAGTTTCATACAAATACGTTCAGCCGTTGAGACTGAAGAGACAACAAACAATAAACAACAGCCGTCGTCTTATGATTACTTCTAAATTCGAATTCGAAAAGTTTTTATAACCAGCCAGAACTGTTTGTGTTGCCAGCTAGCAGGTAACTCTCACAGTACCCTAAGCAGTCAGGGTTGCGGAATTTGTTCGAAAGAGTCACAGCGGCCCTGGAACGCAAAGGGCATTAGGAGGAACACGGATGGGTTTTAGTCAGTAAGAGTCTGACACGCCCTTCTGCTCCGCTCAAAGCGGAAGGAGTCATTAGATGATTTCCCATCCATTAAAAAAAAAGGAAAAATCCTAAGCCTAAGCATAAAGAGTTTGTTTAAGCCTAGCCACATAATGTATCTAGATAGGTATCTATGTATGTACAGCATATAAGCTAGCTTTGAAGCTTACAAACCACGGCTCACTAATTGGAAGTCAGATACATGCGACAACTGATGAACCACGGATCATCAGTTGTCGGCCTGCAGTGCAGTATATGTGATTTTGTTTTTGAGATTATTGAATATGGAAAAAAAAACCCTTATAGGATCACTCGGTTGTCTGTCTGTCTGTCCTTCTGTCACATCCGATTTTCTCCAAATCTGCTGTACCGATTCAGTTGCAATCTGGTACACATATACTCTTCTGTGACTCAAACATGGACGTGTAACGAAAAAATAAACATTTTGAACATGGGGTCACTTTTTGGGGGCAAATTAAAAAAAAGGTTTTCCAACTGTGCCGTGTGACATAAATGAGCTCGTATTGTAAGCAATACGAGCTCATTTAATATGTCATACGGCACCAAACCAACAACCAAAAACACCGACTTCCGAAATTAATGTTATTTTATACTTTGTAGTGTTTTTTTTTAATTCGGAAGTCGGTTGTATTTTTTACACTTTTTAGTGGTACACACTGACACCCACAACTAACAACACAACTGAAAAGTCACAGGAAAACAGAAGATGAAATTTCGTTTACATGGATGATATATTTTCTATTTCCTCCAGCTATTTTGATTTAAAAACTAAACTCCTGAACCGATTTTGATAAAATTTCTATGGAACCAATCGAAACGTATATCCTTCCACATGAAAGAAGATTTTTTAAAATCGGTTCATAAATGACGGAGTTATGTGGTCACACGCATAAAAAAATACAACCGAATTGAGAACCTCCTCCTTTTTATTAAGTCGGTTAAAAAAGATAAAAATTGACCATTTCTTATCTCCGATACTACTGAGCCTAAAATCTTGAAAAAAATATAAAAAGTTAAAAGGAAAACCTATAAGAAGTAATGATTCTATAGTAACCGTTTTCCACGCCAGTTCGTCTCGCACTTGGCCGGTTTGTTAGTGCATGTCCACGTTCTGACAGGGTTAATAATAAAATCTCAGAATATTTCTTGCTTGCTATCCTAGCTTCACACACTAACCTCGAGCATACTGGTCATAAAATCTGCCAAAATTACAGATTTTTCGTCAGTAAAAGTTTGCTAACTATTAGTAATATATGATGCACTGAAAGTCGTAAAATCTTCCTCTGGTAGGTATACCTTTACGGTCTCATAATCAAGCTACATAAGTTCAAAAAATTAAACAACTACTTAAAAACACAAAACGTAAAATATTAGCTCATAAAACGCGAAATTTACAACAAAAGTTATAATTTTTCGTCAATATTGCATGTTGACATAGTTTTATTTATCTAATTACTTACATATCTCAAAAATATATTATTTTTAACACAACACAAAAAATACTTCTGCTTGGCATTAGTTCAACCAAGGTTCAGCTCTATAAACTGTCACGAGCGAGGTACCTTTTGCAAACGACCGATAAAGTTTATCTCTTTGATAAGAATGACAGTCATTATTCATTATTAAACTTAAAATTATTTTATTTATCAGTTTTCAGTTTATGAGGAGGAGCTTGTGGCTAAATAATAACAGCAGCACGGATCGATATTTGCGGTTAAGCAACGCTTACCAAGGTTGGTCTGTGGATGGGTGACCATCTTAACATACCGAGTTTCCTCTATGCCTCGGAAAGCACGTTAATCCGTTGGTCCCGGTTGTTATTTTTAGATCTTTGGCAATCGTTACCGATTGTCAGAAGACAGTAAATCTGACTCCAGTCTTGCCAAGAACTACCGTGTTAGAATTCCAAATACAAACTAGAGCTACCCTTTCCACATTTAAAAATAACTTACATTGCAACGGTTCCAGTACGTCGGATGTTGTCGGGCGTTCCCGGGCGCTGTCGTGCCACGCCCGTCAATCAGAAGCGATTGTTTGAATATGGAGCGCGGAATATTCTTCCGATGTTTCGTTCGTGTTTAATTGCGCGCAGTGACTAACGATGGACGGACGTACGTGATGTGATTTAAGATTGGTTGTCATTATAATGTCTTTGTTTTATAAATGGTTAGCATTACTATAGATGTTTTTTGATGAGTGTACTCGGAGATAGGTACTAGGACAGGGCCCAGATCCTACTTTGAGATCACTCGCTTTTCGCATAAGCCATTACATTACTATTAATACATAATTATTATAAAACAAAGTTCCCCGCCGCGTCTCTCTGTCTGCCATATGGTTTTCACCAATAGATTGAGGGATTCGAGGAAGGGCTTAACCCTTCTTAAATTTAATGCTTAATTCATTACGGTTGTTGTGAAGATGTACGAAAAAATCATGCCGTCTGAGTGCATTTGTTCTGCTACCCGTGCGAAGCATCTGCCTCAATGTGTTTCTGAACTCAAGTCCAATAAAATCCACCTTAAAACAAACCTAATATCAGATGCACCTGATATTAACCGTTGTCTATCTCAATTCACAACCGAGGTATTTAATAACAGTGGAACAGGTATTTGGTGCGGCGAATATTCAAGGAACGTTTGAATTGCAAACTGTTTCGGCCAACGGTTGACGGGGAGGCAGCCGGCGGCGAGACGTACCTAGTGCATGAGAAATAGCGGAGAATTTACTTAAATATAATACTTTTCTTGTAGCAGAACACCTTGTAAAAAGAACAGGAGTATTTTTGTTTTCATGCAGCAATGCTGGTAGTATTTCGGGTATAGAAGACATTAAAGGTGGATGTGAAGCAGAACAGAACAGAATTAAGCAGAACTCCTTGGAAAAGGCGAGCAAAGTGTGTTTGTCCAAATTCAGTATTGCTGGTGGTATTATTTTATTTATTTGGCTTAAATAAACTGATAGACCAGTGTACCAATTTCTTACAGGTAAGCGACATCATGCGTTAATTATTTTTGATTGATGCTGAACAATTTACACAACTCTTTCAATTAGATGAGTTCTGAGTTATTCACCGAACATTATTATGACCTATAACTAGATTATTTAAAATATTAATTAACATGCAAGCCTTAACACTAAAATGATTTTACATGTTTTTATAAATAATACTTCTGAACTTACCAATAGCCAATACCAAAAGCAATTTTTATTTCAAGTTCTGTAAATGTGAGAACCATGGACCGTGTATCGGATCATACAGTTCCCTTCAAAATGGTTGAGCTGAGTGGTGCTGATGCACGCGTCATGTTCGTGAACGGGCGCCGTCAGTGGAGACTGGTCATCCCTTCGTTGCCAGTGCCTCATTTTAATATTTCATACTATAAATTGTTTTTTTTCTTTCTTTACATTGTTCTCATATATAGAAGCAACAAGGTTTATGTAACCAGGATTTTTGTAAACATAAAATGATTTAAAAGAGTGTCCGTGGAGTTTCTTGCACGTTCTTCTCCATAGAGATCTACGCTTTCGAACGTGCAAATAGCTTCATGTTTTTGACGGACTGACTTTGACAATTCAAAAGTACCTGATAATGGTTTATTTGAAATAAATGCTTTGACTTTGACTTTGACCAAGTGAGTCAAAGTGCACATCGACAAGATCACTGCAGCTGTTCAATAATTTACATAGGCGGAGAAAGAAGAATTAGCACCGAGGACGGTTCTGCGAAGCGGAGGACGAAAGGGGGTTATAGGAGCTCGTGGGCTTTAATCCAGTAAATCCCTCCTCTTCTGTCTGTCAGGGATATCATGATGAAATGCGATTGGCTTGTATTATGGGAGTAGGCGTCGCTTCAAGGCGGATGTAACTTAAATGTAGGACTTTCGTTATAGCGGAACTCCAAAGGATCAAGTAGTTTTCAGTATTATTGGCGAAATTGGTGTTTGAGTCGTTGCAGGTCCTGTAAGTCGGTGTAGGTGATAAATGCGAAACTGAGTTTGATTGTTTACTTGCTTGTTACGCTTTCTAAATAGTTGAATCTATTTAATCAAATTTGATACAAAGATAAATATGATCCTGGAAACTACTATTTTATGCGAAATCTATACTAACGCGAGCGAAGCCACGGTCAAAAGCTAGTTCTAAATATTAATGAAAACATAACTAGCGGCATTAACTTGGACCAAAGCAAAATTGTAATGCGTTCGGCGCTGGCACAAACTTTGTCTGAAATACATTAATTAATTATACACATTTGGTAATTTCTACGAAATTTCTGTATTGTGCAAAAGTTTGCTCTTAGGTATTTTCCAGATTTCCATAACACTCTGCTGTAATAACTTGCAGGGTTTGTTGAAATTGCTTCGAGGGGAATGGCTTTTCGGTGTTTCTGTCGCACGGTCGATTAAGTTTCATTTTGATATATTGGTTTACAGTTTCGTTTAGTAATTTAATCTTTGGCCACTTCCTGTTGTATTTATTTAAGAGGTTTTTCCGAGGTTTCAGCCTTTATTAATGGTTTTTCAATAATGAGATCAATATACTGAGCCACGTACTGTGTAGCGTGTAAGATGTAGTTAAGAAAGTTTTTTGTAAGTTACTTTGTCGCATTAGATGTAATCTGTAATGGCAAAGGAAACGCGTGTGTAATAAATAAATAAATATTATTTTTATTCTATCTAATGACTCCTTCGCGGAGCGGAGTGTCAGACTCATAATGACTAAAACCCATCCGTATTCCTCCCAAAGCCCTTTGCGTGCCAGGGCTGCGGTGACTCTTTTAAACTAATTCCGCAAACCTGGCAGACCATACATGTATCTTTCGATTTTCATTTAGATCTTAAATCAGCAATAATATGCCCAAAATACTTGCTTAAAACCTCAAAAACAGGGAAAAATAAGTCCATAAACATCAATTTTATCAAAATATTTATTTTAAACATTCTATTTACGTAAAAAAACAATGGCTCAAAGGCACTTTGATCGCTAGAGCGACGGCCATCATATATTATGGGGTACTATGCGACTGAACGCACTGGTACCCAAAACCCGAATGAAAAAGGGTTCAAGAACTTCCAACGTTTTTGCCAAAACCCTTCATGTTGAAACCGTTCGTCTATTTTCGTAAATAGTCGGGTGTGTTCGGTAAACAGTAGTTTGTATTGTGACTCGTGTTTCAACTATGATATGCTTGGATAGACAAGTAAATATGTTTCTGATAACATTCGCCTTGTGTTTTCTATAAATTGATATTTGCTTTCGTCATTACATATTGATGTAACATAGTACAATCGTAGTTTATGGGGGAGATTTCTTTTGTTTGCCAAAAATATATTTTGTTCATGTAATACTACTACTACTTAATACTTGTAGAAAAATTGCCAAAGAAATCATCTTTCTTAAGTCGATTCAGAATTGTCGTAGTATTAAATCTTATTCTTATAAAAAAACTTTTAACAAAAAAATACAACCGACTTCACACTTTTTTTTTAATTTTTTTTTATTTGCTATCATATATTGAGGAGTTCCGTTGCCTAGCTCCGAAGTTCTTCATCAGATCTTTACCAAATTGAAATGGAACCACTCCGAGAAAGTACTCTTCCAAAAACTACCCAGATCGCTTCTAGTGTACCTATAAAAATTGAAAAGATCTCTCTATTCCTCCAGGATCCCATCATCAGATCCCTCTTCCTTTTTTGAAGTTGGTTAAAAAAGGACCGATAGAAGTGTCAATATATCTGCGACAAAGAATGTTAAAAAAAAAACAAAATGTACGGTTCAGTTCAATCAATATGCCAATTATTGAACATACACTGTCGAAATGTCAATCCCAAACATAATGAGATATTTGACAACCGAGCAAATAGTATTTAAACTTATGTGAACTTAACTGGTTGTTTTTTATACGAATTAGCCTGCCTTACTTATGTTGGAACGCACTCACGAACACTTATTTACTACGAAATAAGTATCCCAAAGGTACGGTATACAGCGGGTGCGTAATTTCGGAGCTAATCATTATGAATAGCGCGCCGCACGAGGAATGCTCCCTCATATCGGCAGCGGACTGTACCACGTGCGCGGGTATTGAATGAAATATTTCGCATACAACCCTACCGGTAACTACATATTACGTTTTCTCTTTTTAGGGTTCCGAGCGTCCGTATAGAAGACGGAACCCGTATAGGATCACTCGTGTGTCTGACTGTTTGTCTGTTTAGATAATCTCGATAAAAACATAGGAGATATATCAATTTCCTGCTTTTGCCCCATGTTACTTTTGCCCCATGTTACTTTTGACCCATGTTACTTTTGCCCAATGTACTTTTGCCCCATGTTCGGGTCGGTGCGACACGTTTTCTTCTTTCCATTCTCCTCTGTTTTAGTTTTTATTACTGTGTGTTTTAAACAGCGATGTCTCTGTGGATGATTCGTTTTTGAATATTTAGGCGCTTTCTTTCAGAACTCTTCTAGTAGGTAGTTGGGGGTACTCAAAAGAATATATAGTAGCAAAAAGTATTGTGTTATGCTGAGCAAAATTTCTTTCCCTACAAATATCTTTTATGAAGATTTTAAAGATTTTTATTTTCAGATTATTTCTAATAGTTATACGGTTTTCGATGATAACACCCGTTGACATTAGGATACCACCCGAGTCTACCTTTCGACAGACAAATTTTCCTCACCAGTTGACCACTGAAATTCATTGACGCGTGAAATGAGTTTCGTTCTAACGGTTAAAATAAAGATACACCACAGAGCAGTGAGATGGTTCGGCGGCCATTGCTGGGAACGGATGAATATCAGCATTATGCTGAACGATGGCTGTTATGCGCGGTTGCCACGCATATTTTTCCCAATATCTTAATTACCATTTTTTTTTAAGGATGGGAAATCATCAAATGACTTCTACCGCTCTGGGTGGAGCAGAAGGGTGTGTCAGACTCTTACAGACTAAAACCCATCCATGTTCCTTCTAAAGCACTTTGCGTTCCAGGGCCGCGGTGACTCTTTCGAATAAATTCCGCAACATCTTAACTACCTAAGTTACTCATTTTGTTTTTTTTTTTTGTATGCTTCATACAGGGCGCAAATAAATGATATTTTTAGTTTCCATACAAAGCATGCCAGTGATTGTCATCGTTTGTTCATAGAAGTTGACGGTTTGTGAACACTCCGATTATGGCTATGACAGCCAAAAAGTGTGCCCCGCACACATTCTGCGGGCACGACATTTATTGTTAACAGAAATAACATAAAATATAATTATAACAATTTTTTTTTCTAAACCAACAAACAAAAATGTGTAAATCGGTCGTGAAATTGCCGAGTTTTTGCGAGAGTATCGCACGGCAATTCTCAGGTGCATGGCAGCAGCCTGCATGGCTGTTCAGTGTTCTGTGAACATATACGAGAGAGATGCATGGCTTAAGCACGTAGGTTTGTTACGATTATGAAGGGCTGCCTTTACGTAGGACTATAAAACTGATAGTTCTTTAATATTAACTAAACTGCTTATGGTCAGCAATAGAATAGGTACCTTAACCCTTCCCTCGGGTGTCAAAAAATACAGCAAAGATATTGCCATACAGCAAATTTGCTACATTTCTCCTGTCTTAGGAGCATTAAGATACCAATGGTTTACTTCTTTGATCTGGTGTTCGCAAAGGCTATCAACTGTCGTGCCAGTGACACGAAGAAGAAGGAAGGCTACCGCTGAGATTGAGATCCTGTCTTCGATTCCCCAGTCGGGCAGTGTCATTGGGTTTTTCCATCTTAAATTTCTCAGTACCAGATCGGTGTATTAGTGACTGGTGGCTATAGCCTTCATTCCTATTGCGTGGTATTTAGCAGAAATATTTGAATGTGGGAGTACTACACGTATACCTCTGCTTTTCCCTTAAGGGTACAATCTGACCTTTTAATCAGAACAACGTACCTGTGGGTTTGTTACTTACCATTTTCTTCTTTTTAACCGACTTCAAAAAACGAAGGAGTATAACTCCGTCATTTATGAATAGATTTGAAAAATTCTTTCAAAATCAAAATCGGTCTGCTGAACCGATTTTGATTTTGAAAGAATTTTTCAAATTTCAATTTTTTCAATCAATTTGGTTGTTAAATCAAAATACCTGGGGAAAATAGAAAATAATATATCATCCAAGTAAACGAAACTGCGTATTTTGCTTTCCTGTGACATTCCAGTGGTTGTTAGGTGTGGGGTACTACCAAAATGAAAAAAATAAAAAAAACTTTTTTACAAAAAAATGCAACCGACCTCCAAATAAAAAAATAACACTACAAAGTACGTACCTATAAAATAACTTTAATTTCGGAAGTCTGAGTTAAATTACGAAGAATAAACCAAAAACACCGAATTCCGAAATAACAGTTATTTTATACTTTGCAGTGTATTTTTTGGAACGCGTCGTATTTTTTTATTTTTCACTTTATGTAGTATCCTACAAACCATGAGGTGGGCAAAATCTTGACACGAACATCACAGTTCAGTCAAGCATCAAACGAGTGTTGTTTCCAACTATAAACACCGAATCCCATTAAAATATCTCAACACATAAATGAGAGTCACGGCTCTCGTGAATGCAGGTCTTAAAACAAAGGAGCCTTAGTAACAATGAACAGGTGTAGTTGCTCACTGGGGCTAGCGTGTAGACCTTTACGAGTTTAGGTACATCATCATCTGCCTAGGCTTTTCCCAATTATATTGGGGTCTTCCAGTCAAACCGGATTCAGCTGAATACCAGTATTTTACGTGGAGCGGCTGCCTACCAGACCTCCACAACCCATTAACTGGGTAACACGGTACTCCTTGGCAAGACTAGTGTCAGATTATCTGGCTTCTGACTATCCGTCTGATACGACTGCCAAAGATCTACAAATAACAGCCGGGACCAACGGCTTAACGTGCTTTCCGAGGCACGGAGGAGTCTCGGTATGTTAAGGTGGTCACCCATCCACATACCAACCTCGGCAAGCGTTGCTTAACCTTAAAGATCGACCCGTGCGGCTGTTATTATTTAGCCACGAGCTCCTCTTACGAGTTTAGGTACAGTACCTATTTATTCATTTCCTTTTTCTCTGACTGACAAGCGTAATTAAGTATATTTTCTGGATCTACACGTTTTAGATTGGCACAATGCTTCAATTTATTGATAGCGCTATTATTTATGACTTGGGAGCTAGAATACTTCCTAGTTTATTGTGTTTTTATAATGGCGTACGAAAAGGATTAGCAGTCGTGTATGACGTGCTAATGCCATCCAATTCCAAGGATGTAAAAGGGATAGTTTTGTTTTAATAATAATAATAATGCCAATAACTTCGATGACAATCTGTCGAAGCTGGCGTTACGCAGTTGGGTAAAGGGCCTGATACAGAAGGCAGTACTCCTCGGTACGGCTCGTATTGTGAGGAGGTTCCTTTCTCTGGAGCCCTAACCACCGGTAGCTTGAACTTTACTCCCGACACCGGCAGACTACTTTTATAAAATTAAAAAAAAAATTAAATGAAATATTTAAAAATGTAAATGAGTATGGAAGGAAAATAAATAAAGATAATAATAATAAATATTATTATAATTATTCGCTACATACTGCTGCTATTCGCTATGTATAGCTCCGTCTCTCTCTAAGAGCGGAATCATGATCGTTTTAAGACTTTATAATAGGGCCCCTGCCTTGCTAGATGCATCTAACTGTTCTGAACAAGACCATCATACTCGATTATATTAAACTTAATACAAAGTTCAAATAAAATCCTTGTTCTAGATTCAACAATGAACCAAACTCAAAAGAGAACGAAAGATAAAATACAGGAGATTTCAAAAGATATTACACGAAAAATTCGCTAAGTTGTTCGGTTTGAACTGGTTAAAACAAGTTGGATCCGGCACGTGCCGGTGTGAACTAGTTAAGGATTATTGCCGCGTACGAGGTAGGGCGTTTACTGGTACGCTTTTCTAACAGGCTCTAACTTCTTCCCGAAGCTTTTGCTTTTAAAATGTATTGCTTTGTTTACCGTTCTTGTATGGAGGTTTGAGAAAAACAACGAAATATAGACATGTTGTTGAAAATTATGTACATTTGTAACTGAGACACTTTTGTAGCGAGGTTTTTTTCTCGTCCATTGAAAGGTTCATTAGAAAACCAGCGTCAGACAGCATCAGTCTGTCTGACCTATCGGTGAAATGGACCTTTTAGTGCAGCCGTGAGACACACACTGAGTTTTCAACATACCTAATTTTTTTGTTATTACTATGTACCGTGCGTGTTTCATGTAAGTGCTAAATAAATATTATTCTTTCTTTTTAAGTTATATTTTCTAGTCGATAGGGTCTCATTGGATCACTTGATAGTAAGCGATGATGTGGTCGAAGATCATGAAATTCACTCTAGTCAAACTGATTCACTCTTAAGAGACTGTCAATAAATTTAACGATTATGTCAACGTTAACCTAACGAGACAGAACAATGTTGTTTCCCTAGTAGTTGCTATTACGGAACCCTAACTGTAAGCGACATATATGCTCGGTCCTGCCAGGGTTGCGGAATTTGTTTGAAAGAGTCACCGCGGCCCTGGAACGCAGAGGGCTTTAGAAGGAACATGGGTGGGTTTTAGTAAGTAAGAATCTGACACGCCCTTCCACTCCACCCAGAGCGGAAGAAGTCATTTGATGATTACCCATCGTTAAAAAAAAAGCGACATATATGCTGCCGCCAAATCCACCATAGCTGTAACATATAGAATCTATGGAAAACCTCATGCACTATACTAATCTAGTTTATTAGTACCAGGCGAGCATCAAAGGCGGAGAGTTCCGTAATGCATTTACAACTCCAGAACGAGTTCCTAGTTACTGTAATAAACGGATTCAAATCTAGCACTAACTCCTTTATATGCCACCCTTTTGTTTAGTTAGATTAAGTGCATATTGGTTTATTTAATCTGTTGGCCCCCATACTTTGTCCCTACCCAACCAAATTGAAAGTTGGCCGGTTTGTTTGGACTATTGAACTAGTTTGGAGACTTGTTTACCGCTCGCAAACGTTTTTCAAAACCTTGTCGATCGTATTTATTGTCTGGAAGTTTTTGGTCTGACACGGTGGAGAATGTTTTTGATTGTTTTTAGTGCCATTTTTGTTGAAAATCTTTTGTGTTTGGCGATTCAATGCTGCTGTGAAGTTTCATAAAAGTTTGTCGAATAGACTGTCCTTTTTAGAAATAAGGAAAATATTTTCAACTTTAATACAGGTTGGAATGTACAATGCAGCCTTGAGGAAAATGCAAAGCGTGCGATGCAATAGAAAAACGAATGGAAAAACCTTGCCTTTCTCGCATAAAGCATTAGACTCCCGCTAATCCAGAATTTTAATCAAGTTCCTTGCTTTATTGCTAGCTTGGTAGCAGCACCTGGTGTTTTATGATGAATACTTAGGTAATCTTGAATGTTGGGAAGATGATCTGAAACTCACTGCTGGACTTCACTGGAGAAGAGTAGCAAGTGACAGGTCCAAATGGAAATTGTTAGAGGAGGCCTATGCCAAGAGGCAAAAAATATTAAAAAAATATTTCTGGCCTTGATCCATATTTTGATAGTATTATAAAAACTTAATAAGCTATGTTAGTACAAAAATATTAAATGTTTTTTTTTTAAATTCATATATCTGTTGCACTCACCTGGCGCACCGGGTACATGCACCCAATGCGCCATGATGGTGCAACACGGCTTATCACTAATGACCCCCAGAATGCTGTTGACGCTCCCACGCACTTATACCACGCATTATGAGAAGTTCAGAATAAAAAGGCTTATTATTATTATTAATCTTGAATGTTAATTTTCATGACTTCAGTCATTGTAGGCAGTTGGAAACTGTTGGAACTTCAATACTTTGTTCATGAATTTGAAATAACTGAATCGGCTTAATGTTAAGGCTTGACAGAATAATCAACGGAATATCATGAATATAGGCGGTTCGTAAAGTCAGTACAATATGCCAGCTAAGTGAGAGTCAGACTCGCACACAACTGAAAATAATGCGCACAGCAAAGGAGTGGAACTCTGCCTTTTTTTTAGAGATAAAAATCATCAAATGACTTCTTCCGCTCTGGGTGGAGCGGAAGGGCGTGTTAGACCCTTATTGACTCTTATCCGTGTTCCTTCTAAAGCCCTTTCCGTTCCAGGGCCGCGGTGACTGTTTCGAACAAATTCCGCAACGGAACTCTCTGCCTGCGTCTGTGTTTCCGAACGCATACAACCCTAAACTCCTCAAAATTAGATTGAACAGGCTTCTTCTGGGTAAGCTCGCTCCATCGTCGACTTTGTACACTAGAGTCAAGAGCAAACCCAACTCAAATGAAAAAAAAAAACAAAAAACAATAATTTGTTGCTATAGCGGCATCAGAAATACACACTGTAAATTTCTTTGGTTACCTTTCGGGTACGGACCGCTTAGAAGAGTTTAGACCAGAAATATTGAATTCTTTGCTCAATACATAACACGCCTATTATTCCGTTCTCGAGTCATAGAGTAAAACTGCCCTACAAACTGGGTCCGCGGCATCATATTGCGTGGCCTGTCAGAACGTGATGGATCTGCCCACCGAAACTGTGCTGTAGTTATCTTTCTATGCATTGTATGTCAGAACGCACATTATTCATCGAGAAAGCATTATTCCACCTATCTACAGATGGGTTCAACGAATACCTGTAACATGAAATTTCATTTATTTTTAAAAGTAGGTCATAACAATGTATGTATCTTAAATATTATTAACTAACTTACTACTAAACCCAACTACGTAATTACATATTAAAAAAAAACACGTGGGGCAGTCTTTGGGAACTGCCGATAGAAGTGAAAACTAATTATTATAAACGGTAAAATTCTTTGTTCCGTTCTACTGTAAATACAAATCCGATTAAGAAAACTCATTCATGAAGAGGCTGTTTTTTGTCTTCGAAAAATCATCATATTCTAATAAAATCTTCTAGGATAGAATAAAAGGAGCTGAGCCGCGGGAAAAATTAGTGTCTAATAAATTACTTTTATCAAAATATTTGTATCTTATATTTTGGCGCTTTATTTCGAAATTAAAACCACATTCTTCTTCGAAATTCAAACATAAAAGAAATAAAAGACAATCTAAAAATACTAGAATATACAACTTGAACATAGTTATCGATTTTCATGCCACCTAGAACTAACTTCACGATGTAGAATTCAGATGTCGGTGTGCGCGCGCATCGTAAAAATTCACTCTCATCAGTTTTCTCCATCGCGCCATAAGAAATATAACTTCAATAAGCGAAAGCTAAAGCGTTCGGTGACGATGACGCGAGTTCCATGATTTTTGTTCACCCAAAAATTACACACATAGACGCAGTATACATATAGCCCATGGAAAGCGTTCAGTAACGATGACGCGAGTTCCATAATTTTTATTCACCGAAAAAGTGCTCAACGCGCCTGAAGAAGTTTTCAGTTCAAAAAAACAAAACACACTTAGGCGTCGAAGTATTCCCGGAGCGGAAGAAGTCATTTGATGATTCACATCTTTAAAAAAAAAGGCTTCGAAGTACTCGTCTCCATCGATGTGTTGTTATTCAGAAGCGTAGGAACCCAGAAACAAAACAAACAAAGAAACAAAGAGATACTATTCAGCATTGCCATGTTGAATAGTATCTCTTTGGGCATATGTAATTTGATTTATTTATTAAATCAGACAAAATGGTCCACAGTTTAGTTACAAAGACTTAAAAACAAAATTATTGCGAACCTAATAATTAAGTAAAACTAGGCTGTCATACAATATATGTATGCTGTGAAGAGTTTGTTTGTTTTAACGCGTTAATCTCTGGAACTCCCAGTCGGATTTGGAAAATTCTTTTTGTGTACAATAGCCAAATTCATGAGGAAGGAGAAAGGTTAAAGAAAAAAAAAATAAGCAACATTCCCATCTCAGTCGCAATATGTCAAAAAAGCCTCAATTTCCATACATTTCTAGGGTTCCGTACCCAAAGGGTAAACACGGGACCCTATTACTAAGACTTCCCTGTTCGTCTATCCAGTCTACTGCCTGGACAAACGAACAGGGGAGTTTCAACTGTCTAGCTATCACGGTTCTTGAGATACTTCTCAAGAATCGTGATAGCTAGACAGTTGAAATTTTCACAGATGTATATTTCTGTTACCGTTATAATAACAAATAATAAAAATTTATTTAAATTAAAAATTAAGGGGGGTCCCGTGTTTTTTTCGGTTTATGGTACGAAACCCTTCGTGTGAGAGTCCGACTCGTACTTGGCCGATTTTTGACAGATTGCGACTGACATGCGAATGCGAACGTTGATTAAAAATTAGTAGAATTGGTACTCTGGTTTCTGTAGTACCTACCACAATTTCTCAGTTAATCTCTGTCTTGCCAATCAATCAAGATAGTCTGCCGTTTAATTAACTACCTAAAAAGAACAGTCCCAATCATTCAATTTTACCTATGTGCATTGAAGCGTATAGGTAAAATGGAATGACTCAAATATTCGTAAAGATACTACTTTACATTTTTACGACTAAATTTGAGTCATTACCTATGTGTAGGATACCTAAACGGAAAAGCCTGAAGTCAGAAATTGCACGCATGAGCAATTTTCCTCGTTCATTACCCCTGTGTGTGTGTGACCTTGTATTGTTGTATCTGATGAATCTCCAGTACTTACCAGTATTTATAATGAGCCATTATAGTGTTTATATTGTGTTAGGGTCGTCACATATTGAGAAGCGAAGCGACGCGACGTTGGTTGAAGAGACCAGACGATTCTGTAAACATGTCGAAGTGATGGCTTGGGTGAAGTGATTCGTGATCACTTGGTGAGCTGTCAATCTATATAATCATGATGGAATGACAGCTCACTTCGTGATCACGTGACATCTTGATTATATGGATTGACAGCTCACCTCGTGACCACTTCACCCAAGCCTTGGCATCGATGTGTTTACAGAATCGACCGGCTGAGGCTGAGACAAGTGACATTCCGTCTGTGGTAGCGTGGCAAAGGTGAATGTCAAAATGTTAAAAAAAATATGGGAAACGTTGTCAAACTGTCGCGTGGTCAATGCCTTAAATTTTGACTTATTGACAATCGCATTCCCTGATAAAATGGCACCTTGTCTAGATCTAACGGTTAAAATTGTGGGTAAACGTTAAAAAAGCGATTTAGGGAACAATGTTTAGCTTGAACAATGGTCAAATAAATAAGTATTAGTTAAAAACTAACCCTTGATCGTAACTTAATTTTTAACTTAATTTACCCACAATTTTAACCATTGGTTGCGTTAACTACGAATAAAAAAATACTTGCCCTTAGAGCGAATTTTTTAAACGAACTTCATCGCGTTAACGTAAACGTTGCCTTATGACAATTTGCATAGGAAAAGAAGATGTTTTGCCGATATCGTCATCATGCAGAGCTTATCCAGTTTCAATACAAATTAACGTTTATGTTAACACGATCGAAATTATATAGAATTTACAATACATATAGAATTTTAATTATAATTAAAATTCTATATGTATTGTATCGCTATCTTATGTCGCGTCGTGACTCTGTGTGAGCTGACCGTAACACTGTGTGTTTGTGTTTGCAGGCGAGCGCGCGCTCGGTCGGCGCTCGAGGCGGCGCCCGCGGCGGGGCGCGGCGGCCCGCGCGGCCCCAGGCTCGCCCAGTTGACAGCATGCTCATCGCGCTCAATGACTCCACCAACCTCACTGAGCTGGCGCTCGGCATCGACCTCCCCACCAGCCCCTACAGTCTCGCGCAGAAGATCATCATCGCCATCATCGCCAGCGTCCTGTCGGTGCTCACCGTCGTCGGCAACTCCATGGTGATGATCAGCTTCAAGATCGACAAGCAACTTCAAACGATCAGCAACTACTTCCTGTTCTCCCTGGCCGTGGCGGACTTCGCCGTGGGCCTGATCTCCATGCCGCTGTACACCATGTTCACGATCTACGGGTACTGGCCGCTGGGCCCGCACGTGTGCGACACGTGGCTCGCGCTGGACTACCTCGCGTCGAACGCGTCAGTGCTCAACCTGCTCATCATAAGTTTCGATAGGTACTTCAGTGTGACGAGACCGTTGACGTATAGGGCTAAGAGGACTACACGAAGAGCGACCATGATGATAGGGGGAGCGTGGGGGTTCAGTCTGTTGTTGTGGCCGCCGTGGATCTACGCGTGGCCGTACATCGACGGCGAGCGCAAGGTGCCGCCACACGAGTGTTACATTCAGTTCATAGAGACGAACCAGTTCATTACGTTCGGGACCGCGATCGCCGCGTTCTATGTGCCAGTGACTGTCATGTGTATACTGTACTACAGGATATGGAGGGAAACGAAGAAACGGCAGAAGGATCTGCCGAATCTACAGGGAGGGAAGAAACACGACTCGTCCAAGAGATCGAATTCTAGGTGAGTTTTTAAATTCATTACGATATACCTAGGAAAGTGAAACCAGTGTTTTTCAGGAAAATGTTTAGGGTACTTTTACATTTTTCCCCATATAAATAAGGTAAAAATATTTATTTAGCTATTCGCCGTTAATTGTTCCTTGTATAATAAATAATGCTGTGTTAATCTAATTAACACAGCATTATTTATGATTAACTTAATCAATATAAAGGTAAACATATAAATCAAGAAGGAAACATATACATGGTAGGTCAGTAAATATCTATAAGACTATAGACATATCCTCTACAAGCCGTGTAACGCATAAAGAGACAGGATACTCCCTTTACGGCCATTCACACCCTTTTCCAAAGAAAGTGTTTCGTAACAGACATGTGAAAGAAAACAATATTGGGAAAAGAAAATATAATAAAGCGACATGGGCATTTATTTTTTCATTTAACACGGTACACGAGGCGGACATAATACCGAAGGCATCCTCTACCAGTGAACCTTTGGGTGATGCAGAGACAAATAGTGGTGAGTGCAATATGTAAAATAAATAACCTAGGTGAGGGTGGTACAGGAGCGTGGGTATTGGCACAGAAAAAGAGAGGCCAATGCAAGGAGCGTGGAGATTGGCACAGGAAAAGAGACATATGCCAGGAGCGTGGAGATTGGCCCAATAAAGAGAGGCCTACGACCAGAGCGTGGGAGTTGGCACAGAAAAAGACAGACCCATTCCAGGAGCGTGGGGGTTGGCACAGGAAAAGAGAGGTATATGCCCAGCGATGGGCGATGTCAGGTTCTGGATGACGATGATGATAAAAATTCTAGCTAATAAACAATCGCCCACGTTACTTCTACGAGTTATTGCAATTAGAGCTTATACACAAAAGAAATAAAAAAAAGTAAAATCATCGTCAATTCATGCCCGGTCCGTAATTTCTAATTACGAAGAGTTTGCTTGCAAATATTATAGTGTTCGCTGTGCCTGTTTGCTTTTACAATATCAAGGCATTATTCGCATATCAAGCAAACTGCAGCTCAACAAGCCAACTGTACCATGAAATTGAGGCTTCACTCAGCAGATATAAATTAATTTGAAATCGATATACATAGCTTTTGTCTTAACTGTTTAATAATAATTTTCTTTGGTATGTTTGGGGCTTTTAATTAAAAACTTTAACCTGTGAAAAAAAATATGGCGGTTGGAAATTTTCTATACATCGTGTAACAGACGAAATTGCACATTAAAAAGAAAAAAGAAAGAAAATCATTTTATTCTGCCGGAAAAAACGCACAGAGACACTTAAAAATAAAAATATTATCAACTACAATTATAACAAAAATAAAAATAAAGCCCATCGCGATGGCCCCGTCAAGATCCGCCCCGACCCTTGCTCGAGCCAGCCCGCGCCGCTGAGCCTGTAGTCTGTACCCCATAGGGGGTGCCCTTAGCGTGTATAGTAGGCGCCAGATAAATGTGGAATAAAGTATATTGACCTTTCCCTAATAACTGTTCATAGGTACCTGAACAATTCAATATGAATCGTTTTTAATTATTAGACAATGTTAAGGATCACGAGAGATGATGATTCGGGACAGCTTTGTGTCATGAATTCCGTTTTTCAAATTAAAAATGTCAATAATTGTAGGTGGGTCAATGACCGTTATTCCACGATTATCTGGCGCCTACTATAGTTGCTTAGTTTGTAAGTTTTAAATAAGCCCTGTCTATTTGAGGCCACTAAAAAAAGAAGGCCTTTTTCAGGTTTTGCGTTCATTCTGTTACTGTTATTGTGAAGGAAATGTCCGAACATCCGCCATCCTTATTCTTCAATTAAAAGTTATCTGAGGAATTATCCCCGGTCTGTTTATTGTATCGGCCCGTTGCGGAATAGGAATGCGTTCCTTCCTAAATAGTGAGCAATTAGGTTACAGAACTGCGCACCCATCCAAGTTGGAACAATGCCCGTCGAATGTATGGGCGTTGTCTATTAAATTGAGAGCCCTAATTCCATAATTGGCGAGCTGCCGGATTTAAAGTAATTGGTTTGTTTATAATTTTGGTCCTCATAAAATATTTCTTATGTTATATTAAATTTTTAGGTATATACAATTTTGGTTGCGGAATTTGTTCGAAAGAGTCATCGCGGCCCTGGAACGCAAAGGGCATTAGGAGGGACACTGATGGGTTTTAGTCAGTAAGGGTCTGACACTCCCTTCCGCTCCGCCCAGAGCGGAAGGAGTCATTTGATGATTTACCACCCATAATAGAAGAGATATATTTCAAAATTAGTTTACAGGTGGTACATGAAGAATGTTAACTTTAAAATAATTAACTTAAAACTTGTTATATCGTAGATAACACAAGTTTTAAACATGGTAACAACAACATCTGAACAATAATTTAAATATAATAAAAAGGATTTAGTTAACGTGTGAATAAACGCGTCCATAAAAAAACGTGGGATTTCATTAGCAATGCAACCTTATTCGAATTGAAATATCACTACGTACAATAATATTTTTGAAGTTGTAGGTGAACACAGTTCAGTAAATTTTAATATAATCATTATGAAGTTTATAATTGCTTCCCTCCGCGTTTTGGACCCAATAGAACAACGTGCTTATCTGATAGTCAATCATAAAAGGTGATAACAGCTTAAAACTAAGGAACTTTTAATATGTAGGGGACGGGGTCTTAATAATAAAATTGGTTTAACTTCCAAAGTAGAAATCCTACCATCTTATTTTTATTAAATATCTGCCTAGCCTTTTTTTCCCAACTATAGTGGGGTCGGCTTCCAGTCAAACCGGATTCAGCTGAATACCAGTATTTTGCGTGTAGCGGCTGCCTACCAGACCTCCACAACCCATTAACTGGGAAACACGGTACTCTTTGGCAAGACTGGTGTCAGATTTACTGGCTTCTGACAATCCCTAACGACTGCCAAAGATCTACAAATGACAGCCAGGACCAACGGCTTAACGTGCTTTCCGAGGCACGGAGGAAACTCGGTTTGTTAAGATGGTCACCCATCCACAGACCAACCTTGGCAAGTGTTGTTTAACCTTAATCGGCCCGTGCAGCTGATATTCTTTAGCCACGAGCTCTTCCGAAGAAGAAGTCAAAGTGAAGGCTTGGGTGAAGTGATCACGAGGAGAGCTGTCAATCCATATAATCAAGGTGGAATGACAGCTAACTTCTTGATCACGTGTCATCTTGTTTATATTGATTATCCATAATCTCGAAGAAAATGTGTGTTAATTTTGATTATGAGTTTCCTACTAATTGATTACCGCAAGCTAATGATATTACTCTGTAGCTCATGCCTGGTACAATAACCCAAGTACCCTGGCAAGCGGACTGATTCTATGTTTGATCCAATCGGCAGCGATTTGGGGATGTAACACTCGGCATGGTGTAAATCCATTTACTAATCAGTAGGCAAAACTTCGGTAATCCAATAGTTTACGTATCTGATGTTTTTTTTTAATTCTGGGAGGCTTTGATAAGATTATGGAAATGCAGATACAGGGCGAGTTTTAATTCTTTGCTCTATTTACGTGTTCGTCTATACTTTTTTTTTTTTTAAGGATGGGAAATCATCAAATGACTTCTTCCGCTCTGGGTGGAGCGGAAGGGCGTGTCAGACTCTTACTGACTAAAACCCATCCGTGTTCCTTCTAAAGCCCTTTGCGTTCCAGGGCCGCGGTGACTCTTTCGAACAAATTCCGCAACAATGGCAGATCTATATCTATACTAATCTTATAAAGAGGAAAGATTTGTAATTTTGTATGTAACGAATAAACTTAAAAAGTAAAGGACCGATTTGAAAAATTCTTTCAGTGATGGGTAGCTACACTTCAGCAAGTAACATAGGCTATATTTTATCCTCGTACTCCCACGGGAACGGGAACTACGCGTAACGTCCGCTGATGTTATATTTAAATGTTATTTCTGACGTTCTTTAGGGATACCTATGTCTGTCACCCGATTACACCTACTAATTTGAAACCACAAGCCGATCACATTACTCTGCAGCTCAAGCCTGGTTCAATAACCCAAGTGGCCTGCCAAGCGGACTGATTCCAATGTTTGATCCAGTCGAGAGCGATTTGCCGCTCATTTGGGCATGTTAATACTATGTGTGGTGAATCAATTTACTAATCACTGGGTAATCCGATAATTTACGTTTCTACTGTTTTCTGAATGAGGTAAGATTATGGAAATGTAGGCAGAGGTAAATTCGCCCTAATTCATTGTCCATATACCAGAATGATATTTAAGTTTGTTGATAGTTTATTTTTAAACGACTTCAAAAAAAGGAGGAGGTTCTCAATTCGTCGGAACCTTTTTTTATTTTTTTTTTATGGGTGTTCCCCGATTACTTGAAGATGGTTGGATCGATTTGGATTTATTTTTTTTTTGTTTGAAAGGGTATACTTCCCAGGTGGTCCCATGATAAAATAACTTTCATTTCGGAAGTCGGTGTCAAAAACTAAAAAACTTCAAAAAACACCAACTTCCGACATTAAAGTTATTTTATACTTTGTAGTGTTTTTTATTTGGAAATCGGTTGTATTTTTTTGTGACAAGTTTTTTTATTTGTTAATTTTTCAACAGATTTTTCTAGGGGGTTGAAATAAAGAAATAAAACCGGTCAAGTGCGAGTCAGACTCTGGTTCTGCACTGTAACGATAAAATCACGTTTCTAGAACGTAGATTATAACAAAACTAGCTACCGCCCGCGGCTCTGCCCGCGTGAATGTCTAAAATGATACCAAGGGAACATACTTCCGGGATATAAACTATGCTATGTCCTTTCCCGGGACTCAGACTATCTCTATACCAAATTTCATCTGAATCGGTTTAGTGGTTTAAGCGTGAAGAGGTAACAAACATACACACACACTCACAAACTTTCGCCTTAATAATATGCGTGTGATAGTAACGATTTAAAACTAAAAAGATTATTAATTTTGTATTATTATTTATTGTTAGAGCAGCAATAAGAACGCAGACACTGAACATTTTAACTGTATTAAAGGTGCAACCAGTGCTCAATGTGCATCGTCTATCGCAGCTGCGTTTTTTTTTTTTTTTAAGAATGGGACATCATTAAATGACTTATTCCGCTCTAGGTGGAGCGGAAGGGCGTGTCAGACTCTTACTGACTAAAACATACGTGTTCCTTCTAAAGCCTTTTGCGTTCTAAGTCACTCTTTCCAGAGATTATATTTTGACGAGAACCGGAACCTTTTATTATGCCGCAAAAAAAAACGAATTTTTGAAGAGGTGTGATTTTTCTGTGAAGCTGAAATATCATACATTCGTCCGAAACCTGTCCAACCAATGCTAATATTAATCTGCCTAGCCTTTTATAATCTTTATTGGGATACCAGTATTTTGTAGGGAGCAACTGCCTATCCGATCTCCACTACCCACCCAGTAACTGGGTAACACCTATACTATCTATACCTATACCTGGTATACCCCTTGTCAATACTGGTGTCAGTTTTTCTGGCTACTGACTATCGGAAACGAATGCCTAACATCTTCAAATCACAGCCGATACCAACAGCTTTAAGCACTTTCCGATGCACGGGGGAATTTCGGTGCGAAATGAATTGTCACCCATCCACGTACCGGCCCTGGGCAGCGTTGCTTAACCTTGAAGATTTTTTTTTAAAGCTATTTTTGTTTAGGGGCTTTTATCAAAGATATGCCAGCCCCATCATACCCTTTTACATTAATTAGCTTACTTAAACGGTATTAGTTTATAATATTACTTAATAGTTAATGAATTAGTTATAGTAGGCGCCAGATAAATGTGGAATAAAGTACATTGACCTTTCCCTAATAACTGTTCATAGGTACCTGAACAATTAAATATGAATCGTTTTTCATTATTAGACAATGTTAAGGATCACGAGAGATGATGATTCGGGACAGCTTTGTGTCATTAATTCCGTTTTTCAAATTAAAAATGGCAATAATTGTAGGTGGGTCAATGACCGTTATTCCACGATTATCTAGCGCCTACTATAGGCTGGCCTGTTGGTCGAGTGGTTAGTGACCCTGACTGCTAAACCGGAGGTCGTGGGTTCGATTCCCACCCAGGACAAATCTTTGTGTGATGAGCATTATCATTTGTTCTGTGTCTGGGTGTAATTTGTCTATAATATGTGTGTATTTAGAAATATATAAGTATGTTTATCAGTTGTCTGGTTGCCATAGCACAGGCTCTGCCTAGTTTGGGATCGGATGACCGTGAGTGAGTTGTCTCAAGATATTATTATTATTATATTATTATTATTAATTAGAGTTATTCCTAACCTGGAAGATAGACCTGTGAGACGCTTAACGTGAACCACGGCCACGGCCACGGTTAATTTTAATTGTTCTTTTCACTCCAGACGATTTTATCCTGCACGTCTTATACATCGTTTATTTATTTAATTCTTTATTGTACACCATAACAGCTTATATTAATTCACATTTAAAAATAGTTCATGTACAAAGGCGAGCTTAACTCAAAAATGAGTTTTGTGTTTTTCATCGTTCTCACATATATTATGTATAATTTCAACAGGAATTTTGTAACCATAACTTTATAAAAATATTATTTTTAAAAGAGTGCCCGTGGAGTTTCTTGCACGTTCTTCTCCTTAGAGATTTACGCTTTGGAACGTGCAAATATCTTCATCTTTTTGACCGACTGACCTTGACAATTCAAAAGTGTCTGTAAAAGGTCTAATTGAAATAAATAAAAATATTATTTTTAAAAGAGTGTCCGTGGAGTTTCTTGCACGTTCTTCTCCTTAGAGATCTACGCTTTGGAACGTGCAAATATCTTCATCTTTTTGACCGACTGACCTTGACAATTCAAAAGTGTCTGTAAAAGGTCTAATTGAAATAAATGCTTTGAGTTTCTGATTTATTATTCATCCATGATCTTGATATATTCTGTGTGTACTGATAACAGCTTGTCAAATTTTCTAGGTAGTTTGACAATATACTATCCGTCTTCTGTTCACTACACTATACCAATACAAGTTAACTACACTAACACAAGTGTAGTTTTCTCGTCAATATCCAATTCCCACATCACTTTTAACATCTTGTCTAAGTGAAAGCTGTGGAGCATCACAATAAAATCATTGGTATTTCGTTTTTCATGTATGTTTCCAAACAGGATCCACCCTAGGCTGGTATTTTGAGCGTACTGAGAACCCCCCCAGGTTCTCCGTACGCCTTTGATGATATCGTTTCTTAATATTTGGGCACATACTTCGACACCTAGTAGCAGATCAAATCCTCTATCACAAAACAACCACCATAAGAAAAACATTCTCTCCTTCCCTGCTTAACTCAATCACCAACAGTACCTCGTAAACTCGATGTAACTCCCCATAAGTTTCAATTCCGGTACACAGCGATTAATATTAATGTATCATTGCCAACACCGACATACATTCATCGGGTACCTGTCCAAGTAACTGAAATTAAACGCTGAACCTTTAAAAGCTTTCACTTGTAGGCCCATATAGACAGGGTACCCTTTGGAAAGACTTATTTGTAGGGTAGGATTTAAGTTAAAAACTTTGGAAGTAGGGTATCGTATATATATTACTGGGATTATGTTAAATTGGGAGGAAAACAAACTGAAATGGAACGGTAGGTCCCTTTTTCGAAGGGTAATTTAGTCTTCTTCATCTAATTTTATCCGGTGTTGGGTCACGATTTTGATTGAAACTGGCCAAGTTCAAGGCAAGTTGGACTTGCACACGAAGGGTTCCGTATCATAAGCCGAAAAAAATATGTTTCTTGTATTTTTAATTTTGTTTCATTTTTTATTTTTTGTTGTACCAACAACAGAAATACATCATCTGTGAAAATTTCAACTGTCTAGCTATCACGGTTCATGAGATACAGCCTGGTGACAGACAGACGGACGGTGGAGTCTTAGTAATAGAGTCCCGTTTTTACCCTTTGGGTACGGAACCCCTTAAAATAAACAACACAACAATGTTATATTGTTCTTTTTTATTTATTTAAAATTAAGTAATTTAGTACAGAGGTAGTTTAATAGTCTGGAATAACACCTAGGATACTTTTCATCCCGGGAATATGTTCCCTTGGGATAATTTTCGACATAAACGCGGGCGGAGCTGCGGGCGGTAGCTTGTATTAAATAATAATAAACTCTTAAATTCTGACGTCTTATAACCATCATGATTCCGATGTAAGAGAGAGATAGTGCTGTTCGTTCTTTATAGTCTGTCTCTCTGACACAAAGGAATTATAATGGTTATGACACGTTATTGTAAGAATTACCTTTTTTTTTTGGGAAATCTTCAAATGACTTCTTCCGCTCTGAGTGAAGCGGAAGGGCGTGTCAAACTCTTACTGTCTAAAACCCATCCGTGTTCCTCTTAAAGCCCTTTGCGTTCCGGGGCCGCGGTGACTCTTCTGAACAGATTCCGCAACCGTAGCGATTACCCTGGCTGGAAGCATACGATTACGAAATTCCTTTCACCGTTTCAAAACTACAGAATCAATAGAAAGCCAATGGTACTCAGGTAACAGTCTTTATGCCCCAGACAGAAAGCACGGTTCCTGTAGAATAGGCCAGTTCAGCGAATCTGTGTGAAAAAATCTGCAATGACGAATAGTTTCCAAAGTTACCCCCTTGGGCCATAATGGTTCATTTTCATTCGAGTTTTATGTAGAAAAATATCTCCAACATAAAACATTCACCTCAGACCGCTCTTCAAAATTTTCCAACTACTATTTTTCTATTACTAAACACTTAAAAGAATGTTGCATCTAGGCACTGAATAAAAGAAACCTCGCATTATCTTTCGCTCAAGCAATACCGTTGAACAAAGCTAAAGGATCTCCCGAGCGAGTGTAAGTGATGGAACAGAAAAATTGTTATTGTGCATCACAATACTCCTTTGATACAGAAGGCTACAGAGAACTGGCTAGAACGGGCTTAAACGGGCTTATGGGATGCCCAAGCGATTTATGTGAGAGGTACAACAGTATCTCATGTTTTGCACATGCGGAGGTATTTTTAACCGACTTCAAAAAAGGAGGAGTTATCAATTCGGATGTTTATATATAAATGTATAAATATATATTTTATGTGCGTTCGGGGCATTACTCCGTCATATATCTATGGGGGGTGTCTATTTATCTATAGGCCTTAGTAGCCTAATAAAGTTTTTATTTTTTATCATAAACGGATTTTCAACATTACCGTTTATTCCGAAATGGTCCCATTTAAATTTCGTCATCTGATGAAGAACTTCGGAGATGGACAATAAATTGAAATGAACTGGTTGGAATGTTAGGGGGCAACAGAACTAAACAGTGAAAAACAAGAAAACTTTTTCCAAAAAAATACAACCGACTTCCAAATAAAAAACACAATAAAGACTAAAATAATTTTAATTTCGGAAGTTGCTGCCAAAACGAAGAAACAACCAAAAACACCAACTTCCCTAAAAATACGAAAAAATCATTAAATATAGTAAAGAATTCGTATTTTTTTTGTAACGTTGCACTACTCTCGCGACCGTCTTCGCCGAGGTAGCAAGGACGTGTGCCAATATTGCAAGCACGCAAGTATTATATTCACTCCTATATCTTCGAAATTGGACAGCTTCAAAATTCTCGCTTGCCCGAAGAATCTCGGGAAAGTAGGACGCACGAATCGAATAACCGAACCGAATTTAGAGAAACGTTGTGTAAATGTAAACTTTCCTTCAAGGTTTATTGAAAATTTTAAAATGTTTTCTTCTTGAAAGGAAAAATAATGCGAGTGGTATCAACTACTACTGACCAAGGCTTACTGACTTCGACAGGTCCACTCAAATCTGTGTGGTTATTTCCTCAAAGGATCACTTCAGACACTAATCTGCATGGTCCTCACATAACGTATTGTGAATGTAAGGACCATGTAGATCGCAATATTAGGGGTTCATTTAATTTCATGTTAGTCTGGCAGATTGAGTTATTTATGCGGCCTACACAAATGTACTTATTTTGGTATTGTTCGTCAAATCGTTGAGCTTCTTAAAGTTTTAAGTTAAGCTACACGATAACTGACAAATGCTTGCAAGCACGTTAAGCCGGTGGTCTCGGCTTAACGTGCTTTCTGAGGCACGAAGGAGTCTTGGTATGTGAAGATGTTCCATCCACAAACCGACCTCGGCAAGCGTTGCTTAACCTTATAGGTCGACCTGTGCTGCTATAACTGTAACTTTAACTTGTAAAGGCTAAATATTAATAATTTTGTTCACAAGCTAGAGATATTAAGTGCCAACAATATTTCAGAAAAAAGTCAGAATCTCACAACTGACAAAGCAAGACATGAAGTGGTATTTATTTTCCTTTTAGAACCATGAAATGTATTTATTTTTCCTTTGTGTCACACAAACCACTATTCTTTCTGCGTCTATTTTCTTTTCTACACAATAAATTGCATTTGTTCTATAGAAACTATATTTCAGGTTATGTACAGTCAACAAAGCTATTTGGTATACAGGCAAAAATATTATTTTTTTCCACTGCACTGCCAATATTTATTTCTAAGTAGTGGACCGCCCCGGCTTCGCCCGGATGTTAATGTTTTTCAAAATTTTCTTTCATAAGATCCTTCTCCTGATAATAACAAACAAAACAAAAAAAAATTAGTGAAATTGGTCTAGCCGTTCTCGAGTTTTGCGCTTAGCAACACATTTATCGATTAATTTTTATTTATATAGATAGATAGATAGATAGATATGTGCATTATAACTTTTTAAGCATATACCATAATAACGAGTGTGGTGTATAATAATTGTCTACTCAGCACACTCACAACATTGTTTGAAAGTAGTTACAAGTCAGCTGCCTGCATACCAAATAGCTTTGTTGACTGTACCTACTGTTAAAGTATGAACTGTTGGCAAACGGCAATGGAGACAGAAGCTCTATATCTTTCACTTCCACGACATGCTATTGTAAATGTAGAAACGAAGGATTTCATCTTGTTTCCAAGACGATAAGGAAAGAAAACATATTGAAGTATCTTTCTATCTAGCCTGTAGTATCCCATTGCAGAGCATAGGCCAATCTATGGAGTTGAAAAGTTCGTTTGTTTGTTTAATAACGCTCTGGAACTGCCGGTCGGATTTGGAAAATTATTTTTGCCACATTCATGAAGAAGCCTGTAGGCTATACGGGAACGGGAGATTCCTACGGGAATGGGAAAAAACGGAGTATGCGCGTACGAAGTCGCGGGCAAAGATAGTAATGTAATAATAGGCGTAAGTATTCACGATATTTCTACAATAATATAAGACTTACTGTTACAAACAGACAGAGAACAGCAGTGGGTGAAGCCGGGCTATGGATGATGATGATGACGATGCTCGTAGCCGCTTGATGTAGGCACAGGACCGGTCTACATAGCGACAATTGAGGGCGCCTTATGTCTGACATTGAATGTCTTTCAACTGACATGATAATGATGACAATGTCTTGAATAGGCCAGTAATGTAGGAGACAATTGCAAGCATTTGTTTCTTGCTTATCACCAACAGTAGCTGAAACGTCATGTTTGAAAGGCAAACATGACGTTTCAGGTAGACAGTTGTTCAAAGGTAGATACGTAATTGAGGCCGGCCGTCAACCATATTCTTACATTTGCCAGGCTTTGCCAAGAAAAAAGTAGGGATTGACTGATCTTTTGGTCATAGTAATCCTTCTGCATCTTCTAGTAGCACGTTCTAAGTGCCGGTGTACTCGGTCGGTCGGGTAGATTCCGCCGCCATGCGTCCTTTGTATCGGCCGCCTTTGTGCACGAATGTCTGCCACGCTGTCGTGACAGTTGACAAGGTAGGTATGTGTGAAATAACGATCTTATACGCATCGGGGTTGCTTGGAAATTAAGATTTTGTAGAGAGGTTTAGTAAGCTTACACAAATGAAGAAATAAATAAAAGTATTGTGATAAATGATATTTATTTTGTAAGTAGTTTAAACATAACATTTTTACACGTCAATATTTTTTGGTCATTTTTAAACTAGATGAGGCCGGTGTTTCTTAGCTGACTACCCTGAGAAGAATCACCGAAACAAACTCAGAGGTCAAGGCCTCTTTTAAAGTCCATACAATCGTACTGGTCAAATTGACATGGGGTATCGTGTTATCCAGTTACTGGGTTGTAGGTGCTAATACTGGTATTCAGTTGCATGCGGATAGACTGGAAGCCGACTTCGAGTTATATTGGAAAAATCAGATTGATCGCTAG
This sequence comes from Mamestra brassicae, assembly GCA_905163435.1. NCBI lineage: Eukaryota > Metazoa > Arthropoda > Insecta > Lepidoptera > Noctuidae > Mamestra > Mamestra brassicae. The sequence goes on along the minus strand of LR991000.1, from coordinate 17,002,774 downwards.
GACTTGTAACTAGTAGATTTCTCCAGTCATTTCGAACTCAACTTAAGAACTTTAACTATTGGATTACTTTTACTCATTTTTAGGGTCCCGTACCCAAAGGGTAAAACGGGACCGGGACGTCTGTCACCAGGCTGTATCTCATGAACCGTGTTAGTGAGACAGTTGAAATTTTCACAGATGATATATTTCTGTTGCCGCTATAACAACTAAAAAACGGAATAAAATAAATATTAAAATTTCACATACAAAGAACGTGATTTTTTTGCCGTTTTTATAGATAATGGTACGGAACCCTTCGTGCGCGAGTCCGACTCGCACTTGGCCAGTTTTTTTTTTAATTCAGTCAGTATGTTTTTAAATATTGATGACATTTTAATCAGCAGAACGATGGATGAACGTTGCTAAAGTTATAAACCAGCAGTGCAGGGACGAGTTTATTACTTGATTTTACACGTGGTTTCAAAGCTTCAGTAAAATACTGTCCTCTGTTGGCTGTTCTTATACAATTTTTAGTTCCTTTACAAATGAATCTTTTAATGTTCCTGTTGTGTTATCATCCCTTTTTACATTTTCTAAGTCATGACTAGGAATAAATAATTTTGGGCATTAAGTCCGCCCATGTACCACTGTTGCACATAAAGTTTACATAAATAAATAAATTACTTTTCGTAAATTTCTCAATGACTTCGTTAAATTGTAGACTACCAAATATATCTGGACCTTTGGGGGGGGGGGGGGGGGGGGGATTGAAGCTAGATGGAAGCCAATCTCATAAAAAAATAAGTCTGATCCCTTAATATTGCTCGCGCCTCAACAATTTAGATCAAACTATGGCAATTTATCTTGCCTAGCCCAGCAGTTAGCCGCGTTACGCCCTGCATACGTGCTGGCTGCAATCATATGCTCTCCTGGTACCTCGATGTAGCGACACTTGGGGACCCTATTTCCTGCAGTGGACTTCTTTCGGCCTCTTGCTAAACTGATTGTGCTTCAAAATTCATTTGTTTCTTGCCTCTAACTAAGCCTGAGTTACCTACTTAAAATCAAAGACGTTGATGAAGATTAAAGTGAAATCCAATACAATGTAATTGCAACACAAAACCTCGTTACAGAACAAGTCTGATCTCTTAATATTGCTCCCACCTCAAAAACATAGATCAAACTGTCGCAGTTTATCTTGACTAAGCCCAGCAGTTAGCCGCGTTACGCCCTGCATACGTGCTGTAATAATATGCTCTCCTGGTACCTCGCCTGGCTTCAAGCCACTTTTATCTTTAATATGATGAAGTGGGGTAAGCTGGATGGGCTTTTGAGCCTCGAATTATCCGAACGGCGCTTTTTACGAAACAAATGGGGCTTTAGTACATAAAAATGTCTATGTTTTTCTTTTGGTAAGTGCAACACAAATTTTGTTGTGGAGGGTAATGCCACAACGATGAGAAAACATGGAGAAAATATACTGGTTTTGTTTGAGTTATCGTCGTTAAGTTTTTGTTACTATCCGCAACGAGGAGCTCGTGGCTAAGTAATTACAGCCGTACGAGGTCGATCTTCAAGGCTTCTTAAGCAACGCTTGCCGAGGTCGGTCGTTGGATGGGTGACCATAAAAAAAGAATCCGACAGCAGTCTTGCCGAGGGTTATCGTGTTACCCAGTTACTGGGTTGTGGCGGTCAGATAGGCAGTCACCAGCAATAAATATTGGTACTCAGCCACATCCGGTTAGACAGCATGCCGACCCAAAAAAAGTTGAGAAAAGCTAGATATAGTCTTTTAACAAGAAAAATCGCTCTTTTTATATCTAAACTAGCTTTTGGCCGCGAATTCGTACACGCAAACCCCATATTTCTCGTTCCCGTAGGAATTTCGGGAAACCCTCTCTTTATGCTCCCCTACACTCTCTAAGGAACCTACATGCCAAATTTCAGCTTTCTACGATCAATAGTTTCGGCTGTACGTTGTCTGTCAGTCAGTCAGTCACTCAGTAACGGAAGAGTTTTATACATATAGATATCGTCGCCAACGTTAAAATTCTGTAACAATCGAATTTTAACTTCACATTCTACTCAAACAGGGCTTCATTCACACCAAAAAACAGCATTTTAAGAATTTACTCGCTGAAAAAAAATCCATTCCCCGAAATTCAGCCCCTTTATACATTTCAGCTCCTGATTGATTGATGATCTTTTTTGTCATTGTAAGTTTTGATGATAAACTAATCAGAAAACTAAATAAATTAACAGATGGGCAGTTTTTATAGTAGCAAAAATACGATTGTAAAACCATAACTCAACATACAACTCTACCGATTTCAAGGTTTCCTTACGTACTGCAAAACTCTTTGTATTTCTAAGTACTTGGTAATTAGGGAATATCACATACAGTCTACAAACGAGGTAAAAGTTCTGGTAAATCAGGTCAAACGTCTGGAGATAAATGGGGGCAGTGACTCCCCTGCATTTTACATAGGTACACATGCCTGTTGGCTCATCGGATACTTCCCTCGCTTTGCGAATGTTTATGGGGGTGGTGATTACTTGACATTAGATGTATGGGGAGTCGTTGGTCTAATATATTTCCTTGAAAAGATTTGAAGCATCTGATCTACAAAGACAGCTTTAATTTTTTATTGCAAATCTATTATACAGGGTGGATTTTCGAGTCGGGACCGTAAAGGCAGGTACCTTAACAGTCATAGTTACAGAAAAACGTTCCTAATTCCTTACCTTTTTGATATATTCTGAACTGCATTCACAGATTTTGGAAAAAATGTACAGACAGCGAAAAAAATGCTAAAATACCAACCAACAAAAAAAATGCCATTTAAGGTACCTATACTAGAAATGACAGAAAACGCCAAAAGCTATTCCCATACATTTTGTACAAAAAAACGATTTATCAACTCGAAATACCTGCCCTTACTGACCCGTCACCCTGTATATTCGTGATTTTCGCATTTTTTCTTAGTATGCTTATTTACGAGAAAACAACACTTAGAGCACCCCTAATATAGTAAACTTAACAGATATCTTTCTTTAAAGTTGTTTTCTACCTATGTTTGGGTTAATCATTGTCTGCCAGACAATAAGTCGATCAAAACCAACATAACCATGCCTCCAAGCTAAAGTACGTCTTTAAATTCAAAACACTACAACTACAACACCTCACACACACACACACACACACAAACCCTACACATACCTGAACTTGCTACAGCAATTTTGTAATCATCCTAGAATTCTAAATTTGTTTATTTTATTTTTCATTTCCTTTTAATTATGTCTCAACAGTATAAATTATTACCCATGGGAAGTTGCGAGGTAACCCCATCACAAGTATCCTTATATGTTACTGGGGTTGCCTCAATTTTGTGCTGTAGAACAATTGTGTGAGAAACAATAAAAACTTTTTTTTTTTTTTTTTTTTTTTTAAACAAAGAACAAGCTAAACAAATCACGTTGAACCCGTGCACTCATATTTCACCCCTTCGAAGATCCAATAAAAATACCTATCGTCTAAGAGCCTTTAAAAATTTCATCGACCGTACACCTCTGAAAGGCAACCATTTACGTGGGGGTGAATGGGGGCTTGGGGGTGGACCACCCCCTTTTACGGCGAAGTGAAAGACATTACTCTTGGATGCGCCTGGATCTATGTGCGCAACGACGTCGGTTGATACATATTTGTATGTGGAGTTGTGAAGCAATTTTATTTTAATTCTGCGAAGTTCATATTGTTGATTACTGTGGGTTTACTGCCGTTCTGACGAGAGCGGAGATTGCCTCGTTAAGCTCCTTTGGAAATGAATTTTAACAACAAATTGCTGGTAGTCAATTTTGTTAATAGTTTTTGAGTTAAATTCTGCGGAGTGGGTACTTCAATCAGGGTAATTGGACTACATTCAACAGTTATATACATGACCAGCACTATGCCCCCGACTTCATCTGCGCAGATTGAGTACGAACGGTTTTCCCTCTTTTCACCCTCTGAAAGGTTGAATTTCCAAAAATCCTTTTTAAGTGCTCATCTACGTCATAAAAGAAAGTGTGTGCAGAGTATCATGTCCTCAGTCCCAGTAATTTCTGCTGGGCTATATATGGACTACATATAGATATACTGGCTTTTGTCCGCGACTTCGTACGCACATATCTCGTTTTTTCCCGTTCCCGTAAGAATTTTGGTAAATTTTTTCTTAGTGTTCCCCTAAGGAGTGTTGGGAAGCTACCTGCCAAATTGCAGCTTTCTACGACCAGTACTTTCGGCTGTGCGTTATCTGTCAGTCATTCACTTAGCCAGTCAGTAACGGAAGAATGTTATATATATGTTATATTTATACATATATATGATTCTCATTAACCATTCTCATGATAAGTGTTCTATTGTTTCACGCCAACTGTCGGGTTGCTCGTTGTGTAATAATATCTCGTATCTACAAATGAAAATCAAACACAGGCAGCCCACTGACGAGATATCATTCAACAATATCACAATACAAGTGTACAATATCACAATACAAGAATACAATACCACAATACACGTGTACATTCTGTACATAGCTGTGGTACTGCGTTATCACGTAAGTATTGGATGCGTGTGCAGGGAATTTTTTACTCGGATCAGACTTGTTATCTCGCATTAGGTTAATGTTACCAAGCTGTTAACCGTGCGAACTTATATGTCTATAGAAGTATGCGTTACAGAGAGTAAAGTCCCGCATACATCCACTGGAGAGTGCGAGGATCCTCCGAACCAGACGATTGTTGTGTCTGGTGGGCAATTGCCCGATAGTTGATATTCGGACTATAGTATATGTTCAAATCGCACGGAGAACTTTGCTTGCGCGATGCAGGATTTCGTTGTTAGTTCGTCGTAGATGGCGCTGCGGATCTTTTTGTTGCCGTACAAATTTCGCTTCTTAGTTTTTCTTGTGGTGGCATTGATACCGCTACATGTCGATCTAATTATTTGTACCCTTTTTATTTACAAATAAACATGTATGTTAGTGAGGTTGTAAGGAAGAAGGTGGGTGCGGGGAAGGGGAGCGCGGTCGACGCAAGCTGCGCGCGAGTCGATGCCCAGTAGTCGTAAATGCCATCCAAGCAGCAGACGTACAACCTCTTCTTACGCGACATTTTGGAAAATCTTTACTCTTGGTCGTCGTTTGCCTGCAGGACCTCCACAATCCACTAAATCGTGGAGGTCCTGCATGCAGACGCTCCAAATAAAATACTAGTATTCGAGTTTATTAATACTAGTAAAATACTGCATCTGGTTTGACTGGAAGCCAATACCAGTATAGTAGAGAAAAGGCTAGCCACATTAATAATTGCATGTTTTCTTTTAGTTTTAAGAGTAGTTATTTATAATGCTGTTAAAGTAAACAACCAAATAGTTAGGAATCAACATAGCGTTGCTTGGTTTTGTTTTTGGTGAACGTTTTCTAAAAATGAAACCTCGTTAAAGCTAGATCGATTTATCGCCCCTGAAACCCCCTACATACTAAATTTCATGAAAATCGTTGGAGCCGTTTCAGAGATTCAGATTATATATATGCATATTAAACAAGAATTTTTCGTTTAAAGGTATTATTAGATATAGTACACTTTTTTAGGGAGGCAACTGTTTCTCCTTAATACAAAGTCAAAGTCAAAGTCAAAAACGTTTATTTCAATTAGGCCATTAAACGGCACTTTTGAACGTCAGCATTTACAGTTCAGTAAAATATATTAATTAAGTGACTCTACTGTCCATTCGGAAAGGTAGATTCTTATGGAGAAGAACGGACAAGAAACTCCATAGTTACTCTTTTCAAATAACGACTTTACAAAATTTGGTATACAAAAATCAATTTAATATTATGTGAGGACGATACACCCAGAGTATGCTACTTATAAGAACAAAGTATAACCAGCAGAGGTACTTATTCCTATATTATACAGGTTGCTCAGCAATCTAGCATGGAGAACAGCAGCTCACCCAGTAATTTGTAATATCTATGCACATTTTCTTAAATACCAACAGTGTTTCTACAAATACCATTTTTAACAATAAAGATTTTTTTACTATTATATTAATAAAACTGGCCAAGTGCGAGTCGGGCTCGCGTAGTAAGAGTTCCGAACGAATTTCATTTTTGTAATATGTAATTTTAACACTACAGACTTCTTACCTATAGGTTTTCCTGTAATCTGAAATTTGTTGCGCCACTTCTTCCCAGCTACAACACTAGGAAGTGGTGACGGGCGGGCGTTTTGGGGGACTGTCTTTATGTAGAACTTTGACGTTCAAAAAGTGCTGGCACTCAGCCTAATTTGAATAAATGACTTTTGAATTTTGAATTTTGAATCAATAGGCAAAGGACTACTTTCTGCATTTTTTCAACATTTTCGGCTCAGTAGTTTCGGAGATAAGTGGGGAGAATGGTAATTTTTCGTGTAATTTCTTGAATAACTTCAAAACTGTTTAAAATTATGAAAAGAATATTATTTAAACCGTCATAATAAGCTCTTTTATTTAATAAGTGACTTCCGTACTCAATATTTATGTATTTACGTAACGCGTTCGTGTGTGAGTCACAAAAGTTCATACAAATGTGTACCAAATTTCAACAAATCGGTCCAGTAGACTCGGAGAAAATTGACTGTGACAGACAGGCAAACAACCGAGTGATCCTATAAGGCTTCCGTTTCTTACGGATGTTCGGAGCCCTAAAAAGATAAAATATATACTTTAGACTTGTTTGTAAGAATACAGAGGGACGTAAACACCCATTGGAAATATTTTTGGGGTTCAAAAACTACAGTAACAACTTTACTTCTGGTGGTAAGTAAACCTACCTTGAACTGAAAATCTATAAGGCACTTGTTTACTTGTGATACCTACCTTGAACTGGCATAAAACCTATAGGGCACTTGTTTCAGGCTTTAGTTTCCTTCTTTTGTTCCCACATATCAAAACACTGCCCACATTGTAAGTCCGTCAGAATATAACATACGATGTTTACAGCCAACGGAATGGTCCTCCCTTAATAGCTGTTTGGAAACTCGCTGCGTGTGAGGGCCGGGGGGTGTTGGGACTCAAATATATCTTCAGACAAGTCTGTCTTGTCTTCTGCAGTTTGTTCCGAAGTTCTGTTGAGAAAGGAGCCTGTGTTGTCTTGACAGGTTGGGTTCCTTGGTATTATGAATACTGTTAATTTAAATCATGTGATAACTTGGTGAAAAAAAATATAAGGTTCAAAGTCAAAGTCTAAGCATTTATTTCAAATAAACCATTATGGTACCAGGTACTTTTGAATTGTCAATGTCAGTTCTATTAATTAACCGAAACAACAAAATGCCTGCTTATCAATTGTAATTAATGAAAATAGTAATGTATTACATAGAATCTTTGTCGATAAAAAAATGTGCCCCGTATTTATAATGGAACTAGCTACCGCCCGCGGCTCCGCCCGCGGTTCCGCCCGCGTTAATGTCAAAAATTATCTCAAGTGTATATATTCCCGGGATGAAAAATATTATATGTGTTATTCAAGACTATAATCTACCTCTGTGCCAAATTTCATCAAGATCCGTCCAGCCGTTTGCGCGTGAAGAAGTAACAAACATACACACACACATACTCACAAACTTTCGCCTTCATAATATTAAGTGTGATATTCGTATCTCAGTTGCAATTTGTCAAAAACACATCTCAGTTCTGACTGCGACGCGAATGCGAAAATTCCTTAAAATATAGCAATTGGCCCTTTGTATTCTTATTCTGGTTAGTCCACTGCCCCAAAAGAAGATACTACACTATCTACTCACTTTAAGAGCTTTAACATACCACGTTTTTTTCAGGCGCCGTCGACGCGTGCTTTTGAGCAGAATTGAATCAAACCTTGACTTCAATAAAAAAAAACTTCCAAACCAAAGAGAGGTAGTGCTAGCAAAGAATAAATGTCACTAATACTGTAAAAGATACTTATAAAGAAATAGAATGCTACTCTTAACCACAAAGACACTGATTTTCTTAAAACCACTAAGTTAACAATTTTATACTTATATATATTTTTTTTAAGGATGGGAAATCATCAAATGACTTCTTCCGCTCTGAGTGGAGCGGAAGGGCGTTTCAGACTCTTACTGACTAAAACCCATCCGTGTTCCTTCTAAAGCCCTTTGCGTTCCAGGGCCGCGGTGACTCTTTCGAACAAATTCCGCAACAACAATTTTATCTTCCCTCCTTCTAATGCAATAATGTTGCAATACTTATTTCGGCTACACTCGCATGTACCACTTTTCATCTACAATGGAACTGCTAAAAAGCTGTTGAACTTCCTTTTATAAATGTTGTTGTTTAAATGAATACGTTACTGAATTCAGACAAATGTTTAGAGCGGCGCAGACAGGTGCGATACGACATTGCGACAGCAAGTTTTGTAGATTTTTTCTAATTGTCGCACTCGCCTCTCTGTAAGAGCTTTATGCATTTAATTTTATGCGTAATCACTCTTTCCCCACACGTTAAAGACTTAGGTCTATACATTGATGACCGGTTAAGTTGGTATAAGCAGATTGCTCAGGTTAGACAGAGAGTAACATTCACACTGCGATCTCTCTATAGATTCAAGCATTTTCTTCCTTCTAGCACTAAAATCACTTTGGTCCAGTCACTTGTGCTTCCTATAATTGATTATGCTGATGTTTGCTACTCTGATCTATCCCAAGAACTTCTCAACAAACTGGATCGACTTCTTAACAACTGTATTCGTTTCATTTTTGGCCTTCGTAAATATGATCACATTTCTTCCTTCCGTTCTCAGCTTAAATGGTTGCCTATCCGTCAGAGGAGATCCCTCAGATCCCTCTGCATGCTCTTCACTATCATGAACGATCCTTGTGCTCCTGATTATTTAAAACAATATTTTAAAGTGTTGGGCAGTTCTCACAGTCTCAACCTTCGAGCATCTAAAAACTTACTTCTTCATATCCCTTCTCACCGCACCGGGTTTTTGTCTAATTCCTACGCTATTTCTACAATTAAACTCTGGAATATGCTACCCCTTGACATCAAGAAGGCGGAGTCAAAATTTTCCTTTAAGCGTAAAATCCGAAAACACTACTTAAAAGCTTGTCATTCTTAGTTGTTCTTCGTCATGATTACTATGAATTCTATTAATCGGTATGAATATTATATATCATATTTATTAGTTTATTATTTTAGCATATATATGTATTTTATTAGTATTATATATATTATCTGTATATTCTTTCCGAATTGTTAAAGTTCAATTTTGAATCTTATTTTTATTTATTGTACACCTACCACAATATAGTCTTTATAACCCAAAGGTTGACTGGTAGAGAATGCCTTGATGCATTAAGTCCGCCCATGTACCACTATTGTACATAAAGTTTAAATAAATAAATAAATTTATGCTTTTTGTCTTTTTTTGGCCGATTTCTTAATAAAAAAATTGAAGTTGTCCACGTACACGCGCGCTATAGCGAAACGTGCGTCGACGGCGCTTGGCGCAAAAACGTGGTGTGTAAGAGCTCGAGGCGCGGGCCTGCGGACGGCGAGCGTTGGGTGGCTCGCTGTCCGACCACCACCAGGCCGCCACGCGCGCCTCAAAAAGATGTCAGCATAGGGGACGGGCCCCGCTAGTGCCAGAGCCTGCCAGGGTGGCGGAATTTGTTTGAAAGAGTCACCGTGGCCCTGGAACGCAAAGGGCTTTAAAAGGAACACGGATGGGTTTTAGTCAGAAAGAGTCTGACACGCCCTTCCGCTCCACCCAGCGCGGTGATTTCCAATCCTTAAAAGAAAAAAGAGTTCTAATGAGTACAGTTCCAATGTTGCATAGAAGTGAAAATCCTGTTATTGTGGTTTTGTATTCACTCGCTAAGTAACATTTGAGGGTACAGTTGATCCTCGATTTCCGAGCAATTTCTTTGCCCAACACACAAACATAACTAAATAACTGAAGCCTATTCCTTCTATCCCACACAGAGGTAACACAATATCCTCCTTACTTATTCGTGAACCCACTAACATAGGTACATAATATATCCCCACAAAGAGAGGCTCACCTTCCACAAAGTCCTCGCATTTCTTATATTATTCGTCCTCTCCTCAAAGGGACAAACATCTGTCGATATTCTAAATTAACTTCATATCAATAGAGCGGATCGGATCCTTTCGCGCCTAAATAAAAATATACCCTTTATACGGTCCTACCGTAATTTTAGAGATCCGGTGAAAGGATAAAAGAACCGTTACGAAATCTTATATAACCGGAGGAGCAAGCCCCGTTCTTATAATGGCACAGATCTGTCAAAAACATAAACTTATTTCCCAAAGTTTTGACAAATAGCGTATGTGAACGTTGCTCAGTGTAAATTGTGTCCTTCTGTCATGGGTGATATTTAGAAAATTGCTTTAATAAGCGCAATGCAAGATTGCATGATATAATTTTGATTGGGGCAAGTTTAGCCGTTAAAAATATAGTTTCTCCCGTATCTTATTTTTGTTTCTAAAATCCCACAAAAATCTTACAGGGCTCAGAGAGAAAAAAAAAAGTAAGCACTAATTAAATTAAAAGATTTCCAGAGTCGGTCTGAATTTTGATCAATAGTTAATAAAACCAGAGCATAGAAGTTGCTCTGTTTTTTGTACGGAACCCTGCTTGTGAAAACTCAACTTTCTCTTGTTTACCCTTACCTGCCCTTTAGCCCTGTGATGTAATATTAAATAAGGTGTAAGAATCTGGTTTATTAGTGACCGGTGAGCAGATTTTAGAAGTATTACTTGGTAGTAAAACCGGCCAAGTACGAATCTTTTCAAGATAAAGAGAGACTAAAAACGTTTTTTTATCTCTCTTTATCTTTTAGTTTTGCTGTAATCTACAAATAAAGAACCCCCAAACCAAACCCCAAATAGAGAAAAAAAAAACACGCGGGGCAGTCTTTGGGGATTACCGATAGAAGTGAAAACTAAGCGAAAGCTAAAGCGTTCGGTGACGATGACGCGAGTTGCATGATTTTGTTCACCCAAAGCGTTCGGTGACGATGACGTGAGTTCCTTGATTTTTATTCACCCAAAAAGTGCTCAACGCGCCTAAAGAAGTTATCACTTCAAAAATTAAGCTGCTCAGTATATTTTGTTGAGTTATGCGCACAGAAATGTATGGGGCAGTCGATATTTTTTTTGCAATTTCAATTATGGCCCCATAGTAAAATTTGTTCATAATGATGAGCACAATGACCCTTTTTAAGGTAGGTATTGCGTTTATTCTGTTACACGATCTATATGGTTATAAATTATAAGTTGCCAAACTTCTCTCCTACAAATTTATTTACTACAAAACCTTACCGTGCTAAACTTTCATCAGAGCATAGAAGGCAAATTACACCGACAATGAACGAACCTAGACCCGAAGTGCATCGCGGACAAAGATGGATGATCCTTAATTCCGTGACTTGCGATCCTACCGCCCTCTACAAATTTATTGGGGAAACTCCATTCTCGTACAAACGCCGATAAAAACGTATGGGGAAAGTTTGGTTAAGTAAAACTAACAGTTCCGTTGACATGAACAAGGACACATTTAGGGCACTTTGGCAGTTTATATTTATCTGTATTTATGACCTTCTTTCTTAACAAGAGTATTTGTTAAGGATATCGTGTGTCATCACCAATAAAGGAAGATAAAAGACCAATTTAATTCTCATTTTAAAAGGTATATATTATAAACTGTTCGCTTTTTAATCTATACGTTGAGTCAAATCAAATGGCCCAGTTTACCCAAGAATAACCTAATTTGGTCATCAAATGACCAAATTACACTGGAGTAGGTACCAACGCGGAACGATCAAATTACAAACGTATTTGAAGAAATAAAAGAATGAAAGAAAGAAAAAGTATTTAATTACCACAAAACGACATACTCGTACCTACTTACATTTTTTTTTTTTTTTAACAAAACCCTAAACGAAGCGAGCGCGTTATTTTGTAATGCGTAGCGATTTTGATCCATGTTAGTCGCAGCGTAGTACCGTTGCTACGCATGTCTTCGCGCGTAGCCGCAAGTCTGCGGGTGTCTACTACGACTTTTATGCGCCGTACAAAGCAGGCTGACGTGACGTGCCTGAATGCGTTTCATATACCGGTACGGTGTGTGAAATTAAAGTTAATGTTCTGAGCGAAATATACTGAATTCTTAAGCCATAAATAAGTATGTGATTAGACGAACATTTTCACAGCGTAATGCGTACCTAGACAAGGATAATTTGCGGTGGATTTTTACTGTCTGAAACTGAATACCAAAGCCACCGAAATTGATTAAAGGGGACGTACCTTTTTGGCATAGCTACCCGGCCGCTAAAATGTTTTTTTTTTCAAAATCGCCGCGCACTGTGGAGCGTAAATATACATGGATGATGATGGAGAAGACACTTAAATAAACAAAAAATGTTAGCAACATGGTGCCCTAAAGTGGCACGTTCCCTAGACATTTGGAGGTAAAGTCGTAAAGAAAATTCAAATAATAGTTAACCAATTTCACCAACTAAACAAACATTGAAGGATAACAAAACAAATTCGCTCGAAAGACACCGATTGACAAGTCAGTTCTGTCGACCATTCTGTGTTTTTTATCGCACATATTCCAGCCTATCGATTTTGCGGGGTTACATCGTAAAAAATAACTCCGCGGTGACGCCGGATGTAATACATTTATCCCTACAGAATACAGGATCGATGTTTTGTGCTTTGATAGAGGAATATTGTATAGTTAGATATTTATTTTAGGCGGTTGAAATGTCTCTGTTAAAGTTTTTGGTAGGTGGAGAGCTAGTCATCTTTGCTTATGATATATGGGTTTTAATTTACCGATTGAGTTTCGGTCACGGTAGTCAATTTCAATGGAGTAAGTAGGCAGGAGTCCAAGTATGCAAGAGATATTATAGTGCAGAAGTGTGAGCGTAAACAAATCATTAGAATAGAATACTCTTTACTATGTACTCCATATAAGTTGCCTATGTCCCGCACCGATGGCTAGTCTCGGTTGAGATTGGCCGCCATGACCTAAATCGGTCAGGAGGACTATATATAAGTTACAGAAAATATTGATGAAAATACCTTATCGCTAAAAGCGATCTTTTCAAGACAACCTTTGGATGGATTTTAAAGAGGAAAGGAAAAAGAGTAAATATTTATACATACAATAAATACATAATAGATAAATATATACAATAATAATGATGAAAATAAAGCATAGAACCCAAATAAAAACGATTATTCTCTGTTTCTTTACTATTATAGCCCAATGGGACGGTACGGTGACATAACCGGGGAAAAATCAGGTGCAGGACCAAGGGCTTTACGCGTGTATCCAAACGCCGGGCTGCTACTGGGAAATTCCTAATGAAATAATCGATCCTTGGATACCACGCTCAGTAGCCGTGTTGGCGACCGTGTGACTAACGGGTTTTCAAGTTAGGGTTATTAGTATAGTTACGGTATACAATGTTTAGTTTAATGAGCAAAAATCCATAGAGCCTGTGTGCTGTTTATGAGACATAACTGAAGGCCGATTGTCCTACTTCAAAGCGTTCAAAGTCGTAATATCATCTCAGCGACAGTCAATGTCAAAAACATGTTTTTTCTTTTGTTTTTGTTTTGATAGGCACGTGTTTGACCACTATCTCACCTGATGGTAAGCGATGATGAGGTCGAAGATGGACCTCGCTTGCCAAGAAGTGACCTATTCGCTCTTGATTTAAAGACACTGGCAGGGAAGTCCATTTCTTAGCTGTACGCACAATGAATGTGTTTCCAAACAATGAATTGTTTTCCGTTTTGTGCGTGTGGGTGGGATATCCAACATGTACCGGTGGAGCATCGCCGTACGTTTTGTGGAATTTAGGAATATTAAAGATGTTTTGGACAGTTCACAAATGTGGTGCGAATGCGAAAGCTCCTTAAAAATTCCAGAATAATCCCGTAACAGCACTCCAAAATTTATTTAAGGGAAATTGCTTTGTGAAGAAAGACCCGGAAAACAATTAACAATTCACACAAAGATACATCCATTTTTGTGAGTGATGTTTTAAAGTATCATTCTCAACAACACATTCAAATTATGAATGCGTTCCATTGTCAGTTAAAATTAAGCACAAATATTTTCAGTTGTGCAATTTCAGCGAAATTTAAATGTACTGTTGATGATCGGTGACAGTGTTCGTTCGTGCTGATCACGCGATGTGGCGACAAGCTGACGTGACGTGTTAAAATATTCCATTGTCACGTTATCACGGTATGAACGTGATGGCTTGTGTGTTTATTTTTAATGAACCTCTCTTTTGACGTGCTGTTTCAATAATGTGACCCTTATTAAAACTGCATTCAGAAAAAAGTAGAAACTGTCATTAATAATAAGTTGTTATTTAAGTAGTTCGGTTCTTCACGTCATTCTAAAGGAATATGTATGGTGTAAAAGTCAAAAATATTTTGATCAAAACAACTTCGCACGGGGTCAAAAAGGAAGGGGAAATTAAAAATACGACACGAAACAACGACTCTGAAGGTTTTATTCCCTTTGACATTCATCTCGATAAATGTATAACATTCAACTGAATAATTTCGATGCTACTTCCAACATGCATCCGAATCGAATTAAATTGGAGAGCAATCGTCATTGTCAAGTCATCTGTTTGTTGTTTCACGTACATTGGCGTTTACTTCACAAGGACAAAGCAAACACACAATGATCGTGCGGCCGTGTGTGTTATTATACGTGTCCACGGGAAATTAACCCATTGTGGTGGCTGTCACGCTGTCTGAGCGCTAATCGCGGTGACAGCGTGCAGCGTGTTTTGTTTGACTAACACGCTTGTAGAGTAGTTGTTTGCAAATGGGTGGAAGAAAATATTCACTTGATGGTTCTGATGGTGTCTGCGTCTCACTAAATGGACATTAAAAGCAATGACAGTAGATTTCGGTTTTCTAACACGATAGTAGAGTACTGTTAAGTTCCTTGCTAAATTGGTTATATATTTTGGGTCAGTTAGAAATTATTAACCCATTTTGGTGGCTGTCACGCGGGGTTTTTGAAGAGGTGTCTTTTGATTAATATTTGGAAATGGTTGGAAGAAAATATTCAGTTGATGGTTCTGATGATGAGCAATTTTGACCGGTAAAGAAAGAAAATGAGCACATAATGATATCACCGTCACGCCAAATGAGCAGTAAAAGCAATGACAGTAAATTTAGTCCATCTAACACGGATGGAGATTAGTTGTTTAATTATGGTTTGGGAAAATCAAGAGCAAAGGTGAAAAAGAAACTGTGTACGGTTTAGCCATATGATCTATTAGAAACTATAATTTGCCCGCGGCTTTGCTTGCGTTAAAGCTGAAAAAATATTAGTTTGGTGATTTAGGCGTGAAAACGTAACTAACAAAGAAAGTCACTTTCGCATTTATAGTATTAAATGTCAATCGTACCCACATAAAATTTTAGTCTTGCCCCGCCACTGCGTGCACCGTGTTTTGTTTACCACACGCTCGTAGAATTGTTGTTTGGTAAAGTGGCAGAAGAATTTATTCAATTAATTTTACTATTCTAGTTAAAGTATTTCGGAATCTGGAGTCCGTTAGTAATAACGTTTTGTAGTGTCATGCCGACTCAACGCGATAGGTGAGAGGCGTGCGCTGTGTTTCATTTACTTGACTTTCTCATCGTAAATATACATGTGCTTTTAAAATGAAACAAAGCCATACATCTTCTACTCTAGAAATAAGTTATTTCATGCTGGATTGCTAAATAAATTGTATTTGTTACCAGATAATTTCAAACAGCGTAAGATTGTATTCATTCTTGATTAGATTATAAACTCAATATATTGTGAACAGGTCATTTTTAATACAATAAATCACAACCAAATTCACAAGTTTACAATATATCCGTGTTTTTTTTAGTAGAAAGAGTTTACAATCTCACGCAACTCATTATAAACCTACATTAACTTACACATATTAACTATTCGATGTAATTTTGTCATATCTCGTAAAATTGCTAATGGCTGGTTTATTAATTCCATAGTGAGCAGTTTACACCTACATATTTTACCCCACTCAGATATCACACTCCCATCTGTCACTAATTACAAGAACATTTGGTACGCAAATTGTATAATTGGAGTACGTAACGACGCAACACGCGATCTCTAGAGGACTTTAATGAACCTATTGAGTCCTACGTCACGCTGACTGTGTGTTTATGCCCTTATGTTACTGATGCTACAGAGGTCATTCAGCGGAGGTGGAGATTTTGCGTACCTTGGTGTGAAGTCCCGCAAACCTCCATTGAAAAGGGAGGATCGTCCTACCAGGGTGTTGTATTTAGTGAGCAACATTACAGCCCGATGGTTATTGTTTGGCGGGTATACGTCATAATCATATATCTGGGAATATCTGTAAAAGTTTGTAGATCTATCATTGAAACTATTGCCCCCTACTTAGCTGTCATATTTAACACTAGTGTAGACAAGGGAGTATTTCCGGATCTCATGAAACACAGTAAAGTCGTTCCATTGTTCAAATCGGGTGATTCTCAAGAACCCAACAATTATCGGCCGGTGTCAATTCTGCCAGTTCTCAGTAAAGTGTTTGAAAAGTTAATGCTTAGTCAGATGTTACGTCACTTTAATAAAAAATCCATCTTTCATGAAGACCAGTACGGTTTCACCAAAGGGCGTTGTACAACTGACGCCGGTGTCACCCTAATAAAGAACATTTTTAACGCCTGGGAAGAGTCGCAAGATGCCATTGGAATATTCTGCGACCTCTCGAAAGCGTTCGACTGCGTTAACCATGAGACGCTTTTGTTGAAACTTGAGCACTATGGGATTAGGAATAGAGCCCTTTGTTTACTTAGTTCATACTTGATGGGCAGACAGGTTAAAGTTCAGATAAACGGTGTAAACTCAATAGGGTCGGAAACGACAATGGGCGTTCCTCAGGGTTCAATATTGGGTCCATTCCTTTTTTTAGTTTACATTAATGATTTGCCCCAATTACAACCAAAGATGGTGTTATTTGCGGATGACACATCATTAATATTTAAAATAGACCGACGTTCACAAAATCTTGACGACGTCAATAGCTCTATTCATCAAGTCCAAAATTGGTTTACGGCAAACAACTTGGTTTTAAATAAAAAAAACTAAATGTATTAGATTTTCTTTACCAAATGTTAAAAGTAGCGAATGTGACATCATATTGAATGGAGTTCATTAATCAGACGGTTTTCCTAGGTATCACATTGGACGGAAAATTACAATGGGGGCCTCATATAACATCTCTTGCGGGTCGTCTAAGCTCAGCCGTGTATGCTGTTAGAAAGATAAGACAGTTAACAGACGTAGAAACCGCACGTTTGGTCTACTTTAGTTACTTTCACAGCATTATGTCGTACGGTATTTTGCTGTGGGGTCGGGCTGCTGACATTGAATCCATATTTATTTTACAAAAGAGAGCTGTCAGAGCCCTTTATAATCTGCGTCGCCGTGATTCTCTTAGGGAACTTTTTAAAAAGATTAATATTATGACAGTCCCTTGCCAATTCATTTATGAAAATATTATGTATGTGCGGAAAAACCGACATCTTTTTAGTAAAATTAGTGATAGACATAATTTTAATACTAGAAATAAAGACAAATTAGATCAACCATTTTTTAGATTAGCTAAAGTCCACACTTCTTTCATGGGGTATTGTGTTAAATGTTACAACAAAATACCTTCTGACATATTAGAACTAAATGAAAGAAAATTTAAAACTCATGTTAAAAGTACACTTTGTGAACAAGCATATTACAAATTAGAGGATTACATTCAGGATAAGAATGCTTGGAAACATGCTGGTCCTGCTCCATAGGACGATCAAGGGTGAAGGTCAAACTGGTTGATTTATGTATTAACTTTATAGATATACTGTTTCTTTTTTTGTGTTTTTATTTTTCTGTTGACTCACACACTGTTGTTTAATTAATGGTTCCAATGTTTGTAAATATGTGAGTACCATTTACCTAAATTTCTTTAGGAAATTAATAAGTTTACCTCTGCTGGTGATACTTTGTTCTAATAAGTAGCATACTCTGGGTGCATCGTCCTCACATAATATTAAATTAATTTTTGTAAACCAAATTTTGTAAAATCATTATTTGAAAAGAGTAACTATGGAGTTTCTTGTCCGTTCTTCTCCATAAGAATCTACCTTTCCGAATGGACAGTAGAGTCACTTTATTAATGTAATTCTATTATTTTTACTGAACTGTAAACGATGACGTTCAAAAGTGCCGTTTAATGGCCTAATTGAAATAAACGTTTTGACTTTTGACTTTTTTTTGACTTTTGTACACGTTGAAACAAGATGTAGGATTTGTGTGACACCAGGTCCATTTATGTAGTTCGTATGTGGCGGTGGCTAAATAATAACAGCCGCACGGGTCGATCTTCAAGGTTCAGCAACGCTTGCCGAGGTTGGTCTGTGGATGAGTGATCATCTTAACATACCGAGACTCCTCCGTGCCTCAGAAAGCATTTAAGCCGTTGGTCTCGGCTGTCATTTGTAGATCTTTGGCAGTCGTTACGGATTGTCCGACACCAGGGAATTTGGCACCGTTCTTGCCAAGAAGTAACGTGTTACCCAGTTAATGGGTTCTGGAGGTCTGGTAGGCAGCCGCTCCACGTAAAATACTGGTATTCAGTTGAATCCGGTTTGACTGGAAGCCGACAGCTGACATGTGGCGAAATCTATGGATCTCAATACAACCTAGGTATAATTCACAAAAAATGCTGTTGTCACCTTCTAAGCGACTTTTTAGCAGTTCTTAAAGTAAACTAACTCCAATATAATGTTCAGTACCCTAAGGGTAATACGGGACCCTATTACTAAGACTCCGCTGTCCGTCCGTCTGTCACAGTGTTGGTATATGTGCCCTAATTGGCGTGACAGACGATATTTTGTTTACCTGCGTGATCATACAGTGCTCATAATTATTGTTTGTAGTGGAGTAATTATCATAATAGTGCGTAATCCTAAGGATTACGTGTGGGAGAGTGTTAACTTGGGAAATGGGAGAATTAGGTGGGCGTTACCGTGTTTATGACGTGTAATGATGCAGGGATACAAGATAGATTAATGTATTAAGTGGGCTCTGTAACAGTTTTCGGATAGGGAAGATATAAAACGGCTGTGTTTTTGACGTGACAACGTCTAATAAATCGATGAACGCCGGCTCATTATAATTACGCTTATTGTAACGTTACGATCATTTCATCAATGTTTTGTTATGACGTTGTCACGTTAAACTATCGTCCGTAAACCGACTTTTTTATTACAGACCAGGCATTACTATTGCTTATTTTAAACAGTTCAATCGCAGACAGTTTCTTAGCCCCACGTTTGACGTACGAATTCTCGATCGTTTGCGTACCTTGGTGTAAAGTCCCGCAAACTTCCATTAAAAAGGGAGGATCGTCCTACCAGGGTGTTGTATTTAGTGAGCAACATTACAGCCCGATGGTTATTGTTTGGCGGGTATACGTCCTAATCAGTATATGTACACGTTGAAACAAGATGTAGGATTTGTGTGACACCAGGTCCATTTATGTAGTTCGTATGTGGCGGTGGCTAAATAATAACAGCTGCACGGGTCGATCTTCAAGGATAAGCAACGCTTGCCGTAGTTGGTGTGTGGATGGGTGACCATCTTAATACACCGAGATTCTTACGTGCCTCAGAAAGTTCCGGCTGTCATATAATGGTATATAAAATACTGGTATTTAGCTGAATTCGGTTCGACTGGAAGCCGACCCCAATATTGTTGGGGAAAGGCTAGGCAGATGATGATGATAAACTAAAATAATAATGTGTCGTGTGAAGGAGATGTAATTCATCATTAAAGATAGAAGTTTATTAGGAAGTGATTATCATGACCAAAAAATATAAACCGATGAGAAAGCAAGTACTTAGGCAAAGAGCTCAATTTAAAGTTTTCGACGTCATTTATAGCAGTATGCGTTTCAGACTTTTTTTTATCCACCAACTAGCTTTTTTCCCGCGACTTCTTGCGCGTATATCCCGTTTTTACCCGTTCCTGTATTTTCTTCCCATTTCCTTATAGCCTACAGCCATCCTCATGAATGTGGCTATAATATACAAAAATAATTTTCCAAATCCGACTGGTAGTTCCAGAGATTAACGCGTTCAAACAAACAAGCTCTTCAGAATTCTTAAAAATAGTGGAAATAGGTTATCTACACTAATACAATAAATGTACACGGTATGTAAAATTCAAAATCCATTTTTGTTTCGTTTTCTGACATTTAAGAATAAAACACGACGGCTAACAACCGAACAATAGGCAGTCAAGGGTCTCAAAAGTTGGCCGCTGAAATGGCTGATGCATCATTGAGTCTGGATCTCGAGAACTCGAGATGTCGACAACTCGAGATATCGAGAGTACGGCCGATTCTCACACTCGATATATCGAGAGCCTCCCGGGAATTTCGTGCAGATTATATTCCAGTGAGAAGGGTTCAAGTTATAAAGAAGGCCGCATTTGTACGGATTTTCGTGTCGCGATTGGTTTCTAATATTGCGATTTTCTACTACTTTTCCCATGTTGATATGGATTAAATTAGAATAGCTTATAGTGTAACTGTAATTTTCAGCCAGACATGCGAAATGTCTCAACTAAATTACCATGAATAATCATGTTTTTTTGAAGAGAAAAATGGGATGGGTAAAAAATTTTAAACTCGCGTCAGGACACGTGACCTGATCAAAAATTCGTAAGACGGAGGTAGAGTAGGAAGTGATATCCCCCTCTCTTTCTACCGCGCGGCGAAAATGTATGCCTCAATGCATGCATATGCAATTCGTGCGAAATTATTCCCTAACCATTCCAAAATATCAAAAATGCACAACGTTAATGTTCAAGTTTTCACTACTGCCGGCACTCCCGGACTGTATTTTTATTATTATTATTACTAGCCCGTACTGTTCCACTGCTGGGCAAAGGCCTTCCATCCCTTCCAGTGCTCACAGTGTTGTGCCTCTATCTTCCAATTCGTAAGGAAGACATCCAGCTCGTCCCGCCATCTCCTTTGCAGTCTGCCGCGGCCTCGTCTCGCTGTTTCAGGGCACAAATCCTGTATTATACGGGCCCACTGCTCGTCCGGCATGTGGCAGACATGTCCTGCCCAGTCCCATTTAAGTTGGGCAGCCTTTTGAGCCACGTCAACAATTTGCGTTTTGGAGCGCAGTGTAGTGTTTTTAACGTGGAACAGACCACGTTAAAAACACTACACTGCACGTTCGCGCCTAGTAAACTGCGCTACATAGCACGTTGGCAAACTTTGTGTTTAAAAAAGGCAATTTGGTCTCTTAGTTATATTGGAAACATGTTTAAATTTTGGCTAAGAGTTAAAAAAGACAATGATATTTCACTTTCTATAGCAAACTTTAAATTTGACTCTAAAGAATTTTTCGAAAATTTCTTAACAAATTTTTAGACATTCGCAAAAGTGAAAAAGAAAAAATTGCTAACTAGTGTCCTGCTAGTTTAGGAATATGCGTGTGGTTTGAGCTGAATAAACTATTTTAATTTCCGTTTCAAAGCATAACTGCCTGCCTATTCAAACTGCTCGTCAACACACATGAATGCATTCACAAATAATTTGAATGTTGGAACACTGCGTTGTATGCGACAACACCGCTTGAAAACGTATCGTGCCATTGACGATACAGAGGAAATAACGAATCGCTTTCATTGAGAGAACTGTATTGATGTTGCTAACAAGCCCTCGATACTCCGGTCCTTAATCAATAGTATTGCCTTCTGGTAGTGCAGATTGAGTAGGTACGGACCATTAGGCTGGATTTAAAAGAATGTCCGTACGATTTTTTGTACATTCTTCTCCATAGAGACCTACACTTTAGAACGTGCAACTAGTTTTTGACGGACCTTGGACAATTCAAGTGCCTGTAAATAATTTAATTGAAATGTATGCTTTGAGTTTGGTATAGTAACATAACAGTTACCAGTTACAATAACAGTTATTGTTTAGCCACTAGCGACGTTGAAACGAGGTCAGTTAATTACGGGAATCAGCTGTAGTTACTCTATTATAATATTTGAAAATATTCGTCTGCGTAGAAAACACTGACCACATAGGTACAGTGGCCCTACTATGACGTGTTAATGCCATCCAATTCCGGTGATGTAAGAGGGATAGTGTTATTCGCTATGTATATATGCTCCGTCTCTCTCTTAGAGCGGAATCAAGTTACCATCCCTACCTTGTTGCTATTCCACCAATTCGCACTAAACGTTTCCAAACGTTGTTTATAATGCGCACAGCAAAGGAGTGGAACTCTCTGCCTGCGTCTGTGTTCCCGAACGCACACAACCCTAATCTCATCAAAATTAGAGTGGACAGGCTTCTTCTGGGTAAGCTCGCTCCATCGTTGACTTTGTCTCTGTCATCTATGACTTAGACTAGAGTCAAGAGTAAACCCATATTAAATAAATAAATAATATTTTTTAATGTTTTATTAGTGGTCATTGAATATATTTAGACATAGTGAACGCGTCCTTCCCCAATCTATCATCGTTCGAATTTCAGTCATGTTTAGAGAACATTTCTACATCTTTGGTTAAGCCATAGATGTAGAATGTTCTCTGACCATGACTACATGCATTCCTTGAAGCTTTATCACCAAATTTCGTGATGTCCTAGTAGAGTACCACAGTGAGTGCCGTCGTTACTGAGGAGGAAAAGTCAGTGTTACGACTGGGTTGCTTTTCTCAAAATGATTGGCAGAAAAAGCGGTAAAAAGAATGATGTTGACAATTATACTAGTTAAGAGATAGCATTTTTTTTAGATTTACTCGCGATTCCGCTGCCTTTTCTAAGCCTGAAAAAAATCGTTTTTTTTTTTCAGTAATAAAGTACCAAAATCAATTGAGAATGTTGTGATACAGCGATAATTTAGCTTTTTATTGGCGAGAGAAAAAGTAGATAAAATTGGCGGGTAAATAGAGAAATTGCACGTTGTGATTTGCTTGCGAGTGACATCACGCGCAATAAGTGCTCTGTGTTTATCATAGACTTGAAAACGCTCACAATGTAATTTTTTAGATTTTTTAACATCTTGTCTTTTCTCTTTTGATAAATGTAATAAAGAAAAACCAATCAGATACCTTCTTTCCCTAACTGTATGAGTTTATCTTTTTTAGTTTTTAATAGGGAATATGCATGAAAAAAATATTTATTACTAGTTGCCGCCCGCGGCTCCGCCCGCGTGATTGTCGAAAACTATCCTAAGGGAACATATTCCCGGGATAAAAAGTATCCTATGTGTTATTCCAGACTATAATCTACCTCTGTGCCAAATTTCATCAAAATCCATTCAGTAGTTTTTACGTGAAAGAGTAACAAACATCCATACATACATCCATACTTACAAACTTTCGCCTTTATAATAGTAGTAGGATCTATACAGTTTATCTAGAAATATACAAAAATATAATACTAACAGTGAAAAAAGAAACGAAATTGACCGAAAAACAAACGAGATAAAACTATTTTAAACAAATATATCTGTCCCTCTCGCGAGCGCTGTTTTTTATGGCAGCTGTATAGGGGACATAGTATTTGACGTCACAGTTGGTATCGGACTTCTCTTTCTAATTGTCAACTTTGAAGCTTAATAACTTCATCGCTGATGAAGGTATTTTAAAAATTCTTTCATAATTGGTTACTAGAGATAATAAGTATTTTATTTTGCAAATAATAAAATTGCATGCGCATTCCCTATTGCCTTCCAGAGAATAACTTTTACAAAAAAACCTTATATTAGGTTTGTCTAATTCCTACGCTATTTCTACAATTAAACTCTGGAATATGCTACCCCTTGACATCAAGAAGGCGGAGTCAAAATTTTCCTTTAAGCGTAAAATCCGAAAACACTACTTAAAAGCTTGTCATTCTTAGTCGTTCTTCGTCATGATTACTATGAATTCTCATAATCGGTATGATTATTATATATCATATTTATTAGTTTATTATTTTAGCATATATATGTATTTTATTAGTATAATATATATTATCTGTTTATTCTTTCCGAAATGTTAAAATTAAATTTGAATCTTATTTTTATTTATTGTACACCTACCACAGTATAGTCTTTATAACCCAAAGGTTGACTGGTAGAGAATGCCTTGATGCATTAAGTCCACCCATGTAGGTACCACTATTGTACATAAAGTTTAAATAAATAAATAAATCTATCATCCAAGCTTTCTCAGAACATCACCTTCCAGTTTCCACACAAATTCACAATTTCCCAGTGACATCAACCCCATAATAGTGTTGTAACCTCGTTACCATTTTTCTTTGAACCAATACAGTTTCTGATATTAACACAAGGGAACATAGCTGTTGGTCGCAGGTGGTGGCAAGTTTCTACCGTTATCGCTCGAAAAGGGGCTCGACAAGACCGAAAAGGGTACTAACTGAAGGGTTCCCCAAGGGAGTTGTGAACGCCATTAGGGGTTAGAAAATGATGGAGACTTTGAAGACTTGAAAGGACTTCGATGATGGGAGGTAACAAGGGTCATGTTATCAAAATTGTCACATGTGCCTGCATGTGTTTTAGAAAGTTGTCAATGGTATATGTTCAATGCTCAATTTTGAAAATTCATACCGTGGACCTATACAGTCTGCCAGGGTTGCGGAATTTGTTCGAAAAAGGCTTTAGAAGGAACACGGATGGGTTTTAGTCAGTAAGAGTCTGACACGCCCTTCCGCTCCACCAAGAGAGGAAGAAGTCATTTTATGATTTCCCATCCTTAAAAAAAAAACAGTCCTCTGTAACTTGTCGAGGTAAAAGTAACACTTTCGTCGTTTAAAAGTCAAGGTCCACTAAACAACCAATGCAATCGTGAGAGAATTCCGCTGTGTGAGAGAGAGACGGAGCTATATAGCACGAATAGCGATAGCATTGGCACGTCATAATAGGGCACTGGTATTGACAAATGACATTAAAGGTGCTGTCAATTTGACAATGACAGAACTATCATAGCAATTGACAGTACCATTAATGTCAGTTGTCAATACCAATGCTCGTATTGACAAATGACATCAAAGGTGCATACTATAAGTATCATAGCAGTAAGGGAGATCTTAATTTTACCATAACTAAACGCCACGATTCGTGACCTTGTAAATCCATTATATCATCTGCATTATTCAATTTATTACCTAGATTTTTAACAATAATTTAATTTTTGCCACACGAACACTCGTCTTTTCGAGAGAGATCAATTTCGATAAGGAGCGAAAAAATATACATAAAGTGTGTTAAAGGAATCTAATTTTGTGAAGGATGTATTTTTTTGCTCCCAAAGAGAATCCCTTCTCGCAGTAAGGGCCGGGTGTTGGGTTTTATCAGAATACATTCGAGAAATAAGTCTCAATATTATTCTTATCTTGGAGTGGAGTGCTGAATAAGAATGATTTTTCGATTGCCACGATGCACGTGTACGGTATGAGGTAAGTAAAGTATCGTTGTTTGCATCATATCAGCCAATTGCCGTCCACTGCTGAACGTAAGCCTCCCCCAAAGATCGCCAACCATCCCGGTCCTGAGCGGTCCGCATCCATCCGTTATTTGCATATCGACCAGGAAAAAAAGAGATGGGAAAGATAGAATGAGGTATCTTTCAATCACTCAAACACATATACAAATTGTCAAATTGTCGGTCTGTCAAAAAGATGAAGATATTTGCTCGTTCCAGAGTGTACCTCTCTATTGCAACTCATTTGTGTGGCTTTTCCTCAGAAGACTATTTCAGAAACTAATTTCTGTGGTCCTCGTATGATATGTGCAAAGAAAGAGTTTGTTTTTTATTAGAGTAATCGGATAGAAAACACTGACCACATAGATACAGTGGCCCTACTATGACGTGTTAATGCAATCCAATTCCGATGGTGTAAAAGGGATAGTGCTATTCGCTATGTATATATGCTCCGTCTCTCTCTTAGAGCGGAATCAAGTTACCATCCCTACCTTGTTGCTATTCCACCAATTCGCATTAAACGTTTCCAAACGTCGTTTATAATGCGCACAGCAAAGGAGTGGAACTCTCTGCCTGCGTCCGTGTTTCCGAACGCATACAACCTCTTCAAAATTAGAGTGAACAGGCTTCTTCTGGATAGGCTCGCTCCATCGTCGACTTTGTCTCTGTCATCTATGACCTAGACTAGAGTCAAGAGCAAACCCATATTAAATAAAAAAAATAAAAAAAACATGATTGTTTTAAGACTTCATAGAACCCCAGTTTTTTATATGTCATTATAGTGTTTGTTAAAAATCACAAGAAATAAATCCCATTTCAATAAATCCACATTTCAAGCAAACAAAAAGAAATAAGAAAGCAGATCACAGCATCTCCAAACTTTAACCAATTAGATTGACGAACAATGTTATCGAAAGTTTACTTCAATCTCTATCAGGTTCCGAATAACTAGCAAAATTGATCAGTCTTTGAAAAACTTTCCATAAAGAAAAACATGTTTACTGCCCGCGTTTTCCTTAACTTTGTCGACATCAAAGCTATTTATTGGGAAGAGAAAAAATATGAGCGAGTTTAGTACAAGTCGACTGGGGAGTGAGGTGTAAATGTTGATCCACACATATCTGGGCCGTACCCGGGATGTGGCCGGGACGTGGCCGAGCCAAGGTCCGTCTGGAGTTCAAAACGATATCGGTGCGTACATTTTATATGAACTCGTTAACACACGTTCGTGCCCGGGCCGAGACAGAGACATGTCAGACCACGTTGTGTCGCACCAAGACACGGTCTTGATATTTGTGGATCTATCCTTAGTGTGTGATGGGACAGAGATAAATCTGAAGATATAGGAAGAGCCATACAAATTCAATAACATTTTCTAAATGTAATTTTGTGTGGTTGATACTTTGTGTGAGGTAAATGGCGGTGTTAGATGTTCTGTTTTATTAAGTTTGAGGTTGTAATGATGTGTTAAGATGATACTTTAGTTTTTATTATACATCTGGTTTAATTGGGTAAAGAGTGAGTGTGTTGGTAGAGAGAAATATCGCATAAGATGGTTCCTTTGTACCTGCAACACGTCTGTCATTTGTTTTCATATTTAAGGTACATATCAACTCGGAAAGGGATCGTCACCGTATCACCTGTATCGCGATTACGTTACGATTCCGATTATCGTGCGTTGCAGTAGGGAATTTCATACAAAGAATACCGCACGGCTCGAGTTGATACGGTGACGATCCCTTTCCGAGTTGATATGTGTGCTGTGACCAGAGATCGGAATAAGTAGACTATATTTACCAAATGTTCGTGGAAGTAAGTAACATAGAGTTGATGATACCCCCACTAAAATCTCGGATTCATAAACATGACGATTGTATCCCGGGATTTAAGAAATTGCAAATTACTTATTGCGCTTTGAATACATTTGAACAAAATTATTATATTGAAGAATCTTATTATGTTTTTAGAATTCCGTACCTACTAAAACAAATTAAATAGCTTTGTTTTCGCACAACTCTTTCTTCTTTTGATTCTTCAAATCAATAATTTGTAACTATACACAAAGTCCAGTTCATATTTTTTATAATCCCGGGTTTCAACAACTACCGGGTCTTTCAACTCTATGTTACTTACTTCCACAAACATTAGGTAAATATAGTCTACCTATTCCGATCTCTGGTGGCTCCTTTAGTAATTTTCTCTTCTGTTGTCTGAACCACTCATCAAACCCGGGACGAGTTTGATGATATAATAACCTTGTCAATCTCGTCCCAAGCGATTTGTGTTAGCTGTTCAATCACAGCGGGTAACATTAGTTTGCCCGGCTGTAGAACAAGCTATATAAGGCCTTTTCCTGTTCTGCCGTGTTTAAATCCATAACTTAACTTAACTTTGTAATAGTCGTCTACGTCGACTGTCCACTCTACGTAGCATGTACAGTGAGTTACAGCAAGTCAAGTCTAAAAAAATCCGTCAGAAAGATTTCCAAAAAATATTGGACACGTATTTTTTCTTTTGTCACGTAAATAAAAAATGAAGACGATCCAGTGCGTTGAAAACTCGTTCGACGTCACTTAATACTTCTTCTTCTTCGTCTTTTGACTGGAAAGTGACGTCACAAGCCCCCACTCCTGATATTTATTTTTGATAATCTAACTGACTTACTAAATATAATCATATCTTTTTAAACCCGGTAACATCCCTATTAGCTGACCCACCTTTGCATAAATGGTTGAGATGTTTTAGAATAAGAATCGTATTATACCATAGTTATATTTTACCATTCGAGCAAACAAAATATAATATAAATAAATTATAAAATTCTATCGATTCTTGTTCTAAAAATCTCAATGTCAATCAAAGGTGGGTCAGCTAAATGCTATAAACTCACTGTACTTACACGTAGAGGTTACCCGTATTAGTTGCGGGGTGCATTTGTTTGCCAGCCACCCATCCGATTATACCCAATACTCAATACTCAATACTTTATTGCATTCCATAATGTGTATACATAACAGTTGGTATGTTAAAACATCGAATCAATTATGGACCCTGTCGGGCACAGCAAAGTTTATTATTAATAGGAGAGAGGATGAAGGCGTTTTTTAAATAAATATTTAACTAAAATAATATTATTAGTGTTTATGGTATTTATAAGTATTTATACATATGTTTTAAGATTTTGTATTTGGTACCTACATATTGCATGAATTACATTATTAACTTTAAATTTTAATAACCTATATATTTACAATTTTATTGCGTCTTGTAGAATTTTTTATCATTCATTTTGAATTAACAATATTAAAATATTTTTTAAATATTATGTTTAAGGTATTATGTCAAAATAGTTTTTATTGTTGTTGAATTTTATCGCTAAAGTATTCGTCAATAGTGTAGTAACTAACCCCTACTAACAACTAATTTTATAAAAAGTGACAACAAAACTATTTGGTAGGTATAATACAGGCAAAAAATTTTTTTTTTCTACTACTCTGCCAATATTTATTTCTAATATGTGCATTTTAACTTTTTCGGCTTATGACATACTTACTAGTGTGGTGTACAATAATTGTCTACTCAGCATACTCACAACATTGCTTAAAGTAGTTGCAAGTTGCTGCCCGCATACCAAATAGCTTTGTTGACTGTACATGTGTATTTAGCTTTATTTACACCGTGAACCATCCTTTCGTGTCCCTTTCAGTGAGCTGTATTTACATCAAGCATCTTATACATCAGATCAGAAAAAATCTAATCCGGCTGACGGGCAATTGGGCAGCATTCTTTGGTAAAAATTGTATTTGTAAAAAAATTGCTACCTATGCTTTTCTTTAAATTTCAAAGTCAATTCATTCATTTCAACTAGACCAAAGGCACTTTTCAAAGTTTTATTTACAGTTTGAAATTAAAACATTAGTGACTCTAGTTGTTCATTCGCAAAAAGTAGATTCTTATGGAGAAGAACGGACGGAAATGAGCGATTTTCGAAGAAATCGCTCCACAATAAAATGTTGTCTTCACTTCAACATAGAATTTTGACCTTTATTGCAATTTTATACACACGTTGTTTTATAATATACATATATTTTTATCTTTCACTATCATTCACCGTGTAATGACAGTTTCAACATACACCATTTCGTACCATCCTTTCATACCATATCTCGCGTTAGCTGAACATAGTAATGAAGATATATTATTCATTGACACCAAGCCTATTCAGAAAGCATAGAATTCCACTGACAACCCTCAGATCCGATACTATCAGTTCCACCGTCCCTCGCGATGTCCATTATAGTCTCAGGAAGGACGTGTCAGCAAGCGAGACAGCATTATACCCGTGTCTAACGATTGTAAGGGACAGACATGTATCATTGTGTTGCGTCTCGATTGTTAGAACTTTGTATGCAGAAAGGAAACTCCTTTTATGTCTGCTCGCCTAGTACACCGTGTTGGTTTTACGACATACTATTTCACTCTGTTTTTTCTATCATGCAACATTATTATTTACTGGGAGTTCGTTTTTGTGGGTTGGCAACCCAAATTGTGATTTTGACACCTGCTATTATTTTGGCGGGTACTTTTTATTTAGACATCGAAGTTCGCTTTTGTTTGAACTTCCAATTATTCATTTGCTATGTAGAGATGTTTTGGCTGTTTGAGTTTTGGCAAACAAAAGGCACCTTTTATGGGTTTTTTGTAAGACAAATTCATCAGTGTGATATATTTTGATGTAAGATGAATATTTTTATGGTGATTCTGATAGCTTTAGTTTTTGGTGAATAAATATAATTATTATTTATTTAGCTTTTAATTAAATACAGTACCTCTACTCCACATTATAATGACACGAATCATAACATCCTCCCACATTAGTTAAGGGTCTCAAACGCGTCACGTCTCAACGCTCGTACGTGGACTTAGGCCTTAATTCCTTTCCACACGTGCTCGCCTGATGCCCTTGGGCCTGCAAACTTTCACGCCAATTTGGCCTCGAGTCCTAAGTAACCAAAAAACTTCACTAATTGAGAAATCTAATTAGGAACTTCAATCTTATGACGAAGAGACTACAACATAGTCTTTTAGTTAGAAGTGAAATTTCATATTCTTTAACGTACCTATTCAATTTTTTTTTCTGAAAACTAAAATAACAGGTACTCGCCAATATCTGTGATTTAAACGGTAAGAAATGTATATTAACTTTACTTCTAGGAAAAATAGAACCCAGATATAAAAACTGGGTTGCGTCAACTTAGTTTTCTTATAATAACATTCTGCAAAACGGTTGTGTGTGAGTGTGTGGGTGTTTCAAACGTACCTATTTCAACTTGTTTTGAAATCCAACCAAAAGGAATCTGTTTAAAAGAAGCATAAACTTGTACGAACACATGAAATAAACACGCTTTTTGTAAATCCCTAAGTAATGGTTGTATGAACATATGTATTTATCTGTATTTAAAACTGCTACAAATTGGTAAAAATAAAAGTAGTTCGATCTTCGTCTAATTGGTGATGATCAAATAGATTTATTTACCATAATTTGTATCATGGTCATGTTCAATGTCAATTCAATGGATTGAAGCAAAAAAAAATCGCAAAGAGGTTTTAAACCGAGCGAAACAATTTAGGTCATTATGTGTTTCTTCCACTTCAAATGAAATCACATTTTACAAGCTATGATATACCTTTTCTTATAGTCATGTTAGAGAAAATCGGTGTAGATACAAACCAAGTAAGATGATAATATAAATCAGGTTGTTTGTAACTCGGTACGACAATAACACCTATTGAGTTAGAAATTATAGCCGCAGTTTCGGGTGACGGTAACAGTTTGGCGAATTGCAATGTAGAACAGTAACACTTTAGGAAACAACGAGATTTGACGCTAGATACTAGGTTGTAGGAACAAGTTAATAGATATACAACGACATATTTGTCACAAAATACCACAAAAAACTTATTAAGTTTGTTGGAAACCTGGTTTTGGAACGAGAGTAAATCCCACGTTGGGCGCCAAATATAAGATTGTTACAGAAAATTACAAAAAAAAATGTTTGTATGAAAACTGGATTTACGTGAGGGGATAACTTGAAAAGAAAATAAATATTTTTTTACAGTAAAGGTCAATAAGTTAACTATTAAAATCTACTGTAATTAGTTAGGCCCACGTTGGGCGCCAAAAACTAAATTTGGCGCCCAACAAAAATATCAAGTCCTAATTGACGTAAAAAGTAAGTGCAAACGGTACCGGTAATTGTAATGATAATTTAATAATTGGTCTACTGAATGATAATTGTAATGATAATAGCTTATTAATTGATCTGGTCTTAAAATGTAAGTTCGTGTTTCATAAATAATGTAAATGTTTGCATGCCGAATGGTAAAATATGGCTGAACTTTGATATATCATAAGAAGAAATAACAACTATTGTATAACCCATATTTGCAAAATAAAATTCTATTATATTCTACCACTTTTCAACCTTATTACTAAGTGCCTAATAAATGTTAGGATTATCAATACCTAGCCATTTTCTGTGATTGTACATAATTATTTACTTTTTCATTCTTTATTTTGAAAACCAGTTCAGTACGCAACAATTTCACATACTGGAATGAACTTCCAACGTAGCTTCACTAGTATTTTATTCGTGTGTGCTAGCTTTATTCTATGTGTGTACATATGTTGTGTCGCTTGCGCGGAACTGAAGTTATATGAATAATGAGTAGGAAAGAACCGACGGAATCGCGTACGGATTACGTCCGGGCATCATCTCTCGATACGGAAAAAGGGATCTAAAAAAAAACGGTTTGTGGGCGTTTGGAATTGAAGTAATGGACTTTTTTTATTTTTATTCGTGAGTTGTTTCCGGATTGCGTAAGTGCGGTGCATTTTTTAAATAGTGGCCGAGAATTTTGTAGTTTGGAAGTAACCCAGCCAATTCTATAACAGGACTTATTTTGAGCTGTGAATAGCCTGAGGATAACCTCAGGGCCAAACCAACTATTTTTATGGTTCTGAACATCGGTAAGAGCACAACATCATGTCTGGATGTCTGTCTGTCCGTCTGTCACAGCCAATTTTCTCCGAATCTATTGGACCGATTCATTTGAAATTTGGTACACATATGAAATTCTGTGACCGTTACGTACGTACGCGTTACGTATATAAATACATTTTGAGTACTTTTGGGAGACAAACAAGAAAATTACAAATAAAAGTTTTTCAAACTGTACCATGTGGATAGGTACATCAAATGAAAGGGTTTATTGTGTGTGTATTAGTTTTGAAGTTATTCAAGAAATTAGATGAAAAATTACCAATTTTAGGCTCAGTAGTTTCCGAAACAACTGAGCCTAAAATTTTGAAAAAATGCAAATAAAGATTAGAGGAAACCCCACGTCACGCAACGTAGCAGTCAATCGCTTAACCACTGCACCAACCGTGTTGTCAAAGTTGGTTAATAAGCAGGTATCTTTTTCTATAAAACTTGATTTTTATATTGTGATGGGTAATTAAACCAAAATTACGTCAGTTTTAAAAACCTATTCGACAAAAAGAGAAATACTGGCTTACTTTTCTCAATATTATTTCTCACATCTACTAGGTACTGGCTTTCAATTAACTAATATGTATCTTCAATAGACATAATATAGTTTCATTTTACTTCATACTGCCGGCAGTGATATCAGAAACGTTGGCCATAATATCACAAAGCTGCAAGCCTAATGGCCAAGTTTCAGGTTTCATAGGAGCAATTTCCTTGCCACCTTCGTGTCACAAAAGCTGAATGTACAAAACTAAATTTTACAGTAAAATGTAGCAGCACCTTTTGTTGTAAAAATGTTTCTATTTCATAAAATCAGTCCATATTGTCCTTCTGCATGTTTTCATACGAAAGGAACTTGTATTCCATTCCATTACCACGCACGCCATTTTCTTCCAATATAAAAATGCTTCCATAAAATACAATATAAAACATGATCCACTTAAACATTCTCCCCGCAACCTGGTTCTAAATAACAGCATTAAATGGCACTCCAGAAAAAATCTTAATAACGAATTAGGTTAACGCACGTCAACTTTATCAATTTATCTGAGTGACGGGCACCGCGCCCATTATCCGGCCCCGGCCGCCACATGTTACCCCGACGGGTAGACCCTACAGGGTACAAAGGGAGGGGGAGGGGAACACAGCCCTCCGGAAAATGTACAAACTCCTACCGTACACTATTTATGACGGCGCTTTCTTTCTCAATACGTTAACATTAACCTCTCCGCCGACCCACTTCCGATTGTATTCACCAACAATACACCTCAAATTCCCACAGCACCAAGTACCACTTACTACCTTTTATAAAATGAAACAACCCCCGTTGTACGCGCTTAACAATCAAATATCAACTTACAGTTAACGAGGGAGGATTCATAATCGCCTGGCGCTTTTCGTGTAGTGTTAACGTTTCGGATCGTGCCTTTCGAGATGAATCCGCGAGAGTACTTATTACGAAGCTCCTATTTCGTGAGATCTGTTTATTTCTTGATGTACAAGCGATTTACATTCGTATTGTTAAGACGTTTGGGAATATTTTGCTTTGGGAAGGTGAGGGCGTTTGTTTTGTATCGTGGCAAAGCAGTGTTTTTCAGTGAGACTGAAATCGTTTTTCGGATAAGACGATTCATCTAAATGTTTTTTGCATCTTTGTTTTCCATTGTTTCGTGTTGTATTGTTGGATTCTCAAGTTTGGTGACCCGTTTGGTCTTTTAGTGACTTATTGTGGAACATTTGTAGGTATTCAATGTTGAACTTTACTCAGATTACAATAGATTTTACGAGGGTTATGTAAAACAATGTGATTGTTCCCGACTAACTTTCACCTCTTGTAAGCTTTGGATTATTTCTTCAATTCAGTTAAACATTATTAATGTTTTATTTAGAGGGGGAAAATGATCTTATTCAAACACCCTTTTAAGTTTTTTGCCTTAAAATCGTCATTACGGCAAGTCTTTGTTCACGCGGGGGGTTAAGCAGAGATGAAAAGTTATTTTCAACACATTTGCTCAAAAAATGCATTTACGAAGCCTGTATACATTGTTCGAAAGTTTATTACGAACCAAATATAGAATGGAACATGCGGTAAAATAGGTACTCTCGTCTAAGTATTTTACCGCACTCCTCGTTGTATAGCACCGAGGGTATCCTTTTAATTTCCATAAAAAATATAAGATTTCCACCAAGGAGTTTCACATTACTAGAATAAATAAGTTAGATGATCGAACCTTCTTAGAAGCGATCCTAGAAGTTTGTCTCACTTACCGCACTAGTATCATAAATAACTATTTCGCTTTTTCTTTTTTCTGTGCCGGACAGGGTCCAAAGTCAAAGCGTTTATCTGTCTGTCACAGCTAATTTCCTCAGAAACTACGGAACCGATTTATAATTATATAATAATTAAATTATATTCTTAAATTTAAATTTAAAAATTGATCAATTCTCTTATCTCCGAATCTACCGAGCTTAAAGTTTAGGAAGATTATGCATTATAGTTGTATATACATTGTTATCTACATTTCAGGTTAACAGTGGCACCATTTATTCTAGGAGATTTGTTGGGCTATTTTGGTACCGGTCTTCAACAGAATGACATACAATTTTACGAAATTTTACTTTTGTAGACTTTCAAGCCTTTATACGATACGGTACGGCCTACCGTGTCTCCCTAATCATACGACTAAAATAAAAATATACTAAAGGAACAAATACGCACAGGACCGCTTGTTGTGGCGACACCTGGGGGAGGCCTATGTCCAGCAGTGGACGTCTTCCGGCTGATATGATGATGATGATAAAAAGAACAAAATAAAATGCCCCAATGAGACGATGATACACGTATCATTCCTATTTTGTAGGTATTGTAAGCGAGTTTGTTTGCTAATTGGGGCATTTTATTTGCTCCCTTAGTGTATTTTTATTTTAGTAGCTAATACAACCAACCCCTATTTAACATTGTGCTCCAGTACTCACCACTACCAACAAACGTGGCGGTGTAAGCCACACGTGGCTCGAGCATACCACATGTGCTCGCATGGCTGAAACGGGGACTAATCAAGCCGAAGCGCATTGAACACGATGGAGTATGTCAATCAGGATAACATGGAGACTATTGGATTACTGGTATGCGTTATGGAGTTGGCGGGGTCTTTGTGTTTTACCTCACTCGTATGGCTCTGCAAGGTGTAACAGATTAAACTTGAAAAGGGATCATTGAACTCATTATTATGATCAACTTTTACGGTATAACTTTTTATATCGGGCCAAAACTCAAACAGTGACAGTAAAATAAGCAGTTGAAGTAAAATATCTAAATGTATGAGGCGAATGATTTTTTCTTCGCAATTTCAATTTTGGTCCTACGGTAAAAGTTTTATATTAATTAATACAATTGCACCTTTTCAGATTTTGCGATTAATCTGTTACACAAAATTATTTCAGTGATTGATAGTAAGCCGAGAGAATATTGCCGGTATTTATGGCTAAATGTGGGACTGAGATCAGAGTCAGAAAAGTAAACAGCAACATTATGAAGATTGCAATACCTAATTCCCGACTGACTAGGATGTTTGAATTCACAACACAACCATCCCCAATATCTTGAGAACTTTTACCCAGATCTTAGCCAGATTTTAGCCAGATCAAAACATACAAGCAACCAGACATAAAAGACAAACTAAAAACCGTACAAACTAAAGACGTAAATATAAAAATCCAATCAAACCATAAGGACATAATAGAAGCCGCTTCGCCGACATAACGAGCAAGCACAGCGAAAGTCGACCACACAGTGGGTGCAATAGAAAATCCAATTGGTTCAACTCAATTAAAAGCAAGCGACAGTTTTACTAGCATTCGAAACTGTAAATAAGTAGTCCAACTGTCAGAGACAAATGAAAGTTGCACAGTGGGCCAATCTGCACGCGATTTAGTGTCAATTCCGCCAGACTTGGAGGTGGTTTTGCGCTGTTTGGTGCAAGAGATGGGAGGTAACTAGAATTTAAGTTGGGAATTCGTGTTGGTTTAAAGTTGAGGGCGAGTGTGATGATGGGATCTAGTTTTGTGTATTTGTCGGATTGTCTTGGTATAACGAGTGTTTTGTGTGATTGGGTTTAGGATTTTTTAGGGGACTGTACTCAAAAGGTAACCAGTGGAACCCTATTACTAGCTACTAAGCCTCCGTTGTCCGGCCGTCCGTCAGTCCATCTCTCTGTCAGCGGGCTGTATCTCAAAAAACGTAATAGGTAGACAGTTGAAATTTTCCCATAGTGTGTATTTCTCTAACAATAAAAAAAAAATACAAAAAGTGTTTATTTTGGTTTATGGTACGGAATCCTTTGTGTGAGAGCCTGACTCGCACTTGGCCGGGGTTTATTCATGACTTATTATGGTGTAGTAAAGTCGTTTTTGATAGTTTTGGCTTCATGATCATCATCATCATCATCATTTCAGCTGAAAGACGTCTACTGCTCATGCGTTTCAATACAATAAACGCTAGTCTTAACAAAACCGCTATCGCGAATTATTACTAATAACAAATACATAATGTGCGACTCAGACGCCAAACATTCGTAGATAGAAATATGCAGGTCTTCTTCTCATTATACTATTACAAGTAAATAGTGTTGTCAACGACAAAAACCCCAACATTGTTTGGTCCTTCGAATCGGATTAAGTGTCGCCACTTCAAGCGGTCCTAAGGCTCTAGCTAGACAGTGTCAGTGTATTAGCGAATACTATTGTAAAAATGCTAAACTATTAAGGATTGATCACGTGACATTTCGTTAGGGTTTGTCCATACAACTTTGACGTTTTGACAATCGTCTTCGCCATGTTACCGCTAATAGAATGTCACAGCCTCTGTAAATTTCGCATCTTACACGAGAATAATTTTGTTAATGTCAATATTATATTGTAGTCTGTGGTTAGCGTTATTCAAAGTAAATTAATCTATATGTACTATCGCGGACATTTGCGGTAAACCACTTTTGAATCTTCTTGCCATGATAATAAGGTCGAAAAGTGGTTCAGCGCAAATGTCCGCGGTGGTACATAGATGTCTAGAAGGAGTTTTATATTCTAGACATGCACTTAGTTTAAATGAAGTTTTGATACGTTTACCGTACTTTATATAAACATTTTCTACTATATTGCAATTCTCATAGCTCTCTCGAGGGCAAACAACATTTTACGACATTATTTTATTTTGCCCCTACAACGGAAGCGTTCTATGATTTCGTTTTTATTTCACTCATATAACCAACATGTTTCTGACTTTTGTACATTTGTATTTTCGGTACAATCTTTATTACTTACACCATACCATATGGGAGCTAAATCGTTGCACGCTGGCTAGTTGCCAGGGATAAGCTCTCTTAGTCTCATGGTTTCTCGGTTTCTCCTTATGAGGTTTTGATTAACCACAAAGCACATTAAATTACATAACGTTTCCTTGGTTTGCTCGTTATTGTTATGGTCGTAGTATCATGAGATCATAATAAACTATTGTCGCACTGTATTGTCTTGTAAAAAAATGGTTTATGTCCACTGTGTTATGGGTTGGGTATGATTGTCGGGTAGTTTTGGTAATGTCCCATACATTACACATTAGGTTTATCATTTATACATTAGGTTTATTTATGAGTTGGATTTTAGTGATGTGTTTGATTTATACTTGTATCTTCCTACTATGAATTGACCTATATGTGCCTTAAGTATTTATTTCCGGAAGTAAAACTTCTTGTGAGAGCTCTTTTGTCTTCATGAACGACAAAGTAATATTGTATTAGATTTATAAATAAATTCTCCTATCTTTTTTTAAAAATAAACTTTTAGCTTCAAGCCCTTTTGTTTGTTACCCATATTAAGGAGGTTGAAAAAAAAAATTAATCCGCCATCTTGGAGCGGCCATATTGAATTTAGCGTGATGTTACTAACTTTATTGTTTTCTACTCGATGAGCCATTTCATTTGATACCAATGTTAAGGGGGTTGAGAAAAAATATGTATTCCGCCATCTTGGAGAGGCGGCCATATTGAAATTAAGACAATATTGAGTATTGCCTATTGTATTGTCACTAGAAATAAAGGTGTACTAACAAATGGTCGAAAAATGGTTTGCAAATTTTGACGGACAACTAACATACATACGAACGGTGCAAGTTAAATAAAAGCTAGTGAAAACAAGTTTGCTATGCGCAAACAGTTGAGCGTTGCCATTTTAAGTCAGCGATCAATGATCGATGCTTATGTCATCATGAGCATCATTTATTGATCGCTACTGTTTTATTACTGTGTTCATCTGTATTTTATACCTTCCCAACCAAATTGTATCTAATCTACTATAATTTTTAACTGACTTCAAGGGGGAAGTTCTCAATCTAACTTTTTTTAGTTGTTCAATAATATTTTCGCCATTGATGACTTTTTGTATGGATGAATTTTTTCGTGAGGTGGTCTTGATACATTTTTTGATGTTTTCAAAGATTCATTTGTTTTTCTCTAGGAATTTCAACAATAAGAGTTGAAAGCTAAACACAAGTATCTTCAAGTCTCTAATATTCGATTTAATCGAATCTCGACCTCGAATATTCGACCTCTAATATTTATCTTCTTTCCTCAGTGACGAGACAAGAGAAGTGGATGGACGCGCCCGCTCCGAGTCCGGTGACGCAGACTCCGTATACCACGTCAGGGGAGCCTTGCACGACCAGCGGTGGCGGGACAATCAGGTGAGGAATGTAAGAACCACTGTATATGTCTATAACCTAAAGTAAGACTAGCTGTAACAGTGCAGGCAACAAGTAAGGGTTGTTAGAGCCTTTGTATAGTCTGCAGAGGTGGTGTCTCGCGAGCCGAAGGGCCCCGCAACTTTGGCTTTCTTCAAAAATTGTAGCATAGGCCATCAAAACCATCTTACCCTAGTAAAATTGCATCTTTTTTTAGCACGTTTATCTCGCTCTTGCTATTTGAATTATTTTTATTGTTAGAAATGCTTTCTATTTTGTCCAAGTAACGTACTAAACTTCTACTTCAGTAAGTATTGTCAAAAGATAAGCTGCGGCGCTATAGGCACTATGATGTACAAACTTACTACGTTCGCTCTTACATCCTAGGCGTTTTTTCTCGAATTTCCCCACATTCAAATGTTCACAACAAAAAGTCAAAAGAAACTCCACCTATTCTTGTCTATCCCCACCCTCAATTTTAGAATACAACCTCTGAAGAAAATCACTGTAAACTAAGGTAGACCCTCGCAAGCGAGAGCCTCGCAAAATATCAATCTTGCCTACATCTAATTTTAGTCTTGCTCCGCCACTGTACGTCTGTAAGCTAATGTGAGAATATTTGTAACAGTAGTGGCACATGGTACATTAGGTGAGGAATTTAAGACCCGCAGTATACGTCTATAGGCTTATTAATGTTAGACAAGTTGTTACAGTAATGATACACAATACATCAGGTGAGGAATGTGAGACCATTTGTTTACGTCTGTAAGATAATGTGAGAATAGTTGTAACAGTAGTGGCACATGATACATTAGGTGAGGAATATAAGACCCGCTGTATACGTCTATAGGCTTATTAATGTTAGACAAGTTGTTACAGTAATGATACACAATACATCAGGTGAGGAATGTGAGACCGTTTGTTTACGTCTGTAAGATAATGTGAGAATAGTTGTAACAGTAGTGGCACATGATACATTAGGTGAGGAATATAAGACCCGCTGTATACGTCTATAGCCTTATTAATGTTAGACAAGTTGTTACAGTAATGATACACAATACATCAGGTGAGGAATGTAAGACCCGCAGTATACGTCTGTAACCTAATGTGAGAATCATTGTAACTGTAGTGGCACATGGTACATTAGGTGAGGAATGTAAGACCCGCTGTATACGTCTATAGCCTTATTAATGTTAGACAAGTTGTTGCAGTAAAGATACACAATACATCAGGTGAGGAATGTAAGTCCCGCAGAATACGTATACAACTGATGTAAGACTAATCTCAAATTGTGTATTGTAATCCATGAAATGACACATGAAACACCAGCGTACCAATTGTACTAATTTACTAAAGTAACAAGAGTAAGCATTTATGAAGTCTTCTACATTATAAGAGTAAACAACGAATACAATGAGGTACATCTGTTTCACTTCAATCAACCCTAAGAGTACGAAACAGTAGCGAACTATAAAATTTAATAAGTGAAACGTTTCTACGAGGAAAGATTTGAAACTAAAATAATAGGACGTGTATAAAACGGTGAATCCACACTGTATAAATTGAATTGTACCAGGCTAGCAGCGAGCGGGAAGAGATAGCGGGTGTCAGAACTTGCTCGGCCGAATTACCGCCGTGAATACTACTGCATTTTAAATGGAAACTTTTCTGCTGGCTGTACCTTTAAATACACACGTGCTACAATTTATAATGCAGGCTGGGTGAATATTAATGAGATGCTCGTTATGCAGAAATGTTGGATGGGTAGGCGTGTCGTTTGGTCGCAATTTTAACAATGTTTTGTGAAGATGATGATTCGGTCTTTTGGTACGAAAAGTACCATAATATTTGCTTGATGACATAATAATTTTTCAAGAGTCAGATAATTGTTAACTGAAGAATAAATTTGGCTATTAGACACATTTTTATATAAAAACTGTCAAACCGCCATTTTAATTTCTTAGTTAAAAGTTATCTGACGTTTGAAAACGGCCCTTATTCATGTTATTCTGATTACATATATCCTATAGAATTTAATCTAAAACGTTTGTAGAAACGTCAGAACGTGACCAGTCAATGCTTACATACTTACTACTTTTTGAAATTGATAAATAATTCGTTTTTGCCAGCGGATCCGTCCGCACGAAAGTCCTGCTGCCTGGATAAACACCCTGCGTATAAAAATGTCCTATTCCAGGACATGGTCTACCTATGTGCCAAGTTTCACACTCCTTATTGGTTCTAAGTTGAGCTTCTCGACTACTGACCAAGGCTTGCACTGACTGGACAGGTCCACTCAAATCTGTGTGGTTCTTTCCTCAAAAGACCATTTCAGACACATGGTCCTCATATAACGTATTGAGATTGTGAGGACCATGTAGATCGCAATATTAGGTGTTCATTTCATGTAAGTCTGGCAGTTTGAGTTGTTTATGCAGCTTACCCAAATGTCCTTACTTTGGTATTGTTCGTCAAATCGTTGAGCTCCTTAAAGTTTTAAGTTTGAGCTATACGATAACTGACAACACACACACACACACTTTCCTCAAAAGACCATTTTAGACATTAACCTTCATGGTGCTCATATGATTTGACCAGTACGATTGTATGGACTTTAAAAGAGACTGACCTCTGAGTTTGTTTCGGTGATTCTTCTCAGGGTAGTCAGCTAGGAAACACCGGCTTCATCTAGTTTAAAAATTACCAAAAAAGATTGACGTGTAAAAATGTTATGTTTAACCTACTTACAAACCCTGTCAGGGTTGCAGACTTTGTTCGAAAGAGTCACCGCGGCCCTGGAGCGCAAAGGGCTTTACAAGGAACACGGATGGGTTTTAGTCAGTAAGAGTCTGACACGCCCTTCCGCGGAAGAAGTCATTTGATGATTTCCCATCCTTAAAAAAAAAAACCTACTTACAAATATCATTTATCATTGAAATCCTTTCAATCATTATGACGTGATAAGGTAACACAGACGGACAATATTGTAAACGCGTGGATGCCCGTGATGAGCTAATAGGGTATTTGACAAAAAAAAAAAAAATTAGTCCGTCAGATAGATTTCCAATAAACATTGGACATGTATTTTTCATTTTGTCACGTAAATAAAAAATGAAGACGATTCAGTGCGTTGAAAAGTCGTGTAACGTCACTAACCAGTACACTTTTTACTGGAAATTGACGTTACAAGCCCCCACTCCTTATCTTTGATGAGTTTTATCTTCATATTTTTTTGTTGATTTGATAAAATAAAAAAATTGTATCCGATGTTTTTCGATAGTCTAACTGACGAACTAAACAGCCGATCGATTCTGTACACATGATGGAAAAACAGCTCACTTCGTGATCACGTGACATCTTAATTATATGGATTGACAGCTCACCTCGTTGTCACTTCACTCAAGCCTTTTCACTTCGACGTGTTTACAGAATCGACCGGCAGAATCATATTTATTTAACGCAGGCAACATCCCTATTATTAAAAGTCTCACTTTGGTCGGAAATCATGATAGCAATACTAAAACAAACCTGTAACATTTCTAAAAGATTTCGAAACATTTGCATCATTCTGTGAAATTGTTAGTGACATTTTGTAAGTAAAAGCAACAACGTCAGTTAGCTAAAATGTTCTCCTTTGGAAAACTACACTGTAAATACAAACGTGCTAAGTAAATACGTATTTTAGGTAGTCCGTATTCCGTAGAATGTTAACGAATTACATGTTTTAGAGGAACTAGTTAAGAGTTCATTAAGAAAACATGAGGTTTCCCCCGAAGCGTTGATTCGTTTGCGCTCAGCCTGTTTCACGAATTGTTTCCTTTCCAGGGAAAATGCTGTTGAAATTAATTGAGTTGAGGTACTGCGTTATTTAAATGTGTACTATGTTTTCATTATGAGGAAGCGGAAGGTATTTTTGTGGTTGAATAATTTGAGTTTCGAACTAGTTTACTGGTTTTCAGCTGCAGCCGGTTTGACTGGAAGTCGTACCCAACATTGACTTCAAGGCTAATTTACTTTTTTTGAATCTAGAAAAACTGATTAGGGAAAACGGCTCTTAAACATAATAAAATTACAGTCATGGTGATGTAAAAATAGTGCCTAAGAAATTGCATTCTGGATGACAAGAACCAATTAATCTGCCTAGCCCTTTCATCTAAATATATTGGGGTCGGCTTCCAGTCCTCTGGATGCATGTAGCCCTGCCTGGAGGCTTTAATATTTATATTAAGGCCACCACAAGCACGTCCGGTTAAGCAGTCGAAAACCTCACAGGTTGATCTGCGTGACACCACTCTAAAAAAAATCATCTGGTTATTACCAGTATTTTACGTGGAGCGACTGCTTATCTGACCTCCACAATGCAGTAACTGGGTCACACGGTACCTACCTCAAGGCAAGACTGATGACAGATTTCCTAGCTTCTGAAATAACCATGAGAATAAAATTGTGATCAACGTGTGTGTCACAAATCAGAAACCACCAAGCTAAAACTTCCGAACAAAATTAAAGCTGTGTGTTGCTCTCCATCAAGTCCGGGGAAGTAATAAATCGAGCTATGAGCAAACAACGTATAAACTTAAGTCTTTTTTCAAAGTTCAAACCCCTGAACAACGATTTTATACGCTCCTTAATGGAGTGATTTCCTTGCACTAAACAAACATTTTACCTGTTAAATTATGGCTCGTAAAACCCAAATTGTGGGTAGAAAATATAAAATGTTCATCGCTTGTTTACTTCGGTATTGGGTCAGTATTTTCTAACAGAAACGGTAGTATTAGTTTCATTGTAAATGCAAAAACTGAAAAGGGGTCATTGTACTCATAATTATGAACAGTTTTTACTATGGGACCAACATTGAAATCGCGAAAAAAAAAATCGACTGTCCCGTACCTTTGTGTGCGCACAACTCGACAAAATGTAGTGAACAGCTGATTTTATTCGCGGTTTCGATTTGGGTGTGATTGGATTGGTTTAGAATCAATTGGATGGTCATCTGGTTTCGTGAGTTTAGTATGGAATATTTCTATGGGTTTTAAGCTGTGAGATGGGGGAATGATAAGCTCAATGGTGAGTTAGATAGAGATTCATCATCAACGACTCTACGTAGTCCTACCTCATCTATAGTGGGGTCGGCTTCTGACTGCTGAATCTTGATAAAATGGATTGGCAGCTCACCTCGTGATCACTTCACCCAAGCCTTCACTTCGACATGTTAACATAATCGACCGGCTGGATTTCGTAGAAAATCACCAGTTTATTACTTGGAGTTTTGACCTACACAACCCAACAATGTAACTGTGTGCACCTTGGCAAGATTGTTTATAAGAGTTACAAGTTTATAGCGACTGTAAAAATTTCCTGATTACAGCCGGGAAGAACAGACCGCTTT
Source organism: Mamestra brassicae (assembly GCA_905163435.1). Classification (NCBI taxonomy): domain Eukaryota; kingdom Metazoa; phylum Arthropoda; class Insecta; order Lepidoptera; family Noctuidae; genus Mamestra; species Mamestra brassicae. The sequence goes on along the minus strand of LR991000.1, from coordinate 16,957,972 downwards.
TCCGAGGCACGGATGCACGTGTGTATAGACTGAAACAGCCGGTCTGTTCTGTCAACATCTCACCGTGTAAACTTAGGTGAAGTGAACATGAAGTGAGCTGTCAAACCATACAAACTAGCCGGTCGATTCTGTAAAAATGTCGAAGTGAAGGCTTGGGTGAAGTGATCACGAGGTGAGCTTTCAATCCATCTTGATTATATGGATTGACAGCTCACCTCGTGATCGGCCGGCAGATGGATGATAGCCGGGCTATTCTGTCAACATCTCACTGTGTAAACTTAGGTGGAGTGAGTATGAAGTCAACTGTCATTCCGTCTTGTTTGAATGGATTGACAGCTAACTTCAAGTTCACATCACTTACATTTACACGGTGAGATGATTACAGAATCGTACTGCTGGTCATACCTACCAAAGGTTATATTGGGGGAAGCGGTAGTCCATCAAAATGAAACTAAAATTGTAACAGCATCCGGGTTGGGGTTCACCACGGGTCGGCAATGTGTAGGTAATTGAGGTATATAGCACCCTGTCAGGGGTTGAAATTGATGAATGTAATTTAATAGAGGGTTGAAATTGTTCTTTTATTATGTAAAAGTGTGATTTTAAGTGGGTTAAAAGCTACCGAAAAATTTGGTTCTACAATGTATAAAGGTTGAGTTTAAATAATTATTTCATGGGGTGATAGTACTCACGTATGTACCTAATGAACTTATGCATACTTCTTTTCTTTCTTTCAAATTTTTAGGGTTCCGGACCATTGTATGGTAAAACGGAACCCCTGTAGGATCACTCAGTTGTCTCTCTGTCTGTCCGTATGTCACAGCCAATTTACTTCGAATCCACTGGACCGATCCAGTTGAAATTTGGTACTCATTTATAATCTTCTGTGTAACGAAAACAAATAAATTTTGGGAAATGGTCCCATTTTCCCTCCTTATACTACGTACTTACGTACTTTTCCAAATTCTTAGTAGTTTCGGAGAAACTACTAAGAATTTGGAAAAGTACTGAACTTAGTACTTATACTTAGTAGTTTCGGAGAAACTACTAAGAATTTGGAAAAGTACTGAACTACTAAGAAGTGCAGAATTGACCGTTTGATTGTATACCGATGTGTCGTGGAACATTTTCAACTACTTTTGTAGTTTTTTATTCAGTCGTACTAATCTTACTGTCGGAAAATAAAATAATGACGATGATACAGAACCCTTTGTATGCGAAACCGACTTGCACGTGGCCAATTTTTTTTTAATATTTCAGCAATGAAATAAATCCACCTTCTAAAAGATTGGCCATGAGATAAACGTCACCATGTATAATACTTCTGCCTTGTCCTATGAAAAATACAGGCGTGGTGATATATTATGTTAAATCTCTATTTAAGTTAAATGTGCACCTACTAAAAAAACATAAACCCACAACCACGAATTTCATAAACATCAATTACTAACTCAATTTCGGTGTATTTCGTAAACTGATGTTTTGACGTTAAACCTACAAATTAACTTTCTAAATTAAACAGCCCAATTATATAAATGAAGCCTGGTTTCATTTGACGGAATAATCGGATAGCGGCTGTAGAACTGAATTTATGATACGGATGGCAGCGTCGACGATAATTACTCGTTATTAGTCGTATTAGTCAAAATTATATTTTATTGGTTCGTAGTAAATTAGTGGTGTAGTTATTTAGGACTATAAATGTGTATTTAATACGTTCTAAATGAGTAATTTTGGTCCTGCAAGGTAATAATAGTCGGGCGTCGGGAGTCGCAGGATGATCCCCGGCCACCGTAGGCGCGGGCCTGCGGACAGCGAGCGTTGGGTGGCTCGCTGTCCGATCAGCACCATGCCCGGGTCGATGGCGCGTTGTGTTTCACGCGCGCCTCAAAGGGATGTCAGCATAGAAGGCGGGGCCCGCTAGGGCCAGAGCCTGCCAGGGTTCAAAAGGCTTTAGAAGGAACACGGATGGGTTTTAGTCAGTAAGAGTCTGACATGCCCTTCCGCTCCACCCAGAGCGGAAGAAGACATTTGATGATTCCCATCCTTAAAAAAAAACTGTAATAATAGTGGAACACGATTACCACTAGTTTATCCAACGAATATTAACGCAATATTTACGGAACAAATTGTCAAGCGTGTAAACTGTTGTGATTGGCTGACCACAATTCTTTCAATACATCTAATTCGCGCATAAATATTTTTTGGCCGAGGCACTGCCAATGCTGTGGCAATGTTAATTTGGACATCTGAACCACATCATTGCGTTCTTTACTTTGTTGAACTGAGGAATATTTCAGTACTTGCGAATCAGTGAGCGTCAAACTTATTAAACGTATTTCATCATAACGGGCAAACACTTATTCTTGAAAATGAATGGATGGATTATAAACTTCATTGGTAGTAAAAGACCTTGTTAGGAACACCTTAAATTGCTATCGGTATAAACGCTTTGAAGGAATTATCGAAATACTCTTTTGTATTTAGCTTGTGATATAACCTTTTGAACGCCATTGTCGCGTATACATGACAAGCAAGCGCGTGCCCTGTACGCCAAACGTCACAAATATTGCGGCGAATTTTTGGCTTGGCGTCGGGGGCACGCCGATGCGTTTATGCTTTGGCATTCAAAAGGTTAAATTGTGTTACAAATTTACTATGTTTTAATTTTTTAATTTAATATTTTTTAATTTACTATGTTTTCCCTTTACTAGGCCAAGCTTTTGTTAAAAGTGTTTCAAGACCATCTCCTTGTGGTCTTTCTGACCCATCTGTCACGAACAGATAGTGGGTTATAGGTCAATCAAATTATGTACCCGTGTTAAATATAGGTTGCCCGCTGATGCATTACCGGCTACTACTAATTTACTAGCAACCCTTGCTGACTTTAACGACTTCTCCAGATAACATAATGTTTGGATGTTGTAAAATATACGACTAAATAGTTCCACTGTAGCAGTATCTAAATCCATGGTCCAATTTCTGTGCAAATAAATAACTTTAAACATGCTACAAGAATGAATGCGGTTAGAAATTCCCTTGCGTCATAATAGGTTCTATTGTACGAACGCAGTATCCGGCTCGAAGGACCAAATAAAATACCGTGCAGATCGTTCCTTCTTTATAGTAAACAAATAAGGTTGTTTTTGCTATGTTCTGGTGATATGCATAACTTGGCCTAAGCTTATGATGTTGGATAGGTGCCAAGTGCAACACTGGGGGCGACTATTTGGCACGAGACGTCAAAACCGATTGTAACCGATGTGGAAGGCGATTTTAGGTTTGGCTCTTCCATCAATTTATTCGGTGATAGAAAATTTACATACATATCGAGTTTGTGGGATTACAACATAACAATTTTATGGATGTTCTCTTCTGTTTATTGTAAATGAAATATTGTGTAAACGTCAATTGATATTTTCATGTACTGCGGTATGGTATTATTATTATGGTATGGTATGGGATAGTTAAATGTTGATTTACAGTTAGTAAGTGTATAACAAAGCCAGTTATGTCATTATTATTAAGTATACGATTTCTGTGTAAAACGTACGATTCTCCGTAAAAACTTGTATTTTATTGAAGTACTAACTTTTACCCGCGACTTCGTACGCGCATATTCTGTTTTTTCCCGTTCTCATAAGAATTTCGGTAAATCATCTCTTAGTGCTCCCCTACACTCTTCAAGGAACCTACATGCCAAATTTAAGCTTTTAACAACCAGTAGTTTCGGCTGTGCGTTGTTTGTCAGTCACTCAGTCAGTAATGGAAGAGTTTTATATATATAGATATCGTCGCCAACGTTAAAATTCTGAAACAATCGAATCTTAACTTCACATTCTACTCAAACAGGGCTTCATTCACACCAATAAGCAGCAATTAAAGAATTTGCAGCGAAATGCTCGCTGAAAAATTTTCCATTGCCCGAAATAAAGCCCCTTTATACATTTCAGCTTCACAAAAAAATTCACACCTCATCAAAAATTCGATTTGTTTACAGCAAAATAATAGGTTCCGGTTCTCGTCAAAATAAAATCTCTGAAAAGAGCGACTTAAAAATTCCTTTTCAGGAATTTGCATTAAGCAATACACAAAACAGTTTTAAAAGGGTTCTCATTCCCTCTGGTTATATTTTTCATTTCCTTGTTGATCACAAAATGGCCACTGAGCAAACTGTGCTCGGAGAAGTAGCATCATTTAAGAGAACCGGTGTTATAAGATGGGGAACATTATTACTGCTCTTCACAATGATGGCCTGCCAACTTGCTAAGAGCTAAATTACAGTCGTTTAGAATGCAGTCAGACTTTCAAAAGATTTTCAACAGAAGTTTAACTTCACGTTGTAATAAAATTCACTAGATGGAATCTCATTTTAATTGACTCAAACATTGTCTATTAGCGATCAAAACCCGCAGAGTAATAATCATTACTGTTTTCGCTCATTTGATTAATACAATTTAAACAAGTTATGCCAACCTTGTGGTTGAACCCATTTGTTAAAACCACAGGGGTTATGATTTGCTTAAATAAATTTTACCAAGCCATTAGCAGACATACTGTTTTAATTCAATCAAATGAAGCATCAATATAAATTAAAAATTTTACAAAACAGAAGTTCCATGGAAATACACTGTGGAAATTCAGATTCTCTTCTCGTCTTCAAATACTAGTATTGTTGTGTATTTTTATCAAAATCATATGATTAGGCTTATAATAATAATAATAAATGTTTTTTTTTAATGTGTGTGTGTGTGTGTTTTTTTAAGAAATATTTAAAAATATAAATTAGTATGTAAGTGAAATGAATAAAGAGAATAATAATAATAATTTAAGCTGGCAACTCTAGCTGTCAGATCAAGCTCTGTTTTTCGTAATCGTAATTTCATCTTTAAATAATACTTTTCGGTCTCACACATCCACAATTTTGCAAAAGAAATTCCAAGAACCAGTAAAATAAGCAATAGAACCTAAACAAATCCAAAAAGCAAACAATATGCGAGAAGAAAAAGAAAATTATTATACGACCGACATATTATGACATCTGTCACAATTAAATCACGACGACACACAACGAAAATATGAAAGGAATGCTTGAATTATGCTAACGAGAGCAGCTTTACAACGCGCACGCCCACCACCTCCGGACCCGTCGCTCAGCTCCGCCTCGCCGCCGCCGGACATCGGATCACCATTGTCACCGGCGGTTGCAGTTGCGTCGAGCTCGAGTGACGAGTATTTCTCCCCGCCGACGTCGCCAACACCTGTACGTCGGCAAGGGAGAGGCCGGCCACCGAGGGGCTTGGGACCTAGGGGCCAACCGGCTCCGAGCCGGGTCCCCGCTACCGGTGGTTGTGTGCAGCGCATGAGATGGACGCAGTCCATGAATGAAAACGTCATGCGCGCATACTATGGGTCTACAGAGGGGGGAACTAACCTCACTGCGTACCGTGTCAGAATGCTGTCTCTGTTTCAGGACTTGGAACCAACTGTTAACGTCTCGGCCCAACGATTGTCGGATCAGGTGCGGGTCATTCAACGTAATCACAGGTTGGACGATGCCGCACTTGATAGGCTGCGCTCAGAGATACTGAACAACCTTATCATCTCGACCCGACACAGACCGCGGTACAAGCACCAGTTAATGGTAGGATCACACCGCGGCCCAATAATGTTAGCGATGAGGTAGATGATAGGGTTGTCACGGTAAGTAGCCAGTGCAACGATCGACTGAGGAGCGCGCTGGAGGATGCGCTTCGTGAGTATAGATCAACTCCGACCGAACTTCGGCCCCGATTACCACGGTTGCCTATGCACAAAAAGAATAGGGCGCTGGTGTGTGCTTTGGACTCGCTGCTGCAAAACATCTTCGAAAGCAGCGAGAGCCTCGTTGATACGCACTCAATCCTGTATTGCGGGGCTGTTTCCTGGGTGTGACGAAGCTATACGACCAAAGCCAGCTGCACCAGCCTGGCAGCGCAGGATCGAGCGGCGTATCGATGAGACTAGGGCACTCATCGGCAAACTATACTGCTTCAGGGAGGGCAATACACGACCACGTGTGATGCGCTTTGTGAGGCGGGCGTTTTCGGGGACTGAAATAAGCCCTCGAGATTTCACGTCCCGTGTCACAGAGCGCATTGACTTCCTGAAGCAGAAAGTTTGTGCATGGGCAAGCCGTATTCGGCGGTACAAGCGGCGGGTTGATCGATACTCGCAGAATCGCATGTTCCAGAGCGATGAGAGGTGGGTATACAGAGCTTGGGAGCGACCTGAACAAAGTGTGACAGACGTGTGCCGCCCGGATGATGTCGCCACGAGTATATTCTGGCGCAGCATCTGGTCGGTGCCCATCTGTCACGCTGAAGGTGGCTGGATGCGCGATGTTGAGCGCGTGTGCGAAGCTATACCACAAATGGAAAAAATTACCATAACAACATTGGATGTAGCCAAAGCAGTCCGTCCGTTACCGAATTGGAAATCTCCTGGACCGGACGGACTGCACAACTTCTGGCTTAAGTGGTATAGCAGCTCACACGCGCTCCTGGCATCTCAATTCCAGTCATCCTTAGATTCTGGGTCGCTACCACAGTTTCAGTAGTGGGTAACGACCCACCTGCTCCATAAGACAGGTAGTCCCACGGAACCCAAGAATTATAGACCGATTACTTGTTTGTCGACGGTCTATAAACTTCTTACATCCATCCTGAGAGCGAAAATTAATGAGCACATTGAGAGTAACTCAATTATGTCCGCCCCTCAGAATGGATGTAGGAAGGGGTCCCGCGGCACTAAGGAGCTACTCCTCATAGACATGGCCATAAGCCAACAGGTTCGTCGATCCCGCAAGGATCTGTCGACATGTTGGATAGATTACAAGAAGGCCTATGATTCTGTGCCACATACATGGCTCATGAAGGTGTTGGAGTTGTACAAAATAGACGCAACTCTACGCACCTTCCTTGAGTCATGTATGAGGCAATGGAAAACAGTCCTTCGCTATCCAGGATGTCGACCGATCCAAGGGAGTGATGAGCCTGTATGGATTAAACGGGGAATATTTCAGGGCGACAGTTTGAGTCCACTTTGGTTTTGCTTAGCTCTGAATCCTCTAAGCACACTGCTGGAGGATTCAGGCCTAGGCTATCGGTTGAGAAGAGGTGGTCAGGCCATATCTCACCTTCTTTACATGGATGATCTGAAACTCTTTGCACCCAACAATTTGCGACTGATGGAGCTACTAAAGGTAACTGAAACCTTCAGTAGTGCCATCAGGATGGAATTTGGTGTGGACAAATGTGCAGTCATGCATGTAAAGAAAGGGGAGATTATGGAATCTGAGGGAATTCACCTCTCGGATTCCATACAGGTTAGATCTCTCAGCTCAACCGAAACCTACAAGTATTTGGGTATGTTGGAAGCGTTGGGCATTAACGGTACTGACATGAAGCAATCGCTGAAGGAGCGCTTCTTTGGCCGCCTGAAAAAGGTTTTAAACAGCCTTTTGTCGGGCGGAAATAAGGTGCGCGCCTTCAACGGTTGGGTCATGCCGGTATTAATGTACACTTTCGGCATACTCAAATGGACTCAAACCGAACTCGACGCCCTGGATAGAAGGGTCCGTACACTGCTGACCGCAAACCGGATGCATCACCCACGATCGTCGGTGATGAGACTGTACATTCCGCGGAAGTGTGGAGGTCGAGGCTTTTTAAATGCTAAGACTCTCCACAACCGCGAGATGTGCAGTCTCAGAGAATATTTTCTCAAAGCCGATGTGGGTATGCACCGAGATGTGGTCGCAGTGGACAAGGGACTCACCCCGTTGTCCATGGCTAAAGAGAACTGGCGCACACCTGTGATACTTACTACAGATGACCGCAAGGAGGTATGGAAAGGTAAGGAGCTTCACGGGCGCTTCTATCGGGCTCTTCATGGGTCCGATGTAGATTTCTCAGCGTCCGTGGCCTGGCTACGTTTCGGAGATCTCTTTGGGGAAACCGAAGGTTTTGTCTGTGCGATTATGGACGAAGTTATCTTGACGAATAACTACCGGAGACATATTATGAAGGACGGGACGGTTGACATGTGTCGGGCATGCCACCGTCCGGGTGAGTCCATCAGACATATTATCTCTGGTTGTTCTCGTCTGGCTAACGGCGAGTACTTGCACAGGCATAACCAAGTGGCCAGGATTATCCATCAGCAACTTGCTTTGAAATACAATCTTGTGGATTCTGAGGTACCGTATTACAAGTATGTGCCCGACCCAGTTCTCGAAAATGACCATGTCACGTTGTACTGGGATCGGTCTATCATCACTGATAGGACTATTGTTGCCAATAAGCCGGATATCGTGGTGATAGACCGATTAGCGCGCCGCACAATGATAATCGATGTTACCATCCCACATGACGAGAACCTCGTGAAGGCTGAGAAAGAGAAACAAATCAAGTATCTCGACTTGGCACACGAGGTTGTCGACATGTGGAATGTGGAATCGGCTGTCATTGTGCCGATTGTCGTTACGGCCAATGGCCTGATGGCCAAAAGCTTCGACGACCATCTGTCGAAGTTGGCGTTACGCAGTTGGGTAAAGGGCCTGATACAGAAGGCAGTACTCCTCGATACGGCTCGTATTGTGAGGAGGTTCCTTTCTCTGGAACCCTAACCACCGGTAGCTTGGACTCTGCTCCCGACACCGGCGGACTACTACTTTTTATATTTTTAAATGTTTTTTATTTTTTAATGTTTTTTTTTTTTAAAGAAATATTTAAAAATGTAAATTAGTATGTAAGGAAAATAAATAAAGAGAATAATAATTTTATTTGGGAACAACATTGGAACCATTCTTGTTAGTAAACACCTTATATACTATAACTTATGCACTAGGGTTAGTAACAAAATTTATATATGAATATTAATAAATCATGTACTTACGAGGCATTTCATGCGGACAATGATTTCGCATGAGATGCCTCAGCACAGGAGCTCTCGGATCCTCAGCCACAACTTTCAGGATGCTATTGCTACTCCCTCGAATCCTCCTCACAAGCGATGCCACCTTTTTCTTATAAAAGGCTTGTGGAAATTATTGTTAAGAAGCAAGCCCATTTCAGGGATACATAACCTCACTTCCAAAAAGCATTTCCGTTTCGGTTTGATGAATATAAGCACCGTGAAGTTACAGCCACTTGAGACAATTCAGCTTCGTCTTTAAGATTGCAATCACTTGTGTTATCTCAGGCATTTTTGATGTGCATAGGCCGCGGTAACCAATTAAGGATTATAATTGTTAAGTTTAATCCGTTGTGCTTGGCAACTGGTCTTTTTGCAGTTGTAAACGTCTTTCTTGTGTCTATATGCTCTATTCCATCTCTACTGGTTATGAAGGGCAGTGGGAGTTGATGAGATGTGCGTTCTTACTCCTTCACTGTTCTTATCTTATAGAATATATTTATAGAAATACGCTTTATTGTACACCAAAACAAATTACAATAGGAGCTTTAAAATAGTAGTGTAACAAGGGGTGGTGTTTTGTACAGACAACCTTTGTCACCTAACCAATTTCGTTTCCAAGGACCGTTCAATTATTCCAACCATACACAAAAAACAACACGTATATAAAAATGCTAACCTCCATTTTATTCCATAGGCTGCTAATGCACGTCGAGCTCTTCGGGGCTGGGCCGCAGTCCGGGCGTGGTGCGTGGCGTGGTGGCACTCCGGCCGGGAGGACGTGGAGGACACAGAGCCGGAGGAGGAGCCTTCAGACCCTGGGTACGCCACCCCTGTGTCTGTGGAGACGCCACTACAGAGCTCCGTGTCTAGGTAAGAGATTGAAAGGAAGACAAATATTTTGTGTGTAATAAAAATAATCGTAAAATTATAGTGGGTTGAATTAACGTTTTGGTTCAGTATAAAGCAGCATATATTTAAAAAAAAAAGTTATTTTTTATACTAATCTTCAAAAGTTGAAATTATGCTCATCATTTCATCATCAAACCGGATTCAGCTGAATACCAGTATTTTATGTGGTGCGGCTGCCTACCAGACCTCCACAACCCATTAACTGGGTAACACGGCAACTTCTTGGCAAGACTGGAGTCAGAATTTCTGGCTTCTGACAATCCATAACGACTGCCTAAGTCCTACAAATGACAATAAGCTAATAAATACTGGTATTCAATTCAATCTTGTTTGACTGGAAGCTGATCCCAATATAGGTGGAAAAAAGCTAGGCAGATGATGATTTTAAACAACTATTAGTTACTGTGCGACCGTTCCAGAAATTTCCGAAAGTCAGTTGTTCCATTTTTGTTGATGTGTTCAACTAAATGACGGGTTTGAGTTGTTATATGTTAGAACATAGTTGAACTTATATACCGTCCTAACTTAATAAGGCCACACGAGAACAATTATTATCCCAGGACCAGAAACATATTCATACAAATAACACCTTAATTTAATCTACATAAACAAGTACTTACTCAACATTACTCATGAGGAATTCTTGGTTATGATAACTATACAAAGGTGGTCCCCAAGGCACTGAGGGTCACCAGTTATAACTCACGACCCTTGGTTACGTCCAGAGGACACTTACTCAAATGTTATTAAATAAATAACTAACTCCGGAAACAAAGGCTCTTGTCCCATATGAGCAAAGGATTGTTGGCGAAATTGAGAGTCCGGATGAGATTTGATGGAATGTGGCTCCAGACAGTTCAAAGTTCTTCAGAATACTCGTAGGACAGAAAACAGAAAATACAATTTTAGGAACCATTTCACTGCGTGTCTGTGACATAATGGGTGACCTTTATCGCTGAAAGATACTTTTCTATTTGCAAATTCCATTAATGGGTAAATTTCTTTCTCAGATGCACATCATTGAATGTCATCAGGGACCCTTACGCGTCTCGCGGCGGCGGCTCCAGTGGCTCAGGGGGTGACGGAGGCACATCTCCCCTCCGAAGGACATATGAGCCTCCCTCCAACATGCCCGCGGCTCGAGACAGTCGCTCCCTCCCTCCCAACACCAGAATCAACGCTACTACCTCACCAGCACCTAAATCTGCTTCAGCAGACTCAGTTTACACAATCCTTATTAGACTACCAGATGCCGACACCGAGAGACCAACGATCAAGATGATCACTGAAGAGTCTCCACCTTCTAACACAAGACCACACTTCCGACCAACCAGAGGTGACTCCGAGCTGAACCTCCATCCTGCAGGGCATCAGGCGTTGACCCGAAGAACATCCCACATACAAGATGTCAGAATTCCTCTTAACGCCAAAATAATACCGAAACAGCTAGCAGGGAAGGGTCTTACAAAACAGCCGAAGCCAAAAAAGAAAACACAAGAGAAGAAACAGGAGACGAAAGCGGCGAAAACGTTGTCGGCCATTCTTCTCTCATTTATAATCACTTGGACGCCTTACAACATTCTGGTGTTACTGAAGCCTCTGACCGCGTGTACTAAGTGCATCCCTGACGAGTTGTGGTCCTTCTTCTATGCTCTCTGTTACATTAACTCTACGATAAACCCTGTGTGTTACGCTCTGTGTAACGCCACCTTCAGAAGAACGTATGTGCGAATTCTGACGTGCAAGTGGCATAATAGGAATAGAGAAGCGATGACCAGAGGAGTGTACAACTGAATTGTGATGAGCTTTCGATTGATGGAATGATTATGTCTTGCAACGGTGCCAAAATGTAAATTGCCCAATTTTGGTGACCGTTTTAATTTAATTTGTTGTTGAAGTGAAGCAATGCTGGTAATTGAAGAGAAACACAACATTTTGCAGTTTCATAGATGTTAACGAATCAAATGAGTATTGTAACTTGTGAGGTTATGGAGAAAATGTGCCAAATTTTTCAAGACATGATTCTATTACCAGCATTGACACAAAAGACGACTAATTTCATAATATTATTCCTAAAAAGTAAACTAAATTGGACTGCTAATAAATCGTGGTGTCATCCATAATTAGTGTGTGAAAGTAAAGTTTATTTGGTCCATTGAAACGATTAGTTGTGAATTTTGATTTCGATTAGTGAGTTGACCGTCCCGTCCATACATAGTTTATTATTTGTAGATTTAGATGACATTTAATTTGATTTTACTTTCGTTGATTAGGAATGTTTTATTTCGGACGTTTTTTGTGATATGTTTTGAGAAGCTTCGTCACTAAAATTCAGTTTGGCTGGCGTTTTTTCCAATGTGAAAAAAAACTTGTAATATTTATTTTATTTTCAGTAACTTATAAATAATACTGTACCGTAAGTTTAACGTTATTTTTTTTCTAAAAACAGTTATTATTTATAAATATACAGAAAAATAAATCGATATCTGCTACAGTACAATAAACTTAAACGTGCGAAGATATACATGCCACGAAAAACGTCTGAATCTTCTCCTGTTATAAGAAGAAGAATTATTGAATTTTAAATCAAAACTTAAGAGCGAATATTAAAAACCAAGAGTATTTTAAGAGGGATTAGTGTTAGAGCAAGAGAGCTGATTATAGCAGTATTAAAAACTGGTAGTTCGTCGAAAAATTTAGTCAGAGGACCGGTACGCAGGTACGAGTGCGCCATTTTGTTTTCCAATATTAACATTCGATTTCTAAACACGTTTGTTTTATTTGTACAGTCAATAAACACGATAGGTGTCCACGTGCCACTTTTCAATTACATAAATGTCAAAACTACTAGTAGACAGTCTCAAGGATACTACTACCCGATATCGTTTTAAAGGATTTGTTGTTAGAAAAATACAACGATTCTATTTTACTGAGGGCCAATTGCACTGAGATTCGAATGCGAACGTTGCTGAAAAATTTGTAGAATTGACCAACTGGTTGTACAATATGCAACATTGAATTTTAACTTTCGAATACTTGCCTTTCGAAAATTTAATTTAAACCATCACTATTTAAAAGTGAATTTGAATAACGCTGTAATAAATGTAGCAAAAATAGTGAGGTGAAAATTAAAAACGGAGTGTAAGATCTCGAACTTTCGTATCGGTCCGCTTTGAAGGTGTACCTAACTCTAGTCAGATAATTCTCTACAGTGTTCTGAATAAGGTTTGAGCTTTTAGGATTAATATCGACGAATTTAGATCAAGAAAAAGTTTGTTTGCAATCTTTTAAAGGTTACTTATTTAATTTTTATTTTTCTTTTTCGTCGAGTGCTTCAAATCTTTGAAATTCTTCTCCATTGAAAAAAGTTTTGTGGGCCTTGTTAATTTTTTTCTTCGCTTTTACAAAAAGGTTTTGCTATGAACATTCCTTTTTCGTTTTTAGCTTCTAACGCTAACGTTATTGCTTTAAATTGTTCCATGTGTTTTTTTAGATGTAAAGAGTGGTCATGAATGATGTAGCCCCTGTAAGTTAGAGTGTATGAACTACTTGCATCATTGTATGTCGAACAGTATTAAGAGAGAGTCCTGAGCCTTTTTTCAAAATATTAACTGTGTGTTTCGTAAAGTATTTTATTTAAGTAAGTTTTATAATTATAGAACTTCTGAGCAATACTCAAATCTATTTCTTGTGAGAATTCTAAATGTTTATATGATAATTTTAAGATTAAAAGAGACCATTTAAAAAAATGTTACGATTTATTTTTCTTCGTCTTGAGTACTCTGTGAAATCAAGATCAACGAGATGATCATATCTCGAAGTACTATTAAAATTCATACAACGATCTTTATCATAATGTGACCCTTTACTAACGTATTGTTTTACCTCACTCTTCTACGAAAATTTTATGGATATTACGGAATCTATTATTCCTTTTAATGTCGTAATTACTATCACTATTGTGATAATGTTGTGAAAAACGAATAGTGAGCTAAAATGATAAGCCAATTTTAATTCAACGCTAATCTAACCTGACAACGTTTAACTAAAATATATTTAAATATGTGTCAACGTAGATAAATGAGATATATTCATTGAATTCTAAATACATGTATGGATTTTAAAATATATAAAAACGTAATTGTAAATACAACATTCGATATATTAAGTCTATGACATTTGTATCGGCTATTACTATTATAAGAATATATATGTATTATACAATTAATGTGTGTGTAAGTAAGTACATATGGTTATGTAACATATACATCAAATCTATGAGTGTTGTACAACGTTCCTTTGTTATGAATGAGGTTTTATTAACCTATTTAGTAATTATATGTATGTGTAGACATAGAAAATCTAATATATATCAACGCAATTTACATTTAAGTCCTAGATTTGAATAAAACCAAATTTTATACAAAATGGAGGAGAATTACGCATTTTTCTCATTCAAAGTTCAAATTTATTTATGATATACCTAAGCAATAGTAAGAGCGTATAATTCTAATATCTTTTTATAATAAATAATAAAAAACTGTTGCCAAAAATGTGCCAAATATTGATGCAATTTTTACAATAACTAATAAAATACGTAACAAAATAATTATTCATATTATGATACACATGCAGAATTAACAAGAAAAACAAAAAGACTTGTTTTTAGTCATAAAAAAAAGACATTTGAAGAGTAAATTTTGATCTATCACTCAATAAGTGTGTATTTTTGTTTTCAATCATTTTATTTCTAGACACCGTCTCGTTTTCAAAGAAATATGCTCTAAAATAAAACAGCAAAACTCTTCTAACCTATACCCTTAAAATATATATATTTCACGCATGCCCGTTTTCACTAACACTAGACTACACTTCAATTAATGCTTCAATATTATTGTTGGATTTTCAACTCCCGGTGCTAAACGGAGCGTTGGAAATCATTCAACTCCCTTTTATTTCTGCATTGATTTAGATGTCGTTAAAGGCCAGCTTTTTTATTACGGATAAAAATGGTGGTTAAATTTCGTGAAAATGCATTTTTTTGTCAATATGGTCGAACAAATAATTATTAGTTAACAACTGTAAAAAATATAAAAAATTAAAAGCGTTTTTCGATATTATCGTTTACACAATTATTGACTTGGTTGAGTAAATTACGGATAAAAAAAACTTCTTTCGAGTTAGTGAAAAAGGGATTAATATCTATTGTTGCTGGACTTCAAATTATTCTAGTATCCTACTGATTTACAAAACAGTACATTAGAATGCGTAATTCTACCATTATACCTGACAAGACTATTTGAGTTACAAATACAATTGCAACAAAATATTGTACTGACCACACTAGCGAAAAACAATTATTTAATAAAAACTGTTTATTCAGAAAGCGTTGTAATTATTATTTGTTCCAAAATTATGAAGTATCAGTTTTTTTTGCAATTTTATTTGTTACGTTTGTATGCCCCTTAATTACATTTTTAAACCATGAAAAAAAAAAATCAAAAAAGTAATAATATTAGTATGATCCCTGTTGTCAAAACCCAGAAATATATAATTCACTCTTCTAAACTGTTAATTGTCATCCTACTAATAATTTTTTCAGGGTGTTTCAGTGATATAAACTGAAACACAGAATCAGTATTTGAGATCCTTATTTTTATTTTAACTGAATAAATAAATTGTATTTGTAATCACTTGGTAGGTAGTAATTCTAATTCCTAAACGTATTGTCAATGCGCACAGTAAAATTAGTTAAATCTTATTTTTTGTGGGTGTCCCTTAACTTAGAAATCTAGTCCGAATTGTTTTGTAGGTAATCTAGTAGTTAACACTTTAAAATCCTGAGAAAGGTGCAATATTAAAAAAAAAGAACACAAAAAAAATGAAGACTTAAGAATATACAGTTATTATAATTTAAATTTAATATATTGGTTAAAGATTCAATACAGACAAATAATAAAACAAAAAAAAACAGTAAAAATATATTTAAGAAAAATAATACCAAGATTGCCTACCAAAATAATTTTGTCGACAGTACTTAACTGTCAGCATAAAAGTAGATTTTTGATATTGCACCTTTTTGTTTTATCCCCTGTGTAAATTATGATAGTTGACAGTACAAAGTTGGGCTCCTGATTGCCCATACATTCCGCCACATCACGTCTATAACTTGGTGTTCCCACGTCTTCGATACATTCCCTTTCTAGAGCGACACCATACTTGAAGTATGGATAGCAAAAACATGTAGCTTATAATATGACCTTAACCTTTTTTTTTTCGTTTTTTAATTCGTGGAAATCGCTTTGATCGTTGATGTTTTGTAGTTTATCGAGTATTAATATATCCATATTAAGAAAAATATTCAGAGTTTTCCTACGAGGTTTTTTTTTTAAATTGATGTATGTAGGTGTGTTTGTATGATGTCGCTCTACATTATCTATGGTAGTGATTGTTTTGCTGCATGATGTTTTTAAATAATTGCATATTCAGCTATCATAGGAGAGTCTTAAAGACTTCTTGTATATTACTATATAATAATTAAGTACTACATCTCGATGTTAATAATTTTTATATCTCGAATCATAATAGTTTTACAACCTTGCTTTGCGATTAAAACTTACTTTAAATTCGTCATATTTAACACCCTGTCATACATATAAGTATAAAATATGATTATTGAGTACCTTAATAATGAACCTTAATAGATAGTGAATTACAAGATTCTAAATTTTTTGCCTATTTTGTATTACAGATAATGTGCAAATTTTGTCATAAATGAGATATATAAATGTGAAATCAAATGTGACTTTAAATTAAGTTAGTAACATGTGCCATAGCGTCAGTGATTACAGTATTAAAAGAAGAGCTCAAGATGTGTTAAACGTGAGTAGTTTACAGACAAGTAGCCATTTTGTTTTTCACGTTGCGATAATCGTTTTGCGCAACTAAATGAGTACCTAGCTAGTAAAATTAATAGTTTTAATATAAAGTACGTACGTTTGCTATTTTCCCGGAATCATAACTCGGTCGGCCGCTGTGAATAAATTATATGAAAACGTTATTTTGTGATTAATTTATTTAATGGATGTCTTGTAAATCGTATTTTATCTTAATATTCATCTTGTTTTTTGTAATATAAGCGCGATAGGTAACTCAAATATTTTGGGTAAAACATCTAGTAGTTTGTGTTATTAAAAATACCTACTTTAATATTTTTATGGAGGTTTCATATAAATATAAAAGATGATTTAAAAAATTGCTGGCTATAAAAGAATATATGTATGTAAATTTTAGTTAAAAGTAACTGTCATAATGATTGGTTTGCAATCAAATATAATACAATACTGCCATTTGATAACAATATTTATGTTAAATAATTATTAAAACCAAATGAAATACTTATAAAATAGATCAATTGGGTGAATTTGAACTACTAAAAGATTAATTTCATATGAAATATTTGAGGTATCTATATTTTAACGAATCCGGTGTTTATTATAAAAACATTTTTAGATGTCGATTTTGTAAAATCATTAAAATAATGACAAGGGAATAAAACGAACTGAAATATAATTAAAAGTATCGTCATATAATATTTGTAGTGTTGTAAAATAAAAAAATAATGGAAAATAAATCAGCAAATAAGAATGATAGATTCGATGGAATTTTGCATGAAATAAGACAGTAGAACAGAATTGGAATATTAAAAAGTTTACAAGAAATTTGATTTCCTTTTCGTAATGAAAAATTGAATTATTTTCATTTTCTCATGATTGTAGTTTTTAATTTTTTTACTTTTGAATGAGCCAGCGCCTTGAAATGGCGGAATAATATTTTACTTGTGAAGTGATTAACTGTCCCTTTGATAGAACATCCCCATAAATATAAAAGATATATTATCTCGTTCTGACCTGAAACGACATTGGTTCTTATACAACGAGTAACAGAATAAACGCAATTACTCATAATTATGAACAACTTTCATCGTGGGACCAACACAGAAAACGAAAAAAAAAAAATTGACTTCCCCGTGCATTTCTGTACGCATAATTCGACAAAATGTACTAGGCAGCTGATTTTTATTTTCGAAATTTCGGAGTTGGTCCCATAGTAAAAGTTGTTCATAATGATGAGCACAATGACCCCTTAAGAGGTATTGCGTTTATTCTGTTACGCGTTGTATATGCAAAAGCATAGCATGATAGGAACTACCAAGCAAGTTGCAATTTTTTCATTGGTTTGATTTTGAATTCATTAGTCAACGATAGACAAAGTAAAACCTACGGTCAGACGTTTAAACATGCTCCGAACTAGGCTAGCCCCTCTTTCGAGCGTCTTAGGACGAGTCTTAAAACCAAAGGTAAAAAATGGGGTTCGTAAATTGCGTTTTTCGAACAATTTTAAATGATTTAATTTTTTTTTTCTCTTAATTTTTATTTTTTTGCTGACAGTTGATCGAAAAACGTGTTTTAACGAAATTTAACCACAATTTTAATCATTGGTTCAGTAAACTACGGATCAAACTCGCCCTTAGTAACAGAGAAGCTAACCTAGATCTCAAACTATACTACCGTGTTCCTAACTTACAACTTGGTCGGATCGGTCATTACCTTTTATTCCTAGAACCAATTTAATCCAAACTTCCAATAGTGTTCAGAGAATCGCTCGTAGAGAACAAGGGCCAGGGACCCTACTATGAAGTCTTAAAACGATCATGATTCCGCTCTAAGAGAGAGACGGAGCTATACATAGCGAATAGCAGTATCCCTTTTACATCATCGGAATTGGATGGCATTAGCACGTCATAGTAGGTAAGCTGATCAAACTTCTAACTTGTAAGTACTTTCAACGCGGAAATGAGGATCCATCTTTGTTATCCACCTCCTTGATTAAATCAATCGTGATTCAATCTCAAGTCTCTATCTTTAAAATTAAAATGTCAGTAAAGTTATATCGATAATTGAACAACTAAAGTATATTTCGGTTGCAACGTTTCAATTAACAAAACTGTTAATTACTGGTGTTTGATATTTCACACGCGAATGGCTCCACTTAATTATTGACATCTTATTTTAACTAAACAAATTAACAAGTTTCCAATTTGTAGTATGGAGTTAGATGACAATAATTACGAAGTTTAATAGGCGTGTAACGCAAACACCCGCGAACTACTCTGTTAAAATATTCCGCAGTCGAATCCAATTATTATTAGTGTACTTCAATTAATATTTTGTAATGCTTCAATTTCAAAGTGAGCTGGCTCGTTCGTATTTTATTTAAGATGCAATACTATTGTTTTTATTCGTAATTTAAGTGTTATTTTGTCTTTAAGACACTTTGTTTTTAAAACCTGACCAAAATACTCTTCGTCGTTCGTGTAAGAAAGACGTCAGTCAGAGATTTTGAGTGAGTGACGAAAGAAATCAAAACATTGCAATTTAAAAATTTAGGATTTATTATTATCAATGTACAAGTTTAGTCATTCACGATGTATTTATTAATAAAGAAATAAATAAATGTGGTTTTTTGTAAGTTATTTTAAAAATTAATCAATGTTTTTGTATAACCAAAGACAATAAAAATTTAACTAAAAAAATGTTGTGTTTGTTATTTTGTATGTGTGGGTTTCGTTTTTTATTCATTTTATTTTAATTAAACATTTAACAACTAAATTAAAAATAGTGTAAACCTTGCTTATTTACCAGTTTTTCAAATTGTTTTTTTTTTTGTTTTTTACTAGTATTTCTAGCAGTTAGTGTGTTGTGTGTAGTTTGTCAATGTAGTTTGCAGATTACGTTAGTCGTCTCAGCTCATCAAATAGATTCAGGTTGAATATTGACCTGCACGCCTAGCCTGCTCTAAATACAGATTAAATTGTAATTGCTTGTGAGTTAGCAAGGCCATCAAACCGATTCGATTATAGACATTCTGGATATCTAGTACACTGTACGTAGTGTACGTTCAGTCAGCGACACAAGTCGGACCAAAGTTCAGGAGTACATATTTAATGAATAACTAACATGACATTTTGCTGGTTAAACAAATAACTTACATTAGTATTTCACATACTTTGAAGACCATTATGATACATTTAAAAATGAAATGATCAAGGGCTTTGGTCGCTGACTATACCTACCAACTCCCTACGACATGTAACGGACAATAAGGTTTCAGGCAATCCCACTGAAAAAATCCAATTAGTCCGTCAGATAGATTTCCAAAAAATATTGGACACGTATTTTTTCTTTTTTTACGTAAACAAAAAATGACGAAGATACAGTGCATTGGAAACTCGCGTGACATCACTACGATAGTAAAAAAATTAAAAGCGACGTGACGTCACCTGCCCCCTCTCTTGAACTTTGATGCGCTTTATCTTAACCATTTTTTAACGTTCAGAAAAGGCAAAAAAATGTGTTCAATATTTTTTGAAAGTGTAACGGACAGACTAAATATAATTATATTTTTTCTACCTATTTATCCAATAGATTTACGTTACAGAGGTAAGGACAAACGGTCTGCACCCCGGTTTCACGATGAAAACTGATACTGTTAATATGGAAAAATAGCTGCTGACGTTCTGTGGGGGTCAGAAATAGACTAAGATCCCAGAGCCAAATATAAAAAAACATCAATAATATCATTTATCATTTTATCATTTAGCTGACAGACCTCTTTTATTTTCTCACTAACAAAATGTGTGGGATAGAGTAGTGTTACGTTATGTACTTTTAACATACACATACTGCTAGCTTGGACCGACAGCCGACTTCCAGGTATCCAGGTTCTAGTATTCCAGTTATTAATGCCAATAAATCCCTTTTTTTTAAATCTGAGCGTTGATTTTTCTGTTTGTTTTACAGAAAATTGTTAAATAATTAGTAATAAAATAATATTTTAACGACTGATTAGTCATTGTAATAGTCTAAGAGCTGGTCGCCACCTCGAGTGAGATCATAGTTTATTTAGTAAATGCAAATAAAGAAAGCTAAAGTCTGTCAGGATTTGGGAGGATGCGCAACTACCTCTTTGACTACTGAAATACCTTTGATAAATCCCAAAAAAAAAAGGAATTGGCAGTCGGTCCAAGCTAGCAGGTATGCGTGTATTAAAAGTACATACTAACACTACTCTATCCCACATGTTTTGTTAGTGAGAAAATAAGGGAGGTCTGGCAGTTCTGGGATCTCAGTCTTAAACCATCCAGATCAGAATATCATGACTATACAGGGCATGCGCGTGCAGAAGTCTACAGTAAGGGTAGGCCAGCCCTTATTATTGCCCAAAAAAAAAAAATTCATTCACTTTCAAAGTGGACGAAAATTCGAATCGTCAGTATCGTGATTTCAACCCTGAATAATGTGGTGAGTTTTTCTTTTTTGGGCATTATGAATGGGCTGGCACGCCCATGATACAGAGGGTTTTTAATACGTTGGCATTGTTTAGGGGGTGATAATACAGTTCATACTTTTTTGGATTCCGTACCCAAAGGGTAACCAACGTAGCCTTATTATCAAGCCTCCGCCGTCCGTCCGTTTATCAGTGGGTTGTATCTAATGAATCGTTACAGCATTAGAACTTTTCACAAAGTGTGTATTTTTATTGCCGCTATAACATAAAAAAGTACGACTTGAAGCCGTCTCGTTGGGAGCAGCAAACCGCTCAAAGACTCGACTTGAGGACTTTGATTAAAACCAAAGTTCGTGATTTTGACTTGCAGCGCAAGCGTGACCAATTAAAGTCCCGATCACCTACGGCAATTGGCTATAGTTATATAGATGGTGTGCCCGCAATGTGCGAGCATCTTCACAACGAAGATTGGTTACATAAGCTACATGCAAGCTCACGAACGACAACTACAGCGGAGCTGAAGAAGCGATCGCCTTGGCCGAAATCGAATCATAACCTTACAAGAACTATGGTTTATGGTACGGAACCCTCTGTGTGCGAGTGCTACTCGGTCAAATAAAAAAATAAATTGGTTGTCTGTAAAGTCGGTTTACGGACGATAGTTTAACGTGACAACGTCATAACAAAACATTGATGAAATGATCGTAACGTTACAATGAGTCATCCTTTTTCGTGCGTGCAGCCGGCGTTCATCGATTTATTAGACGTTGTCACGTCAAAAACAATGGGATTATGTGAATACAGATAACTCTTAAAATCAACAGCTCAAGTTGATTTATACAGTACAACAACTTTCTCCAAAGGAAATACAGAGGTTCAATAGAGATTCCTTCATTGATACCTAATTGTTTAATCGAAGATACGTGTTTAAGCAATACACCTATATATTCAGCTATATTATAAATGTACGTACCTATGTGTTGAGATCCTTCCTCCAAATTACATTTAGCATGAAAATTTAATCGTGCCGTAACCGTATCGTATTGGATCGAATTGGTGCGCGGAATACGCGAGGGTTGTCGGATCCTAAAAACGTAAATAAAAAACATGCTTTTTCGGCCCATTTAGAGCATTTACTCCTCACGAAAAATGCAAGATGCTTAAAATTTTTCTCTTTGAAAGAAAGAAAGAAAAATGATTATTTGCGACTCGCACAAGACAAACAAAACAGTAAAATAAATTAACAAATAAACAGTAATATAATATAACAAACATGGATAATTATATATAACTAGCGGTCCTGACGGACGTTGTCCTGTCGTTGCTTTGTGTATGACGAAAAATTAAATTGTGAATTTAAACCATTCTAGAATCCCCTTGAACACACACAAAAAAATTCATCATCATCGGTCCAGCCGTTTAGGAGGAGTTCAGTGACATAGACACGTACACAAGAAATATACATATATATTAAGATTATCTGTGCGAGGCCAAAATGGTCCCTATCTCAACATATGCTGCGAAATCTTAAAAATAAAAACGCAGCACTGGTATTCTGATAGGGTATTTGAAAGAATTCTTCTCTTCAGACCTAGGTACCTTGCGTATGGACATTGGTTCAGATCTTGTTGGGTTGACCTGAAATTATTACCTACTTACACAGCTGTTTCTAATTGAATGGTGGTAGCTAAACCAAGTTTCCCAATTTAATGGTTGTTGGTACTTCCAACCAATTTTCCCAATTGATTATTGTCAGTGGTTGATATTGCCAACCAAGTTGCTGATTTAAATTGTTTCATTAAAATCCAAGAATAAGGATTCGCCAGTATCAAGATTTTCTAGCTTGTAATTATCGGTAACAACTGTCAAAGATCTATAAATGACAACCATCAACTGCTCCAAAAAACCTTACTGTGTCCTGTAACAGTAGTGCCTGTAACTTTCATTAAATTGGGAAAATTGGTTGAAAATATCTCACCAATTTTCCCAATTTAATGAAAGTTGTTATCTACTGCCAACCAAGTTTTCCAATTTAATGAAATTTGTACTGCCAACCGAGTTTTCCAGTTTAATGGAGGTTGATACTGCCAACCAATTTTCCCAATTTAATGAAAGTTGATACTGCCAACCAAATTTCCCAATTTAATGAAAGTTGATACTGCCAACCAAGTTTTCCAATTTAATGGAGGTTGATATTGCCAACCAAGTTTCTGATTTAAATTGTTTCATTGAAATCCAAGAATAAGGACTCGCCAGTATCAAGATTTTCTAGCTTGTAACTATCGGTAACGACTGTCAAAGATCTGTAAATTACAACCGGGATCAACTGCTCCAAAAAGCCTTACTGTGTCCTGTAACAGTAGTGCTATTCTGTAAAAATCTCAACGTGAAGGATTGGCGAAGTGAATATTAAGTGAGCTGTCATTCCAACTAATCTAGGAGTGACAAGTTCACTTCAAGCTCTCCCTCTAAGTTTTAATCACGACTTTTTTACAAAATCGACCGGCTGCTGTATTCGTTCGCCTGACAACCCTGCACGGATGTGATCACGGGGGAATATTATCGAGATTGCCCGTATCTCGGTGCGTGGGCTGCTGAAACTTAATGGCTGTAAATTATGTACTAGGTAGATATTTGGGGCAAGAATTTACGCTGTTGAGTAGGGCTAGAAAATTGAAAGAATCTATGAGTTTCAAGGCAAGTTTCAAGGCTTGGGGATAAGGAATACATAAATAGTACCTAATTGACGTAGGATTTCCTAAATATCTTTTCACACCACCTGCACGAAACCGTCAAATTATAAGTCTTGTAAACCTAACCTAAAGTACGTCATTAGAGCCCACGTGCGGCGCCCCGTCGGCCTCCGCTGCCAGGTGCAGGTCGCGCAGTCAAAATGAGTTTCCAAATTGGGGTAAAAACGATTTCAGTACAATATATTTGCCCGGCGGTGAGCTGGGATGACAGCTTCGGATGCGCGACCTGCTCCTAGCAGTGGGGGCCGACGTGCGCCGCTCGCGGTGAACAGTCAATTCTCTTCATGGCTTGAGCACAATTTTCTTGCAGTAGGCGTGAAAAGTAAAGTATCCTCCTCAGGGGTAAAGGTGTCTTTGCCTTGGGCTAGCTTAAATCCCTCGCTGCATTCAGGATTCTTGTACTAACTCCCTCGCTTCGCTCGTGAGTTAAACGGGAGTCGCATCAAAAAACAAACTTAAAGTCGTTTGTGGTGCTGTTTCCAACTCGTCAGATCGAGCTGTTCCTCAGAGCAGTGTTTCGGCCGAAGGGTTTCGTGTATCGACGTTTCCGCGGCCAACTGCGCGACATGAGACAGCAATAAACGTCGCCGTCATTTCGTGTGCAGTAGTTTATGTTTATGTGTTTTAATTTTGAGCTCTAGATGCCTGAAATTGAATACGCATAGTTTCTAACTGCCTTCCATATCTATATAAAAAATCTAGTGTTAGTAAGTAGATGCCCACGAAAGTTAACATACAATTAAATTTCAGCGTGATTCACCATCCTCATCATCGGGAAATAGTATTGGTACTATATTATCTAGGAAACTCATCGATTTCTAATAACGGCGGCAATACCATCAATATTTATTAGGGTTTAAACAAGATATTTAATGGATTATTTATAGACTTGTAACACTGAATAAATACAAGCGACAATTGTGTTGTGACCGTTTAATTCGACAGTAACCACATATATTATAAATGATGCAATGAGTGATTCTTAGATCCATGTTTCCCAACAGAAAGTGGCAAAAGGTACGAGAATCATAGCAAAACGACGGAGCTTATTCAACGAGGAACAGTGACCGGGATCATCGCCGCGTCGTCTTCCAAGCAAATTTGAAACAACAAAATTCCTGTTAGGCTTAAAGATCCAGGGTAGCAGAATTTTTCGAAGAGTTTCCGCGGCCCTGCAACGCAAATCTGCGTCTGTGTTTCCGAACGCATACAACCCTAATCTTTTCAAAATTAGAGTAACAGGCTTCTTCTGGGTAAGCTCGCTCCATCGTCGACTTTGTCTCTGTCATCTATGACCTAGACTAGAGTCAAAAGCAAACCCATATTAAATTAAAAAAAATGGCATCTGAAGGAACATGGGTGGGTTTTAGTCAGTAATAACTATATTTATATAGTAATTTGATAATTTCTCACAAAAAAAGGCCTGAAGACGGAACTTTTATTGCCGCGGCCAAATTGTTGCGATAACGCAAAGATTTGCACTGTCGCGGCAAGTATAGCCAAGCGATTCGTCGAATCGCGTTGTATTTGAGTGAACAAGAATGCTTATACGGCACTGTCGCGACAACGCAACGAATATTCGCGCAATAATGTAGCCCCAGCATATGAAATTATTTACCACATATTCAATCGAACTAAATCCGAAGGTAGTGACACAAACCCTTCCAAGTTTCACAACTAACACTTCTTTTCCCTTACGTAATTTTCGATCCCTCGTCCAAAATAACAAGGCTACTTTTTAAAAACTAATTTTCTCCGAACTCAGAATAGGCCTCCAGAGGTGTACGGAGTCGTAAATCTATTGCGCTGGGATATTTACGACTCAAACTTGGGCTACTTGTGTGCCCAACTTAGGAGCCGAACTTAGGTGCCCATGTCTACCGGTAAAGGGGAACTTCCTTTGGAGCGGAATGGTACGCGAATGTGGGAGTTTCATAATTAAGCGGGTAAGTAAATAGGTTTGTTTTTTAGTGATTGGTATGTCATATTGGTATGTGAGAAATGGGCTTCTTCCTTGAAAATGTGTTGGTAGGTCTCCAGGTATGAATGTGAACAATAAAGGGAGACCATGCCCAGACGTGGACGTCTTTCGGTTGTAATGCGCTTTACAAGATCGCGCCTGGAGCGAATGCGGCACGCGCCCACCCGATATACGGCTAAATTCAGTGTTTGCGCACAGGAGCGGAAGGGCGTGTCAGACTCTTACTGACTAAAACCCATCCGTGTTCCTTCTAAAGCCCTTTGCGTTCCAGGGGCGCGGTGACTCTTTCGAACAAATTTCGAAACCCTGGCAGGCTCTGGCCCTAGCGGGCCCCGTCTTCTATGCTGACATCTCTTTGAGGCGCGCGTGAAACACAACGCGCCATCGACCCGGGGGTAATGCTATTTCGACTGTCTTTTTATTCATTTTTTTTTGTTCCTTTTAAAGGGTGCGGTCCCTCTCCCCTCCGCCCTTGCTCATAGTCACGTCTGATGAGCAGACGCGTACCAGACAACAGTGAGCAAGCTTCCTCCCGAAACGCACACCGGCCGAAGACCTGAGCACTGCTCAGGTCTGCGAACGGTGTGCCCCTCTCATGTCTCTCTTAGTCTGGTCTCTCACTTGGACCTTTCCGGCATGAGTAACTCTACCGGCAGAGCTCCAAGATCATTGAGACACACAAGCCCCACCACGACGGCAACGTGGGTACACTCTCGATGGGGGAGATGACATGGCCTAGGATTATCAAGCCCAAAGTGGTAAATCGGTGTGTATTTATTTTTTGTTTAATTAATTTCAGGATTACCAACGGGTCACATAAAACAAAATTATCAAATAAATACAAACTTGTTACACCTGTACATTATCACGTATTTTATAATTTATTAAAACGTGTAAAGCTAAAAGCAGTTAAAACTCTTTGATTACCCTATATACATATAAAACACTCAAAATTCAATGTTTATTTCCCTGGAGAACAATAAAAATACAGACTGCATACGAAATTACAACAGATAAAAATACAAATGGCAAAGGTAATATATATTCAGCCTATTCACGAATCGGGACAAAAATTAAAACAATATTGTGCCGTTCCACAAAACGTTGAGTTGACGATATGTTAAATAGAAAATGTTGTTAAAATAAACAGAGTGGGAATTCGTGTATTGCTATGAGAAACACGTCCCACTACGTGTTTGATTTTCGACGATATTCGCAAATTGTGCTGTTACATTGCGGATATAAAGGCTGTATGGATTGTGACCTTTGCTTATTGTATTTGCTTTATTTGTGTTTATCTGTGGCTTATCGAATTTTGGCGGAGCGGCTGATGGAAAATGAATTGTTGTATTTTAATTATCTTGTGGATACTTTATCAAATATAATGGACCCCATATGCCTCTTAGCGAGGCTGGAGCCAGGTTTTCTGGCTTAGACTGTCAAAGATCTACAAATGCAACCGGGACCAACGGCTAAACATGCTTACGGAGGCACGGAGGGTATTGGTACGTAATTGGTGGTCAAACTGGCCACTCATCTCAGACCGACTTCGGCAATTTTTGCTTACCCTTGAAGATCCTCCCGTGCGGATGCCACTTTTTATTCACGAGCTCTTTGGATTCTTCATCGAATATTATAATATTTAAATTACGTAGTTTATAGGTATCAAAATATTTTTGACGTTAGTCAAAGCATTTATTTCAAATAAACCATTATCAGGTACTTTTGAATTGTCAGTCAGTCCGTCAAACACATGAAGATATTTGCACGTTCCAAAGCGTTGATCTCTATGGAGAAGAACGTGCGAGAAACTCCACGGACACTCTTTTAAATCATTTTATGTTCACAAAAATCCTGGTTACATTAACCTTGTTGCTTCTATATATGAGAACAATGTAAAGAAAGAAAAAAACAATTTATAGTATCAAATGTTAAAATGAGCCAGTGGCAACTAAGGGATGACCAGCCGTCATTGACGGCGCCCGTTCACGAACATGACGCATGCATCAGCACCATTTTGAAGGGAACTGAATGATCCGATAGCAATTTCAAACGAGCAAATCAAATGAATAGGATAGGTTTTCCATAGCTTAAGGTATAAATCAATCCATTACCGGTATCTAGAACAAAAGTAATTTACTTTGAACGTAACTTTGTCATAAAGTTGAACTTTTCCTTTACCGTCTGACAATTTTCTTTTAATCCATTGAAGACATCGAGGCCTTTCTTCGATCACCTGCTTCCGTATCTTTAAAATTGGATCCGAAAGTATGGAAAGTACTTCATATGAGAAAGGTATAATATTAAGAAATGGGACGAAGCAGACGAGAAACACAGAGACATTTAACACCACACGTGCTTTGGAAGAACGATAGTGTATTTTCTTCATTTCTATTTTATTTATTTAGCATCATTTCGGCATCGATGCTGCATGCACGAAAAAGGATGACTCATTGTAACGTTACGCACATTGTAACTTTACGATCATTTCATCAATGTTTTGTTATGACGTTGTCACGTTAAACTATCGTCCGTAAACCGACTTTACAGACAACCAATTTTTTTACAGCATATATCACCTACGAGATGACGGTTAGAAATTAAAATTACTGTCAACTGAATCATCAACTATTACTATATAATAATAATAATAATATCTTGGGACAACTCACACACGGTCATCCGATCCCAAACTAGGCAGAGCCTGTGCTATGGCAACCAGACAAATGATAAACATACTTATATATTTCTAAATTCATACATATTATAGACAAATTACACCCAGACACAGAACAAATGATCATGCTCATCACACAAAGATTTGTCCTGGGTGGGAATCGAACCCACGACCTCCGGTTTAGCAGTCAGGGTCACTAACCACTCGACCAACAGGCCAGTTATATAACTATCAGTATCATTTTCAGCGTCATGGAAAGTCCGAAGACCAGCTAAAAAGGGGTGTAAATAGAAGACCGTATAAAAAAATTGATATGCTACATCAAAACATGTCTACATCTCTTTTATTCGACTCTCCTTTCGCGGGTATGCTGGAAGAGATTTCTTTAGAAATAATCATCACATTTGTACCTATTTTTCTGTTTCCTTCTTCTTACATATTTGCTCAATGTGTGTATATAAACTGTTAAATAAATAAATAAAAAAGTATAAATCAAATTAACACATAGAATCGAACTGTAGGTTTGATTACGTTATTTTTCACAATTAATTCTTGCCCATGATTAGCAACTATTAATCGTCGAAAAGTGGCACAGGTATCGCCCGTCTGCCTTTGAAGGAAAACATTTAATTCCCTCTGGAACGTCCCCTGTAAGTCCTGTACGTTGCCATATGTTGGGCGTGCTGAGAGCCTCCATGTTTTATTTTTAAACACCTTCTATTTATGTGGCCGTGCACATCGAGGGTAGTCGAGTATTTGTGGAAAATGTTTCTCTCATGTTATCCGCTGCTTTTATTTGGTGGTTGAAGCTTGTAAACGTTTAAAAAACCTGTTTGTGTGCTAAAAAGACTGTAAAACGTTACTAACGCCTTAGAATCTTTCGATGTATCCGTTTAAAACTAATATACAAAGGTAAGTTTAATCCTCAAAGTATTTCTTATACACTGTCCATGCCAAGTCCTTCTAAAGAGTGATATTTCACTTTTTATAGAACTTATTTATTTTTATAACATGGAGGACTTACAGCTAATAAAAACAAACAAGAAACAAGGAAAACATAGTCACTAAAAAGCCAATTACAAATCATCGCGTATAGACTTACAATACTAATTTATGTTGAAATATAACCTACCGCTAGTTGAAAATTTTGAGGCAAAAGCACCTTCTGGCCGAATTGTAAATGGATCTAAATCATATTCCATGCATCATTGAAATCACTGCTTGCACGGTGTTTATATCAAAATCTAGTTTTAAAACGTAACATGTGAGTAAGGTGCGAGCAACAATTATTATCATCCTTAATGGTTTCACGTTAACGCCATGGGCTCTCGTCTCGACTACAACTTCCCAGTATTTGGGGCGTAACACTTCTTATATTTTGTGTTCTCTTCAAGCTTGAATTTAAAAGCACTTTTATGTATGTTTTGGGTGTTTTATTGTGGTGTTTTGGCATTTTATGAATGCTTTTTTTCAAGGATGGGAAATCATCAGATGACTTCTTCCGCTCTAGGTGGAGAGGAAGGGCGTGTCAGACTCTTACTGACTAAAACCCATCCGTGACCCTTCTGAAGCCCTTTGCGTTCCAGGGCCGCGGTGGCTCTTTCGAACAAATTCCGCAACCCTGGCAGGCTCTAGCCCTAGGGGGCACCGTCTTCTATGCTGACATCTCTTTGAGGCGCGCGTGAAACACAACGCGCCATCGACCCGGGCCTGGTGGTGATCGGACAGCGAGCCACCCAACGCTCGCCGTCCGCAGGCCTGCGCCTACGTTGGCCGGGGATCGCCCTGCGACTCCCGACGCCCGATTTTATGAATGCTGAAGTGTCCGCGCAGCTTTGCTCCCCTGGTTTCACCCATAGAAACCATAAATTTTTCTGGAGCAAATGTATCTTATAACACTGATACAATAGTAGGGATAACCTTTCACAAACAATTTAATCTGTATAACATGAGTTTAGATTTAACTAGGCTTATTAACCTGAATAGATTTGTAATTAACATGCAGTTTAATTATATTAAAGGGCTTTAAACTGCGCTGTAAATGTGAATCTGATAACAATTAATGTTAATTGAATGCACACACTGTCACACACATGATCTAAAACACGCACGAATATAAGTTAACTAATTATTATTTTACGTCACAAAGAAAGGTTTTTTATCTTTTTTATTTATTCATAATATTTTTTGTCTATATATGTACAACTATTACTATACATATTTACACTTAAATAACAAACTCTTTACTTACTTAAAATAAGTAGTCTAAAATATGGCGTCATAAAATTCCTCCGCATCGCTGGTCACTGGTAATGTACCCAAAAGACCGGCAGCATTGCCAGGTTGTATGGCAATGCTTAGTTTAATTGCATGGTGACGGGCGGGCGTTTTGGGGTCTGTCTATATGTAGAAATGTGACGTTCAAAAAGTGCTTGCACTCAGCCTAATTTGAATAAATGACTTTTGAATCTTATCTTTTGTTCAAGGTAAAAGCCAGCCCTTGGAGCACGCGCAGTGTTGTATTAGGTATTCCAAATTAATCAGTTAAAATTTGTTAAGAAAATTGTCAAACTATCGCTGATATAAAGATTTTTGTCACTGCCGCCAACTACAGTGTCTCAGTTATCAAACTACTAAGTAAGTTGCAACAAATTCGCTGAAACTACCTACTCAGGTTGGTATCTACTTATCAGCAGAGCTATTTCATTAGGGTTACCAAAACGTACAAGATCAGCGGGGAATATATATCTTTTTGAGTTGATATTTGTTAGATCAAGTTAAATAAGCAAGACAAGTAGCAATGTCTTTGTTCCTGCTACTTAGAGGAATGTCCTGTGGCGGCAGTTGACACCACATTTATTTTTCAATATTTGTTTACATTTCCATCCTTTTGCTTATAAATAGTAACTACAACCCATTAAAAAAAATGTGAGCAGTCACGGGACGCCTGGTAGATGTGAAATATCGAAATTATTTTATACAGGAACTAAATATGGTATAATGAAAAAAATATATATGGACTGTATATATATATACCTACCATCGTATAGCGTGGCGATGCGTTGTCACGCCAACAATCGGTTTTACCCGCGGTTATAGATGTTTCACATAAAAAAATTGCGAAAAGATTTTTCAAAAACAAAACTAAGAGTACCTAAGAGTACTAAGAGTAACTAAGAGTTGTTAGCGCTCAATACCAAAATAAGATCATTTAAAAATTATTCCCCTAATCAGAACCGATCCCGCCAATCCCCGATTATCTGGCGCCGTACCACGACAGTAATTAACTTACCTGGCGAGCGTCGATCGCAATCTGCTGCAATTTGTCACTGACGACAACTGGGACGCGCACCTTAAACTTTGAGACTGATTGATAGCGATCCCGGAAGTTTGGCATTCAATTTGAATATTATTTTTTATTGGTTATTGATTAGAATAGATGCAGATATAAATTTTCGTTGAATAGAAAGAATACCAATACATATAAGTAGGTGTATTGGTGTTATTTTTGAGTAGTTGGTGGTGGCTTGGTGCTTTGTAAGTGTATTGGTAGTTTTCGAAACTCGGACACAATTTGCGTATTTTATGAAATGTCTAAAACACGTCTAATGTTCCAATATTTTAACAAGTTTTTCACATTTATTGTCGCTGAGATTATTTTGCGACTTAAATTTGAACGCTTTCGAGAATCGGCCTTCGGATCAACCAAAAACAATGACAAACCAATCATAACTTCTAAATGATTTAGAGACTTTTTTAGGAAATCATACATGATTTATGGTAATTTAATAAAGATTGTTTTTGATTAAAAACTCAATGAATTTTCATGCGAGCATATCCGCAGGGTTTCATTTGTCGGCATTAATTAATTCGTCAATCAAATAATTTGTGTTTACCTATTATTATTTGCAAGGATTATTATTTTCGTGTAAAATCCATTAACATTGGAAAATACGTGAGGGTTTACTCGCTAACAAATTAATTTCACTGATGGAATTGCTGCAGAATGTAAATATTGAAACTATAATTAATTTGGGAATGTGGGACATCAGTTGGGAACAGTTATTTATTATACTAGTGGGGTAAGTTGGGTTTTACAAACGAGTGGACGACGCCGAGGGCTTACCATAGTCACGAGTTTGTAAAAACCAATTTCCGCAAGTGTGCCATACAACGTTTTTCAACACATTTGCAAGAAAATAGTACAACAGGTGAAACAAACTTTAGTTTTTAGATATCAGTCGGAAAGTCGCAACAATCTTTGACATTCCTTATGAAAATAACGCGAATTTGCAAATGGCGCGCGTGGAGATAATTACAACTACATATTTCGTCTCCTTTTGAGACAAACGTATTGAGCAAAACCGCTTCCAAAGAGGTTCGATCATTCAGCTTATTTATTTCAGGAATGTGGAACTTCTTGGTGAAAATTCTTATATTTTTTATGGAAAAAAAAACGTAATACAGGCTTCGTAAATGTATTTGTTGAGCAAGTGTGTTGAAAAATATGTGAGAACAATGTTAGTGTACGTCTTAATCCGGTTATTTAAAATTTAGAATAACTTCGCAAACTATTGGCGCCCTGCAACATTCGTTGCACAAAATATTGGCGCCCAACTGTTTTGACTGTTAGCAACATTGGCGCCTTACAACGTTGGCACCTAACAATATTGGCGACCAACAACATTGGCACCCAACAACATTAGCACGCAGCAATATTGGCTATAACACTACAACACGTTTTCTTCATTCATTCTTCTTTCATTAAAGCATCATAACTATTCGTCCAATTCGAAAATCAAATTCACGGAACCCCCAGTTTTAAAGCAGTTAAATCAAAAGTCAAGTCAAGTAAAAATAATTGAAATTCTTGAAGACAATCTGCAGGTAAAGTTGTGGAATCTCATTTTAAAGTGACTGAATATGATTGGTGCATATCTGGCGGATAGTTGCCGATGTTTGGAAGTGGCAGGGGCGAGGGGTGGGGGAGGTTTTAATTGCTTTTTCAATTAACGCCGACGGAGGGTCTCTTGGGATCCTATTCGTGAAGGCGTAATGGACTGTTCAAAGAAGAGATATTGCAGATGGGACACTTTCTTATTGGAAAGCTTGGCTGTCTCATAGTAACGGTATTATGTTTTCATGAAAATACAACGCGTTTTGCGTTTTCATATTGTTGTAATTGAAAATAATTGAGTCAAGCATTTTCATGAAACAGTCGGACAAGTTTAAAGGAACGGCAAAATATATACGTGAACCTTCTAATCGTTTGTTTTACAATAACAAATATTAGTCGTAAAGAGACATAACTAAATATTTTAACGTTGAACGAGTCTCTGGATACATTGACCAGTGAAACGAAAAATGATAAAACTCGTTTGTGTACTCAGTAGATAGGCAAGTCCTAAAATTTTAATTTTACCATGAGCATATTTAATAGAACAATTTCAATAGATACTTCATTAAAACAACTTGAAGTCATCACCACATAATTATAATTAAACAAAGTCTTACGCCGCGACCTATCTGTCTGTCCGCGATAAACTCAAAAACTGCCGCATCGATTTTCTTGCGGTTTCCACCAATGGATGGGGTTATTCATTAATTCATTAATCGATAATTGTGAATACATTTGCAGGCCTTTTTTGGCTCGGCGGCGGCGACCTCTCGCGTCCGGCCCTGGTTAAATCCATGGTCCGGAGCGAGGAGGCTTGGAAAGCGGTCACCTCCTTCTGCGAAGCAGTAATGCTAGCAAAGGAGGAGGAGGGCCGCGCGAGGGAAAGGCAAGGCCTTCGTCCCAACCGCCGCAACAGGAGAAGACGCCCCGGGCGTCGGGAGTCGCAGGGCGATCCCCGGCCACCGTAGGCGCGGGCCTGCGGACGGCGAGCATTGGGTGGCTCGCTGTCCGATCACCACCAGGCCCGGGTCGATGGCGCGTTGTGTTTCACGCGCGCCTCAAAGAGATGTCAGCATAAAAGAAGGGGCCAGCTAGGGCCAGAGCCTGTCAGGGTTGCGGAATTTGTTCGAAAGAGTCACCGCGGCCCTGGAACGCAAAGGGCTTAAGAAGGAACACGGATGGGTTTTAGTCAGTAAGAGTCTGACACGCCCTTCCGTTCCACCCAGAGCGGAAGAAGTCATTTGATGATTTCCCATCCTTAAAAAAAAAAGGCCTTTTTTGGCAGGGTATGCTGAAACAAATTTACTGTAACACCATATTGTACCATATTCTAGCAAATAAATAGATTGATTGATTGATTGAAGGTTTAGGTGTATAATTCATCACGAAATTCCTACGGGAACGGGGAAAAAGGGATATGCGCGTTCGAAGTTGCGGGCAAAAGCAAGTATAACGATAAAAACTAAAACCCGACTAAGATCATCAGAACATGATTACGCAGAACTAATACAGCGTGTTCCAGACGTGCGTGGTCATATTTAGGGGTGATGGTGGGTAGCTTAAAAATATAATACATTAAAGAAATAATAGCATTTCCTTAATGTATATCAACTATCCAACATCACCCTTAATATTAGGTACCACGCACGTCTGGAACACGCTGTATAACTATTATTGAGTCTACAAGTTTTCTACCTACTCACCCATCTGCCGGCCACCTCGTCAGCACAAAGTCCTGCACCACCGACACTCAGACGTCTATAATTCCATTTGCGACCGAGTCGCGACTAGCGGACGTACTTGTTCTTACTCACTGTTAACACTGTACGGATTGAGAGATTGTCCGCCATTTTGTATTGGAGATATTGTTTTGATTTTGGTATTGTAGGTTGAAAATGTTGGGTTCGGTTTTGGAATCTGACCTTAATAGTCCTCCTGACCGATTTCGGCTATGGCGGCCAATCTCAACAGAGACCAGCCATCGTCGCGGGAGATACTAAAGTACATAAGTGTATGCGCAAACACAGATCCACTCTCTCTTCCTCTAACTTTACATCCTACTAATATTATAAACGCCAAAGTTTGTAAGTATGGATGGATGTTTGTTACTCTTTCACATCAGAACGGCTGAACGGATCTCGATGAAATTTGGCACAGAAGTAGATTATAGTCTGGAATAACAAATAGGATACTTTTTATCTCGGGAATATTTTCCCTTGGGATAATTTTCGAAATAAACGCGGGCGGAGCCGCGGGCGGTAGCTTGTAGGTACATAAAGCAGATAAATTACGACAAAAAATGGCATGTAAACAAAAAATGCTTCATTAACTAAGATGCTTATTATAATAGTAAAAAAGACGCATAACACTGGTTGTGGCAACTCTTTGAGAAATCTTGTCTTTCAGTGGACGTTTGTCAGCTGAAATGATAATGAGCATTCAAATAAATATTTTTTTCTCGTTTCTATTGATCAACTTAGTTGTTGACATTGGACATTGTTAAAGTATTACAGCATTGCTGTGTTTCTGTCTGGTCAACTTAGTTGTTGACATTGGACATTGTTAAAGTATTACCTACAGCATTGCTGTGTTTCTGTCTGGTCAACTTAGTTGTTGACATTGGACATTGTTAAAGTATTACAGCATTGCTGTGTTTCTGTCTGGTCAACTTAGTTGTTGACATTGGACATTGTTAAAGTATTACCTACAGCATTGCTGTGTTTCTGTCTGGTCAACTTAGTTGTTGACATTGGACATTGTTAAAGTATTACAGCATTGCTGTGTTTCTGTCTGGTCAACTTAGTTGTTGACATTGGACATTGTTAAAGTATTACAGCATTGCTGTGTTTCTGTCGCAGCTTAATTAGCTGTTTCATTAAAAGCCTAGCTTTTTCATTGAACTGCGCCGTTTAATCAGCGACAGGACTGACATGGACAAGTCATTAAATGATACAGCGATATTGAAACAAAGATGTCACTTAGGTCGTTGAAAAGTCAGTGCAGTTAAATGAAAAGGCTAGGCTTTTAATTAATCGGCTGATTAAGCTAGTTGACTGCGACATTTCCATTTGAAGGGTGTGCCATGTTAGGTCTAAAATCATTCAAAACATGACGTTTGAGCTACTGTTGGTAGCTAATTTGACAGTTGGTTAAAGGTAGATACGTTATTAAAACCGGCCGTTAGGCTGAATTCCAAGTGGATGTTATGTCAGTATTTTCCATAAAACACTCATTATAAAAATACCAACCAAATTGAGAACCTCCTCCTTTTTGGACGTCGGTTAAAAAAAACGCATTTTACATCGTCTTTTGTCCGGTCACCCTCCTGATTATTTATTTACTTAAGAATTGAGCATTTGGAGTTAAGATCGTGCCATATCCGACTTTCATGACAAATGTCCAGGTTTCAGGTTAAATTAGATTGTGACAATTTTTTTTTTTTTAATATATTACCTACACACAACACCCTTAAAATAGAAAAAAAAAACAAATACAAATAAAAGAGCACAAAGTTGATGCTTAGTTCAATAGAAATAAACGGAACCGGGGTTTCAGGGGATTCAGAAATCGGGTTAAATTAAGTATGCTTTAATTTTGGTCTCATACGTGTTTGCTCTTCGACAGTCAACAGGGATACAAACATTGTAGATAAAGCCATAATTTCTAACACACTTAATCTCCGACTATGAGAGGTTCAGAATATAATATGTAGTTTGCTACAAATTTGCACGAAGCGACTAAGTTCCATCTATTATGCTGGCAACTTTAATAGCTCTTCCCGGTCAAACACTCCATAACACGGAATTTTGAAGAGGAATTAGCGATGGTTTTGAAGTTGAATTAGCAATCACTTTGTAGTAGAATTAACAGACATAGTGAAGCTATAGCTTGCTCATAGATAACGAGAGTAGTCTCTGGCAAGTGCTTAAGCTCGGTTATCTCAAAGACTCTTATTGAGAGAACTTCCTTTTTGTGTACTTGTACTTATATTGCCTGTTCCAATATTATCAACATCTTGAGATTCAAATTCAAACAATTTTTACTTTTCATCTTATAGGTAAAACAAAACGTTAAAGATGAACAGTGAAATTGCATCTTCTCCAAATTAAAAGACAAAATTTCAACATTCTATACATGCTAGGCAATATCACGGCCTGGCAGGGTTGCGGAATCTGCCAAGGTTAAGGAATTTGTTTGAAAGAGTCATCGCGGCCCTGGAACGCAAAGGGCTTTAGAAGGAACACGGATAGGTTTTAGTCAGTAAGAGTCTGACACGCCCTTCCGCTCCCTCCAGATTAGAAGAAGTCATTTGATGATTTCCCATCCTAAAAAAAAAAGTGGCGATGTCACGGCAGACTAAGACGAAGGTAGAGAGATAAACTCGACACTTATGGAAGGACTGGCCCGTAATGGCAGAGGACAGAGAGTGTGTGGAAAAGGGAGATGGACGCCTTTTCCCAGCAATGGAAAATAACGGGCTAATTATATAAATTGACCATCATCATCCTCATCATCATCATATCAGCAGCAGCATTCTCTGTGCATCGCAACAGCTACACTACGATCGCCAACCCGCCAAGCGTGGCGATTATGGCAAACCCCCTCTCCCTTTGGGGGAGGCCTATGTTCAGCAGTGGACGTCTTTAGACATAGATTGATAGATTTAATCTACAGAAAAGACAAAAGGTAAGACAAAGGAGAACCACATAATCTTCAGTTTCCAGATCTACCATTTCTGTATGTTACTTGTACTGTAGGTACCTAATACGCGATACAGACTCCGAAGGGGGGTGTTCACTTGAACTAATTAATGAGCAAACGGATTGCCCATTCGTCGAGCACTCCGAGATACCCAGACTATTAGTTGTGTGTTCTGTACTGGAGCACGTTTCATTTCATATATACATTTTGTAGTTAGTATTGATTTATAGGACTTATACGAATAAGTATAGATTTGGAGTGTTATGATGTGAAATTAAAGTGTAGGTAAGGTTAATAACTGAAATTACCATTGATAGAAAGGTAAACATATATGATTTTAATAAGAAAGATGTAAATACAGCTACCACGACAACTTCAAAACAATTGAGATATCGGTAGGAAGATGACAGTAATCACAATGCTCAAAAAACAGTTTTTAAAACCAAATAAAAGAAAATCTTAAGAGTGAATGCTTTATTACTGTGCAAAGCCAATCAAAGAAGACTTAATTTTGGGAAAGAGACTACAACTTCGTCTAAGACGTCAGGCTTAGCCGTAATGTTTGCCAAGACCGGCGCCCCAACCACCCCAACCGCCAAGGCCGCCCCAGCCGAGTCCGTGGCCACCAAGTCCATAGCCGCCGAGTCCATGGCCACCGAGTCCATAGCCGCCGAGTCCATAGCCGCCAATTCCATGACCCAGGCCGTAGCCGCCGAGTCCATAGCCTCCTAGGCCGTAACCGCCATAGCCGACGCTGACGGGTACGCTAACGGTGCGGAGAATGGGGGCGGTGACGATCGGAGCGATAGCAGCAGTCTTGATAATGGGGATCGGAGCGGCCTTGACAACGTTAGCCGTAGATATCGCAGCAGGAGCCAGGATGGCGCCATGTCCACCGTAGCCATAGCCTAGGCCTGAAAGGAGATAGATATCATATCAGACTGAATCGTTTATGGTAATAGTGATTCCTAATAAAACAACTATAATTGTATTCGGTGCGTCAGTGAGATTACAAACAAATTTGGGAGGTTTTTTGTTTCATCAAATCAATCAATTGACAAAGATAAAACACATGAAAGTGCGTTTTAGGAATCTTCGCTATCGGACCCCTACAGTTTGAGTCTGAAAGTTTCGGAGAGTTTGATTGGATATACTGACTCCTGCTTTAAGGGTAAAAAATGATGCTTGTTACTTGAAAAACAACCTGCAGTTAGATGTGATTAAAAATGAAATAATATGCTTACCGTATCCACCGCCATATCCGCCGATGGCGCTGCCATGAGCGACAGCCAGAAAGCAAGCCAACTGTAAGAAATATAATGATGAATGATAAAAGACTATGATCAAACATAAATATATCGCAATTTAAATGAACAACAAACGATACATCGTTCCGATCGATTAGTACGTTTTTATGTGCAATACACGAACTGTTTGTTTAAATCACTTAAGTCTCGGTTCATCAAACACAAACCAAACTGGATTCACAGCATAATTCGGTTTTAATCGACGGTTTTTTTTTTAAACTTGGCCTGAAGAATCCACTTGAGTTAATGGTTTAAGTTAAGTTGACATTTGAGGAGGTGTCAGTCAAACCCAAAATTAAGCAGTCATCTTCGAAAAGTTGAATAACGGAATCAACTGCATCTTGTTAGCTTTTGAAGTCATTGCCAACATAATCGTGAAGACTGGCAAGGCAGACGATGATCCTCGAAAACATGAAGACACTCATAAAATATACATATATAAATCAACTTACAGCTATGTAGATGTTCATCGTGGTTAGTTACCTCAGACGAAGTGTACCTGTTTATGTAGTAGGCCACCGTTTTATACTAGTTGCTGGGTATCCGCTCGCCACTGAAATACAACGGATACCGTCTGTCTTCGCACGCACTCGTTGCGTTTCGTCAGGCATTAGCATTGGGCATCCTTGCTTGATTGGGGACGATGAATTCATTATCCTTTATCCTTATTAAAAGGATTTTCGATTGTTTGTTGGGTTGGCGGAAGGTTTGTGTTTCCTAGAACATGGTTGGGTTGAATAATTTTGGCAATCTACATTTTATGTGGTTGGCAGGTGCTTGGTAGATAAATTTATTTATTTATTTATTACTTTACGCACACAGATGTACAGAGGCGGACTTAATGCCTTAGGCATTTTATACCAGTTGCGGAATTTATTCAAAAGAGTCACCGCGGCCCTGGAACGCAAAGGGCATTAAGAGGAACACGGATGGGTCAGTAAGAGTCTGACACTCCCTTCCACTCCGCCCAGAGCGAAAGAACTCATTGATGATTTCCCATCCATAAAAAAGACATTTTATATCAACCTTTGGGTGATGTAGAGAATAATAGTGGTAGGTGCAATGCAAAAAATCACAGAAACGCGATTAATGTTTAATTAATACAAAGAGAAATATAAACTATATACACAATACAATACTAAAATATATACTCAACTTAATAAACCAATACACAAATATACTTAAACTACATTTTGAGTAAGGAGTTTTTGAAACTACATATTACCTATGCTTCTTAGATTTCTAAGCGAAAAATTATCGTCTGTCATTGGCAATGTGTTTTATATTGGTGTTAGTGAAAATTAATTATTTTCAACATCACAATTATTTATTTTCAATTATCATCAACATCCCAATGATTGGGATTGGGATTAAATCGGTCACGGCCGTATCAATTTTCAAATAAAAAAAAATACCGTCGGACTTATCACGTTATTGAAGCAAAGAGGCGAATTGTTATCCTCATAGGCCTGTTCTTAGGCCCTATTTACACATCCAGATTGGCTCTAAGATCAGAGAAAGTAACAATCACTTGTGGTTAATTTAAAAGTTTTCTCAGTCAAACTAAACAGGTAAACAATTCACACCCCACACCGAGGTACCAGGCCACCACGTATCGTAGAGGGCTTTACTTACACAAGCCTGCACCGAACCAACACCCTGACCGTGCAAATACCTGGAACCCCCGTAGGCAGTACAAATATTTGTTCGGAGCGGGAATCGAAGCACTCAGCACAAAGGGCGACCGATTCATCACTTTGACATTTAGATCGTTACTCAAAGGTTAAGTAGAGGGACTCGTATTAGAAGTTTTTCTTGGGAAGTTTCTTAACTATCATTTTAAACGAAACTAGCAATATTGTGCTATTTTATCTTTCTTGTCTAAACGATGTTCGACTGAGCTGTTGTGTTAATGCAATATATTGAGAACCTGCATAGATTTGTTATGTTTCTCAGTGTCATACTTTTTTTATGGATGGGAAATCATCAAGGGCGTGTCACACTCTTACTGGCTAAAACTCATCAATGTTCCTCCTAAGTTGCGTTCCAGGGGGGCTACTCTCTAAGCCCGAAGTCCGTAGTTTCGGGCTTAGATGCGGGCGTATTCTAGTCCTTATCACCTAACCACTACGAATGAATGACAACACGATCTGACAGTAACTGTCAATCGCGTTATTCATTCTTAGTTTGGGTTCAGAACTAATCGTAAGTCCGTAGGTGATACTGAGTAGAATACGCTAACAACTAAGCCCGAAAAAACGGACTTCGGGTTTAGAGAGTAGCCCCCCAGGGCCGTGGTGACTCTTTCGAACAATTTCCGCAACCCTGGCAGGACGATGTTATACTTAGTAGTGGTTTTTTGATTAAAATCAGTTGGTTCATACGGCTCATAGTTAGTAACTGAATAGAGATCCCGGTCAAACTGTCTCCCTGCAACGCTAAAGAGAATATCTTCGCTTTGGCTTGATAACCGTGGTTGACGGATACGCTAAATTTCTATTCTTAGGAATCATTTGCTAGTTATTACCTTTTGGTAGGAATTTCTCTTCCAAGACATACTTGATTGACTTTTGCCACGCCACATCAAATCACGACTTTGCCACCTCTTTCTGGGTTCTTCTCAATGGCACCTTCCATCTTCGTATCTTTTATATTTTTATCTCTTCGTATTATCAATTTTTTTGATAATCGCTTCAATGTATACGAGCCCATATATGGTTTCATTTTTTTTTCA
The DNA here is from genome assembly GCA_905163435.1 of Mamestra brassicae. NCBI lineage: Eukaryota > Metazoa > Arthropoda > Insecta > Lepidoptera > Noctuidae > Mamestra > Mamestra brassicae. The sequence continues at coordinate 16,915,706 of LR991000.1, read as the reverse complement.
GTTCCTGTAAGTGTTTTTTCAGTTTGATTGTATATTTTATCCTTTATTAAAGCCTAAACCGGCAAGCGTTGCTGAGGTTAAGCAACGCTTGCTGAGGTTGGTCTGTGGATGGGTGACCATCTTAACATATCGAGACTCTTCCGTGCCTCGGAAATCACGTTAAGCCGTAGGTCCCGGCTGTTATTTGTAGATCTTTGGCAGTCGTTACTGATAGTCAGAAGCCAGAAAATCTGACACCAGTCTTACCAAGGAGTAAGTATTTCCCCGTTAATGGGTTGTGGAGGTCTGGTAGGCAGCCGCTCCAAGTAAAATACTGGTATTCAGCTGAATCCGGTTTGACTGGAAGCCGACCCCAATATAATTGGGTAAAGGCTAGGCAGATGATTAAAGCCTAAACCGCCATCAAATATTTTTTTATTAATTTCTTTCATAATTCATGCAGTAGAGGGTTAACAAAAAAGCAAAGTGCACTCTAAATAGGTGTTAAGTGCCATTAGCATTACGGAAGTGCATGCGGCTATAATATCCTAAGTTTATGTAATTCTCTCTATATCTAAGTAACAGTTTTCTGGCCAGTTGCCAGGGCGTGCTATCCACAAACTGGTCGGATGCCTGTTAACGAGTTTCTACGTCTGATATTGTAAGTTTATTGGTATTTTAAGTTGGAAAATGCATGGTCTTATGCCACTGTTGTTGACATCAATGTATACTCAATGACCTTAACAAATTATAGCCCCCTTTCTTTTGACAGTCTTAGTCAAATTCATTTCATATTAAGACGGTATTGACACGTCATCTCGAGTTATATATAGTACTACCGGTCCCGACAAACGTTGTCCTGTCCGAACGTTTGCTTTGTTTATGACGAAAAATTACAGAAATCGATTGCAACGCCACCTACCGGGTCCAATTGTGAATCTAAACCATTCTTGAATCTCCTTGAACACACACAAAAAATTTCATCAACATCGGCCCAACGGTTTAGGAGGAGTTATATTAAGATTAGGTAACGTTGTGGTGGAATGGGCTGAATGATTAAGGATCATCAAAGGAAGTACAGTAAACCGTACATCATTGGTAACAGAAAGAAAGAAAGCAAGAAAACATATATATTTGAAACTCGCAATTGACAAACAACAATACATAATGAACTAGATCTTGCCCGCGACTTCGTACGCGCATATCCCATTTTTTTTCATTCCCTTGGGAATTTCGGGAAATCCTCTCTTAGTGCTCCTACATTCCCCAAGGAACCTACATGCCAAATTTCAGCTTTCTACGACCAGTAGTTCCGGCTGTGCGTTGTCTATCAGTCACTCAGACAGTCAGTTACGGAATAATTGTATATACGAGTGTTTTGATTGACAGTTTGCATTACTAAAATCAACTGCTAGCCATGATGGTATAACTTCATGCATTAACGGCACATGTGTGAGTGCTGTGTACCTTAAACTTAAATTACAACTATCACTTTTGGATGTCTTTGATTTGAATGTACCTGGCGGTTGGGAGTGTCATGATCACTCAAAAGTCTGGCTGATGGTGGTGCATGCGTTGCATCATTTGGCTCCCTTCAAAATGGTTGAGCCGAATGGTGCTAGCGCATGCGTCATGTTCGTGAACGGGCGCGTCAGCTGGAACTGGTCATTTCTCGGCTGCCACGGTTTATTATAATTCTTTCTTTGAATTGTTCATTTCACTTCGAACGCTTTTATCCTGCACATTTTTAACATTGATCCCACATATATGTATAATTTCAACATGAATGATGTTACCATAACTTTGTAAAAAAAACGTTATTTTTATAAGAGTGTCCGTGGAGTTTCTTGCACGTTCTTCTCCATAGAGATCTACGCTTTGGAACGTGCAAATGCTTCATCTTTTTGTCTGACCGACCTTAACATTTCAAAAGTACCTGTAAATGGTCTAATTGAAATAAATACTTTGAGTCTTGAGTTGCACAATGGTACCATTGACTAAAAACACCGATTAGTGATGTTTTATCATCAACACAAATCTAATCTAATCAGAGTTACACAATCGAAAAAGACTGCCTAGATTCAAATATCAGTTTTAATTTATGACCGGTAAACGGCAGTAGGCTTAACATTAATTAAGTAATTCATCATCCAGAAAACGTAGTTTTGAACCTCCACACTACACGATTTATTAAAATAAATCATGGATGCATATTCAGTGGCAGAACAAAACATTGCGTGCGCAAATAACGTTAAAATACTTTGCATATCATATCACACACTGATTCCATTGTACTTTATTGTTTCCTAAGTCGATTATTACAAAATTGCTCATAACCAATAATGCGTTCTTCACATATTTGTTTAAAAAACAATTAAATCGTTAACGTGTTTGCTTGAAGGATGCGAGCCAATAAATCATGCAATTTTGTGTTCACACCTTTTGAATATTTTTGTTGTTAACTTTAAATCAATGTCATCATGAACCAATGCTGTAAATTGAGGAGAAATTGTTGGAAGTTGCTTTCTCTCTTCTCGTCTTCAGTCGGTCCCTCATTACTGAGGATCGTGGACACTGGACCCTTTTAAGCAAACAATCAGTCTCCATCGATTACAGTCCAAAGTTGCCATCACCACCTGCTGGACTTTGCTTGAGGACATAGCTTCTTTCACTTGGTCCGACCATCGTGTTGGCGACCGGCCTCGTGCTCTTTTTCCTTCAGTATTGCCAACAATTACCGGCTTTTCAAGGCTGCTAATTGCTATCTCCCCTTCGCAGAAGTTGCTCTGTTTTCCTACTATAGTAGGCGCCAGATAAATGTGGAATAAAGTACATTGACCTTTCCCTAATAACTGTTCATAGGTACCTGAACAATTAAATATGAATCGTTTTTCATTATTAGACAATGTTAAGGATCACGAGAGATGATGATTCGGGACAGCTTTGTGTCATTAATTCCGTTTTTCAAATTAAAAATGTCAATAATTGTAGGTGGGTCAATGACCGTTATTCCACGATTATCTGGCGCCTACTATAATCGTAGTAAAAGTTTGTCAATTTACGTTACCTTTTTCCGAATACGTTGGAGTGTGTTTCCAGTCCAACAGGATGCAACTGAGTACCAGTTACATGAAGCGACAGCCTATCTGTCCTCCACAAGCAAATAACTGGGTATCGCAATACCCTTTAGCAAGATTGGTGTCAGATTTATTGGATTTTAACTAACCATAACGACTGTGAAAGATCTATATAATTATGACAGGTTTTATTATTTAGTACTTCTGAGTTTCCGTTTATCTTCCTCAGGAATGAATGTTCTTTAATTAACTATGCTTCAATGGCTGAATGGATTTGGTGCACAGCTTATTTTTTGAGATTTGTTTGCTCTTGAATCTAGTCTAGGTCAGAGATGACAGACAAAGTCGACGATGGAGCGAGCTTACCCAGAAGAAGCCTGTTCACTCTAACTTTGAAGAGATTAGGGTTGTATGCGTTCGGAAACAAAGACGCAGGTAGAGAGTTCCACTCCTTTGCTGTTCGTATTTTAAAAGACGTTTGGAAACGCTTGGTGCGAATTGGTGGAATAGCAACAAGGTAGGGATGGTAACTTGCAGTGCGTCTAGATGTCCGATGGTAGAAGGGGGCCGGTGGGATGAGGTCGTGGCCTTTGACCATGATCGAGGTTTGGAGAAACATACTTTTTACTATCCCAGTAGAATGTGAGATGTGTGTGTGTGTAAGATTATTGTTCGAACTGCACATCCGCTTCATCCGTGAAGTAAGTCTACGACAAAATTTTGAAGAAGAACTAAGATGGAAATAGCTAAACATACAAATTATGCCTTTATCTTAACTAAGCTTAGCTCTGGTAAAGTTTTTCTGTTAATAATTAGTTGACTGGTTCACCATTGATTTCAGTTCCCCAAGAAACATTAAGATTGCAATAAATCGTCCAACGTAAGAGTCTTATCTCGTGTCGACAATACCCGCACGAGAATAGCTCTTGGCTCGGTAAAAAGATTAACCGGTAAGGAAGATTAGTAGCAGGACCGAATGCACGGTGCACGGGGTATGTACTGAGAGGTGGGTGGACGTACTTCTCCGGGATTGAACTCTTTAAATTACGAGCATATTCTAGAGCTCCTAGACCCTAATTATTTTCTAAGTAACAAAATGTCTGGGATAGAGTCGTGTTCGTACTATACTTTGAATGTACGCATACCTGCTAACTTGGGCCGACGGCCAATTCAGAGGAGCTAAAGTTACAAAAAAGTGTAGTTTTTTAACCCAAAGGAAGACTGGTAGATAATGCATTGTTGCATTAAGTCCGCCTGTGTACCACTATTATACATAAAGTTTAATTTTTTGAATGTCAGTAAATAAACGCATCGGTGTGCCCCCGACACCAAGCCACAAATTACTTTTTGTTGCATTTTTGTGACGTTTGGCGTACAAGGTACGCGCTTGCTTGTCATGTATGCGTTACAATAGCGTTTACAAGGTTACAAATATTAAAAAAAAAACATTATTAACTTTCTTAAACTCTGCGTGCTGATTTTTATGGCTGTTTTAGAGATCATTGTTAAATAATAGTTGAACGGCTAATACGACATTATTTAATTTAAAAATTATAATATAAATACGATCATTGATTGTATCTTTTTATTTTAGTCCATCAATCGAAATTTTGTTTGACATAACAGTTACGATTTTTCGAGTATTTTTAATTTACTCGAGCAATTTGCAGCAATATGTACCAACGAATTTGTACTACCAGAAAAACTGTGTAATTGACACTTGAAATATCTACCACTATTATCGACACAGTGTTAAAACATGTGTAGTTGGAAAACGTTAATAACGACCGACGAAGCATGAAAGTTATTCTAAGTTCACGAAATAGTGTGCCACTGAACTAGCAGTAATTAGATAATTATAGAACAATTAATTTTCGTATTGGTGTTTAAATTCATTCATTTACATATCGATACTTTGTTTAACAACCTCGATACGAAATCCTACTTATTACAGAACATATTGTGTGTGTTTTCTCGGAGAACGGACAACGGAATGTTTGCCTGTAGCAGTGAATATAGAGAGAGAGAGTAGGTAGACTAAATTTACCTTATGTTCGTGATAGTAAGTAACATAGAGTTGATAATACCTCCTGTAAAATCCTGGAATCATAAACATGACGATTGTATCCTGGGATTTAAGAAATTGCAAATTACTTATTGCGCTTTGAATACATTTAAACAAAATTATTATATTGAAGAATCTTATTATGTTTTTAGAGTTCCGCACCTATTAAAATTGTTAAATTACACACACAACTCTTTCTTCTTTTGATTCTTCAAATTAGTAATTTGTAACAGTACTCAAACCCATTTCATGTTTTTGTAATCCCGGGTTTTAATTGTCATGATTCCATTTATGGTTCCGGGATTTTACAGGAGGTATTATCAACTCTATGTCTAGTTTACCTTTTTCAATCTCTGATTATAATACAAAGGGATTGGATTCAGTTGACGCTCGCATTGTAACAGCTACACTGCGATCGCAAACCCTGCCTGCCAACTGTGCTATTTCCAGCAGTGGACGTCTTTCGACTGATATGATGATAATGATTATGACGCTCGTCTGCATTCACTCGGTCACTACTGGGATTCTGCAGAATACCAGCGTCAGGAATAGTATATTTGCTTGGCATCGACTGAGCTGGACAACTGAGGTGCAACTTCGAGACACACACCGCTCGTTGGTTGTTCCGTGTTTAGGTAAATCTATTTGTGACAATGGCGTTCAAAAGGTTAAAGAACTCGTGATGCACTGACCCCAAACAAATTGGGGTATGGGCTATACTCTTAAAATAACGTATTCGAATTCCAAACGAACACTATTTTCACCCAACAGCAATTAACAAGACCACAAGTTGTCATAAACCAAAACAAATAAATTCCAGAGCTCCCGTGACAAATTGCAGCCGACAAACAATAATATTTAAACTCTCCATGTACCACTAACCAGATTAACATAACATTTGCATTAAAATATCCGGATATATTCGGTTATAACCGGTCATAACCGTACGTAACTAGATTCCGTTCGAATTTAAAACTGCATTCGTTTTGTTTATGCAAACGGTTCGGAAAACATTTTGTGCTGCGCAGCGTATCGTTTAACAGTATTTTTGCTATTATGCATTCATGCTGTTCCTTCGAATTTCAGGGTGTTGGTAAATAGTTTAAAGTGTAAGGATTTCAAAAAAATAACTGGATAGCATTCAAAAAAAATTTTCGAATATTGTACTTTTTCTCTGGTAGGTAATATACAAAACACCAGCTTATTGAAGTTTTATTTTTTTAATGAAAACTTGATACACAAAGGAAATGAACTTATTATCATTTTTCATACAATCCGTCCAATGTTTCAAGGACATTGCGGACTTAATGTTTTCAGCTTTACAATAATTTACTTACCACATTTGAGTTCATAGAAACAGCCAATGCATGAGGTATTTGGATATCTATTCAAAGAATTTGAAATCTAGAACTGGGATTAAACGATAACACAGATAGCACCCAAAACCACCCACTAAATGAACTCCATCAGATAATCCTACAAATGAATAGTTTCACCAAATGCAATATCCAGTAAATTCTAGCTATAACCGCTTCGGTCCGGCGCTAGCTAGAACCGCTTCGCTTTAAAACATTCTTTTTTTTGTGCAGTCGCTCCTTCTTCCTTTGTTTTCTGGAGTGATTCTTTGCTGCCACAGGTTTTCTTTTGTTTTTCTCATACTTTTTCTTTTGTTTTTTCTTAACGCGTGGAACGATTTAAGGAAAAATTGATTGTTTTTTTATTTCTTGATTGATTGTTCTTGTTAATTTATTTTTTATTTTTTTGTATAAATTAATTAATAAGTTTTGTTTTTTTCTTCATTCACTAAAACAAAGCACACACGTAGACCTCTGGGGAGATTTCATCATCGCGCTATTAACTATTAACTTTTAATCGAGTTGATGTAATGTTCTTTCAGCTTGCACTTTATGTTTTTACTATTCATTGAGTCTCTAATGTGTACAGGTATTTGATTTAGTAATTTGGGTATTGTGAAAGAAGCGGTACGCCTGCCGTAAAAGTTATTTTTGTGTGGCACTTGTAATCATTTTTATTTGGCTTGTCGTGTATTCACGCCATATTTCACTGGAATCTGAATATCACTGTTATCAAAATGTTCTAGTTTAGTAATACTTGTGTCTGGGTGTAATTTGTCTATATATGTATGTATGTATTTAGAAATATATAAGTATGTTATATCATTATATATATATCAGTTCATATATATCAGTTATCTGGTTGCCATAGCACAGGCTCTGCCTAGTTTGGGATCGGATGACCGTGTGTGAGTTTTCCCTAAATATTATTATTATAATTACCTACTTTGCAATAATCTCGGTATTTATATTTTAGTAGTTTGGTACTGCAGGTTTCAACAAACGTGTTTATTGTATTTTGTTATGTATTTTGTCTAGGTAAGTTTTAAATGTGCGCCCTGACTTTGGCTATTTATTTATTTACACATAAAACACTCGTAGCGAAAATAACAAGTACAGATAGGAGGAAACAGAGGTGCTGCTCAATATCCAAAGATTTTTTCTCCACCAGACCTGCGACAGGTGAGTTGAATGAGAGATGTAGCTACGTTGAATAGCTTAATGTAGAATATTACAACAACGCGGAAATAACAAGGCGAATAACATACAAAATATAAGAAGGCGGTCATTTAAAACTCGATGTTTTGCAATTTTGACACGTTCTTAATTATCAAAAGATTTTTTGGTCAAATAAGCTGGCTTATCAAAGAGTCCCATTATAATTTGTTCCTCTCTGCTCCATTTAAAATAGGATACTTTAGGAAGCGGATATTATAATAAACCCCACATTGCTTTTCGTTTTCAAAATAAATTGAGAAGGTTCCGGAAAGTTTTAATTACAGCAGAGCCTGTAATCAGGAGACCTCTTTTCTTCGTTCTCAACATCAAACTTGGAAGCGTCAGTTTCCTAGTACGAAGGTTTATTTTTAATTTATAGACAAAAACATACCTGTTTTATGTTGAATAATTTTCTGGTTTGGCACCTTACAGTTACAGTTAAAAACTAAAAGAGTTCATTCGTGGCTATATAAGTAAACTTCTTAATTAGGTAGGTACCTTATTTTTGAAAAGGTTTGGTGAGAACAGAATAGAACAGAATAGAACAGAATAGGACAGAATAGAACAGAATAGAACAGAATAGAACAGAATAGAACAGAATAGAACAGAATAGAACAGAATAGAACAGAATAGAACAGAATAGAACAGAATAGAACAGAATAGAATAGAATAGAACAGAATAGAACAGAATAGAACAGAATAGAACAGAATAGAACAGAATAGAACAGAATAGAACAGAATAGAACAGAATAGAACAGAATAGAACAGAATAGAACAGAATAGAACAGAATAGGACAGAATAGAACAGAATAGAACAGAACAGAACAGAATAGAACAGAATAGAACAGAATACCTATATTTTGTCCCACTGCTGGGCAAAGGTCCATAGCCTTCCATTCTTCCCAGTGTTGCTCTTTCCTCGGCGATGACGCCCGTCTTCTGGCTCCAACTGCGTAGCGATACTGGCCCATCTGTCCTGGAGCGTCCTACATATGTGGCCCGCCCAAGCCCACTTCAGCCTGGCAGAATTACTGCCCACACCATTTACGTTACAGAAAAGATAGATGAAGAAAATAGATATTATATAGATAAAACATTTATTTGGTACAAGAACAGAAAATACAACACACAAAAGCACACTTACATAAATCATAATAGTAGAAAATACGAATATGAACAAAACTTAAAAAAAAAGAAATATATAGAATTTATGGCAATCTGTGAGTGCCATACTACCTACGACAAAGAACATATTTGAAATGAAAAATTAAATTAAATTTGCGGTGGGTGTATCTCATGTAGCACCAAATGGGAGTCCAAATTAGCATGTGCCAGGCATATCTAACGCTGATATTCTGCTGGATCCCAGTAGCGACATACGGACGTCGAGCAGATGCGTAACAGTTAAAATATAAACAAGTAAATAGCGGTTTTGTGTATACTTTAAACTTAAACATTACATGGGGTGGCGCAGATTCTTCTCAGAGCTTAAGAAAAAGCACAGAGAAAAGAAGCAATCGTAATGAGACGAAGTGAATAAAGCAAGTGAATATAGATAGATTGCCCTGTGCGATAAGACCGCCCATTGTACACTTGTGTTTTTAATGAGATGTACAATAAAGTATATAATAATAATATAGAAGGGTTGAATTATGTTTAATAGAGGTCGGTGATCTTATACTTTCGCTGACTGCCGAAATAATGCACAGTAACCTTGTAAAGGTACCATGTTTGACAAAAGGACCATGTAGAATAAGTAAACCTTTCGTACAGGTAATTACCGCCATTCTAACCACAAGCAACAGGGCGACTAATTCACTTACGAAAATGTACGTCCCATTAATTCCATAAAATGATAAACTAAGTAGTACGAGTACATCCCATAATGTCATGATGAGATCGTTAGAGTCCCGCCGCGTCGGTGGGTCGCACCCATTAGTTTATCTCCAATGTCGCATAACCGGACACGTGATACAATTAGGTAGCTCCTATGAGCTACTTATGGGATAATTAGGTTGTATGGGGATGCAGTAGTGCAGTTGTTTTAACTGTGTTCGGTTGAAGTGTTGTGGTATTTTGTTTTTCGTAACGGCACTCGGACAAAAAGTATGTTACTGGATGCTGGCTCGATGATGGCTGGCGTCTACTCATTATAAATAATGAGTAGATCATTATTTGAAAAGAGTTATGGAGTTTCTTGTCCTTTCTTCTCCAAAAGAATCTACCTTTGTGAATGGACAGTAGAGTCACTTTATTAATGTAATATTATTATTTTACTGAACTGTAAATGATGACGTTCAAAAGTGCCGTTTACTGGCCTAATTGAAATAAACGTTTTGACTTTGACTTAGACGCAAGCTAACAGATAGGTAGCATTGCTCTCAGTACAGTCGATGGGGCCGGGATCGAAAGGTTCTGGAGTGGGCACTGCGTACCGGAAGACGCAGCGATGGAAGGTCTTCCACAAGATGGACCGATGTCCTGATGTAAGCTGGGAATCCGCTATTTGCGAACGCACTTAGGGGATGCCTATGTCCAGCAGTGGTGACATATTTCGGCTGAAATTATGATAAGCTGCAAGCTTAAAAAGAGACAAGACTTTTTTTGCAATGGCTTATTGATTTGAATCTGTTTATTATTAAAAATCTATAGTGACCTGACTGTATTGAGTTGTTTCTACCTGAGGGCGAGTTTTTGAACGTGTCAAACCTTACTCAAATGCCAATGTTTGACTGAGTATAGTTATACTCAGCCAAAGTACTAAAGATATAGACTGATATGTAGGTACAGTATAATATTCTCAACCCGTGTTCCTTCAAATGTAATTTGCGTTTCAGGGCATTTCGAACAATTCTGCAAACCTGGCAGATCCTGGAAGATAGGTTTTTGCGGAACTAGAGTTTTTAAGAAATACTTTTTCGTTATCTTATAATCCAAATGCTTATGTAACTGAAAGGGCAATGATTTGATATTTAGATTGGTGTGTAGCGCATTCAATTAAAAACTCAAAGCCAACTCAACAACATTTATTCATTCTTATGAATCGAAAACAAACCGATCATCGTTTCCTATCAACAATTTAAACAATACAACCTCGGCAACGCCCTTATTTACAACATGCGATGAATAATATATTCAACAATCAACAATTCAACGATATTGTAGTACCAAATACATCTCATTTCCGAGCGGACCCGAAGCGTTATCTGTTCATTTACGAAACTAAAAATAAAACTGACGAAAAATTTGGAAATTTTCGTTGGCGCCATCTTGAATTTTGATTTCGAGCCGGTTTCGGTCTCGTTGGCGATTGATTCTCTGCATCTACCCCTAAAAAGTTGTTATCGTTGTACTTAATATATATGTAGTATAATACAGTTTTCATCATCAAATGTTTCTTTTACATTTAAAACAATGCACCTAGCTTTAAGTCATTTTCCAAAGTAATTCACGAAATATTTACGAGTTCTTAATTATTCAAATGCATTTTTCAACTCTTTTAAAAAAACTTTTTAACAAAAAATACAACCGACTTCCAAATTTAACAATACCACTGGAAAGTCACAGGAAAGCAAAACACGCAATTTCGTTTATTTCATTTACTTGGATGTTTCTATTTCCTCCAGCTATTTTGATTGAAAAACCAAACCAGTGAACCGATTTTTATAAAACTTCTATAGAACCAATCGGAACGTATATCCTTTCATATATATTTTTTTTTTCAAATCAGTCATAAATGACGGAGCTAAAAGGTAACAAACATTTAAAAAATACAACCGAATTGAGAATTCTTCCTGTTTTGAAGTCGGTTCAAATAATCCAACAACATTGTATACCTAGCAGGCTTCAAATACATCTCATTTCCTCGCTCGGCTCGTTGCACGTTAACTATTAATTTGGTGCGGAACCACGTTCACTGCAAACGGCCCCTTATCGCCTCCATTTCGAATGATTACTAAGGAAGAGCAAATAAAAATGCTTTCAGCGAGTTTTTTTTAAATAAAATGGATATTTGAAGAGTGGCGCGTGGGAATGATTGCAGGTGGGGTCGAGGAGACGTGGTCCTGCATGGGATTTGTCGTGATCAGTTAAGAAGGGAATAGGGCTTCTGGATGGCTGGTGCGTGTATTGATCGATGGTGGTGCGTGTCTGAGAATGACTGATCCCTCAATTTGAGACCTTTTTGTGCGTCATAGGGTCAGAGTACCTAAGATACAATTTGTAACATAAAAATATTGGTTGTCTGTAAAGTCGGTTTACGGACGATAGTTTAACGTGATAACGTCATAACAAAACATTGATAAAATGATTGTAGCGTTCACGACGTTATCACGTCAAAAAAGACTTCTAGAAGTTTGCATGATTTTATAAGCGTTTAACAAACGAGGCAGAAATGTTTTCATGATCTAAGGCGGATTCAAGTCACCGGACTGACTTGGAATATGAAGTTTCCTCTAAATTTCTTCTAGCCAAAAAAAAGTAAATACCAAAAGGTCTAGAAAAACCTTAATAGTTACACCAACATATTATTCAGCCTAATATAAGCATAGTCGCGTCCTCATTTGACATTACGACGATGTATTTCTTCATCGTTGTGAGACTAATAGTGTTGAAATCAATTACAAAAAGTATGGCAAAAAATTGCGGCGTTTCAAATCTACGACCTGCAACTTATAAATCGATCTCGGTTCCCTGATCAGCTAACATTACCAATCCAATCTTACATGCAAATGGTCCTCGTAGAACATACAAAGAAATTACCTTGACCATTCCTTAGTGGGTTGAATCTGATTGTTTATTTACAAAGGTACTTGGATACATTGGAATCACCGTTATATCGTGTGTAGTTTACCTGTTTACAGAGTCATTGGGGCTTTGTGTAACTGATTATATTATTTATTTACAAACGTATCCTGCGTAGAAAGGATTGTAGTTTGCTTTATAGTTTCAGGTAGTAGCGATAATAAATCTTTAGCCAGGCCATGCATCATCATCATCATATCAGCCGAAAGACGTCCACTGCTGGACATAGGCCTCCCCAAGTGTCGCCACAACAACCGGTCCAGTGCGTCTCGTATCCATCGGCTACCCGCGACCCTCACCAGGTCATCGGTCCACCTTGTGGGTGGTCTTCCAATGCTGCGTCTTTCGGTACGAGGTAGCCACTCCAGAACTTTTCGACCATCTGTTCTGCGAGCAATGTGCTCTGCCCACTGCCACTTCAGTTTGGTGATCCTTCGGGCTATATCGGTAACCTTGGTTCTCTTGCGGATATCATCATTCCTGATTCGAATCCGTTATTGAAGCCAGGCCATTATTGAAGTACATATTGATTATTCATCTAGGAACCGAAAGAAAAAAAAAGAACTTGCATATTTTTTTGTTTATTTTAGATACAACTTACTTGAAAGTTTTCATACAACGTTACATATCTATCTTTCGCGGTCACTCATGTCAAGCTTACAACAGCGCACAAGATATCATTTTCCTCAAGTCATCACCACGTGAATACCACGAGGGTAGTAAGCAATTAAGTCGTTATACCAGTACCAAGGGAACCAGCACTCCCTGGAAACTAATTACTACATGCAGTAAACACAGAATATAGAAGGAAACAGAAGGCGCCAACGAAAATAATTCCGTGCTACGCACTCATCATACCAGCCGAAAGACGTCCACTGCTAGACATAGGCCTTATATTCAAAACGTACATAAACGTTACGTTATGTTACTGTACGTAATAACATTCATGCTAGGCCCTCAGATATCAAAAGACGCCCCGGGCGTCGGGAGTCGCAGGGCGATCCCTGGCCACCGTAGCCGCGGGCTTGCGGACGGCGAGCGTTGGATGGCTCGCTGTCCGATCACCATCAGGCCCGGGTCGCAGGCGGGTTGTGTTCCACGCGCGCCTCAAAGAGATGTCAGCATAGGAGACGGGGCCCGCTAGGGCCAGAGCCTGCCAGGGTTGCGGAATTTGTTCGAAAGAGTTACTGCGGCCCTGGAACGCAAAGAGCTTTAGAAGGAACACGGAAGGGTTTTAGTCAGTAAGAGTCTAACTCACCCTTCCGCTCCACCCAGAGCAGAAGAAGTCGTTTGATGATTTCCCATCCTTAAAAAAAAAGCCCTCAGATATCACTCACTTCTCATCGCTTACACATAATAAAGGAAATACATATTTTAAAAATTGTCTCGAAAAACGTTTGAGACACGCAGAATCAAAAAGCAAAAACCGGCCGAGTGCGAGGATGACTTTCGCACGCAGGTTAACAGCACCAAAACTATTCGTTACTGTAAATGATGCATGATTTTGTGAAAAATTTCCAGTGACCATCTGTAATAAGTGTGTGACTGACAAACAGCTGAATAGATTTTCCGTGATTTGGCAGACGTTCGAACCTTACGGAACTTTAAACAAGGGTCAAATCAATGACAAATTACAAGAACATGAGGAGCTTCTGTAGCGTTAATGATATAACCGTTCTGCGCCTTCCAGTTTATTCCATACTCTGTGTCTGCAACCTCACCCGCCTGTCATGTGCGGTAACTAAGAGATTTATCTCAGCGGAGTAGGCTATGTACTGACGTGTAATAATATGTTTCAGACTACTTGTGTAGATTAGTTGGACTGACAATGGTGACAGCTTGTGGGAACTTAGAAATGAGTTCTGAGCTTCTGGTTTTTTCATTTTAACGCTAAAATATTTATGATTTTTATTTCAATGATCATATTCATATTCCAGGATAATTTTAATTTTATTTATTTTAAACTATTTTTAGTTTTTTTATTTTATTTATTTAAGTGTATATATGTATAGTAAATAGTTGTCAATAGTTGCACATTATGTAACTAATATTATTTGTCTTTATTTCTAGTATTAAAATTATGTCTATCACTAATTTATTGGAATAATTGAATCTAATTTAATTTAATGGAATGATTTTATCCTATTGTTAATTTAATTTTGTGTATATGTATTATTATTTTGTTATGTAAACCTAGTGCATGCTGTGGCCTCCTATATCTGAAGGAACACACGTGAATGGACCACTAGTATCACTGTGACTTATTTTAAGACAGTGTATCCAGTGTATTGTTGGAGATCCAAATCAATAAATAAGAAGTCGTTTACATCACCCTTAGGGGTTGTAAATCTTCAAGATTTTGAAAGTCAATTCAGTTCGATGAATGAAAGACAGTTTATTACTCAAGCGTATAAGGCGATAATGTGTTCAAATTGCAAGGTAGGCAATGCCCTTCTAAACATAAAAATAGACAACAGTCAGAAATTCGAATAGAGGGGATACCTCAATCTTTTAACCGTTTTTCGTGGCAAGCAGTGTTAGAAATCCTTTATATTTTAGCTGCTAAAATACTACTGTAATATATAAATAAGACGTTAACGAGTACTTTCGGGTAACGGGTATAATCATCCTCACCCCGTAATCCTCAACTATTGAACAAAAAGTTCACCTATACGTGGAATAGCAATCCATTTCACCCCCATTTCTAGCAAAAACGTGCGAGTAATAAAGTTTACGTAAGTGCTTTTGTCCGGAGATATGCATGCGGGGTAAATTGTTTTCGCGTGAGGGTTGAAATTTTAATTCATTGCGCTAGGTTTGGGGTTGAAATGTTGACTGGAAAGGGGGGTAGATTATTAAAAGTATATCTTTCTGAATTACCATAGGTACTTGGATTATGTTTTATTTTATAATCATCAAGTTTATGGGTGTAAGGGTTATGATTCTCATCAGGCATGCAGGTTTTGGTGGATATCTCTAAAATAAATCTCATTTGAAGGGAGGAGGTGGATCAATGAAAATATCAAGTGAATATTGGGGGGTCTAACCGTTTCGAAATTAATGGATACCCGCATAGTAGTCTCTTACAAGTGGGTACTAAAGTAAAGTCAACTATATGTTATTTTTTTCAAAACATTGTTTACGAAAGAACCGCAGATAATTCGAGATTTATTTAAAAAAATAGAAACAAACGTTTATTATAAAAGTTTTTAATTGAAAATCACAAAGTATCACGTGAAAGTTGACTTAATGCACAAATATACATAGTTAACTTATAGATTATACTAAAATCAATACATTTTACACTACCTATCATAATTATATATACTAATATGAAAAAATATAATAATATGAATGATTAATACCACTAGGAAGTGGTGACGGGCTGGAGTAATAATATGAAATGAATGATACCACTAGGAATTGGTGACGGGCGGGCGTTTTGGGGGACTCTCTTTATGTAGAACTTTGACGTTCTAAAAGTGCTTTTTTTATGGATGGGAAATCATCAAATGACTTCTTCCGCTCTGGGTGGAGCGGAAGGGCGTGTCAGACTCTTACTGACTAAAACCCATCCGTGTTCTAAGAGTGCTGGCACTTTGACTTTGACTTTGATATGGTACGAGAAGCCGAGACGTAACCAGATCGACAATTTAGGTACCTACATTGTATATAATTATAATTTAAAAAAATAGGAACTGATTCAAAGAAATTACATGTGGTACAATTGTGTGTATGCAATATGTCGCAGCCAAATAGCTTAATCACCCGTTTCATTGGTTGCCTAGTCTTTTCATTAAACTAATCTTTGGTTCAATATCGAGGCTTCCGGCGACTAGGACCGGAATTAGCTGGGACCGCGGTCCCAGTTGCCGGATCCATTTAATTTTAATATTTTTCTTCCGGCGACTGGGATCACCCGTAAATAAATAATAAAATCTATCGTTCAAGCCAAACCGGTACAGTCAAACAAAAAAATGTTTTAAGTAATAAGTAAAGAAAAAAACTCTCTGATTCAAAAATTTCATTTATGTATATAGTATTAAAAAAAAACATCCTATGATTGCCGTGATTGATTTATGTGCATGTTTTTTTTTATTATGTAACACGTTACATAATACAAAACCATACACATAAATCATATAAACAATTTACAAAAAAAATAACAAAAGTCAAAGTCAAAGCATTTACTTCAAATAAACCATATCAGGTACTTTTGAACTGTCAAAGTCAGTCCGTCAAAAACATGAAGCTATTTGCACGTTCGAAAGCGTAGATCTCTATGGAGAAGAACGTGCAAGAAACTCCACGGACACTCTTTTAAATCAATTTATGTTTACAAAAATCCTGGTTACATAAACCTTATTGCTTCTATATAATTATGAGAACAATGTAAAGAAAAAAAAAAAAACAATTTATAGTATGAAATATTAAAATGAGGCAGTGGCAACCAATGGATGACCAGTCTCCACTGACGGCGCCCGTTCACGAACATGACGCGTGCATCAGCACCATTCAGCTCAACCATTTTGAAGGGAACTGAATGATCCGATACACGCGCCACCATCAGCGAGAGATTGGAGTGAGCATGACACACCCTCAACTGCCCCTGCTATTTCATGTCAAACAAGGAAACTATCTATTAACAAAGTAAGTAAATATCTATCTCAAAATCAGCCATACCATATTAAAATAATCAACATACAATGGTTGAATTACGAAACGCATGGAATAAATTCTTGACAAATTATATTTTTGAATCAAAGAGTTTTCTAAATATTTTTTCGTTTGATTGTACTGATTTTGGCTTGAAAAATATTTTTTTTTATTCATTTATAAGTGGTCCCAGTCGCCGGAAGAAAAATATTAAAATTTTATCGATCCGGCATTTGGGACCGCGGTCCCAGTTAATTGCGGTCCCAGTCGCCGGAAGCCTCCAATATCGTTTAATGAGTTGCCCTTGTCACTTATGTCGCTGATTAAACGACGCAGTTCAATGAAAAGGCTAGGTTTTTGAGGAAACGGCTGGTTACGCTAGTTTATAAATTAAAGGAAACTTAAAATAGGACATTAAAAGTATTAAAAGATACATACCTAATTAAAACATGATCAAAATCACAAAGGGGGGTTGCCATAATGACCACGCTTGGCAGGCAGGTTGGCGATCGCAGTGTAGCTTTTGCAATGCACAGAAGCACTGAGAATGCTACTAAAAATTAAAATATATATATATACCTATAATATTAAGGATGTCAGGGTAGTAGAAAGGCTTTGCTACTGTTTTTGAAATAAGTTTGTAAAACTTCGTATGTGTCTTTTGCTCGACTTGACGGGGGCACTGCCTTACCCCTCAATATAGAGACTTTATGCGCGATTTGACTTTGTGCGTGTGCCCGGGGCCCCAGAGGGTGGTAAATACTTAAATTATTTTTTTTAAATTTAACTAACATAGTTTTTAAGTTGTACTACTAACAATACTATGGGCCTAAAAAAAAAGGTCTGAGATAAAGAGATTTTTTTTTTTTTTATAATGTGATGTGTTAACTGATCGAGTACTTAGTCGTCAGTGTGTGATAACCCTAACCAGTAGCATTCTGCGTTCAGCAAATAACGCTTTCGAGAGGATTTTTATGCACTTTTTAAAGGCTATTGAGGTGAAATTGCTCGTATAAAACATGAGATCGTTACATTTCTAGTTATCGCTAAAATGTCTATGAATATTCTTTATTACTTTCGAATATTACCTATTCTAGCGTTATTGCTACTGTTTTTAACGGTTTCATTTTGTTTGAACCTTTTAAACTGGTGAAGTCGGTTTAATTAATGTGCTTTCATGATGAGAAAATACACAAAGAGTATGCTATTTATTTCAGAAGCGGAAGCGTAGAAACTAAACAAATTACAAAATTATTGGGGGCGTATTCCTCAGCGTATTTCACACAAATTTTCAGGTTCTGATTCATGGAAATGAAAAGATTTGTACACACAGGCAAGATAGCTAGCTCTTAAAAAAAGTTAAGAACTTTTTGAAAATAGAGTTCAGTGACTGAGAGAGAGTATTTTTACAAATATTTTTCAAAAAAAGTTCAGTCATTTCCAAGAATAAAGACCATGAGAACTACCATAAGAGTTACTTACTTAACATTATATTGTCTTAATAACAATAAAAAAATCAAAGCGTTGAATTTCGATCTTATAGCTCATACAAAATTCACTAAGCCACTAATTTATTTTCCATCTAACATACAAACAGTCGTATACTATAAGTTTTAATAACACAAAATAAATCATTTATTGAGAAATAAAACATTTATAATAGGCAAAAAAAACAATACCATATGCAAAAACGTTTTCTCCGAAGCCAATTGCACGAAAGTCCTCTCTAGATGGAAGGAAAGAGCTTTTGTGCAAATTGTTGCAGAAACGTGTGTGTTTAGTGCGACAACTATGTTTTACGAGAGAGTTGCACTTGAATGAAATACTGGCATGAAATATTAAATATTTCATGCCAGTAGTCTGACTCGACATTTAAAAGCTATCATTTGAAAATTTCAAATGATAGCTTTTAAATGTCGAGACAGACTGGTAAATTACTGTATTTGTACTACATTTTCATTTTCATTTATGTTTTGATTTATTCAAATCTGTATTAACCTTTTGAACGCCAGAACATAAACGCCTCGTCGTGCCCCCGACGCCAAGCCACAAATTCGCCGTACATTTTGTCACATATTTGTGACGTTTGGCGTACAGGGCACGCGCTTGCTTGTCATATATACGTGACAATGGCGTTCAAAAGGTTAAAATCGGAATCCTTATAGGATCACTCGTATTATGTATATATTGATGTGTAACATCTTTCCTGCAATCTGTGGGAGTGATTTCGTGAAATGGGACGGAAGTGTGTAACAGGAAGCCGAGAAAGCGCGCACTATTTGATTTGACCAATGAGCGCGCCGTATTCGATTTGACCAATGAGCGCGCGCAGTAGTCGAGTTGGCTGTCAGTTGGTACTTTTAATGTTAATGTTGCTTTTTACTAAGGTGAGACGTCAGATGTTACACATCCTATGCGACTACTGTGCCCTTTTTTTTAAGTCATTTAAGATAATTGACTGAAATAAAAAAATGCAGCTAATAGACTTATAGATAGACATATAGAGAAACTTGTAGACTTGATCAGGCTTCAGGTTTTTTTGTATGAAAGGTTCGCGTTTGACTGCTATCTCACGTGATGTCAAGTGATGCAAATTTCAAAATCGTTTCCTTTCGTCCAGTTAGAAAGACATCGAAATTATAGTTTTAAGGATCAAAGTTTGTGCTTCCTATTTGTAAAACATAGCTATCGTTGACATATTAATTATTAAGAATGATTGGATCAAATATTCTTATCTTCGCAAACGCCCGGCTCTGGAGGGATCGTCAGACTATTCGTCACGTGTTTCATGGGTTCTGCATGTTCCTGTACATTTAAAGGTTTTGTTAATAGAACGATTTATTTGTTAGATAATATTGGAGCTACGCAAAGTGCAGCGTGGTTGCTCTTAATTATGAGACGGTTGGAAATCACAGTTGAGCTCAATATTTATGAAAGAATACATGTCAGATGGTTGCTCATCGTCATCAGCATCCACAACCCGACTTTGCCCACTGCTGAGCCTAGGCCTCTCTTCGTTTGTGCCAATTCCTATGTTCCTATGATAACCGCGATACCATATCGCCTGCCCATCTCACTGCCGGACGTCCAACATTTCTTCTTCCAGTTTGCAGACGCCACTCGGTCACCGCCTTACTACCTATCATCACCGCGCCTTCTGCTTCGATTTGAAGAAAAGTCTGTCATTGTTTCTCCATACTCACATGTTCCGTGTCAAGCCTGCCTATTTCCTGCACATTCTTTATAACCTTTTGCGCTCTCTTCTGCGCAGACGCTGCTCTCGCCTGCAGTATCTGTAATTTGTTTAAGGCACTCGTTAAGTGAGGTAAAAAACCAGTAAAAACTCTTTATTATCTTCCTACACAATATGTTATATCTGCTTTTAGATTATAGATGTGAAAATGAACAATGACATTTAAATCTTGTAGATTTTAATTAGCTGTTATATTACCAATAGTAAGCGTTAACTGTCTAGCATTTTCATCATATTATATTTTGGGGTCGGCTTCCAGTTTATCGGATGCAGGTAAGTGCCTGTTTTTTCACGAAGCGACTTCATATCTTTTTTTTTAATATTTATTTATTCAAGAATAGTTACATGGTCATATTTGTATGGCTCAGCGTTAGTTAGAGTTTGGTGAGTTGACGGTAAACCACGGTTGACCACAAGAAATAGTTTATTTCTTAAAGTTACAAAATAGTTATAAGTTGGATGCCAATCCGTGCCAATCGCGATAATTGCAATATGTCAACTAACTGTAATGTTCCGTGAATATTATTATATATAAATTGAGGTCGCTTTGTCAGCAACCAAAACGTTGTACGTGCACCGTACATGCTCCCAAGGGAAGAATGGGAGATGGGCAGTAACGAAAGGCGAGATGGGCAACCAGTACATAGCAAAAAATAAGTATAAAAAATGTAAAAGAAACAAAGTTTAAAAATTATGTAAGTAAAGTAAAAGTATAGTAAGTAAAGTAAAAGTATAGTAAAGTAAAGTAAAAAGAGTACATAATAAAAAAGTATAAATATTAATTTGACGATATTTCATCAAAACTAAATCCCTTTCCAGGTTCCTGTCTCGTCGAGCTACGGATCTCTCGCATCTCGATGTTAACTTCTTTGTCTGCTCCTTTCTGTTGTTCCAGTTTAGTGCTTGCCGTAGAATTCTGATTCCTATTTCTTCGTTTCTTGATAATGAAGTAGATGCCAACTATAGCAAGTCCTCCCAACAACAAAGAAGTCGAGGAATAAAAATACACATCGTGCGGTGAAATACTTGAAGCCGCAGGTAGCACTTCATGCTGTTTTTGGTAAGAGATTTGACGATCAAGTTTTGACAAATCTCCTGCATTGGACAATTCAGTGATGTTCAGCTGTACGTTCCTCCAGCTGATATCAAACATGTTGTTTATCGTGGTATTTATGATGGGTACTTCGATATCCAATCCCGTGTTTACCCTACTTCCTAAGTGATTGTAAGTAAATATCGTGGCATCTTTTTTCTGTAGTAAGCACTTAGGTTTCAAGGCAATGACTCCTGTTCCGTCAATGACCGCCGGTGTCACCTGATCGCTGCATATTACACGCATCAGCTGTTTGTCGCACAACGTAAATAACCAAACGTTAGGTTTATGCAATTTTATCCAACTCTCCTTACAAGTTATGTCATTAATGACGCACGATAGTGAAGTTTGTTGGCTAAACACTTTGGTCTCACAGGGCGCATCTTTATCGTGTAGACTGTATACGGGTTGTCGCGAGATGCACGAGAATTCATCTTCTCCGTATGAGGTGCAATGGTGCATATCTTGCTCTTCCAAGGTTATATATGAGTTTTTTATCAAGTTGATAGCGATGAAGTCCGAAAAAGGTTTAACAAGTTTTAAGTGTCCTTGTCTCATGAATGGAATTGGAATTACACGATATATTTTGTAGTCTTCGTCGCTCAATAACGGAATGTGTAATTCAAACAGTAAATAGTTACGTGTAATTCTAGCTTTCACGTGAATCAGTTCGTAGATGACTTGAAAATCCTTTTGCATATCCTTAATCGGCAAAGAAAGTCCCTGTGGTAGCTTTCCTGATATAATATTCAGTTGCTCAATCAGTTGAGATGCCGAAAAAAGGTGTGTGTCTAAATGGCCTCTGTAGATGTTGGCTAGGGCATTCATCAGCATTTCTTGAATTCTATGTAAATCGCTCAGAATTAAAGTTGAAGTTACAGCGGCAGAATGGATGTCATTTATAGTGTATAATATATGTGCTCTGTTTTCTATTTTTGTGATTTCTCTGCTAGTCTGATTCATGTAGATCTGTACTGTTTTGAATTGTTTATCGATAAATTCCGAGCTTCGTTTAATCATACTATTTTCTGCTTCTACAATCAGTGTTTGATTTTTCATTAATTGCAGTAAATAGTTATCACTTGCTTGTAAATATTGGATATCCTGTTCATATTTTTGTGCAAAATCCACATCAAGAACGCCGAATAGTGTTCCTGCTAATTTTCCAACCCCATCGAAGTAACCTCGTTTTTTCCTTGAGCGTTGAGCTAGTAACATAGAATTGTATTCAGTGAGATGGTTCAATTCATAACGTAGGTGATCGACGACGGTTTCGCAGGGTGGGTACTGGTGCACTATTCGTTGACAAAGTGTATCCACTTGATCGAGGTAGAATTTAATCTTACTCGTGGCTTGCCAATATGAAGTCAAGTTGTAATAAATCAACAGCGTCCATTCATCGTGTATAAGTTGCAGTTTCCCGGCTTCATCAAAGTATATTGGTTGATTGTTAAGTATTGATGTCACCTTATAGTTGCTTGAAGCAACAGGCGTCGCTTGTGTGATTCCCATTATGGTCATTATGCACATTAGAACTAGAGAGAGTAAACTAGTTTTATTAATCGTGCGACCTCTTTGCCTTTTTTGTTTTTCAGGTTCGGACTGCTGTTGTTGTTTGTTTATTACGTCTTCGGTTACTTCCGTAGTTTGTAAGTTCTTGCGTAGCGGTAACGGCGACAGTTTCACGATTGGTCGTTTTAGTTGTCCCTTTTTAGTTTTAAGAGTAACGACTCGAACATTTCCGTCAGTCCCCGGATGAAGTTCCACGACTCTTCCGAGAGCCCACCGTCCCGGAGGCAAATAGTCTTCTTTCACTAACACTAAGTCACCAACTGCTAGATTCTCCTTTGTTTGTTGCCATTTACTGCGTACTTGTAATTGCTGCAGGTATTCGTTTGACCAGCGCTTCCAGATGTGTAAGTTAGTTTGTTCAACCAACCTCCATCTATTTCTCAAGTCGTACTGGTTGAAGTCTTCTTCTTCCTTCGACATAGACAATAAGGGACCGCCAACAAGAAAGTGACCTGGTGTCAAGTAGTCCAGGTCTTCAACGTCTTCAGATAGTGGGCAAAGTGGACGGGAATTCAAGCATGCTTCAATCTGAGTTAATAATGTTGTGAACTGTTCGTAAGTTAACTTTTGTTCTCCTAGCACTCGCTTCAAGTGATACTTCATGGACTTAACGGCGGCTTCCCAAAGTCCACCAGCTGATGGCCAGAGAGGGGCGTTAAAATGCCAGTTTATCTTTAAACTATTCATCTCGTCGTAAAACTCAGACGATTGAAAAGTTTTATTTCGTTCAAAGTCCTCTTGCAGTACTCTTGCGGCACCAACAAAATTAGTTCCGTTGTCTGAAAACATATGCTTCGGAGTACCTCTGCGCGCACACATTCGTTTAAAAGCGGCAAGAAAAGTTTGAGTTGTCAGGTCAGACACCAACTCAAGATGTACGGCTTTAGTAACCAAACAAATGAAGATGGCTATATAAGCCTTGCATGTTTTCACGCCTCTCCCCTTGTTGATTTTTATATCAACGTGTCCGGTAAAGTCCACACCGGTATTTGTAAATGGCCTCGATGGTGTAACTCGTTCTTTTGGCAAGTCAGCCATAATTTGCATGTTTCGTTGAGACTTAAAACGGTGACATCGTATGCACTGCCTAAGTTCCTTTTTCACTGTTCTGTTCCCACCAATAATCCAGTACTTGAGACGTAAGTATGCTAGCGTGAGTCGTGCCCCACCATGGAGAACTTCATGATGGGCTTCTTGGATGATCAACTCTGTTAATCTTCCAGTAGCAGGGAGAATAACTGGATGTTTCGATTCAGGAGGCAGCACGGAGTTGATAAGTCGTCCCTTGACTCGCAGTATCCCATTCTTATCGAGAAATGGGGTCAACTTCAGAATGTTGCTTTTAGTTGATATTGAGTTGTTTTTCTTCAAACATTCGATTTCTTCCCCAAAGTACATTCTCTGCACAGTTTTGATCACCATTTCCGTTGCTTCAGTAATTTCTTCAGAAGATAACGATACAATCACGTTATCAACGCCGGTTATGTTATTTTTTCGGACGTAAGTATTTCTAACTCGAAGAATCCACGCAAGTACTCGGATTACACGTTTGAAACTGCTATATTTACTCAACAGCTCGGTAATTACTTCACTGTTTTTATAAGTTGCAACGCAGCATTTATTGTTTGCTGTTAGTGTGTCACATAGTTCATTGTCTTGTAAATAGAGCATATTATTGTCATTTTGTTGGCTGTTTTTAAAGTTACAAGTTTTCAACCAACTTGGGCCCTCCCACCAAAGTTTAAATGTTAGAAGTTGAGAGGGAGAGAGACCTCGTGTTGCACAGTCAGCCGAGTTTTCTTCCGACTTGACGTAGTTCCATTGTTTTGATGGAATTATGCTGTTTATTTGTGAGACTCTGTTGGCGACATATTTTTCCCATCTATTTATGTCTCCTTGTAGCCATGCCAATACCACTTTAGAGTCACTCCAACATTGTATTTGGAGATGTTTAGTAGAGAGTGTACTCTTAATTTTCTCTATAAGTCTGGCAAGTAACAATGCTCCACAGAGTTCCATTCTAGGTAGAGATATCTTCTTACTAAGCGGCGCGACCTTTGTTTTTGCAGTTATTATTGTAGTTGTGAAATTTCCGTTCTTGCTTTTCACTCGACTATAAATGACGCACGCATATGCCTTTTCGCTTGCGTCGCAAAACCCGTGAATCTCAATATTATCGTCTGTACATTGCAGCCATCGTGGGATTGAGATTTTGTTGATTGAAGGGAAATCCTTTCTCAACTTTTCCCATTCAGTTGTTACGTCGACGGGCAGACAATCGTCCCAGTCGATTTTGCTGATCCAGACCTTTTGAAAAAGTAGTTTCGCTTTTATTGTTGCAGGCGATAGAAAACCAAGAGGATCGTATAATTTACTTATTTCACTCAGCAATACACGCTTCGTTAGAGTTTTCTTTTCCGGTAGTCTCCATTGATAAGTAAATGTATCCTGTTTCTGGTTCCAGTTCATCCCCAACATTTTTGTGTTTGATGTTTCAGGGCTGAATTCTATGTTAGCCTTAGTGCTCTTTTGGTCGTCTCGCAAGTCCTCTAATATAGCCGCTTCGTTACTTGTCCACTTTCTTAAGTTGAAACCTCCTTTACTCAATAGTTGAATGAGTTCTGCGACCATTCTCTTCGAATCTTCAATGCTGTTTTGCCCATGGACTAAATCGTCCATGTAAAAATAGTTTAGTAGAGCGCTGACGCTCTCAGGATAGTTATCCTTTTCATCTTGTGCAAGTTGATGTAAGGTGCGCATTGCAAGATAAGGCGCGCTTTTCATACCGTAGGTCACAGTGCATAGCTGCCATTCCAGCAATGGTTCGTTGGAAGATGATCTCCAAACAATAGTTTGTAAGTGCTGTTGTTGCTCGTTCAGCCATATATGTCGATACATCTTTTCAATATCTGCCGTAAAGACGTATCTGTACACTCGCCAGTTAATAAGTAGCGTGAACATGTCCTTTTGCAAGTTTGGGCCAGAGTACATAAGGTCATTGAGACTGTTGTTATTATTTGCCTTATAAGATGCATTAAACACAACTCTCAGTTTCGTCGTAGTCGACTCAGCTCTTAAAACTCCGTGATGTGGTAGATAGACTTGGTTTTTTCTACGAGTATCAGCAGTTACAGGCTTCATGTGGCCCAGGGAAATGTACTCCTCCATAAAGCGTTTGTATTCCCTATTTAGGTCGTTGTTCTTCAACATTCTCCTCTCAAGTTGTAGGAACTGAGCTTGTGCTTGAGACTTCGTGGCTCCTAAGTTTGAGTTATAGCTTGACTTCATGGGCATCTGCACCACATATTTCCCGTCATCTAACCTCGTAGTAGTCGAGTTGTAGTGCTCCTCACAATGCTGGTCTTCATTAGTTGAAGTTGTAGTGTTCGAGATTTCTTCAGTTTCCCAGAATCGTGTCATATTTTCTAGGTCATTGAGTATTACATAGCAGTTAAATGTCTTGACATTCCCGCAGAGTATCCAGCCAACTCTTGTTTGTTGGGCTACGGGGAAATTGTCGCTTTTTATGACCCCATTCAGTATTAGTTCTGAATAGATTTCGGCACCCAGAAGTAAGTCAATCGGGCCCGATTTATTAAAATGTGGGTCTGCAAGTTTTAAGTTATCTATGTAATCCCAGTTTTGTATGGAGAAGGATGCTGTAGGCAAGTTATTTACTAATTTCTTCATCACCAAGGTTTCTAATTTAAATTCATAATCCGAATGTATAGATTTGCATTCCAAGTCAATTGACCCCTTACAATTGCCGGACAGTGAACCGACACCTGACACAATAGCGCTGACTTTGCGTCGCGGTAATCTGAGTCGTTGCGCGGCGTGTTCTGTCACGAGACTCACTTGCGACCCTTGGTCAAGCAAACCTCTTAAGCTGACATAATCTCCATCAATGGTCTTTACTTTTAAAAGTACAGTCGTCAACAAAATTTCCTTCGCCTCGTTAGTTAAGTTATTCACGGCATGTGATGTCGATGGCGTGCTGGCACTCATAGCTGCGGGACGGTTGTTCTGCTCATTCCCATCCTCATGTAAAAGCGTATGGTGTGGCTTGTTGCATAGTTTACAAGTTTTTCTCGAAGTGC
This sequence comes from Mamestra brassicae, assembly GCA_905163435.1. Lineage (NCBI taxonomy): Eukaryota > Metazoa > Arthropoda > Insecta > Lepidoptera > Noctuidae > Mamestra > Mamestra brassicae. Next base: position 16,888,535 of record LR991000.1, on the reverse strand, counting down.
ATTTTTGTTCTCCATGACTGTACAAACAATTCGAACAAATACGTAAATTGCGAACTGTGTCATTTCGTTCCTTTGCGTTCATAGCCAAGAATTTGCAACATTTCATTAAAACGTGTTCAGTTTTGCAAATCGGGCAATTCTTCGTTGTTGTGAAGAAGGCTTTGGTCGATTTATACGGTCTGTTAGAGTTTGATGACCTCTGGCTATTATATTTATAATTATTGCTTCGAGCGAATGACGCGTTGTTTTGCTGTCTATCTGTCTGATTTTTATTCGACGAGTGTGACCTTTGATGAGTATTTCCTTGTAAGGCTTCCAACGCCATGAATTTATTCTCCAAAAATTTGATGAATTCATCCAAGTCGGGAAATTCTCTCGGTTCTTTGAGATCCTTGATGTACTCGTTGTAAGTCACCTTGTCCAGTTTCTGCACCAACAGATGAACAATTATCGGATCCCAGTTGGTTATTTCTAGTCCAATGTTACTGAGTCCGTTCAGACACTCGAGAGTGACGTCATGAAGTTTCCTTATGCTTGCGGCGCTAGCTTCTGATATGAGAGGTTGATTTAGAAGCGTGTTCATATAAGACGTGAACAACAGGCGCTTGTTATCATATCGATGCGTGATTATCTCCCAGCAGGAAGTGTAGTTTTCCGCGCTTATACCGAGGTGCTGTACAATCTTCTCGGCTTCACCCTTGAGTTTAGTTTTGAGGTGTTGCATTTTTTGCGCTTTTGACAGCAGTGGGTTATTATGTACACTTTCCAAGTACAGATCTTTAAAAGTTAACCATTGATGGTAGTTTCCATTGAAGTCCGGTATCACAATTTTTGGAGTTGTCTTCTCATAGTGAGCGTTGTTCCAAATATGATGTTGTAGTTTCTTTCGGATGTTATCATAAACGTTTTCTATAGCATCATATTTTTGTTTGTAAGTTGAATCTTCATCTTGTGAAATATAGTCAAGTTCCCAGTTAGTTTTCTCAATTATATCCCATTTGCCTTTCAAGATATTAAGACTATCTTCTAGCTCCCATTTTTCAGATGACGAGTCGAAGTTTATCTTCTCCACAGTACGTTCAAAAGCTCGAAAGTTGCAGAATTGCTGTCGTAAAAGCTCCTGCTGTTTTTCGGTGGTCTTGTCCGTTTCGCGAGGAGGTATATGAAAGTTGATATCATCGAAGTTAAAGGTTGCTTTTGTTTTACCTTGTTTAGGAGTAGAAGGTGATAGTTCGACTTTACTCTTCGATACAGAAGGTAACTCAGCTTTACGTTTCAGGATATCTTGCAGAACGTCCTCGTACATCTTCTTAGTGTTGTTGAAAACGTCGTCAACGAAGTATTGGATGTCAGTTATTCCAGATTTCTCCAGTTGCTGATGATTGAACACAAACTTCTCCCAGTTCGTGTTCAGCCGAGAAAGTCGCTCCTCCAGGTACTCCAAAGTTTTTCTGCTAGGACCGTCTTTCTTGTAGTTGATGCTGATTTGCTTCAAGTTGTTGAATATAGTTTCTTGGCGACTGATGATCTCGCTGATGTTCTGAGCCATCGTTGATTGTTGTTGAAGTTAAGTTTAGTTAAGTTGATTGTTGTTAAGTTTAGTTGTTCGATAGTACCGCAGGGTTGTTTCGCCGCAGGCACTAGTTCAGTAAACTTGCGAAGTTTTCGCAGTTATTTTGGTGGATACTAAGCGTATTCTTTCTCTACTAGAGATATGTGCGCCTTCTCAATCTTACTGGGGCGACCCGCTTCTGGGAGACCAGCAAGACCGATTCGCTATCGCTAATAGAGACACTTCACACACTTAATATCCTCGAAGCTCGAAGGACCACTTTTTATGTATGGCTCAGCGTTAGTTAGAGTTTGGTGAGTTGACGGTAAACCACGGTTGACCACAAGAAATAGTTTATTTCTTAAAGTTACAAAATAGTTATAAGTTGGATGCCAATCCGTGCCAATCGCGATAATTGCAATATGTCAACTAACTGTAATGTTTCGTGAATATTATTATATATAAATTGAGGTCGCTTTGTCAGCAACCAAAACGTTGTACGTGCACCGTACAATATTTTCATATAATATCTTCTGCCAAACTGCTGTACAGTCTGTCGGCAGTGTTCTCGTGGATACAGTTTCTTGATATACAAGTACCTTATATTATGGGTACACATGGACGCAAAGTCGAAATAAAAAGGGGTACACACTCGTAACTATCTAATGATGGGCTCAGGTCGCCTTGCCCACCAGGCTAGCATGAGCAACGCATGTACATAACCCAATCGTCCCATATCTGATTGCAATAAGCCCGGGATTGGTTAACCCCATACTACTTGGCAAGATTTGTGTCAGATTCGTCGAGTAAGCATGAGCCTCAGAAATATGACGTCACATATTAGTACAAAGAGAACATGAAATGTATCGATTCTCCCGTTTTCTAGAAGTAAGAGGGACAAAGAGTGTAAAGGTTACCTTACTCATCAGTTTTGAGTACAAAAGTATGCCTTATTAAGGTGGTCTTACAGGCTATCTCCTCTGCTCCGCCTGAGCCAGCTTCTCCTCAATGTCCGGCAGACTGATGTCCGGCTGCACTGGCTGCAGTAGCCTCTGCAAGTGAGGAGGAGGACGGAGGACGCATGTACTCACAGACTGTCTCCTCTGCTCCGCCTCAGCCAGCTTCTCCTCAATCTCAAGCAGACTGATGTCAGGCTGCACTGGCTGCAGTAGCCTCTGCAAGTGAGGAGGAGGACGAAGGACGCATGTACTCCCAGACTGTCTCCTCTGCTCCGCCTCAGCCAACTTCTCCTCAATGTCCGGTAGACTGATGTCCGGCTGCACTGGCTGCAGTAGCCTCTGCAAGTGAGGAGGAGGACGGAGGACGCATGTACTCACAGACTGTCTCCTCTGCTCCGCCTCAGCCAACTTCTCCTCAATGTCCGGTAGACTGATGTCCGGCTGCACTGGCTGCAGTAGCCTCTGCAAGTGAGGAGGAGGACGGAGGACGCATGTACTCACAGACTGTCTCCTCTGCTCCGCCTCAGCCAACTTCTCCTCAATGTCCGGTAGACTGATGTCCGGCTGCACTGGCTGCAGTAGCCTCTGCAAGTGAGGAGGAGGACGGAGGACGCATGTACTCACAGACTGTCTCCTCTGCTCCGCCTCAGCCAACTTATCCTCAATGTCCGGTAGACTGATGTCCGGCTGCACTGGCTGCAGTAGCCTCTGCAAGTGAGGAGGAGGACGGAGGACGCATGTACTCACAGACTGTCTCCTCTGCTCCGCCTCAGCCAACTTCTCCTCAATGTCCGGTAGACTGATGTCCGGCTGCACTGGCTGCAGTAGCCTCTGCAAGTGAGGAGGAGGACGAAGGACGCATGTACTCACAGACTGTCTCCTCTGCTCCGCCTCAGCCAGCTTCTCCTCAATGTCAAGCAGACTGATGTCAGGCTGCACTGGCTGCAGTAGCCTCTGCAAGTGAGGAGGACGGAGGACGCATGTACTCACAGTCTGTCTCCTCTGCTCCGCCTCAGCCAACTTCTCCTCAATGTCCGGTAGACTGATGTCCGGCTGCACTGGCTGCAGTAGCCTCTGCAAGTGAGGAGGATGGAGGACGCATGTACTCACAGACTGTCTCCTCTGCTCCGCCTCAGCCAACTTCTCCTCAATGTCCGGCAGACTGATGTCCGGCTGCACTGGCTGCAGTAGCCTCTGCAAGTGAGGTGGAGGGGTGGAGGGGCGCTTGGTACCGTCGAACTCTTCGACTGGGATCTCGAAGGCTACTGCTGGGAATTCAAAAGAGTAATTAACTTTATTATTCTCTGCAGGCTTGACTTATAAGGAGGACTATTATATACTGCGTCTAAATCTCGAGAAGTAGATATAGTTTATGTATAGGTCATTTATTAATATTTCACTTTTTCTTTGCATAAAATACATATAAAGGTCGACTTAATTAGCGACATGTGAACGAACAATCTGTCAGGCAATTGATGATCCATTTACCAGCTGTTAGTTGTTCTAGTATCAGTATATAATAGCTTGGAACTTGTTGCCTTGGTTACCAATAATATTAACATAACAACCTGTACGAGTATGTATATTTTATTGAAAAGTGTAGCTGATTTTATTACGCACATTTTGGTCTAACATTCATAACCCTAACTCTAATGGTTCAAATAGGGCAGACGATTAAGGATGCAAACATGTTTTTGGCTTTTCCTGGACATTTTTGAAATTATGAGTTACTAGGTTTTGATTCTGAACAACCGATATGACAAGATACATCAGCTTAGTATGGGGATAGCTTCTACGTGATACTTCTAAGGTACTTTTAGTTTTTAGTGTATGTCACCGGAAAATTGCAGGCTCCGTAAGATTGTAATAAATCTTTATTAGATAATATTTTCTCGATATATTATGAAAAAATCGTTTTGTATACAATAAATCCTATCCAAATTCAATATTTTTAAATATAACCGTGACTTATTAAGAAAAAGTAGTTTATAATTTCACGCGATATTTCACAATCTTACGGCGTGTGCAATTTTCCGGTGTCATATACAAATTTTATCCCGAAAATTATTTTTTTTTACAAAATTTCCTTCTCTAGGTCGCAAATACTTTTGAGTGGTTGTGTACCTACGTCCAAGGAAATGTTGCTGGTTTAGCCAAATCGTTTGATACTTAGCCATTTATAGAGAATATAAGAGCATATCGGAACATGAGAGTGATGGAAGAGGGAGTGCACCTGTGTTTGCGCACACACTTGTACACTATAATATGTCCCGCACCAATGGCTAGTCTCGGTTGAGATTGGCCGCCATGGCCGACATCGGTCAGGAGGACTTTATTTATTTAGAGAGAGATTTTAAGAGATTCTGAGCTTACGTGGCTTAGGTATGACTGGCGTATCAGGCAGTACCACAGTGGGCAAGTCATCAGGATCATCATCATGGTGACCCTTCACTCCAGCGCCATTGGATGTCTTGACTGCACCATTGGCAGCCTCCTCGGCAACAGGAACCGCTGTGCTCGAGGACCCGCAACCCATTTTGAGGTTTCTTGTTTAGGCTGTAAGGTTTAATTTTCTGTGTAAGTGGTTGGTGCATAGGATACGTATTGATAGATGGTCGGGTTTTATGTATAAGTAAATTATCAGCTGATTAGACTGTTTCCAACTGTTAATGTCGGCTTCCAGTCTAAACGGATCCATCTGAATACTAGTACTGATATAAGTTTTTACTTGGACTGACTCTGTGACCTCCACAGCCTATCACCAGGGCAGCACAAACCCCATTGTAATACCGACTTATGACTATCCGTAAGGACTGAAAAACCTACAAATGATAGCTTGGTCCAACGGTTTAACGAACTTTTCAAGTCGCGGAAAGGTATCGGTATTTAAACTTTTCAACCCAGTTACTGAGCATTTAAGCCGACATGTGAAGAGAAAATTACAGAAAACCATTGAACTCAGTAGTACTAAGCCTATTTCTATCAATGATCAATACTAACTTTAGTATGTTATTTTAATGACTAATCATTTTATCGTCGTGTCGTTAAGGCAACATAACATAGCATAGTGCTATAATAATCACTTATTTAAAGACAACAAAGATCCATTGGTTTAGTAACAATAGTAAGTTAACCTTTAAGTATGGACGTGGTCTCACAGGCTCCCGCGCGGAGTCTGTGAGACTCCAGTGTTGAAAATATTTGACGTCCATACTTTAAGGTAAAGTTAAGTTTGTGAGATGGTTCGATGGAGCTACTGAACGGATTTGAGATAATTTCAAACAAACGCGAGCGAAGCCGCTGGCAGAAGTTAGTCAGTCTATAATTTTCCCATCTTTGGGACACAGGCATCCCCTCTATGTGGGAGGGAGAGGGCCGTAATACATTTTATCGCAGTGTGGCGTTGTGGATATCACATGTCTTCGAAATGAAATATTATTTTTTATATTTTACCTTGTTCTGTTATTCATATTGATAATACGAATCCCAATTAATCTCTCGTTTACGCCTTTCTTTCAAAGTATTTTATATGATAATGTTGTGGTTGTCTGTAAGTGTAGCAGCACTAGAATAAACTTATTAATAATATTATGATAATCTCACAGTGTATGCAATGTTGACGACCCTAATCAATGTACTCAAATGAAATAAAACAACAACAATAAAAACGTTATTGATGCCTAAAGCTGTCAAAGGATTCCAGTCTATTACACATTTACTATTATAGATACTGTCAAACTTAGCTTTAACCTCGTCCAACGACCCGACATTTCCACATACTAAATAATTGTTAGCCAAAGGCCACCTAATAACCCCATTGCCATTTAAATCGATTCCATTAACCTAGCACAGTAATCAAATTAGATTCTCCCCCCTTTCAAGGGGTTTCTGATAACCCCACAGTGTCTGGCTGTATAAAAGGTGGTCATTTATCATTTAAAAGGGCCGCGGCTACTTAAAAGATACGGATGAGGCATGAAGGAAGTTGGCGCAAAAGGTTAAGTGTGGCGTAGCTTAAAGCGCTACGGCGTAGCAAGTGCTACGAATACGTAGACGGCGTAGCATCGTAGTTTATGAAAGCTTTATTATAAGTTACTTTCGGAGAGGCGATACTCGTATTTTCGGAGCGTTTGTTTTCGCATTTCAGTCGCTGAAGCACGAGAATTGGTCCTTCAGCTTACTATGTTTTATACGTATTGGTGTAAAATTTGGTTTGCTCACATCCTTATAGTGCTCGTTAACATATAATTTTTATTTTTGGCAACGACATAGATAAAATGTATGTATCCAGTGAAAGATAAATATTTATTCTAAAAACTCATTTTAAAGATAGATATTTTTTTGCAAATAATGTCGTAGTTTGCACCGTGGTGGGCACAACAGGAATTTAACAGAAAAAATACATAATTTTTTAACAGAAAATAATGGAAAAATAATTGCATCATTGTCATCTCGAAAATTTATTTCGCAACATTTTCAAGTGAGTCTTTTCAATCTCTCTACATAGTGGCTGAGGTCGAAACACTAATCCGATTTGAAGCTTGGAATGAAATGCGTACTCATTAGTTTCTAGAAACCGTTTGTTTTGGGATTAGAGCCATTCCCTCTGACTGTGACTGAGTAAATGTAATCTCGTGGATTGATTATTATTATTATAGAACGAATAGGTACTCAATAGGAAGGGTCTCTAAAGACAGTTTGATAGGAATTAATTCGTCGCGAAATATTCAAATTAATTTAATATCTTTCGCATTCTTGTTCTCGCCCACATTTCTTTAGCAAATCCTTTGAAGAGAAAAGAAAATGGATTATGACTAATATTTTTGTTTTTTTATTGCAATGGTGTAAACTAACAACAGGAAGAAAATTGTATGAATACATGATTGATGAATTATTATCCGTACGAGACTCTTATTAACGTTGTTTTTTTGATAAAATAAATATTTAAGTTTTAACCTTAAAAATTTCTTTTACCAAAAAAACACTCACATAAAAGCCTCTCCTGAAGACTGAAGTATGATCAAGAACAACCCTGCATATTTACCAGGTTTTAGACAAGACAATTCTCGCACTTTAAGAGACGTTGAAATTCAAACCGAAATATGATTTCGCCGACAGTCAAAAGAGATGTATAAAAACTGGTAAATATGCAGGATTGTTCTTGAAAAAAATAAAATTATATTGGTATGAACGTTCACTGGACATTTTTCATTGAATTTTTCAAAACCTAGAGAAAAGACATAAGAAGAAGTAAAAATAAATTGTTTAAATGTCTCGAAAAATAAACGTAGTTTAGAGCATATTAAAATTGATAAACAGAAACAGTACTAATTGTGTGTGTGATGTCACTCGAATAGGTAGGAATTCATTAATGTAGATTTTTGGTAGTAGTCATAAATATCCTACTAACGTTCAGTTCTACCCAGGGTTGCGGAATTTGTTCGAAAGAGTCACCGCGGCCCTGGAACGCAAAGGGCTTTAGAAGGAACACGGATGGGTTTTAGTCAGTAAGAGTCTGACACGCCCTTCCGCTCCACCCAGAGCGGAATAAGTCATTTGATGATTTCTCATCCTTTAAAAAATAAATCTTCAGTTCTAGTCCAAACTCACCTGGCATACAGACACTAATAATGCAAGCACAAACACCTTATATAACAACTCAGTAAGCCTAACAATTATTTGAAACGCACTGGAAACTGGAACCTGGCGACCACTGCCCACTACAGAAACCAACCGCTAGGTCCACCAATCAGACTTCGACAATCTCACGTCATATACTGAGACACCAATCGAATTGTCGCATACTCACGTCATTCGCAATATGGGTTGGCAAGCCTGCTGTATTCCCACAATTATGTATCACTTGATATTGAAGAACTGCCTGTAGGCTTTTAATTTTTCTATTGATTTTATTGAAATATCAAAGGTCGTGATAGAGCTTGTGGCTTAAGGCCACACGGGTCGATCTTCAAGGTTAAGTAACGCTTGCCGTGATGGGTCAAACACACTTGCCGAGATTCCTCCATGCCTCGGATAGCACATTAAGCTTTTGATTCTTGTTGTCATTTGTAGATCTTTGTCAGTCATTACTGGTAGTCAGAAGCCAAGAAATCTGATACCAGTCTTGCTTAGGGGTATCGCGTTACCCAGTTACTGGGTTGATAAGCAGTAGCTCCATGTTAATTACTGGCAGGTAAGGACAATTCTTTTTCTTCTCTAAGGCTTAATTCACACGTACCACAATCACACCACACCATCGCGACAAAAAGTAGTCAAGTTGTGGTTACTTGTGAATAGTGTCGCTGCGGCTTCTAGCGATTGCGTTGTGGTACCCACAAAATGCGGTTGTGGTTGTGACGTGGCCGGCCGCTAGCTCGCGGTGTGGTTGCGACGTGGCTGCGATGTAGTCGGTATCACACACGCGGTCGATAATGACGGCAAGATGTGGTCCGTGTGAATTAAACTATTCATTTTCATAGAAATTAGTGCCTGCCCACATGTTATGATTGTGGTAAATGTGAATGAAGCCTTAGCGAACGAATTTTAAGAATTTTTATTAAAAAACAAAAGAACAATACAAGAGATGAAAAAGAACTGTAATAATATTGTCTCAGAATTACAAATCAGTCCTACCAACATTGAAACTTCAAATAAACCCTCCAAAGCCGGGATTTAAATGAGCCTAAAAGGGTGTCCTGTTATTTTAAGCTATGCAAATTCACCTCGAAGCATTACCGGAAGTCCAGTAACCCCGGAAAGTGAAAAAAAAACCATGAATCTCTTCACCCGTTAAGTGAAAAAAAAAAACAAAAATAAATCAATATGGCGGACGTTGAACGGATGCTTAGCAATTTTTCAATCTGGTAACACCGCTGCTCCGATGTTGCTGTTTACCCTGATCGCGACTGGGATGGGAAACGCGATGGATTGCCGGCAATATTTCCTGATTATATTCCGCCGTTTGTTGCCTCGAGGCATAAATGGCTGTATGGCCTCGTTACGTTTGCATTAAAAAATTGAAGAGGATTTTTAAACCAAATATGTGGCCTCTTGTGTTTACTTTTTTATTCGTTTGAATTTGGATTGGTTTTGTTTCTTGAAGTGAGCAATGTTGTTTTGTTAGAGAATCGTTTAGCAAATAATAAACATATTATCTTCATAGGCCTAATTCTACGCCCTTTGAAAGAAACCACCGTTATTCAAATCGATTCAGATTTCAAAAAAACATTCTGTAAACTGTAAATTTGTTTGAGTTGAGTATTTAATGACAGGGGGCTATCTTGGGGATAGTCTCCAACTGATCGTCCATAATGACACATGAAAATGGTTACTGTTAAATTTTGAAAACCACAAAAGATTACAGTGAAAGTGTAGAATTCCAACGTAAAGTTAATGGAATTTCCTGCCAAATTCCGTGTTTCCTGATTGCTAGAACCTCTTTAAGTCAAGAGTGAATTGGTTACTTCTAGGCAAGCGTGTTCCATCGTGGACCACATCATAGCGCTCCGTCAGATGATATTGTGGTCAAATGTCATGCCTAGTCTTTTCCCAACTATATTGGGGTCGGCTTCCAATCAAACCAAAACTATTGACACTAAAGCAATTTAGAATTAGTGCACCATTTAACGAATCTCTATACAAAATGTCAAATAAATGAATTGCGTGACATGAATTGTACGCAGGTAATATTATGAATTGCCATTAAGTGGCCATTTGTGATAAGTGATATGATTAATATTATGATCCAATTACGATTCTCCTAAAGTGGCCTTTTTAGACCCGCTGGCTTCTGACAATCCGTAACGACTGCCAAAGATCTAGAAATGATAGCTGGGATCAACGGCTTAACGTGATTTCCGGCACGGAAGAAACTCGGTATGTGAAGATGGTCACCCATCCACAGACCAACATTGGCAAGCGTTGCTTAACCTTGAAGACCGTGCGGCTGTAATTTGTGATCAAATGTAAGACTATGAGAAAAATAACAATAAAAGTAAAATAAAACTAAAACATAACACTCCTTTTTTTGGGGAGTCGTGCAAAAATAACCCACACGGGGCCGGGGCTATACCCGCTTACAGAAGAAAATACCAGGAATACGTTGATTTTGTTGCTTGTGTTAATTTTATTTTAAACTTTCTCAAGTGAAATTTCTGATTCATTTGCTCGTCCTCTCTTTGTATGTCCCAAAGGAAATATGTTTGAAAGCTGTTCAGATTACTACGTGTATTAAGGAGTACAGCAACCTACATTGTACATAATAAATGTTAAAACCCTTTTTTGTAAATGTTTATGTCGCTTGATCTTTTATTATATTATTTTGTTTATTTGTAAACACCGACCGTGGTTGGCGGAGAGCGAAATCAACAGAGTGCAAGGTCCGCCCACTACCCGCCACCCACGGTCGCGTGCATAAATACGGCGACGCTGCAAGCAGCGCGAGAGTCTGCAAAACGTCGCCGTCGTGTAACGTGTGATCCTGAAATATACGCTGTGATTGTTGAAGCTTTTCGTTTCACTTCCTGCTGCCGGAACCCTGCCCTGAATAACTAACAAATTTGGTCCTTCGAGCCGGATCAGGAAGCCTGAAATAAGAAACAAGAAGCCAGAAAAATGAGTGAAAAAAGCGCAGTTACCACACGAAGCAAGTTACGTCGGTTAGAAGAAAGAAGACGTGTCCTCGAAGCGGACTCAGGCGTGCCGTCAGAGAGGGCGCCAGGCTCGCCGTCCGTTGTACCATCAGTGCACACTGATCAAGCTCCAGTCATCCCACTGACGGGTCCAGGAAGAACAGTGGACCACCGTGATATAACGACGCCAGTGCGGTCGGTGACAACGAGAAGATTCAGATCCGGAAACAGCGTCACCTCGTCTAAAAGCGGTCAGAAGAGCGCCGACTATTTACGACGGAGGGCTGAATATGAGGCTGAAAAGGAACTGGTGCGCATGAAAGAAAAGTTGGTGCAAAAGAAACTGGAAGCCGACCTGGCCGAGATCGACGCCGCTGAAGAGGACTCCGTTTCCGACGGCGAAGATACAGCGTGTCGCGTTGAAGAATGGATTCGCACGACGCCCGCCGCAACGAGTCGACGACAGGTCTCAACAAGTCGGGACATGCTGCCGCCGCCGCAAGTCGAACCACAAGTACAAATGTACGATACATTAAGTGATGTGCTACGTCCGCTCGCGAGTATGTCCGTGCCGCCGCCGCCGCCGCCCGAGCCGGCACCTGCGCCTCAGTCTTGTGCGCCCGCGCCCGCGCCCGCGCCCGTAACCGTACCGCGCCGCGAATCTGTAAATATAGCGACCCCAATCGCTACCGCGCGCGCGACGAACCGCGACCACACGGAATGGGACACGGGACTCGAAGAAACGGACAGAAACAGGACGTCAAGAGACAGGAAAATCGACCAACTTGCGGACGCAATCGCCAGCATCGCTAGACCGCGACCGATACCCAGGCAAGCGTACGAGTTACCCACGTTCAGAGGCGACCCGGCGGAGTGGCTGTCGTTCAAGAATATGTACTACGATACAACAACAATGTACGAGTTCAAGCCTCACGAGAACCTGGCAAGACTGAAGACTGCGTTGCAAGGCGAAGCCCGGCTAGCTGTAGAAGACTTACTACGTTCGTCGACTAGCCCGGCTGAGATAGTAAAGACATTGGATGAAGAATATGGTCACCCGAACTACCGAAAGTTACAGAGAGTGGGCGTGAACTCAGAAAGTTCTCTACTACAGTGAGAAATTGTGTGTCGTTATTGAAAAGTGTGAACGCAAATGGATACCTAAACAACCCACAACTGGTGAGTGAATTATTAAGTAAACTCACACCCGTACAACGCTCTCAATATGGGGACTTTGCAATGGGCATGGCAGCGAATAAAGGCATAGACATGAGAGTCTCACCTAGTCTCGAGATGTTTTCCGAGTTCCTGAGCCATCTTGCACGCGCATCATCGTTCTATGTACAGATGGATATGAGCCTGCCCAGCACTACACAGAATAAGCCCCGAGCTAGCGCACCGCCCACTAAAGCTACGAAAACTGTACAACGACTACACGTGCACTCGTGTGAAGAGGCGAGCGAGCGCAACACGCGAGCACACGTTGAAAATTTGTGTCAGCTGTGTAATGAGAAACATCCTGTGTCCACCTGTAGAAAGTTCATTGACCTAGACGTCAACGACCGATGGGCAATAGTTAAAGAACACAAGTTATGTTTCAACTGTCTTGGCGCTAAACATTCAAAGAGGTTCGTATAACTAACGTGTAACTACGCGCACCACAGTTTACTACACGTAGACAAGAAACCTGAAAGTGTCACAAACGTGAATGATTACGCCGGCAAGGCGTTATTAAAGATAATGCCGGTACACGTCGTGACTGACAGCGGAGAGAGGAGCTGCTACGCCTTACTTGACGACGGCGCGACCGTGTCACTAATCGACAGCGCGCTGGTAAACAACGTCGGAGGCAAGCGACTGCCATTGATACTACGTAGTGCGCGGGGACACGAGATAACGGACGATACATCACGAGTGATAAGTGTGGGTGTGCGCGGGCCCAACGGACTAGCACATAACATTAAGTGCCGCACACTAGTGAACATGGACTTACCGTCGCAGTCGGTGCCCGCCGCCGTGATGTCGGAGCACGCCCACCTGCGCGACTTGGGCTGCGAGGAAATGTGTGGTGCCAAGCCGCTCCTGTTACTGGGACAGGACAATTGGGAGCTGCTGGTCGGCAGGGAGACACGCCGTGGGAAATCCGGTAAGCCAGTTGCTTCTTTGACCTCGTTAGGATGGGTCGTGCATGGTCCCTTAGGTTGTAAACATAATAGTAACAGTCAATCAGTTAATTGTGCAATAGAATCCAATGTTGAGTTAAATAATTTTGTCAAGAGACAATTCGAGTTAGAGGCAATAGGTATAAGTGAAGTGCCGCGTAAACATGTAGACATAGAGCGCGCTAAACATATTTTAGAGTCCACCAGCCGTCAGTTAGAGGGAGGAGCATGGGAAATAGGACTGCTGTGGCGTCGGGACAACCCTCAGTTGCCCAATAACTATGTAAGCGCGCGACAACGTTTGACAGGAATAATGCGTCGTTTTAAAAAGGACGCTGACTACGCACAGGCTTACAAGGCACAGATAGATAGATTATTAGCGGAAGGCTATGCCAGACCAGTAGTAGGGGGAGTCACATCTGAACCCATCTGGTACCTACCCCACTTTGGGGTCACTAACCCCAACAAACCGGGCAAGCTGCGCCTGGTGTTCGACGCCGCCGCCAAACACAAAGGAACGGCGTTAAACGACCACCTGCTCACTGGACCAGACTTATTGAATTCATTGTTAGGTATTTTATTTAAATTTAGGTTAGGTCCCGTCGCGTTTACAGGAGATATAGCCGACATGTTCATGCGGGTTCGAATCCGGGAACAAGACCGCGGTGCACAATTGTTTTTGTGGCCGAATAGCGATAGTGGCGAACCCGATGTTTACCAGATGAACTCTATGATATTCGGAGCCGTGTCATCACCTACGTCCGCGATATATATTTTAAATAAAAATGCAGCTAGATATACAGACATTTACCCAAGTGCAGTGTCCGCGATACGTGAGAATCACTACGTAGACGACTACATCCACAGTGCGTGGTCTGTTGAGCAGGCTAATCAGCTGATCGAGGACGTGACCCACATCCACGCCGAAGGCGGGTTGGTGATACGGGGGTGGGTCACGAACTCTGAGGAGCTGCGCAACAAACTACGCATTGACATGCCGGAAAGAATCTCACTAGACAAAGGGGAGAGCGGGGTAGAACGCACGTTAGGGTTGACATGGACGCCTAACACCGACAGACTAGCTTTCGACCTATCATTTAAGCGACTGCCTAAAGAAATAATAGAAGGGCAAGTAGTGCCCACTAAGAGAGAATTTTTGAGATTCATAATGTCTATTTTCGACCCGCTAGGTTTTCTGTATCCATGTGTCATTCAATCTAGGATACTGATGAAACGGATATGGCACACGGGAATAGGGTGGGACGAACAGTTGAAAGAGACAGAGGCCCGTTGCTGGTTTGACTGGTTGTCTAACTTGCGACACCTCACTGACATATCGATACCTAGGTGGTACGGGTTGGGTACAGGCCACCTAGAGCTCCACGCTTTCGGAGATGCCAGCGAATCAGCATACGCGGCAGTAGTTTATTTGGTAGGCACGAACACTGTCGGAGACAGAGATATAGCTATAGTCATAGGCAAGGCTCGGGTAGCCCCACAAAAGGTGGTATCCGTGCCTAGGTTAGAGTTACAAGCGGCTGTGTTAGCATGCAGATTAGCCAATACTGTAGAAAAAGAACTAGGAGCCCCTATCGCAGAGAGGTTCATGTGGACAGACAGTAAGACTGTCCTCAAATGGATAAACTCAGAAGCAACTGAGTTCCAACGTTTCGTTTCACATAGGTTAGCCGAGATAGATGTGAGGTCAAAGAGGTCAGACTGGCGCTGGGTTCCATCGACGTTGAACCCAGCTGACAAGGCAACTCGATTGGACTGGCCTAATAATAGTGACGACTGGCTGAATGGCCCTTCGTTTCTTCGTTTCCCACAGGAGCAATGGCCGGTGAGCGACGACACGAGCGGTGTGGCGGAAGCTGACCTGGAAAGGGTGCAGCGCGTGCACACAACGAGCATGCCCCCTGGGCCGGTGTTGACCTACGCACGGCTACCCACGTGGACGCGCGCGCTGTACGTGACGGCGCGCGTGCTGATCTTCGCGCAGCGCTGCAGGAGGCAGCGGCAGTCACCTGACGTGACCGCTACCGACATCAACGAGGCGAGGCTTCACCTACTCCGCCTGGCACAGGCAGAGAGCTACGCAGCAGACATCGCGGCACTGACAGCCGGTCGCCCTCTGCCAACCAACAGCAGGCTGCGCGCACTGGACCCGATGTTGTATGAAGACGGGTTACTGCGGGTACGTGGCAGACTGAGGTCATGTAACGAACTCAGTTTCGGCGAGAAGCACCCCGTCATACTAGACGGTAAACATGAGCTCACACGCAAGCTCATACTGCATCACCATCAAGCTGCCTTGCACGCGAACCAAGAGGCCGTTGTGAACCGCCTCAGAGAAACCTACTGGATAACTAACCTACGGTCATCCGTTAAGGCCGTGACAGCATGTTGCCAGCGATGCCGCAATGAGAAGGCTAAACCCAGAATGCCCAAGATGGGGGACCTACCGCTCGCCAGACTCGAAATAACTAGGCGAGCGTTCGTGCAGTGCGGAGTGGACTACTTCGGCCCTATGGAGGTGGCCATTGGACGGCGCCGAGAGAAGCGGTGGGGTGTGTTGTTCACCTGCCTGGCCACACGCGCCGTGCACATCGAGCTGGCGTCCTCCCTGAGCGCCGACTCGGCAATCCTAGCCCTGCGGCGCCTCATTGCGCGCCGCGGGCGACCCTCCGATATGTACTCTGACAGGGGTACTAACTTTGTCGGGGCACACTCCGAGCTCCGCGCCGCCCTCCGTGAGCTAGACCAGTCACGGGTGGCGAGCGAGGCAACAGGCCGCGGTATCGCGTGGCACTTCAATCCTCCCGCGTCCCCACACATGGGTGGATGCTGGGAGAGGCTGGTGCGCTCCATTAAAAACGCGCTCAAGGCAACCCTACGTGAGCGCGCCCCACGAGAGGAGGTCCTCTACACCCTCCTCCTCGAGGCAGAGCTGGTCGTGAACAGTCGACCCCTCACCTACGTGAGTAGCGACGTCGAGCAGCCGGTGGTACTGACACCGAATCATCTCCTGCTGGGCACAGCCGCGGGAGATGCACCGTACACACGGGGACACGCCCGCGACGAGGACTCGCGCCGTATGTGGCGCCGAGTGAACGCACTAGCCGACCTGTTCTGGAGGCGTTGGGTACGTGAGTACCTGCCGACGCTCCAGCGCCGCAATAAGTGGACGGCAAACGTGCCTGACGTCAAAGTGGGTGATGTAATAGTGCTCGTGGACGACAATAAACCACGTAACCAGTGGATCAAAGGTGTGATCGAAAGTGTATTTCCCGGTGCGGACAATGTCGTAAGAGTGGTAGAAGTAAGGACAGCCAATGGAATCCTACGTAGACCCGTTGTAAAGGTTGTTGTGCTCCCAACAGATGGTAGTATGGTCGGTTGAACCCTCATACGGGGGGTGGGATTATTAAGGAGTACAGCAACCTACATTGTACATAATAAATGTTAAAACCCTTTTTTGTAAATGTTTATGTCGCTTGATCTTTTATTATATTATTTTGTTTATTTGTAAACACCGACCGTGGTTGGCGGAGAGCGAAATCAACAGAGTGCAAGGTCCGCCCACTACCCGCCACCCACGGTCGCGTGCATAAATACGGCGACGCTGCAAGCAGCGCGAGAGTCTGCAAAACGTCGCCGTCGTGTAACGTGTGATCCTGAAATATACGCTGTGATTGTTGAAGCTTTTCGTTTCACTTCCTGCTGCCGGAACCCTGCCCTGAATAACTAACAACGTGTTTATTTAAATATGTATGCCACCTGGGAAACACGTATGACCTAGCGCTAGGTTAAGTAATTTACGATGATTATCGGGTTGAAGTACTTTAATACTTACTTTAAGTATCTAAGTTATTTTGAAGTTCCACTGAAGTCAGGGTTATGTATTGCTATGAAAATCCAAGGTTATAACACACAGCTACATTTACTTAAATAACCAAAATATGACACTATTCTATTTTCATAACACTGTGACTGTCATTGGACATATTCTAATAATTAACCTAGTTTCGGTGTACGTCAACCGGGACTCGAACGGGCGACCCGTGCGTCCGCGGCCGCATCGTCGACACTACTATCAGACACGATTAATACAAGTTTTATTCTCACCACTACACTTTTTCCAATATACGTAGTCGAATACTGCGATTGAAGCGTCTTGATACTTTGGGATTAGAAAATTAGATTTTAATTTTGTCGAAGTTAAAGACGATAAAAAGAAAAAAACTTAAAGATTGTTTTAAGAAACCAAAATGCACTACGCATTACGTGATCTGCAATTAAATATTTTTGATTAACAAAAAACGTAATCATTTTTGCCTCTACAGAGTCACAACACATTATTTGTCACAAAATAAAAGGGCCTTGTGTTATCCAAACCGCTTCTAAAACAGTAATTAAAGCACAAGCAATAGGGTTCTAATTCCCAAAACTGCCTTCACTTATTAAAGAAATTACGCACAAGCAAACAAAGTTGGCCAATCAAAACTGGACATAACACAAACAAACAAATCACAGTAACCAGCCATTATTATGTGAGTCAAGTATCAAGTTGTGTAGTTGGACTCAGTTTCAGGACTGTAACAATGCTTACATAGAAATTACCATCGCTACTAACGCTCGCGTGGAACCCCTTTTACGTTTTAGATATAGAAAACTATTGAGTCGATAATATGATAGTGTCATCTGTTAATCCTCAGATTGCTTGTATTTTTTGTAAGGGAGCCGATTCTTGGGACTATTTTTTTTCTTCATTGTATGTCAGGCATTTTTTTTAACATTGGATTAAAGAGAGAGCTATGGATAAGAACGTGCAAGAAACTCCATGGACACCTCCTCCTTTTAAATTAGTGTTGACAAAATCATGGTTATATTCGTTTTGGTTGGCATTTGTTAATGCTTTGTTATAAAAGCGTTTGGGTAATATTTGTTGAATAATGTTTTTAGAAGTTAGTCCTGGTTAGGTAGACCTGTAACTTTTAAGTTAAAGGAGAAGTAAAATTTTGCATAACCAAAAGTAACAAGCATACCAAAAAATAAAATATACAAAATTACAAAAGTTATGAAAGTTGGGAAGATATGCGTCACATTCGCGCAAAACGGCAATCACTCAGCATAATGCAAGGACTTGTGTGCGAGACAGAGCCACAGCGCTGGTTTTCAGTATTATTCTGAAAAAAGGAATGTAAACCAAGAATATTCCACAACATTTTTAATTAATAAAGTAGCAAACCGCAATTTGCCTGACAAAAAATATATTTTATAAAACCACCGTTGTTTGTTACGTTATTCGGTAGTAAAACATGAAATGTCGTTTTTAATTAAAGTGTTAAATAATATGTATTGGCTTTTCATCACCACTACCAACTGTTTATTACGAACTGTATTTTCTCTAATTAAAATATTAATCAAACCGATGATGTCTGTGGTGAACTCGTAACGTAAAATAATTAATTGATTAATTCGCTGAATTTATTTAAGCTAATTACTGCAAAGAGGCACATTTATTTCATATTTGCCTGAACTTGGTAATTAAAGTGAATGTGTTGAAACAAAATGCGCCTGATAATAATGTATTTAAGCGACAACGCGACAACTTGCTATTACTTCGTTCAAATTGCCTTGAGGACTCCAAAAAATATAATTCTTATTTCACAGTTTCCCATTAAGAATTTAATGTCTTAAAGGAATCAAGTTATTTAAAATGTATGAAATAATTAGGTGAGCTGCTTCTAGTCTATGTGTATTTTGTTTTTAATCAGAAAATACTTCAAAATGGATGACGAACGCCTGCACAAATTTATTAGCAACGTTTAATGGCCTAGTGACTGGTAACATAATAAATGTAGGCACCTAGGCATCTATCTTCAAATGGGTTAATGAGTTCATCTCAGGAGGTCTTTGAAACAAAAAAAAATAGTCCCAACAACGACTCCACGCCACTACAGAAGGCTCGTCACTCATCGGGGTGAACAATCACCAACACCTACCATTGATTGCCCCTACATAATGCATAGACAACCCACACCACCCCCCCATGGCCTCAAATTATCCTATCGACCAATGACCGTGAGCCCTGTCGCTCCAAATACAAATCCGAATGTTACCAAATAATGGTGTAGCCAAGGATCAAGATACGTCGGTCGTGGTATGCATGTCGATAATTTCCAATCGATTTTAATAATTATATGGTTGTCAGACCACGTGGGTGTGTCGCGATTCAACTTGAGTGTTTTTTCAACCGATTGCAGGACGGTAGGTTCTGATTTTTTTCAGATATATACTGAATGTCTTGTAGGTCAATGTAGCTGGTCTTAATTTCCACAGCTTTTTCAATATGATTGTGGATTCGCGAGAAAAGTTTCCTATATATAAAGTAAAGTAACTGAATTTTACTGGCAAGGTGGTATGGTATCACGGAGCAATATGGTATTGTAAGAGTCCGTGGGGTCATAGTCCACATAGATGGTCGGACCAAATTCGCTCACAGGATGAGCTCAGACTCAAACACGTTGCGCTTCACAATGCCAAGGCTCAGATTGCAACATCAATGAATCTGTGTAGCCTTTTTTCATCTATGTTAAGGTTAGCTTCGAGTCCATTCAGTTTAACCGCAAGGAGCGGAGTAGGTCTGCCAGGGTTGCAGAATTTGTTCGAAAGAGTCACTGCGGCCCTGGAACGCAAAGGGCTTTAGAAGGAACACGGATGGGTTTTAGTCAGAAAGAGTCTGACACGCCCTTCCGCTCCACCCAGAGCGGAAGAAGTCATTTGATGATTTCCCATCCTTAAAAAAAAAGGAGCGGAGTAGGTACCAGTATTTTATACGGAGCGGCTACCGATATGGCCTCCACAACCTAGCAACTGGATGGCTTTTTTGGCTTCTGAAATCCATATTGACTGTCAAAGATCTACTAAATGACAGCTGACCAACAGATTAACGTATTTTACGAGCCACGCAGGAATCTCGATTATAAATTGTTTTTTTTTCACCCATATTGTATTTTTTTTTTGTTGTATTATGCTGCCCCGATCGAGTTCATTCTGTCAACGCCGGTTGTCGCTGAAAACCAGTGCCGTGGCTCTGTCTCGCAAACGAGTCCCAGCATTATGCTGAGCGATGGCCGTTTTAGAATAGAATAGAATATCATTTATTTGCCAAAAACATGGTATAAAGATGGTAGTGTTAATAATATGAACAAACATGTTTTGTTTAATAGACATTTAAGCGCGTATTTGCGCGAATGTGACGCATATCTTCCAATCTTGCATAACTTTTGTAATTTTGTATATTTTATTTTTTGGAATGCGTCATGCTTGTCGCAAATAAACTCTTTTTCTTTCTTTTTTTTCTTCTTTCTAAAATATGTAACGAGTGATCAGATCACCTATTACCTATTCACGGACCGACCTATGTTGAAGATGGCTACGACTATTCTAAACACAGATAAAATATCAATTGCTCGTTCTAAAAGCGTTTGAAAATATTCTAAAAATCCATAAACCCTCATAATTCTGTTAGAAATGGCCTTTTATCCAATATGCGCATAGCTCACTTTTATCTGAATTCAATCTGGTTTGATCCGGATTTTTCCAGATCTGACCCAGTTTGAACCGGAATGGACGTCAAAGGCCTAACATGAATATAACGTTTAGTGCAGAAATTGTTTTTTTGTTGTTTGAAAAATGTTATTGGCTGTCGATTCACCATTGAATGACGGTTTGATGAATGGTGGGGATTTGTAGTTTATTTATAACATATGCAGGATAGGAGGTGTAGGTAGCTATCTTATTTCCTATGAAGTCTTTGTGAATTTCAAAGATTCCAAATGCATTGAATATTGGAAAGGTGCGCATCGATCGGGCCTGGAAATGAAAAGTCCCTCCATGTCGGTCTTTGAGTGAAGATGAGATGTCATATGTCAGGCCCATCACCGATCCCTCTCCTAAAAGGTGATTTCCTCTTTTTCTGATTGTTTTTTGGAAAAAAAATATTTCCAAAAAACTGTCTCTTACTCTGCTACTTCTTCTCGTAAATAAAACGTCAATATTTAAAATACCTACCTAAGTGGTTTGTTGAGACAGCGCCATCTATTGAAAACAGTAAGAACTACTTGCATCCTTCAAACGGTAGGTATACAAGTAGTTCGACTTAACAACGACTTCAATACCCCACATTTGTCTGCGCACGTTCATCGATTAATTCAGCTTCATCACGTCTAAATATCAATAGATGGCGTTACTTGTGTCAAAATTTGAGAAATACAATAATTCAAGCTTTAAAACTTGCAGTGTAAAGAGATGTTTTAATAAAATAGCTGAGTTTTTTTAAAAAATAGTTAAAATCTGTTCGATTTTAGCTTATTACTACATTAGGAATTAGTACAATAAGTAATATAAACATTTTATTAATACGAGTAACAAAGGTTGATTTTTCCCAGAGTTTACAGTCCTTGAGATTTTAATATCTATTCCCTTATGGGTAGGTTCCTACTCATGCCTATCCATTAGTTAAAGACATTAAATAAAAAAATATAATTATATCTATTGCGATGATTCCAATTATTCAAGCAGTTTATGAAGCATATAAGACCGCTCGATATGGCGTCGCTTGGGGGAGGCCTATGTTTAGTGGTGGACGACTTTCGATTGAAATGATGACAATGATGGAGATGAAGCAGTTTTTTCAACTCATCAACTTAACGAATTAAATATCTACAAGATGTACAAAACTATCCAGACATAAACCGACATCCTTGCTTGAAAAGCTGATTCTCGATCTTGAAACTCGATCGATACTTTGTTCTTAACCAATCGATCGATCGTTGATCGATGGTAGAATAAATTAGTCGACGTCGATCGATATGGTTTACTTTTTTCTTCGATAGGCGGTCGGTCAATTGTTTATCACTCGGTATCCGTCGATCATGCAGCCAAAGCTAGCATACCATCGATCAACCTCGATCGACGATCGATCGCTTGGTGTAGTAACACCCTAAGTTAATAGATGTGACTGTTTTAATAAATATCTTCTTAACTAACTATATACACTATAAATAAAAATAAAAACTCCTAACTAAATTAACCCTAAAATATGGCGTCAAAAAATTCATCCGCATCGCTGTCTACTGGAAGTGTACCCAAAAAAGTTCAACTGAAACTTCAACTGCCTACAAAAATTAATTACAACGAACATTGTGTCACCCTATGTAATGTTTTCTTTATCTATCTTTTCTGTGGGTAACGTAAATGGTGTACATGTCACCGGAAAATTGCAGACTCCGTAAGATTGTAATAAATATGTATTAGATTATAATTTCTCGATATACTACGAAAAAACATTTTGAATACAATTAATCCCATACGTATTCAATAGTTTCCAATATATCCGAGTTTTATTGAGAAAAAATAATAAACAATTTCACGCGATATTTTACAATCTTACAGCTTTTGCAATTTTCCGGTGACATACATAATAAAAGAGTAGGTATTCTATTCTATTAGTAGTAGCGATCACTTGAAATGTTTACTGTAACTTTAGAAAGCTTTTTAGTACAGTTCAGGCCGATGAACTGAATCGATCTGTCACGAACCTGAACATGGTATTAGTAGGTACCAAAGTAGTCTAGGTTTTTTAGCTACCTAGGCATGTGAAGACGTAGTTAAGTATGTACGTTAAGTCCATTCAACTACCAAAGGTTTTTCGGATTCCTATTATTCAAATTAAATATTTTATTTCCTAGATACTAAAACGCAAATCTTCCCAAGAGAACAAGCTCCCAAGATCACAAGTATCCTATCTATATCCTAATCCAAGACGTAATCTACCGGAGTGATAAGTTTCATTCAAATCTGTTCAGTTGATATGAGGTTAAGAACAGATAGACATACAAAGTTACTTTCATATTTATAATATACTTAAGTATGTAAGGATAAGTTTATATAAAACCTTCAAATTAATACGAATAGATGAAAGCTCGCTTCATATTGGTCGATTTATGCTTATTTATCGTAAAACACAAATATTATTAAAACTGGAATATAGATCACAAGCTTGTAGGTACCTACCTACGTCATTACAAAAAATAAATAAAAAAATAGACACATGGTAACTAATAGAGGAGCTCGTGGCTAAATTATAACAGCCGCACGGGTCGATCTTCAAGGTTAAGCAACGCTTGCCGAGGTTGGTCTGTGGATGAGTGACCATCTTAACATACAGAGTTTCCTCCGTGCCTCGCATTGTGTGTACCAGTGTGTGCCAAATAAACTTGTCTTTCTTTCTTTTCTACTTCTTTCTTTCTTTCTATAATGGAAACTAATAGAGAACTATTATATGTTTCATACAGTCAGTTCTCTGACTGGCATGAAACCTATCGGAAAGTTTGCTCTAATCTATCAAAAATAGGTGTATTTACGGAGTTATGGTTACCTAGTTAATTTAGCTACGGAGGGGAACGAGTATTTACTTAAAACAATAGTTCATCAGTTCGAAGGTACTCTATACTAATAGGCAAAATGACACATGATGGAATGTTTGCGAAAGATAAATCTATCAATCTCTGAAAGTACTGAGGGATGAATTCTCGTATTTTTAAGGAGCGTTGTCATTAAAATCGCACTCGCAAACTGTTAAAAAATACAGTGGTAGGTATTTTAAGATGAGTGTTTTTTTTTTGATTTCCTTATATTTTGAATTGTATTTCACTGAGATGATACGACTTGTTTTTGAACGGTCTATAAGCATCAAAATTGGTCTTCTGATTCGATTATGAAAAATCATTGACTATAGAGTTTAATATGATTGTGAAGCTGGGTACTGACCGGTGTTACGGGCCGTAATGTAACATTCGCCGCGAGCATGTTATGTCTCGCCGAGTTCTAAAACCCGTGTAAAACAAAACACATACGCATTATGTTCGCGTTCGTCTCCACGTACTGACTTAGGGCGAGCATTCGTGCCGCTTTGTAAAATGTTACATTACGCCCCGTTAAACCGGTCAGTACCCAGCTTTAAAGGTAATCTCCAGGTACCTACTGATCTGATTACGAAAATTATTTTACTTATTCATAAAAAGCTTCATTGTCGCTGCTATCTTAGGAAAATGAAATTAAAACATATTTGTAAGTAGATTTTTTTTATTTTTTTTATTTAATATGGGTTTGCTCTTGACTCTAGTCTAGGTCATAGATGACAGAGACAAAGTCGACGATGGAGCGAGCTTACCCAGAAGATAAATGAATGAACCTAACCTTAAAATCTATCTAAGTAGAAAATGCAGTCCATGTGGTACCTATAATAGCCACTAAAATAATATATTTACATATTAGTATGTAGTTGGCAATATCTATTTTGAACCGCCTTCAAAAAGGTGGAGGTCCTCAATAGGGAATTTGACTACAAAAATCTAATTAGTCCGTCAGATTGATTTCCAAAAAATTTTTGGACACGTATTTTTTCTTTTGTCACGTAAACAAAAAACTGGCGAAGTGCAAGTTGGACTTGCACAAGAAGAGTTCCGTACCATAAGCCGAAAAAAAAACATGTTTCTTGCCTTGCGATGTTTTTTCCCTTTTATTTTTATGTTTATTTAATTTTTATTATTTTTTTGTTATAGCGGCAACAGAAATACATCATCTGTGAAAATTTCAACTGTCTAACTATCACGGTTCATGAGATACAGTCTGTTAACAGACGGACAAACAGACAGACGGACGGACAGCGGAGTCTTAGTAATAGGGTTCCGTTTTATCCTTTGGGTACGGAACCCTAAAAATGAAGACGATACAGTGCGTTGAGAACTCGTGTGACGTCACTTACCAGTACCTACACTTCATCCCCTTCACCCTATTTGGTTGCATTTTTCCCCCAAAAATTTCACGTAGCCAGTTATTAAAGAACCGATTCACAAGAACGATTCGAAAACTAAAACTGGGATAACGCAATCCAATATCGTATTCGATTGGATCTAATCGATTCGGATCCAAACTCGGTTACTCGATTCGCTAAATCGGATCCGCAAACAACGTACCACGCGTTTTCGAAAAAGGAAGAGATTGGGGTAAAGTGCCCGGTTGTGGGCATAAACGAGGGGTCAACGGCCTATTAATACTAATGTAAAACGGTGAATCGGCGACAATAATAGGGTGAAGTCACGAATTATCTGTTTTAAATATTTGTGTTAGTGGATTTATGTGGGAGCTTGGATATTATTTGCTTTGAAGCTTTCTTAGTATTGATGAAGTTCGAAGTTGCATTTATTATTATAATATATTTTTATTATATCTTTGAACGTTGTCTTTGTAAGCAGTTGTTGTTTATCAACTTCCTTGATGGAAAGAAAAAAATATTATCTTTAGTACAAACTTAACGGCACACAATACGTTTACCTAACAAAAAATGGTAAAAATCATAAAACAATAAAATCATTCTGATTTGATTTTTGTTGTACCTAAGAAGTGGCCATGAGGTGTTGAGTTCGATTCCCGTGTCGGGTAAAGGGTTATTGGGTTTTTCATTTGTGCCCAACTGGTGGCAATATGTTTGCTCCAGTTTTACATGAGACTTAAACATAACAGGCAATTTGTGGGTGTACTTTAGGTATACCACTGCCTTACTCTTCGGGGCATATTGACTTGCTGTTGTATGTTTGTCAGAATTCTCTTTTTATTGGTATTTTATATCTATTCTCGGTCAAAATTCACACTGAAAATTTCATCGCTCCTAACAGCTGGTCGAGTCACACCCCTTGGGAGTAAGTAGTTCCGTAATTGGGATGTTTGGCTTTGGCATCTCCTTCGAACTCCTGCAGTCCTAGTACTTTGAGATAGTGCAGTGGCTGGGGTGGAGGACACTTCAAAGTTTATTTGAAGGACTGCAGTATTAGGACTGCGGGTGATTAAAACTTAATTTACGTATATAGGTTTTTCAACAAAAATTTGTAAAAAATGTTAATTTCTGATATTTGAAAAGAGTAACTATGGAGTTTCTTGCCCGTTCTTCTCCATAAGAATATACTTTTTGCGAATGGATAACTAGAGTCACCTATATTTTAATTTTAAACTGTAAATTTGACGTTCAAAAGTGCCTTTTCATGGTCTAGTTGAAATAAATGAATTGACTTTGACTTTGACTTTGACTTTGAACTGGTTTGCAGTCCTATGGACCACGTTATAGGCGAATTACGAACAGTGAAAATGTTGCATAAGATTGGTACGCATTATGGCAATTATTTGAATTTGGAATACTAGAGCTGCCAAACTGACAGAAGTATTTATTCATTATTTAAACTTCTTGCAATACAAAGGCGGACTAGCCTAAGTCAATCTAATTCGCCTGGTGAATTAAAAAAAAAAAATTTTTTAAGTAAAATGGCTACCGACCTCTTCTCTTGTTTTGGATTAAAAATTGTATAGGTAAATAGCTCAAGCTGTTTTAATACCTTCTAATCCTACTTATATTATAAACGCGAAAGTTTGTATGGATGGATGGATGGATGTTTGTTATTCTTTCACGCAAAAACTACCGAATGGATTTTGATGAAATTTGGCACAGTGGTAGATTATAGTCTGGAATAACACATAGGGTACTTTTTATCCCGGGAATATGTTCCCTTGGGATAATTTTCGACAATCACGCGGGCGGAGCCGCGGGCAGCAACTTATAATATTATAATATAAATGCCATTTTGAATCAGAAAAGATCCCAAATCAGGGGTTACAGCAGTAAGACGACCAGTACACTGTATCATTATGGGCACACTATCCCATTCTGCCATTACGACCAAAATAGACGCTCATTTCTAAGATAACAAAAATGAATATACTTCAGTTATGGCTCGCTACCAAAAGTAATGACAACATTATAATAATCATAAGTCCGAACAGCCTTATTTGGTATTCTATTGCTATTTCTGATGTTATGTCATCAACAGTTAGTTTTGGTAGACTTAGCTATTACAATGTAGGTAAAGAAATCTTTTTTATTCATCGTTGATCAATATTATTATCGTCGTCATCGTCTGCTGAAAGACTGAGGTCCTCCAAACGCCGCCACATCAACTAGTCCGACGGAATCCCGTGAACTTCACCAGCTCATTGCTTCACCTCGTTGCAGTCGCCACTACAAAACTTTTTGGCCTCATCGACCTTAGTACTTCTATGAGCCCTGTCCATTGCTTCTTAAGTTTGGCAATTCTTTGGGCTATGTCGGTTACCTTGGTTCTCATTTGGGTCTCTTCATTTTTGTTGATCTTTAGTATATTTAGCAAGTGCAGCCTATCCTCAAAACGATACGTTTCTGAGAAGAAACAATCAAATTACAAACTAATAAGATTTCTAAGCAACCAACGGTATTCATCATTTCCAAATCTTTTTCATAGAGCATAAAAA
The DNA here is from genome assembly GCA_905163435.1 of Mamestra brassicae. NCBI lineage: Eukaryota > Metazoa > Arthropoda > Insecta > Lepidoptera > Noctuidae > Mamestra > Mamestra brassicae. The sequence continues at coordinate 16,860,826 of LR991000.1, read as the reverse complement.
AACTGTCGTATTACATGAAAAAGCCTTCTTGCCAAAACATTTTCTAAATCGTAAATCGTAAATATGCAAACCGACAACTGTGAGCTCTACCTCACAAACTTTCTTATAGAACCCGTTAAAATAACCAAAACAGTATTGCTATGTAGTCATTTATTGATTGGACTTCCAACAATGGCCTTAGATACCCTTTTTCGGTAATTTACGACTGTTTTCTACATCGAATGGCAGGAGAAAATCGCTTTTTTAGGAAAATTAGATCGGTAAATAACGGTTTTGATCAGATATCGGTTTTTGACACCAGGATGAGATCAGACTAACGGTTTTTTTTGTAGATTTCACTAATTTATTTGAAAGGATTTTCTCGATTTAGCTTTTATGGTATTTGTGCGTGTTTGTTGTCTGCTACTTGAGCGTTTGATGTTGTTATTTGTAGTGAAAAATTTTGCCTAGATCACCATAAATTTTGTTTAAAACTCGGCAAGTTAATACACGGCAAAACAATACATTTTAAGTTAAATAATGATTATATTTTCCCAACCGGTATACAATTTTCTTTTTTTTTTCAATTTTTTTATGGTACACAGAATGCCTTTATTTTCTTTCTTCTTTTTATTATTTTAGTAGGTAAAAAACGAAACAAACGATTTTTACCTAGTTACAGGTAGGTACAACCACAGTAACATAAATATTACATCTCTACCCAAACATACATATAACTTAAATACCTCATGTCAACCACAGAACAAACAAACATACACCAAAACTAGACATAATTATTGTTAGTGAAATTAGTGGTACGGCTCAAAAAGGTCCCGTCCCATTTATGGCACCACAAGGTACCACAAATTGTGTTCTCAAATATAGTGTGACGTATTTGGTGACGCGAATTGGTGACCAAATCTTAAAATTTAACATGTTATGTCATGCCAAGGATGAGCCGGTTTTTGAAAAAACAAATAGTTTTTAAGTGTCTCGTTGGGTCTATTGGTAGAAAGATTGGCTTTTGGATGTGGAGTACTGGGTTTGATTTTTGGCTTGGGGAAGATCTTATTGGGAATAGGGTGGTCCTCTAAGGCGAAAGCCGCCGGGAAAAGGCTAGGCCGATAGGTGATATGTGGATACACTTATACACCTTATTTTTCTTTTAAGGATGGGAAATCATCAAATGACGTCTTCCGCTCTGGGTGGAGCAGAAAGGCGTGTCAGACTCTTAATGACTAAAACCCATCCGTGTTCTTTCTAAAGCCCTTTACGATCCAGGGCCGCGGTGACTCTTTCGAACAAATTCCGCAACCCTGGCAGGTCCGCTACCCTGGCAGGGACACTTACACACCTAGTACCATGTATTAGTAATATAAATTATGTAACTCAAAAGCGCTCTCTGCCTTTGTCTGTTTCTGCCCTTACTACTAAACCAAGCAATGGATTTGATTGATTCGATTTTACTCAAAAGATAGAGAGATAAACGAGGTATATTTGTGTAAATAATTTGTACCCATGCAAAGCCAGGGCGGGTGGTTAATGTTAGATATTGTTTAAAGGGCTGATGTCCGAAAGCGCATATTTGCGTTCGGTATGCTTGTAGCGGCATCAATGCCACCACATGAAAAACTAAGAAGCGAAATTTGTACGGTAACAAAGAGAACCGCACCGCCATCTATCATGTCACAGCGAACCTACGAAATCCTGCATCGCGCAAGCAAAGTTCTCCGTGCGATTTGAACGTATACAACAGTCCGAATATCAACTATCGGGCAGTTGTCCACCAGACACAACAACCGTCTGGTAGGAGGATCCTACCACTACAGTGGAGGTGTGCGGGACTTTACTCTCTGTTCCGCATACCTATAGATGCTATGTAGAGACCGAAAAAACTAACGAATTTTCGGAAGAACAATATTGAATTGGTCGATGGAAAATGGATTTAATCGACGTTGTCAACACGTGGGTTTAAAATACAAACAAACGATGTTTTGCCACAATTCCAAGTAGAAACAATAGAGTTATTATGAAGCGGTCGTCACCGTATCGATCGATGACTTTATAGACATGAAACATGCGATATAGGATATATGTTAAATGCACTTTTTTAATGATACATGTAGTTCTACACTATAATAAACATAGCCATTGTTCAAGATTCATCAACATTTTAAAATATTTTTTTTTTTATAAAGAAAAAAAAAAAAATATTTCATTAGTTTTTATCCGCGGCCTAATACGAGTTAAAGTAGCTTGTGACCGTATCCAGGGTCAACCATCTCTCTAATAAATTCATCACAAATTTGAAAGCGTAACAAACAAATACCGTAAAGTGGGGGTATTTGGAATCCATGGGGCTAATTAAAATTATGAATATAAAAGATTTGGTACCTGGTAATATTTTTTCTTTTGGTAGTACAATATTTTTTTCACCGTCTGGCAACACTTATACTAAAGCAGTAGTATTAGACGCCATTTTGAAGCTTGAACATCATCGCGTGCTCCGCAAAACAATTTTATAAAAAAAGTGTTCAAATTGTGTTTATTTATGTGTCGCCTACTTTTGCACGAGTACGCAAAAGTTTTGGAGGTAAGTGGAATTTAAGATTTCTCATGTATCCTACGTTTTGTTGTGATTTGAATGCTTTCTGACAGCTTTTTCTAACTAGGTTAGATCGCCATATTCATGTTGTTTTATAAAATGGGGCTTTTTAGAACCGTTTTGGGGCTATTTAGTACAGAATTCCAAATAGCCCCTCCTATACCTAGAAATAGTTGTGCAAAGGTTTTAAGTAAAATTTCAAATAGCCCCGATGGTAATTTTCGAGTAATTAAGGGTAAGTTCTACTTTTTTGTTTCAGTTTTATGACCATGGTGCGCACATACACAAGAAAATACTCCAATAACAGAAATGGAAAATCACATTTGCCTTACCAAAGTTATTCATTGGAACATTTACAAGAGGCAATAAATAAAGTTAAAGATGGAAGAATGAGCCTCACAGATGCAGCAAATACATATGGCGTGCCAAAGAGTACCCTGAGTAGAAAGACTAGAAACATCAACTGCACGCAAGAGAAGGCTGGTCATCCAACATTATTTTCTCCCGCAGAGGAGAGAATCTTCCTTAAATTTATTTTATTATTAGGGGCATGGGGATTTCCCTTTGAAATTTCAGATCTTCGTGTTTTTGCTCAAAAATACCTTAACAAAATGGGTAAAAAAGTATATGGGCTTGAAGATAATATGCCCGGAATTGACTGGGCCCGTAATTTTCTTAAAAGATATTGCTTAGAAATTTCAAATCGCAAATCTGCAAACATTTCCACTGACCGAGCCAGATTTACATCCGATGATATTGACGCGTTTTTTGAAAATTATATCAAAACGGTTGACGGGGTTGCGGCAGACTGCATCATAAATTACGACGAAACAAATTTGACAGACGACCCTGGTAATAAAAAATACATTTACAAAAGAGGATGTAAGTATCCAGAACGGATTATAAACACCTCAAAAACCGCAATTTCGCTTATGTTTTCTGGAACTGCATCAGGGCATTTGTTACCGATATACGTCGTTTACAAATCGGAAAACCTGTGGGATACATGGATGGAAGCAGGACCAGAAGGGACAAGATACAATCGTTCCAAAAGTGGATGGTTCGATTCTGTCTGCTTTGAAGACTGGTTTCAAAGCATTATAGTCCCATATGTTCGAAATAAGTCAGGTCGTAAGGTATTGATCGGTGACAATTTATCATCACACTTTTCAGAAAGTGTGTTAAGAACTTGTGAGGAATTGAATATTTCATTTGTATGCCTGCCTCCGAAAACTACCCATTTGCTTCAACCTTTGGACGTCGCATTTTTTGCTCCGCTTAAGGCTTACTGGAGAGATATTCTCACAAGATGGAAGCTTACCGAGGGAAGAAAGCACAAAACGTTAATTAAGAGCGCATTTCCTAAACTTTTATGTAAATTAAAGGATAAGTTAGTTGAAAAAGATGCGGAATCTCACAACTTAAGGGCCGGTTTCAATAAATCCGGACTGTACCCTGTTGATCCCAATCGTCCTAAATCTAGGTTACCCCAATCCCACACTAACAGGTCTGAAGCGGAAATAGAGAGTATATCTACTTCTGTCATAACTGATATTTTGATGGACTTAAGATGTCCTGAAGTGCCAGAAGGAACAAGACGAAAAAAGAGATTTGTAGTTGATCCAGGCAAAAGCGTAAGTGCAGAAGATTTAGTCAAGAGTCAGTCAAAAAAAGTCGCTAAATCAAAGCCGCCAGAAAAAAAAAATACATCATAAACTCTACTTCAAACATAGTGCCAGATCCATATATGAATCCAATTCCAGGCCCTTCTGGATTATGCAATATTATGATAGAGACACAAAATTATGATAGTGACCTTTCCGAGGAACGTAATGCTGCTATGCCTGTATGCCAAATAAAAACAAAAAAGTCATACAAGGGTAAGGGTAAAGGTATAGGAAAAAAATCAAAACCGCAATCATTGGCCAATACAAAGAAATTTAGCGAGAATTTAACAATAAAATGTGCGAAAAAGAAAAAATGTATTAGAAAATCCAAAGATTCTTCTACAAGCGTTTCGGATTGCGATATTATGAGTACACACAGTGATTCTGACTTAGTGGGTGAATGTGATAGCGATGCCACCATAGAAGCTGATGACTTTTATTCTGTTTCTGAGTCAATTTTAAAGGCTAACACAACAAAGTATTTATCTGGGGATGTGACTTACTTATGTATTGCTAATGAAGAAACTAACTTTGATCAGAATGACAGAAACTTAGTTAAGACTGATAAAATATATTCTACTGGGGATAAGACTGATCTAGATAATGTAGTTAAAAAGAGTGATATAAGTAATGCAATGGAAAAGATAAACTTAGATCAGAATTCCAGAATTATAGTTAAAAGTAATAATACATATTTTACTGGGGATAAGACTGATTTAGATAATGCAACTGAAAAGACTGATTTAAGTAATGTAATTGAAGAAAATGACTTAAACCAGAATTACAGAAATATAAGTGAAATAACAAATACCACAGAAGACTACGAACTTAATCATGAATACGGTTTGTTTCTAAACCAAGACCCTTCATATTCAGTTCATGATTTCGTTTTAGTACGTTATCTCATTAGGAAAACTTGGACCTATTATGTTGGAGTTATTCAAGAAATCAGCAAAGAAATTATACCTAAATACACTGTAGTTTTTTTCAAAACTGTAAAAAAACCTGCACTAGCGTTTCGTAAGACGAGGATTATTGATCGTGATATTATTGACGATTTGTCTATCGTAAAAGTAATTTCCTTAAAAGAATCTCCCAATAACCCAAATGAGCTACATTTAGCTGAGGAGGGTGATATGGTATATTTCGAATAAGTGTTGATTTTGATTTTACATACCTACATATTTTTTAAATATTATTTAAACATGCTAAGCATGTTATTGAGATGTGTCTCTTTGTAGGTCTGTTTTTACAAGCGAATTGATTTTATGAGTCTATACCATTAAATGGTTTACTTTTGAATTGTTTACGATTGTTTTTAAGAATAATATTATGTTCCTATTTAATTTAATTTTGTAATTTGCACTTAAAGTGACATTAATGAGGGTTTTTGCGTATGAGAAATCCACTATTGATTGTTGAATTTTGACATGACATTGTCAGATATGTCAAAATTCACCAATCACGTAGCAGATAGACCACAAGCCTACGTATTGCCATCTAGTGTATTTCTCATACGCAAAACCCTCATTTAGATGGTATGATTGATGTAATAACTTGTTAAGACGCTGACAAGAGCCAAATAAGCTTGAGTCAAACAGCCAAAACTGTACCACGGTTTTTAGTAGGAAAAATAGATCTTGAACATATTGAGAACTCTGTTGATATATTATATACATATAATAAATAGATATTTTTTAATTTCAATAACTCGATTTGTTATGTGTTAAAATATTTTTACTGTTTTAAAAGTGTCACGTTTTCGTTTTATACGTAATTGAACAGTGATGTCAAACGTAGCTCTAAGTATAGTTTCTCAACCTATGTGCCATAAATTACTAGATAAGGTACCTGATTGACATAGATGTTGTTGTTAGAATTTTTATTTTTCGCAGTTATTGACTGATTTTAGTTTGACATGATTAATGTTGTTCGGTAATAAATACCTTCTGTGTTTTTATATAATTATATTTCCTGAAATAAAAACTCTAAATAGTACATCAATTCTTTCATATTAACAACTTCCCCTTAAATTGTTCCAAATTTAGCCTACATTCTTCGCAAAAGGTTTTAACGAATGACTATACTACTTCCAAATAGCCCCAAATATTGTGGCACCCATATGTTAAGAAAAAATATATAATGGAAGTATTCCGAGAGCAATACTGTTGTAATCATGGCTGTTTACCTTTTATTGTTCCAAATATCGTCTAAGTTGCTCAAATAAAACACACGCCAAAACCTTCTAAATATCCGTAATTTGTATCAAATTCAAAATAGCCCCAAAGTTGCGATAATTGGAACGGCACTTTTAAAAGAGGATATCTTTCATATTTCAGTGGCTTTACGGTTCACGATAATTAATCTCTAATGTCCACGGTTGATTGTGTTAAAAACATTTATTAAGATACGATTATTTATACATATTTTGTTGCAATAACACTTTTTCGTAAAATTTTGTACCAAATAGCCCCAATTTACGGTAATAATAAATTATTTATTCAATGACTCATATAGTGTTAGTAATAATTAATAAACTTATTACTATGTTAGTGATACACTCAAAAAAAACAATTAGAAAAACACACACAACAAATAAAATCATTACTTCAGCATTCCAGCTGAGATACTGGAGCAACGACTAACAATTCGGCAGTCCAGCCTGCCAGCAATCATGCCCAGTATGCTGTTGGAACTTGCTCGCACTCTGCGCACCAAGGACGCAAAAATAAGCATGCAAATGCATTAATAATATTCCATTCTTATAATATTCTTCAAACTCACTTTTGCATTTATAATATTGGTAGGAATTATTTTTTAATAGGAGCTGCTACTTCTTCTTTCGTATAAATTAATATTATAACGACGTTAAATTCTTCTTTTGCGCCTTTTCCCAACTATATTGGGGTCGGCTTCCAGTCAAACCGGATTCAATTGCAAACTTACCAGTATTTTACGTAGAGCGGCTGCCTACCAGACCTCCACAACCCATTAACTGGGTAACAAGGTAGTTCTTAGCAAGACTGGAGTCAGATTTACTGGCTTCTGACAAACCGTAACGACTGCCAAAGATCTACAAATGACAACCGAGACCAACGGCTTAACGTGCTTTCCGAGGCTCTGAGGAAACTCGATATGTTAAAATGATCACCCATCCACAGACCAACCTCGGCAACCGTTGCTTAACCTTGAAGATCAACCAGTGCGGCTGTTATTATTTAGCCACGAGCTCCTATATAATATCACAGATAGAAAGCTATCCATTTCTTGAGCTATGCCAGGCTATTTTCCTACGTGACAGGCCCAGACGCAAAGCTACAGAAAATTATAGTGTCTAATTTAGAATTAAGGTTTAGGTAAAAAACGTAACAACAGACAGAGGGAATATCGTTTTCTAAGTATTTGTGACACCGGATATAAGCTTTGTGACACCGGAATGTTTTCATCTCGTGATCATTCATTGAACCACCACAGCGTTTTTTGGGTTTTTTGGCTAAAACAATGTAACCGAACCGAATCTAAGCTATGAATAAATAAACCTTTAAACATATGAACCTTTAGGGCTCGTAGTAACTAACACACTAATTATAGCTAATATGCTATTCGGGAAAGTCCACTATCAGATATTCATGAATCACTGCGTCCATGACTAAGTAATTAACTGTTCTATGAAAAAAACAATGAATGAATCAGCGAAATAATTGTTGTTATAGTTTCCAGTGAAACATTCATTGAAGCTCTTTATTAAGGGGAGTCAATCAATAGAGTCCGCGAAACTCAATAGTGCCTAAGTAGGTAGATTTCGAATTTCGAAAAAAGTCGTTTCGAAAACAACTTTTTTCAATACTCGAGTCATCATCATCATCTTCCTGCCCTTATCCCATGTTACTTGGGGTCGGTGCAACACGTTTTTTTCTTCCATTCTGTCCTGTCAGCTGTCACGCTATCACTAACTCACTTTTCTTTCATATCACTCCTAATACAATCCATCCATCTTTTCTTTTCTTTTCTAATGATTCTTTCTTTACTCGAGTGTGCGTTCTTCATTTGATTGTGTGTCAAATGTGAGCCATTACTTTATAACTCGCGTAAAAATATATTTGCCTGAAATATGACGATTTTGAGGAAAATTTACGATTAGCAGCTGAAATGAATATGGTTAATATCCTATTCTATCATATTTGCCGCAAAATGAATTTGAATAAACACAAAATTTAAAACAGCGTCAAAAAACATAACAAATATTAAATTTCGCAGACTACGTTGAATATATTTGAGGGAATCCCTTTAATACATAGTTACTATCATGTTCCAAGAATGGATAACAAACGAAAGTTATTTTCAGAAGTTGTTGCAGTTGAGGAAAAGTAAGTGAAGTCACAGTTCATTATTGCAATTTGTTTCTGTCTAAGAATAGTTTATGTGGTTATTAATTAATTTTATTCATTAAAAGAGTAGCACTTATTTATTTGATATTAAAAATATAGCAAAATTGCAACGAGTATGTTATGGTGCTCCCACACTGCTGTTAAAATGTTTATAAACATTTTCTAATACATTACATTACACAATACATTTCATCGTCATCATATCAGCCGAAAGACGTCCACTGTTGGACATAGACCTCCCCCAAGTGTCGCCACAACAACCGGTCCTATGCGTCTCGCATCCATCGGCTACCCGCGACCCTCACCAGATCATCGGTCCACCTTGTGGGAGGCCTTCCAACGTAACGTCTTCCGATACGCGGTCGCCACTCCAGAACTTTTCAGCCATCGACCATTTGTTCTGCGAGCAATCTGTCCTGCTCACTGCTACTTCAGTTTGGCGTTCCTTCGGGCTATGTCGGCAACTTTGGTTTTCTTGCGGATATCGTCATTCCTGATTTGATCACTCAAGGAAACTCCGAGCATTGCCTCTCTATTGCCCTTTGGATGACTTTTACCACTTTATTTTACGTTACTTTTACAAAAGTACCGCTACTTAAGATCTTTATATCTAAAGCTAAGTAAACGGTGTATGTACCTTTATTTTTTCCATTGTAAAGTACAATATTGTTATCACAACCATGCATCTTTTAGCCGCTACTATGATTTCGATACCTTCTTATGCTTCTTTCCTGCTTGCTGCGCCTGCAACCAGAACCAACCTACTGGCGAGAACTCCTCTCACTAGAGCCATACGTGTGGTAAAGGAGGTTCACGAGAGGGGTGATGTATTGTGATGCAACTTGAGTGAATTCGCTAAAGTTACATTCCATATACTAAGTTACCTAGATTAAAAATAAAGTATATTATTTTATAAGATGTAGATGTAGGATTTAGTTTGTAAAGCCAATCTATCGCATTGAATCGCAGATCTATAATGATAGTTTTAGGTAAGATTTGTATACCTAAATAAATTATTTCTTCTCTCTCCGGGTCGTGTCGGATTATGAGAGTGATAGAAGAGGGAGTGCACCTGTGTTTGCGCACACACTTGTGCACTATAATATGTCCCGCGCCGAAGGCCAGTCTCGATTGAGATTGGCCGCCATGGCCGAAATAGGACAGGAAGACTTTATTCATTTATTAGTTGGGCAGTTCAATCAATTAGCAGCAAAGAAATAGGAATAAAGATATAAACTTATATATATTTGTTATTTGTTAGGGGAGACTTCACAATATTGGAATTGCCATAACAATTACATCTGCCAACAGTATATCTAATGTCGTTTGGCATTGTTAGCGTACCGAGTAGAATTCTCAAGAATATCAATATTATTTATTAGCAACATTATATCACGTGGGTGTAAAGGTTGACATGTTTCACATACGTGTATAAATATGTTGGTGTTTCGGTGTTGACAATGCTTAAAAAATACAGCTATTGATGCTTTAAAGCGCAACGCATCTAGACTTCGAAACCTAGAACTCGGTTGTTATTCACATAATATCACGCTCAGCTTTCGCCCTCTTCTAAGTTTCTTGTAACAGGGGGCGAGCCTACGGCAATCAAAATATAGACTCTGGGTTACTGAGAAATTGCAAATGGAAAAACCCAATATCAGGCACTTAGTCTTATCGAGGAATCAAATCTAGAACCATAGCTCAACAGTAATTTGTGTTGCGCTGCTCGTTGCGCCAAAAAGCGAAAAACAAGTCGAAATCACCGCGAAACGCCGCGTCCTTAAATCCGTGTAAAACAAAACACATACGCATCATACTCATGCTCGTTTCCACGCACTGATTGCACAAATGCTCGCTTTGTAACATGTTACATTACGCCCCGTAACACGGGTCAGTATCCACCTTTAGATGGTTCCCTAAAACAACCTGCAAATATAGCATAATACCAAACATAGCTTACAGTTTGCCATGTCATTAGCACCAACAACAGCCCAACTTAGGTCCCTGTTACTACACTACTACAATCGAAAGTACCCATCCAGTTCGCCATATAAACAAAAAACGGCGTAACTTAAGGAAGTTCGATCCAAATGCGACATGTAAACATCTCCAAAGATACTCAACACTGATAAGGGAAGCACTTTTAATTTCGCGCTCCATGTGACTCAGTTCCTAGCCAACAGACAATGTGGTTAAAGACCAGACGTACCCAAGAGACACCACGTGCATTTCCATACTAGAAACGGACCATAATTTTGGATCCAATCCATAACCAAGGGAACGGAGTCGCTGACTTACTCCAGTTACTGAGTAACGACTAGTGATGGGCGGTGGCGGTTGATTCGAGTGCGAGTGTACGAATATCTTGATTGTACTTAAATAACAACAACAACTTCTTAGTCTCATCGACCTACTTTTTTGGAGGTTGGCTCCCAAAACTGTTTTAGAAAATAGCCAAATGTTTGCACCCACCTACTTATATTACTTAATTTTACTAGACACTATCAATAAAATATTATTGGTAATGTCAAGTAAAATAATTATGTGGCTACATAAATCCCAATAAATCCTTTGGTCAACTTGCGTTTCTTTGAGTTTTAACAACTCTATATTCGTTTTCACAGCATGAGACAACGACAATTTATTTACTAAATAATCGTGTTGCACCAACTTTACGAACCGCCTGTCTCGTGTAAATGGAATTAAATCTCTTGATTAATTCAGATTTTAGTACTGAAGTTACAGCAATCGTTCCTTAGAGTTTCAAAATGAATGATTTTACTGTGTCTCTGGTCTCGTTCGCAAACATCAATATTGAGAAAAGTGATTTGTAAAATTGCTTTTTAACTACGAATCTTATCACGGTTGTGTCTTTAAAGTAACAGCATTATACTTAAATAACACCTAACTCTTAAAAAGTCGCACACAAACTACGTGTAAAATTCGCACACAATAGTACACCATAAAAAAAAAACAATCGAAAATCGCAAGCGCACATCACTAGCGCAGCATATTTAGCCATCCATCTCAGTAAGGCAGGGACCTAAAGTGATCGCTAAAGATGCTCTTTTTAGCGCAGTGGGTTTCCTTTCGGTCTGCGGTCTCCAATGGAAGGTTTTGTTACGTCACATTATGAATGAACTGGACTGAACTCTGGTGCAAACACGTTTTTTTGTCGTTGTCTTTAGATATGGCGAGCGCTAAGTGTGGTAGATATGGGCCTGTCCAAATGTTCCTATGAGAAAGTTTGTTTGTTTTACTGAATGGTTAAGTGTTTGTATTGTTGAGGTATTGGAAATGGAGTATGTATGGCACCTGTTTTTATTTTGGCTGGGCAGAGATAGCTGCCAAATCTTCTTAGAACAGTAATTCATTAAGCTATGGAGAGCAACACTAAGATTTAAGTTACAATTTTTGTTGAATAATACTTTAGAGCCATTGGTAGAGCCCGTGGCTAAATACTAACAGTCACACGGGTCAATCTTCGAGGTTAAGCAACGCTTGTCGAGGTCGGTCTGTAGATGGTCACCCATCTATTATATCGCACTCCTCCGTGCCTCGGAAAGTACGTTAATCTGTTGGCCCCGTCTGTCATTTGTAGATAGATCCAAGCCAATGAATATGATACCAGTCATGTCAAGGGGGTTCGTATCGCCCAGTTACTGGGTTGTGTTAGCTGCATCAATAGACTGGATGACGACTCCAACATGGTTGAGAAAAGGCTACGCTGATTTGTACCTATGCTTTGGAGCATTTTGTAAACTTTATAGTTACTGTTCTGTATGGTGTCGGACGTCAAAGAATAGCACCATCTCATCACTTCCCGTGGGTGTCGTAAGAAGCGACTAAGGGACTCACCAGAGAATGGGCAGCAGCATTCTCTGTGTTTCTGTGCATTGCAACAGCTACACTGCGATCGCCAACCCGCCTGCCAAGCGTGGCGATTTTGTCTTGGGGGAGTTCTATGCCCAGCTGTGGACGTCTTTCAGCTGGTATGATGATGATGATAGTTAACTTATATGCGGCATGTTTGTCGCACATAAACACTCTTTCTTTCTTTCTTTCAAAAATATTCTGACTGGCCAAAGCTGTAACTTTGACATCAGCATTTTACTTAGATTTCAGTAACCTTGTAAAAACAATCATTTTTTTACACGTGATGGTTGATAATTCAGTTACACTTCACACTCCAAAGTTGTCAATTTTCAATATCAAATTGATTTACGCTTTTGAGGTGTCATTCCGAACTTTAGTAAAATCATCTAGTCAAACAAAGCTGAAGAAACAAAATGTTATTTATTTAATAACTAGGCTTTACACGCGATTTCGTACGCGCATATTCCGTATTTTTCCGTTCCCGTATAGCCTATAGCCTTCCTCATGAATGTGGCTATCAAAGACAAACATAATTTTACAAATCCGACTGGCAGTTCCAGAGATTACCGCGATCAAACAAACAACTCTTCAGCTTAATTATAGTAGTATAAATTATTTTTCTAAAAGTAAACATTGTATCACTTTAGTTTTAACCCTCGGCATGCCTGGTGGCAAAATGTTAAACGGTATTCCTGGTAGGGTCCATCAGACCCGAATTTAAAATGACTATTTTTCGTACAAGTTGTGATTGGTGTATTTCAAGATACTTATATCTATACTAAGGGTTTATTGTAGGAGTTAGTTAAAAAAATAAAAATAAGAATATTTTCTTATTTCTTTTTTTAGGTTATTTGTTATTTTGTTTATATAAACAAAATAACAAAAAAGTAGAAGGTTTGTTTTTAGCAAAAAAGCAGGCCTTTTTCACATTTATGTGAAAACAAGAAATCTCAACTAAACTTTAGGAAACAGAAGGCACAAGACAAAGACAATAGATAATACTATAATAATCAGCCCTTTTCGCTCCCATTAACGGGTGTAGGCAGAGGGGTAAGGTAACACTTCTGAAATTGACAAAGGCGCTCGGGGCTTTTTGTGGTTTTTCACCATTCCAGCTAACTCCGGATTGAAGAAGAGGCCATAAGGCTTCGATTGGTTGGAGTTGGTGGTCAGAGTGCCACCACTCTGACCAGGCAGGAACATAATATTTCAATTAAAACATTTTTTTTTTATTATTAATATATGGATAAAGTAACACTCATCATCTGCCTAGCCTTTTCCCAACTATATTGGAGTCGGCTTCCAGTCAAACCGGATTCAACTGAAATCTAGTATTTATGTGGAGCGGCTGCTTACCAGACCTCCTCAACCCATTAACTTGGTAATACGGTACTTCTTAGTAAAACTGCAGTAATACTAATCTAAATACTAATATAATAAAGCTGTTTGCAAGTTTGTTTCTTTGTTTGTTTGATCGTGCTTACTCGATCGTGCTAATCTCTAAAACTACCAGTCGGATTTGGAAAATTATATTTGTATATGATAGCCACATTCATAAGGAATGCTAAAGGCTATACGAGAACGGGAAAAAACGGGATTTGTGCGTACGAAGTCGCGGGCAAAAGCTAGTAGTCGATATGTTTGAGCGACAAAACTTTCGAAAGACAGCTTCTGAAACGCCCGCCTGCTTCTGAAAAGATTGTGCATATCACACTTCAGGTTTCTATTGATTAAATCAATAATCAATAAATCAATCATTCAGAATGGATCCATTTGGTATTACGATTGATTGGTTTAAATAAAGTAGGCCTAATGGGGACACTCGCCGTCGGTAGGTGACTGGGTGACAATGATTTTACATACGAATTAAATATACGATATATAATATAAATATATATACTTTTAATAATACTATATAAAATTTACAAATAAAATAAACTAAACCATCTACAAACTGTAAAACCACAAAATTCGCCCATTTGAAAATACAAATAAGGGTGAGTACGTTTTTGAAATATATTCTCCAATCCCTGTAACTCAAAACGTCTTTTGTCCTAGATGACTATTTGAAAACCCTCTTTATCATCCCAATGTAGACAGTATTTTGTTTCTTAAGAATATATAGACTGTTATCAACCTATTTTATTTTCTTTTGAATTTATTTCCTGATAGGCATCTGCGTTTTCCTGTTTTCCTGTTTTCCCAATCTGGTCATCCATTTCTCTGTCAATCTTGGTGATTAAAGAATTATCCTCTGGGGTCGTTTGAAAGCTTTCATTAGATTATCGTCATCAATCGTTTAAAATCTTTTCATTTCGATGATCGTAACTTGTACGAAAAATAAACATGTTTGTTACATGTTTATTTTTCGTACAAGTTAATAAAGGGCGTAAATTCACATTGGAAAATACAAATATAGAAAAAATGTACATAAAACTCATTTGCTCATTTACCTAGAAATATGAATACATTTAACTTCTCTCAGTACATTTTTCTCAAATTACTTGGAAATAGAGAACCTATGAAGTTACTATGAAACAGTAAATATGTAAATGTTTCACTACGAATGGAAAATGTTTCTTTAACTGGGAAATAAGTTCATATTCTCTCCGGAGAGAGTTTTCATTGTGAACAAACGATTGCCTAAAAAAATAAAAATAAATATGCAAATTGTTGTTAACAACCTCTTTCTTTAGAGGTATTTGCCTTACTTATGGGGAGCACCCATAAGTCCCACCCACCCACCCACAGCATCTCGCACAAAACATTTTTATGATCTCTAAGAAATATCATCATCATCTTCTTGCCCTTATCCCATGTTACTTGGGGTCGGCGCAACACGTTTTTTTTTATTCCATTCTCTCCTATCAACCGTCAAGCTATCATTGACTCCCTTCTCTTACATATCGCTCCTCATCCAATCTCTCAATCCATCTATATTTTCTTTGGCCTCCCACTCGCCTTTTTACACACATACACATTTATCAGTAAAAAATATATGTTTTCAGATTGTATTTATAAAAAATAATATCAGAAATGATAGGTGCCTTGCCCATGGAGAGATTTTAGAGTTTGAATAAAACTAACAAATTTTTAGACGTTATTGCTTCGTTCATTGTATTTTAAGTATCAGTACTAGAGATAGGTTAATAAGTTCAAGTCATATCCTTTCTTATCAAAACACTAATCAACAAAGAAAGAGCCTACTTAAAAACCTAATAGTACTTTCATACCAAAAACCAAAAGAAATAAATTTTCAATGTCAATCAAATATTCATGGGCACGCAGAGACACGTGATTGGCACTGTAATGGCACTAAAACTTATTTATTTCAATATCCGGTGGCACAGGAAGGTAGTTGACAGTTACTTTCGCGCCAATTGCATAACAATATCGCCATCTTGATTTGAGCACGCGCTGTCAAGGGTCCGTTCTAGTTGGCCCATTGTTCATTGGATAATTTTGTATCATAATCATTCTTGTATTCAAATTGGGCCCAATCCAACCGCTATAACAACTAGTATCCGATAGTTGGTGCATTTTCGATGTGACTTTCATAAGTTGAGACTCTACGACCATTTCAGTACTACTGGTTTAGTAAAACGTCAGTCCTAGATTTGTAGTACCTATATTTACATTATAAGTAAACCAAACAGCTTAAAATAAAGCAAGCTAATCGTGATCAATATTCCGTAGTTTCATCTATGCAAACATTTTCTCGAAATTCTTCACCGTTTTCATCCTTCGATGATCATGGATATGATTTTTTCATAATATATCGAGAAATAATAATTTAATAAATATTTATTACAATCTTACAGAGTCTGCAGTTTTCCAGTGTTGTATCTGACAATACAATTTCGCGTTAAACTAAGTTAAAGTAAATTTTAATACAAGAAAAAGGCTGTCTAAAATCGAACAGACATTTAAAAATATAAAGAATCCATTCCCAACGGCGCAACAACCAAACAAGAGCCAACCACCCGCGTGCATCGAACGGTCCCCATCCGGCGGACGCAAGCGACGAAAGTAAAGTAAGCTGAGCGCCTCTTTCGCCATACGGGGCCGCACGGGCCGGCCCGGGCCGTGTGCGGCGCCTGCTAATCGCCCAGGCAGCTGGTCGGATGTTGTTGCCGGAGAGGACAGACTATGTGGCGGGGTAGGAGTTTGACATAGATACCACCATGGCATGGGAAATTGCCAAGGTTTTCGTTTGGTTATAAATCTGTGTGGGATTTGATTAACAATAAAATATCGCAGAGATTAGAGGTTAGGGATGATTTTTAACCTTGGGACAGAAAATTACGCGACGGAAATGCGTGCGTAAGCTGGTATCTATAAGAAAAAGTCGCCGCACATTTTCGGCTTTAATAGAAAGAAAACATTGCTGAGAAGTTAAATAATAATAGCCGCATAGGTCGATTCTCAAAGTTAAGTTGCGGTTGCTGAGGTCGGTGAGTAGACCAACTGACCAGCGATTACATACCGAGACTCCTCCGTGCCTCGGAACGCACGTTAAGTCGTTGTCCCAGCTGTTATTTGTAGATCTTTGACAGTCGTTGGTAGTCTGAAGTCTGAAATACTGGTATTCAGCTGCATTCTGTAAGACCGGGAGCCTACTCTCAAAATAATTGGGAAAAGGCTAGGCAAATCATTTATTTCAACTAGACCATCATCTGCCTAGCCTTTTCCCAACTATATTAGGGTCGGCTTCCAGTCAAACCGGATTCAGATGAATACCAGTATTTTACGTTTAGCGGCTGCCTACCAGACCCCCACAACCCATTAACTGGGCAACAAGATACTTCTTGGCAAGACTGGAGTCAGATTTACTGGCTTCTGACAATCCGTAACGACTGCCAAAGATCTACAAATGACAGCCGAGACCAACGGCTTAACGTGCTTTCCGAGGCATGGAGGATTCTCAGTATGTTAAGATGGTCACCCATGCACAGACCAACCTTGGCAAGCGTTGCTTAACCTTGATCGACCCGTGCGGCTGTTATTCTTTAGCCACGAGCTCCTCAAATAGACCATAAAAACTAAAATTAACAAATTAACTAAACATACAACTACTAAAAATATAGCATCAAAAAATTCTTCCTCAACGCTGTCAGCTGGTAATGTGCCCAAGAGACTGGCGGCATTGCCACGTTGAATGGCAATACTTAGCCTATGGCCAAAGTAAAAGCCAGCTCTTGGGTCACGGGAAGTGTCAACCGGCCGTTGCGATATTTCTGTATTTTATTTTTCTAGGCAAATTGGGTTTTACAGTTAGGCTCTAGCTTAGGAGTGGAATTCCCTGCCAGAGTCTGTTTCCTGATAGCTACAACCTGGGAGTCTTTCATTCGAAGAGTGAATAGATTACTGGTTCGTTAAAAAACACTGCAATTTATTTAAAACCCTGACTAGTAAACGTCACCGGGTCAAAATTCACGTAATGCCTCTTAAAGCAGCATTATACGCACAAAGCTTTTTGGGAATGGCTCCAAAAATTTATACCCACGTCTATAAGAGCTGCAAATGATGTTAACAAATTCAAAAGAATGCTAGCAGACTTTATGGTTCAAAAAACCTACTATTCCAATGATGAATTCCTAACAGATAATTTAAATACATAATAATTAGGTATGTCCTTGTGTGAGTCAAATGTCCGATTTATTTGAGTTCAATTCTATTTAAGGGTAATCAAAATATATAATTTATCTGGAATAATAAATTACATAAGAAAATCATCAGTATTTAAAATCAGTATCCAAAATTTGTATGCCTATTAGGTTAAACATAGTGATCCTGACATTAGAATTAGATCTTATTATATTGTACATACGTTTTACAAATTAATAATTCGAATTTGAATTTACTTCTAGGCAAGCGTGCCCCATCTTCGACCACATCATCTCCTACAGGTGAGATAGTGGTCAAACGCGTCCTGTCAATAGAAAAAATTAAAATTAAAAAAAAAACAACGGTTTGCACTCCGGGAGTGCCGGCAGAAGTGAAAACTTGAACATTAACGTTGTGCATTTTTGATATTTTGGAATGGTTAAGGAATAATTTCGCACGAATTGCTTTAATTATCAGTATAAAATCACTATCATTTATGTGGTACAATACAATATTCATTTATTGCGCTATCGTACACAAACATGACAATTTATATTACATTAAAAATTTAACACTTCAGAACTTTCCCTCCGTCTTACGATTTTTCGATCAGGTCATGTGTCCTGACGAGAGTTAAACATTTTTTACCCATCCCAAAGAGTGCACAACGCCGTTAAAGAAGTTTTCACTTCAAAAAAACTCTCCAGTATATTAGTTCTTATGGAAAGAATCGAGCTTTCAATATTACAATGTAAAACTACCCACAACCGCAACCGACCGACGCGACGTTGTGACCATTGCAACAAAGTATTAGAAACTAAATAACAATAACTAAGTACCAACTACCGTATTATGTGCTTTTCACCTTCTAATTAAACCGACTTTTGACATCTGACTTCAAAGGAACCCAAGTTTCTGTCTACCCACCTCGGGCAAGCCACCTTGAAATTGCCATTTTAAGTAAAACAAAAAACCAATTTCACTGTAAATTCGTAATGAAATAATTGCGTCGGTTTTAGAAGTACCAAGAAATGACCTCCCCGGCTTAATATGAATGTGATAATCATGAATAATTAGTTCCAAAGACCTTAAATGTTACCCTTTTGATTAAACCATCACTGTCGTGTGACAATTTACTAGAAAAATATGCAGCTGCGTCCTTTTCCTTTAATTCCTTCATAATCATCAAAATATTTCGATTCATATTTCTATGGCGTCCAACGAATGTCGAACCGATTACTTTAATGCACTTAAACATTAAAAAGGGACTATTCATTAGAGTTACCGATAACATCGATACAACATGTGGGAATGTCCTGTTTTTGCGGCGGTATTCAACCTAGGATAATTCTCGTACATGACATAAGTATTTACTGAGTCGACAAATCGAGTGGGCTGTGAAATAGGGCAGGTAATACCAAGTCTCCACCCCTTTATTTTGCGAAGTTACAATATCTAGAGGTAACTACAATAAAATATGCTAATGGACTTTTTATTAGCTCGACAATTTTCTAATGATAATGAATACGCCGTTTCGACTAACGACATGTCTGAGCAATGAAATTAATTCAAAGAATATGTTACGTCTAATTAACCTAGCCTCAAATGGACTTCTAGAGTAGTTCTGCATACAAATATCTGATATTAAAAGTGTGCTAAACACCTTTAAGGATACCTACAACTGTACCTACAGGGCTACAGCTGAGAATCCGGCAACGACCTTAAACAAAATCATCAAGAGCCAAAAACCCGAAACGACCAATCTTCCTCAAGGTCCAAAGCAACCAATTAGTGTCGAGCTATCTACATAACCCGTAAGCCTGAAAGCCGGTACAAGGTCCTCGCGCGTCGCTAGAACCGAACAGAATCAAAATTCGAGGCACACGCTCCACAACACATAGTTTTTTCACTACCCCACGTGGAATCTCCCGTAAATTCCGGTGAGCGCATTAAAATTGTATAGGATCGGAGTTTTTGTTCGGTATCGTATGTGACGCTGGGCTGGGAGTACATAATAGTAATTAACATAAGATTTCCCGTAATAACCGCGTTGTGCGCGCGCGCCACTAAAATGGCTGCGTCCGCTTTTTGTGGTGTGCGCGTACGCTGAATATCATAAGCTACGTGCGTGCGCGGGCGCACACGAGGGCATTTTTCGTTGAATTGTTTTTGAGTTGGGTTTTGTTCAGAATCTTATATCGATGAATAAAGCTTTTAATGTTATTTTAACGAGATACATGGACTTTTTGCGCGATGAAAGTGTTTTGTGACAAAAAAAATAATTTGTCAACTTTCTCACACATTAAATTTCATTGGTTAACATCTCAGAAGAAAAAACAGATTAACAAAGCGGAAACTCAATTTAAGCTACTGCCAGTCATAAAAAACATCATCGAAATCGAAAAAATTCAATCGGAATTTTCAGTATTTTCCAAACATCGCCCCGTGTGCATCGTTCAATGTCGACGGGAGACAGAGCTACGCCCTCTATACTTGCTACTCATTGCTACTTATCGACAATTGATAATCTGCCTTTACACTCACGACACGACTTCTTGAGTAATTAGAAACAAACAACAATTAATTTGAATCGCTGTATCAATATTTTTCGTTGGATGACGCGATTTTTTTTTCTGATAGTATCTGTGGGAATTTTTAGCTTAAATATCGGGTTTTGAAAATCACATTTATACCATAAATACTGCAAACAATTCAACCGCTGATATTGATACTTTGAATTAAAAAAAACCAGCTAAATATGCCATCTTTCTTCCAAGCTTCTATTTCAAAACAGATCTAAGAATCAAATTTCTGTAAACTCTTCTTCAACAAAGCAGTATCTTAGGTCACCACGATACGTCTCCGATCCGACATTCCCCCGTCAGGTCTAAAAGCCGAGCTCCGTACAACCAGATCCTTTCGTCTCGTACGATGCGTGTGCGCCGACCGCACTTTTTGCCTTCACTCGTAACACGATCGTCCCATCTCATAATTTTAGACGTTTTTACCCTCAGTCCTGTACTGGCCTTATTAAGGAAGAGGTTCTATTACGTTCGATAGCCGTTGGTGATTGACACTTGCTATAGTAATACGCATAAAGCATTAAATTTGGTATCAATAGATTGTGGTAACGGGTTAAAAAAAAATACTAAAATAGGTAATATATCGTTTCTTAATAATTAATATATCGATAAGTCCGATAATTATTTTTTTTACGCTTTTTGGAATTAAAAATTAAATCTGTCACGGCGGTTTCAAATATCAAATAAGATAAAAAAAAGGATTGTGTGGTTTTATGAAACCACGGTAAAAGTAAAACTTTTTTTCACATTATAGATATTTAAATAAAAATTTTCGGAATAATATTCCATTAAGGGTATAAAAATACACTGACAAAAACAAACTATAGACGCCGCCATATTGGCCTCGGCTGCTCTGATGAGCGCCTTTACCTTTATCCCTACTCCGCGGCCGACCGTCACGCGACATGCGACACACAGACCAAAAA
Source organism: Mamestra brassicae (assembly GCA_905163435.1). NCBI lineage: Eukaryota > Metazoa > Arthropoda > Insecta > Lepidoptera > Noctuidae > Mamestra > Mamestra brassicae. The sequence goes on along the minus strand of LR991000.1, from coordinate 16,839,196 downwards.
ATTTGAGACGATGTAATAAAAGTTTCACTTTAAAAATACCGTCGGACTTATCACATTGAAGTAAATAGGCGACATATAGAAAACTAACCTAAGCCCTATGCGTAGAATTTACTTTTATTTTTTGCAAACCAATTTTGTATCTCACTGCTGGGCAAAGGCCTCCCCTTCCTCTTTCCGTACTTCTCTATCCTGAGCGATCTCTGGCCAAGTTTGATTCGAAAACATTATTATCGTCACAATATCTTCACTGCCGCTACTTCTTAAAAAATGTTTTGTGAAGAATATACTGCTTAAAAGCAAGGACCCACTTTCCATCTACTTAATACGGTCGTCTTCCTTTTCTTACCCATCACTAAAAATCGCTACACGTAATACGCCCTCAGATAGATAGCATTTAAACGTACCTACTCGTAGCATTAGTTAGCGGTACCACCGTCATAACTGCGGGTGCACACAGTCTCGTCAACATACTACAAATAGCAGTCCTGTACGCGTGTGTACTCATGTTTATAATGTGTCGTTTCATCTTAAACATATTATCACACACGCTTAGGTTACTATTATAAGGCTAAAGTTATGGTCTTTCACACTCTACTTCGCAAGTCACACGTATGCCCGCGAGCTCTGTCTTAAAATAATCTAAAGTGGTCAAAAAGTGAACTGTTCCAGTATTAAATAGTATCAAAACAATCTGTGAATTGCATGGAACATATTGTGATAAAACAATACTGTAATCATTTGTGTTAAAAAGTGTAAAAACGGAATGAAGTGGACTGACTCAATCAGTTAATAGTGCTAATACCCACAGTGGCCCGTTTACTCAAATCGCGCAAAACAATTAACTGACCTTGAACTCGTCGACAGCGATCTCACTAATCGTTTGAAGCTTACTTAAACAGTTACCAATTTCAACTACTATATCGTAGAGATTGTGGCGCAACGGTTTCGCGTCTGCTCTGCAAGCTACGGGGTCCGAGTTCGATCCTAGGTCGCAACAGTACTTTTTGTTAATGTTTTTGTTGGCTTCTCAATTTCATTTATAAAATTGTAAGCTGGTATTAATAATTGGTCAGGAGAGAGTTGGAGATAAATTAAAGTAAATTAATTAAATAACTATCATGGTTCGCACTCCTCCAAAAGACGGCGGCACCTGTGTTTTACCCCAGGTGCAATCAGAGCCCAACATACCTGCAGTCCTTGCAGGTTCTCCGAGCGCATCAAACATTAGCGTAAGATCTAAGCGGCAGCGAACTGAGTACTCGCTAGAAGTTGATTCTTCCCCTGAATTTTATGGGCACTCCAAGGCTGAACTATTAGATACAATTCGCAATGAAATACGTTCTGTTCTATCTTCTGAGATTTCAGCGAACATAAAAACCTGTATAACTGGTGAATTGAGTGGCATCAAAGATATGTTGCAAGGCTTGGAGAGCTCAGTCAATTTCATGAGTTCTGAATTTGATCGCATGAGGATGGAACTGGATGCATGCAAGAGCGTAAACATAAGTCTGCAAAAGGAGAATATGGAACTTAAGTCCTCAGTTTCAGATATGGTTCTTCGAGTCAATCTCATCGAACAAAGCTCGCGCCAGCAAAATCTGGAGATCAACGGTATACCAGAAAATAAAGCCGAAAACTTGGTTAAGACGGTGGTACAACTGGGCAGCGCTGTTTCGACTACGATCAAGGAAGACGATATTCTGTCTGTTGTGCGCGTGAGAAAATTAGACCCCGAAAGCAAAAACCCAAGAGCAGTCGTTGTCAAATTACGAAGCACATTAGTAAGAGATACAGTTCTGGCATCTGTTCTACAATTCAACAGAACTCATCCTAAGGAAAAACTCAGTACTCAAAACTTGGGCTACGGGGGGGCTATCAAGCCTATTTTCGTATCGGAACACCTATCACCGTTGAATAAAAGAATACACGCGGAAACCAGAAAAGCTGCACGTGAGAAAGGTTATCTTTATGTTTGGGTACGCGACGGCAAAGTCCTCGTCAGAAAAGCGGACGGTCACCAAGCAAACATAAACATTAAAAGTCTCGAAGCCATTGCACTGTTATAATTTTAAGTATGTTTTTATGCAGCAATACCATGCAATAACTTAAGTTTTCACCATCTATTATCAGAACTTCAGAGGAATAAAAACTAAACTGAATACTATTATGTTGGCGGCACAATCGGGCGTCTATGATATTATAATAGGAACCGAAACATGGCTGGACGATGGTATAAAGGATGGTGAAATTTTCGACTCCAGGTATCGTGTCTACCGCAGAGATAGATCCTCAACTTCTCTGGGAACCAAAAAGGGCGGAGGTGTTTTGGTTGCAGTATCTAAGCTCATCGATTCCGTACGCATGCCAAAATGGGAATCAGATATCGAAGATCTGTGGGTCAAGCTCAGAATTACTAAAGGGAAAAGCCATCGCATCCTGAATATTTGCTCTGTATACCTACCCCCGCCAGTCCAACAAGAGACACTTGACGCATTCCTGGAAAATGTATCGACCGTAATAGATTCTACAAATGAAGATACAATTATTGCCGGAGACTTCAACCTTAGCTTCATAAGTTGGAACATAGACAATACACTTAGCCATCCATGTACAATTCCTACAAACTACAATAATAAGTTAGGCTACTCTCTTATTGATTTCATGTCCGAGAATAATATGTTACAAGCAAATATTGTGAAAAATTGTTACAATAAAACCTTGGACTTGATTCTATCCAATTTATCTGTAAGTGTTAGCGAATGCAATAACCCGTTGTCAAAAGTTGATGTACATCATCCTCCCCTAGATATCATTATCACTCACAGTTCACTAGCACCGTTACACACCAAAATAACTTCGAAGTATAATTTCAGACGTGCTGATTACGTGTCGATAAACGCGAGACTTAGAGTAATAGATTGGACACATCTATTTTCTGAAATAACTGATGTGGACAAAATGGTTAATATTTTGTACGAACAACTTAATAATTTAATTAAAGAACTGGTGCCTGTTTCGAAACTACCCAATAATAAATTTCCAAGATGGTTTTCTAGGCCGTTAATTAAACTTTTAAACGAAAAGGAAAAAATTTGAGTTCGCTATAAAAAATATAAAAATCCCAGAGATAACTACGAATACAAATTGCTAGACGAGCGCGCAAGACTCATGGTAAAAGATTGTTACAAAACTTATTTAAGCAATGCTGAAAAAAATATAGCGAAAACCCCAAAACTCTTCTGGTCATTTGTTAAAGCTAAAAGGTCCCAGTCGAGTGACATTCCCACTACTATGCGTTTGGACAACAATACTGCTTGTGCGGGTGAAGAAATAAGCAATCAATTTGCCTCTCATTTTTCATCCACATTTATACCATCTACTTATTTGACTGCTCCTGATACGTGCTCGCATAACTACTTTCAATTTTCTCTAAGCAGAATTGCGTTTACAGAAGCAAAGGTTTTGAAAGAATTAAAAAAGCTTGACACATCTAAAGGTCCGGGACCCGATGGCCTACCTCCGCTCTTTGTCCAAAAATGTGCTTTCAATCTGTGTCTTCCACTTAAACTTATTTTCAATCGCTCAATTGAGTCTTCTAAGTTCCCCACAGAGTGGAAAATGGCTAACGTGGTACCTATTTTTAAGAAGGGAGACCCCAGCGACACTTCTAATTATCGCCCCATATCTCTTCTTTCTATTTTTGCAAAGCTGTTTGAAGCATTAGTCTGTCCAGTACTGTCTTCGCACACTAATGTGCAGTTGGCCTCTGAACAGCATGGCTTTCGAACTCGAAAATCCACTTCCACTAATTTGGTTAACTACATCAACGACATTGCTAAATCTCTAGATTCCCGTGTACAGGTTGATTCTATCTACACAGATTTCAGCAGTGCTTTTGATAAGGTTAATCATAAAATACTCTTAATGAAGCTGAAACATTTTGGCATAGCCGGTCAACTGCACAGATGGTTTGCTTCGTACCTGACGGGGCGGAAGCAGAGAGTGGTCGTGAGAGGATACGAATCAGTGCTCTATTCTTCCACTTCTGGAGTACCACAAGGATCGCATCTTGGGCCCATCTTGTTTCTTATATTTGTAAATGACATTATATGCTCAATAAAACACAGCAAATGTTCGATGTTTGCAGATGATTTGAAACTGTACAGAGAAATAAGAACGGACTTGGATGTGTCACTTCTCCAGAAGGATTTAGATGCAATACACGAATGGTGTCGGTTAAACATGATGACTCTTAACGTAAGTAAGTGCTATCATGTAACTTTTACGCGAAACAAAAAAAGCATACCTTCGTCTTATGAAATAAATGGAGTTTCACTGCAGAAGGTTGACACCATCCGTGACTTGGGAGTCCGGCTTGACAGTAAACTTTCTTTTATTCCCCACATCGACCTAATTGTTTCCAAAGCGACAAAAATGGCAGGTTTTGTGAAGAGAACTTGTTCGGAGTTTCGTTCCGTTTCGACCCTAAAACTTCTTTTCAACACGCTTGTTAGAAGTATACTGGATTACGCATCCCCAGCATGGAATCCTACATATCGCGTCCACATTGATAGAATAGAACGGATACAAAAAGCCTTCACCCGGTATCTGCGCTTCAGAAGTGCTAGTTGCGAACAAGACACCAGTTATTCTGAAAGACTCAATCATTTCAATATGATATCTCTGGAACAACGCAGAAGTCACTCTGATCAGATATTTCTATATAAAATTATTCACAATCGATCCGATGTTCCAGAGCTATTATCCGAACTCAATATCTCTGTACCTAGGCGTACTATAACTAGATCTATACGCAAATCAGATATACTTGCTATGTCCCCATCAAGAACAAACCTTGGTCGCAGTGCCCCTATGAACCGACTTATGGCTAATTATAATAAAATCAACTACAACAGCACCATTGACATCTTTGCCGATACTTTTTACCAATTCCGAAAAAAACTTATGCTTCCTACCCACTCATAACATTTTGATATCGTTTATTGCAGTCGTTTCAAATCTAATCACCCATTGTTATTGGTTGAGAAAGTCGAATATTTTTCTAAATTTATTTAAAAATATTGTCCTACTATAATGTGAAGTTGATCATACCTATCTTTTTAATTCTAATTTGAAACAGATCTCATAGTTGTGTATGTATAATTTTATGTTTAAGCTGTGTACTTCTATAAGTGACAAATTCACCATGATAATTCATGTGTAAGTTGTTTATGTAATATGTTATAGTGAATAAGTCGTTGGAGTACCTTATATAATAAAATAAAAATAAATAAAGCTATTTCAGTCAATTTACCCCCCGAAAAAACCACCGACTTCCGAATTCAAAGTTAGTTTTTACTTTGTAATTTTTTTTTGGAGGTCAGATATATTTTTTTGTTTAAAAATTTTTTATTTTTCACTTTTTTGTGGTACTTTCGTTTACATGGTTGACATATTTTTTCCAGCTATTTTGATACAAAAACCAAACTACTGAACTAATTTCGATGGAATTTTTATGGGACCAATCGGAAAGTATATCCTTTTACATTGTTTTTTTTCAAATCTTTCTATAAATGACGGAGTTCAAAATAAAAAATACAACCGAATTGAGAACCTCCTCCTTTTTTGAACTCGGTTACTATCGAAGCATTTGATACTGGTTTGCAGAATCAAAATTCAAAATCTCTATAGAAATTAAGAATGTGTTTCTCAGTGCTTACTAATCAGATAGGTACGTAGTGAGATATTATTATTTGTATAAATAAGCCTGAATGAGTCTTGACCATAACCTTTTAGCCTGGCTGGGTGCCTGTGGCAATTTTTCAGTTGGTAACCAGTAATAATAATAAATAATAATAAAAACCTCTTTATTTCATGCTACTTAGGCACATAGACATGAGCCTTATTGACTACCCTATATATTATTATATAATACAGTATAAAACATGGTGCATTAATAAACATTTTTTTTTGCGATTAGATGACCTGTGAAATATGAAAGAAACAGTTCAAAAATTTATGTTTGCATATCACTCGACGATGAAAAAAAAAGAATAAAGATTAAAGAAAAAGAAAATAAAATAGAGAAAAGTTGTTCATATTCATATGATTGCCAAAAGGGTCATGATCAGAGCCTCTCCCGAATTAAAATAATGACGGTTCTTCACCTTTCGCATCCAATATATAAAGAAAGAAAGAAAATCAGTTTATTCTGCCGGAAAAAACGCACAAAAACACTAAAAATAAAAAAAAACTTATCAACTACAATAATTATAACAAAAATAAATAAAAACTAAAAAAACCACATCACTGTCAGCCCATGTCAGGACCGGACATTAATTAGAACGTGTCTTTGGTCACACCACAGACAAAACAGAACACAGTTCAGCAGTTGTCTATGGCATGACGCCCCACTGACACTATATCTTATTATAGTCGCATTTCATTAAGATTTGGTCCTTATAGCGTTAATTGGTTATGATGCAAAAGTTACCTACTGTAAAGCGATAGTAACTTTGAAGGTACCTTTGAGTCAAAACACATATAAATACCAATCATTTAGGAAAATTTTTCAGTCGCAAATTATTGTTCTGGTTATCCTGCAATATATACGTAAATTACAGGAAAAAAGTCGAATTTTGCGTGCATGAAAAACACACTTATTATCAGGAAAACAAATGATTTTATTCGGAAATGCATTTAATTCTTATATGTTATTATTAATATAATTATATTTGATTTTAGATTTATCAGAAACAAGACTTGTATAATTTCATTGTGCGTACAGCTAAGGAGTGGAATTCCCTGCCGGAGTCTGTGTTCCCTGATAGATACAACCTGAGAGTCATTAAGTCAAGATTGAATAGAATACCTCTAGGCAAGCGTGCTCCATCTTCGACCATATCGTCACTTACCATGGTGAGATAGTGGTCAAACACGTGCCTATCTATATATATATAAAAATTAATTCCTATTTCCCTTGGTCACGGCATCACGCGTGAACGGCTGGACCAATTTCGCTCATTCTTTTTTTTGTGTTTGTTATTGTCAGGAAAAGGTTCTCATGAAAGAATATATTGAAAAAAAATGTACATCCGGGCGAAGCCGGGGCGGGCCACTAGTCAACAATAAAAACCGGACAAGTTTGAGTGAGACTCGCGCACCGAGGGTTCCGAATTCCGATCGAGTCTTGATTTTTTCCGAGTACACATTACCTACGGAAGTTTATACCTAAACTACGAAAGCAAAATAAGGCACGTGAGATTGAAGGACAAACTTAACTTTGTTGTTGAAAAAATGTTCTCTCATACACAAATGTATAAAAATAAGGCCGTTGAGTTAGTAGTTTGATTTTTTCACTGCTCCAAGGGAGAGCAGGCCTGAGTCTTTGATATTAATTTCTGCTTGATTCCTTCACGCGTTACTGAGAAAAAGGGTCTTGAAAAACAGACAGACGTACAATAAAGTGAATAAGGGTTCCGTTTTTGCCGACTGAGGTACGGAACCCTAAATATAAAAATATCATGCAAAGCTTGCAATATTGACGGCAATTACCTAAGCTTGGGTTTATAATAGGATATAATAAAATAACCCCAATGTCATACCTACAGGTCCTGGAATCATGACATATGGTTTGTACGTTTGGGTTCCATTATGCGTATAGTAAATCTGTAATCAACTTACGTTAAGTTTATTTACCTATGAGACATGGTGTTTTCCGAGTGTTTCCCGGCTAAGATAAGAAATATCACGTGTGCTATTGTACTCAATACTCAATACTTTTATTGCATTCCACATGTATTCTTATGTGGTAAAATAACAATTAGTTCATATAGACCCTGTTGGGCACAGCAAGATAAGTATCTAGGTTAGGAGAGAGGAAGCATTTTATGAGATGTAAAATTACTTAGGAAACTTATCTATTGAGAGATGTAAATAGAATTAACAAATCAAATAAAATTTAAAGACTTTGAATAGGTGCTAAAGTTATGAGTTATGAAATAAAGATCTTTTATTTTATTTATTTATTTATTTATTTATTAGTCTATCACTTAGAAATTCGTTTACCAAGTAGTAGCTTTTATTGAGTAAAAATTTTCTAAGTTTTCTTAAAAATATGTTAATTTTCTCTTCTTTTTTAATTAATGTCGGTAGTTTATTAGATAATTTAATGGACATTACATAGGGACTTTTAGAGTGCATTTTTAATCGAGAACTTGGTAAGTTTAGCCTAGATTGGTGTCTGAGTAGATAGCGTGTCTGAGTGTCTCCACGTTTTGAATAAAATTCCTGATGTTTCCGAACAAATTTGCATTTCTTTAATATAGGGAAGTGTCTGTAACAAAGTATCCTTGTATGCGTTAATTAGATACAGCAAAGTTATTGTCGGAATTCATTGAGACATGGGAATTTTGACTATAGAGTATTTCACTGGATTTTTATTTGCGTATCGTATATATAAAAATCAGTTTATTAAATACAGTAGGTACATGCTTTCAATCGGTGGCTGGAGCCTGTAACCGTGTTACAGGCCTCCCAACTACCCAGATTAGTTGCTACAGTGCAAAAATTTACAAAAAGCGATATTTTTGACTAGATGGTAAAATAAATTAACAGTTTAAAGAAATATTAGCTTAACTAATTGGAAAGAAGGTTGGGTGCAGTGAGAAGTTCGTGTAGTGTATTAGGTTTGGGTGCAAAAGTTCGTTTAGATGTGTGCTGAGATTGGGTGCAAAAGTTTATAATAAGATATAAACAGAGGCAGCTCTAATTGCGTGTGACGTCACTCAGTAGCACCGCCATATTTAATTGAAGCCATCCAGTACAAATTACATTTTGTGTGACAAGGATAGAAGCATAACTTCAAAATTGTATGAGTCTGTTTTTCAAACCATTTTATTTATTTTTTTCACAAATCGTAATGTTTTAATATCATCTATCAAATAAGTACTCATTAATTCATATTTTTCTTACTAGTCAACTTCCCTATTCAACATTAGGAAAACTTATTTGATAGACCTTCAGTCTCCGAATTTAGAATTCATAGTTAGGAACAGGGTCAAAGCCTCATTTAGTATAAGAGCTTGTTAATCTTTAGTATTAAAGTAGAGTTGACAAGTTTTTAAGTTTGAATTCTTAATTCAGAAAACGGTGTTAACAGCAACTAGCGTTTTTTTTTCTTTTTATTTATTATAGACTTTATTATACACCTCATAATAAGAACAGGACAATCAAACATAAAATAAGTGTCCAATGGGCGGTCTTATCGCACAAGGCAATCTCTTCCAGACGACCTTTGGATGGATAAAACGAAAGGAGATAGATTTATGGTTCTAAACATACTAATTAGTCATTATAATATAAAATACATTAATACCATACCAATTTATATCTTTTGCTTGGTATAATGACGTAACTTGGGAGAAGCTATTATTTTATACCTACTTATTTGACATTTGTATTTTAATTCTACTACATTTTTATTTGTTGACTACCAATTTTATTTGACTATTTTACCTCCAATTAATGTGACTAATATTCCACTTTGTTTTACTTGTTTTTATCTGACTTTGTTCCTCACGTTTGTATTACCTAAATAAAGCCACTATTATATTAAATTGCTTTGCACGACAGGGTCCATGTGAACTGTGAAATGTACCTATCTATGGTCTTGTTAAACACATGTGATTGCAATAAAGAGTTGAATTGAATTGAATCCAATGTCAGTCAGTTGACGATGGGTTGATGTGCGTTTTGTCTGTACAGAGTAAACAATGCTAATTTAAGTTAATCAGTGTTGTTTAAGAAACTAAGTTAACATTATTTCTGTTGAATATTGCCCAACTTAATTATTATTTTAAAGATGCGACTAAAAAAATCCTAAAACTACAACGAATTTCATAGAATTCCAAATTCAAACCATACGCGAACACAAAATGGCCGCCACAAAAAACAGAACACGTCGCATAATTAAAGTTTACTTTGTGCTCAAAAGCCGGGTGTGTGCGGCAAAGGCACTCATTTTTCAGCCTCTGAAAAAAAAAGTCGCATAGTTGCGGAATTATAATTAAGGTTTTATGTAGCCGTGTTGAAATACGTGTCAGGTGTTGCTTCCGTATTCATTATGTTATTTAATTAGAGGATTAAGTACTTGCATTTTTTTTTGCCTGTTAATTACTTGGCAGGACGACCCATATATTCTTGACGTGGAATACCGACAAAGAAAGTTGAAATTATATTTTTTAATTAATCATACGTTGGGGTCCCTTAAAAGGGCCTCATCTAGTGACGAAAATTAAAAATGTCTGGCATAACCTGGACTGTTAGCTTCTCTATCAATTAGCAGAATGGATATCTTTAAGATCTATAGAATATAACTGCTGGTACCCAAATAGTGGATATGAACTGTTCTGTATGGTGTCCGAGTTCTGTATGGCCGTAAAAGAACAGCACCATCCCATCACTTCTCGTGGGTGCAGTTAGAGGCGCCTAAGGGCCTTCGGGGGAGGCCTATGTCCGGCAGTGGACGCCTTTCGGCTGTTGTGATGATGATGATGCTGGATGGATAAGTGTTGTAAGTACTTAGTGGCGAAAAACCTAGATTTCACGTATATCTATGCATGTCTATCTATCTATCTATTGGGGTATGGTTTCCGCACTTAGTCCTAATGTTGGACCATTGTGCGTGGGCCATGGCGGCCGTCATTCCAACCAGCCAACCTTCCTCCAGAAGCAGATCAGTCCTCCCAAAGAGTTCGGGGTGTATGTGAGTTAATTCGGTGTCCCTATTTATCTATGTATGAATATATCTATGTATTCACGTGCAATAACTTTAATACTAAGTACAATACGACTAAATTTGCAAGCACTTATTAAAATCTCTTAAAATTACATTTTCATTCTTTCCCTCTCATTTGAATAGCAACATATCAATCTTCATGGGAAAATGAAGCTACAACAACGATAACTATCTTAATTCCAGAAAATTTAACTAAGCCTCAAATTCTTTCCTAAGGAAAACCCTCCTACAAAAACACCTATAAGCATTCTTTGTTCTTCACACACACACGTCGACATACATCCACACACACATACAGACAGACAAACAATGATATTTCCACGTGAAAACCGTCCTTCAGGCGGGTATGCGCGTGATTTGAACGCCGATGGGCCGCCATATTGAGACCGGACGGACGATTTAGGCGGGCGCGTGCTTGCTCATAGCGATGTGTTTATGATATGACAATTATTTTTGGAGTACTTGGTCTTTTTTGTTTTGAAAAAAAAATGCTTAATTATATAAACCCGTACCTACTCATTGTAAATCGGAAAAATATGCCAAGATTCAATTATTATCGTTGGTAAAAATATTACTTTACTATCGTAGAATGAAAGCCGATAGAATGACAAAAATAAAAAATATGAATGTGACTTTGGCAGGTATGTATTTGTAAATATAAAAGTGGACATGCTGATTTGCACTACAGCAAGTACACCAAAATAATGTATAATTACTACAAGTTATTGATGGTCTCTTTTGAATTTAATCAAATTCTTCTTCTTGTTCAATTTAATAGCAAATAAATATATATATATATGTATATACATATATATTGTAGTTTATGTTTTTTAATTCTAGTATGATTTCCTACTTTTGGTTTGTAAAGTGGAGACGCTTTATATTACTTCAGTTTATTTTTAAATCGAGTTACGTTCTAAACATGCTAATTTGCCAATCAAATTATTAATGGCTGACACTTTAAATACTAACAGATTTTCAAACATCATTAGATTTGCATGAAAATCTATTTACTCTAGACACAATGCAAATACAACAGTCGTTTGATTTTTATTATGGTCACCCTAACCAAAAATGACGTACGATTCCCAATTACGGGTTACATTTATTAGAATAATGAGCATTAGCAAAATATTCATGCGTTGGCAACATTGAATCTTTAATATAACGAGTTTTTTTGTCTGTTGATACGAGGAAAATTTTTGTGGAGTATATGTTTGTGTACAGGAAGATTTTCAATGTGTTTTTTGGGCGGTTGCCGGTTGAGGAAAATCCTTTTTCCTACTTTTATTAAAGTCAAATTATTTGAGTAAAGGCGAGTAAAGAATCTACTTGTATCTTTGGGTTATCTGACCCAAATAATGCAAGTAAGCAGGCAAGTAAGTGGCAGTGGGCAGGGCATATTGCTCGCAGAACAGATGGTCGATGGGGCCGAAAAGCTCTGGAGTGGCGACCGCGAACTGGAAGACGCAGCGTTAGAAGGCCTCCCCCAAGGTGGACAGATGATCTGGTGAGGGTCGTGGGAAGCCGATTGATGCGAGCAGCAGCAGTGGACATCTTTCGGCTGAAATGATGATGAACGTAAACAGGTATCGACTGCGGTGGAAAGTCTATCCTTACCTGTTTTCCATTACGATAAAGTGACGTCACATCAGCAATAACCATTGCTAAAATTAAAACTTTGTAGTCAAAGTCCACTTTTTTTGGGATTGGCCACGTGACACTTCATGGAGTAGGCTATCTCATGCATTTTGGACTTAATAAATGTCACTTTGTGACAGGTGTTTTTGCTTGCTTGTAAGTTTGTAAGGCTTTTAGAAAAACGGGGAAGCAAAAGTGGGTTGCTAGTCAGCAATCCCCAATAGGTCATTCTACTGATACAATCGAATAAATCCGTCAGATGGATTTCCAAAAAATTTTTGACACGTATTTTTTTCACGTATATCAAAATGACGAAGATCATTGGTTGAAAACGTGACGTCACTAAGATAGTACAATTTTTACTGGCGACGTGACGTTACTAGCTCCCTTTCTTGAACTTTTAATGCATTTTATCTTTATAATTTTTAGCGATTTGAAATGGCTAAAAATACGTGTCGAATATTTTTTGAAAATGTAACGGACGGACTAAATAGAATTATGTTTTTTCTACCTAGTAGAATAATCTTTAGTCTTCAACGTTTCCCGGGTTGTTGGCGTGTTGTGTTTCACGCGCGCCTCAAAGAGATGTCAGCATAGAAGACGGTGCCCGCTAGGGCCAGAGCCTGCCAGGGTTGCAAAATTTGTTCGAAAGAGTCACCGCCCTGGAATGCAAAGGGCTTTAGAACGAACACGGATCGGTTTTAGTCAGTAAGAGTCTGACACACCTTTCCGCTCCACCCAGAGCGAAATAAGTCATTTAATGATTTTCCATCCTTAAAAAGTCATCAACGTTTCTTCTTTTTTCATATTTGCTTTTCTATTAACTGTCATTTCCCTTTCTGGAGACAACTCTATAGAGCCTATTTTTCCCTTCAAACGTACATAGAAAATATTTTCGCCTACTTCTATAGGATCTCACGTAATCGCCTTATTGGGTGACAAACAAAATCGTAAAGATTGGATATTACGCTTTACGTCCACCGTACGATCAAGTTCGGCTGTAAATCTAGTTATTTACTTCTTGGGAGCTTGTCATATATCTGATGGTTGTTTGAGATTAACACATGGGAAAGGTAGATAGATGTTGGGTAACGTTTCGACCGAAAAACTAAGAGGATATTTTAAAATTTAATGTATCGCAATTCCTAATATTTTCAATGGTTTCGAACTGGTGCAAATAAAACAGCGTGTTCCTTTTGATATCCCATAACTCTAGGGTATTAATCAGAACAACTTAGAGAATCGAATAGCATATTTAATATTTGCGATTTTTTTCTTTTTTTTAATTTCTCCTACAAAATAATTCGACAGAAATGTCCATGTTAAGCGACCTTAACTGATAAAACGAACGGCGTAACCTTAATTAGTGGAAGACTGACCTTCCTCATCAATGACATTTCTTAGACATTTAACATTATTTCTATTCATAGAATGTTACCTTAAAGTTAAAGGATATCAATAGGAACACGTTTAATACACAAATTTTTCTTCGCGCTTTCTGTTAGTGAACATCATATCAAAATCTGCTGCCTGGTTTAGAAGAAGTAAGCAGAGAAACAGACTTCGTTTTATATTTAGTATTACTTAATACCTATAGATTGTCAGCAAGAGATCAGGCGCAGGACCAACGGCTTTACGTATGTTCCGAGGCAAGGCGGTATCACACCATCAAGTTAAAAACCTTCGGGCTCCCACTGATAACTTTCTAATGGAAAAAACCCAATAACACTTCCTGAGAACTGAACTCAGAACCCCAGACTCTCTCGGAGTGATTTCGTCCATGACGACAACATTTTATAGAGTTGTAGTGGCATCAATGCCGCCACATAAAAACTAAGAAGTGAAATTTGCACGGCAACTAAAAGAATCGCAACGCCATCTATCCTGTCAGCGACGAACTACCAACGAAATCCTGCATCGCGCAACCAAAGTTCTCCGTGCGATTTGAACATATACAACAGTCCAAATATCAACTATCGGGCAGTTGCCCACCAGACACAACAATCGTCTGGTCGGAGGATCCTCCCTTTTCAATGTAGGTGTGCGGGACTTTACTCTATGTTCCGCATACCTCTATAGAGTTATTAAATCATAGAAAAAAAAGAAATCTCCATAAAGGGCTGATGTTTATAATAATTTTCCGTAAACAAAGACTTGTAGGAACTATTCAAGATGGCCGTGTACAGGAAAAATATTTTAATTTCAACAAACCTTGCTGTCTTGAAGCTGATATCCTTGCGGTAGACGTCTTGACAATTTGCTGGGATTGTTGATGTTTCTTTGTTTATAATAATAACCCATTAGTTTTTCTTTTTTCATATAACATTCTTATTATTATTTAATCAACTTCTCGTTGTAAAGAAGTTTTCTGACCTGTCACGAAACAGTTGCCAAGCACATACGAACACACATTTTTATGAATGACAATTCAGCCAAATAATGTATTTCAGTTAGGACGGAATTTTCAATTGTTAGTTAAATTATACCTGGGGCCTATTTAAGAAAACTGCCTGGTGTCAAGTGACAAGCTACAATTTGACAATTCTACAATTTTGTACATTTAATTCATAAATTCTCTGCATTATTAAACAACACCCGTCGCAAAATTGTTTTTGACAAATTTGTCGCATTGTCAAAGATGAATAAAAAAATGGCGGATTTTGACAGTTGTTAAAGATAGAAGCCAGAACATTTCAGAAGGAAGCAGTCTTGCCAAGTTGTATCGTGCTACCCAGTAACTGGGTTCTTGAGGTCATATAGACAGCGACTCCATGTAAAATTCTGGTTGTTACTTTGCTGCATCGGTCGCATTAGAAGTCGATCCCAACATAGTTGGAAAAGGCAAGCTAGATTGATTGTGTTTCAAAGTCAAAGCGTTCATTTCAATTAGGCCATTAAACGGCACTTTTGAACGTCATCATTTAGAGTTCAGTAAAATAATAGTACTCAATTAATAAACTCTACTGTCCATTCGGAAAGGTAGATTCTTATGGAGAAGAACGGACAAGATACTCAATAGTTACTCTTTTCAAATAATGGTTTTACAATATTTGGTATACAAAAATTTATTTAATATTATGTGAGAACGATGCACCCAGAGTAGTATGTGCTTCATGCAGTTTGAGTCTGGTGATGTGTTGAGAATGTATCATCATTCTCAACACATCACCAGACTCAAACATACCCGTTTCAATACCTTCTTGTCTGTCTGTACGCTTTCTAGTTTCACGCTAAACTAGCAAAGCGAAGGGCAGCGAGTTTACAAACGATGTTAACAAACTTAGAGCTGCAACTTGTCATAACTTTTGGATTTGAATCCACTGTTCTGTATCTTGCACGAGTTTGGACGAGGTACTTGTTACCTACTAGTTGTTCTGAAATGTGATTGGTTTTAACCGAACTGAATACCTATGCATTAGTTTGGTTTGTTCGTGCTTGTAATCGTGATCAGAATATGTTAAGCTACAGGAAAAACGAGTGTTAACAGTTTTGCGACAGCTTTTCAAAAGCAATAATATATCATTTAATTCAGGTAACAAAGACCCATTAAATAAATACCTTACAGACTATCCTACTACTATTATAAAGGCGAAAGTTTGTAAGTATGGATGTATGTATGGATGTTTGTTACTCTTTCACGTAAAAACTACTGAACGGATTTTGATGAAATTTGGCACAGAGGTAGATTATAGTCTGGAATAACATATAGGGTACTTTTTATCCCGGGAATATGTTCCCTTGGGATAATTTTCGACAATCACGCGGGCGGAGCCGCGGGCGGCAACTAGTCATACATATTTATAAAAACCACAAAAAAAAATCACGATTTGACGGCGTCGCGTTGCGCTGCATGGTGTCACGTAGCCTTCCGCGGAATCGCCGAAATACGACACCCTTCGGCCAAAACTCTTCCTTGAGGAAGGTCTCAATATGATGAGTCGGAACTCGCATCACGTACGATTTGAAATTCGTGTTATACCTGTGTAGGATTCTACATAACAACGTCCGCTAGAAAAAAAAATGTAAAATGAAAATCTGTTCACTTTAAACCCATCAAATACTCACGAGTAAGTACTTTTAAGGTATCATGTCCACTAGACAATCAAGTATTGACTTGATTGAAGGAATACATCCGACTAAGGACCTATTTTTCAATAAATCTTTTACTTAATGAATAAACATGGCGGTTGGATAGCTTTTGTATAAAAAAATGACAAACAGCATTCAACATTCTACAGTTAAACACTATGGCCATTTTAAAATTTGCCCTATTTTATTCATTTCGCAAATAGTAAGCGTGTTGATCAATACAATTGTATAAATAACTAGTGGCCCGCCCCGGCTTCGACCGGATGTTTATTTTTTCAGAATTTTCTTTCATAAGAACCTTCTTCTGACACTAACAAACACAACAAAAGAGAATTAGCGAAATTGGTCCAGCCGTTCTCGAGTTTTGCGCTTAGCAACACATTCAGCAATTCATTCTTATATTATAGATAAAAAATGTATAGGGCAAATTTTTATCTAGCGATCACAATCATTTTCTACACTTGAGGCTTTATCTTGCAATTAGAAGCTGGTACAACAAAATGTTGTATGTATGTATGTAACTCGGGCAGTTTTTCGCAACTCCACGACTAAGCGCGTATTTTGCGTGTAGGTGGGTCAAATGTGTCATTCGATCCACCCCAGCTCCCCAAGGAAGGCCACCAACGCCTTGGTTTTACCAACTATCTCACAGAGGGTACCTGGGTTTCCGAAGAACTTAACCCTGTAATCAGCGACTACCGGGCAGCTTAGTAGCAGGTGTGCTGCGCAACAAAATGTTTAAATCATGCTAAATTCAAAATACAACCCACGAAAGAAAAAGCCACTTTTCCAATTACACCCTTACAATTTACCGACCGCCGTAACACTTATTTATATGTATTACATACAGAAATTAGGTTTGCAAACTAGAGTGACGGCTCCTTGATACGAGATAGCCGTGTGAGGTAGGCACAGTCGCCAGTAATGCATTAGTAATACGATACTTACACAGGTTTACATCGGCATACTCGTATGTTGATGGCTGGTAGATTGGTATTTGTGTTTGAGTACAATGTGAAAGCTGAAGTCCTTGTTTTAGTTGAGTGAAAGAGAAAGAAATACCGTTTATTTGCGCCAACCATGTCGCGTCCCTTAAAAACGAATCCAAATCAGTGAGAAAAGCAGAAAAAAAAAGAAAAGAATAATATTAATTTATGTAGCACTTACATGAAACAGGCAAAAAAAAAATGTAGGTATGCTACGAACCAAGTGTGTGTTTCACGGCTGCACTAAAAAGGTCCATTTCAGCGATATGTCAGACAGACTGGTGCTGGGAAAAGGCGTATATTTGTACCAAGCATAATGCATGCATACCATGAAAATAAACAAAATCAGTAACTTGTACAATTTCGCTAGATTAGAGTTGCCACACTTTCATCATCATCATCATCATCATCAGCCGAAAGACCACTGCTGGACATAGGCCTCCCTCAAGAGGAGGGGGTTTGCCATAATCGCCACGCTTGGCAGGCGGGTTGGCGATCGCAGTGTAGCTGTTGCAATGTACAGAGAATGCTGCTGCCCATTCTCTGGTGAGTCCCTTAGTCACACTTAATATAAAGTTTAATAAATAAATAATTTAAAAAAAAAACAATTGTTCAAACTAGGCTGAGAATCGACACTTTTCGAAAGTTAAAAATTTACATGAAGATCATCAATAAAGTCCGTCCGTCACCTCTTCCTACGACTTTAGCTGGTTGCTCGAAGGTTGCAAGGATTCAAATTCAAAATATTTTGTTTCACATGAACCTGTGATACATGCGAACCTGTGAAAAATAGATGCATTTATATATCTGGAATTATCTTCTTATTAAAATGACCAGGGAGTGGAATTTCCTACAGGAGTACCTACGTGTTTCCTGATAGCTACAACCTGGGAGTCTTTAAGTCAAGAGTGAATAGGTTACTTCTAGGCAAGCGTGCTCCATCTTCGACCACATCATAGCTTACCATCAGGTGAGATAGTAGTCAAATACGAGGCTATAAATAATTTAAAAAAGAACAATATTTCGTCAAATTGGCTTGGAGATTGTAACCGGTAGGCTAGGGTACATTTGCGACGAAAAAAAATTGAAATATGTTTATATTCATCGTAAAATCTTGAAATGAAATGAAATTTATTTATTTGCCAGTGTATAGGTACTTACAATAACATAGTAAAATAATTTTAGTGTCATAATATTCGACTTATCAGTCGTGCAAATATTTCTAGTGTTAACATCATTAAATTACGAAATTATACCAATGCCATTTGTCATGCACAATTATAATCATAATGAAATTTACAGTCTTGCTTCGTTAATATTAATTAGGCATATGACGTTATAAAATAAATTCAAGTAGTTACCTATAACATTACATTGTCTCTTATACCAAGTGATTTAATTTTCTTGTCTATTTGCGACTCACAGAATCAAAGATACTCGGTATCAGAGAGCCAATCCTAATCATTTTTCTGTGAAAAGCCTCAATTTATATACATTTTAGGTTAGGTTAGGAACTTCGCTCCGGGTTCCAGGAATTCGTATATTTAGTTCAATTCAATGACAGCCTAGCTGAGTTAATTTTCATGAACTTCGTGAAAGGTGAGTACAACGACCTTGAAAATTGGATTCAAGTCTGGTCGACTTGTAGAGGGATTGCCCCAGATTGAAAACGTCTGTGAAGCATCCATTAGCTATATTTATTTACGATTCCAGAAAAATACCTGTGACATTTCAGTCTAATTTTAGATTGCTTTTCCACGAATTTTGCAGCTCGTCTGATTTCAGTATTTAGCTGTGTGTGCGAAAATGTTTTTTTTTTGTGGTAACTGTAAAAAGTACCTAGACAGTTGACATGTTACAGAGTTTTATTCTATTACCGATGAAACAATATTTAGTAAAAGATTGCTGGGTACTACATACCAATGAGAAACGTGTTTATTCTTCGTGTGAGAGTCCGACTCACAATTGGCGAGTATAAGGTAACTTAACCCCCAAGCCAATATTCATTATTAAGACACTGGATGGAGGTAGCTATTGGGTCATGTTAATAAACAGTTTCCAGTAATTTAAGTACCTACTAATGGCATTAACATAGCGTATAAGAACAATCTGTTACCAACTCATTAGGTACTTACAACTTATGGGCTAATATGTCCGAAATAAAGATATGTATGTCACCGTAAAATGACAAACTCCGTAACATTATAAAATAACTTGATAGATTGTAAACTCTCGATGAATTGTCAACTGAACATTTGGAATACTTTTTTACGTATCAAAAGTTGATGATCGAGAGATTGTGGACTGACATAAACTGGCGACCAATCATCAGTCTGGTCTACAATTTATTTGTTTTAACTATCACAAGTTAAGTGCCGCCCGCGGCACCACCCGCGTGAATGTCGAAAATTATCCCAAGAGAACGCACTCCAGGGATTAAAACTATCCTATGCCCTTTCCGGGACTCGAACAATCTCTATATCAAATTTCATCTAAATCGGTGCAGCCGTTTGCGCGTGAAGAAGTAACAAACATACACACACACTCACAAACTTTCGCCTGTATAATATTAGTGTGATATTCTACCTCTTTACAAATATTCTTTCTACACAAGTGTGTTCCGGCAGCTGAAACATTTTTTAATTGCCTTTCTCTTTGGAACGTGGAAGCGATGTTTCGCTGTACATTTTTCCCTCGAACCGTTTGCCCATTTAAAAATACCGATACGAAAGTTTAACGTTAAACTTAGAAACGACAATGGCGCAGTTAGACGTTCAATTAGTGCTTAGTGAAGAATAAAAGTTATTTGCTATTCTTCGTGTATTCGCAATTTATTTTGTCTGTAAGTAGAATAATTTGCTGGGAAGCAATAAGTGTCTGGTTTTAAGAGGAAATTAGTGAGGGCAATACTAATTAAGCGGGTTTATTGCCTTTCGTGGTTGCTGTCACAGATCTTCTCGTTCACGTTCAATCTGTCAGCCTAGTGTTTTCCCAATTATTTAAGTCTACCCAGAAGCAGTACCAGTATTTTACATGAAGCGACTGCCTGCATCACCTCTGCAACCCAGTAACTGGGTAACACTTTTTTTTTTACTATTGCTATTCACGCGTTTGACCACTATCTCACCTGATGGTAAGCGATGATGTGGTCGACGATGGAGCACGCTTGCCTAGAAGTAACCTATTCACTCTTGACTTAAATACTCCCAGGTTGTAGCTATCAGGAAACACAGACTCTGGCAGGGAATTTCACTCCTTAGCTGTACGCACAATGAATGTGTTCCCAAAAGGTTTAGTGCGTGTGGGTGGGATTTCCACCATGTATCGGTGGCGCATCGCCGTACGTCTTGTGGTCCGATGATGAAACGCGCTTGGCGGAATTAAACTATACAATTCCGTCGCACACTCCCCAAAATGCAACCGATAGAAAACCGACAGGCTAGCAACACGGCGTCGATGCTCTAAACGTTACGCCTTGGCAAGACTGGGGTCTGATTTCTTGGCTTTACATTATCCATAACGACTATCAAAGATCCAGGTACGAATGACAGCCGAGACCAATAGCTTAAGTTCTTTCGGTATTTAATAATATTATTAAGATGGTCACCCATCTAGGGGCCGAACTTGGCAAGCGTTCCTTAACCGTGAAGTTTTGCCCGTGTGGCTGTTATTATTAAGCCACGATCTCCTCGCTTCTCGTCAAAACGTTGAAGTTGCACATTATTTTAACGACTCAGTTAACTTATTTTATTTATGCTTTATTTCAGGCAACTAAGGCACATAAAACACAATACATATACGTTAAAAAACAATAAATATAAACTAATACATATTTTATACAACGAACTTAAAATACTGTATACGACGTGACGGCGTCGTGTTACGCTGCGAGGCGTCGCGTAGGCAGCCGCAGAAACCCGGATACAGCACACCTTTCAGCCAAAACACTTCCTTGAGGAAGGTTCTTTGCACCCATGTCAAATCGTATGGGAGAGGATTTTCTGTTATTGTCACCAGAAGGCGCTTATTCAATTTTAATTCAAATTTACTCGTTTACGTTAACACGCTCGAGTACGACGAGGTACCTGAGTTAAAAACTGGCACTACGGCTATTGTTAGTTGAATTATGCATTTTAACCCTTTCCATATTACTTATTATAGCACTTTTTATAATCGATATTTCTCTAAACGAGATCATAATTTTTCTCATTGCTATTTAACCAACATTGAATGAAAGCAATCGCTGTCTCCTCAATAACTGAATTGTTTCAACTTAAATTTCTATCACACGTTTACAATTAGCTACAAACTAATATTTTAATACTTAGCCAAGTAAACAGTTCAGTTCATTGGTCGACCAGTGATTAACAAGGCACACATGTTCGTAGCCCGCCATCATCTACACTTGAATATGTAATGGCAGCCATGTTGGGAGCTTGTCAAATGCGAACAGAAATGGCGAGGAGACGCGAAGTTATGTTCGTTAAGTTTTAGATCGGAGTAAAGATTTGATTTAGTATTTTTGTGAAGTTGTAAATGTATTTACACTTCTAAACAATATTGACGTTTGACATAGACGTTGCCGTTAGTAACTTAAGAACGGATGACCGATTCTCGTACTTAAAAGAGTTCAAATTGAAGTCGCTGGTATCATCTCAGCGACAATCAATGTCAAAAACCGGCGAAGTGCGAGTCGGACTATCACACGAAGGGCTCCGTACCATAAACCGAAAAAAAAACACGTTTCTTGAATGAGAGCCTCCCTTTAATTTTAAATTTAATTATTATTATTTGTTGTGATAGCGGCAATAGAAATACACACTGAGTGAAAATTTCAACTGTCTACCTATACCTATCCTACGGTACTTGAGATACAGCTGACAGACAGACGGACAGCGGAGGCTTAGTATTAGGGTACCGTTGGTTACCTACCTTTTGGGTACGGAACCCTTGAAAATTGCGAACATTTTGGGAAATTAGAGGTGTTTTTATCACTTTGCAAGTACGATGCGAATGCTCTAAAAAAAAACGAGAATTGATCAGTACCTATCTACGGGATTATGTACATTTTGAAAAGATTTAAACTTTTCAGTGGTTGGTAGATATATTTTGGTTCTAAGGCCCAATAGATCATTGTAGATCTCTGGTAGTCGCGACGGATTGTCAGAAGCCAGTTAATCTGGCTGCAGTCTTGCCAAGAACTCCTGTGTTACCCAGTTAATGGGTTGTGGAGGTCTGGTAGGCAGCCGCTCCACATAAAATACTGGTATTCAGCTGAATCCGGTTTTACTGGAAGCCGACCCCAATATAGTTGGGAAAAGGCTAGGCAGATGATGATAAGGCCCCATAGAGACCCACCTACAGACAAGCTTACTGATCAAGTTTACGAAAAATATTTGGCTAATTGCCATCGGTTACTGTGGATAACAAAGATTTAATGAAGTAATCAAATGGTGTTAAGTACTGTCATTACTTGATTGAGAGTACCTATCATTAGTCCATTATTAAAACAATGAACAATTTTATAAATCTAAGACCACAAAACAAAAACTAGTAATAATTATCGATACAAGTATGCCATTTAAATTATAAATTCTCAACATTAACGAATGCCTAGAAAATATTAATAAAATAAAACGTTTTTCTACCGTGCGACTGTCATCTCAAGAACGGGTTGCCAACAATAAAAATACATAATAAAATAGGCGTTTGTAGTTTTTTCGCGTCTCCACTATTTCATACTATCGAACAGCATATTCATGACTAATCGGACGAGCCGATTGGCTGGCTGACAGCCAATCAGCATTCACTTGAGATGTTATTAAATACCGAATAATAATTGCTGATGCTATATAACTACGCCAAATATCATCACCAATATTGATTGAACCCTGAGTACGAATCGGTATTGTCATGGTCAAGGAGTTTCGAAGTTCCAGTACTGATCTAGAGTTCTTTGTAAACTGGTTTGACTAAGTTTTTTAGTCGTGGAAGTTTTTGCGAGTGGATTCGCTATTATATTTTATGTTCGGAGGTTTTTTCTGTAATGGTGGATTGGCTATGATTAAGCGTTTTTTCGTGGAGAGTTAATTGTGATTCAATTTTATTGTATTCTTTAAATATTTGTACCGGTATCATGGCGGACAAACTTGATGGTTTCATTCAGGCTGTTCCTGTACAAATTGATATTTCTTGTGTGTGTGAATAAAATTAAGTTCTCGCGTAAGTTGTCTTAGTCAAATTAGGAAAGTCGTAGATCTCATCGTGTCCTCAGACATCTAGTTAGCAATGTATCACTTGTATTACCTACATTTTATTATCGTTTTAAGATACGGGGCAAATAGATATATGGCTTTAGGTTTGGTTTGAAGTTAGCCTCAGAAGTTACACTTATTACGTGCTATCTATATTCGTGACAATCTAAGAAGTCATTTGCATAAACTACATGTTACGATCGTTTTAAAATACGAGGCAAATAGATATATGACTTTAGATTTTGTTTGAAGTTAGCCTCAAAAGTTACACTTATTACGTACTATCTATATTTGTGTCAATCTAAGAAGTCACTTGCATTACCTACATGTTACAATCGTATTAAGATAGAGGCAAATAGAGATATAGCTTTAAGTTTTGTTTGAAGTAAGCCTCAAAAGTTACACTTATTACGTACTATCTATATTCGTGTCAATCTAAGAAGTCACTTGGCAAGGCAATTATTGCATTGTATAACTCTTTAGTGAGGAACCAATTAGAGTTTAACGCAGTTATCTGGTCTCCATATGAAAATAAATATAGTACCATGTTGGAGAGAGTACAGAATAAATTTATTAGATATTTATTTAAAAAAAAAATCGGAGTGTACCCATTTTACCCAAATAAGTATCCTACCTTATTCATCTTGGGTATGGTAGGATACAATGAGTTTAGAGTTAGAAGGAATTTAAGCTAGTCTAATATATATTTAAGGTGATGAGGGGAAAGATTCACAATCCGGACGTATTGCAACAAGTGTGCATGTGTGTTCCGGACAGATACGTGTGGCTGCGGCGTGGCCGTGGCTGCTAGCAGTGCCACGCAGTCGCACTAAGCTGGTGAATGAGGTGCCGTTTACGCGCGCACTTCACGCCCGACGACTCTACCACTCTCCTCCAAGAGAGTCACAAAGAGACCAGCACTCTTCGCAAACCACGACCGCCGTCGCCGACGAGGCCCGCCGCGATGTCCCCGTTATAATCCGCCCCGACCCTTGCTCTGACTCTTGCGCTGAGCCTGTAGTCTTAAATTCGCCCTTCAAAATAATTCTAGTTCGATCCAGCCCGTCCTTAGCTGTCCTCCCCCCAGCGACGCCCTAAGCCGAGGCCCGTACCCCACAATGCAGGGGGTGCCCTTAGCGTGTAGTCGCTTAGTTTGTAAGTTATTTATAAACCCTGGCTGGAGGCCTTAATATTATATTAAGGCCACCACAGGCAAGCCCGGTTAAGCAGTCGACAACCTTATAGGTTGAATTGCGAGAAGCCACTCAAAAAAAAAAAAACGCGCGCACTCCGTATCCTCAACCGTATAACAGAAGAAATAGATATATTTTGTTGTACTCTGGTTGGGTTCATAGTGAGAGCTCTCTTTGAAATAAGTTATGGTTCTACTGTGACATAGATATGGTGTTTGTAGTAGAAATAAGTACATATGATCGAAAATATCATCTGTAGAACTGTGTAACTGTAGTTGTGATAATACTTGTCTACATTATCGCATTAGGTGATAAACCTGTATAGATAATTGTATGGTGAGAAATAAATAAAAAATAATGATGAGTACAATAACCCCTGGTTAGATTTTGCGTTATTTATAAATCTACCTCATAAACAGGAAAATAGAATATTTTTCCCAAGTGGATAAGGCGACGAACAAAAACACACAACAATTTTTAATTACTTTTATTACAAAATCGAAACGAAAGGAACATTTATTACAATAAGAAAAAAATCAGTTACACCATTGTTATTGACTTAATCGATGTACAAATGTAGAACACAGGCACAAAGAAAGAAAGAAATAGATAAAACATAAGTCCTACAATAAAACCATGGTAAAATCCGAGGACTAAGGATACTATACTAGACACCAGATAAGATTGCAATAGAGGCCATTGACCCACCTACATTTATAGTCATTCTTAGTTGAAAAAAACATAAACAGAAACATTAATCTCTAACGTGATCCTTATCCAAAGGAATCCCAGCTACGACGGGATGTTAGGGAAAGGTCAATGATCTTTATTGTAAATCTAACTGACGCCTACCATAGCTTCTTCACACAAGAAAAGATTTTTCGCATCTGGAAAGGCCATGCAAGGAAACAAGGGCAAGTTTGGTATTTTATTACACTTGACTAGCTTGTGTATAATAATAAAAATAATAATAAAAAATAATAAAATATTTTATTGACAGAGAAAAACGTTTTACAATCCAATAGAAACCCTGACTCCTGTGCTAGGTAAGACCTGTGTTACAGAAGTCAGTGTCTTCACCCGGTTTTGGTACTAGGGTTCACATCATTTAGCATCAGAAATTTAAAAAAAATACAATACTGTGTTCATGAATAATACTAATTTGCTTAAGGACATTTTTGACAGTCTCACAAATATGTCTTGCACCAGTTTACTTGCATTTACAATTCTTATGACAGTTTAAAGATAGTTTTTTTTAAGAATTCAGTATATTTATGGTTGTCTGAATTCGAATTATGTTGAATATCGAATAAGGTTTGCCTGTGATCTAACTAAAGAGAAAACTTAAATACTGTAAAATAAACAAAATAATAATAAATGCTTCAATGATAGTGACGACGATCGGGTCGCGGTCCCACCGACAGCGGGCGCTTAAGAGGTAGCAGGAGCGGGTAAATTATACTTAACTAAAAAATACGTTTCCGTGACTTCAGCATTTGGACTATTAAGCGTTTTAAAAATAACACCTACAACCTACTAGTTATACCAATAAAATAAAAAAGAGAAAATTCTACTCATAATATTGCATTACGTAACGTCTAGGTAAGCTCACAGATATTTTCAAGGCTTTGCAACCTGAAACACATCTCAATGATATTTATTAAATCTACCCGCTTCCGTTAAAATTTAATTAAAACTAAAAATTAAACAAAGTGCTAAACAAATGAAAAAAACTAAAATACGGTAGAACTCACATTATATTTAAAATGCGTTTTAAACAAGTATATCAATGTTACTCTAAAACCTTTAATTATCAGTTTTTTTAGGAAATATTAATGTTTGGTACAAAAATACGCAAGTGTTTTGTTATTTTTTATACAAACAATATTAATATCTACATACTTAAATATAATAAATTAAGGTTTGATTTTTAAAACGATGCAATTTGAGTCACTATTTATACATATTTTATTTATTTAAAAATTGCAAGTGACTTTGTATTGGCAAGGACATGCATTGCAAGGCTATAATGTACGAGTAATTTAAAAAATTCCATCACCATTTTATATTATAATTAGACCAAGTTGAAATGGCAAACGAGTGTCGAAGTATAGAGTAAACAGTACCATTCCATATGACAGGAACTCATTAAGTTAAGTAAACTTGTTTTACAGAACTCGGGAACTAAATAAGATAGGAGGAACGAAAAATAACACCGTAAATAAAGGTGAGGCACTTTCAAAATTGTTCCGTAAAGTTCGTGTCGCAAATTCAGTCGAGTTTTCGCATTCAAATGAAAAGTTTCCTTGTGACTTTTATACGAAGTTTTCAGTCCATGACTAATTTGATGAAAGAAATTGAAATAGATGTTAAAGGAATTCCTATTTTGATATGGTTACTTTACGTTTTGAACTGGTTTTCATTAATTATTAAGACCAAAATTGATAAATAATTAAAATAGTACTTTATAAACAATATAATCAAGTCAAGAATCAAACAGTAGAAAACAAGGAATTACCTTTTGCCAGGGACTTCGCCCACGTAAAAGTCGACAGTTATCCCAAATGAACATATTTTATGTCCTTCTGCAAGGCCAAGTCTATCGCTAAGTATTCCTACCAAAGTTATTCAACATTAATTGTGTAGTTTAGGCGTCAAATCGTTATAAACAGATACAAGTTGCTATAGCATTTTTAACATTAACATAATTTTTTTGTAACTGTTCGCTAACTACTATAACTGTATTAAAATCGCTACTCGCTTACACTTTGAACAAGGCCTTAGATGGAACAATATGAATGACATGTATGAAGTACAATGTGATATATTTTTGATTAGGTCTACCTACCTACAAACAAATCTAGATAGCTTATTATTACTAGAAGTCCAAATATAAACTTTGGTACATAATTTTTTAAACTTTTTTTTTTATTATCATAGATTATATTGATACATATAACGATCTCCAGCATTTACGCGTTGATCCTGAAACAAAAGGAGAATTTCAGTTATGGTACAATTTGGAAATAATGCAACAGAAAAATCGTATCGTAGTATGTCCATGTGTGTAATATGTATTGAGGTAGTTAGAGGTACGGGTTAATTACTTATATTGACTTTTGAAAGTCAGAAATTAACCCGAGGCAACATACTAGTCTCATGCACTAGTGTGCAAAGTTTCATCTAAATCTATTTTGAGTTATTTTTGTATTTATAATATTGAGAATGGGTAGTCCGATATCACTTTGTGGACAATATAGTGTGGGTATACGTTTTTTCGACTGTTATATAACTACTTTTGTAAATGCTGTAACGTATTACTGTTTTTTGTCTCAAATAAATAAAATAAATACAATATACTATAAAATTATAAAAACTAATTGCATAGCCAATGAGAGGGTTAAAATATACAACTGCGGCAGCAACAACTTTACTGTCTTCTTTACCACTATCAGCCATCTTAAAATTTGGCACATTTATAATTTGCCTCACCTAACTGAAATAAAATTTTAGCTTTAGTTTTTTAAGCCTATATCACAGGGTTTACATCCTACTTACATACTCTATTTCCCGCATCACTTCCTGCCGGTGCTCAAGTCTTGTAGTTCGCTACTGTCGTCACTAGAGGCGCTGGCTCCACAGCCGTTGGTGACTGTGGATGTGGGCCCGCCGGCGGCCGCCGCCATTGCCATCGACAGCGGGATGGTGATGAACTGCGGCTGGTTTGATGATGATGCTAAGGAGAGTGTAAAGTAAATTTTTAAGAGAAGTCACGAAAATCCCAAGCGTTTAAGTCGATGTTTGTTACTATAGTCGGCGCCAGATAAATTTGAAATAACGGTCATTGACCCAACCACATTTATTGACTTGCTTAATAGGGAATATGCATGAAAACAATATTTACTATCTATACACTTCATCAGAAAATATACAAAAATATAATACTTACAGTGAAATTAGAATTAAAATTGATCGAAAAACAAACGAGATAATATAACTATTTTAATCAAATATATTTGTCTCTCGCGGAAACGCCGTTTTCTATGGCAGCTGTATAGGCGACATAGCATTTGACGTCAGAGTTCGTATCGGACTTCTCTTTCTAATTGTCATCTTTGAAGCTTTATAACTCATCGCTGATGAACGTATTTAAAATAATATTTCATAAATGTTTACTAGAGTTAAGAAGTATTTCATTTTGCAAATTATTAAAATGCATGCATATTCCCTATTCCGAAAATGGAAAAGCCTGGATTGACATGTATCGTGATCCTTTACTTTGTCTAGTACTGAAAAGATTCATAATTTATTGTTCAGGTACCTAGTATCTCACTAAGGAGAGGGCAATGACCGTTATTGAAAATTTATCTGGCATCGACATTACCTTGTGCGTAGGTACTTTCAATTTCAGAATATCGTTTTACAAGTTTGAAATAGTCATATTACGTTTTTATGGAATCATTCAATTTTGTTATTTATCTAGACATTCATCAAGTGGATCTGATATAATGATAACCACAGTATAGTCTTTATAACCCAAAGGTTGACTGGTAGAGAATGCCTTGATGCATTAAGTCCGCCCATGTACCACTATTGTACATAAAGTTTAAATAAATAAATAAATAAAAATTGAAGTGTATGCTGTTTTTCCCCACTGCATAAAATAATCTCTCCTCTTATGGCTTTGTAGGGATTCTAAGAACTTAAGACGCTGTACCTAACAAAATATTCATTGCTAGAAAACATTTTTTTTTCACTAGGAATTTCATTATTTTTTTTTGTAAAAGCAGCATTAAACTCACCGCCTTCTTGGCCCTGATTAGCAAGTCCCAATATAAAACCATGAGGATATCCCATGGCCAGATTCCCCAGACCAAGGTTGCTACCGATGCCATCTAGACCAGCCAGAACTCCTGAGTGGTACAGCATGGCTCCTCCAGGCATCTCGAGCTTGGGCAGCAGTTTAGGCAGGGATGGGCAAGGCTTGCTGCTGTCCGCTTCTTGGGTAGTCGAGGATGTTGACGCTTGCGGTTCGTTATGGGATTCTCTGAAAAAGTTGAATGTTTTACCATGAAAGAAAGCCTTTTCCTTGAAGCTGAAGTTGTTAGCAGTGCTCTACGTCCACGCACAGCACTGTTGAAAAGACAGCCTTGAAGGAAATACTATTTTATTTATAACTAGCTTTTGCCCGCGACTTCGTCCGCGTGGAATAGTTACTTGGGGCAGACATTTTTATTTTAAGATTGTAAAGTTTAGGTAGTTAAGTTTCAGTCAATGCTACTGAACAGAGAAAGAATAGATAGATATAGATACATAGTTTAACAAATGTTCGAAGTGATTCTTTAAATTGGCATAACTTTTTTATTTATAAACTGATTGACATGAAACAAACACTAAATGTTAAGTTAAGCTTTCCACAATGTATTAGTGATAAACCGTTTCTGATATAAGCGTGCACAAATGCACAGACAAACAGATAAAATTCTAACAAGCATTGTTTTGGGTACTATTTGCGTTGATAAAGGTCCCAATAATATTTATTCTCATATATCTTCCATGTACAGACAGCGATCCGTTACATTTTTATTATATGTATTGATAGAAGAAGATAGGATGAACAGAATCGTAGAGGATGAACATTGGAGACAGCAAGAAGAAGAAAAGGCATCACATTACCGCGCTATTCAAGATATAGTAATAAACCCTGCGAAATTCCTCGTCTATTCTGTTTTAAATGTTTGGTCAGCTGTGACGTCACTATTCGGCCTCTTTTCATTCATATTATCCGTCTATCAAACTTTTATTTCGTCTCCCTCTCCCTAAAATATACCAATACTAATATTACAAAGAGGAAAGATTTGTATTTTTATATGTAACTAATAAACACGGGTGAAACCGCGTGACGTCCGCTAGTATATTATATAGATGACTAGCGGACGTCACGCGGTTTTACCCATGTAGTTCCCGTTCCCGTGGGAATACGGGAATAAAGTAGGTATAGCTTATGTTACTCGCTGATAATGTAGCTTTCCAATGGTGAAAGAATTTTTGAAATCGTCACAGTAGTTTTTAAGTTTATACATTACAAACATATACCCACACACAAAAATAAAAAAAATCCTCTTTATAATATTAGTGTAGATGTAGATAGATATTCAATTATGGTCCTACCTCTGTTTAACTTCTCGCTCATTAGTATCACACGTCCACTCTTGTTTGTGGACCTGCAACAGCTTCTCACTAGGCGATTCCGGTTCACTGCCGCTCTCGTCTCCGCTGTCACCCGATGATGCTGGTTCATCCTACGAAGAAAAATTGTGATGTTAGCTTAACAACTTAACATTTATTATTTTGGAGTCGTTTTGGAGTAGGTACAATATAAACTCTTCAGAGATTTACGACATGAAAAGAACGGTTCCCATAATAATATTTAGTTGGTTTGATCATTTTTATTGACACACTAGCTGTAGCTCGCGACTTCGTACGCGCATATCCTGTTTTTTCCGTCCCTGTAGGAATTACCCGCTATGCGGGAATTACCCGCATTCCTCATGAATGTGGCTATCATATACAAAAGAATTTTCAAAATCGGTTCAGTAGTTCCAGAGATTACCCCCTACATACAAACTTTACCTTTTTATAATATTAGTAAACTATTATCAGGTACTTTTGAGTTGTCAAAGTCAGTCCGTCAAAAACATGAAGCTATTTGCACGTTCCAAAGCGTAGATCTCTATGGTGAAGAACTTGCAAGAAACTCCACGGACACTCTTTTAAATCATTTTATGTTCACAAAAATCCTGGTTACATTAACCTTGTTGCTTCTACATATGAGAACAATGTAAAGAAAGAAAAAACAATGTATAGTATCAAATATTAAAATGAGCCAGTGGCAACTAAGGGATGACCAGTCTCTACTGACGGCGCCCGTTCACGAACATGACGCGTGCATCAGCACCATTCAGCTCGACCATTTTGAAGGGATATATATGATGTCTTGAACCTTAGCATAAGATTTTGGTTGATAAGAAAAAGGAAAACGGGTCAAACAAATGTATTTCCGTTGATAAACTATTTTAAAGAACCTTTCAACATCTCACCACTTTTCTTTTATGACCTTTCAAGTGATTAATACAGAATCCACTTACAGGTGGCAACTTTGATTGTAAAACAGACATTTATCAAAAGACAAGTACCTGCCGAAGTACTATTATTGTTTAACAGTGTAATATGCATATTGATTACAGAATTAGCCGGTCATGTGTCCGGTTCCCGAATAAAAGAAAGTCAGGCTCCTTATCACAAGATTGATCAGCGAAAAAAATGCCTTGAAAAATTACTTTCCACTTACGTTAATGTCTTTGGAATGAATATTGTGAGTGCAGCTAAGGAATGGGATTGCCTGCCGGAGTCTGTGTTTCCTGATAGCTACAACCTGGGAGTCTTTAAGTCAAGAGAAGTAACCTATGCGGTTACTTCTAGGCAAGCGTGCTCCATCTTCGACCTCATCATCGCTTACCATCAGGTGAGATAGTGGTCAAACGCGTGCCTATCAATAGTTCAAAAAAAAAGTGTTACCCAGTTACTGGGTTGTAAAGGTGATACAGGCAGTCGCTCCATGTAAAATACTGGTACTCGGCAGCATCTGGGTAGGATTGAATATTGTGAGTACAGCTAAGGAGTGGAATTGTCTGCCGGAGTCTGTGTTTCCTGATAGCCACAACCTGGGGGTCTTAGAGTGAATAGATTACTTCTAGGCTAGCGTGTTCCATCGTCGACCACATTCGTTAGCTGGGACTGGTCATCTCTCAGCTGCCACGGTTTATTTTATTTATTTGTTCTTTGAATTGTTGCATTTTTCTACTCCGGACGATTGATCGTGGAAGTCTTTCTACATCGTTCTCACATATAAAGAAAGAAAAATATTTATTTGGGACTCGCAAAAAACAAACAGAAAAATCTTAGCATACGCTGCGTTATTTAAAAAAATAAATAACTCAGCCCTGGTATGTTTGTTTAATTTCCACACGAATGATGTAACCATATCATTGTAAAAAAGATATTGATTTAAAAGAGCGTCCGTGGAGTTTCTTGCACGTTCTTCTCCATAGCAATGAACGCTTTGGACCGTGCAAATAGCTTGAACTCCTTTGAGTGACCGATCTGGACAATTCAAAAGTGCCTGTTATGGTTTTTTTTTTGTTTATCCTTTAATGTGGGTTTGCTCTTGACTCTAGTCTAGATCATAGATGACAGAGACAAAGTCGACGATGGAGCGAGCTTACCCAGAAGAAGCCTGTTCACTCTAATTTAATTGAAATAAATGGTAGATTTTGAGTTTAAGTTTCACATCATCGCTTTCCATCAGGCAATCAAACGCAATATTAAAGAAAGAAAGAAAACAGTACTCCTGGACACGGCGCGTATTGTTAAGGAGTTCCTCTCTCAGGAGCCCTGAGCTTGGACCCTGTTCCCGATACCGGTGGGATACTATTTCTTTATATTTTTATATCTTTGTATTTTAATCATAAAAAATGTAATTTATATGTAATAAGTAAATGAAATTATAAAATAAAAAACACAGAATTACTAATGTAGTTAGGGAGATAATTATTGAATTTCAAAATTCATGGAACATTTGCAATTTCATTCGCCTCTCAGTTGCAATATTTGACCTATTTTCAATTTATCCAGGTTTACTTGGAAACATTTAGTTTGATACTCTTTTCCAGACGTTAAGATTCTACGAAACCGATTGCCTCTCTTGACTTAGCACTTTAATCAAGACCCTCTTCCTAGAAATTGATGTTAGTCTACACTCACCAAAGTCAACAGACTAAAAATCGTACTTTTCTAACGCGAAAACCTAACTTTTATTTAACTTTTCTCTTTACAAGGCGCACTTTAAATCCGGCACAGGTGCCACTGAAACTGTGCACTTACCGCGTTTTAGCGAGAGCGAGTAAAAACTTCTGTTGGTGCTAGTTACCGCGTTATATCGCGTGTCAGACGATGGAACTTAAGTGGAATGGGGCTTAGAGTGAAGGAAAATGTGTTTGCCTTTTAGGTTATCTATTTTGAAGAGTTTTGGTGTAGGCGGTGAAATGGTAAAACGTTTAGGACCTTAATAAAAGTTTGAGGCTGGCCCAAATACATTATGTACAGAATAAACGCAATACCTCTTAAGGGGTCATTGTACTCATCATTATGAACAACTTTTAGTAAGGGACCAAGAATGAAATCGCGAAAAAAATCGACTGCCCAATACGTTTACGTGTGCATAACTCGACAAAATGTACTGAACAGCTGTTTTTATTTCGCGATTTCGAGGTTTGTCCCATAGTAAAAGTTGCTCATAATGATGCGTACAATGACCCCTTAAGAGGTATTGCGTTTATTCTGATACACCTTGTTTAGCTCCCCTTTTTGAAACTTTAATGGAGCAGTTGCTAATTTTAAGTCATAAGTACCTTTCTAACACGACGCTCTAGACAAGGTTACATTCTAGCAGCAGTTACGACCACCAAACTGGCGGTTTCCAAGCACTCATTCGCAAAAAAGTCGCATCACTGGTGCATAGAACGTGGGTCAGCTACAATAGCATTCTGACAACAATGATGAAGGTCCTTACTCCCCTATTCCGAGGTACCTACTTTGTGGAGAGAACAGTCAGGTAGGAAGCTTATTCCTAGCATCGTTATACATACATATATGTCACCGGAAAATTGCAGACTCCGTAAGATTGTTACAAATCTTGATTACATTATAGTTCCTCGATAATTATATTATGAAAAAACCATTTTAAATACTTTCTTTTAATGTATCCATGTTCTTGAAAAATTGATTACAATTTCACGCGATTTTTTACATTAAAACGGCGTTTGCCATTTTCCAGTGACATGCACAACCTTCATCAGTTAATGGACCATAGTGTTGTTCGAAAACAGAATAAAGTAAATAAGTTGATAATATGATCCACTTGACGTTGTCGAAGCGCAACCCCATACAACTAGCGTTATCGCTTTTCAAAAATAAACGGTCGTAAACTATTCTGTAATGTTCACGGCCAATCAAAAACCTTAACAACAACTATGTCGAGTCATACTCATCCAAAATCCAACACACACCGCACGCAACTATTGGCCATTGTTACCCTGCGCACACGCACACTTCGACGTCACCACGAACACACAAGGCCTGATGACGTCACAACATAAATCACGACAGTAATTAGTTGGTATCGCCCCATCAAAGCAGCACAATTGTTAATAAATACCTACATAGGATGATTTCCAGGGACGCGGCCGAAGATAACATCGTGCTTACTGTTGATGTTAGGTTAGGGGGGATACGGCGGAAAATATTGTTAAAAAGACGTTATGTCCGATGGTGTAGCGGCATCAATGCCGCCACATGAAAAACTAAGAAGCGAAATTTTTACGACAACGAAAAGAACCGCAACGCCATCTATCCTGACAGCGACGAACTACCATCGAAATCCTGCATCGCGCAAGAAAAGTTCTCCGTGGGATTGAACATATACAATAGTCCGAATATCAACTATGGTGCAGGTCCCATCAGATACAATAACCGTCTGGTCGGAGGACCCTACCATTTCAGTAAGCCGGACTTTACTCTCTGTACCGCATACTTCTATAATGGTATATTTTATAACGCATCTGCAAAACCTTTTTGTGACACATTAAAAAACTCCTACCAAGTCATCATCATCATCATATCAGCCGAAAGACGTCCACTGCTGGACATAAGCCTACCCCAAGTGTCGCCACAACAACCGGTCCTGTGCGTCTCGCATCCATTGGCTACTCGCGACGCTCACCAGAAAATTGGTCCACCTTGTGGGACCTTCCACCGTCTTCCGGTACGCGGTCATCATCATCATACCAGCCGAAAGACGTCTAATGCTGGACATAGGCCTCAACCCACCACCACCACCGTCACTCTAGTACTTTTCGGCCCCATTGCTACCAAGTGCTTCATTTCATTAGATGAACCCCTCTAAATAGGTAACTCTTGAGAACAATTCTTCTAGACCCAGCTGTTTATTTAGCCTTTGTGTTGTCTAAGAGCATGAATTTAAGATTTTTACTGTATAGATTTTCGTTTAATTACTAGCTCCCATCTGATCGATGTTAATATTTTCGTCGATTATGAAAACCAGAAAGAATTTTGATATTGGTTGTGTGACTTTCCTACAATTTTAATAAGTTGAGGTTTTTATGACAACCTTAACAATCAAAACTGTCTCACCACAAATAAAAGAATAATAACAAATTCTCCCCATATTATAGAAGCAATCTTGACCATTCATCAATTCAAACGTATATTTTCTATTTTAATAATAAAGGCGTATCCATACAACTCTAGCGCGACTAGCTCGCGTGGGCGTTGCCTTTATTCGCCGACGCACTAAATAATAATAATTGTGCTTAACTAACTACCGTTTAACGCATTCGGCTTTCTTCTGTGCATCTGATAAGTCTAGTACAGTCGGAAAAAAAACCAAGATTTATTTATTGTTCGTGGAAGTTGTTTTTCGTATTCGTATTGTATGGTTTGAAGTTGTTTTGTTTCGGTGTAGAAGATATTCGATAAAAGTGACATTATTTTTTAGTACGGTATTTTCGAGATAAATTGGAAACATTCAGGGCAGCCTTTGGGGACTGCCGATAGAAGTGAAAACTAAGTAACTTGTGAATTATTGTATCGTCGAGCTATAAGATTATTATTTTTGAATTTGGAAAGCGTTCCGTGACGATGACGCGAGTTCCATAATTTTTGTCCACCCAAAAAGTCCACATATGTATATACACAGTATACATATAGCTCATGGAAAGCGTTCGATGACGATGACGCGAGTTCCATGAGTTTTGTTCACCCAAAAAGTGCTCAACGACGCCTTAAGAAGTTTTCACTTTAAAAACGAATAGGGATAATTGAAAAATAGATTCAGGCTTAGCTTGGCTTATTACTTATAAGTAACAAAAGTATGAAGTGTGTACCTGTGTGCGTTACATATCTACTATTTCTGTGGAGTTTGCTGAGCTACTTGTTGCCAATTAAAACACTAGGAAGTGATGTGTGTCTTGGGTCTTAGGTAAATTTAAAAAGAAACTTTTGACGTTTAAAAAGAACTGATTCTCAGACACTAACTATTTGAATAAAATATTTTGATTTTAGTGACACAAACAAAGCTAGACTAAAATAAGGCACCGATTCTGCGATACGCAAAGGTTAAAAAGTCTAGCAACAGATTTTCAACAATATTTAAAGATATCAAACTTGACTTATGGCCGGTTTCAATGAAATGAAATAAGATTTATTTAATTTGCCAGAATATAGGTACTTACAATAACATGGTAAAATAATTTTAGTCTATATTCGACTTATCTGTCTTGCAAATATTTCTAGTACATGCATTAATATCATGAAATTACGAAATTACATCAATGTCATAATCATAATAAAATGTAGTCTTGCTTCGTTAATATTAATTAGGATCGACGGACGGACAATAACGTATCTACCTTTAACCAACTGTCAAATTAGCTACCAACAGTAGCTGAAACGTCATGTTTGAAAGGCAAACATGACGTTTGAGCTACTGTTGAAAAAACCATAGCCCAATGTCAAAATATAGATTTCAGAGCTTACGATTCCTAGTGAGAAACTAATATTAAAACGGGAGTAGTGGCTTTCTAAACGTTGCTCTGCCTGAGTTTAGTGAAATAATTGTGGTAAAATTTATGGATATTAGATATTAAAATCAAGTTCTATTCACTATTCTGCACACGGTACCGCTGGGTGGCATTAAGTGTCCGCTGTTACAATCGGTCGGTGCGCTGCTCCGTTTTTGGACGCTACAGTTTGTTTACCAGCTTGTGACGTCACAATGCTACAGTTACCTCATTATTGTGCTAACTGTAAATTAACTATTACTGTATTGTTGACTTAGATGTTCGTTTGTTAATAGAATGAGAGCTTGCCCTATGGGAAGCCATGGGTGGGTTTATAGGAGTATCTTTCTACTTCACATAGACAGCTCAGTTGGTGCAGTGGTTGAGCGATTGACTGCTACGCTGGTTCAATTTCCGCACGGAACAAATATTTTTATGGCCTACAGATAGTTGTTCCGGGCCTGGCTGTTTGTGTGTGACTTCGTATGTTTTTAAACACCCACGGTACAGGAGAAATTCCTAGTGTGGGGCAACGTTTATAAAAAAAGAAAACTATTTTGAAGGCTATAGTAGGTTAGTACCAGCGACAAAATACGAAAAGAACTACGTGCGACAATTCGACGAGTGCAGAATCTCATTAATTTTTTCACTACTTTTGATTTTCGATTCTACAAAGTAACTGATAAGATCAGATATAGGTACCAAATTATCATAAATCACCAAAACTCGGTCATGAATAATGAGGATATGTTCTTAAGTACGAATCAGATTTGTATCACATAATTACAGTCCATTGCAATTATAATTAAGATTAAAAGCGATGCATTGGAACCTAATTAAACTGATGAATTATGGTGGTTTTCTTGAAATAGTACAGCACAAGTTGAAGTTTTAAAGCAATCACTGCCTACTTTATGTATAGTACAGTAAAATAAACTTTCAAAGAGAACATAATATTACACACTGAATACCAACAAATACCACCGAAGACATTCCATCAAGCTATGGGGAAATTCATCTAGGAAGAAACTTTGGAAGGATTTTTTTTACTATTAGTAGGCACGCGTTTGACCACTAACTTGCCTGATGGTAAGCAATGATGCGGTCGAAGATGGATTGGAATGGACGCTTGCCTAGAAGTAACCTATTCACTCTTGACTTAAAGACTCCCAGGTTGTAGCTATCAGGAAACACAGACTCTGGCAGGGAATTCCACTCCTTAGCTGTACGCAGAATGAGTGTGTTGCCAAAACGTTTTGTGCGTGTGGGTGGGATGACCACCGTGTACCGGTGGCGCATCGCCGTACGTCTTGTGGTCCGATATGGAACGGGTTTGGCGGAATTAAACTATGCAATACCGTCGCATACTCCCCAAAATGCAACCGATAGAAAACCAACAGGCTAGCAACTCGGCGTCGATGCTCAAGACTTTGGAGCTTCGACTCGACGAGTATCATTGCCGATGATGCTCTTGGCTCGTTTTAATATTCTTTCATTGTATGTATCTGTGCCAAATAAATAAGTTTTCTTTCTTTCTTTCTTTCAATGCCTGCCCAATCGAGTCGTAACACCAATAAAATCCCTGAAAGTGTTGTCATTGCTCCTACACTATATACAACTTCAGGAACCGATTGGACGAACTAAATTTATCTCCAAGCCATATGAAAACACGCAGTGTCAAACTATTTTGACCAAGCTTGGTAGACGAACGGCATTTACCAGTAGATATTTTTAGGACTCCGAACATCTGAATAAAAAAACGGAACCTTTATAGGATTACTCTTGTGTCTGTCTGTCTGTCCGTCTATCCTATAACCTAGTAGTAGTAGTTACCTTATAAAAGTTTTTCGAATCATCATCTTCATCTGCCTAGCCTTTTCCCAACTATATTGGGGTCGGCTTCCAGTCAAACCGGATTCAGCTGAATACCAGTATTTTACGTGGAGCGGCTGCCTACCAGACCTCCACAACCCATTAACTCCTTGGCAAGACTGGTGTCAAATCTGGCTTCTGACTATCCGTAACGACTGCCAAAGATCTACAAATGACAACGTCGTTTGTATAAAAGTTTTTCGAATTCTATAAAATAATTTTTAAATTTCAGATTCCCACGACAATTGTAGCAGCAATTTCAATAATATCTTGGGACAAATAAACATATTTATGTATTTCTAAATACAATACATATTATAGACAAATTACACCCAGACACAGAACAAATGATCATGCTCATCACACAAAGATTTGTCCTGGGTGGGAATCGAACCCACGACCTCCAGTTTAGCAGTCAGGGTCACTAACCACTCGACCAACAGGCCAGTCAAATAAGTCAAGAGTTTCAACACAAGCTGCCTACTTGACAAAAATCTAAACGTGATATTTGAACATATGATCAAATAAAGCAAGAGGACCAATATTTGCGAGCTATCCAGTGCCAACGTGGAGGATCGATTTACGTCCGAGAACGATTCAGCACAGAATGTCACCTGAGTTAAAGATTTTCCAGAGACTGAAAATTCTTAGAAACTAAGTAACGCAGGGAGGAAGTTTTGTCCCATGCAGAATCATTGTTAAGTAGATAGTTTTTAAGGATGGGAGAATTCGATTCTCCGATTTTTATTCTGGGAATATGTTCCCTTGGGATAATTTTCGACAATTACACGGGCGGAGCCGCGGGCGGCAACTAGTATAAAATAAAATAGATATCTTAAAGATGACTCATGGATGATGATCATCAATTCAATATTTCAACGAAGAGAGGTAATAACTCTCGTTTCCATTTGCTTGTTACTGATAAGATTAATCTTTAAAAAAAACTAAAAATATTTCACGTAGTAGGTACATTAAACTTTCTTTATTTGGGATTTTTTACTGAAAAACGGAGTTCCTAACCATAATCTAACGTGAAAACCGTTTATATTTATCGGGCATTTACATTTTAAATATAGTCTTATTTTCCTCTCCAATCATCAATTTAATAAAACACATATCAATAAAAACTTCTTTTATTCGAAAAGCCAACCAAATCATACAAGAAATAACTACTTACTGTGGCCGTAAGCAGGAAACATGATATAAATCACCACAAGTATATTACAGTTCGAACAAAAATCGCTATTATCCCCATATCGGATGCACAGGTGCGTATGCGCAAGTGATACGTGGTTCGCTCCCATCACGTGACTTTTTTATTAGGGTAACGTAAATATTTTGATCATGAACTTACGTCATTGTGACGCATGGAATTTAGCGATTTTTGGAACTACTATGCTAGAGTATAAATTAGGAATAGAAAAAAGCTGTGTCATATGAGTTATATTTATCAATGAGGTATACTGAAGCCTTATATGTACATATATGGTAGCAATAAGTATGTGTGTACATAATACTCCTACATTTTAGAGAGGTTTAATGGATAACGATCCAATAATTTGATAATGATGATTATTTTTGATTAGGCATCAATGGATATTGAGTGAAATTAAGTGAATGGAAAGTATCCAGTTAGGAATAAATGTGCGTGACGACCTTCATAATACGTATAATTTTATAAGGATAGAAGACAACAGGATTCAAGGTATTTTCCAAAGACCAATAGTGCAGATTAAAATGAGCCTTAGCTATCCAAAATAAGAAAGAAAAATAAACCAATTCATTATTCTTAATTTTGTAAATATTTTTCAGAATTTACGTCAGAGTCGACGTTTCCTTCGCAGTAAATTCCAACTATGGGTTTCTAAGAAGTCGGTGCGACGTCATACTGAATGGGATTCAACTGAGAATTAAAGAAAAACAGACCAAGTTTTTTTGTTTACGCAAATCGTGAGAGTCCATTCAAAAAAAATATATTTTTCAAAGCAGCTGTGTTTAAGTAGGTACATACGTCACTACATAAGATATGTTTTACTGAATATAAATCTACGTTCTTTTTCGTCTACGTTAACTGAGAAAATTGCGCCCAAATCTTGAACCAAATCCAAACAATCTCTTTATAGGTTTTAATAATACTTTTATAATAAAAATAATTTGCCAAAAGCATAACTAGATTTAATAGGAGAGCAGATAAAATCATTTTCTTTTTTTTTCATAGAGTAAAATGTATTTTATATCGAGGGTGTTATTTTTTTCGATAGTGCACATTATGTAAGTCTTTATAAATTATAATCACACCAATGTCAGTTGCAATTTCTGATACAAAAAAAAAAAATGAATGGCCAATAAATGACGAAATGCAAAAACGTCGAATCAAGAACACACCGTATCGACACAATCGATCGATCGTATCGCCATCGATCGTGTTCGATACATCGATCGCACGATACGATACAGGTGCTCGTAATAACACGAATTTGCACCACACTATGATTTTTGTGCCAATATAAACACGTGATTTATAGTCTTCAAGATAATTATTGGAAAAGTTTGTATGGCAAAATGTTTAATGTAAAAAGATGAATGGAATAATTCGTGGTTAAGTTGGTATAATTTGGTTAATGTTACAGTTATTATTTTCTGTTAAATATGAGGTTGTGCTACTGTCAGCCTCATTGAAATATTATCATCAAAGTAGCTACTGGTTTCAGAACATTTTACTAAAAATAATCTGCCCGTTAATCTATCTGATTTCTAAACTGCAACCCTGAATCCTATTTTTTTTTTTTTCGTAACGTTGACAATATATGTTGAAAATATGACAAGGTCTAGTCTCTCAGTTTTACAACATTTT
The DNA here is from genome assembly GCA_905163435.1 of Mamestra brassicae. Classification (NCBI taxonomy): domain Eukaryota; kingdom Metazoa; phylum Arthropoda; class Insecta; order Lepidoptera; family Noctuidae; genus Mamestra; species Mamestra brassicae. The sequence goes on along the minus strand of LR991000.1, from coordinate 16,796,811 downwards.
AATATTTCTGTATAAACCTAGAGCTGGTCTTTTTATATCCCTACAATAAACCAATTATCGCATCTCCATACACAACTTTAACTTTTTACCCAAAAAGACCCAAAACCAGATTTTCATACTACGAACAGGACTCCCCGATAAAAATCTTCTGATAACAACGAAAAGCTTCGCGTTATTTCCACCGAATACATTGTAAATCATTATTCAAGGACCCCATACAAATGTCGGACACACATACGAGCTAACAAACATGTGTATAGTAAAGAATTCCTATTATACCGGCCGGAATGCGTCTGGTTGATTTTGAATGGTCGCTTATTATGCACCCATTTACACCCGAGAAGCGGTCACTGAGATGTTAGTGTACTGGAAGGGGCAGCGATCGTGATTGATTATTTATTGGCAATTGAGAATTATTTCAATGAACTGGATCAAAACTTGAGAGCAAAAAATTCGCTAACTCCCTATAGGTACTCGTGCGCGTCGCTAGTAATGAAAAATTAATGAATTTGATTAGTATCTAGTAATTAATTGATCGCTGGTTCTGCCGTTTTAGACCTTACATTAAAATCTTCTTTACGACACCCACAAATAGAGTAAATTTAGCTTATTTTTGCAAGAAACTACACTTCATCATCAGCCACAGCCCGACTTCGCCAGTTGCTGAGCATAGGCCTCTCTTCTCTTGTGCCAATCCTGTGCCAGCCTCATCCAGGTTCTACCCGCAATGGCAACATCGTCGTCCGCCCATCTCACCGCCGGCCGGCACTTCTTCTTCCAGTCCTCGGGCGCTACTCGGTCACTGCCTCACTCCACCTATATACATATATATCCTGCCAACTGTTCTGCCCAGTTCCATTTTAGCTCCGCAATTCGTTTTCCGATGTCGAAAACCTTCATACGTCTTCGGATCTCGATAGTTGGAACTCGATCTATTAGACGTATGCCAAGCATGGAACGCTCCACGACTACCTGTGCAACTCTCAGTCTGTACACACAAACCACAAATAGTTTCCCTCAAGTCGTCATATCGTCATGATTCAGCCGAAAGATATCTGATACTGGAAACAAGCCTCCGAACATCGACAGATTTTGTGTATTTTTACATTGTATCGAAATTTTACACTGAATTATAAATTTAAAATTAAAAGAATTACAATATTAAACACTATAAAAGATTATTGAAACAAATAATCATTACAGATTGTTATAACATAACGGCAACCAAAATAAATTACAACATTTGCAATTCCTTGCTATAAGTTATACATATGTCAAAAATAAAAAAAATATCGAAACAATAAATTAAGATTCTACCATTACACATGTCAAAAACATAATATCATGTCAATAAAATATTGTACAAAGATGTATGTCAAATAAAGAATGTGAAATCAAAAATAAATCAGATGCGTCCATTACCTACAATGTCAAAAATAATAATGTCAAATTAAAAATATTACATATCCAATGTCAAAAATAAAAATATTGCTAATTACCATACAAATGTCAAAAATATAAATATGCTATCAATAAAAATAGTATAATAATAATTAAAGTCTAGTTGGCTAGTCCAGCATCCAGCATATGTACTAAATTGTTCACAAATATTCTACTATCTTCTGCTAGCAGCTTCGCCCGTTGTGTTATTCCAAACTAAATCCATCCATCCAAAATTTTGCATTTATAATAGTAGTTAGTTGTAGCTACATCCAAAACGACTCCTGTTTAAGCCACTTCCATGAAAGCTTTAACTCTACACCGAAGATACGAAAACAGTAGCCCAAAGGCGTTTGATACGCATCTCGATAGTGCAGTAACAAGGGGCATGTTCGTGTCAATCGCGCTAATGTTGCCGCCGAGGCACAATTGGTGAAGTGCATGTATGTGTTACGTCCATACACACGCACGTCTGGGACGACAAGCTTGAAGTTATTGGTCGTGAAAACTGGAGTTTTTTGACTTGGTTGTATGTAGATGGTTTGAGGTGGGTTTGTGTTGATTAAGTTAGCTAAAGGTTTTTCTTCGGTTTTCTATGGGATACTTCGTTTTGACAACAGACACTGGAAATAAATTTGGGGTTATCTGGCTGATTTAAAACGCTGTCTTGGCAAGGCCAATTCTCGTACTTAAAAATGTCCCAACTTTTTCCATCCCAACCATTTCAAGCGATCAGTGACAATCGATGACAAAATATAGAAAAATAGAGGTGTTTTTGACAATTGCGCCTGCGATGCGACTTCAAACGTTCTAGATTACTATCTCAATGGGATATACAGATTGTAAGAGGTCAATACTCAACACTGGCTCAAACCCGACTAAAAGTCCTCGATAACCTTATCCAATTCTTGTAGTTAGATAAATGTTGTCAACATCAAGTCAAAACAAATACAGTCCCAATCTACCTAATTGTAACACATTTAACTTCCCACGTACACCTGACGACAAATAATCTGATTAACCTACAAAATGTACATCCGAGCAACAAGACTAACTAAGTCAGAGCTAGTCTAATCCACGGCATTGAGTCTTGGTTCCGTAGCTACGGACCACAGAGCGCGGAAACAAAACAGTGGACACTACTAGAAACGGTATTGGCAAACAAAGCGTGTCAGCAACATTTACAGGGTAGGCATTGCCGGTCCTTGGGCACGCCACAATTGCGGCGGTAAGGCCCCTATTTGAGGAGTGGCTGGAGAGGCGCTACGGCGTCCTCACCTTCCGCCTGACGCAGGTACTTACCGGACACGGCTGTTTCGGGAGGTACCTGTTTCGGATTAAGCGGGAGGACACGCCCGGGTGTCAGCACTGTGAGGATCGCCCGGAGGACACGGTGGAGCATACGGTGGAGGTCTGCCCTGCTTGGGCTGAGCACCGCCGTGTCCTCGTCGAGGCGATCGGCGGCGGCAACCTCTCGCGTCCGGCCCTGGTTGAATCCATGGTCCGGAGCGAGGAGGCTTGGGAAGCGGTCACCTCCTTCTGCGAAGCAGTAATGCTAGCGAAGGAGGAGGCGGGCCGCGCGAGGGAAAGGCAAGGCCTTCGTCCCAACCGCCGCTACAGGAGAAGACGCCCCGGGCGTCGGGAGTCGCAGGGCGATCCCCGGCCACCGTAGGCGCGGGCCGGACGGCGAGCGTTGGGTGGCTCGCTGTCCGATCACCACCAGGCCCGGGTCGATGGCGCGTTGTGTTTCACGCGCGCCTCAAAGAGATGTCAGCAAAGAGGACGGGGCCCGCTAGGGCCAGAGCCTGCCAGGGTTGCGGAATTTGTTCGAAAGAGTCACCGCGGCCCTGGAAAGCAAAGGGCTTTAGAAGGAACACGGATGGGTTTTAGTCAGTAAGAGTCTGACACGCCCTTCCGCTCCACCCAGAGCGGAAGAAGTCATTTGATGATTTCCCATCCTTAAAAAAAAAAAAAAAAAGGCTTTGCCGGTCCGTGACAATAGGGTATATCCGGGAAAAATATCTAGTAGGTTGGTATATCCTAATTGACTGACTGAGTGACTGACTGACAGACAACGCACAGCCGAAAAGCTGAAATTTGGATTTCCCGAAATTCCTACGGGAACGAGAAAAAACGGGAAATGCGCGTACGAAAAAACATCGCGGGCAAAAGCTAGTCAATAAATTAAAAAAAAAAAACAGAAACAAAATTGATTGAAGAACTTAGAAGTTGTGAAATGTGTTTCGCCGTTGGTCCGGCTGTCATTTGTAGATCTTTGTCAGTACTTACGGGTAGTCAGAACCAGTGTCTTACCTCTGGGCTGTGGAGGTCAGATAGGCAGTCGCTCCTTGTAAAATACTGGTATTCAGATGGTAAGACTTGAAGCCGCCCCAATATGATAGAGTATTTGACAAAAAAAAACTAATTAGTCCGTCAGATAGATTTCCAACAAATACTGGACACGTATTTATTCTTTTGTCACGTAAACAAAAAATGAAGACGATACAGTGCGTTGAAAACTCGTGTGACGTCACTTACCAGTACACTTTTACTGGAAAATGACGTTACAAGCCCCCACTCCTCATCTTTAATGCGTTTTATCTTCGTATTTTTATATTGATTTCATAAAATAAAAAATACGTATCGAACATTTTTCGATAATCTAACTGACGAACTAAATAGAATCATATTTTTTTAACCCACGCAACATCCCTATTAGCTGACCCACCTTTGCACAAATGGTTGAGATTTTTTAGAATAAGAATTTTATCATTCTTTTTGTTTCATTTTCTTTGCTCGAATGGTAAAAGTCTTTTTGTTCGTATAATCAATGTGCCTAACTTTTGCCCAATAGGGATTGGGCAAAAGTTAGGCACATTGATTGTCCCAGGTACCTGCCGGCAACGTTCCGTACTCTGTGCTACAGAGCTAAACTTACACGGTGTCTAGTTTGTGTCCGAAGTGTAGCACTGATAGGGATCTGAGTAACGAGCTGGGGATTTGTGCTGTACAGGACCTTGCGTACTGCTGAGTTAGGGAAAGGTTTTTTTTATTAGTGTAATATTTGGTTCTGATCGATTTTTGGTTCATTAGACCCTAGTTTGCCCGCATGATCAGATGATAAAATATCCAAGAAAAGATAATCTGTCTGACACGCCCTTCCGCTCCACCCAGAGCTTAAGAAGTCATTTGATGATTTCCCATCCTTAAAAAAAAAAGGTGCATTGGATAATTAGACACCGTATTGTCACTCGTAAAGGCATTTTAAAGTATCCAAATAATACTAGAAAGAAATGCTAGCCAATAAGATAGACCAATAAAATACTTGAAGATTGTTTTAACACATCTTACTCTATCCCTACACAGAACCACTCACAGACAAGTATATAAAGTACATAAAGTGTTACTAAAAGACAAATAGGAGCAAACCATCGGAGCGTGTCTGTCGCAGAGGTGTTGACGCATGTCCATTGTACGCGGGTTCGATTCCGCGCGACGCAGATAACGGCTGACGGGGCACACCTGAATTTTAAACGAGCTCAGGTGCCAATTACTTGGGGTTTTGGTTATTTTTAGTTGAGAGGCGTTTTTTGAGTAGAAAAAAAATAGAGTACAAAGTATGGAACTAGTAAGTGAAAAGCCAGTTTTAATCTGCCAAAATCTTCGATTGATTGATTGCCCAACCAGTGTTTTTCTTGGAATTTAAAGAAATTGGAAACCAATGATCATAGGAAAAACCGGGGTCCCTAGGTATACCCCATAACGACACCATTTATTTTTTAAGTAGGTACAATGACACATGATCAATCCTCTCCGTAAAAAAAGATAAATCATTTTAATAATTAAAAGTCCAAACGATCTATGTAGCGACTTTCCTAAAAAAAAGATTATAAAATGAATGAGTAGCGTTTCCTTTTCTCTGCATTAACAATAAAATGCGATCACCAATTAGTCTGCTATAAATGGCACAATACCGAAAAAAACGATCAAATCTATATATATAAAAGAAAGTCGTGTTAGTTACACTATTTATAACTCAAGAACTCTATTTAGAACCGATTTGCCTGAAAATTGGTGGGGAGGTAGCTTAGCACCAGGAGACGGACATATATTTATTACAAAACGCAACAAACAGAAACACGAAAAACTTATCAGTCAAAACATATAATATCCGTCTAGCCGTTCATTTGTTAAATGGTATAACAAAACGCAACCGACACGGAATAACAAAACGCAACTGACAGCTTAACGAAAACTTATCTATGGTTAAGTATGATTGAAAATTTGAAAATTAGAATGGAGTTGACCGGTTGATGTGTTTGTTTCGAGTACTTATAGTGTCAATATTATCATTCACAATGCCGCGACCAAGAACACGGCAAAAAAATATTCTGAGGCGGTACAAAGTTCGCCGGGACCACTATAGTAGGCGCCAGATAATCGTGGAATAACGGTCATTGACCCACCTACAATTATTGACATTTTTAATTTGAAAAACGGAATTAATGACACAAAGCTGTCCCGAATCATCATCTCTCGTGGTCCTTAACATTGTCTAATAATGAAAAACGATTCATATTTAATTGTTCAGGTACCTATGAACAGTTATTAGGGAAAGGTCAATGTACTTTATTCCACATTTATCTGGCGCCTACTATAGTAGGTAATAAACAATCCATTAATAGATTGAACTACGTCCACGTGACCCCTGCCAACAAAATAAAAAAGAAAGCACAAGTGTTTATTATTTTACTGCCAGTCCCACCCCAGCAGGGGTGACAAACTTTTCATGTTCCCTTCAGTGACACGGACTTCCTCCACATAAGCTGTCAATGTCACTTGTTGTCCCTTTTAGATTATATTTTTATACGTGTACCTCCATATTTGGGTTGAAAAGGAAAATAATATAGGAAAATAACTTTCGAGTTTATTTTTTCATTGTGATGTTGGAATTTGGGGTGGATATTGGGGGTGTCAGATGGGATGTTTTCAGGGTTGACGATTCCTGATTGGAATCGAAACTTATTCAGACAAGTAATTAACACTGCGAAGTATACGTTACTAAAAAAATAAATGCCCATCTATACCTCTCTAGATAACGGAAGTATCATCATCATATCAGCCGAAAGACGTCCACTGCTGGACATAGACCTCCCCCAAGCGGGGGGGTTGCCATATCTATATCTATATAGATATAGATAATCTTATTATACGTAAAATTTGCGGACTGTCTCCGACGTAACCCAGTATTTCTTTCTTAAAAGACCAGACTTAATTTAAATATCGGGGATTTTCTTTGAGAGCAGAGTACCAATTCTTTCTACTAATTATCAAGCAACGTTCGAATTCGCATCTCAGTTGCAACAATCTGCCTGAAAAGTATGAGAAATTTTTGACATTTTGCAACGTTGATTAAACATTTGTGGAATTGGCACACTGAATGGTTTAAACTATACCTACATGGTCGAAGTCTTTGTTTTTCATTGCCCCATATTTTAGTACGAATAGAGCTAATTCTAAAATAAGTTTTCAGCCGGTCGATTCTGTAAACATATCGAAGTGAAGGTTTGGGTGAAGTGATCACGAGGTGAGCTGTCAACCCATATAACAAGATGTCACGTGATCACAAAATGAGCTGTCATTCCATCTTGATTGGATGGATTGACAGCTCACCTCGTGATCACTTCACTCAAGCCTTCGACATGTTTACAGAATCGACCGGGTACTAAGCAAAAATATCAATACACACTAAAGTACCCCATTTCTAAATTAGCATAGAAATAATGTGAATCGAGTGAAGCAACATGCTCTGTAGCTGATACAAAGGCAGGCTCTACCGATTACAGTACAATGAGATGTCGTAATTTCTAATGTTAATAACATAATAACAAGCTGGAACCTATTTAGGATTGAAATTGTAACAGAACGGGAGCGTGCGGTAGAAGAGAAAGTGGGGTATGTGCGGTTTTGGGAATTCAGGTGTTATTTAAAAAAAAAAAATTATAAAAAACTAGTGGTGTGGTGTGATATTGATTTTGTTGTTTATAATAATAAATTCTCTGTATGGCGTCGGATGTAAAAGAATAGCACCACATCATCACTTCCCATGGGTACCGGTAAGGTCTCCTCACTATTCTAAGAATTGGGTCTCCTCCTCCCGTAAGAAATTCGGGAAATCCTCTCTTAGTGCCTACACTCCCCAAGAAACCTACCTGCCAAATTCAGCTAGCCCAAAAGTGGGTCGTAAAAGAATAGCACCATCACATCACTTCCCATGGGTACCGTAAGAGGCGGTTAAGGGACTCACCAGAGAATGGGCAGCAGCGTTCTCTGTGCATTGCAACAGCTACACTGCGATCGCCAACCCGCCTGCCAAGCGTGGCGATTATGGCAAACCCCCCCTATGGGAGAGCTCCATCTCCAGTAGTTGACGTTTTTAGACTGATATGATGATGGTGAATAATAAATTCTTAGTTGTGAGTACCAATGAGACTGTTATAGTGTTATTAATGAAAATGAAATGAAACAGTTAGGTGTTTTCGCTAGTATGGCTGAAATTTTCTAATGAAACCATTCGTTCAGAATCAGTGCTCTAAAAAAGACTAAAAGAATAGATGCACGCAAACGGTAAACGTTATTTCTCATTAATTTTATTATCTAGTAATTTAGTATCTAGGTATTCAAACGTAATAACAATACCAATATATCCTTTATTTTAAAGAGAATCTTTTATGAACTGTCAAGTCCAAATAAAATAAGCTAAACGCAGGAACGGTACCGTACACTCATTCTCGGAAACGGATGCAACGTTGTATTCTCTTCAATTAGCGAAACACTTATTATTTAATCGCTTCATGTTGTTACTAATGAGCACCAATAAGGAGAGAAAAAAATACTGTCTAATACATTAATTCATTCTTAACAAAAATGCAAATTAAAATCAGAAATTTCTTGTAAAACCCCTGCAATTCCCACAAATCATTAAAATTTCACGAAACGATGGAAACTGCGATAAAAAAGGAGTTGTTCCGAAGTGTCACAGTCCATTGACGCATCGTTACACAGTGGAACTCCTTTGTTTAACGAACAACCAGCAATGGATGCCTGTTTGTTTTGTGTTCGCGCTTGTTTGAACACCTCACTGGTCAGACGATAGGGTTGAATACCCCCGCTTAATTGATGAGTACTGCGAAATTGGAAACATTTATTTGAAACCGTAGATATTCATGTTTTATTTATCTGGTTCGGAATACGTAAAAAGTTTGTTAGATGAGCGTATTATGGATTAAAGTAATAACACCATTAAATCCATTGGGTTTGAGATTAAAATCGTAGGTAATTAAGAATAAGAATAATATTTATTTGCTTAAAACCATGATTTGAAAGATGATACAATACAAAACAACAACTGGAGCAGACATGTTTTTGCTTAACAGTGATAAGCATGCAAAATTTTTACAAGCATTTTTACAAACATTTATTGTCAAAGAAGTCTTTGACATTATACAAACTATGACTACACAACCATTCATGCAATTAAATTTTGAATAACCTCATATTTAAGGTTTTTAGATTACTTGGTATCTTATTATATACACACACACACATAGCCACACAACTTTTGTTATATTTGGCTTGTCTAGTTAAGATACAATAACTACTGAATTTACATAATGAACCCCGACAAAGAAAATCTAACGAACATTGGGAAGAATTATAAGTCTAGTATTTAAAGGTAAAATCTTCTAAACTTAGGCACCACAAATACCACTAACATAGAGTCTAGAAAACATCATGATTAATAAACAGAGGCGGAATAAAGTTATTTATGTACTTACACTGATTTCATACAGCGAAAGAATAAGGTGGATATGCCTCAAATCCCGAGATTAATTTTAAAGAGCAGAAAAATCCCGTGATTTATTAAATAATAAGTTACTACTAGTTAGTTGTTAGTTAGTTACTTTTACACAATTTAAACCACTGCACGCGCGACTTTGCCAAATTTACATCAACGACATCGGATGTCCGAAGTTGCAAAATTCCAATGCACACATGCGCGATGTTGCCACATTTGTAGATCGCACAACATATGTGAGAACAAAAGAAAAAATATTATTATTTATTTGTAATATTATTGGCCACACGGGATTGTCTATTAGAAATCCCGGGAAGATCCATATTAATATTAACATTTCGATGCAAGTACAATAGCTGTTAATAAATCATTAATCAGAAATCTGCGATAACAATTGCAGATTGCTAAGAGTAGTCCACGGATTTTGTAAGAAGTCAGGATCTATAAGGATGATGCTCAGCCAAATGTTCGAATATATATTACTAGCACTTCACCCGCGACTTCGTACGCACATATCCTGTTTTTACCCGTTCCCGTATAGCCTATAGCCTTCCTCATGAATGTGGCTATCATTTACAAAAATAATTATCCAAATCTGATTGGCAATTCCAGAGATTAGCGCGTTCAAACAAACAAACTCTTCAGTTTTATTATATTAGTATAGACAGATTGGTGTAGTTACCCAAGTTCAGTGCTTACCCAGTAAACTTAATTTGAACGCCAGTAAACACCTAATTTTATTTACCACCATGGCTTCAGTAATTGACTAAATTGCCTTAAGCCTCAGTCTGTGTTCCATTCCTACGTTTTTACTGCCCCAACTTTACGCCCTTCCGCCCTAGTGGTTCCAGCCCCAGTTTTATGCCAATCTAGTTACTTCCAGCGACTTCGCTCGCGTGAATTTCAAAAAGTATCTAACGAAAAATATCTACTCCTAAGATTATTTCATTCTCTGGCGGTTTCTTCGTTTCCTGGTAGCTATAACCTGGTGATCTTTAAGTTAAGTGTCCAGGAACTCCACGACCTCATCCCACCGGCCCCCGTCTACCATCGGACATCTAGACGCACTACAAGTTACCATCCCTACCTTGTTGCTATTCCACCAATTCGCACTAAACGTTTCCAAACGTCTTTTATAATGCGCACAGAAAAGGAGTGGAACTCTCTGCCTGCATCTGTGTTTCCGAACGCATACAACCCTAATCTCTTCAAAATTAGAGTGAACAGGCTTCTTCTGGGTAAGCTCGCTCCATCGTCGACCAGAACATCACTTACCATTAGGTGAGAAAGAGGTTAGACGCGAACGCTATCATCATCATCATCATATCAGCCGAAAGACGTCCACTGCTGGACATAGGCCTCCCCAAGTTTCGCCACAACCACCAGTCCTCTGCGTGTGTGCAACGCAAGGCTATCCATGGTCTACTTTTGTACTTATCTGGTGTGCAAATCCGTTCAGCCGTTTAGGAGTAATTGATGAACAAACACCCAAACAAGCAGAATTTTAATATGTAGGACTCCAGGGATTGGCATAAAAGTAAGTGAGGTTCACTTCTTCAATGTTATTGGCATTTCCAATCGTTATTTCGTTTATATGGTTATTTTATTTCGGGTCTGCATTTTGTTTTATTTTACGGCACGCTTGGGTTCAAAGTTGCTGAGATGTTCGTATTTTATTGAGGTTGTTTGATTACTGTTAATCTATTGATACAGACTTTTAGTGATTCCGGTAATTTTGGACGGTTACCTGTATATAGAGTATAAAATTTTTACAAGTATTGAATGAATGATATATTTATTTGCAAGAATATAGGTAGCTAACATAAGTTCTGAAGATCTGTTTCGCTATATTCGGCATTTCAGCCGTACAAATATTTAGATTTTACATCTTGTAATAAGCAATAACATAAAATACTAAAAATAATTTCATAATTTAAATTTAGATGCAGTACGCTTAATAAAATTAAAATTAAATAAAATTCTATTAATTTAGATTAAAAATAGCGATCTATAATAATGATGTCATGTCAATAAAAACTATCAAGAATAATGAAAATGTTTCAATATTATTTAAGTTATGTCAATATGTAGATGTCATAATGATTATCGTAAATAAGTTTTACATTTTACACTCAAAATATTCATTGATGGAATAAAAACATCTCTCACGCAATCAATTATATAACTTTCTACTAACTAAGTTTTATTTCTATTAACTTTATGCCAAGGTACTTTGTCGTTGATTTTGCATCGTTAAATTATAATAGTTAAATTTAAAATAACCAGGGCCAAAGCACCTTAAAATAATTCTTCCCAAATCATTAAACAAATTGCGTCAGTATCGAGTTCAATTCTAGAATCTAAACAAAGCAAAAACGAATTGGTCACAGTTTTGACGAAGAAACAGCTGTTTTTTTTCATCATCATCCATCATGACCCTCTCTTTTCTTATGCCAATCTTTAGTTTCTTTTAGTGCAAGAAAATTCCAAGGACCAGTTAACAGGGAACCGCTAATCGTGGTATGGTCATGTGAAGAGGAGGGATGAAATTCACGTAACTAAAAAAGTTGTGAATATAAATGTGGATGGATAGTCAGGGAGAGGAAGGCCAAAGAAAAGATGGATGGATTGTATTAGGAGTGATATGAAAGAAAAGGGAGTTAGTGATAGCGTGACGGTTGACAGGACAGAATGGAATAAAAACACGTGTTGCGCCGACCCCAAGTAACATGGGATAAGGGCAGGAAGATGATGAGTGCAGGAGATAGGGACCATTCTGACCTCGCACAGATAATTATTTTATTATACTGTTTAGTTATTAATTGTATTTTACTGGTTTGTTTGTCTTGTGCGAGTCCCAAATAAACGTTTTTCTTTCTTTAAATTTCCAAACTCAATCTCACATCTCAAAAATCCCGATTCCTAACTTATCCCTTTTCCCTACCGGGCCGCTTCGTACAAGGCACACGGAAGTCGCGACGGTCACAGTGCACAATAGGCGGCGAGATGAAAGCGCACTTAATATGCGTTACGTAATGGCTGCTAATGGTGGTCGCCGTCATTGTTGTCTCCTTATCGCACACCATCGAGATTTGCCGATCTTTTTCCATTATGGCGGATGTGGTATTGTATGTAGGATGTTTGTAGACCACACTGGTATTTCCGTGTGGTGTTTGGCACATGAAGAGCATAGCTAACCTACCGACTTCCTATGGCAATAAACTTTAGCCAAAGTAAAATTCTCTCCGTGATAATGACAGGTATTTTTACGAAATTAATGTCGATTATAAATTTATATTATTGATTTGTTAGACACATGTAAAATGCAGTTTTTGGTAATTCAAATGTTGACATTGATCCGCCGACGCCTTTTTTTTTTAAGCCACACTATCGCTGACACCTGTTTTTTATATATATATCTATGGCTGACACTCATTTGTCTACAATTATTATTATACTCTTTGCTTGTCTAGGAGCTTATGGTCACTACCAAACATTTTCTCATTTCGATGATCCCTATCGCCGCCGGTAGAATGTCACCTTGGAATAAGAAGCCGAGATTTTAGAACTTCGTTAAGTTCCAAGTTTTAAGTAGTGGTAAACAATGGAGGCTGTTAAAACACTGAACCAGTTTTCTAATTTGTTGCCTAAGCTTGAGATTGAACTGGATTTGGTGAAAGTGTTAAATTATATAATTAAACTATAAATAGGTACCTACATTATCTATTAATTTGTCCTTAATTTACAATAATTTCGCTCTTGCCATTATCTTTCAAGTGAGTAAAACTGGTGCGATGTTTCTGTGAGTAGGTACCCCATATTTCTTTCTTTTTTGTTTGTATATGTCCTGTGTTGTTTTTAATATGCCTGTTCACTCTAATTTTGAAGATATTAGGATTCGATTGTTTGTTGTCATTATACCGTCATAATAAAATTGGTATTATTTTGATTGGTGGCTTATTTTTCCTTTATTTGTGCTGTAAGAACTTGCTTTTTGCCATATTTCTTGATTCTAGGTCGACCCAAAACCTATAGGGTACTTCCGGTTGACCTAGAATTGTCAATTTTGGTTTAAAGCAAGGTCTTACAGCACAAGTAAGGAAAAATTCCGAAAAATAAAGTAAGTTGAAATTTTGGTACTTACAAGTTATCGCGAAAATCTAAATTAATTAAACACCTTATAGGGACTGTATCTGTATCTGGTATAAATTTCAACTTGCTAGGTCCACCCGTTCCTGAGAAAATCGGTGGTGACACACGGACAGACAGACGGACAAGAGAGTGATCTTATAAGGGTTCCTTTCTTTACCTTTTGAGGTAAGGAACCCTAAAAAGAGTCACCGCTGCCCTGAAACGCAAAGGGCATTTGGAAAAACACGGATGGGTTTAAGTCATATGAGTCTGACACTTCAACACAAGAAGTCACTAGATGATTTCACATCCTTAAAAAAACCATACGAACACGCGTGATAATAAGCGTGATATTTTAATGTGAAGACATTTTTAACCAGGTCGACACAACGTAAACCAATCTAGTTGGAAGGGTACTGATAGGTGGTACATCATTATTTTCAGTTGTAACACTGCTAACTGGTACATCTACATCGGTATATTTGTGCACCGGTGTGGTACTTTCGGACCTACAAGCTCAACGCCCACGTTATATACAGGATGTGTGTAATATTGATGGAAGATTTTGAAAGAATTTAGATTTCCAATAGAGACTTTTTTGATTATATTTTTTTATTTAATATGTGTTTGCTTTTGACTCTAGTCTAGGTCATAGATGACAGAGACAAAGTCGACGATGGAGCAAGCTTACCCAGAAGAAGCCTGTTCACTCTAATTTTGAAGAGAGATTAAGGTTGTATGCGTTTGGAAACACAAACGCAGGCAGAGAGTTCCACTCGAGACTTTATTCGATTTTGAGGAAATCGACTGATGATCTACTAAAGCCAGGGGAATCTTCTGGATGTGAGAATCAGGGGACCGATCGATGCCAACGCTTGGACTCCCCTGAGCTCAAGATCTCTGCCTATAAACAGGAGTTGACGTTTTTCGGCAGAGATAATGACGATCATCGCCCATCTGCCTCATTTAACAAGCTTTTATTCCAACTATGACGGGGTCAACTTCCAGTTGAACTGAATGTTCGCAACCAACCTCTCGCATATAATTATAGGTACCAAGTGCTTGTCAGAAAATTAACTAAAAAGATAATAAAAATAAAGATAAAAGAAGGAAGGAAGTTTTAAAGATAATATAGAGATTTCAGCCTATAAACTTATAAACGCTTGTCCTTTATGTACCTATCACAAGAAATCATTGAGGAGTACTTTTTTACACTGAACATTAAACCAGTTTAAGTGCACTTTGTGTCATCAATGTTTATCCTAGATTTTTTAACAAAATTATGAAAAAAACATTATATAAAACACTACTGCTCAAAAATACTCCATGAGTCAAGGAAAATAACTTGTGTTAGCCGGAAAAGGGTATTTCTGTCAGTCGGGGGACAGTTTTGTTTAGAATAATAGCTTATGGGCGCCGTCCGAGTGTACCTTTTTTGTTGGCCAGTCGTATATACAATTAATAGTTATTTCAGTCCATCCAAAGGTTGTCTGGGAGATATCGCTGCCAGCGATAAGACCGCTATTGTACCCATAGAATTAAGTTTGTGTAAATCTGCAAATTATATTTAGTGTACAGTCAAGTATTTTTTTTTCTTAGCCTATTGTGTCCAACTGCTAGGCAAAGGCCTCCCCCATACCCTTCCAGACATTCTTTTCTTGCGCCACCTCGAACTAGCCATCGTGGTGTGCATCTAGATCATCTCGCCACCGCTTTCGAGGCCGGCCTCGGCGACGCCGTTCATCCTCTGGCAACCATTGCGTGGAGACTTTTGCAAAAGTATATTTTATCTATCTATAATTTCAAACTACTGATACCTGCTTAGTGTTGGGACATGAATTCATACATACAGCAATACTTGGAACATACATTCCTACCAGGATATACTTACTGTACTTATGAGTAATAGATGTAGCTAAACCTGCAAGCTTAGAATATAGTAACGTGCACAGTTTGTGAGCTGCAGCTGGTTTCTCAAAGCTTACTCCAAGTCTTACTTGGCCAACTTTAGCGTTGCCTTAATACAAACGAGTCACTGCTGTGTGTTTTCAATTAAGTATTATAGTCTAGGATACAAACACCATAATGCGAAGGCAGTAAATCTGGTTATTACGAATGGAAAACTAGAATAAAACAACAGAGATGAAACTTAGATAATACACAATTTGAGATAAACTAATTAATTCTCTGACAAACGCAACAGCTAAGCCACTGGGCATGTTTTCCAAGTGTCCCTAATAATTTTAACATTACCAAGCTTGCTATATAACTACAGCATTAACAATTGCTTGTTGCTGGGGAGTTGGTTGCGCCACTTTTTCTTCCCAGCTAAAACACTACAAAGTGGTGACGGGCGGGCGTTTTGGGGGACTGTCTTTATGAAAAAGTGCTGACACTCAGCTTAATTTGAATAAATGACTTTTGATTTTGAATTTATTGGGTAGACAAAGCTGTAGTACTAAGGAAGCATTTAAAAAAGTAGCGTATGAAGGTTTTTGTGGAAGTTCGTAATTTTTATTATCGATGGAACATCCCATAACGTAAGTGACACGATGCTTGGTGTGATAACGAAGATAAAAAACTATAGTCCTATGTATCTTTTGTTCTAACAAAAGGAACCAGCTGTATAACCACAAAAGCC
The DNA here is from genome assembly GCA_905163435.1 of Mamestra brassicae. NCBI lineage: Eukaryota > Metazoa > Arthropoda > Insecta > Lepidoptera > Noctuidae > Mamestra > Mamestra brassicae. The sequence continues at coordinate 16,780,741 of LR991000.1, read as the reverse complement.
CCAACACACAGTTCACACAGGCTTCACACCGAAACGTTTCGGGCACCGCCTCGAAAATTTGCACCACAGCGGTATTGTGTCCGAACGTGACGAATTCAAATCGATGCTGCAAACATCGGCTAACGCAAATGACGGGCGGAGGCGATCCGATCGGCGTGTCGTGTTCGCCCCGGGCGACGCAAGGGCTGACGGTGAACGCGTAGTGTGCATGAAAAATTGGAATAAAGGAATAGATCCGGGATTAGATGAATTTTAGGAGGTAGTGGCTAAAAAAAAATAGCCGCACGGGTCCATCTTCAAGGTTAAGCAACACTTGACGAGTTTGCTCCGTGGGCCATCCGTGGCATTCGTCCTATACCGCAACTTCTTTATGCCTCAGAAAGCACGTCAAGCTGACGTTAAAGATTCTCACGCACTGTCGAAAAGTCACGTGACCAATGTCGGTCCTTGGATGGTCCTAGGTCTGTCATTTTGACCGTTAGTCTTGAACAATGTGGCGACTGGCTATCAGACTTCTACCAGCCAGTAACTGGGTAACCCGATATTCCTTGGCATGGCTGGTGTCAGATTTCCTAGCTTCTGAGTAACTGTAACGACTATTAAAGATCCGCAAATGACAACCAACCTTGCTTTCCGAGGCACGGTCTCAGTAAGTTAAGATGTTCACCCATCCATGAATCAATTTCAGTAAACAATGCTTAACCGAAAGTCTTGAAACACAAAAAAAAGCAAGACGTCTGTGATTTTTGAAGTGAAAACATCTTTAGGCGCGTTGAGCACTTATTGAATGAACAAAAATCATGGAAGCGTCATCGTCACCGAACGCTTTCCATGAGCTATATGTATACTTTTTGGGTGAACAAAATCATGGAACTCGCGTCATCGCCACCGAACGCTTTCCATGAGCTATATGTATACTTTTTGGGTGAACAAGAATCATGGAACTCGCGTCATCGTCACCGAACGCTTTAGCTTGCGCTTAGTTTTCACTTCAATCGGCAGTCCCCAAAGACTGCCCGCATGTTTTTTTTCAATTTTGTCGGATAAAAAGGCAAATGATAGAGTGTGTACCAGAGTCTGTGTCAGACACGACGCGGACCAATGAGTCGGTTGAGCGATAGAGCACGCTCCGGATAAACATTTCACACTTGATGGCGGTGTGGTAGGTAGCTGGGGACAACGAGATAAAACCAGCGTCAGACAGCATCAGTCTGTCTGACATATCGCTGAAATTGACCTTTTTAGTGCAGCCGTGAGACACACACTTAGTTCTTAGCATACCTACATTTTCTTTTTATTTTTATGTACCGTGCGTGTTTCATGTAAGTGTAAGTTCAAGTAAGTGCTAAATAAATATTATTCTTTCTTTCTTTCTCTTTCTTGTTCCTTCTTTTTCTTTCTTTACTGAAAATGTAACTGTAACTGGTACTTTCTTCGCTTTATTTCGTAATGCATTTTTAAATGTTTTATTACATATGTTATTTTATTTCGTTTGTCTTGAAAAGTTGTCTTTGTGTTTTGCGCCATATCAAAGTATTTTCTTTCTTTCATTTCTTTCAATTCTTCCTAAACTGTAACATCAAGCGTTGCGGATAAGTGTTGCAAATGTGAAACAAAAAACCAGGGCTAATAATAACCAGAAAAGTATTCAAACTAAGATCGATACAGATATTCTTATCGGTCTGGAACGGATAAAAAAGAGAAGTGTAGAAAGATGCTTTACTTCTGTCTGAAATAATAAACGTCAATGCTACTTGCAGTTCAGCTTACGTTCCAGGCGAAAAACTTGAGAAGGTAAAGTATAATTTCTTATAATCTGCCAGTAACCTACACTAAAGCACCGCGGCACGTGGGAGCTGCGCCGGCGCAACCCGCGGGCGTCTCGCGGTCTTCGTACGAACACATCGCAGACGTTACGGTCATCAATATCTTGTTGTTTTGATCTGCCGTAGATACTAACTGAGATTAGAAAATGATCTTGAAGATAATGGCTGTAGGCCTTTTTATTATTTTTTTTGTTAGGATGGGAAATCATCTCTTACTGACTAAAACCCATCCGTGTTCCTTCTAAAGCCCTTTGCGTTCCAGGGCTGCGGTGACTCTTTCGAACAAATTCCGCAACCCTGGCAGGCTATGGCCCTAGCGGGCCTCGTCTCCTATGCTGACATTTCTTTGAGGCGCGCTTTAAACACAATGTGCCATCGACCCGGGCCTGGTGGTGATTGGACAGCGAGCCACCCAAATGTCCGTAGGCCTACAAGATCAAGGAACGTTAGTTACTTACATAAGGGATTATATTATGAGAAACACACACTTTTATATGTGTTTCGAGGAACAGCGTTATCTTGACAAACTTAAACTCGGATAATGCAAACTTCAAATGATGCCCCACTTCATGACCGTTTTAGCCAATCGAAAAATATTTTTTCCATTTCAAATTCCTTCAGAAAAACTAATCTTACTACAATTATAAATGGTAAAGTTTATATGGATGTTTATTATTGAATCACGCCAGAACGGCTGAACGGATCTGGATCAAATTTGGCACAGAGATAGATTATAGTCTGGAATAGCACATAGGCTCCCGAGAGTACATTCACGCGAGCAAAAATTCTGGCAGAAGCTAGTTGCTCATGTAGCTAGGCTTGAGCCGATCAACAAATAGTATTATTCAGCAACTTTTAACACAAAACAATTGAACATCACTAATTTCCAAAATCAAACTTTAATTCGACCAATTAAAAACAGTAGCACCAACTGTGCATCCACACTACACACTTCCCAAGTGCCCTCACATTAAACGCCAATCACCCATCAATACTGGGAAGCGCAAGATCAACGATTGGACCACACACGGCGCCGGGTCACAGGTTTAAGAAAACGGTCACGTGTGTCACCGACCGCTAGGACAAAACGTAACGGGACCATGGCACTGAGAAATAATTAATCTTGTTCTTTTAACAGCTGTTTTGGTGCATTTTAATGTGATGTTTTTGTTTTGTAACGGCAGAGAATGGTGTCAATAGTGTGTCTTTATTTAACATTGGTAGGAGGCTATGATTTTTTTTTTTTGTGAGTAGCGTCTTGCAGTTCAACCTATTAGGTTGTCGACTGCTTAACCGGGCTTGCCTGTGGCCTTCATATAATATTAAAGCCTCCAGCCAGGGCTTATAAATAACTTACAAACTAAGCGACTACACGCTAAGGACACCCCCTGTGGGGTACGGGCCAGCTAGGGACGGGCTGGATCGAACTAGAGGAGGCTAGGTGTGATTTGAGTTGAAGATCGGTTTTGCAGCGCACAAGCCAATCTATTCCATAAAATTCTCAAGCTAATTTCAGCTTGAAGTAAACTGGCATCTGAAGCTGGCATTGGCAGTTCAATTTACTTACATTTTGATGAAAACACAACAGCACTCAAAGTCAAAGCGTTTATTTCAATTAGCCGTTAAACGGCACTTTTGAACATCATCATTTACAGTTCAGTAAAATAATAGTATTAAATTAATAAAGTGACTACTGTCCATTTGAAAAGGTACATTCTTATGGAGAAGAACGGACAAGATACTCAATAGTTACTCTTTTCAAATAAATTTATTATTATGTGAGGACGATGCACCCAGAGTATACTACTTATAGGAACAAAGTATTACCAGCAGAGATAAACTTATTAATTTTCTAAATAAATTTAGGTACATAGTACTCACATATTTACAAACTACTGTGAATTAACAGTTCACTTTCACGTCTTCTAAGCTTTTGTCAATTTTACAGAATACACGGGCAGGTCGGTTCTGGATAACTGAACGTGAAAAGTTGTAGTACAGAGTGTAAAGTCCCGCATACCTCCATTGAAAAGGGAGGATCCTCCGACCAGGCGGTTGTGGTGGGCAACTGCCCGATAGTTGATATTTGGACGGTTGTATATATTCAAATCGCACGGAGAACTTTGCTTGAGCGATGCAGGATTTCACTGGTAGTTCGTCACTGCCAGGATAAATGGCGTTGCGGTTCTTTTTGTTGCTGTACAAATTTAGCTTCTTAGTTTTTCATGTGGCCGCATTGATGCCGCTACACTGGTATTTCAATTCATGGTAGGGATTGACAGCTAACTTCAAGGTTTTTCAACACCTAAGTTTTCATGGTGGGACTGTTTTACAGAATATCACTGCAAGGACGTTGACAACTCCTTTCAGTTCAGTTTAAAACACTACAGGTAAAACTATGTTTGTTTCCTAGATCTGATTACTTTAGCTCATAAATCATTTTCTCGCGATAGTGTAAACAAATTGCTTTTAGAGATCCGTAAGCGAAACGGAACGTTTTAGAGGTATTGGGTAGTCGATCTGTCTTCAGTTAGTTTGGTACTAAGAAAGTCTTAGGCGGCAAGTCAATTTTTGGCAAAAGTGAATGACCAAATAAAGAATAGAAAATAATACGTACGTCGTAGTAACAGGATTGTGACTGGGTGGTGCAAAAATACTTGTAATGATTCTGTAGGATCCAGCTCCCTAAAGTTGTTTGATATTTTTTTATGGATGGGAAATTATCAAATGACTTCTTCCGCTCTAGGTGGAGCGGAAGGGCGTGTCAGACTCTTACTGACTAAAAACCCATCCGTGTTCCTTCTAATGCCCTTTGCGTTCCAGGGCCGTGGTGAGTCTTTCGAACAAATTCCGCAACCCTGGCAGGCTCTGTGGTTGGCATGGTAATAAATTCATGCATGTAATGTTCGTAGAGTCACCGTAGAACTTTGTATATCTAAGGTTAATTTTTTCATGATTGATAGGCTGGCGTTTGACCACAACATTACCTGATGGAAAGGGACGATGTGGTCGAGGATAGAGCATGCTTGCCTAAAAGATAACTATTCGATTTGTCTGTTTCAAGTAAGAAATTCAACCCTTTCGGCATCAGATGATATCCAGGCATATATCCGGGATTTCAGAGAAGATATTATCAACTCTATGTTACTTACTTCCACGAATATGAGGTAAATATAGTCTACGTATTCCGATCCCCGATCATCAGTCCCTTTCAAACTGCCTGTACGGAACTATCCTCGTACACTGATCTCATACTTGTCCAGAGCATTTAAATATGAGTCTGGATCTTGCTCGTGGTTGCCGGTTGTCAGATAGACGCGGTCGTGATAGGCCGGCGGCCCGCGGCCCACACTTCTAAGCTAAATCATTGACAAGGGGAACTTGATATGAATTGTGGACGAACTTTGATGGTCGTTGCTATTGATGACATTGGTAGACATCGTGTTTTTTTTTCTTATTTAGCCTATACTATCCCGGTACAGGGGGGCTACTCTCTAAGCCCGAAGTTCGTAGTTTCGGGCTTAGTTGCGGGCGTATTTTATTTCGTATCACCTTTTTTTTTTTTTAAGGATGGGAAATCATCAAATGACTTCTTCCGCTCTGGGTGGAGCGGAAGGGCGTGTCAGACTCTTACTGACTAAAACCCATCCGTGTTCCTTCTGAAGCCCTTTGCGTTCCAAGACCGCGGTGACTCTTTCGAACAAATTCCGCAACCCTGGCAGGCTCTGGCCCTAGCGGACCCCGTCTCCTATGCTGACATCTCTTTGAGGCGCGCGTGAAACACAACGCGCCATCGACCCGCGCCTGGTGGTGATCGGACAGCGAGCCACCCAACGCTCGCCGTCCGCAGGCCCGATTTGGTATCACCTAACCACTAAGAATTAATGACAACACGATTTGACAGTAACTGTCAAATCGTGTTGTAAGTGTTATCTTTCATTCTGTGTTTGGGTTTGGAACTAAACGTAAGTCCGTAGGTGATACGAAATAAAATACGCCCGCAACCAAGCCCGAAACTATGGACTTTGTTTAGCGAGTAGCCCCTCTGAGCCAGACATGTCTGCCAAACGTCAGACGGTTCATGGGCTATATCAACCATAATGTGGGTCCCAGAAAATTTGCGGCGATATCACGGCAGACCCAGCCGAAGATGGCGGAACGAACTAGACGATTATCGAAAATGTTAGTCACACTTGCCCAAAGCCGGGAAGAGTGGAAGGAAGAGAAGCCTATGCAGTGGGACAGATCAAGCATAAATACTGTCCCAGCGATGGGAAAAAGCCTCTCCAAAATCCCCCCAGGGATTCTTTACCCGAGCCACCTTGAACCAGCCCATGCAGTATGCATCAAGGTCGTCGCACACGCAAGGCTGAAAAATCTTAAAATGTGAGACCATAGTTATTTCGTTTAAGAATGACTTAACCGCTCACATCCCTGTGTTTATATTTCCTTCAATACAATAAACTTTAGTGAACAAAAAAGAAAAGATACAGTCAACTTGTTTATCGGTTTCCACTGACAAAAAACGTTGAGGATCACTTCACATCAATTCGAGAAGTCAAAGTCAAAGTCAATTCATTTATTTCAACTAGACCATTAAAAGGCACTTTTGAACGTCAAATTTACAGTTTAAAATTAAAATATAAGTGACTAGTTATCCATTCGCAAAAAGAAGATTCTTATGGAGAAGAACGGACAAGAAACTCCATAGTTACTCTTTTCAAATATAAGTTTTACAATATTTTGTATGCATAGGTACATTGATCAATTGATTACACTAATATACAGCACACACTTATATACTAATAGGTACAACAAAGCAATACCAGCAGAGATACAATTAAGTTTGCTAGTAAGGGACATGGTACTCACGACGACCTTGTCTTCGAAATTAAGAATAAACAAAAAGTAGCCGGGACCGCTATTGCCATAGAAAACTTTAATGTCTTAGTATCTGATCTAATTAAATCTTTATCTAAAAGACCTGCTATTTATTTATGCCCTCAATAAAATACGAGACCTACACAATTAAAGCTGTATCGCTACAGGATCCTCAGTGTACGCTGATGTAAATCAATATCGGCCCAGCCGCAGCGTGTTGTTTTAATGGATCGCATTATCCAATGAGCTGCATCTTTGTGAACATCTCTTGGACTAATACAATGGTGAATGAGTTCGTATGTAGGTTCGTAACCAGATTATTGCAAACACCGTAAGATTCAGTCATCATCATCATATCAGCCGAAAGATGTCCACTGCTGGACATAGGTCTCCCCAAGGAGAGGTTTGCCATAATCGCCACGCTTGGCAGGCGGGTTGGCGATCGCAGTGTAGCTGTTGCGATGTACAGAGAATGCTGCTGCCAGTCTTAGAGAAGACCCATCTTCATCTATGAACATTTGAAATGTATCTACTTTAATTCTTTATTTACCACATTTCGAAATAAAATGTTTCGTGAAAATCACACCACTCAGTAGATATCCATCTTTCGAAAACATTTCACATGAAGCAATAACATCCCTATTTCTCAGTGATAACAATTCCAACCAGAACCCATTAGGCGGTGTTAATCTATTTAATAATCCATGCCAAACTGCTCATACAATGTTCATAATAACGCGTACGAAACCGCATGCAATTACTAGTAAACATTACATTTTAATACCACTAACTTAGTTCGCGGGCCGTCCGCTCTGATTATTATTTAATGGAGGCGTGGCGCTAGTAGCGCCTGGCCCTGCCACAGATAAAATAGGAACTTTAGTCCGGCTCCTGTAATATGTACGTAAGTGAGCGCTGCTTAGTGTTGCCTATGAAATATTCTGAGAGCTATTAATGTTTAACTGGAGTACTTTGCTTGAACACGTTGAAGCTATCGCTTCTTTTGAATTTGGAACAGTAAATATTTTTAGTATAACTAGAACGGTCTCTGCTCTACGGTTACTTTGTCGAAATCCTTATGTAGCCCATGCAGATGGGAGACATTTTAGAATCCTGATAGCTAATATTTACAGCACTAGTGATCCCAGCAGACATGGAAAGGCCGGTATCTAATAGGTATTAGATTCCCGGGTTTTTTTAACCCACCGTTGACATCTGACACTATAATCAAGGGACCAAATCTTATGCTGAATTAAACAAATAAACTACAAATACCTGTCCAGCTAGCTTAGGTCCTTTCTCTCTACTTCGACATACCTCAATACTCGACTTAAAAAAATCTGTATCGATTTAATCTCTCGAATATAGGTTGTAAATAGTTGGCGAGGCGTCATCGAGGCTGCAGCGGTTATTGCAACATTAGCATATAGATGAGGGGGGAGGTCCGCCCCGCCTTTGAGTAAACATTAAGGAAGGGGCCACGAGGGCAGCGGTGTAAGAATGTCGGGAATGTACCACTGGCCAGGTATGATACTGGTTGGTTAGGCAGAAAAAAGGTTGATGAAAAAAAAAGTTATTGGTAACTATAGAAATACTGGTTGGCATGTTGTTGTACTTTTATTGAATCAATAAATGATTATTATCATTATTGAGAGAGTCTATGACATTTAGCCCACCTCTGTATATTTGTGTGCATATAAATGTAGAATGAATAAATAAAAAACAACTGGGAGTTGTGTGTATTTTTTATTGATGCTATGTGTAGCTAATCGTTTTATGGTAGACAAACATTGCATTCGGAAAAAAACGGGAAGCGATAAAAAATGCACTCTTTTTTATTCAATATCAGCTGAATTCTACAGTAACGTGGCTTCGTAAAATATTTTGGCGAACCTTTAAGCTTTTCAGCATCGTATAGGGCGGGTCATGAGAAAAGTGATGTAAATTATAATATTTGCACGTTAGTAAATAGGTACCAATGTAGGCAAACTTATATGTCACCCATAGGCTCTAGACATGTGACATTTTTCAAGCGGTAGCGTGGCGAAAGCTATATTCAAAACGTTAAAAATTTATGGGTTTGACAAAAGCTGTCGAAATTACACGTGATCAATAGCTTATATTGTCATGGAATTTCAACATTAGTATTCGCTGATAAACGACGATATCCGCAAGAGAACCAATGTTACCGACATAGCCCGAAGGATCGCCAAACTGAAGTGGCAGTGGGCAGGGCATATTGCTCGCTGAACAGATGGTCGATGCGGCCGAAACGTTCTGGAGTGGCGATTGCGTACCGGAAGACGTAGCGTTGGTAGGCCCCCCACAAGGTGGACCGATGACCTGGTGAGGGTCGCAGGTAGCCGATGGATGCGAGACGCACAGGACCGGTTGTTGTGGTGACACGCGCTGGGAGGCCTATGTCCAGCAGTAGACGTCTTTCGGCTGGTATGATGACGGTGATTCGCTGATAGAATGGTACTTTGGAGTGTTCATGGAAATGCCGTCCGCTATTTTAGTGGCTCCTATCCTAAACGGCACGCGAAAGGTTTTGACGCGGAGCATGATTCCAAGTCCCGCGGCTTATTAATTGTTTTCAGTTCACAACTAACTTTTTGTACAAGTACAACATGTCTTCGAAGTTTCTCATCGCAAGGATTATGCAAAACAGGAATAACTTTGTCATTGCAAGGAAAGTCATTAAAGTAACGCGAACCGTAACGTAACGTAACTTTTAAGACCGTTAATATCAAATATAAACTTTTCATAAAATCTAAGGGATGGTGATGGCATGGGAATATTGATTTTAGGTGCCATTTTTCCAATCTGGCAGCACAAGTGACAAAAGCATAACACATCAAAATCTTCAAGTACCTAAAATGCACATAAAAATTCAAAAGTATACGTAGTACAAATGATGATACAACAGTGGCACAGTCTCAGGTTTTGACTGTGAGAAAATCACACAGGTAAAGACGCGGGTCATAACAAGTCATGGTGTCAAAAGGAAAGGAATCTCTACGTTCTCAAATGGATTAACTCGATCCCTCCAATGCAATCTACGGAAACGACCACCATTCTTCAAACGCACCATTTCCAAAATAGTATCAAATTATAACGCATTCATGTTCAAAAATGGAGCATACCTATTTGGCTAGCATCCTAAGAACCAAATTAAACCCTTTCCCATCAACAATAAAGTTGAAAATTCTAAAGCAGAAGGAAGACAAAATCAATCACACTTTGACACTAAACGTCATCTGTCAAATGTCACAGAGGTGTAATTAAAAAAAAATATCACCGTAACCTCTGGTCTCTGGGAACGCTATGGTCACTCATGTTTATTTATTAGACGGACATACAGAACATGTGACGTCATGCGAGTTTGTTTACATTTCGAGACAAAGGACATGAGCTTTCTGACGTAATTTTAATGTAAATCAGGATAAAAAAAGTTATGTATGTATAATTAATTAAGTTCTATTCAATTGATTTATCTGTACTTTTATGTACAGAAAAGTGTTTGTAAAAGGATACCTGTAACATTGTTCAATATTTAACTTTTTTTTTAAGGATGGTAAATCATCAAATGACTTCTTCCGCTCTGGGTGGAGCGGAAGGGCGTGTCAGACTCTTACTGACGAAAACACATCCGTGTTCCTTCTAAAGCCCTTTGCGTTCCAGGGCCGCGGTGACTCTTCCGAACAAATTTTTTCACACCGATCGATATATTAAGTATTGTTGGTTGATATACATAGTTATTTTGTCTATCTTAAAGCTGAATTACTTAGAGCTGAGAAAGTGTTAAAACCAGGTACCAAAATAATTGGCTTCCAAACTGAAGTTTTAATTATTTTAGATGTGAAAAGTGAATGATATCTTGTATCTATAAAATAGAATACGCATCCATAAATAACTAAACATAAAATATTGAAAGCAGCGATGTAACGAGTAAAATGAAAATACTTTACGCAAATATATGAACATTCATTTTTGTGCAATACGAATACCTAAGGTTCAAAATAATGGTATCAACCTAGTTTATAATTATAGAATAGATTAGAATACTCTTTATTATGTACACCATATAAGTTACAGAAAAGATAGACGAAGAAAAACATTAGTAGTAAACATTACTAGTATTAAATACATAATGTACAACTATTTACTAGAAATACACTTAAATAATAAACAAAAAATAACTAACTAAGAATACTCTAAAATATAGCGTCAAAAAATTCGTCCACAACTATAAAGAAAAACCTTCCTTTTTAAAAAATCCCAGTCCTAATAAAAAATACTGATTACACAGCAAAAAAAATACCTGTTATATTATATATATTTTTTTGCAACAATTCTCTACTTTACTCTTGTATCTATCTATTTTGGCAACAATTTGAGTACGTGACGCATCGCTATTAATTGAAAAGCAGACAATATCGTTTAAACGTCAACATTTGAAGATATATCAATCCACGTTTGTCGTTTGGTCATATTGAAATGCCTGACCACATCACGACATGACAACTTCAAACCTAACTTGGGTGACGGAACCCCGTACGCGAGGCTCCTATTTCTGTCTGCAGGGTTTAAAGGAACCTAACATGAATGGTATGACGGGAGCTAAGTTTGCTCGCTCACTCTAGCTCCCGCCATCCAATTTTTGTCACGTTCTGGTTAATTTGATGTCATCAACATCATCATCATATCAGCCGAAAGACGTCCACTGCTGGACATACACCTCCCCCAAGTGTCGCCACAACAACCGGTCCTGTGCGTCTCGTATCCATCGGCTACCCGCGACCCTCATCAGGTCATCGGTCCAACTTGTGGGAGGCCTTCCAACGCTGCGTCTTCCGGTACGCGGTCGCCTCTCCAGAACTTTCAACCATCTGTTCTGCGAGTAATGTGCCCTGCCCACTGCCACTTCAGTTTGGCGATCCTTCGGGCTATGCCGGTAACCTTGGTTCTCTTACGGATATCGTTATTTGATCACGCAAGGAAACTCCGAGCATTGTCCTCTCCATTATTGATGTTTAATTAATTTGATGTGCAATTAGTATATTATTTGATATGAAAACAATATTTTTGAAAGTTAAATATTTAATTAATGTAAATAACTTTACGGGAGATGATACGTTTTTTGATGTGCATTTAAAAATAAGTTGTTTATATATAATTCATAATACCCGTAGAGGACGAATTTTTCGATAATATATTTTAGTTTGTCATGATACATATCAATGTATCAAATAGGAAACTGTTTGGTCATTAAAAACTGAAACCATTACATGTTAGACTAAACAATTTCCTTTTCAAACATAAATAAAATAACAATACCAGAAAGCTCCAATTATCAATTACCACAAAATACTCCTTAGCAACTAACAAAGAATCCGATACAATACAAACCAGCCAGCAAACAATACATACCGAACAAACTACACCAGTAATTAATACTATCGCGTATCTCGCGACTGCAACCGGCTGACGATCGCTACCGAAAAAAAACGTCAACAACTAATAACTCTGCGTGTCCACTGGATGATTTTAAAGGAGTTTCAAGTAAAAAATATAGGCGTTGATTTATAGACACGATTTTCCCACGTGCTACGGGGAATAAAACCCGGAACAGTGGCTGGGAACTATACGCTACGAGCCGCGAGGCAGTTTTTCTTGGATGCGTAGGGATGCGACTGGTTGCGTGGTAGTCGCTAGTTTGTGATAAACAATAGGGATACTTTTTAAGGCAGTGTATCATTTTTGACGTTTGAGCGAAATAGTTTCGTTTTTCTAGGAACGATTTTTATCACAATGATTAAAATGAAATTTATGAATTTCTCCTAGTAGTAGTTAAAAACCAACCAATAGAATTTATTTAGCACGGAATGATTAATATACTCGGCTTTAAAAAAATATGGATTCAGACCCGTTTAGCGTTACTTTACTGTGGCAATGTTTTAAAGCTGCATTCTTTGTCGATAAAGATGATATCGATATTATATCGATAACCCCAACGATTCCACCCTCTCCCTACTAGGATAGCCGTACTATAAAACAGTGGTATGTTAGAACCATGCATTTCTATACATAGAACGTGGATACATCTATAATCGATATTAAATTATGAAGAACTAGCGTGTAATAATAATCGATAATCGTTTTTTCAGAATATTTGATTTTATCGATATCAGTAAGTATGATCTATAAAGTGATGTGGAATATTAAAAATTATAAGATGTTAGTTTTTATAATTACCTGTGTCAAGTACAAGAAATATGGAGTCTCCAAATAGGGCGATGGCTTTAATGAGAAGTAAACTACTACAAATTAATGTAATCAATTAATTTTCTTGTGAATTTAATTATTGATTTTTCATGTAAAAAACGTTCTGCATGTGGTCTTGGTTACTGAGAAATATGGATCGAAGCATCCGTGATATTTTGAACTAATTTAATAAAACGATCCTTCGGATGGGTGAACAATTTGTCCAATATAAATAGATTTATATGACTCCATCTGGAGACCACTTTCCACTGTACCTAATTTCTATGTTTTCATGATTTTTCTAGGCGATCTTTTTAGCAACTCCATTTTGCGAGTCACTGACAAATTGAGATGAGATATTACAACGCCAGCTATTCATAATCTAAGGATGATCAACCACGTCAATGCATCAAAAGATATAACGCCCTAACAGCTCCTTGCCTTACTACGTTAAACGCCAGCACTACACTTACGCTAAACCCACCACCAAAAAAAACTGCCCAATTTACCGCACATAGCACGCGGCACGGAAGAAATACTAATTTAAAACACTTTCAAGGAACGCGCGGTCCGATCGTCCTCTTATTTATCCGATAAATAAATATAAATCTTTTTATTGTGTGGACACGTCCCCCGGTGGAATCCGGACTAAGGGCCTGGCCTTAAAAGGCGGGGGAAGTTCGCATCGGCTTTATATTCGAGTCCAGTCGCGCGCGCAGCAAAAAGTCTACGCTACGAGTGCGTACGCAACGTACGGGGATGCCAGGATGAGGGCTGCCTCAAGCTTGCACGCTGACTAATCAAGGATGTGCTGCTGGAGTTGAAAACATTTATTTTTAAACTGATTGTCATATAAGTATCTGTGGAACTCGTTGCCAGGACACATTTATATTGTATCAGCGATAACGATGATGGAAAAGTTCCATGTAGGGATCCGGCTCGAGGTATAAGCCAGTCAATTCTACTGGTATATTCTGTGAACATCACACAAAGAAACTTCAGCGGAGTGAACTTGAAGTGAACTGTCATTCTGTCTTGATTGACAGCTCGCTTCATGATCACTTCACCCAAGTCTTCAAGGTGCGATGTAGAGAATAGATCAGCTCGTCAATTGACACTTGTGAAAAGTTAGGAAAAATGAAGTGAACTGTCATTCCACCTGAAGACTGTCAGCTCACTTGACATAAGTTTTAGCGATAAGGTGTTTACAGAGTAGCACTGTAGTTGTTCAGAGTCATGTGTCAGACTGATATACGCTATTGAAAAGCCAATACCATTGGAAGTCGTTTAAGAAATGTGAAACGCTTTGAAACCGATTGCCACTTGTCTAAGCCCTCAGGTTGCTTCCTTCCCGACAGCTCTAACCTGGGAGTCGTCAAATATCCAGTGAATTGTGAAGGTTTATTTCTAGCCAAGTGTATTGGTGAAACGCGAGACTCTCAATTTTACGATAAAAATACTGAAACTTTACAAAATAACACACAGACATCATGAAATCTAACCAAGAATAGAATTTCCAATCTCAAATCTCAGTATTGCTCCGAGGATATTAGACGCGTTGAATTTCATTCCAAGAAGTGGAATTAAATGTATAGGATAAAATATAAAATAGATTTCCAACGAAGAAAATCTAAAAAGTGTCGAGTTTTACGAAGCTTTGTGAGGATAGATACTATAGCGGGCAAAAGGTCGCGATACCTTTAATGAAATAACCAATATCTTTGAAATCATAAGAGAAAATTTTCATTAATCGGTGAAAATGGCCCTGATGTTAACAAGATAGACAAAAAGTTCGTCCTTCAAGATGGCGGTTTTTGTACAAAATTCCTACAAGATCAACCTTCCCAAGAATAATTATTTAAGACAAACTATTTAATACGTTATCAGACCACTAAAAAGTGTACAATTTATAAGTTCTGCAAACAATTCGGTTTCAACTAAAAACGAGAACAAATTGTTTCGGTGGCGGCACAAATATGTCCCAGCTGAAATATTTGGTCACCAATCATGATGGGGTTATTCTGGAGATCGATGGAATGAGGGGAGTTATGCAGGAGATATTTAATGAGAATACCGAAGACATTATTACACAAGATTAGAAAAAGGTTAGGCTTATTCCACAGATCAGAATTTTACTAAGATAGCTAAAGGCAACTGAATGAACTTCATATTTTAAAAGGAGATTTTCGACAAAATACTGAAGATACAAAACGCAATGTTAAACTTCAGGGAGGCTTTTGACCAGCTGTACATAAAAGATCGCGGGAGATGTCTTTCTGACCATGATGATGAAAGCTCTGGAACCTTTCCAATCTTTCAGTCTCTTTTATCGGGACATTTCATCATCATCATCAGCCAACTGTTAGATATACAGGCGACAAATGAGATTACAGCTATGTCTCTTCAGTTATGGAACATAATTAAAACCAATCTCTCCCTCCGTCTTCCCTCCAGAATACCCCCGTGCACCTCGAACATAGATATACAGTTCAGATACTGTACGCTGACGTGCGCTCGTCAGGTTTATGCGCCTGCGCAGGCCACGAAACGTATCGCAAGACTTTCGGCGCGTGCTGGAATTCATTTGGAATTTTACCAATTCTTGATTATATTCTCTTTGGGAAGAGGGAGATGTAGATTTTGTTTTATACATGTGTGGATGGAAAAGGTGATAAATTATAGAAAGCTGTTGAATGTCATTATTTGACGTGTTTGATCTTTAGTTTAGCCAGTTAATTACTGGCTAAAGGAATTTTTATGTTTTATTCTTTAAAAACATCAACTGAATGGTAGATGATAGATTCGGAGCAAATTAGCTATCACAGACGGATTAGAGTCACGATTGATCGTAAAAGGGTTCCGTATTCTCATACGGATTTTCGGAACTCCTATCGTTATTTCGTTTTATCTAGCAATGGTTCAATTCCCATCCAGGACAAATCTTTGTGTCATGAGCATGATCATTTGTTCTGTGTCTGGGTGTAATTTTTCTATAATATGTGTGTATTTAGAAATATATAAGTAAGTATATTTATCAGTTGTCTGGTTGCCATAGCGCAGGCTCTGCCTAGTTTTTGATCGGAAACCCTGAATGAGTTGGCACAAGATATTATATTATTATTATAATGAAAGCTCAAAGATTGACAGGTTAAACCGAAAGTTTAAGTAGGTTAGAGGTACTCTTATCCCGAGAGCATGTGACTTGGGGCAAGCCACGAGAAATCCTTAAAAAGAAACGATTAATACTAATAAGTCTCTTTAATTTAGACAAGGAACTACATAACTAAGCACTAATTAATTAATACCCTTCAACATAATATCAAGAAAATCCCCTCGTTCAAACATTCTAACGATCCCAAACATTCCTTTGTCTGCCTCACACCGGGAGTAAATTATAGAAACAAACAGTGGGTAACTAATGATTAGCTTCTATCTACAATTCAATGGTGACGATTATAAGACCAGTGTGTGGACCCCTGGGGTGGTAGAAAAAATAGATTTATAGCTTAGAATTACCAGGCATAAGGCTGCCTTTCCACCTAAGATGTTGCTAAAAGTTGAAGCTAAGCTACAAACCTTTATATGCCTGCCCTTATGTAGAATTTATTTGAGGTCGTGGCGACATCTTCCATACTACATGTTTGCTAACATTTCAAATAGTAAACCTCTTTTGTAGCCCCTTCATTGGATGTCACACGGCTCAGCTTTTTTTTTAATTTTCTGATTCGTTCCCCAAAATTGTATCAACAGCACGCGTCCGTGTTTCATCATCATATCAACCGAAAGACGTGCCGGACGACTGCTGGACATAGGCCTCCCCCAAAGGGATGCCATAATTGCCACGCTTAGCAGGCGGATTGGCGATCGCAGTGTAGCTGTTGCTATGTACAGAGAATGCTGCTGCCCATTATCTGGTGAGTCCCTTAGTCGCTTATTACGACACCCACGGGAAGTGATGGGATGGTGGTTCTTTTACGTCCGACACAATACAGAACGCTGTGCATGCGAACGCACCTTGCGTCCGTGTTTAGGTCACAGAATTTCAAAACAAATTCAAATGTGTACCCAACTGAATCGGTCCAGTACATTCAGAGTCAATTGGCTGTGACACACGGACACATAGACAGGCAGAAATGATCGCATAAGGACTTTTTCATACGGAAGTTCGGAACCCTAAAAAATTTGGACCAGTAGAGCTAAGCTTAGCTACGCTATGAAGATTAAACGACGGTTGAAATCATACTCATCCATCGCTCTGCAGCTTACCACACGTTTGGTGTCAAGGCAGCATTACGGCTGGCATATGACGATGGGTGATGCCTCGAAATGATTTCGTTGAACTGAAAAAGGTAAGTTTTAAAGTCACTATTTGTCGCCATTACTGTCTCGGCAACAGACGAAGTGCGACGATTAAGGAGCTATATAAAGTAGAAAAGCTCGGAGGAGCTGGTTAAATTATAACAGCCGCACGGGTCGATCTTTAAGGTTAAGCAACGCTTGCCGAGGTTGGTCTGTGGATGGGTGACCATCTTAACAACCGAGACTCCTCCGTGCCTCGGAAAGCACGTTAAGCCGTTGGTCCCGGCTGTCATTTTTAGATCTTTGGCAGTCGTTACGGATAGTCAGAAGCCAGGTAATCTGACACCAGTCTTGCCAAGGAGTACCGTGTTACCCAGTTAATGAGTTGTGGAGGTCTGGTAGGCAGCCGCTCCACGTAAAATACTGGTATTCAGCTGAATCCGGTTTGACTGGAAGCCGACCCCATTATAATTGGGAAAAGGCTTGGCAGATGATGACAAAGTAGAAAAACGTCATCTTCTAATAAGGGCTGTACATGATCATATCTGTAATAGAACGAAAATAAACGCCACCGACCGTGGAGCTATTTAGTGCTTTTCAGCGGTCGTGTTTTATGAAAAAAGTTTTTACTATTGTTTTTTTACTGTTTAGCAGAGTGTCAATTCTACCAATTTTCGCATTCGCATCTCTGTCGTATGTCATGTCATCTGTCAAATTGTTTGAAAAATTAGGCTTTTTGACAGGTTGCGACTACGTTACGAATGCGAACATTGGTTTAAAATTAATGGCCCTCAGATAAAGAATATCCCCATTCTCTGCATCACCCAAAGGTTGACTGGTAGAGAATGCCTATGGCATTAAGTCCGCCTCTGTACATTTGTGTGCGTAAAGTGTTAAAACATAAATAAATCACCCTTAAATATGACCGCGAACTTCTGAAACATTCTGTAGAAGCGTTACGGTTGTGAAATTATCCTTAATAGAGTCTTTACTTTGGCAAGGCCAAAATAGGTATTTGGTTTTGCACTCTTCATATTGCAAAAAATCTGCCAGTATCGGTATTTTAAATAATAGTACATTGTTCACCGAGAGGAGAAAGTGACCGATTACCGTCGAGGGTGTCGTTTGAAGCCCGAGCCGTAGGCGAGGGCTTTAAAACACCCAAGATCGGGAATCGCAGTTTCTCTCGAGTGATACATAGTGCTTTATACTACACCTAGAAGGAAAATAAAAAACGAAATCTTTACTAATTGAAATTTATATTGAAATTGTTGCAGTTAAAACTGAATCCTCAAACAACACACAAATTGGAAATGGCGCCAATGGCGTCTGCAATTTTCACATGTTCTTTTTTCAAATTGTTTATCCTGCCGCCGCAGGGTCGCACTGCCAGCCCGACACCATCCAACACACAGCTAGTGGCCAGTGTCATTTTGCGAACTTGGAGATAAAAACTCACTGTAAAAACTTTTTGGCTTTTGATATTTAGGTTACCGGCGCATAGTCTTACCCAAAATTAAAAAAGAAAAACCACGTAAGAAATGGATTTTCATACACTTTTCTCTCCCGCTCAGATGCGTTTTCTCCCCGCATATTTGTTCGATATGCAATGACGTACTTTCTACCGTAAATTTGATAAAGTATCAAGGTACTTTCCAAGCAGGTGTAGTATAAATAATCTTTATAATAAATAAAGATGTAAACTGTAAACAATGAATAAATTACCATTTTACAGTATTTTAATTACAATAAAGACCTCTGCAGATTAATATCAATTAAAGTCATATCAATAACTTCGAGGTTAATTTAATTGAAAATTGAATATCACAATTCGGTGCACATTACAGAACGTGAAATACAAAGGTGAATCCAATTAAAATTAACTGAAATTGAGAAGCATTTCGGCGCACGAATTATCAGTAAATCATTAAAATCCGTCGGAACTCATTAACGTAAATATTTTGTACTAGCTTTTGCGACCGGCTTCGCCATTAAAGTTGGAAACAATTCCAAGGGAACGTACTACCAAAATTGAGATTACCTAAGGATCCTACGCTAGAGTATAGGATCGAGCAGGGTAAATGGGACTAGGGACTGGTCATGTTTGAGCTGCCACGGCTTATTTCAATTATTTGTTCCTTGAATTGTTGCTTTTTTTTATTCGGACGCTTGATCGTGCAAGTCTTTCTACATCGTTCTCACAATGTATGTTTGTATAATTTTCACACGAATGATGTAACCATATCATTTTAAAAAAACGATGATTTAAAAGAATGTCCGTGGAGTTTCTTGCACGTTCTTCTCCATAGAGATCTACGCTTTGGAACGTGTAATTAGCTTCATCTCTTTGGACAGACCGACCTTGACTATTCAAAAGTGCCTGGAATGGTTTAATTGAAATAAATGCTTCGAGTTTTTTGAGTTTTGAATGGGTAACACACATTCGATCTAAGTCTGTTTTCGTGTCATTGTTAACCGACTTCAAAAAAAAAGAGGTTCAATTCGGTTGAACATTAATTTATGAACCGATATGAAAAACGATTTGAGGAGTGATTAATTAAAAAACAATTAAATATAAATTCTTTCTTTCATCTTCGTGCTCGTGTCCATGTACCGACTGCACGAATGCTCGCTTTGTTACATGTTACATTATGCCCTACGCCCATCGGTCAGTATGCGCCTTAAAATATGACATTCCACCTCAAAAATGATACAAAGTACAGTAAATTTATATTGTATTCACTTGATTAATGTAATTTGGTGTGGCTGATATTACATTAATTTTTTTAAGTATGTTACGTTTGATAAGGACGGGCGAGGAAATCTAATTTCCTGCTAAGTGCCTATTGTGTCGTCGGCAACGGAAGTCTATAACACTACAGTGTTTTATCATAATATTGAAGACGGTGTTGAAAAAACTCGAAAAATAATATTAGATAAGCACCTGCTGAAAATCAGTATTTAAACCACTTCGAATATTTTGTGACATTTTAGACGTCATGTGAAAATAACAGTGTTAACCGAATCATATTAAATTTTTGATGATACCTTTACGATAGAACTGACTTAGTTAAAGGGTAACCATAAGATATTAGCATTTACAGAATTTATTTTCACCAACGGTCTAATTTTTCAAGACTAGTAAATTTTACCGGAGAATTAATAAATGGCGGATTGACAGCTTTTGTATTGAATATGTCAAACAGACACATAATATGAAAAATATAAATGAATTAAAACTTATTTGAGAGATGATATTAAAACATTACGATTTGTGAAAAAAAAAATAGTCGAAAAACAAGCTATTCTTCTATACTTGTCACACAAAATGTCATTTGTACTGGATGGCTTCAATTTAATATGGCGGGACTTGTGAGTGACGTCACAAGTAATTAGTGCTGTCTCTGTTTATTACAGATTTGAAAACGCTGACAACAATGCCATTTTTTAGATTTTTAAGCAACATTTTTTAACTGCGTCTTGTCTCTCTTAAAACCTGAGAAATTTCAGAAAAAAAAGATACCAGTCAAATACCTTATTATTATTTCGTTCGAAATAATCCTACTGTTGCAACACTTAACCATTTAAATGCACTTTTTAATTTCTCAAAAATCGATCAGCAGATAGCTAGATGCATGTCACAAGATGTAGAACTCTAACACTCCAACAAAGCTAGCTTACACGTAGTCTAGTGTAGTTATTTTTGGTGAACAATAAAGTATAATGTATCTATCTATATACTAAACATTCCCATTCATCATCATATCAGCCGAAAGACGTCCACTGCTGGACATAAGCCTCCCCCAAGGGTCTCTCAACAACCGGTCCTGTGCGTCTCGCATCCGTCAGCTACCCGCGAGCCTCACCAGGTCATCGGTCCACCTTGTGGGAGGCCTTCCAACGCTGCGTCTTCATAAATATAAACATTTTTGGATGATTTATTTAATTAAGTATGCAATTCCAAGGTTGGGCTACACTGGCGGGTTGCAGACCTGACGCTGACAACACTGCCATTTTTTTTATTTTTAAGCAATATTTTTTAACGGAAATAAATATTATGACTACCAGAAAATACTTCGATACCCTAAGCTCTTTTACCAAAAATGTATATTTAACACCAAAAAAATTAAGCCTAAAAAAATAATAGTTCTAGCTGTTTTATTCACGACTGTAGTTCAAATTGTATTTGGGGACCAAAATGAAGTAAATGATCACCAAATTTTTGCGAGCATAGGTTACCCGGAACTCAACTATTTAGATTAGGTTAATTTCTTCTTTAAACAAAATGTGTAGGTTAGGTTAGGTTAAAACTGTGACCTCCTACGCACGAGCCGAGCGAGCGAAGCGAGCGGTGCCACGGCAGCGGCCGTCGAGTGCCAGAAACGACTTGCATTAATAGAAAAAATAGATTGTTTTTAGTAGGTTTGGTTATAATTTCATATTAAAACTGCGGTTTTAATTTTGGTGATCATTTACTATTTTTGGGTCAACTATGATTTGTTTGGAGTCATTTGCTTTAATAGGATAGCAAGATGTACAAACTTTGGTTATAGTTTTAAATTAAAATGCGGTTTTATATTCTGGTGATCATTTACTATTTTTGCCTGTGATATTTTACTAAATCAGGTGATCAGTTAAACACAAGCCTTTTTTAACTGCATCTTGTCTATCTCAAAACCTGAGAGATGTTATAAAAAATTCAGTCAAATTCCTTGACCCTCACCAGGTCATCTGTCCACCTTGTTGGCCTTCCAACGCTGCGTCTTCATAAACATAAACATTCCCATTACATGAACGTAAATCATTCAACAACAGCACCCAATGAAAGTCTTAGCAAATCAATGCAAAGAACTCGAACTTAAAAGGCAAATAACTACAATAAAGCCTTAACAATTCAGATCGCAATTAATCTAACGGCTGTCAAGTGTCGACAAGAGCCGACATATATTATGTTCGGAGAGACGAGGCGCTAACTAACAAGGTAACAGTATGCACCGGCCTAAGACTGATTTAATTATGCAATTCCAAGGTTGGGCTACACTGGCGGGCTGTAGACCACGGTATTAGTAGATGGGTCTAGTTTGTAGCGGGAATATGTGGTTGGGCAGTGGTAGTTTGTGGTTGCTAATGTGAAATATTGGCAGTTACTTTCAGTAATATCAAGGATTCGATCTCAGATGAAACAAAGCTTGTTTTGAAATGTTACCTATTTTTCGATGATTGATTTAATTAAGTATGCAATTCCAAGGTTGGGCTACACTGGCGGGTTGTAGACCACAGTATTAGTAGATGGTTCTTGTTTGTAGCGGGAATATGTGGTGGGGCTGTGGTTAGGTACTGATTTCAACCAGTAGTTGGAATTAGTAACAAGGCCAATTTTTTAAAATACTTTAAAATCGTACAAATTCAAATCACAATATTGAAAACTTATCTTAGCAAAATGTAGGAAAATTAGAGGTTTTTTTGTTAGATTGCGCCTGCGATGCTAATGTTAATACTCTTAAAAAATACGAGAATTGCTCCTCAGGTCAAAAAAATGTACACCAATTTCTTCCTCTAAAATTAATTATACAAGACAGTGTTTTTCTTGATGGGTAGACCTTATTTAAATTAATAGTAAAACCTATTTGTAGTTTTATACAGATAGATTTTCTTATCGTGATAAACCTGATTATACCGACTCGAATTCAGGAGAATCCATTTATCAAGAAACCTTAGTTTATATTGCCCATATACAATTTTATTGTTCATGCTAAATAACCTAGCATGCAATTGTGAGATTGATTCTAAATTTTAAACGAAAAACTCAACCAAAAGACTTCAAATCCTCTCGCACAGAATTTCAGCCCAAACTGATACAATAAAATCCTGAAGAGTGCACCACTACACTTACATTGTGGTCACACAAGTCAGCATGAATCACGCCTAACACGATATTTTTTATAACCCTCGATTGACGCTACATATTTAAACAGCCATGTTTACATCAAACCTTCCTGGTGAGGTGCTCTTATATGGACATCGTTGAATAAAAACCTCATTGATTGTCCACTTGTTAACCGAGCTTAATTGTGCACTCCTGGCTTATGGAAATCATAACAAAAGGCGACAAAAAAATCAGGAACTGTTTCAATATATGACAAGTCGTTTATTTTTGTATTGATTAGTTGATTCCTAGTTGGCATTGTAAGAAATAGTTTCATGTTTTGAGCAAATTCAGCGTTCTTGTAGCGACATCAATGCCGCCACATATAAAACTAAGTTTGTACGGCAACAAAAAGAACCGCAACGCCATCTATCCTGTCAGCGATGAACTACTACCGAAATCCTGTATCGCGCAAGCAAAGTTCTCCGTGCGATTTGAGCATATACAACAGTCCGAATATCAACTATCGGGCAGTTGCCCACCAGACACAACAACCGTCTGGTAGGAGGATCCTCCCATTTCAGTGGAGGTGTGCGGGACTTTACTCTCTGTTCCTATACCTCTATATTCTTAGTTATTTAGTGACTGAGTCTTTAAAATCGAAAAGCGTGATAGTTATTCAATTTATAAATCACTATCTTCTGTCCGTGGCTGCGCCCGCGTAAAAGTTGGAAGCTATCGTAAGTATACAAAGGTACTCCCGGGATAGACCATATTCTAGTCCTAGATATGGTTTATCGTGTGCCAAGTTTCATCTAAGACCCATTAAGCCCTTAAGACGTTTAGATGTAACAATTAGGCGGACAAAGTATTTTCGCATTTTTATTATTAGTACCTATAGACTTATCATAATTCATCATAATGTAAGTTTTTTTTTTACAATTTGTTTGGGGTAGTCGCAGTGTATCTTCTTACTTCTTATTTAGCCATATTAAATATACAGTACGGGTCACTGATTCAGGATTCATGTTAACTAGCTT
This sequence comes from Mamestra brassicae, assembly GCA_905163435.1. Taxonomy (NCBI): domain Eukaryota; kingdom Metazoa; phylum Arthropoda; class Insecta; order Lepidoptera; family Noctuidae; genus Mamestra; species Mamestra brassicae. Next base: position 16,756,562 of record LR991000.1, on the reverse strand, counting down.
TACTAAGCACTTAAACTTTGCAAGTGATACGAGCAAGTTTAACTTAAACACATTTGAGTTTCAGCTCTTGAATTTTAACCGAAATTATTCATAGCAAGTGAAAGACGCAGTGACAGGTTTCAACGACTCATTATGATTACGAAGAAGTACTTAGCTTTTAAAACGCCAATAAAAAGCGAAGAGCTTCGACTTAAATCTTTTCCAGAAAGAGATATAATTCAATTACCGCACAGAACAATAGCGCTCCGGTAGAAAATAAAACTGCCAACGACTCCACTTCGCTTTTTACACCAATAAACACATCACACGAAAAAATGTGAACACCCACGGACTAACCAGATTTCGAAGGAAAAACATAAAAATCTAAACAATTTTGGCTCCTATCAATATTCATGGGTATACAGAAAACCTTGGAGGTGGCCTTACACAGTGGGATTCCAAGAGTGGTGCAGTCAGTTTTTCGCGTGCAATTAACCTTTTTAAAAAGTTTGAAGAAGTTTCGTTGCCACGCGCTGAGCGCGCGACTGCCCTACATGGGCACCGCACTTCGGATCACCCTGCTATGCTACGGTTCTTTGCGAACAATACCATAACAACCTAAAAGTTATATAATCAACAATCAATTCAGAACCTAAGATCGAAGAAGTAGAGTCGATATTCGAAATGAGAGCAGAACTTAATGATATAAATTCAATTGTAATATTGTTCACCTTTAAGCAGGCGGTAAGTTAAATGACAGTTGCAATAATAGTGATAGTCTAATTAATTTCTTCATATTTGCTGTATTATGAGCTCCCTTTAATGCGATGTTATTAAACTACATAACTAATAAACAGATGAAAGATAATTATTATGAACTAGTTCGTTTTGAAATAGAAGAATTTCAATTGAAATGTTATTATGAAGACGTTTCAAAATTTAACTAGAAACATCTTGCGAAAACCCTCAAACATGATCGTCAAAGACATTAATTTACAACCTAATGCAACAAGCTAGGGCGACGATATAAAAATGGCTTTAACAGAAATAAATTGAAAGTTTATCTATGTATATAAAAGGGCTGGCCAGCACGGGAGGCCTCGATAGATTCTTAGCGTAGCAAACACGATTTATTTGAAAATAGTGCATCATTAAGAGCGATCGTGACTCAAAAAAACTGGTCTATGCTACACGTGAATTGATTTTAATGATTCCTAATGATATCGGCTGTGGAGTCCAGTGGACAGTTTACGTGTCGTATGGCACTGTCACATAGACTTGATTGAAGTCTGATCTTTGACATTAATGTTATGATGTTTAGACGTTCGGGTGGTCAATGTGAACTGGATTAACTCAAAGTTTGTCACTGCCCTATTGAGAGCATTTGAAAAATTAAGAAATAAAAAAAAAAATACATTTTTGGATGATTAAAAACGCTAAGAACGTCAAAAGGCTTCGATACAAAATTATCAAGACAGTAATTAAAGTACTCCAAGGCAAATAAGTGGATATCAACTCAGCTTCCTCATTGACACAGATCATAATACAAAGAACCAAAAATTAAAAATTACGAAACCAACTTCGGATAAACCGATATACCGATATAAAACGCATTTGTATTGTCAAAACAAAAATTACCCTACAATCCCGCACACATTTCGATCAACGTTGCAACAATGCATACTCGTATATCGACTCGTTCGCAAGCGCTTGTAAATATCTTATTGTATCCAGGGCTCGTCTGTCCGTCTGTCTGTCTACTTGATTTGCTACCCGCTCCTGTATAGTAATGAAGGTGCAATTCTCTGACAGCCCACTCGCGCCGACCTCAAATCTTACGATGATCGATTCGACGATTATAATCGTGTGTGTTTAATCGATTATATGTATCGAGAGGTTTGTAGGCTTAATTATTGTTGACGGTTGCGATATCGTGCGATTTGCATAGCCTGTAGTGTTGGGTTTTTGTTTTATTTGGAGAGATTGGGATAAGAAAATGAAGTAACAAATTAATCTTTAGGTTGTAATGATTTGTTCTCGTGATGATTTACGTTGATTTTAATAAAGAGATTATCGTGTTGCTTTGAGTATATTTTTGGGCACACGTTATTTTTACAGCTCTCAAACTGCTTGGTTACTAATTTTACAATATAATGCAGATAAGATACTAACATAACTAACTATTATCCGGCGATAGTTTCGGCAAAAATGTATTAGGTATTGTAACCACACATTCCAATTATTTCTAAAAGCTCGTAAAAAATCTTTTTTTATGATATTTATAACTTTTTCGAGATTGGAAAATCATTGAACAGATAACAGACCAAAAAGTGATCATTATCGTAAGCTAAAGTTTTTTTTAGTAAAGTTCGTTCAAAATAATGTCCCGTATTATTTAAGACTGATTAAAATCAAATTAAAATCAATATATTCCCAAAGGAGTAGTGTATCGTTTTTCCTTCGAAATAATTCTATGCATAAAATGAATACTGAAATATTCTAAGGATTCTTGGAGTGGAATATTTCTTTAGGTGATCTGACGTTCATGACAGAAGGATGTCTGTCCTACTTATTTTTTTCTTCCATAATCACAAGATTTTGGTGTAAACTCAGCGGGTTTGTCATGTTACTCGTTTTAAATTTTATACTTTTTGAGTAAATTACAAGAAATAAACATCAGAATTCGATGACCACTCTTGGTCTGCGGTTCCTTTCAGGGAACAATTTAATTTTAAATTAAATTATAGTAACTTAAAGTTTACTAATACGTAAGACAGTTTTTGCTAGCTAAAGAATATATTAACTTATCTCATAATGACCCATTTTTTCTCCAATGACATTTGTCGACTTATAGTCGAAGATAAAATTATAAGCGAATAAAATTACTCAACAATCCGATATTTCAATTAGCCGTCACTAAACGAACTAATTAGTAATTACATCAGAACAAATGACTGACAACAAAACTAAAAATTGCAACATCCTCACTAAAAGCAGTACATGTACATCCCGAGGAGAACATCAATAATAATTGTAACCATTAAAATGGAAACTGTTACATCGTACTTAAACCTCTCTCAAAAACGCGGCAAATAAACATTCGCAAAGGAAAACGGTAAATTTTAAATGGCCGCCGCCCGAAGGCAGATGGGTCGGTACTAAAGATCACACGGTGAATTAATCACGCTTGTTACACCGCAGATTCGCAGATAAACGCACGAAAAATAACGCCTTACGAATGAGTTATAAGTATCGTCGGCTTTTAAAAATTAACTGTTTGGCTTGTGGCTATTAAAGAGAGGATGTCTCGCGTTATCACAAATGATAATTTTCGTAATGTTCGGCGCGGTGTAATGGGCGGCCGCGGCGCGTCGGTGTGAACGCGGACGCGCGATGAATGTTGGTAGATGTGAAACTGAAATATTGGATAGCAGATTAAGGGAACTTTTTGTTGGAAATTGGATAAAGGTATATTGTTGGAGCTTTATAAACTTCGGACATTTTTAAGTTCACTGACTGTTAAAATTTGTTTTGTATGATGTCGGACGTAAAAGAATAGCACCATCCCATCACTTCCCGTGGGTGTCGTAAGAGGCGACTAAGGGACTCATCAGAGAATGGGCAGCAGCGTTCTCTGTGCATTGCAACAACTACACTGCGATCGCCAACCCGCCTGCCAAGCGTGGCGATTATGGCAACCCGGGGCGGGTTGCCATAAACCTTTGGGGGAGGCCTATGTCCAGCAGTGGACAACTTTCGGCTGATATAATGATGATGATCATGACTGTTACAGAACTTGAAATGATGCAATAGTTTATGCAATGGATTGTTTAAAAGGTCGGTGAAGAGTATGGACACACGAAAACAATAAATAAGCCATGTCAAACAACCTGTTCGAAGGTACCTTATCTCACAACGATCCATTTGTTGCTAGCTCGTGTCTTACCTGTAACAAAACGAAAACCACAATTTAATTTTTCGTAGGTATAGTATATATATATGTATAGTCAACGTCAAAGTCACGGGTGTCAAAAATATATATACCTACGACTAATGTAAACAATTTAGTCAAAATTCTCTATTCCTCCACATATTCAAATAGGTTAAAGAAAAGAAATAATAATATTTATTTAGCACTTACATGAAACACGCACGGTACATAGAAATAACAAAAAAATGTAGGTATGCTAAAAACTCCGTGTGTCTCACGGCTGCACTAAAAAGGTCCATTTACCCGATATGTCAGACAGACTGATGCTGTCAATGGACGAGTGGCAGTTCATTTGAATCAATATAAATATATATATATTTATATGTCACCGGGAAATGGCAAACGCCGTAACATTATAAAATATCGCGTGAAATTGTAAACAATTTTTTCTTGAGTAGACACGGATATACTGGAAACTATTGAATTTATATGGGATTTACTATATACAAAACGATTTTTTTCATAATATATCGAGATTTTATAATCTAATCAAGATTTATTATTATCTTCCGGAGTCTGCAATTTTCCGGTGACATATATACATATATGTGCTAAATAAATTAAATAAATAATAAACATATAATTGAAACACGAAGCAAATTTTACTGAAAAATAAAAGCAAAGTTAGAAAGATATTACTAAACTTTTGTTATAAATTATTTTAGTTTATCGATCGACATTCATCCAGCCATCCCTAAAAGAACAAAAGATATCAACGAGCATAACCTACAAAAATAATATCAAAACTGACCACAAATTCAAGCTCAAATCAATGTAATATTCATAACATCTCAAATTTATCTTTTGGAAAAAAATATTTTGAACTGAAAAAAAAAATTAAAGGTTCCCTAATTGAGCAGTGCGAATAATGACATATTTATGTCCGAAGAGTTGGGGCAAAAAGGGGATTATTAATAAATTGTTATTGAACTAGCGGGCGAATAACACGGTGCCATAACAGCCGGCGCCTGAGTCCGTGTATATCGCAAAAACTCACATCATAAATGCACCTTAGATACGATGAAGTTGAGAATGTTTGTGCAGTATATGAGAAATTTTCAGAAGCTTTGAAGCCATTTTTCATCGGTATACGAAATGTGCAGTTGAAAGTTTTCACATAGAAAATTTTAATTTTATAAGTCGTAAAATACTGAAACTGATATTCTACGAAAACAAAACACAAGTTGTGGTAAGTAATGGTGGAATTCGCACTATCCGTTTCCGTAAGTATCCATTCGCTTACAAAACTCAAGCGCTAAAGTGAAGTGAGTGAACACTTGCCAATGCAGCACATTCCATTTTACTGTATCTAAGAAGAACTAGCTATTTTATTCATATTTTAGATTGATTTTTCTTTTTGTTTTTGTTTTACATGCTTTTTTACCGTAATAAATATTACGTTAGAAGCCTATCCAGTTGGATAATGTATTACTGTGCTTTAAGATACCACTACAAGTTGCTTGATTAGAAAAATATCTCTATCTACCTACACGAATGTTTACTTCCTATCAACTTGAAATCAACCTACCTGCAGTCATAAATCAAGATACGTGCAACAATGTCACTAAAACTCATCCTACAATCTTACATATACTGCAAATCGAACAAAGCGCCAAAAGATATAACAAGTATCATTTGGCGTCCACAAAAAACTAAATATGATTCAGCGGACATACCAGAATTGTATAATGATCTATACAGCGGACGCATAGAAGAATTTATTTGTTATATCAAACTCAAGGTTTTGCTTCGGAGGCATCTGATTGTATATTTGTGTTTATTATACCCCTTAATGTGACAGAGTGAATGTATTTAGGTTTATTTAAGCTTATTTGAGTACGAATTGAATGGACTTATTATTTTATTGGGGGATCTTGCGTATACTATACAAATTATAGGTATATTTTCTTTGTTTACATATTATTATTATTTCTGAAAGATACTACCTTAATTTGTGCTTTTGCAAGTATTTTCCTAAATACGGAACAGAAATCAATGGCACTTAAGCGTCTCCTAGAAGGGATAGTACCTAATGCATAACGAATAAAATTTCTTAATGTCAATTGAAATAATATCATTTTACGGGCCTTAATCCTACTAATATTATAAACGCGAAAGTTTGTAAGTATGATGGATGTATGGATGTTTGTTACTCTTTCATGCAAAAACTACTGAATGTATTTTGATGAAATTTGGCACAGAGGTAGATTATAGTCTGGAATAACACATAGGACTTTTTATCCCGGAAATATGTTCCCTTGGGATTATTTTCGACAATCAAGCGGGCGGAGCCGCGGGCGGCAACTAGTTTCTCATAATTTTGTACTTTGAACTAGTTTCTAGGGACAAAATTTTACAAAAATATATTGATCTTTTATTTACAATTTCAATTTCAAAGTACCCAGTGAAGTTTAAAGCCCACTGAAAATAAAATGAAAGTGTAGTTTAAATAGTAATGTTTAAAATTGATCATTCTTTACTTGTTAGTAAACGAAAAAAAAATGGAGTAAGTTTAAAATGTATGTGAGTAAGTGTATACGAAGGTAAGCATGTATATGTAATACTAGCTGTCGCCCGCGGTTTCACCCGCGTTACTCACGATCCCGTGGGAATATCGGGATAAAAAGTCCTATGTGTTAATCCAGGTCATTAACTATAAGTGTGCTAAATTTCATCCAAAACCATACAGTAGTTTTTACGTGAAAGAGTAACAAACATCCATCCATACTTACAAACTTTCTCGCGTTTATAATATTAGTAGGATTTGTGCGAAACGCAAAAAGGAAAAGATTGCAAACGAGTAAGTAGGTAAGTAGGAATCCAGAGTTGCGGAATCTGTTCGAAAGAGTCACCGCGGCCCTGGAACGCAAAGGGCTTTAGAAGGAACACGGATGGGTTTTAGTCAGTAAGAGTCTGACACGCCCTTCCGCTCCACCCAGAGCGGAAGAAGTCATTTGATGATTTCCCATCCTTAAAAAAAAAAAAATGTAGGTAGGAACGTTATTGTTGCTGTGGGCGTATTTAAAAGTTAAACCTGATTCTTAAACAGCACTCTTTCTCATAATTACGTTTACAAAATTCTCAAGTAAAATAATGATGATTACTTTATACGCTTTATGAACAATAAAATAGGCCGTGTAGCCCAGGCCCTTTGGTAAACGAAAAATTTATCTACTCCCACAGAAATAAATTTATTTAAGTATCGTATAAAATACCCTTTTTGCGATTCCAATTCAATACAATTCGTATTGAAATACAATAAACAATAGTTAATTGTTGTTCGGAGTTGACAAGAAACACAAAGGTATGGGGTTCGATTCTTCGGCGATGCACTTTTGTGATAATGTCCTGAGAGCATGAGGGTTATGATTGATGACCGATATTAAATATTCGAATTAATACGTGAATCGATTCGATTTGATAAATTATTTATTTTTGAGTGAATGGAAGTCTTTTGAAATTTTTGATGTTGCCCGATACCATTTTTGTGACGACATTTCTGGGATTTAGACGAAAGATAAATTTAGACTAGGATCGAAGCCTGACATCGCTTCCTTAATATTTTTTTACTTGTAACATTTTTTAATGCAAAAATCTAAAGCGCCATCGTTCTTGAAATGGTATTTACTGTAAGTACACTCCTATTCATGTACCATTTACTTACATTTAAAAAACCCATAAAAATCTTGCGTTTTTACAGTATCACCCAAACTATTAATAGACATTAGAATTGAATATATAATACTATAAATATTAGATAGACAGTAGTTAAGAACCACCTTAATTGGGCACCTAAAAATTGGAAATAACAAAAATATTTCTCTAGCATTTAAAGAAAACAATTGTAGGCCCTATTATATTATTTTGGTTTCAGCAATAACTAAAACAAATTCAATCCTTTTTTTATGGATGGGAAATCATCAAATGACTTCTTCTGCTCTGAGCCGAGCGGAAGGGCGTGTCAGACTATTACTGACTAAAACCCATCCGTGTTCATCCTAATGCCCTTTGCGTTCCAGGGCCGCGGTGACTCTTCCGAACAAATTCCGCAACCCAGAAGAAATGCAATCCAAACATGTAAATAATAGTCAACGGACAGACATAAAGGCCCCTAATATTATTATTAGTGAAGCCGTCTCCATAGCGCCGCAAAAATCGTTTTCTGCCATAACATTTTGATGTCCTATGTTCCAAAGAATTCTTTATTCGCGATTTTGTTATGATAATCTTCCTATTTGCTTTGAATTTTAATGTTTCTGACATATTCTTTTCTTTACTTTCGCCGTTTTCATGTTTTATGTCGGCCATCTTAGTTTCATCGTTCTTTATTTGAATTTGAACTAGGTGGAATACCTAATGAGGTTGGGGTTTATTCAAAGCTTTTTTATATGTGTAATGTTATAATGAAAATAATGGAATCAATCTTCATGACAAAACCAAAAGCCTATATTCGTTTGACTGTTACTTTTGAGAAGAGTATTATTTTAATGTTCGATAAAAGAAAAATAATTCCAGTTTCCCGTTTAGATAAAAACAGAACATTCAGTAAAAACTGTGGTTATTTTGGTGTTGTGTTAAAACCAAAACAACTCCGTTTTCTTAATTCAGAATTTTAAGTTAAGTCAAACTCTATTCTAGCTCGAGACCTTGTCAATTTTGACAAGTTCTTGACTTCAAATTCTCAATTCAGAAACCAGAGCGCCAATTCTACGTATTCTTAAGCAACGTTCGCATTCGCATCTTTGACAGATTGCGACTGACATGCCAATACGAACGTTGCTTAAAAATTAGTAGAGTAGTTGTTAAATTACGAAATCAATTCACGCAAATGAATTAATCGCCATTTATTGATACTTGACCAGAGACTATTACAAACTTAGAGATGTGTCAGGCAAGCTAATGTTGCCCTCTATAACAAAAACTAAAACAAGGTTCCAACAATTGGCACTCTGAGGAGCAATTCGATGAGAGCGTACGCAATTTCGACTTGAATTTGATCGCATAAAGGCTAATTCACGTACTTGAAGTACGAAAATTAACCTTCAGAGGTTACAATGCTGTCAACTTCTTGTAGAAAATCGCATGTCAAATGCACATTCTATCAAGCTATCGAACACGCATTACAGCATTCTTCGCCAGCCATTAAAAATGGTGGCCACGGCAGGCCATGCGGCCACATATCAGACAATACTCCTCAATACGGGAGCCCTGACCTTTAGCTTGGCGTATCGGATCGTATCATCTCTGCTACCGACTTCACCTCTTGACCTCCACTGTGACAAGGCTTTTTGATGTATATAGGACATTTGGTGTTTGTCATAAAGTCAGGTAAGTTTGGCAAAGATTTTGATTCGCGTTATATGAAAAAGGGATGATCGAGTCTCTACTTAGAATTATCTTCCTTTGAACCGAGTTTTCAACTTTCTTTTCCGAGTTTTCAACAGCTCGAAAGTGCCAGTAAATGGTTAGATTTAAATAAATGTTTTGAGTAAAATTTTGTGACTTTTCCGAACTGCATCAGATGGAGCAGAAATCTTACACGGTTGCTTCTCACACAAATAGGTAAATTGCATGTGGCTGCTTAGTAAAAAGTGTACCGAGCCGCCAACGCATTCATTGTTAGGGTTCCGTACCCAAAGGATAACCAACGGAACCCTCCACTGTCCGTCCGTCTGTCAGTCAGCGGGCTGTATCTCAAGAATCGTAATAGCTAAACAGTGAAATTTTTTACAGATTGTGTGTTTGTTTCGCCTCTATAACAACAAATAATAAAAATTAAAGGGGCTCCCATTAAAAAAGCGTGTTTTTTTCGGTTTGTGGTACGGAACCCTTCGTGAGAGAGTCCGACTTGCACTTAGCCAGTTTTTTTGTTGTTTTCGTTACAAGAGAAATACGTGTAGAATATTTTGTAATAATTTAGCAAACGAACCAATCAGAATATTCAGAAAAATTCTCATCCCTATGTGGTTTGTTTGCTGCGCTGGAATAAAGAGTAACATACGGACGGAATAATTACTCGACTATTCTATGGAACCCTTTTAAAAAGCCTGTCCCACGGAAGACGTGGTCACCCTAATACTAGCTCTTGTTTTTCGAATGCCAGCTTTTGTGTCCTGCAGAGCCACAGCGCAGTCATAAACTGAGGATCAAATGCCCCACAGCTCTCATCGCTGTCTACCCTATCCATTGACAGTTTTACACTGACCTTTTTTCAGACTGTCCAAAAGAAAATGTTCAATGTATATCGATACGAGATATTTGTTCAATAAAGTAGGGACAGTCGTATTTTTTCCTGTGTTGCCACGGGTTCGTATTCTGTATGCACTTGTTACTTACATTTAGAAAATCCAGTTCTAGAGTTATGACCTGAGAACTTGTAATTTCTTCCTGTGAATATATTGTAAATTCAATAGATAATGTTGTTTGTTTAATTTTTTATGTGGACTCCGATTTGTTGTTTATGTTCAATAAACTGTTGGTTGCTATATCGGTAAGGTTGTTTTGTTAAGAAGATACTGTTTACAGTTGAATTTCTTAATCAATTTTGAGAAAAGTTTTTTTTTCAATGTGTGTGTTTATGTCACCGTAAGATTGTAATACATTTTTATCAGATTTTATTTCTCGATATATTACGAAAAAAAAAACGTTTTGTATACTTACAATAAATCCCATCCAAGTTCAATAGTTTCGAATATATCCGTGTCTTTTTAAGAAAAAAATTGTTTACAATTTCACGCGATATTTTACAATCTTACGGCGTTTGCTATTTTCCGGTGACATACATATATAAGCAGGTCTCGTATGTTTAATATGCATGTGAATGACCTAATGGCTATTGAACAAACTAACAGGTGAAACTATCTAGGCTCTTCTTCTTCCCAGCTAAAACACTAGGAAGTGGTGACGGGCGGGCGTTTTAGGGGACTGTCTTTATGTAGAACTTTGACGTTCAAAAAGTGCTGACACTCAGCCTAATTTGAATAAATGACTTTTGATTTTGATTTTGCTCATCATACATTTTCGTATTTTTAAACAGCGCCTGTCGCGAAATTGTATGAGTATATAACAAATACTTATGTCGCATTTTCAGTTATACAACGTGTAATAGAATAAACACAATACCTCTTGAGGGGTCATAGTACCCATCATTATGAACAACTTTTACTATGGGCCCAACCCCGAAATCGCAAAAAAAAGTCAGCTGTTCAGTACATTTTGTTGAGTTACCTATGCGCACACAAATGAAGAAGTCGGTTTTTTTTTTCGCGATTTCGGTGTTGGTCCCATAGTGAAAGTTGTTCATAATGATGAGTACAATGACCCCTTAAGAGGTATTGCGTTTATTCTGTTTGACGTTGTATAAATATAAGAACTAGTCAGGCTTTTCGGTGCTCTGTGGTATAACTGGATTAGAAAATTGGCTCAGCCTCATTTGCATTAGCTCTAAATCACCGAAAATGTGCAATCTGCCAGAACAAGCTCCACACGTATCTAATGGTTATTAGATATTTAGATTTAATGTTCACGATAGAAATTAGTTTCATGCGTGTGCTTACAGAATGATTTTGGCAATATCCAAAAATGTATGTAGGTACGTGAATCGAATGAGCCCAAGATGTACCCAACAAAGTATAATTCAATTGAGAATCACCACAGCCGCGTATTCACCAACCCCTATTAAAACATTAAGCCCATGAATCATAGCCGTCATCACGGAATCGAATTGATTTATACCACCGTATACAATATGATTATTTTTTCTCAGTTTTGTACAGAATTCAATCATAACCAAACGTCGGGTCACACATCATTCTGTCTCATTAAGACGTTATTTGGAAACTAAAAAACTTCTGGGGGAAAGCTTCATTGTGCTGTCTGAGATCGTATAGATTTTTTTATGTAATAATTTATGTTACGTGAGGAAATATTGTATGTTGTAAATACGCGACAGTTATGAGTTACGGAGAAATGGACAGAAATGGTTTTAATTGAATTAAATTGTATTGTGATGTTATGAACTATTGGGAGATGGAAAGGGACATACAATTATACGGGAAGATGTTTTTGTTGTTACTGTATTGCGGATTCTGAATTTACTGCACGTCTTTGCTGGGTTTTCTCTTCGAGTTTTGCCGCTTCATTTTTAGGGAGTGGAGTGGAGTGGAGGGGGCAAACTCCTTTCAACAATATATATATATATATTTTTTTTTAAAGCCTTAGTTGGAGTCTTTATTTTTAAGAACTATTTTAAAATGAACAAAAAAGGAGATAACAAAATAATGAATTTTACTATAGGGTTACAAATGAGACACGAGAACCTGCCTTATGACCTTGTATCAGGTGTGCAGAATACAAGACTATAAAGAAAATACTAGAGAAGAGGTTCCTGACAAAATATAAGTAGGTACTCTCATTAAGAATCAGACCCCTTAAAATTGTTGGGAGTTAGACATCATTAATTTTATACGTGGCAACATCTGACCAACAAAAAGCAAGGTTTTACCACAAGCCACCAGCACAAGCAAAGGGATAATTCCAAAAAATAAAAACAGATGAAAATTAAGGTAAATTTTTGTGCTTACAAGTTTTAGCGAAAATCTAAATTTGCTCTTATCTTTTATCGTGTTGACTCAGGGCCTTGATTTTTATACACCTGATAGGAACTATAGACCTCAGTATCTGGTATCAATTCAACTTGCTAGGTCCACCCGTTCCTGAGAAAATTGGTGGTGACACACGGACAGACAGACGGGTCCCCTTTTTTGCCTTTTGAGGTACGGAACCCTAAAAATGACAAAATACGACTCACTGCAAAACCAAAGACTTTCTAAAACTCGATTTACGATAACTTCATTTTGCATAAAAACACAGTTGATCGACTGATTCGATCATACATCTTCTCGACAAGACTTTTTGTTCCCACAAACAAGAGTAAAGGCGTATTCCCTTCAATTGTGACGTATTTAGTATTTTGTCGAGCTTTCATGAACGCCGGCGATGCAAAAAATATTAATTATACATACATTTCTCCCATGTAGGCACGTTGACATACGGTAGAGGTTTCAAATGTTGTGTGAGTTTTGTTTTGGATTGTTTTCTGTTAAGTGTTGGTGATGAGAATTCGGTACATTATGCAATACAAATTGTGATTGATATGCCATTTAAAATTAACGATCTTTTAAGAGTTATTTTTGTCACTTCGACTAATTGAATTAATTTTTGTTTAAGGGATAGGAAATCATTAAATGAATTCCTCCGCTCTGGGTGACGCGGAAGGGCGTGTCAGACTCTCACTAACTAAAACCCATCCGTGTTCCTTCTAAAGCCCTTTGCGTTCCGGGGCCGCGGTGACTCTTTCGAATAAATTCCGCGACTGAAGATGTCGCCTAGGTTCTAGATGAACAACATTACAAATAAAAGAACACTTAGACATTAAATGCCTAAGTAGGATCATACATTTAACTTATTTCATGAACAGCCTATCAAATTACTGTATGTAGGTATGATTTGAAATATCCTATTACTCATGAATTTCCAAACAATAGAGCTTCCGAATAATGACTAACTATTTCTACAAAAAACTTAAGTGTCGGTATTTATTTTATTGGTATTTTAAAACAAGTGACGGCAATATTGTGAGTCTTTCGGTGTCACTTTGATATCGTGTCGTGCTGTAGTTGGAAAGTTAAGACACATGACAGATTCACCGGACATTTCGAACTCATCTTGTGTGGTCTCGTCCTACTCATTTCACCGCAAAAACCTACCGATTCGCTTTTTATAAAACAAAATTACAACTGCATTTACCCATAAAGAACTATCCCTGAAAATGAACCTTACCGCTACGTGATAAGAAACGGGAGCAAGTAAAAATTACGTTTGCTAAAAAAACATTCAAATAATTGGCTTAGGACCTGTCAAAGCGAAATGATTTCGTCGCGACCGATATCTCCAATTAATTGTCGGAAATAAAAGGATTTTGTACAAATAAATTTTGGCTTTTTTTCTCCTTACTGGCGACCTCCCTCGTCGATCACAGTGGGGGTGACGTTGTGACGACAAATGGAGAACTTTCGTATTGTTTAATCAATTTTCGATGAATAAACAACAAGTTATAAGCGATTTTAGCCGGTTTTTGTACGGAAATTGGATAAAAGTTGGACGGTTTAGGGAAACTTCGGTGGTCTCGGTAATCCATTCGCTAAGTTTTGCATTAACTTTTTAGCGAAACATCGAAGGGAGGTTTACTGCAAACGTGTTTTGTTTATGTGAGTTTGTTAAAGGTTTAATTTTCGAACAACAGAAACAATTTCAATTTCGTTAAATACTTACCTATTTATAGGCATTCAAAGAGAATCGTGTTACGCAGCTACTGGTCAAAGTCAAAAATCATTTATTCAAATTAGGCTGAGTGCCACCACTTTTTGAATGTCAAAGTTCTACATAAAGACAGTCCCCCAAAACGCCCGCCCGTCACCACTTCCTAGTGTTTTATCGGATTAATATAACATTAAATTAAAAGTTATTTGCGCACTTTTGAACGCCAGAGCATAAACACATCATCGTGCCCTCGACGTCAAGCCACAAATTCGTACCTACAGAGCTTGCTTGTCATGTATACGTGACAATGGCGTACCTCGTACCATGTAAAATATGGTACTAACCTGCATCCCGTTATGAGACTGGAAGCCGAACCGAATATAATTACAGAAAAAGGCTGATTTTTTAATCGGCATTATGTGGCAATGCCGGATAGTTAAAGTAATCTTAGCCACGGAGTGGAATTCCCTGCCTGAGTCTGTGTTTCCTGATAGCTACAACCTGGGAGTCTTTAAGTCAAGAGTGATTAGGATACTTCTAGGCAAGCATGCTCCATCTTCCACATCATCGCTTACCATCAGGTGAGATAGTGGTCAAACGAGTGCCTATCGACAGTAAAAAAAGCTTTAACAAATATAAAAAACATTGCCTAACTAAAAGAAAATTCAAATTAAATATTACTTTTCCCCGACCACTTCTTCGTCCTCACCGAGTCTAATTTAATTTTCATTTCTTACAATTTCTCGGCTTGCACTCATCAAATTAAAACAAAATAAAGTGCAGGGTTCTTTATAACATTTCTTGCACTTGCTTGCATTATAATCTGATTTATTTGAACGGGTAAGTTTTTACCCGCTAACAGTGAACTCATTTAGTTGAGTTGGAAAAACTGAGTTTGTTGTGAATTTGCCTTTAAATATGGATTTATATTCATATTCATATCTTTATTTGCATTCCAATATGTGTGAAGATCTTACAATGGGCTTAAAGCTAATGTACAATATGTTTGAAAAAAATAATATACAATCACTGAACAATTTTAAAACATGTCCTTAATATTAATTAACTCAATTATTCTTATAAAATTTATTTGGAGATCAACTATTTGAGATCAGTTATAATATAACATGAAATTATTTAGTAGGATTAATTTATTATTATTGTAGATATTTCAGCCTTAATGATTAGATTGTAACTACATTCTTTTGCATCCAGTTCAATATTTTTATTGGTATTTTTCCCGATGTGCGAAGTACGATGTGGTAGAATTTGTTGATACCCAATGAGTTATTTTTTGTTAGTTTAATAGTTCGTTTTTGTTAGCCACGAGCTAATACAGGATAAAGTAAACCCCATTAATATAATATTAAGTTAAAAGTAATTTTCTCACTAATGATGGGCTCTATAAGGGCGCTGACAAACCAGCCACGAGCCACATACCACCAGCTTACAAAACCACGCATCATTACCTATTACTTGCCTATTTAAGGCAGATAGTTTGTAGGTGATAAATGGCAGTAATAACTGAATTTTCTTTTAAAGATAAGTACTTAAATAGTAGCTATAAACCGTTACTTTGAAGAGGTGGATGTGATTGATTGTATTTTTTTGCCGACGCTTGAAATATGGGTGGAAATTGCAGTGAATTACGAGTTGTTTCCTCAATGTCGTTGTGACGTGACGGTAAATGTCACCTGTGTTACTGGGTATTCGTCAGAACACAGTGTGGAACATTCCTTAAGTCTTCTCGTGACTGGGTGTGGCAAAGAGAACCATTTACTTGAATCAAATAGCATTATATTACTATTATAATATAAATATAAAAAGCCTTTATTGTTGATCTTTGTTTAAATTACAAAAGTTTTTGTGTGCCTAGAACTCACTGTTTTATTTACTAATAATTATACTTTTAACTACTATACTAAGGCTGGTAAACTTTTGACTAAACTTATTAACTGTTGTACATATTCATTTTTGTTATTTTGCCTTTTTTTTTACTAGGCAAACAGTAAATTCTTCAACTTGTCTTTCGACAAAAGCCTTCTCTAAAGCTCTCCATTCTGTTCTACTCCTCGGTGTTCGAGTCCATGTTGTACCTGCTATTCCTGAGGTCGTCTTCCCATCTCTTAGTCTGTCTACCTCTGTTTCTTTTGCTGTCTAGCGGGTACCAGTCTGTTATTAGTCTGGTCCATATTTCTTTCTTCTCTCTTGCCATATGCCCTGCCCACCTCCACTTTAGTTGTTTGTATGTTAAGTATGCATTCTTGAATTTTGTTTTACTTTTAATCTTTTTTAGTTCATCTCGGTCTTTTCTTCTTATTCCTATTGTACTTCTCTCTATTCCGTTTTGACAGACTTTTATTTTGTTTGGAAGTTGTTCTGCCAAGGCCCATGTTTGACATCCATATAGTAAGCATGGCAGAATACACATATTATATACCTTCTTTTTTTCTTTCATCGGCATTTCATTGTTCTTCATTACTCCGCTTACGGTGGAGGTCTGCCCTGCTTGGGCTGAGCACCGCCGTGTCCTCGTCGAGGCGATCGGCGGCGGCAACCTCTCGCGTCCGGCCCTGGTTGAATCCATGGTCCGGAGCGAGGAGGCTTGGGAAGCGGTCACCTCCTTCTGCGAAGCAGTAATGCTAGCGAAGGAGGAGGCGGACCGCGCGAGGGAAAGGCAAGGCCTTCGTCCCAACCGCCGCAACAGGAGAAGACGCCCCGGGCGTCGGGAGTCGCAGGGCGATCCACCGTAGGCGCGGGCCTGCGGACGGCGAGCGTTGGGTGGCTCGCTGTCCGATCACCACCAGGCCCGGGTCGATGGCGCGTTGTGTTTCACGCGCGCCTCAAAGAGATTTCAGCATAGAGGACGGGGCCCGCCAGGGCCAGAGCCTGCCAGGGTTGCGGAATTTGTTCGAAAGAGTCACCGCGGCCCTGGAAAGCAAAGGGCTTTAGAAGGAACACGGATGGGTTTTAGTCAGTAAGAGTCTGACACGCCCTTCCGCTCCACCCAGAGCGGAAGAAGTCATTTGATGATTTCCAATCCTAAAAAAAAAAAAAAAAAGTGACCAATATATGTTACTATTACCAACATTGAATTCGATTTATTTAACACAAAAGTTACGAAGAACAAGACTCATGTCACAATGGACAAACTCTTGCAACAAAAGCTTGCAATTCAGATGATCTGGTAAATATTTATGTTCGTAAATACTCTCAAAACTTACGCCCCACCTTTTGCTTCCACTAAAAACCAAACATACCGGCATTGGAATTAAACCCTTAAACCCCTGAATTATACGTTTACAAGCGCTAATGAAACCATTGGTACTCAAGTCAGCCTCACGACAAACGCTTAACGAAAATATCCAAGTAAAAATAGATAATTTAATTCAAGCAGTTACCACAAAATGGCCCAAAAATGCCAGAGCAAGTCTAACAAGCGAAACACAGGTTTACAATATGCACAAAAACTGCACAGCAAATGTCCCGAACACGGTTCTAACACGGTCCAGGACATGTCCCGGGTTTTTGTAGACATGGCCAAACTTGTCTACTTATGCATGAATCCGAAATGACAGGCCGATGCCGCGATTCTCGAAACGGGAGCGGAAAGTAAATCGATTTATTTCGATAAAAATGGACCGAATTTTTATTAGTGTTTGTGAAAAGAATTTGAAGTCGTTTACAATGAATGAATTGAAGAAAGAATGGTGCTGTCGCCATCTTTGAAAGTTTTCAACTAATTTCCAGAAACACTTTCAAGTGTTTTGTGTCAATGTTCTCGAATTCCTTTATTTCATGGGATCTTAAGACATTAATCTACGAATCGCAAATGCAACATTCAACAAAACGCTATTGTGGATTATCTCGCAAGACGCAATGTGAGATAGATAAATAAAAGATTAAAGCCTACACAATGCTTAGAGCGCTAAAGATATTACTGAGAGTGATGGAACTCTTCACAATACACAACCTGGCTTTACGATCAATACGAAGCAATATTTGAAATAATAACCCGTTATGTTTTAGGGTGTTACCACCCACACCAATCGATTGATCGTCGATCGATGCCGTCGATTGATGGTAGAATGGATAAGTCGACGTCGATCGATAGTTTCTACTTCACTAATTGATCGATCGATTGGTGTGGGTAGTAACACTCTAAAACATTATGGGTTATTATTCCAAAATAATGCTTCGTATTGATCGTCAAGCCAGGTTGTGTATTATGAATCGATCAAAATCGATCGATTGCATCGATCGACGACCGATTGGTGCCGACCTATAGGTGTGGTAACACCCTTAGATTCCAAATTACTCCTCATAAAGTCAAAATTACTTTTACGTAAAACTATTCGAGCGAGGTCTACGCAATCAAACGCTTCACAGAGATCCAAATATCGAGTAACCCAGCAATTGGGTCCTTTTAAATCGAATTAATACAATTCGAATGTCGGACATGGGTTGCAGCAAGGAACTTAGGATACTCCCAAACGTTAAATTGTATAATGTGATGCTCTTAAATGTCCTTTTTGTGTCTTCCATTTGACAATGCCTGTATTAATGTCCTTAAGTTCTCATGTTTGGGGATTCTTTTATTATTTGCTTTAAGTCTTTCGTGTTGTGTTGAGCTTCCCGTACACTTTCTTTACTGCTTCTGCGGTGTTTCACAGTCAGATAGATTGCTACCTGAATACACGGTATTTAAAATATTCTTTAGTTCATTTTTTTGTATCATTTAAATGTTGTTCCTGATACTATTTACGTTTGCAAATTTCGACACTTCGACAGTTAACGCATAATACTTTTGTTTCTTATGCAAGTCGCCAAATAATTGAGACAAGACGAACAGACAGCGGAGGCTTATTAATAGGCTACCCTTCATGTATAAATCCTTAAAAAACTATTTTAGCTCCTATTGTTAGAACAGAATCCTAGGAAATTCACGAAAAAAAAAAACATATTTTACAACCATCCTGTTACATATTCAAAATGATAACTTACTTAAAAAAGTTGCAACTTAAACAAAAAACTCACTAACAATCTTTATAAACATTTAACACCAACTTATAACTCATTCACTGTGTCGAAACAAAACTCACAATAGATAAAAGCCTTTCATCACAGATTTAATATTAATTACTGGCAACAAAAAACAAAAGATTCCAAATAATAAAAAACAACAAATAAAGTGATCTCCACTGATTGCGTATCGCGCCATCTTAAAACCGTTCATTAGCTGAGAAATAATAACTGAGAGAATGACTGATGTTCCGGTAGCCACACGATCAGCTTTCAAAGGATTTGTCCCGTTTTAATTATACAGGGAATATATTGTTATAATTTTTCTGGTTGGGATTTCGAAGAAGGTTCGAATTTCAAAGTTAGGAAGGAGTCTTTACGCATATACAACGCGTGACATAAGACATTTCTTTATCCCCTCGGTGCATAATCTACTATTACAAGTGCTAAATAAAAATATCACGGGCAGAAAACGCACACAGCTTCAATAGCTGGGTCTAGAACATTGTAATTTGAACATTACGAGAATTTCTCATAAGATAAAATTGAGGACTAAGAAAGGATTTAAGGAAACTCACCTCCTTTAGGGGATAGACTTCTATAAGTTTGTTATTTTTGTCGATGGGAAATCCTGTTTCGGGCATACAGTTAGTGGTAATGATAAAATTAAATGTGGTATTTTATTAAAATTGTATACAAGTCATTAAAGTTCCCATTTGTTAAAAGGAAATACCAATTTAATGTAGAATGAATTTTGTTTAAAAGGCAGTATTTCTCGGAATGAGTTAGGTATATGTACTTGTTATGAATTAATTGTCATATCTGAACCAGGCATATGAATACGTAACGTTATTAAGTAACTAAATATGCAACCACATTGAAACCAAACGTATCTTAGAAATAGTATTGCTCATGAGTTCACTTTCCTGTTTATATACTCAAAAGTATTGCTTTCAAACGACCGTGTTCGAAAGTTTTGGGTATGTAGATTTACTAATATTTTCTGTTTTAAGGTGTTTTAATAATAATGAGCACATTGAGAGTAACTTAATAATGGATGTAAGCAGGGGTCCCGCGGCACTAAGGAGCTACTCAAAAAAGTCAAAAGTCAAAACGGTTATTTCAATTAGGCCATTAAACGGCACTTTTGAATGTCATCGTTTACAGTTCAGTAAAAATAATAGAATTACATTAATAAAGTGACTCTACTGTCCATTCGGAAAGGTAGATTCTTATGGAGAAGAACGGACAAAAAACTCCATAGTTACTTTTTTCAAATAATGATTTTACAAAATTTGGTTTACAAAAATTAATTTAATATTATGTGAGGACGATGCACCCAGAGTATGCTACTTATAAGAACAAAGTATCACCAGCAGAGGTAAATTTATTAATTTCCTAAAGAAATTTAGGTAAATGGTACTCACATATTTACAAACATTGGAACCATTAATTAAACAACAGTGTGTGAGTCAACAGAAAAATAAAAACACAAAAAAAGAAACAGTATATCTATAAAGTTAATACATAAATCAACCAGTTTGACCTTCACCCTTGATTGTCCTATGGAGCAGGACCAGCATGTTTCCAAGCATTCTTATCCTGAATGTAATCTTCTAATTTGTAATATGCTTGTTCACAAAGTGTACTTTTAACATGAGTTTTAAATTTTCTTTCATTTAGTTCTAATATGTCAGAAGGTATTTTGTTGTAACAACTCCTCATAGACATGGCCATAAGCCAACAGGTTCGTCGATCCCGCAAGGATCTGTGCCACATACATGGTTCATGAAGGTGTTGGAGTTGTACAAAATAGATGCAACTCTACGCACCTTTCTTGAGCCATGTATGAGGCAATGGAAAACAGTCCTTCGCTAACAGTTTGCTGATAATGACAATTTGACGACCTTCTGTCGAAGCTGGCGTTACGCGGTTGGATAGAGGGCCTGATACAGAAGGCAGTACTCCTCGATACGGCTCGTATTGTAAGGAGGTGCCTTTCTCTGGAGCCTTAACCACCGGTAGCTTGGACCCTGTTTCCGACATCGGCGGACTACTGCTTTTTATATGTTTAAATGTTTTTTTATTCTATGTTTTTTAAAAGCAATATTTTAAAATGTAATAAGTATATTAGTAAGTGAAATGAATAAAGAGATAATTATAGCTCCTTTATTTCAGGCAACTAAGGCCCATAAACACAATACATTTATAAATATAAAAACAATAACTATAAACTAATACATATTTGTTAAAGAAAACTTAAAAACTATTATTAATATTGCGCGTTATAATTATTGACACATAAAAAAAAACATTTTATGAGTACTTGTGCGTATTGTATATGCATCGGATCTGATTGCCCCCTAATGACGTCACATTAAAAGTTCCTTTTTCACTAAGTTGAAAACATTGTAATTTAGTTTTGATATTTCATGGTTAAACTTTTTATATAAAAAAAAAAAACGTGTACGTCTCGGGACGCCTAACAGAAGTAGTAACTTAAACTGATCTAAGTTCAACTATTTAGTATGGGAAGCATCTGTCCGAAATACGACTAGCGCTGTGGATTAGAGTGAGAGAGGAAGAGCCTGCCGTATGCGTGAGAGAAAGGGAAGCCAGACAGACTGGCGCAGTAACACGTTACGTTACGAAGCGGTTTACCCTCCCATAAGAAGTTATCACTTCAACAAGGTATTTGGCTGAATTCGTGTAGACTGGAAGCCGCCCCTGATTAATTTCTATATTAAATACTAGCTTTTGCAAACAAACAAACTCTTCAGCTTGTTGTTGTTTGTCTGTTTGAACGCGCTGATCTCTGGAACTCCCAGTCGGATTTGGAAAATTATTTTTGTATATGGTAGCCACATTTATGAGGAAGGCTATACGGGAACGGGATATTTCTACGGGAACTGGAAAAAACGGGATATGCGTGTACGAAGTCGCGGGTAAAAATCTAGTATTAGTACAGATTGTTACCACAGTGTAGTCTTTTTAATCCAAAGGTTGACTGCTAGAGAATGCCTTGTTACATTAAGTTCGCATATGTACTATAATACATAAAAAAAAAACAAAAAATAGAGCGCTTTCTCAAAAGGTTGTTTACCATTATAAAGCAGCGATTTAAAGACCATTCGTCCACGTTACCCATTTTTCATGGTCACCCTACATGAGATGAGTTAGTCGTCTCATTGTAATAATTTCACACGTCCTGCCCGCACGATGTAGCGATAGTAAAACAGTAATTATTATGAAAGCTACCAGTAATCGGATAGCTGTGTTTTTGTTTGCTCTGGTGTTAAGTAGCTAAGTGCTTGTCAGTTTTTGTTGAAGGGAACCTTTCTATTACATGCATATCAGTTTTTTTTTTTAAGAAAGAACTTGCTGCCGCCCGCGTGATTGACGTGTGCGGAAAGGGAGAGGGGAGCCTTTGTCCAGCAGTGGGACATAATCGGGCTTATTTAGATAATTATATTAATACTAGACTAGCTTTTGCCCACGACTTCGTACGCGCATATCCCGATGTTTCCGTTCCCAAAGAAATTTCGGGAAAATTATTTATTTATTGGCCTATCTACAATTGATACACTGTTTGTCCTAATAATGAAAGCAATATGGTAAAAACATAGTGTACAATATGATGCGATAGACAACATGCAAAAACAAAATTATAACATCAATAAAATTACAATAATAGTACAGAAATAACACTTACAACAACTAGTGGGTAGTTTTGGAAATACATTAGATACAACATGACAAGGAAAAAAAAAGTCAATATGGTGGTTACTTTTGATGGAATTGGCGCTTGAATTTTTGGAGTGATGTGGAATGAATTGCATATTAATTGATTCATCGCAATTATTAAGAAACCTGCAAAGTCTAGGGATGGGGAAGTTGGATCCTGATACAATTTTGCGGAATGGGGGACGTAATGGTTTGAAAGGGTGACGCGGAAATCCTCTCTCCCCTTTTTTATTTTAGGGATGGGAAATCATCAAATGACTTCTTCCGCTCTGGGTGGAGCTGAAAGGCGTGTCAGACTCTTACTGACTAAAACCCATCCGTGTTCCTTCTAAAGCCCTTTGCGTTCCAGGGCCGCGGTGACTCTTTCGAACAAATTCCGCAACCCTGGCAGGCTCTGGCCCTAGCGGGACCCGTCTCCTACGCTGACATCCCTACACTCCCCAAGGAACCTACATGCCAAATTACAGGTTCCTACGACCAGAAGATTCGGCTGTGCGTTGTCTGTCAGTCAGTCACTTAGTAACAGAAGAATTTTATGTTTTAGATTACAGAGAATCATTCCAGCCACTCTTTTGAGTGGCTGGAAAGATTCTACATGATTAAGCATTTTTGCTTAGCCAACCTTACTGTGTGTTCGTAAATGAATATAATACCTTTATTTTTGTTTTTATTAGTGTATGTTTATGATTACTGATAAATTATTTTATTGGGCCAAGGCCCAATATTGCGGAAAATCCACTCAGGAAAAAGATCCCAATCCCAGGTTTAAAACAATAATGTTATATTATTAATGCAACACAGCAACAATGTGGCTCCTCATTTAATTAATTTACCTATCTTTGCCACCTGCTGCGGTTTCGTTTATCATTCAATATTCAATTTACCTCATTATTTTTTACACATGAGAATCATAATTACAACTTGTAGGTAAAATATTAATTTCGGAAGGTGAACAAATTGTAATTTACACTGTGCATGTGTTTATAATTTAATGCGCGAACGAAGTCGCGGGAAAAACTTGTAATAAAATAAATCAGCTATAGTAGGCGCCAGATAATCGTGGAATAACGGTCATTGACCCACCTACAATTATTGACATTTTTAATTTGAAAAACGGAATTAATGACACAAAGCTGTCCCGAATCATCATCTCTCGTGATCCTTAACATTGTCTAATAATGAAAAACGATTCATATTTAATTGTTCAGGTACCTATGAACAGTTATTAGGGAAAGGTCAATATAGACTTTATTCCACATTTATCTGGCGCCTACTATAAGTAAAACGCTCTTGTTGTACTTTCCAGCTATTAAAATACAAGTAATAATAACATCTTGGGACAACTCACACACGGTCATCCGATACCAAACTAGGCAGAACCTGTGCTATGGCAACCAGACAACTGATAAACGTACTTAAGTATATATTTTCTAAATACATACATATCATACACAAATATCACCCAGACACAGAACAAATGATCATGCTCATCACACAAAGATACATCCTGGGTGGGAATCGAACCCACGACCTCCGGTTTAGCAGTCAGGCTCACTAACCACTAGACCAACAGGCGAGTCCTAGTTTTAGTAAGTAATTCCTTATTAAAGGTTCCACATCATCTGTCTATCCTTTTCCCAACTACATTGGGGTCGGTTTCCAGTCAAACCGGATTCAGCTGTATACCAGTATTTTACGTGGAGCGGCTGCCTACCAGACCTCCACAACCCATTAACTGGGTAACACGGTACTCCTTGGCAAGACTGGTGTCAGATTTTCTAGCTTCTGACGATCGGAGGAATCTCGGTTTTTTAAGATGGTTATCCATCCACAGACCGACCTCGGCAAGTGTTGCTTAAACTTGAAGATCGACCCGTCCGGATGTTATTACTTAGCCACGAGCTCCTCCTTATTAAACCTTCCACATCAGAGTAAATAAAGATATTTACTAAATAAACCCTTATCTTGGTCTCCACAACACAAATCTAGTACAAGACAACAATGTCAATATAAAACTGGCTAACTTTTTATCAATGAACAAATCTAGGCATACAAATTGATAGTATATAGTACTGGTACGATGAAAAGAGGCAGCAATATAAATCACAAGCGTTAGAGCGAGTAAGAAAATAGAAGTAAAATGTAACCTCAATTTTATTGTGGCCTTTTAAGGACCGGACAGAAATGATTTTATTCTAAAACTTCTCAGGCTTATCTCACATCTAAACTTAAGTAAATAAGGTTGAAAATCGATTGGTTTATTAACAGTCGTACCGTGTGCAATCGCCGACGCTGATTATGACAAGTAAATTATAGTAATAAAGTGGTCTCAAATGGTTAAAATGTGTTTTTAAGGTTTTAAAGTTGGTTAAGATATTATGATGTCTTCATGTATTGATATGATCGGTGTGAAAGTTAACGATTACTTGATTCTTTAGTTTAATGTACTGCAAGTGGAGGTAGGAGGAAAATTGAGAACGTTATGTGAAGTTGTACGTATGAAAAGCTATTGCTTCAAATATTTTGATCAAATAACAGTGAATGACTAATAAATTTTTATCCCATAAATACTTAACGAACTATACACACTAGAAATAAAAATAAAAACTCCTAACTAAATTAACCCTAAAATATGGCGTCAAAAAATTCATCTGCATCGCTGTCGACTGGAAGTGTACCCAAAAGACTGGCGGCATTGCCATGTTGTATAGCAATGCTTATTCTTTGACCAAGGTAAACAACAGTGAATATAGAAGAATATAACGGTTGTCCTGAGAGTGTTAAGCAAAGAGAATAATTGCAGTATAAGTTATAACGCAATAGGGTATTTAACTGAAAAAATCTAATTAGTCCATCATAAAGATTTCCAAAAAATATTGAATACGTATTTTTTCTTTTTTCACGTGAACAAGAAATGAAGACGATACAGTGCGTTGAAAACACGCGTGACGTCACTACGATAGTACATTTTTTACCAGCGATGATTTAAATTATTATAACTCAGTAAAGCCATATTTGTTACGGTCGCTAATCGTATTCTTATCAACATACAACCTGACACTGAAAATTTGAATTTCGGGAGCTACCCTGGCGCTTTCACCTTAAATATCTTGACTAGTTAAACTGTACAAAATATGTCAAACTGTTATACATTCCTCAGATTAAAGTTACCCAATTGCCTATTGAAAAATCAGCCCTTAAATAAATAATTCCCCATTAAACAACAGAGGGAGTAGGGTAACCATCTTACTACTGGCAATCAAAGGGATTTACCGAGTTTAGACTTTTTTTTTTTTAACTTTTACTTAAATCGTTTCTACGAAATTATTTTTCTATAATAACAATAATAAGTTCATGGTGACAGTCGTCCAATACTTTATGCCCACTTTGTCAGCTAGATCCAATTTAAATAATTAATTAGTGTGTGGGCTTCGGAATCACCTTGTTTACTAGTCTTCGGTACTGTCAGCTTGTTAAATGGCATTTATTTAGTTGGGTTATTGGTTTGAACTACCGATTTATTTAGGTATCATTATTTTATCAGCCTTTTATTTTCTTTTATATTGCTCATATGCCTTTTATTTTTCCTTACTGATAATAGAATCAGTTACCATAACTATAATTGCTCACTAAGCTCTTTCTCTGTTGCTTGCTTCTCTTCGGCTTGAAATAATATAGAGGACGCTAGTCCAGACAAATCGATTCCACATTTTTCACGGGTTTTCTTTACATTTAATAAGCCGTAAGTCTGTGAAGCCGAGCAAGAACCCGTGTGAAGCCAAGTGATGTCTTGGAACAACCCGTGACCGCTACCCCATCTGATTATGAGCGTCATTTAAGTCAACTGAGAAGTACGTCTTAGGAAAAGATTCGTCTTCCACAATTTGAAGTCATCAAGCATATTACTATTATTATTATTAGTGGTCACACACAATGGGCCTAATCAGAAGGCTTAAAGTCACCCAAAGAGCAATGGAGAGGACAATGCTCGGAGTTTCCTTGCGTGATCGAATCAGGAATGACGATATCCGCAAGAGAATCAAGGTTACCGACATAGCCCGAAGGATCGCCAAACTGAAGTGGCAGTGGGCAGGGCACATTGCTCGCAGTACAGATGGTCGATGGGGCTGAAAAGTTCTGGAGTGGCGACCGCGTACTGGAAGACGCAGCGTTGGAAGGCATCCCACAAGGTGGACCGATGACCTGGTGAGGGTCGCGGGTAGCCGATGGATGCGAGACGCAAAGGACCGGTTGTTGTGGCGACACTTGAGGGAGGCCTATGTCAAGCAGTGGGCATCTTTCGGCTGATATGATGATGATGATGATGAAGCATATTAATTTCAAACTCAGCAGTTATATCTATCATTAGTATCATCTATGATAGCTCTCGAAAAAAAAAAGAGGAACATCCGTTAACATTTTTCATAATACAGGAGTGACGGTGGACGTCACTCCTGCCGCTTTGTCAATGTTGACACATGATGCTAATTCACTATCACTTTCACAGACAACACAAACATACAAACACTTTTACTACGCTATCTAACGTTCCCCGAATTTGTCCCATACGTCGAACTGTCGCTATTAAATAAAATATTTCCAAGAAATTGACGTGATAACAATATACAAAAGTATGCAGTTTGTCCTTGATAGAGTGAATAATACAAGTGGTAAAGTTTTTCTAAGGCTTAGTTCACACCGCCAAACGATGCGAAGCGACGCTGCGCGCATTTTTTAAATGGTGAAACAATATGGAACTTTATACGTGGGTTAAGTTAGTGTAACAGAAAAGTGTGGTTATAGTTTAAAAACTGCTCTTGCCCATGTAGTTGAAGTTTCTTCAAGGTCCTGGTCAATTCCTAAAAAGAAAATGTATAATATCAGCTGAACAAAATCAATTGTATGGAAACAACAATTATTTTTTTGGGAATTGACTATGTTTTTTGTTGAAATCTCCAAATATCTTTTTATGTTGTAGTCATAGTCAATTCCCAAAAAAAAATGTATTTTCCATTTTATTCCACTGATTTAATCCGAATTGCGTCCTCCAAATGTGTACCTTTTTGCGTAGTAAATAAAGTTCCTTATTCTAACGCTATCTTAAAAACTGCGCGAAGCGTCGCGTCTCTATGTGATCTCGCCCTAAGACTTTGCCATGTCGATCACGTACAGCATACAAAGTGGTATTATAACAATGACATTTATGTTGCATTATCCACTAATCAATGGTGCTTGCATATAAAGATGGTACATGACGTCTGACGCTCTTAGTTAGGTGGAGGTATGAGCCTGCTAGCTACTGTTT
This sequence comes from Mamestra brassicae, assembly GCA_905163435.1. Classification (NCBI taxonomy): domain Eukaryota; kingdom Metazoa; phylum Arthropoda; class Insecta; order Lepidoptera; family Noctuidae; genus Mamestra; species Mamestra brassicae. The sequence continues at coordinate 16,728,201 of LR991000.1, read as the reverse complement.
GAAACCTGGACCTTGATGAAAATATTTTTTTTTCTTTACCGGTTTAGGTGGACAGTTGTAATTTTCACAGAGTATGTATTTTTATTGCCGCTATAAATAACAAATAATAACAGTTTAATTTAATCAAAAATTTAAAAGGGGCTACCATACAAGAAACGTGTTTTTTCGGTTAATGGTACGGAATAGTCTTGCGTAGTTTGCGAACGAACTGGTTCGGAAGGGCGCTCCTATATGTGAACTACGCGAACTAGGTTCCAGATCCTTCTAATTTACAAACAAAAGAACACGCAGCAGCAAACTACAAAGAGCGCGACCGATCTGCCTTTCTCTCTCAGCTCACTAGCTCAGTCAGCTCCTGTCTCGAAAGATTGAGTCGGGAGCTGGTGAACTAAAAGAGCGAACTAGTTCACCAAGGACTGCAAACTAAAAAGAGCATTCCCGGTCGCGAACTACAGTGCGCAAGTTTAGTACGGATCCAGGGTTGCGGAATTTGTTCGAAAGAGTCACCGCGACCCTGGAACGCAAAGTGCTTTAGAAGGAACACGGATGGGTTTTAGTCAGTAAGAGTCTGACACGCCCTACCGCTCCACCCAGAGCGGAAGAAGTCATTTGATGATTTCCCATCCTTAAAAAAAAAAGTTTAGTGCGGAACATTTAGTGTGAGAGTCCGACTCGTACTTGGCCGGTTTTATTTACTATTAGCCCTGAGCTAGTTCTCAATATAGGGCTGCTCCAGACGAAGTAAGTCCTCAGCAGTCGACAGTACAGACACGAAAGGCGAACGGCAGAATTCGTACAACATACTTTTTTTGTAGTTCTGTGATAGAATTTGTACCACTTATTAAGGCAACTAAACCATTCATTTTCATGTAACATTAGTATTTTTAGAAGTCCGGATTAATTAATTATAGCAATTAAAAGATTTAAGTAATATTTAAAAACAGAAATAACAGTAAATATAATTAACCAATTATACATTATACCTTACAATGAATAATTATTGCATACAATCTTAATAATTAACCATTTAAGTATAGGAATTATTTTCGCCATCAATGTTTTTTTTTGTATTGACAATTATTTTATTGACAGGTTAGGAAAATTTTCGTTAAGTTAAGTTTGAGTCTCTGTTCAGTTCTTTGTTGTTGTTTTGGATTGTGGTTTGTAAATGCATCTGAGCAATTAAGCAAATTATCTGGTAATTTTTACGTTGAGTTGAGCTACCTGCCCCTTTCTTAGATGAAATAAAATTAAGAATCGATTAAGTAATTATAAGAACAATTAAATAAAATATGTAAGTTCCTACAAAAACAAAGTTGTTTTATTTACCCACACTCAAAACTCCTTCAGCACTTCATCATCATCATCAAACTATTGCAGACCGCTGCTGGACGTAGGTCTCTCCTTAAGCACCCTACTGAATAGTTACAATTCTCATGTCAATTTGCCAACTTAATGATAAGCAAAACACTACAAAGATAGCACCAGCTATCTAGAACATATCCTTTTTCACCAAAACAATGTTATGTGCCTACACGTAATAATATTTATTGGGACATAACCTCAAAAATAAAACTGGTTATAACTTTTAGGTCCCAACTTCTAAAAATCTAAGAATTTTAAAAGGGCTTGCCTCGATTATTGACTGCCAATTAAAACAAAAAATATCCCAAAACACGATATTTTATTAGGTGTACGAAACTCCCATACAACCCTGCCGTTCGCCTTTATAGACGTTTAGGCTACAAAATAAGTTACTAAAAGTTAAGTCACTAGTTACCTGATTCTCTATCTAAGATTGGTTCAAGACGAAGCAACTCCTCAACGGTCTACAGTACAGTGATGTCGATATATTGATGATATTGTTCGTCTTTTTAGCGCGCTAAAATAAAAAAAAATATCCACAAGAAAGTTTAAAAAAATGTAATGCCGTTGGGAGCATTTCTTTTAGTTCAGTCACAGATTATATGCCACGAACTGCATTAAACTGCTTGAAAAGGGACTTGTTTGGATTTTTTTTGCCTTTTTTGAGTAATACGAGAATAATGCGAAAACGGTATTATTATAATATAAGTATTTTATTATTTCTGTTCTGGCTTGATTATCAGATTAAATATTGTAGTCACTGCCACTGCCGAGATTTTTTAGAGCGAAGATATTCATTTACATAAATATCTGTTTACAATCGCAAAATTGATGGCCTGTAAGGTGTGAATACTAAATGTTTCCGTGTTGATTGGAGGAAGATAAGTTTTGCCTATTGTTTTGGCAACAAACACATGGCGAAGGCTCCTTATTTGAACAGTTTATTCTGTTACAGTAAGTACAGACCCTGCCAGGGTTGCGGAATTTGTTCGAAAGAGTCACCGCGACCCTGGAACGCAAAGGGTTTTAGAAGGAACACGGATAGGTTCTAGTCAGTGAGAGTCTGACACGCCCTACCGCTCCACCCAGAGCGGAAGAAGTCATTTGAAGATATATCCTTAAAAAAAAGCACGTGTAGCCACCCAAAACTGTCTAATTTTCCCAATCAACCTTGAATCTAATGCTTTAGAGATAAAGATGAATATCTGTTAAAGAAATTTGACAGATTGTTGTAGCTTGATGTGCTGGCGACATATGTCCAGCAATGGGCGCCATGCTTGGCGGGTTGGCGATCACAGTGGAACTGTAGAGAATGCTGCTGCCCATTCTCTGGTGAGACCCTTAGTCGCACACACGAGAAGTGGTAGGAGATAAATATGTTATAAGCACTAAAGCCTTTGGTCTAAAACTCTCTTACGACACCCACGGGTAGAGATAGGAGTATCGAAAATTATCCCAAGGGAACATACTTGCGAGATAATAACTATACCATGTCCTTTCCCGGGACTCAAACCATCTCCATACCAAATTTCATTTAAATCGGTCCAGCGGTTTAAGCGTGAAGAGGTAACAGGCAGACAGACAGACACACACTTTCGCATTTAAAATATTAGTATGGATTTCGATACTAAAATCAGAGTTTCATAAATTATTAAAGCTTCTCTACTTAACAGCCAAAAACGCAATCAACCCGTCAACAACCCGACAGTTCAAACTCACAGTTAAACTGTTTGAACCGGCGATAAATCCAGCCAAGTCCAAGTTATTTTAATAAACAATTAAACGGATATCTCACGTTCTTCGCCCGAAGCAGGAAGACATTTCAAGTATTCGAGCATTTCCCCCAAATAAAATAATTGACGGCGGCATTATGTCGAGCCGTAAAAGCAAATAAAGGGTACCAACGATGTCTTTTAATTGTATAATTACTTAATCAAGGCGATAAATAAATGGGACGGTGGGACAATTCGATGTGTCGTGGGTAGTTAACGTGTTATGATTTTTCTGTTTAAGGGGATGTTGTCGAACGAAATGAATTTTGAAAAAATAGCTTATTTTTTTTTATTTGTGTGTGTTAAGAACACATTATATACCTATAGCAGATACAGATATATGAAGATAGATTGCACGCCGTTTATCTCAATTTTCAACAACTTTAACCTAGTTATAGTAACGGTCCACTAAATGTTTCATTGTAATCCTAAGTTTTTAAGGATCTTTCTGTATAACGTTAGTTTTAATTGATGTGATGGCATACCTAAATCATTAGTAGTGAATGATGTAACCAAGCAAAGTCACTTGTCCTTATGCTGCAGTTAACGTTAGTTTATAGATTCATTTTCATATTTCATGTAAAAACTTTATGTCAATAAACTTTACACTGCGATGATTCATCTAGCCCGAGGGCCATCTTGTTCTTTAATGGTGATCGAAGGCCACCTTATATTTGCTGATTTCTCAAAAATATAAAACATTAATATCAATTAGGTTTCTAAAGTTTACGCTTAATACAATTGGTAAAATAAGGTAGTTACCTATGCGAATATTTGACTAGAAATTATACACAAAAAGCAGCCAAACTAAAGTGGGACTGGGCCGGCCACGTCTGCCGCATATCAAACGGTTCATGGTTCATCTAAAGCAACCACAATGTGGGTCCCAGAAAAGGCCCGACGACATCGCGGGAGACCCAGACGAAGATGGCGGGACGAGCTTGACGCCTATCGGCCAGATTGGTCCACACTTGCCCAAAGCCGGGAGGAATGGAAGGAAGAAAGGGAGGCCTTTGTCCTGCAGTGGGACACAATTGGCAAAATAATCAAAAAAAAATCTTTTATTATGTCTTTTAAGTACAATATTATTATTGCTCAAAACAATACTACAGTATTTTCAACAAAAACGCTCCAAATTATTCTAGATTTGACAAAGTATAATTTAGAACGGAGAAAACGCGAAAGGAAACACTTTAATGTGATCGTTCGTCAATTTAATGCGAGTTTCAAAGTTTTCCTGAAATATGAGCAAAGTTTCATGCATCGTTCTTTACTTCATTCATGTGGGGATTGGAAAACCGTTTCAGAAATTGCTGAAATGGAAATTGTATCATGAATTTGTTATGGGCTTATTATTTTAACACTTTTTCATATTAAAACTTTTGAGTTTTCTTAAAAAAAATCTTATTCTAAATTAATTGATATAAAAAATGTGTGTTGTCGTCTTTTTTTTTAAGTATGTGCACTGGGCAGTCATCAAATGACTTCTCCCGCTCTGGGTGAAGCGTGGGTGGGTTCCAGGGCCGCGGTGACTCTTTCGAACAAATTCCGCAACTTAGTCGTTTTGCCCGTCATTTGGATATACTATGGAGGTTCTTATCTTATCCGTTCTTCTCCATAAGAATCTACCTTTCCGAATCACAGGACAGACAGTAGAGTCACTTTATTAATTGTATACTATTATTTTAACTGTAAATGATGACGTTCAAGAGTGACGTTTAATAGCCTAATTGAAATAAACGCTTTGACTTTGACTTTGAACAAAAACCCAGACAATTGACTCAGATTTTATCTCAAAGGTACGGGGTTTTTTTAAAAGAAGCACGGTTTAAATAGTGGCGAAACTTAATAAGTACCGTATATGTTTGGGAGAGACAAGGCCTTCGCCCCAACCGCCGCTACTGAAGACGCCCCGGGCTTCGGGAGTCGCAGGGCGATCCCCGGCCACGGCGAGCGTTGGGTGGCGGAATTTGTTCGAAAGACTCACCGCGGCCCTTGAACGCAAAGGGCTTTAGAAGGAACACGGATGGGTTTTAGTCAGTAAGAGTCTGACACGCCTTTCCACTCCACCCAGAGCAGAAGAAGTCATTTGATGATTTACCATCCCTAAAAAAAAAACCGTATACGCTTGTAACTATGCCTATTTTCTTATTTAAGACACCCATACTTCTCTTAAACCGTTGTAACGTTTCAAGACCTTCCAATTTTACTTCTCATTTTTTCTAATCAATTGTAATTAATTAATTACAATTGATTAGAAAAAAAAAAAATTTGGAGTCAGTTAGAAATAATTATTATTAATAATAATATAATAATTATTAATAATAATAATTATTATTAATAATTATTAATAATAATTATTTCTAACTGACTTTCTGCTAATTGGTTACTTAGTCTACTTCAATAATGTCATTTGCACACTTTGTCACCCAAAGCGGAGCCGACGAATAAATTACAGCTTAGTTAAAACAAAAATGTCACACATAACTAATCAACTCTGCTACAAATGCATAAATTGATCTAAAATTGTAATTAGTCATTAAGAACACTAATTAATACCGAAACAAAAAGGGCTAGAGGACAATTTTTAGTGTTTTTATTTAGAAAAGCGGTACCATTGCCGATGGTATCCCGCAGTTAGATGTGGCAATTATAGAATGACGGACAAACAGAGTGACGGGACTCCGCTTGATCTATATAAATGTCAAATGGAACAAATAGGACACAATGACACCGCCTTAAATGTCATAGTATGTTTGTAATCATGAGGAGACATATGCGGTTTTAGAAAAGTTTTATTTAACTAATTAGTATTTCCTTTTCTGAGGAACAGGCTGACTTTTTAATTATTGATAACTAGCGACCCGCCTCGGCTTCGCACGGGTGCAATGTAGATACTAATATGGGGCAGTGTCATCATCTTCCTGCCCTTATCCCATGTTACTTGGGGTCGGCGCCTCACGTTTTTTTCTTCCATTCTGTCCTGTCAGCCGTCACGCTATCACTAACTCCCTTTTCTTTCATATCACTCTTAACGCTCTTAACACAATCCATCCATCTTTTCTTTGGCCTCCCTCTCCCTGTCCATCCATCCACATTTATATTCATGATTCTTTTAGTTACGTGCATTTCATCCCTCCTCTTTACATGCCCATACCAAGATAAGCGGTTCCCTTTTAACTTTTCCGTTACTTGCGCCACTTTTAGGCTACCTCTAATGAACTCATTCCTCACTTTATCCATTCTCGATACTTCACACATCCATCTCAACATTCTCATCTCCGCTACATGCAATCATGCAATATGGGGCAGTGTGGTGTGAGAAAAATAATTTCCCTTCATTCTTATCAATTGATGATAGTAACGCAGTGAATACTTTTTTATCGATTTTCGACGAAACGTACGGCCCGCCAGCCGCTGTGCCTCCGCTTTTTAAATCTCTGATATCTTCTAAGATATCCGTTTAAATGAAATGCTGTTAAGAGCAGTTTTGATCTACCTGAAATGTACAACATGGATAAAGAGTAATACCGTATTCAATAACTCTAACTGCCCTGGTTGATATTCGGACTGTTGTATATGTTCAAATCGCATGGAGAACTTTGCTTGCAGTATTTCGTTGTTAGTTCGTCGTAGATGGCGCTGCGGTTCTTTTTGTTGCCGTACAAATTTCGCTTCTTAGTTTTTCATGTGGCGGCATTGATGCCGCTACAAGGGCACCTTCTATGACCAAGCTTTGAGCCAAATGCCATCGTGATACCACTGTACACGGACCAAAGTAGGACGAATATAACTATACCGGGGGCCTGGGGCTTTCCGAAACGGAATAAGATTTTCTCAATCAAACGCATAAAATAAATACCTTGTCCAGATTCCGACACCAACATTCCAGTTTCTCAATTAGGTCATCCGCTATTAGGTAAGTCTTAAAAATTCCTTTTGACATCCGAGCCGTACGAATTAAAAAATCAATTAACAATAAAATTAGTCAAGCCCTGTGAAATAATTAAATTTTACTTTATAAATGTCTTATGTAAGGTTATGTTAATTTTGGCTTTTAACCCGTTCGGTGGCGACGGGGGGTAGATTGGACCCCTGATGCAACGACCCAGAACCTGTCAGGGCCCGCTTCACAGTAAGTTTTGAGCGACATGACACCTGCCTCGCATTTTGGCGCCCAATTAAATATATGAGGCGCGAAATGTTGAAAGACCACGGCTGATTAAAAAAATAATAATAGATAAACGATTATCATTGATGGAGATTGCCCATATTTAGCATGATGATAATGGTTAAGGGAAACATTTAATTAAATGTTTTAGTAGCTTGACCGTACACGGTAAAGCTGTCATCAATTTTTCCTTAATTGACGTGTGTTGGCGTAGGTCCCGGTTGTCATTGCGGGTAGCCAGAAACCAGAAAAAATTGACACCAGTCTTACCAAGGGGTTACTGCCCAGTTACTGGGTTGTGGAGATCAGATAGATTAATTTACGAGTGTTGCTGACACAGGGTTTTCCAATAGTTACGCTCGAACTTTGACAGTTTATAGCGGCCATCTTGAAAAAGCGATAGCTGTCAAATTTCGCGGGAATACATATTTATTTGTGACATTTAACCATGGAACGCTACACGCTTCAGCAATGCGTAGAAATTGTTAAATTTTTTAAATCAAACAATAAATTTATTGGATGAGAAGGCTCACGTGATCTAACACCGCTCGATTTCTGTCTGTGGAGTTACGTGAAATCTCGAGTTTATGCTGACAAATCACAGACAATAGCTGCCCTGAAAGCCAACTTAACTCGCGTTTTTCTTGAGATTGAGCCCCATTTACCTATGCGAAAATGCCGTCCAAAATTGGTCCACCAGGATACACCACCATCAGCGGAGTCGCGGCTTTTGTCATTGCCATGGCCATTTGGCTGAAATTATATTCTTTACATAATTTCATCAAAATTTATTCAAAAAATTAAAATTTTGGCAATATCACTTAAACAGGTTTATTTGTTCCATTTCAAAGTTCAAGCGCTCTTAAAGCTTTATACAAGGTCTAGATAACTAAATAATGGAAAAATTCTCAGATTTCTGTCTGCCAGGATTAATACCACGAAATCTTGCATGGATACAAAGTATCGTCCACTCCTACTTCATTAAAATTCAAGCGGTGCTTTCAATTCAAATTGCACATTTACGACACATCGCGTGTGAGTGAACTTTTTAAACGCGATATTTGGCGAGTGTTAATCTTCGGACGAGCGTCACTTCCGATTGGGACGTTCGCACCGGAAGTTATAGACGCGCCATGTCTCGAATATTGATCCATATTGTTTTTGGTATTATTTTGTAGGACTTTTTGGTGATATTTGGCCAAGAGATTACAGATGCATTCAAGGATCGAACGAAACAATTCCACCCTCTAATCAAGGAGGCTTCCGGCGACTGGGACCGCGGTCCCAGTTGCCGGATCCATTTAATTTTTAATATTTTACTTCCGGCGACTGGGACCACCATACATTTTTCGTTTGATTGAGATGTTTTTGGCCTGAACAATAGAGTTTAGTTACCTATTCATTTATGGGTGGTCCCAGTCACCGGAAGTAAAATATTAAAATTAAATCGATCCGGCGACTGGGACCGCGGTCTCAGTCGCTGGATCGATTTAATTTTTTGAAAGCGTCTTATCATGGCTCCTAGCAAACAAGTGCTTCACGATGCAACAACGCTTTTATTTATATTTATAAAATATGTTCTGTATCTGTAAAGAAAAATTTACAACAATTTCTATGAAAAAGCATCTGGTTTGTTTCTTCCTGGCCACCAAAACCAATATGACAATAGCGAAGTGAATTAATCGTAAATTGGTAGTATGCATGTACCTACATAACGTATGTTAACTAATAGGTGTCAATATTAGGTAGCTAATTTATAGGGAAAAATTAAGAGTTAAAACTCAACTATTGTTACCATGTTACAAATCTAATTTTAGTAATAGGTACGTTAATAACGAAATTATATTTCAGAAACATAATTAAAATATTTGAACAGGAATTCCCAAGAATGTATGCATTGTGATTGAATTTTATATAATTTAATATTTTGTGTGGAATTTACGCAGTGACTTTTCCAGGTATTTAAGTCACGTTTTTGATAAAGTAATGCCGGAGCAGGTGTTGGCTAAAATTACCTATTTAGGATGGATAATCACGTGGTAGCGTTTCCATCATCACGTAGTCACTCATCGCGAAAGTAAGACTTTTTTGAGTAGTTACCTCATGGATACCCTCCATTGAGGAAGAATGGAAGGCTATGTCACAGTCCAGGGTTGCGGAATTTGTTCGAAAGTGTCACAGAGAGACAAGCCCTGGAACCCAAAGGGCTTTAGAAGGAACACGGATGGGGTTTAGTCAGTAAGAGTCTGACACGCCCTTCCGCTCCACCTAGAGCAGAAGTCACTTTATGATATGACCCTTAAAAAAAATCATGCGGGGTAGTTTTTGGAGACTGCCGATATAAGTGAAAACTAAGTAACTTGCGGATTTGGAAAGCGTTCGGTGACGATGACGCGAGTTCCATGATTTTTGTTGACCCAAAAAGTACACATATATACACAGTATACATATAGCTCGTCCTTTAAGGTGAAGGTACGTGAGCACATTCGCAAGAAGTTGGTAGAATCATCACAGCGTTAATTCGTTGGATTGGTTTTTTCTTAATAACTTTGTTTATGTGTATGTATGTATCTATGTATTTATAAATGTTTTTTATATTTTTTCTTCTCTCTATTTTTAGTTTTCTTTAAGTTGCACCTGCCATGTTGTCTCTGCACCACCCTAAGGTCGACTGGTAGAAAATGCCTAAGGCATTAAGTCCGCCTTTGTACAGTGTTTTTACTAGTGCATAAAGTTTTAATAAATAATAAATAAATAAATAAATAGCTCATGGAAAGCGTTCGGTGACGATGACGCGAGTTCCATGATTGTTGTTCACCCAAAAAGTGCTCAACGCGCCTAAAGAAGTTTTCACTTCAAAAAAAAAGTCGGTTTTGTACCTTCAACAAAACTCTTTTATTTCACGGGACCCCAAAAACAAATGATTAGGAAACGATATTGCGTGTAGATGTGTTTTGGTTCACACGGCATATTTTTACTTAAAGCTCCTACAGACAGGCGTTACGTCAAATGCAGCACCGACGCGACAACGCATTTTCATAAAAATTGTGTTTTATTGTCGAGTCGCGTCTGTTACCTGTGACCTTTACGGAATGAGATTTTGAACACAGTAAGATTTGATTTTGAACATCCTTTTGGAGTTATTTAATCAATATCTTATCATTATTTTTATTTTTTTTAAACGTGTCTCTCACATTAGGAATATCTCCGATACACAAACAGCCAAACCCGGAACAACTATCTGTAGGCCATACAAATATTTGTTCCGTGCGGGAATCGAACTCGCGACAAGCAGCGCAGAAGTCAATCGCAAAACCAATGCGCTAACTGTGTCGTCAAAATTACATGATCCCTGAAGTAATCAAATCCGAATACAACACCGGAAAACAAGTGCGACTAAGATTCGCGTCACCCACCAGAGTTAATCTCCGAGCCTTTTGAAGCCCTTACGATGAGCCCTTTCATTTGATATATCACACGGTACAGTTTCAAAAACTTTTGTTACCCAATTTACAATATTTATTTACGTTCGTTACGTGTCCGTGTTTGGGTCATAGAAGACAACATGCACCAAATTTCAACTTAATCGGTCTAGAAGATTCGGAGAAAATCGGCTGTGACAGACGGACAGATAGACAGCCAACCGAGTGATCCTATAAGGGTTCCGTTTTTCAATACAGAGGTATAAAAAGAAGAAAAAAATTATGCAACCTTGTGTTGCAACTAAGTTAAGTTTTTGATGCCATTGGCCTAATTAACGGTACATACCAAAAGGAAGGTAATTACTTAATTAATTTTAGTTCAAATATTGTATTTCCTATACTTTTTATCATTATAGCTATCTGAAACCTGTTAAGGGTTCGACAAAACCCAATATTTTATGTGGTCTTCCTTACCGATTTGTTAATAAGCTTTCTTTACCATATTGGTGTTATCGCAAAACTAACATATTGCACTTTTTACCTTAATTCAATGTACCTACTGGTCAAATTAGGAATTAACCATGTCCCAAATTAGCAATCAATTTATTAAGGAAGATTATGCAATTATTGATAAAAACTTGCGTTATTAGTAAACTAGGTATTTTCCTCCGTTCAGAGGAGAATTCAGTCAAAAGTCATTTATTCAAATTAGGTTGAGTGCCAGCACTTTTTGAACGTCAAAGTTCTAGTCCCCCAAAACGCCCGCCCGTCACCACTTCCTAGTGTTTTAGCTGGGAAGAAGAAAGTTTTAATTAGGTTACTAAGGCTTAATTAAACAAACTGCATAATCGGTCACCTTTCAAAGGTTTCAGCTGACTGATAAACATCTAAATATATAAAACAAAGTCGGGTTAGTTACACCATTTATAACTCAAGAATGGCTGGCCCGATTTTAAAGTTCTATGGTTCGTTGAATTTGTCTTTGCTCTGAATAGCAGAATAACTATTAAAACATTGGAAAAATTTAAGAAAAAAACATAGCTTACGAGAGATCTTTTTGTCTATTGGTGAATCAAGTCCTCTACAAGATTTTCGGTAAAACACGACGTGAAAGGCAGGACGTCGGGATCATGAGCTTAACCTGGTCGACTCGAGGCACAATTTTCTAATTGTCTCATTGCAACATGCACTCCTCAAAATTATGACTATTTTATTTCCTGGCGCCAATGGATAAATCTAGGATTTGAAATAAAAAGTAAGAAAATGAATGTGTTTCTGAAATATGAATTTGTAGTTGATTATTTTTAGAAAACCTGTAGGTAATCAAACTTAAAGCAGCGTTGAGTGTAATTATGCTTTCTTTTTTTTTAAGGATGGGAAATCATCAAATGACTTTTTCCGCTCTGGGTGGAAGGGCGTGTCAGACTCTTACTGACTAAAACCCATCCGTGTTCCTTCTAAAGCCCTTTACGTTCCAGGGCCGCGATGACTCTTTCGAACAAATTCCGCAACAGTGTAAGTATGCTTACAAGTAAATTTTCGGCATGGAGATAAGATCATCAAAATGCACGAAGCAGATGTTGCCAGTCGAAAATTTTCGCCTTCCGTCACTGCATAGAAGAACGCTTACCATAAATAATGCATTATCCTATATTCCAAACTTGAATCACGCCGACTCGTAAAACAATATTTTTCAGACCATGTTCATTGTTTAACCTAACTTATAACTATTCTAGGTTCGTTCGGATCTATTACATGTACCGAAATGGAACCATTGTCTATGTAGGACACGTCTCAAAACTATTGTGTCATCAATGTATACTTTATGCTTCCTTTACATGAAAAAGTTACAAAACAAACCATAATTCAACACTTCACTTATTCACATCCGAGCTAAATAAACCTTTACAGTTCCAAAAATAAGGGTGAAAGTCGCTTTTGAAATGGTATTGTAAAGTGTAAGTTTAAAATTGCCGTTTGGAAAGTTCACACAATACGTCCGGTGTAATTTTGTATGCGAAGGACATTGGCAACGAGGAAGTAAAGGTGTCTGCACTTTTGACAACTTTGTACTTTGAAATCACATATTATCCAACTGGACTTTTTGTTATTGAAGTGGAAACTTCTTTAGCGGCGTTGTGCACTTTTTGGGATGGGTAAACAATTTTAAACTTGCGTCAGGACACGTGACCTGATCGAAAATTCGTAAGACGGAGGGAGAGTAGACCGCCGGCGCGGCGTAGGAGAGGAAGTAATATCCCCCTCTCTTTCTACCGAAAAGGCATGCCTGCTCCTGCAGTTTCGTTGAGATAAACTTTTTAATGTAAAATAATTGTAATAGTTCTGAAGTGTTAAATTTTTTATGTAATATAAATTGTCATGTTTGTGTACGATAGCGCAATAAATGAATATTGTATTTTACCACATAAATGATACTACTTTTATACTGGTAATTAAAGCAAAATATCAAAAATGCACTACGTTAATGTTCAAGTTTTCACTTCTGCCGGCACTTCCGGAGTGCAACCCGTTGTTTTTTTTATAATTATAGGTTCATACGAACATCTGCAGTGGTATCGGCCAATCGGAAGACCGAAAGATCAACGATCCGAAGAGTTAAAGATAGAACGTCTAATCTGCCTAGCTTTTTACCACCCAAGTTAGGGTCGGCTTCCAGTCGAACCTAATGTAGCTGAGTCCATCATCATCATCATCATCATAATTATTAGCCGAAAAACGTCCACAACTAGACATACACCTCCCCCAAGTGTCGTCACAACAACCGGTCCTGTGCGTCTCGCATTCATCGACTACCCACGACCCTCACCAGGTCATCGGTCCACCTTGTTTGAGGCCTTCCAACGCTGCGTCTTCTGGTACGCGGTCGCCACTCCAGAACTTTTCGGCCTTTGACCATCTGTTCTGCGAGCATTGCGACCACTTCAGTTTGGCGATCCTTCGTGCAATGCCGGTAACCTTGGTTCTCTTGCGGATATCATCGTTGTTGATTTGATGAAGAAACTCCGAGCATTCCTCTTTGGGTGACTTTAAGTCTTCTGATGAGGCCCATTGCGAGCGACCACGTTTCGGTTCCATAAGTTATCACTGGCACCACGCACTGGTCGTAGACTTTCGTCTTGAGACACTGGCATGTGAGAGATACCACGCAACTTCTCTCGGTATGTAACGGATGGTCCCCAATCCAAGTATCGACCTCCGCTAGCGTTGCTTAACCTTGATATTCGAATTCGAGAAAATTAAAATTATTACGATTAAATGATGATGTTAATGGTTAAAGGACCAAGGAGCAGACCATTGGCGCCAGGAAATAAAATAAGACGGTCATAATTTTAAAAGGTGCATTCACTATGCATGATGCATCGAGACAATTAGGACAAGCGGCACGTGACGAGGTGACGACAATGATGGGCACGTGATGTGTTGCCTTAAGAATATAACCAGTGATGTTGATGAAAGAAAGCATAACCCTCTCTTTGGCTTAACTTTTGTTCTGTATTTTAAAAGTGATAACCTGTATTTGGCTGTCAGTTTTATTTACTGTTCTTAGGGCGAGATAAAGTCGAAAACATTTTGGGCACGTTAAAATGTGTTTTTCGACCAGTTTCATTGTTAGTTAGTTACTTATAGTTTTTAACCAATAATAATTTTTTAGACCATTCATCATCCGCCTAGCTTTTTTTCCCAACTTTATTGGGGTCGGCTTCCAGTCAAACCGGATTCAGCTGAATTTTACGAGGAGCGGCTGCCTACCAGACCTCCACAACCCATTAACCTTTTGCGTGTCTACCACAGATTTTTATCGTCCAATCCTGACCAAGCCCTTAAGTGTAACTGTCCGACTTAAGACATTTGGAGCAATTTTTTCTTATGTCGAACTGTGTAACTTAAGACACGCAAAAGGTTAACTGGGTAACACGGTACTCCTTGGCAAGACTGGTGTCAGATTTACTGGCTTCTGACAATTCATAACGACTGCCAAAGATCTACAAATGGCAATGGCATTAGCGTGCTTTCCGAGGCACGGAGGAAACTCGGTAAGTTAAGATGGTCACCCATCCACAGACCAACCTTGGCAAGCGTTGCTTAACCTTGATCGACCCGTGCGGCTGATATTCTTAAGCCACGAGCTCATATATATAATTAATAATATAATTTTAATATTTTTTTGGACCATTGGTCAAGATAAATATTGATCGACAAACGCACACTAGCGAAATTAAGGTGCCATAATATAATTGATAACCAATGGGTAACTATGGTCAGAAACTCGCTAATAATCTGTTTGTTTTAGGTCTGTCTTCCATAGTATCTAAATAAATACATGAAACTGCGCTTTGGAACTTCTTCAACTTTTTGAATATCCTCCGGTTTCTGGATTGAGAATGAGTTTAGAACGTCTATTCAAGCTGTAACTATACAACAATAGTTTGACAAGTTGTCTAGCAAAATTAGAGTTTGACAAGTACGAAAAATCCTCAACCATATCCTCAATGTTTCGGAATTGATAACCTGGGGGTTACCTTAACCTTACAGACTTTTGGATAATTTATTATTTTATCTACATTGTAATTTATAATGTATTTATTGATGAATTTAGTATTTTTTTTCTCTAATTGTAATCTTTTAATTAATTAATTTTTAATGTACATCGATTTTTGTAATTTCACATAGGGTAAAAGCCGGATAGTTGCCACACTTTATAAAAAAATATATAATTATTATATATTTAGTTAGTTGTCACTTTATTCATAAAACGGGTAGTTACTTTGGTTTATTATCTTCAAATTTGTGAAAGTAAAGAACATTATTTTTGATATTTCCAGAATATTGGCGATTTTTGTCGACCTCTAAATTTTGTGACATCTATCCCATATGGGGGTTAGTTGCCTAATCCATGTAAATTACGTTTAGGATAGGTGCCCCGCCGAGAAAGAAGATTTTTATCGCGCAAAAACTTTGATCGCACCTTGCCTTCCCATGCAATCGCACAGACATGCAACACGGTCTACTTAGTTGTCGTTGTAAAGTCTCTCGATTGATAAATAAAATAACATGTGATTCATCCGCGAAGCAAGAGTAATTAAAATCGAGGCAACTATACCCCTGGGGCAACTATGCTGGTTTTACCCTACATTTGCATACCTATAGACTGGTTCCGAAATAAATGAATTATTATATATATATTAAACATTTTACTAAAATCATCATGTCCATAATGTGCGCGATTAACCTAAAAACAATCAAAGACGAGGAAATCGGTAATCGTAACCACAATAAACCGATATTCAGTGTGTTAGGTAGGTAGCTCAAAACATACAATATTCAACATTTTTTTTTTCTTTATTTATTTATTAGAGACATTTGTGATCGCAATGCGTATGTCAGTCCCATCGTACCCTAAATACACATTATTCATATCTGGGCCATGAACCTCAACAGACTCTTCGCATCATCGCCATTTGGTTGAGCCAAGATTTTATTAAATGTGCCTACTTCAAGCCTGTTCAACCTCAAGGCCCTAAACAAATCATATATCCCAGACTCATACCGAACACAGTCCAACAAAACATTCAACATTCGGGTTAATTCGAAACTTTTTTATATAAGAAGGTTAGGTATTTCCAATCGCTATAATTTCAGATCATTACCGTACCTCCACATTTTGTAATACCCCAACCAAAAGCCAAATAAGGCATTTTTCGGGGAATTATCCTTGTATTAACAGCAATTGACTTCTATGGGCTTAGGCGATTAGAATTATCTCGTTATTAGTATTATAATTTCCTGTCCATATCTTTCTAATAGGTACTTCCCTACTTAAATTACACTATATAAATTCACAAACTTAACTGTAACTAATTAAATTCTGAAAATAAAACCCCGTAACGTGGTAGGTAGTAATTATATTATTAATAGTTATGCCTGTACATTTATCTCCACCTCAAAAAACTGATTTGCATGCGTACTCAAGGGTTTAGTTACAAACTTTGTCTGCGTGGACTTCAGAATGATAGTACAATTTTAGGTTAAATTCATCTTGATCAATTTTTTTTATGTTTCATCTTCTCCTTATATTTCTAATATTTATTCCTCCTTTTAAAAATATTTCAAAAAAAACCTTGCCGAATTGGCCCAGTCAACCTTAAGTCATTAATTTTATTTATATCTATAGATAGAATAGTCATTAGTGTTATCTTAGATCACAAAAATACCATAATACAAATAAAGGTAATTATGCTAAGCAACACGTGTGACGCACTTCGTCGCACGTTCGGTCATTTCCGCCAAGTTTCGGTGACTTTCGAGTGGCCACGATTAGCTTTGTTGCGGGATTTTCTTTACACATATTCTTTATTATTATTGGTTGGTATTTTTAAAACGCTGAATGATACTACAGTGATGAACAAAATTGTCTTAATGTAATACGTTTGTGAATCCTAGTTAAGATATATATCTATCTATAGGTACTAATATAATAAAGCTGCAGGGTTTTTTTGTTTATTTGTTTGAACGCGCTAATCTCTGGAACTCGAGTCGGATTTGAAAAAATATTTTTGTATTTGATAGCCACATTTATGCGGAAGGCAACAGGCTATACGAGATCGGGAAAAATACGGAAACGGGATAAAACGGAATATGCGCGTACGAAGTCGCGGGAAAATGCACGATATTGATATAAATTGGGTAGACAGGCAGTTTATAAGAAGACTGTGGTTATGTATTTTTTAAGTGAAATAATGCATGCATGTTATAACAATACTTTAAAAAAAATGAAATAGCAAACATATCTTACGATCTTAAATCGCGATAAGTTTTTAAATAATTTTCCCAAAAACTTAAACTCATTGACATTCAGCCAGCCTTGACCCCAAGGGCTGGCTTTGACCTTGGTCAAAGAATCATTGCCATACAACGTGGCAATGCCGCCAGTCTTTTGGGTACACTTCCAGTCGACAGCGATGCGGATGAATTTTTTGACGCCATATTTTAGGGTTAATTTAGGTAGGAGTTTTTATTTCTACGTCTAGTGTACATAGTTCTTTTCAGTATTAATAAGCCAGCCTTAGATATTTATCCCACAAATGTCACGTCCCATTTGTCCTAAGAAATCGTGAAACAGAACGCATCCTACAGCTGTTTGAAAAATCGTAATTCGGCGATGGTCCTGCATTCCTAATGGTTTTTTTTACTGGGTGTCAATGCCCCGTTTTAGGCGGAAGTGTCGTCTGCACGGAAACCGGGAAGTACTCATTGTGCATTTTTTTAATATCTATTTCGATTCGCAGGATATTACGTTTTTCCTTGAGTACATTGACACCGATTAAGTTTTATGGTTTAGCGCCACGATGACGTGTGATTGACGATATTTTTTGTTGGATTTTAGATATTGAACCTTTCTTCCATTCATTTTTTTATTTTTCTTTTGTATATTCTTCGTAACTGTATATATATAGAATACCAGCGCCATTTTTTTTACATTGAAATCGAGAAACAAAAATCTCACGCCGCATAATTTTTTTTTTTTTTTATATAATGTACTGAACAGCAAGTTGTTCATTATTATGAGTACAATGATCCCTACAGGTATTGCGTTCATTCTGTTACACGTTGTTTGTTTTTTTTTATAGACCTAGATATACCAAGTCGAACAATAGACGCAACCTGAATAGAATGGAAAATCTCGAATGAAGAAATTTTTTATCTTTTCGACCGCACTGCAACTTCGTTGACAAGAGGGCATAACATAATTAGCCATGTTGCCAAACCACGTTCAATTCAAACTTGTATTTGAAAACTATTCAAATACAGGCAAGTCAAAGTTCCTTCATTTTTCCACTCATAATTGGTAGATTAGTCGCGTTGCATAAAGTTTTATTAAATACTAGCGGACTTCACGCGGTTTCACCCGCGTAGGTCCCGTTCCCGTGGGAGTACGGGGACAAAATATAGCCTATGTTACTCGCTGATAATGTAGCTATCCATTGCTGAAAGAATTTTTGAAATCGGTCCAGTAGTTTTTAAAGTTTATTCGTTACATACAAAAATACAAATCTTTCCTCTTTATAATATTATATCTTTATAGAAATAACCAATTAAAATCTTGTTTATTTGGTAATAAACTTATCAAGACCATCTAAAGACCTCATGACAATACACCACTCAATTCTCAATCATTATCATAAATCTATTTTTTTCCTAGCAAAGAATGAAGCAGATCACGAAGCATAAATAATATCCCTGTTACTGAACTAAGATAAATGTGGCCGTGGTTCGAGCAGGTTTGAGCAGGTTCACAACGGTTCAGCGAGGTCGGGAACGAACTCACGACCTACGCGGAAGGCAACACCTGAGCTACATGACTCTTTATTTTCCCAGGTGAGGTATTAACAGGAGCAAGTTATGAGGGCTTTGAGGAATTTTAGGAAGGTCGGTGGATCTAATTTAACTGCGCTGCCTTTTTTTCATCATCATCACCATCATATCAGCCGAACGACGTCCACTGCTGGACAGAGGCCCCTAACATATGGGGTTTGCCATAATCGCCACGCTTGGCAGGCGGGTTGGCGATCGCAGTGTAGCTGTTGCAATGTACTCTTACGACTCCCACGGGAAGTGATGGGATGATGCTATTCTTTTACGGCCGACACCATACAGAATGCGTTTTTATAAGTCAAGAGTAACAAGCGCGTTAAGCCGTTGTCATTTGTAGATCTTGGGCAGTCGTTACGGACAGTCGGAAGCCAGGAAATAGAAAGAAAATGGATGGGAAATTATCAAATGCCTTCTTCCGCTCTGGGTGGAGCGGAAAGGCATGTCATACTCTTACTGACTAAAACCCATCCGTGTTCCTTCTAAAGCCCTTTCGAACAAATTCCTGTACCCTGGCAGGCTCTGGCCCCGTCTCCTATGCTGACATCTCTTAGAGGCGCGCGTGGAACACAACGCGCCATCGACCCAGGCCTGGTTGTGATCGGACAGCGAGCCACCCAAAGCCCGCACGTGGTAGACCATGCCCTGAAAACTGTAAAAAACTATAAACTGTAGCATATAAGTTACTTTGGGAATGATTTCCGACTTTCACACAGCTATTGCTAGCTCTCAATAAACGGTCGTTACCGATAAATCAGAACACATTGATAATAGTACTCCACTATTACGAAATAGTAACCCAACCTCATACTTAATCTAAGTATAAATAGGAAATTCAGTAACTAAAGCTCAGTACAATCAAAGGCCACCATTTAGCAATCTGGATCACGATTCTTATCATATGTCGTGATGAATAAATCATCTGTTTAACCAGATTGTGAATGAGAGTCTGTGTGGGATGCGCGGGCGCATGATGACGTCACTGTCCCGCCAACCAATACCAACCTTACTACCATATAAGTAGATACCATTTTCAAATTGCCTTTCGAACTCCTAATAATCAAACACAGATTAAAAACGATTTCAATCTTTAACGTCATCGATTAAGATTTACAATCGAATGGAAAAGTGATTTCGTTTCAATGTCTAAACATGGTATTAATGAACGTTTAAAAACAAGTCTGATTGACGCGTGGCGATTATGAATTGTTTTTCACGATTAAATGATATCACAGGTGTACGGAATATGTTGATAAATCATAAAGTTTATAGAGTTAACAACTTCATTCTTCGTACTCTTTCGTCGTATAGTAAATGGAGTAAGATCGTGAATGCTGGATTCCCTTTAACGGATATTTACGATTTCTAGTTTGGAATTGTCAACTAATTAGAGTAATTAGAAGTGGTTGGTTTATGGATGCAATATTTATTAGAACTGTATCGTATACATCCTCTCAGATTGATATCATGGAGTTATTTAGTCGAACGCATACCACGAAAAATGCCTGTCGTGGTATGCGTTTGACGCCTTATTCGAGTGACGGTGAAGATTTGGCATACTGATCATGTGATACAGTCACAGTTGTTTTTCGCAAAAAGTAGCCTTCAAGCATCTATCTCTGCAAAAATTTGTTCATAAATTTATATTGTACTAGTTGCCGCCCGCGGCTCCACCCGCGTGAATGTCGAAAATTATCCCAAGGGAACATACTCCCGGAATAAAAACTATCCTATGTCCTTTCCCGGGACTCAGACTAACTCTTTACCAAATTTCATCTGAATCGGTTCAGCGGATTAAACGTGAAGAGGTAACAAACATACACACACTCACAAACTTTCGCCTTTGTGTTATATATTAGTGTGATGTGATTATTATTATTTTTATTAATAATATTATAGTTTGGATTATTATTTTCAGGGATACCTGCTTCACTACTCTCTCAGCTGTTATTAAGATCACTAGCAATATGCTTAAGGTGATTGCGTAATAGTCCGCGAAATACAAATGTTCTTGTATTTTTTGCAATTTGCATTCGATGTCAGATTGTAATTAGATTTCGGAAATCTATATAATATGCATCAAATTTAATTTAAAACGATGCTTATGTTTAATAATCTGTAAATAAATACTTTTTATGTCGCGGAACATATCTTAGTAGGACACAAAATGCTTTTACACTTGCAAGCAGGCTGTTGTTGAAAACCAGGTCGATATTAAGGCTCTTTAAGTTGGGTGGGTACCTTATTTCATCACTACTGCTCTCAAAACGGTGATGGAAACATTGTTAGAAAACCGGCATGTCCTAGAACCTAAAATTCGAAGACGTGTGACATCTTCGAATACCTACCAACCAGCACTAGGGTCGCGTCGCAGTAACAGCCCACACGTTAATATTCGTAGCAAGTTTCCTTAGTATAAATAAACCGTTTTCAAGCAGGCCAAGCCACGAGCAGAAGTTAGTATGTCTATGTCACCGGAAAATGGCAAACTCTGTAAGATTATAAAATAACTTGAGAGATTGTAAACTCTCGGTAAATTGTCAACTGAACATTTGGAATACTATTTTACGCATCACAATTTGATAGTCTATTATGATATCTCGAAGTCCACAATTTCTCGGAATGACCCGAGAAATTGTGGACTGACATAAAATGGCGACCAATCAGAGCACAAGTCTAAAATTGATCCGTTTTCGTGTGATAGTTAACCTGGAAACAAGGCTCTCATTGGTCTGTTCAGATGTGAGCTCACATCAACAAAAACCAATGAGGGGCCAAGTTTCCAATTTAACTATCACACCAAAATGGAAAGCTTGTAGACCAGAGTGCTGATTAGTCGCCAGTTTATGTCAGCCCTCAATTTCTCGGACCGGCACGGAGATATTATAAACTATCAAATCGTGATGCGTAAAAAAAGTATTCCGAATGTTCAGTTGACAAATTATCGACAGTTTACAATCTCTCGTGTTATTTTATAATCTTACGGAGTTTACCATTTTCCGGTGACATCTACAAACCTTTATAATAACTCTCAACAAAGGACCACACGCCTAATTGTCATACAAAACGTAAACAAAGCAACAGCTCGACGATATCTAAGTCCATTCAATCGTATCGCCACTGTGTGGGCGATTGACTCATGCCCCCAAAAAGGACATTTTCGTCTCCTAGTCCCAAAAATAGAAACCAACAATTAAATCTGAGGTTTCCGTCCAAATCTCCACGATGTCACCTTTTATGGCAGCTACTGTGTTTAAAAGGACCACTTACGAATTTACAATGGGTATAAAATGATGTTTTTAGATTAATTGTTAGCCGTTTTTGGGGGTACTTTCTCTTTGGTACGACTGTTCTGAGCTCGTGTTAGACTGTTAATGTATTGTGTTGTTTGTTTGTACTTACTACTGTTAGATTGGTATCTGAACTGAAGTAGAGAAGTGATGATTTGGATGAGGTTTGTGGATAAATAGATGTTTTAGTGGGTGGTGTTACACTATAAAAATAATATCTTGGGACAACTCACACACGGTTATCCGATCCCAAACTAGGCAGAGCCTGTGCTATGGCAACCAGACAACTGATAAACATACTTATATATTTCTAAATACATACATATTATAGACAAATTACACCCAGACACAGAACAAATGATCATGCTCATCACACAAAGATTTGTCCTGGGTGGGAATCGAACCCACGACCTCCGGTTTAGCAGTTAGGGTCACTAACCACTCGTCCAACAGGTCAGTCAAGATTCAGATTTTTAAGTAACTTCGAATAATGACATACGCTTGTTTTGGGAATTTGGTCCTTCGATACCCTCAAAAGTTACTTTAATTTATACTAAAACGATGACGTTCAAAAGTGCCGTTTAATGGCCTAATTGAAATAAACGTTTTGACTTTGACTTTGACTAGCTTTTACTCGTGGCCTGTGGCGCGGCGTTAGACTGTGACACTCAGCAAAAGTGTTACTTTCCGTCAATGAAAGAATTTCGTAATCGAATTTAGTACCCATTTCCAAAGATAACCTTTTATAAACAAAAAAACAATGCATCCTCTTTATTATTAGGGTTATGTATCTAAAGAGGTAACAAACGGGACTCTATTACTAAGCCTCCGCTGTCCGTCTGTCCGTCCATCTGTCTGTCAGCGGGCTGTATCTCAAGAACCGTAATAGGTAGGTAGTTGGAATTTTCAGTGTGTATTTCTATTGCCGTTATAACAACAAATAATAAAAAAATAAAATTGAAGGGGGCTCCCATACAAGAAACGCTTTTTTTTCGGTTAATGGTACGGAAACCCTTCGTTTCAGAGTCCGACTCGCACTTGGCCGGTTTAATTAGTTTGTTTAGATTCGCACCAAAACTATTAACTTAGTAACACCAAAACAACTACTATGACTTCTTAAAATCATTGACTCTGCCTAGCCTTTTCCCCAACTATATTGGGGTCGACTTTCAGTATAACCGGATGCTTTCCTAAAACTATCAACCAATAAATCATTTTAAACTACCATCACCCAATCATCACCATCATCATCATTATATCAGCCGAAAGACGTCCACTGCTGGACATAAGCCTACCCCAAGTGTCGCCACAACAACCGGTCCTGTGCGTCTCGCATCCGTCGGCTACCCACGACCCTCACCAGGTCATCGGTCCACCTTGTGGGAGGCCTTCCAACGCTACGTCTTCTGGTACGCGGTCGCCACTCCTGAACTTTTCGGCTGCATCGACCATCTGTTTTTTTTTATAAATAAGTTTAGATATTTATTTTGAAAAATGGTTAAAAAACACGGTGACATAAAAATGTAATTAGCAACAGCCATATTTAACCAGAAGGTACACAAAAGTTAAAAATACACTAAAGATTCTAAGTAGGTTCATAATAATCTCAATAGAAAGATTGATTAACTAATATTACAATTTAAATATATTTTTTCAGTTATAATATTTATAATAATAGTTTTTTTTTTCTTTTAATATTATTCACAATAAATTCTTCTGCAGTCAACTCATTTCGTATTACAATCAAATTATTAAATAAAATAAAAATTACATATTTTTCTAATTTCGATTCCTCTGAACAGAGGAAAATACCTACGTTTACTCTTAACGCTAGTTTTTATCAATAATTGCATAATCTTCCTTAAATAAATTGATTGCTAATTTGGGACATGGTTAATTCCTAATTTGACCAGTAGGTACATTGAATTAAGGTAAAAAGTGCAATATGTTAGTTTTGCGATAACACCAATACGGTAAAGAAAGCTTATTAACAAATCGGTAAGGAAGACCACATAAAATATTGGGTTTTCTCGAACCCTTAACAGGATACAGATAGCTATAATGATAAAAAGTATAGGAATTGTAAGAAAACTTTTTTACAAAAAAATACAACCGACTTTCTAATAAAAAACACAACTGTGCAATGCAACAGCTACACTGCGATTGCCAACCCGCCTGCTAATCGTGGCAATTATGGCTAGGGGGGGCTTTCTTCTTTGGGGGAGGCCTATGTCCAGCAGTGGACGTCTTTCGGCTGATATGATGAAAGTACCTAACTCTACTCCCACGGGCTTTCCTACCCGAACTCAATTTTTCACCTAAAATCACACTGTCTACCCTTATTATACACTTTTACGAGCATGGCCAATATTAACTTTGACATCCCCGTCCACCCCAAAGAGCTTAGAAGCGTGATGATATTCCATACGACGACGTACCGGGAAACAAGATTCCCAGACTCCCGGGAAATCTTGCCGATGCGCTGCCAAGATAGACACATCTTTACATAATAACATTTGAAATTCATGCGAGCCATCCATATTGAAATATGGTTATGAAAATATATGGATTATGTAGAGGAGTAATGATTTTTCGCTTGCATTTTAGAGAGTGGATGGAAAATTGTCGTAGAAGCGAATGAATTATTCGTTTTCTAGCTATATTTTATTGTTTGTTCTTCACATGGTGCTACACTCAAGTTACCTTTACCAACAGTACTTATATATTAGAGGTATTGCTACATTAATAAACTGGAGTGAATCTGCAAAAGTACACTGTGTTACAAACAATGATCTTGAGATGTATTTTGTGTTTTAATTTTAATTCTGACTTGGCTATCTCATGAGATGAAGATATGTTATAATAGTTTCAAGGCATTTAAAAAAAAACTAAGTAGTGCTAACCCAGTGGTCAAAATCAGACCAAATATTTTTAATTTAATGTATTTTTAATTTATTTATGTAAATAAACTTAATGTAAAATAGTGGTACATGGGCGGACTTAATGCATCAAGGCATTCTCTACCAGTCAACCTTTGGGTTATAAAGACTATACTGTGGTAGGTGTACAATAAAGAAAAATAAGATTTAAAAATGAATTTTAACATTTCGGAAAGAATATACAGATAATATAAGATAAGATAGATAAGGCATTAAGTCCGCCTTTGTACAGTGTTTTTAATTGTGCATAAAGTTTTAATAAATAAATAAATAATATATATATAATACTAATAAAATACATATATATGCTAAAATAATAAACTAATAAATATGATATATAATGATCATAATAAACATTATTTTAAAAAAATAATTCATAATTCTTTATTGTACAACAAAACAACTTATATTATAAAACAGTCATAAAAAAGTTCATGTACAAAGGCGAGCTTAACTCAAAGTTGAGTTTTCTCCCAGCAAACCTTTGATTGATAGAGAGGGATCAGCATTGAGCAAATATTAGCTTTTTGCACTCTTTCTCTACATAAACTTTAACTATGCCAAATTTCATACTCCCTCTCCCTCCGCGTAATTTTCGTAAAAAGGGGATACAAAGTTTTTTCTACACGTAGATTAGGAAGTAGTTAATTTTCCTTAGGAAATAGTTAGGTATGTTTATTTAGCCCTTAACGCAACAATCTATAAGTCATCGTATTTATTACAATAGTTCATATTACGTGTATTTACTAGCTGCCCGTAGACGTTGTCCTAATGAATTGTGTTTTTTTAATCTATAGTTAATAACTCTACAATAATCCTACAGACAAAAGCAGTTTTAGTTTTTCTTCAATTTTCCCTATAAGACCCTTTTCATTCTACCACAAAAATTGAAAATGCCTTATTCAACCAGCCCTACTAAAGTATTTTTTTTTTAACATGGGTTTGCTCTTGACTCTAGTCTAGGTCATAGATGACAGAGACAAAGTCGACGATGGAGTGAGCTTACCCAGAAGAAGCCTGTTCACTCTAATTTTGAAGAGATTAGGGTTGTATGCGTTCGGAAACAAAGACTAGTATTGCGCTTACCAATGAATAGCTTTTAATTTTACTAGCTATAATTTGCTACTTCGCTCGCGTTGTTTTAGATTTTCGAAAAAAAAAACCTATAACCGTCTATAGGTCCTCTCTATCTTTGCACTTAAATTCGTCCAAATTGGTTCAGCAATTTCGGCGTATACACAGTTAGGCCTTTGTAACAGGTACCCATAAAATATTTCCATGTCCACGAAACATGCAAATACCCGTCATATCCGTCTGGTAACATGACAGTGACTGCAGAGAGAACATCGATCATATTCGTGGTGCAGTCGCTCAGGTTCCACATAATTTGGTTTAGAAACGTTGACATCAATGCATGGAGATAGATGGGGAAGCTAGTTATTTGTATAATCGAGGGATTTTATTAATGTTTCCGTTCAATGATCCGGTATTTGAGGTAGTAGTAGAGTAGAATAGAGTAGGGACTCCATTTTCCGCACTTAGACTCCCATTCGTTCCGTTAAGCGTATGTGTCCTGGTATTTGAGGTATTTTAAACGCTTAGGATTTATAAAGCAAATCTAATAAAATACAGTTCGCAGTTTCTGCAATATTTTTGTCTTAGCTTTGTCTTGGTCTATTATTTATTAAATGTTGTGATGTCTGTTTTATTATTCCAGAAGACAAAGTAATTGAACGTTTCCAAGAAAGTAACAGAACAAATGCCACTGAAGTTGTTCGTATTATTTGATGATTATTTTAGGAATTTATGTCCAGAAGAACGGTGTAATTTGTAGCTATTACGAAAAGATGAAGCATCTCGATAAGTCACAAACAAGTTCGCATTTTCCTTACTGACTTTTGCATTTTTGTGAGTCGACATATACAGCTAAATGATGATTTAATTAAACTTTCAAGTTTCTGTTATTGTTAAAATATACAATACTATGCAAGAGAATTAACACAAACAATATCATCAGGCTCCATCACGCGCAAAAAATTAATACATTACGGGGCAGAAAAACGTTTGTACCGAGCACGTCGGCGGATCGTGATCGATCAAAATGTTGGGTATTGACAAATGCGCCAACACGTCGGAACCCCACCACGGCGACCATAGCACCTTCGCCCCACTAGGCAGCGAGTTTCCCACTTTCCCGGACCGGCGTGAAGTTGGCAACACTGCGGTGGGCGGGGCGGAGGCGGGGCGGGGTGTGACGCGCGCGCGACCACGTCTCCATGTCACTTCGCCGCGCGCTTTCCAGCGCTCGCCTGCCGCCACCACACTACCACGCGACCCAAACTTTATCAGAGACCATTAAATCCGAGATTGCATGAGCCGAGTTTTTGACACTTGAATGATCACCTCTATACGCAATCTAACAGGTGAGCTACCGCATAATAAAGCTACTGACCTTTGCACACACTATTTGTCCCACCTCATGATTAATTCATGATGGCGTTTTTGCAGTAAAGTGCGTATAAAACTATTACAGAAAATAAAACGAAGCACCAGCGACCCGATGGCGTGGGACTGAAAGAGACGGAATTTTTTAGAGTAACTATAGAGCTGTACATAAGGTCGATATTATAATTGGTACGCAATTTGAGCTCGACGGAGATCGGCATGCGTTCGGAAATAAAAAGCGGCTACGTGCGACGAAAGAATCGATAGATTACAGTTTTTACTGGTCACCTCACTAGTCCTGGCGACATTGTTCAAGGGAACGTCAATTAGGGATAATGATGAACTGTGTTTTTGAGCTTGCACGCTGCGATTGTTTGAAATTCATGCCACTTTGATAAATGACACGAGCTGAAGTTTTTCTTGCGAAATTAATTTCTCGTTTTCCATAACTAAGGTTCCATTTTATGGTCAGATTGTAAGAAAACTTGGTATAAATTATTATGGCCGATACTATGATTATACTGGATTCCAGGAGGTTTTTCTTTTTCAGTGAATTATCGCTTTAGTTTTTATTTTTTGCTTGAACATTGATCTTGAATCTCAAGTATGTTTACGAGGAGATTACAATAAAATATAACTTTATCTGTACTGTCAGCCGTTCAAGGAAAATAGCCACTATTCTAGTGTTTTTTTGTTATCAGTCTACATTTTTAGCCACCCAGATTACCTCTTCTCCTTAAAAAGATTTCAAAAATTCCCAACAGCCTTAACCTCCCAACTTGCTCCTCACATAACAAACCTGAAACCCGCTATTTAACTGAGATGATCAAGGAACTCAAGGAAGTAGACAATTATGAACTTAATGCATAAACTTACAAGTTCAAACTAAGTGTAACTAAGTTACAAAGTTACATTTCAGCGACTGACGTGTCGGTACACGTTCCAGGTTACTTCGCTGAGTAAATGTAATAAATGGACTATGTTTGTATGTTTATGACTTAAGTTATTGCTGTCATAAACTTGGGATTAGCTTCGATGGTGAGTTTTCGTTGAAAGAAAAGGAATATAATATTTTTGGGTCGTTTTCAAAAGTCAGGTACGTACCTATAGGTATATGTTTTCTTTACGAAATAACAAAAACATACAACTTCTAGAGAATTATGATTAAATAGAAACTTTGAAAGTTGTGAATATGTTTTTAAACTTAGCTAGAGAATTGGTCAAAGAGCATTACAGTTGGAACGTCCTTAACATCAAATTCTCAATCTAGAAACCGAGGGTTAATTAGCATATCATTAATTCATAACACAACATATAGATGTCGCTAGTGATCCTAGGGAAGGCGGTAGCACAGTGATAACTTGTTGCCGTGCACAGCGAGGCTAAGGGGAGACCCCTTTACAGTCTCCCCAGGAATGTGCCGTAACAGGCGTTGCACAGAGGGGGTTCCGGAGTGGTCTGGAGCGGTAACGGAGCCCCTTCTATGTGCGGATGGTGATCACCGGGGTGGTTTCAGTGAGGTAAAAATCCCGCACTTCCTGGTCTTTACCCCCAAAAGTCCAGGCGCCTTTTGAAGGATTCCCCCCGAAAAAGAAAAAAGAGGTAGCGTTGTTATAACGCTTCATATTCACATTTAAAACATTGGGTATTCGAACCCAGTCAGAAAGTACCAAAGTCATTAACTATATTCAAATTGACTTACCAAAACACACTTCCTAAACTGCCCTACTCACAATTCAGCGAATCATCAAAAGCGAGTTCAAGTTATCCCAATCAAACTTCCCCAATTAAACTAAACTTTTGTTTATTTTTCTCCAAAGTGCTCTACTTTTGATGCCGAGTTATTATTTCCTCCAACAGATACGGGAAGCCTAATTAATCATTTATATTACGGTAATTAGTCATAATGAGCCGAATTGAGATGTTTCAGTAACTGAATAAATGGACAACCATTTTATCACTTTTAACTACTTGCCTTAACTTGAACCAACAAGTTCAAATAAATGAAAGTAGTGTAAGTTAAAACTGTCTGTGAATTAGTGAAGTTTTCTTAGTAGGAAGATATTTTTAGAGTTATTGATCAAGTAACTCACTCGTTTATGGATGCAATGAACTTGGCGTTAGTAAATAAGACAACTGACTAAACACTTTGTATTCGAGGAATTTAAGGTCCCCACTGCGATAGACAAAATAGAACGATGTGTCTTAAATGCTTGATATACGTTGATTCAAATTATAGACGTCTGTGAAGTTTCTTAATCTCACATGTCACATGAATTCACGAAATAGAAGCAACTCCCGGACAGTTCCAGACCGCCATTAGGTTTTATTGTATGTATAAAAAATTATAAACAAATTTGTATAATATTTTTTTTTTAGAATACGGCTCGGCAAAGGCCTACCCCAAGTCCTTCCAAGTATTCTTTTTTTTCCACCTTTTTCCTTAACAATTCTTTAATTCTTCGACATGTACTGAAGAGCAAATTAGCTTCCTGAAAATCAATGTACAGTTAACCGTAAAAAGTAAGGAACAAAACGGAGTTCATGCAATAAATAGAGTCTCCAAGAAAACTTCCGGAATTCCCATTTAACAAATAGCATCCCACATTAAAACAGAAAGTTATCTTCCTTCGTTTCTTTTCTTTTAACGACACTTATAAAATTCTGAAGGAAGTGAAAGTTTTCAGCGAATAAGTAGCTAAATTGAGGGAGCCCTTGTTTTTGTACTCAACTATATAATTAGTTGCAACTTTTCCAATTGAAGTAATTGTCTTTATTTGTTTGGGAGAACTGAGACAAGAATTTCTAAAGAAAAATAACCTTAATAATTCCTTTCGTGTCAGGATTTGCATCCTAAGAGCCTATCCGTGAAAATCCGGATTTAAAAACTCGGACCAAATTCGAATATTGCTTACGCATTAATCTGATCTCTGATCAAAATCCAAGCTATTCAGGGGCCATCTTTGTATCCGATTTGAAACCGAGGTAATGTCAAAGCGTTCATACAAACAGTACTACGGCTACTTTGGTCCGTCAAAATTTCTTCCGAATTGGAGACTCACGGATAACGGAGACAACTCGGATGATGGAAGTGGGACCTAGGGCGTAAACTACCATACCAATAGTTCTAAGAGTACTTCGAAACGTATTTTCATGGATTCGGATCGGATGCAGTGCGTAACCGCTCTAATTGCGATAAGACTGCCGAAGACGGACGCGACGCGACAATGCGACGTCCGTTTTAATAGAAATATTTCAATGTATAACAAACCAGCCTTTGCCTTTGTTAAAGTAGGCTATAACCCCGTCTGCATTTATAATAATAGTAGTTAGAATATCCGCCCTGACGATCTTGTAATGGGGAACTTAATTTTAACTATTTAAAAAAATATTTCAATTTTTTCTAATTGGTTGGAAGCATTATATCAAAAGTCGTGTGCGCAACTTCTAGTGCTCGAATTATCCTTTTAAGGATTTAAAGGTACCTAATGCAGTTCGATAGGAAGCTGAATTAATAACACATTGTTTTCCTGTAATTATAATTTACTTTTATGGCGAAACAAAGATAATCTCTTTTTCCACGTTTGTGACTTTTGTCTTTGACTTGTCAAGCAAATAGAGATGTACGAGTATCTTCGACCCCAAATAGATTGAGACGAGGACAAGAGAATTATGAAGATCATCGTGTTTTTAATGTTCATATCGAACTGAAACTATTAAAAAAAAACTGCAAATCTATTCTTCTACATCAAAACAATGCGACGCATTAAAAAAAATACAAATATAGTGAAACCAAAGCACAGAATAATTGGAATTCGCAACGAGGAACGTCTCTATCTAACGAATTTCTAATTTATTGTGCGCGATAGTACACACCCCGGCAGTAAATCTTGCGCAAGCGCATCTAATCGGCGTTGGTGGCGGCATCTCGCGGCACCTTTGCGAACTAAGATGCAGAAGCTCGCCGCTCCGCACTCGTGCGATTAAACGCTATGCAATATTTCTATTTGCTTTCTATTCCCCATTATCTTGCGTAGTGCTAGGTGGTGATAACTTAGTGCGTTTTAATTGTGGAGTTAAGTGGCTGAGTAACCGTTTTCCGGACGGTAAAGAACGCTAGAGATTGCGTATCGTATCTGTGGTGGTATGAATCTTGGAGATTTGGTTTTATGGGATGGTGTTTGTGGGTATTTTTTGTGAGGCATGATATGATAGGAAAGGGGCTAGTGATAGCGTGACGGTTGGCGGAATGGAAGCAGAAAACTGCGGTCGCTGAAGGGAAAAAAGAAGAGAAGAGACCAAGAAGGAAGCGTCTGAAAGATGAAGATATGGGCTTCGGTCTGTTTGACTAAATTCACTTCATCGTTCGCACGGATATGGTGTAAGTAGTTAGCGTAAAATGTCAGCATTCATGATTCTACGAAATACTTACATATTCGATGATGAAGATTTGTGGTTATTGTTAACATTGTACATCCGAAAAGGTACATGATCTTTTCGGATGCACAATGTTAACAATAACCACAAATCTGTCGAAAAAGAGTTCAGTGCGAAAGATATAGCGATTTTTCACTTTCTATAGAAAACTTTGAATCGCTCTCTCTCCCTCTTAACTATTTTTCGAAAAAAATCTCAACTAACTACTTAGACCTGGATATCTAGTGTATGCATTCCAAGTTTCATTAAAATCAGTTCATTCATTTCCAAGAATAAGGACTTCAAAGTTTGTATGAAACACCGTGAGGAGTAAGTGCTCTTAAAAACCCCCTCTCGGGCCTCGACTAAGGGGGTTTTTAAGCGCATGCTTGGAGAGAGGCCAGTTCCCACTTCGTTGGAAGACGGGGAAACTGGTCCTCATTTAGAAGCCTGGGCGCCCTGCGGACTCTTCGTCCGCTTACCGGCCCATCGTGCTGCTCGACGAGGTGGGCAAAGGAAACACAGACGAAACCTAAATATCATAAACCCTCAACTTCTAGACCATTACCAGGCACATCATAAAACAAGAGTTAACTTGTACAATGTTAAATGATCATGTAAATAGGAGCCAAGGTATTTTATCTCCCAATTATATGCAGTCTTACAAGTACTTAAAAAATACTTGACATACTATAGTACATATAATTTCCATCATATTTACATGCATCTCTGTAAAAAGTGTCATTACAATACATAAAAGCCATAAACTCTTACTTTTGTCGTCATAAAAAACGTTTTACGCAAAACTCAACTTTATTTGGAAGTTTCTAGAGTGTTTTTTGAAGTGGGGCTCAAAAAGCGGCGCCTACGCACTTGTGAAACAGTCATAAAGATCGCAAGTATGGTCAGACGAAACGATCTGGTATGTTGTTTAATTTGGATACTGGTGAATGAAAGGCCCACGTAGCAGAGTGAGACTTCGATTAAAAAAACTAAAAAGTTTACTTATACCTATCTATTTCAATAAATAACATAATGTGATCCACTTTAAGAGTGTTCCTAAGACTCCACTGAAACGAATTGTCAAGTCATCATCATCATTCCAGCCGAAAGAAGTTGACAGATGGACATAGGCCCTCCCCCAAGAGTCGCCACATGGACCGGTCCTGCGCATCTCGCATTCAGCAGATTCCCGCGCCGTTCACCAGGTCATCCGTCCATCTTGTGATAGGCCTTCCAACGCTTCGTCTTCGGAACGCGATCGCCACTCCAGGGGGGCTACTTTCTAAGCCCGAAGTCCGTAGTTTCGGGCTTAGTTGCGGGCGTATTCTAGTCCGTATCACCTAACCACTAAGAATGAATGAAAACACGATTTGAAAGTGACTGTCAAATCGTGTTGTCATTCATTCTTAGTTCGGGTTCGGAACTAATCGTAAGTCCGTAGGTGATATGGAGTAAAATACGCCCGCAACTAAGCCCGAAACTACGGACATCTCGAACCTATCGACCCCATGAACTATCTCTGTGACCGTTTGAATTCTTAAAGTTTCGACGTTTTTTTCTGTCTAATTTAATTACAAAAAGTGGACTTTAAATTCTTATTACATAATGTTTTTCAGAAAAAGTCTTAACTATTTAGAATAGTTATCCTGTTATGCAAACATTGTATTTATCATGTTTGATCTTTACTCTTACCAACATAAACGTCAACATTTTAAACAACCAAATAACGTCCAATATTAACCTCTGACCAGCACTCGATTTATTAACAAACATTCATCATAAATTATAGAAGCTTCATCAATATAATTATCACATTAAAAATAAAACTCGAAATAATATTCGCCAAATTCGCTCAATAGTGTTGTGCACCATACGGTTATGATTTAGCATGTCGATATCGATTACTTTGTCGCGGTGCGGCCAGACGATAAATCGCACCATGTCGACGCGCATGCGTACTAACGAACGGCGCACGAGCCTTTCATTAACCGTTTCGATTACATTTCGCTTTGTATGCGATATTAATGACTTTTATGTAAAAGTTACGATAATTGTTTGTATGACAAAGACTTGCCTTACCTGGTCGATGGCAGATGGTTGTATTGTGTTGTTGACTTACCTGTAAACAAAAATATTACACATTAGTAAAGATATGACTGTTGTTCTGACAGTAATGTTGAGTCAGGCAATTTAGTTTACTGAAATGTCTACTTCTCATCTATACTATCTATATCTATACTAATATTATAAAGAGGAAAGATTTGTATGTAACGAAGAAACTTAAAAACTACAGGCCCGATTTGAAAAATTGCAATCTACTACCTATTACGATCCAACATCGGCTTTTCAAAGAATAGCAGGCACGTTAATTAAAACATCACAGGACAGCGTAACAATTGTTTCCAACCTCACGCCTTCATTAAAACTGATTTAATCGCGATAACACTTTACCAAAAGCCCGAACAATTCAAAAATTCCCCGAATTTAGCCGAAAAATGCACACTATTCGCGTCGCGTGCAAAGTGCGCCAGAATTGTGTTCGATTAAGTAAATTTTGGCGAGTGGCGGCGGTCGGTGCGGCGCGTTTGATGTGAGCGCTAAGTAAACGTCACGCTCGCCAACCGTAATTGCGAATAGGGATGTGAATGTGTCGGTAGATTTTGGCAATAAATAGTTGTGTTGTGAAACCAAATAGCGTATTGAAACAAATTGTTAAGTATTGAACGCCAGTCAAAATATTTATCAATATAAAGACTGAATGTTTTAAGAAATTCATGAAATAGGTTCTATTAGTTATATTCAACGCGCATTGATAAATTCGAACTGTTTAGCCAATAGGTATTTAGAATTTAAACAAGAATATAAAAGAAAACCGTTAAGGAAAATGTTTGGGAATCAGAACCACATGCTTGATAATATGATGCTCATAAATGTACAATAGGTAGGTACATATTTCTTGTATAACTTTTAATAAACAAAAAAAACAAATCTGACGACTCATTCATATCACTCACCCAGTCCCCCACATCAATATTCAAAAAAAGTCATTCAACGTGATGATACGCATTAAGTTTATAACTGTCGTTATCGATATAATGACAACACTACAACAGAGGTCGATAATTATGAATGGAGCATTTTGTTTCCGAGTCCCGCCGTGCGCCTGCGGCGATCTCATAACTTGTCTTTTTTCACTTGGGTATACTTTCTTTTTAGGAGCGTCTTCTTGAAAGTAAGCAACAAAAAGTTGGTCAAGCCTGACCACTGTATGAGCTATGGGTTCCGTAGGTTCAAAATTAACCCAAGAAATATGAGTTTGTGCAATTATTAATGGCGAAGCAATTTGTGTTTTTCTGATAATGACATGCAATAAATGATCAAAGGGGTAATAAAATATTCTGATACAGGCGTTTTAATTGATGGTAAATAAGAAGTCCACTTTAAAGTATATGTATAATACATAGTGATAGGACCAGCAAATTATAATGGTCTCTTTACGCATCCAATACTTTTAAGTAGGCATATTGATATCGCATAGCAACGAGTTACACTTGGGACCAAAAAAAAGCACAAAAAATCCAGTAACACGTCCTATCATCTATCATATCATGTCCATATATTTATGTCCTTATTTGTAATGTAAAGAGATTCCAGAAAAACTGTTACTGTTTACCCCTGAAGAGCGAAGAGTCTATGTCTAATTTAAAAAGTTTGTATATTGATATTTTAACAGGAAAACGAAGTACTGAACGCGAATTTAAAAAGTTGTATGTACTAACTGAACTTTTTTAACGAGAAATAGAAAACTTGCTGTCCTTTTTTGGTCAAACTATTTTTTTATTCAGAATATGTTTTTTTAAATTTATTTATTTTAAAAATACTTATATTTCAGTTCTTCATTAGTTATGCAAATCGTTTTAGACAGTGATTGGGGATCCCAAAAAATACTGTTACCCAGCCACCCTGAAAACTTTTACATACTTACTAACGGTACTCAATAAACAACTATCCTCTTTTTAGATTCATCACAAAAAAAAACTGGTTCTTAAATATTTCATCTAATGCTATCCCTAGCATTAAAAAAATCTGATTAGTCCATCAGGTAGATTACGAAAAAATATTGGACTCATATTTTTGCCATTTCAAGGTTAAGCAACTCTTGCCGAGGCTGGTCTGTGGATAGATGACCATCTTAACATACCGAGACTCCTCCGTGCCTCGGAAAGCACGTTAAGCCGTTGGTCCCGGCTGTCATTTGTAGATCTTTGGCAGTCGTTACGGATAGTCAGAATCCAGATAATCTGACACCAGTCTTGCCAAGGAATACCATGTTACCCAGTTAATGGGTTGTGGAGGTCTGGTAGGCAGCCGCTCCACGTAAAATACTGGTAGTACAGGCAGATTTTTGCCATTTCAAATCGATAAAAATTGATAAAGATCACCAAAGTTCAAGCGTGGAGGTTGATGACGTCACGCGAGTTTCATCGCACTATATCGTCTTCATTTTTTGTTTACGTGAAAAAGGAAAAAAAAAGGTCCAATATTTTTTTAGAAATTTATCTGATGGACTAATTACATTTTTCAGGAAAATATCCTATTTGAAGTTGAGAGCTTCAAATGCTCAATTCAGAAATTCGGTTGAGCTCCCGGTACCCTAATCCAAAATGACCTATCATCACCATAGGTGCTAAATATAGTTATTACTAAAATTATCACCTGCTCTTTACATACGTGTAATGATATTTTTTGTTCCGTCTAGTCTGAGAGACGATCGTAATAGGAATGTTTGTTTAAATCTATTACGGATTCAATATGTGGTTTGTGTGGTGCAAGTGATGGGAGATAGCGGTAACAACAAAAATCTTATTAGAAAACTCCGGTAGCCCGTACAAACCTATTAAAGTTTGCACCCGTGTGTCGGGCAGTTAAGATTATTAACCTATTGGCTTCTCTCAGCGGTTAGACATTTTTCCTGCTCCTTGGCGGAATTCCAGAGTGTTGTAGTTAGTGTATTATCCTGAATGTAACTTGTGCCACACGGAACCGTTACTAGTCGGGGACTAGTCAATCATGGACGAGAGTAGGTGTGTATCAATAATAATAAAACAACTAATAAAAATAGTCATACAATGCAACCATTGTATGACTACTTTTATTACCTTGGGTTCTGCCTGTTAAAATAATTATATGTGTAAATGAATAGATAAATAAATCTTTACTCGCCCATTTTCTTGTGTCTCGCTCAAGTGTTATAGGTAGATGTTTTTCCTTTTTTAACATCTATAAACTGTAATATAGGATGCTGTCCAGATAAAGGACTAAAAATCTCTCCGCTAACAGCGCATCCCTTTCACCACACATAAAACAATTTTGATGAATGACAAATAAGAAAAGATGATTACACTCCCAACGATCATTAATATGTAATTGATTCGAACTATCCATCGATCCGAACTATTTGTGACGATCGATCGATATCTCCTGCAATTATAGATTTCGTTTTATTCGGTCCGATAATCGATACGATGAATATTTAAGTAGAGGATGTGATCTCTCAATGAATGAATGAAAAACTTAAAGGTAAGTTATTTTAGTTTAGTTTATAAAGGCTGTTCTCATTATTTACTTTGAGGCGGTAATTAAGGAGCTAATTGTCGGTTCGTCATTAACATATTCACGGTGAGTAAGGAAGATAAGTTTAATATTGTTAATGTTGTTTTTGTAGTCTTTAAATTGCACTTGACTATAGCAATGAAACTCTAATGAACTTTAAGTCGTATTAAATTTAATAATTAAACTTTAAAGGACTTAAGAATAGTTGTAGGTAAAAGCTTGGTCTCTTCTCTTGAACAGCTGATTTTCTTTTTGTCCGACTTCAAAGAAAGGAGGAGGTTCTCAATACGGTTGTATTTTTTTATTGTTTTTTACCTCATAACTCCGTCATTTATAAACTGATACAAAAAAAAAAATCATGTGAAAGGATACTTTTCGATTGGTCCCATAGAAATTTCATAAGAATCGGTTTTTAAATCAAAATAGCTGAAAAAATATGTCATCCAGGTAAACGAAATTGCGTTTTTTGCTTTCCTGTGACTTTCCAGTGGTATTGTTAGGTGTCCACTAAAAAGTGAAAAATAAAAAATCCTTGTTTACAAAAAAAATACGAAGATATACTCAAAAACACCGACTCCCGAAATTAAAGTTATTTAATACTTTGTATGGTTTTTTTTATTTGTAAGTCGGTTTTTTTTTTTAAAAAAAGTATTTTGTTTCTTATGTTCTTTAACTTGAAGACTGAGTGTGGGTCGTCATTGAAAAATTACCCTGTATACACATACATATGTAGTATCTTTGTTATAACTTCCTGGGGTAGATATCCAGGGTAGCTAAGTTAAGTATCCAAGTAAATAAAAACGGTGCCTGCGGACGGCGAGCGTTGGGTGGCTCGCTGTCCGATCACCACCAGGCCCGGGTCGATGGCGCGTTGTGTTTCACGCGCGCCTCAAAGAGATGTCAGCATAGAAGACGGGGCCCGCTAGGGCCAGAGCCTGCCAGGGTTGCGGAATTTGTTCCAAAGAGAACACGGATGGGTTTTAGTCAGTAAGAGTCTGACACGCTTCGTCCGCTCCACCCAGAGTGGAAGAAATTATTTGATGATTACCCATCCTTAAAAAAAAAAGTAAATAAAAACGGTACTACATATAGACAGGATAATTTGAAACAAAACATAAGTTTACAGAAAGCAATGTGCACCGGAGCACGGATCACGGCTCGGCATCACTTTGTTACCCGATATTGGTATTAGTAGTACGTCGATAAATTCCATGTGTAACACGAAGTTCTACACATATTTTGCAAAACAAGCATCTATCTACATGTGATTACAAACATAAGTAGCAATAGTTCTATTTTAAGAGCAGACCATGACTTCTGACAACCCGAAACGACTAAAGATGCAGCTACATGTGCTTTCCGAAGCACAGCGGAACTACAAGTTGTCTGGCATTTTGCTGAACTGGACCTATTTGGTGCTGTAGTGGGGCACACAATGTTATTGTTTAAAATCAGGTTTTCTTTAAATTGTACCTACATTGTGTGTATCTGTGTGTGCGCCAAATAAACTAGTTTTCTTTTTCTTTCCACGATATGTAAAGATGGTAACCCTTCCACAGACCGACCTCGGCAAGCGTTGCTTAAATTAAAAGATTGACCAGTGTGGCTGTTATTATTTAGCGACGAGCAATCTCAATGCACTTATAAGCATTTATACTAATAAAAAAACTGATGAGTTTGTGTTTGTTTGTTTGAGAGTGCTAATCTCTGAAAGTACCAGTCGGATTTGGAAAATTCTTTCTTGTATATGATAGCCACATTCATGAGAAATGCTATAGTAGGCTATACGGGAACGGGAAGTTCCTACGGCAACGGGAAAAAACGGGATAAGTCGCGCGCAAAAGCTAGTTTTAAAATAAACACCAACTGCAATTGAAAACTCGCTAGTAGGTACTCGTATCAATCCACAGCAAACTCCCCACAAATACCGAACTCCGACACGCAGTACATTAGTGTACAAGCACCAGCCAAGTGTCACAAGTGTCAGCGGTGTCACGCGCGTGCAATTCCATTTTTTACGCTGTGCCGTGTTAAAGCTCGTAAATCGTGTCATTTTCACGTCGCCCAGAGCTTGCATTTTGACGAGGTAATAGGCGAGTGTATCATCTGGTGCGGCCATAAAAATGGAGTGTGTATACGAGGTGTGAATGGGAAGTAAGTACGTGGAATATCGATCGACGTTCGCTGTGTAGAAAAGATGCTACCTACTTCTAATGTTGTAATCCTGACACAATATCTGCCTAGCCTTTTCCCAACGATATTGGGGTCGGCTTCCAGTCAAAGCAGATTCAGCTGAATACCAGTATTTTACGTGGTGCGGCTGCCTACCAGACCTCCACAACCCATTAACTGGGTAACACGGTACTCCTTGGCAAGACTGGTGTCAGATCATCTGGCTTCTGACTATCCGTAACGACTGCCAAAGATCTACAAATGACAGCCGGGACCAACGGCTTAACTTGCTTTCCGAGGCACTGAGCATCTTAACATACTCTCGGTATGTTAAGATGGTCACCCATCCACAGACCAACCTCGGCAAGCGTTGCTTAACCTTGAAGATCGACCCGTGCGGCTGTTATTATTTAGCCACGAGTTCCTCTAATGAAGTTGTAATCTCGACACGATCAAGAGAAATTTCACATGAATATGTTAGGTTAAGATACAAGGCATTTTTTTTTTAAGGATGGGTAATCATTAAATGACTTCTTCCACTCTGGGTGGAGCGGAAGAGCGTGTCAGACTCTTACTAACTAAAGCCCATTCGTGTTCCTTCTAAAGCTCTTTGCGTTCCAGGGCCGCGGTGACTCTTTCGAACAAATTCCGCAACCCTGGCAGGCTCTGGCTCTAGCGGGCCCCGTCTTTTATGCTGACATCTCTTTGAGGCGCGCATGAAACACAACGCGCCATCGAGTCGGGCCTGGTGGTGATCGAACAGCGAGCCACCCAACGCTCGCCGTCCGCAGGCCCAAGTTACAAGGCTTACAAAATAATGTTGGTTGATGGGGGGTTAAGAAATCTATAAAGCCTAGAACCAAAAATCCGAAAAAAATGTGACACCCGCACTGAGCTGGCGTAGTGGAGTGGTTGAGGGTCCTCAATCTTGTGATAGAACACGACATCAATAAGATTGGTCACTCTTATAAACTATGTATTCTAGCAGTGATATTATAAACCGATTATGGACGAAGAAAACAAGAATAATTTCAGTCGTGTCGGTGGAGAATGTGATTTGCAGTTCAAGTTCACAGCCTTTGTAGTTCATACTGGCTGGAAATAATTATATCAGCTTTTAAGCGGTCATGGAAATTTTGAATAGAATTCGAATTTTAATACAAACAGACGCAGGATGGCTGTCATCCCATTTACGGTTTTGATATTTATGTAAAAAGTATGTCAATGAATAGAAATAAATCGCATACTATAATCGCAAATACGCCTTTGATTGATTCCTACAGTACCGAACGAAAATTGCTTAACAATTAGCAAGGTAGTTGAAAACAGACTGCATTATCGCTGTTGGCATCTCTATTAATTCACTGACTATTAATCCAAATGCGTATTCATTCATTTGCATAATTTGGTTCGAAGCAGCATCCATTAGCGGACTAACTAATATATGGATGGGCTTAGGATGAGGACATTACGTGCACGAAATATAGTGACTACGGACTATGAATTAATTGCAATTGGAGTTCGCGGTTTTCGTGGCCACACTAGTGCACAATTAGATAGAACCTCGTAATATTTACTGTGCAATAATATATCATTAAATAATTTATATCTCTGCCTTTTAACAATAATATAATCGATTGTAGGTTTATATAAAGAGGTAAATGTGAAAAAAGTTTTTTTTTTAAATAGGATAATAAATTATATTGTTTGAGATTACTTAACTAGTTCCAAGCAACTTGCATACTGTGGTCTAAGAAATCAAGTAACCCGCTTAAAAGCTAATTCGATTACAGATATTTATTAGAACTGGGCTCAACATTGCGATAAGGCATTCCAGAGAACTCTCGGCTGGTTGCCAAACACCTCTCTCAAACTCGAAATCGGGTAAAAATCGAAATACCGCGATATCCATAATCTCATTTTGTATCAAAACTGTTAATAATTAGAACTATTACACGAACCGAGGCGATGCAATGTCTAAAACAGTGGTCCTCAAACATTTTAAAATATTGGACCCCATGCCGAATATTCTTATTTAATAGACCCTGCTGATTCGGTCTCGTAATAATATAATAATATTTTTTTTATATTTTAAATGTTTTTTTTTTGTTACAGATACTACTATATGTAAAGAAAATTGAATAATATTGTTATTATTATAACTATTGTTATTATTATTGAATAATAATAATAACAATAGTTTATTCAGAAAAGTACAAATTTAACAAGGATCAAAAAGAAAAAGTTTTTCTAGTAAAAAGTGGAAACGACAGAAAAAAAAAGTATTGTTACCTCCAATTTTATTTTTCATTGTCATATACCTCTTGCAGGTCTGAGTGGACCCCTGGGGGTCTGGATAAAACACTTTGGCAATGACTGTTCTAGATTAATTGATTTCGATTAGCGAAATATCTCGCCAACGCGATCCGATTGTATCGATAGTTAATTAATCGATTATGTGCGCTATCGATTTAATGCTGCCGTGTTACTCTATTTTCGTCTAAATTAGATTAGTTGATGGCGATAGTTTCAATTTGAAATTATGTATGAAGCTTTCAATTTGTGTATGTAGACTTGGCTTTTGCTTCTTTGGTTAACTGGCTAACAAGTTTATGCGTTCGCAGAACTTTGGGTTAGAATTTGATTTTAGAAATTGATTTTCTTTTTCCATTTCATTTGCGAGTATGCTTGGAAACGGAAATTGATTTAGGGCCGATTTTTTAACAATTATATATTTTTTATTGAAATGGGATGTGTTTTTTTTTGTCAAGGTTATAGGAGCAAATGCGGAACATAATGCTGGCCGCTTTTTTATTTTAAGTTTTTTTCACTCAATTCAAAGGTTGGTCTGGTAAATATCGTAGATGTCGATAAATAATTTTAGTGTACAATAAGGAATGTCTATCTATCTATTAACAGTCATATTTAAACCCCGACGCAAAAACAGAGTGTCTGAAACTCAATCTTAAAGTAGGTACCTAAGTATGTATTAATAATTAAAAAAAAAAATACGTCGCGTTGGGAGACCAAAATAGGTAGGCATGTGATACTTATCAAAAAAAAATCGTAAATAATAAGTAATTTGAAGCGGTCCCCTAACGCGACGTTTTTTTTTTGAATTATTAATACATACTTAGGTACTTTAAGATTGAGTTTTTATTATTATTTTTTACTTTTTAAAGGGAACTTAGGTTATCGGGGGTTTTTTATTTGTCGGGGGTTTTTTAAATTTTTAATTTAATTTTATACTTCCAAACCAATTAAAATATATTTAACCATTACCAAGTCAGTTAATTCATGACTTCTTTCAGCTACCGACGTTTCATCACAAAACAGATTTATATTAGCAAGCAAGTTAATAATGGAAACGCGAAGAAAAACTGCTCGCTCATGTTTAATACCATATTTATATAAAAAATATCGCATGCATTACGCATAGCGCTGGGTCGAACCCCTGCTGAGACAGATTGCGGCTGGGGAACTATTCTGGAGATTTGATGCTGTATCGCTACGATAGGGATGTTGCTTGGGTTCAAAAAATATGATTCTATTTAGTTCGTCAGTTAGATTATCGAAAAATATTGGACACGAATTTTTTATTTTATCAAATCAATAAAAAAATACGAAGAAATAACGCATCAAAGATAAGGAGTGGGGCTTGTAACGTCACTTTCCAGTTAAAGTGTACTGGTAAGTGACGTCACACGAGTTTTCAATGCACTGTATCGTCTTCATTTTATGTTTATGTGACACAAGAAAAAATACGTGTCCAATATTTTTTGGAAATGTGTCTGGCGGACTAATTAGATTTTTCAGTCAAATACCCTATTATTTTAATAAATTTCTGATTGAAATCCCTACTAATAAAGAAACTGAATTTGAATCCCTGAATTGTGATACA
Source organism: Mamestra brassicae (assembly GCA_905163435.1). Lineage (NCBI taxonomy): Eukaryota > Metazoa > Arthropoda > Insecta > Lepidoptera > Noctuidae > Mamestra > Mamestra brassicae. The sequence goes on along the minus strand of LR991000.1, from coordinate 16,684,301 downwards.
GAAACCTGAAAACGGTTATAGGAATTTTTGTTAACTCGAGAGAATACGTGGGCAAAGGTTAGTGTTTATAAGGTAAGCCAGTAACTAATGAACCGTTTTCCTTTAGAAGGTAAGCTTGGTAACTTCATTTGAACTTTGAAATTAGATCGGGAAGACCTTCAAGGCCGATGTAATTTTCTCAAATTGTTTTTGTTTTTGCGATAATCTAAAGACGAAATAGGTGACTTTTGTGATTATCATATCATTTATCATAATTAGCCATTATCAGCAAATTAGTGGGTGTCATACCAAATAATAAATCATAGCATTCAGTTAATCTTTCAGTAGGTCATCGAACCGGTCGATGTGGCGACTTTCGGGATGGCTAACAGTGCCTTCCAGCTCAAATTACATATATTTAATATTTAGAGTTCTCGTGTCACAGTGTTTGTAACAATACTTCTCCGAAACGGCTTGACCGATTCTTATGAAATTTTGTGCGTATATTCAGTAGGTCTAAGAATAGGACGTAAGTTATATTTCATACCCCTGAGTGATAAGGGTGGCTAAATTTTCACCCGTCTACCACCAACCCCTATTTTTGAATAGCGATATGAGTAGGTACTTTAATTATTTTCTACTCTCGGCGGTCGATAATTGGTCAGTTACCACTCGATCAGTTATTCTTGACTATTTGTTTGGTAGAACGCGTCTACCGGTTCGAATTGAAAAATCTTTTAGTGTTGGGAAGTCTATTTATTGAGAAAGGCGAGAGGCTATATAACATCACGCTACGAGCAATAGGAGCCGAGCATTCATGAAAAATGTGACGCAGACAACGTTGCGTAGATCAGCTAGTATATAAATGTATACAGCTGAGAAAGAGATCTTCCTAGTCTATTACAAAAGCAGAAATCTCTATACTAACATATTGCTCAGTAAATCAAAACTACTATCACTTATAGAAGGTCCTACAGTCTTCAGAATACGCGAGCTCTCCCCTGGTGGTCGCTAAACAGAATTCTACAGGCGTGTGCCGGCCAATAATATGAGAGACGTCACAAATGACTACCTAAAGGAGAACCACACTTGACTTGAGAACCTACAAGTTGTGTTGATAAGGGATCTCGGGATCTGTCAAGGAACAGACTGCTTGGTGCAGTTTGTGGTGAAGAAAACAGTGAGAATAATGTTTTATCAACGAATTTAAACTTTCAACTTGGTTTGATGTAGAAATATAAAGAACACAAGCAAGATTTAGTTCTCCTTTGTACAGTGTTTTTTATTACTGCATAAAGTTTTAATAATAAATAACAGTATTATGATATTGGTCAGCTGGCTGCAAAGTGAGGGTAGAGGTCCAACTAGAACTACGAAACATATACTACGTCACTACGCCAGAGTATAATACATTAGAATGAGCCATCGGCCGATTGAGGAGCTCGTGGCTAAATAATAACAGCCGCACGGGTCGATCTTCAAGGTTAAGTAACGCTTGCCGAGGTTGGTCTGTGGATGGGTGACCATCTTTATATACCGAGACTCCTCCGTGCCTCGGAAAGCACGTTAAGCCGTTGGTTCCGGCTGTCATTTGTAGATCTTTGGCAGTCGTTACTGATAGTCAGAAGCCAGATAATCTGACACCAGTCTTGCCAAGGAGTACCGTGTTACCCAGTTAATGGGTTGTGGAGGTCTGGTAGGCAGCCACTCCACGTGAAATACTGGTATTCAGCTGAATCCGGTTTGACTGGAAGCCGACCCCAATATAGTTGGGAAAAGGCTAGGCAGATGATGAAGACTTTCCCGTTCCCGTATAGCCTATAGCCTTCCTCATGAATGTAGCAAACAAATACAAAAATAATTTTCTAAATCCGACTGGTAGTTCCCGAGATTAGCGCGTTCAAACAAACAAGCTAACAAACTCTTCAGCTTTATTATATAAGTATATTATTATATCTTAATATATATTTCTTGTGTACGTGTGTATGTGACTGAACTCCTCCTAAACGGCTGGACCGATGTTGATGAAATTTTATGTGTGTGTTCAAGCTGATACGAGAATGGTCTAGATTCACAATTGGACTCGGTAGGTGGCGCTGCAATCGATTTCTATAATTTTTCGTCATACACAAAGCAAACGTTCGGACAGGACAACGTCTGCCGGGACCGCTAGTTAGTATATCGATATCTGTCATTACCAATTAGGAGAGGTTTCAAGAAACCTCAGTTACTGCAAATACGGTAAGCAAATTATCTGAACACAAATTGGAAGGGAGGCGGACTCGAGTTAACGACAAGATTTGTTTCATACAAAGTATTCGACATACTATAAAATGTTTTTTTTCACCATCATCTGATAAAGAGAGATAAATTTTTTGATGATTACTAATGGGATAAAAGGGAACCACCGATACGGTACTTAAAATGTTAATTGGTCATTTTAATTGAAGATATTGTATGATGACTTTTTGGCCAACTTGCACCAAAAATCTCTAATTACATAAGTAAATAATTTATTTATGAATAAAACATGGTGGGTTGGGCTTTAGACTGGAACGAATCTTCAAATGAAATTTTTAGACTCAAAAATTTGTCAAGAATACTAGATTATTTGTGTAAGTACTTCTCTTATCAAAACAAAAAAAAAATATTCAAAAACTTCCACGACAAAAAACCTGACAAAGAACCAATGACCTCCACAACCCATTAACTGGGTAACACGGTACTTCTTGGCAGGACTGGATTCTGACAATCCGTAAAACCGGGACCAACGGCTAAACGTGCTTTCCGAGGCACGGAGGAGTCTCGGTATGTTAAGATGGTCACCCATCCACCGATCGACCCCGGCAAGCGTGCTTAACCTTGAAGATCAACCCGTGCGGCTGTTATTATTTAGCCACAAGTTCTAGCTACCCAACATCACCCTTAACAATGAGCACGCACTTCTGTTACTCCCTGTTTAGCATTTTTCGCTGTAAAACTTTTATCTCATCCACATAATCACCCAACGTTTTTTTTTTTTTTTTAAGGGTGGGAAATCATCAAATGACTACTGACTAAAACCCGGATGGGTTTTAGTCATTTGATGATTTTGTTCCTTCTAAAGCCCTTTGCGTTCCAGGGCCGCAGTGACTCTTTCGAACAAATTCCGCAACCCTGGTAGGCTCTGGCCCTAGCGGGCCCCGTCTTCTATGCTGACATCTCTTTGAGGCGCGCGTGAAACACACCGCGCCATCGACCCGGGCCTGGTGGTGATCGGACAGCGAGCCACCCAACGCTCGCCGTCCGCAGGCCCGCGCAATCACCCAACGTTGCGTTTTCAAATTGCTTTGTTCTACAAAGATCACCTGCCTCCAATTTAAAAAGGAGGTCCTCTGCCAATCGATAAATAACTACATCGTAACCACCATTTTCGGTTCACCTACTTAATGTTTTAAGCAGTAAATATTGAAATCAACAAGTTAGATCTGCCCACACTATAATAAGATCATTATCATTACAAGTTTGACTAATAAAATTGGCTTGTCTGTCAGTATTAGGTTTAATGCAATCGTCTTTATTTTTTGTTAGTAAATTTATAGCAGCATTCTTTGTACATTGCAACAGCTACACTGCGATCGCCAATCCGCTTGCCAAGCGTGGCGATTGTGGCCCCCTTTAGGGGAGGTCTATGGACGAGCCGAAAGACGTTCATTTCTGGACAGGACAGCAGTGGACGTCTTTTGGCTGGTATGACGATGATGAAATTTATTTTATCAGTCTTTGAAGATAAGGGAATTCAAGGTGCCAAAGTGATGAATAGGTGACTGTGCTGTAGGGGACTTATAAGAGACATTTTTAGCAATGCACTGCAATTTTGTGAAGACAAAATACCCCAGAGGATCTAGACAAAGTGAAATTCTATGTAAATGTGATTGTCAAAATTCCAAAATAGGACTGATCACGTGCGTTTTCAATCCCATACTTTTTTGTCGGTATGACAATAGCTTTCGCCGCGCTACCGCTGACATAATGTCACCCGTCTAAAGTCTCAGACCAGTTTTTGCTGATTTGCAGGATATTAAGTTATTGTCATACTTTTGACAAGTTGCCACCCGCGGCACCGCCCGAGTGATTATCGAAAATGATCCCAAGGGAACTTACTCCCGGGATGAAAAGTCCTATGTGTGAAAAATCTTATGTGTTATTCCAGACTATAATCTACCACTGTGCCAAATTTCATCAAAATCCATTCAGTAGTTTTTGCGTGAAAGAGTAACAAACATCCATCAATATTATAAACGCGAAAGTTTGTAAGTATGGATGACTTACAAACTTTAGCGTTTATAATATTAGTAGGATGATTATCTCTATAGTTTTCCAATTCAAGCTTAAACCGAGCTCTTACTCACAAGCCCTCCACCTAAAAACAAAATGTCGAAAGCCACAGGTGTCCCCTAGTCTCAGTAAAAGCGCAGATTACTAAAACAGCGGTGACCTGAAACAATTACATGACTAAGCGTATTGTGACACACGGTAATCGCACGCGCACGATGACGTCACGCTAAATTGATCCAGATTGCGCGGGAGAGCTGTATGCGCAGAGCATGGAGATGGCTCCGCGGCCACTGATGGAGACGGCATTGTCAAAAATCAACTGGACTCGTGTGAGAATGAAATTTGAATTAAGAACGACAGCAATGAAAAAATTATACAAATTAACTGATTTTATTTGTTCCAAACCCAGGGCAGGTGAGTGGGTATACCGTTTGCTCATAGGTACAGCTAAAAGTTTTGCTTCTGCACAGTCACAAATATTATCGATATTGGCGTCTCATTTTCAGGCTAAAGTAGGTACATTTTTACAAATACCCAACTTCAAATGCTCAACTCAGAAATTGGGGAAAAACTTCGTCAAAGTGCCTTCAGTGTAGCTTTCAAACACTTTTTTCAGACAAATCAAACGTCTGAATGAGAAGCGGAAACCTAATAGGATCGCTCGTGTCAGTCCGGCGCAGCTATTCCATGCTCTGTAGCTGTAATCGTAGAACTTACGATTGTTATGATACGTACCTCTAATTACTTATGCAATTGTGCTCTGCTTTCGGTAGAATGATTGAATAACATGGAGGTATGGGCTAGTGGAATTTGCTTGCAAAGGGCCGTGAGATATCTGTTTAAACTAAAAATTCAGCCCAACGCTATATGTCTCCGCATCTCCCAAAGATTCACTGTTAGAAAATGCTTAAGAAAGAAAAGAAAGAAAGAAAAAGAGTGTATTTGCGACAAGCATGACGCATACCAAAAAAAATAAAATAAAGTAAATTACAAAAGTTATGCAAGTTGGGAAGATATGCGTCACATTCGCGCAAAACGGCCATCGCTCACCATAATGCTGAGACCTTAAGACGTTAAGTCCGTCACAGCACGATGTGTACGTATTAAACAGATTAATAAACGCTGCATGTTAAATAATAACTGTTATAAATCATTGTACTGCTCGGAAAAAGGACTTCTTCTCTCAGCTTTTTCCACAAATTTCTACCAATGTCTTCATCGGTGTGAAAGTCGGTAATCATCTCCGGGGTAAAAAATATGTATCCTGTTTCAAAGGTTTAATCTATCTCAAATTTCAATACCGAAATTGGTTCAACGTTTAGACGACAAAATGTAGCACAAACAGACAGAGTTAGTTAGTTTCGAAAAAGTGTCAACGTTACGAGATGTTGCAATTCGTAGCCAATACGCAAACTCTTTAAGTAATCAGCATTGTAATACTGCCTTAGTTAGAAAGAGCGTTTTGGGTATGGGACCGCGCATCTACATAAAAAACCACCAAAAAATAAATAAATTACCAGATGTCATAAAAAATTTGAATGTTACCCAATTCAAAAAAGAATTAAAACAGTTGTTAATTGAAAAATGTTATTATGCGATTGACGAATTTCTGAATGATAAGAACATGTGAACTTATTTATTTATTTGACTGTAGAAACATTTTATTGAATATTATGAGTAATGGTAATTTATGATTATATATTCATGCATTGACTTTACAAATTACTCCATATTGTGACATTTATAATTTTGGAACTTATTAATTTATCGTCATTAATTTTATTTTTTTGTATTTTAGATAATTAATTAATTTTGACATCCCTAACATTTTTATTTAATTTTATAAATTTTGACACATTTGTGTTTACCTCTCGCATGATTAATTCGCATGCAAACCTTTTTGTACGCTTCTTGGCATAGCGACCTAATAACTTTAATTTAAGAACTGTATTCACTACCTATGTTACACAAATAAAAATGATTATTATTATTGTTACTTTCATGTCATATTCCTGCCCTTATCCCATGTTACTTGGGGTCGGCGCGACACGATTTTTTCTTTCATTCTGTCTTTTCAGGTCACTCCCTTTTCATTCCTATCACTCCTAACACAATCTTATCCACATTTATACTCATAACTCTTTTAGTTACATGCATTTCGACCCTCCTCTTCACATGACCATACCAAGAAACGGTTCCCTTTCAACTCCTTCGTCACTGGCGCCACTTTTAAACTACCTCTAATGTACTCATCCCTCACTTTATCCATTCTCGATACTCCACTCATCCATCTCAACATTCTCATCTCCGCTACATGCAATCTTTTCTCATCCGTCTTTTTTACAGCCCAACATATAATATGATTAGTATTCGAAGTAGCGTATGTACCAATACAACATCGTAACTCAGAACCTTCAGTAATCTCCTTACAAACAACTGAAAATCAACAATACATCAACAATAAGAGCAAAAGCGTTCACTTTGAAGAGTTTCGCCTGCAGGCAGATTCGAATTTAAATAACCAATTACTCTGTACTGTGGCCCGCTGATTTATTGGTTAATTTACTTGAACACTGATTGTGTGGTGAAATTAAAAAGTCGCCGGCAACTTTGAGGTTCAGCACCTCGACGAGTCGACACATCACTTCGTTCGTATGAATATTTTGTTTGGGTAATGTCGACACTTCTTGAAGGGAGATAAAAATACTGATATATGTGGTGGGAAGATGATTTTGGTTGAGAGTTGTTAACAGAAACATGCAATTGCCACTTACCTGAATATCTCAAGTTTCTTCTACACTATAATATATATTATATATAATAATATAAAGAGGAAAAAATTGTTTTTTGTGTGTGTGTATGTTTGTAATGAATAAACTCAAAAACTACTGTGCCGATTTCAAATATTCTTTCACCATTGGAAAGCTACATTATCAGTGAGTAACATAGGCTATATTTTATACCTGTATTCCCACGGGAACGGGAACTACTACTAGGATGAAACCGCGTGACGTCCGCTAGTATCAAATAAAAAGATACTTTACTAGTATATGTTTGTAAAACGTAATGTCTGGAAGTCGAGTTAGCCGGTTTTTTTTAAAACCGGTATTTATTTTATTTATCAGTTATTAGTTTGACGTATGTATCTGTCTGTCTGTGACATCTTAGCTCCTAAACGGATCAACTAACTTTGATTTAACTTTTATTATCGCTATCACTCACTCTCTGTTGACAACAGGAAAGTCTCCACACAGTACAAGCTAAAAATCATAGTACAAGAGTGCCTCGTTCAAGATTTACATCTCTACAGGTACTTACCATTAAGGTTTTACCTTTAGAGTAGGCTAGTGGGTGTGCGACTGTTTGTATCTTATTCCCTCGGGGAGCAAGGCGTTTCATTTGAATTACGACGTAAGAATTAACTCGTATATTATTGAAATTAACTCAGGAGTTTATTCCTAATATATATGCGAGATTATCTGATAGTGTTTGGAACAATGAAACATGTACGTCAGCTTGCAGAAATAAAAGAAAGAAAAATGTTTATTTGGGACTCGCACAAGACAAACAAACCAGTAAAATAAAATTAATAACTAAACAGTATAATAAAAAAGTTATCTGTGCGAGGCCAAAATGGTCCCTATCTCAGCTTATGCTGCGATATCTAAAAAATAAATAACGCAGCGCTGGTATTCTAAATAGTGGGTTTAGGAACTGAGCAATACATGGTGGTGGATGAATAACCCAAAAATTTACAAAACATTATTTTTTAATTTGTTTAAACTTTATGTGCAGTATAAGGCCGTATGCAACAAGGCAATTCCTACAAAAAAATAAAATAAAACAGAAAACTTATATCTATTGCATAATGGCACCTCATTATGCAATAGATATAAGTTTTCTGTGGTCTTCAGATAATTCCAGAACCTTATCTACAGCGCAGCTTCTCTGTTACTGTGGTTTAAGATACACAAAAATCGAATAGATCATCGTCATTATAAAACTATTTATCAATTTTTATTACAAGCTTTTATTTAACTTGAAATGTATGTATGTATGTAACTATGTTTGTTCGGGTGGACTCTTGTAGCTCAATTTTGAAGCAGATATCTTCAACCGATTGAGCTGAACTTTTAATTGTATACACGTTCAGTTTGGAAGACAATACATGGTGAACTGTGTGACGTCATTCTAAATCCAACATGGCGACACACCCAAGGTGGAAGACTAGTTATTTTTTTGAAAATGCGATAATGAGTTTGTTATGCTTTCACGCCTAAATTGTTGTACCGATTTCAATGAATTTTGGTACAGACATAGAAGACACCCTGCAGACGGTTATAGGCCAAGGGGGAAAGCTAGTAGATCATAAAATGGATATTAGTCTAAAGCTGGGTATTGACTGGTGTTACGGGGCGTAATGTATAATGGTACAAAACGAGCATTCGTGCAGTCAGTACGTGGCGACGAGCACTAACACGCGAGCAGCGAGCCACTCGTTTTGAGTGCTGCACCTGCTGTCGGTTTTTTGGCGAATCCCTTTGATTGTTATGCGGTTCAGCTAGTACGCCGCGACTAATCGTCACGAGCGCACGCGTCGATTTTCAGATAAATTGTGTTTTATTTCTTCTAAAACATGGAGTGGGAAAAAGTAAAAACTCTGTATTTGGATTCAAATTAAATTTGGATGAAACTATAATTTAGTAGAATCAAAGATTTCAACACATCCTCGTCGTCAGACAACTTGACTGAGAGTGTCTTGCTAATCTGGAGCACTGGCGAGCAAAGAGTTCAAAACGAGCATGTTACACGGGTTTTAGGACATGGCGTAACGCAACATGCTCTTTGCGAATCGTATATTACGACCCATAAACACCGGTTAGAACCCACCTTAACAATTCCAGAGTTGCAATGGTGGTTTAAGAACCTCAAAGAAATTGGTGACATTCCACTGTCACCAAGTTCTCTCACCAGAGTATCCTAAACCATTTACCGCTCCAATTCTCCCAATGCCGATACATTATATCGAAAGCTAAGTTTCTAAATCATGTGCTGGGTGGGGCCTGCAAGATTAAGTGCAGTGTGAGTGTGGATGAATGGGACGCCACGGGGCGCGCTCCGGACCCTGGCTGGACCACACAGCCTCGTCTAGGACACCCGGGAAGAGCGCTAATCGATGCTGTTTGCACGATCTCCTACATGTGGGAATTGGGTTTTGGGATTGTTGTTAAATTAAGGGCATTTCAGGACTTGAAAATTAAGAAATATCCATTGAGATTAGGCTGAGTATAGGCGCTTTTTGCATGTTGAAAGTCAGCACCCAAATACCCGCCCTTTGCCAAGTCCTGGTTCGTGATATCGTGATAACTACTCTCTAATTTTGATACAAGTTGGCTTTAAGAAACTCATTCCTCCATTGTAAAGCTGCAATAGAAACCTACTTCGTATTTTTTGTTTCCACTATAGTTTATACAGAGTATCCAAATGTTTTTTTCATAGCGGCTATTACAACTGCTACTCTTAACCTTTATTGACCCTAAATTAATTGAACTAAAGCTTGCATGGCGACCGCGTACCGGAAGACGTAGCGTTGGAAGGCCTCCCACAAGGTGGACTGATGACCTGGTGAGGGTCGCGGGTTGCCGATGGATGCGAGACGCTCAGGACCGGTTGTTGTGGCGACACTTGGGGGAGGTCTATGTCCAGCAGTGGACGTCTTTCGGCTGATATGATGATGATGATAATGATGAAAGCTCCTAGATTAATTTTACGATATCATGAATTATTCCTCTTTATAATCTTATCTAGCACTATTCCTCGAATTAGATTTCAGTAAAAAGATACTTGTGATCTAAAATTATATTATAATTACGGTTTCCAATAACGAAGGGTCTTTACTTTATATAATACCTAAAGATGATAGATTACGACGAAGGGTATAAATTTAAAAAATAATTAGGTATTGGTAACAGGGAAGTGATGAGGCCAAATCATAAGAGGTAGCGACAAACTTTCAGTAATTATAAACTGAAATAATAAAGTGTAAACAGTGGTGAACTTTTAAAACTCTTCATTAACAGGGAAAAAAATACAATTTTTCTTTGACTACTTTTCCAGCAAATGAACTAACTGGCTTTGTGTAACTCTTGCTAAGACGAAAACATGGACACAGTGAAATTCCATCAACGATATCGATTGTCAAAAACTCCAAAGGTTTGGAATTGACAGCAACACTGCTGTCAATTCCGTGAAGCACTGTCACTGTATTGACAGCACTGCTGTCAATCAAGTGACAGTTCAGGAGCGCATGCCCAGTTTCATAATTTGTATTTTTTGAAGTGACAACTTCGTATGGGAGGGTAAACCACTTCGTAACGTAACGCGTTACGGCGTCAGTCTGTCTGGCTTCCCTTTCTCTCACGCATACGGCAGCGGTAGGCAGGCTCTTCCTCTCTCACTATTTTGGACAGACGCTTCCCATATTAAATAGTTCAACTTAGAAAGTAAAAAACAAAATAACGAATTACCTACTGCACTTATCGTATGACGAATCAGAAAATCTTTTTATTTGTATTGCATAAATATATTCATATTGCATACAGAGTTCACACGTAGATCTCATCCCACAAACATGTTTCCACACACTCATACTCTCTTTCACTCTATCATCACACTCACCCTACACTCACACACACCATAGAATACACACTCTCACACACTATTTAATATTATTACCCAAAAATGTGAACCCTACATAAATTAGCTGAGTACAACTACCCGTCACATCCGTGTCCTTGTTTAATTCAGGCTGAATTTGGAACATCTAGAAGAATCACTGTCTCTGAAGATACAGGTTTTGCCTAGTTTCAGAGCCCGAGTTTCAAATATTGTATTTGAATTGAACTGTAAGCCCTACCTCATACGTTACAATGTATACCTACCAGTAATGTGAACCCCACTATCCATTATTACTTAAATTATTTAATGTAAACCAATCTGTTTTATTCTGTTTATGTTTAAGGGTTTTTTGCTGTTTAAGTTATCACTTCTGTCGGGCGCACACGTTTTTTATATTATATTTATTTTAGGTAAAAAATTGTTTATTTTACAAATATGGCTACAGTACACGGTAATATTGTAAAGTACAGCTTTATTTTACCAGTGGACTTATTATAACTGGTAAAATGTCGTGCCTAGGCTCCAATTGCATCGACTACTGTTGAAAAAAAAACCGCGCGCGCGCTATCACATCGCATTTTCCAAGAGACTCGCTTCAACTCCTCCCTCGCACCACAAACCCGTCTGTTATCGGACGCGATCGTATTGCGTAAATTTGTCGGTTAATTACACGACTCTTGCGCAACACTAAAATGCTACCGTTTTAATTGAACTTAAAAAAAAAACTTTAATTGGTACTGCGAATTTAATTTTTCCGAACGCCACGAGTAAATCAGACTGAAGTTACTTTCATTTATCGTAAATCGACGATTTTATGATGTTTTTAAAAATCGATATGTTTATAAATAAGAAATTGGTAAGTAGTAGGAGTTTGTTGTACAATAAAAGAGTCTATATAGCTGTTTTATGTGAAAAGCTCTTTCATAAAATCAGTCGAGATTGAAAAGATGTACAAATAATCTAACGAGCTAGAGGAAATTGGAGTATTGCGAAAGATCTGGCCCGGTTTTTACTGATAATTTTTAGGTTCGATTCGATTTAGATAGATAGATAGACCAGAGCTTTTCATTCATCAACTAAATAAAACACTTTACAAATGACCATAGATTGCGAATTTATATACACACGCTGATTTTACTTTGCCGCGGCTTCAAGAAAATATAGGAAACCTCACTATGCAGGTTTATGTATTTAGGTATTTTAAAGTGTGCGTGCATGCCCAAAGTATGAGGAATATCGAAAAACACCGAAAGGAGTCTGGAGCCCGATTTTGATGAAAACCAAAACTGCATTATTGGATTTTTGAAAAATCGGTTTTCCTAGCCAGGAATCGAATCGTTTGATTTTGAAAAATAAAACAATTACAACATCCGAAAACGTAGCTAAAAAGGATTAAATTCTGGGATGTAATATTAACATATGGCAAACTAAAGGAAAGTGCTAATTTCTAACAAAACTACTTTTTTAATGATTAAAAACAAAAAATATAACTGACAAAATTTTCAAAAATTTTTATGTAGTTTTCGTCAACATCGGGCCCAAGTACTTTAAAATTCATTCTGATTGCATACGAAGACCACAATATTAATTTCAGCTCCATATTTACCTATGTTATCGGTTGTAGTTATTTTTGCAGATTTTTGATAAAAAAAAACAGAAGGAATACTTCGCAAAAAAAAATCCCTTTCAAAGTGCCCATAACATAGTAATTATTTGTTTAATAACTTTCAGCAATAAAATCAACAAACAGTTAGTTTTTATCAGCCAACAAAATGTGCAATCTTATGCAACGCAGAGCATTTAAAATTAAAATTTAGTTAACGATAAAAATAATTTATTGCGTTGAAAATTATGTAAACATTTTATTTGACATTAAAGAATGTTATTTTATTGGGCATTAAAATATTTAATTGTAAAAGTAATTAATGAGAGCAAATTTTGCGATACTTCGGATCTTGGAAGCACATTGGTAGATTAACACCGTAAATATAAGTCATTAAATAACCTTCCGAGAATTTAGCAGTTCATTCATCAGTATCTATATAGGTACAATATGTTTTGTGGAGTCCATTAAGAATGTTATCATTATCATCATTTCAGCCGAAAGACGTCCACTGCTGGTCATAGGCCTCCCCCAAGTGTCGCCACAACAACCGGTCCTGTGCGTCTCGCATCGGCTATCCACAACCCTCACCAGGTCATCGGTCTCTAATCGAACTTTTCGGCCCCATCGACCATCTGTTCTGTGAGCAATGAGCCCTGCCCACTGTCACTTCAGTTTAGCAATCCTTCGGGCTATGTCGGTAACTCTTGCGGATATCTTCGAAACAACTAAAATAATAAATTCCTCTTCCTTGATTTATTTGTCGTAGCAATATCGTAGACTTGACCATTTCACGATGTTGCCGGCCATTTCAGATTATGGTTGTCCATTTAATGAAATGGCCACCGTACGCCTAATATAATATCGGCCACACCGTGAAATGGCCAATTTTTCAAAATGGCTACGACATATGAAGCGTGATATTGTAGGTGGTGCATGTACAGTCAATAAAGCCATTTGGTATGCAGGCAGCTAACTTGCAACTACTTTTAAACAATGTTGTGAGTGTGCTGAGTAGACAATTATTGTACACCACACTCGTAAGTATGTCATAAGCTTCAAAAGTTATAATGCACATTACCTATTAAAAATAAATATTGGCAGTGCAATGGATAAAATACATATTTTTGCTTGTATACCAAATAGCTTTGTTGACTGTACAAAAGTAAAATTCTGTCATTATTTCCGCATGCATAGAATTTTATTTCGTACGATATTCCGTTTCTAGAAGACCACGGACGGATATATTGGAGAACCATCTTCCATTAAATGACAGGCATTGAGACTATTGTGGTATTCAATTTCATCCTGCCTTAATGATTGAAGCTCTAAGATGCAACTGTGGCTTCGGCTACATTGGCACAGACAACCATACAGATATAGATAGATAGATAAAACATTTATTTGGTACAAGAACAGAAAACACCACACACAAAAGCAAACTTACATAAATCATAATAGTAGAAAATACAAATATGAAAAAACATTAAAAAGAAAACGACAAAAAATATTTGACATGAAAAAAAAACCCAATGTGCGGTGTGTGTGTCTCATGTAGCACCAAATGGGAGTCCAACTCAGCATGTGCCAGGCAAATTTACCTGACGCTGGTATTCTGCTGGATCCCAGTAGCGACATACGGACGTGGAGCAGATACAGAACAGTTAAAATGTAAACAAGTAAATAGCGGTTTTGTGTATAGGTAATACTATAAACTGTTTGGTGAGTTTGTCCACATTTGTTATATGCTGCATGCTTCCTTCTTACAACGCTAAAAAACTGTGAACTAAGCTTCTAACAAAACGGACTTCAATACATCAAATAGAAGCTGCCAACAATGGTCACCCATACATCAACGACAATAAACAAATTAAACGTTTACCCGCCCGTTACACGTCTGCGTCACTCACGACTCGTCCCTCGAAAATAATTTCCTCTTAATTTCGCGCTATTGCAATTTTGTTTCGAATTTCGAATTCGAAAATGGCCGCCGCCGATGCATGGTGCGACAAGTTCGCCATGTGACACGGACAACGTTGTCGCGGTTTGCCAACTTGTCGCTGTTTATCGGGTAGCGAAATTTAATAAAAAATGTGTTTTGGTCGTTTTTAAGATTGTGGACAGGATTCACCTTTGTATTCGACAACATACTCTGCACTTTATGGCTTTTTGCAATACTATCAGTTTGTATGAAGAGGATATGTAGGTAGGTATTAAACCTGCAAAGCAAATCTGTGAACATTTCTCCGTGTAAACTTAGGTGAAGTGAACATGAAGTGAGCTGTCAAACCATACAACCAATAAGATGGAGTGGCAAATATCTTGACAGAACAGACTGGCTGGATATACGCCATCATTTTAGTGATGCAATACAGGTGGATTTTTTGAAGGTACCTTTACCGTTATAGTTACAGGAAAACGTTCCTAGGAGACTATCCAACACTTTTTGAGATATTCTGAACTGCATTCACAGATTTTGGAAAAAAAATGTACAGTCAGCGGAAAAAATGCTAAGATACCAAATTTTAATAAAAAGACATTTTTCAACAAGAAGTTTATAAATTGCAACTAACAATCTAGAATTTTCTCCGCACAAACATAAGAATGACCTGAATATAAATTTGAATTGAATTCGAAGTTTGAATGTTTAACGTTTTTTTTACTTACTTTTTTTTTCAGCCAGCCTTCTTTATAGCGAATCTACCAAGAACAAAGAGTTTGGCCAGTGTTGAAGTTTGACTCTCTTACCTTAATGTATGGGAAAAGTTTTTGGCGATTTCTGTCATTTCTAGTTCTCATACCATAAATTGTACCACTAAGTATTTTGATCCCTACATGAAAAAGGATCGATCGCCATTAAAAAAATCTATGAATGCCGCTCAGAATATCTCATTAAGGTATGGATAGTCTACCTGGAACGTTTTCCTGTTACTTTCACGCCTAAGGTACCTGCCATTTTTTTTAAGGATGGTAAATCATCAAATAACTTCTTCCGCTCTGGGTGGAGGGAAAGGGCGTGTTAGACTCATACTGACTAAAACCCATCCGTGTTCCTTTTAAAGCCCTTTGCGTTCCAGGGCCGCGGTGACTCTTTCGAACAAATTCCCGTTACTGTCCCGTCTCAAAAATCCATCCCGTATATTTTGCATCAGTATTAAAATCACTATAACTCTTAAAATCCTTGAAGATATCATTTTCATAATCACTCATTATTATAATCCGCCAATACACAATGAGCTCAAAACATTTAATTACTGAATAAAATAGATGAAATATACAGAGATCTAGCTGTTTCGACAGCATAATGAGTCGCTGAGAACTGCACATCAAATATAATTGTAAGTAGTAACTGGAAAACTAATATTAACTACTATAACGTATATAATCAATATCATTATGAATCCGTTGTGAGAGAGAGAGACGGAGCTATATAGGACGAATAGTTCTATCCCTTTTGCACAGCGGACTCATGATGGCAAAGACACGTTATAGTAGGGTAAACTATTTAAAAAAGGACATTATCTTTACACAGCATATAATTTTTTATCCTTATGATTTAGGTTCACAGTTAATCTTAATACGTACGAACAAGCTGAAACATCGATTGAAATAATACCCATACACTAAAAAAATATTAATAAACGAAATAAAATATCAAGGAAAAACTTATTGCAACTTCAATCCGCTTGCCAGATCCGAACAGATAATTTGCTTACAATATAATCGTACAAAGATTGCGACTTCAAGGAAAGGGGGTAAAAAGGACTCGTAGGATAGAGGCTATTATATTCAAATTCACTTCGGAAGGCAATTTATATGGAGTTTATTGACAAGACGGGGGACCGCGGCCGACGCAGTGGCTCGCGCGAAATTCTCCGACAAGCTCTTTCTGAACCCGCCTTAATTGAACGAAGGAGACAATATTGTTAAAGTTTTTGTGCAGCCTTAAGCGTAGTCAATAAAAAAAAACTTCTCTTCCTTTATTCAGAAACTTTGGAATCTAATTTTGATGCGAATGCGTTAATTAAATCTTCTTGATAGCTCCAAGTGTCGGCAACGGATTTTTCGTCAGTATTTTTTGTTGTTTTGTAAAAGATGGCCGCTGGCCCGATGCTGGTGTTTCGCAAACGGCCAGAAGAAAGTGGACACAATGCGGGATTTCACAAGACAGATTACAGAGGGGCGCATTAATAAGGTGACGTTTATACAACGTGATTCGATTTGCATCCGACACGACTCCGTTTAACGGGAATTGGAGAGCAGCCCTTCAAAATGAAATTGGTTGGCTCCTTGACATATTTATTTTAAACAGCTTCAGATCAAAATGTATTGAGGCCTCATAACATAAACTTTTGTTATTCATGGTACAAAATATTATAAGAATCTCATGACTGAACATTATATTTTAATACCAAAAAGCGTTACTTTACATTATAATGTCGCAACAGGTGAGAAGCTGTCTTAATAAAAAAACTTTTTATTGTGTCTGACCTACTTTAACTAGGTCTTAATTTAGATCTAAATGAGTGAAAGGGACATTTTATTCGTATTTATTGTATGAACTGAAAAAGTCGTAAGGTGAAAACGTCTCAAGATGCGCTTCATGTCTCGATCCCGAGATAAGATTGTAATCTTTTCGGATATTGCTCGCTATAATCATATGCGGACTTTTTTGTATTTTTTTTCTTTGTTTTTTTCTTAAGGGCGTAGCAAAGGCGTGCTGGACAATGAGACGTGCCTGAAAATATAATGCTATATTGTTGCTTAAGCTAACTTAAGGAGTATGCCGATTAAAAGGGCTTTAAGTTTTAATTTATGCTTTTTATTTATTTATAAGTTTTGGGGATACGGTTTTGTAGCGGTATTTCTGGAGTTTAATTCAATTCAATACGTTTTTGTTCATTAAAAGAACCCAAGTTACTTTTAAAAGTATTTCATCATAATTTGCGATTGTTATTCTCTCCTATTCATAATTGACTGTAAAAAGATAATTCAACATACCTAACATGTATTAAGAAACCACTAAATATATCGTTTATGAGCCTCCTCAATGTTTATTACGAAGTGATTGACCTGGAAACCAAATACTGATCTATTTCAATAATCATAAAATCAAAGCCACCTGAAATATAATCTCTCAGCTCACAATTTCGTAAACAATAACTTGTCAGTTCCAATTTCTCACAGAGTAAGGAACATAGTAAAGTGTATAGATAAGTAGTCCTGGGTTCGAGTCCTGCGCAACAAGGAGGGGGCGGCGCGAATTACGAGCCCGCGTCGCCCAGCGGCGCGCACGCGCGTCGATTTACGCGCGTCATAGTTGAGCCAGTGATGTGCCATGTTAATATCGATACAACATTTGATGTACCACTATTGTACATAAAGTTTAAATAAATAAACATTTTGAAGAAGAAAGAAAAACAGTTTATGGTATCACCCTCCTTTTATTAGACATACTAGCTTTTGTCCGCGACTTTGTACGTGCATATCCCGTTTTTTCCCGTTCCCGTAAGAATTTCCCGTTCTGGTATTGCCAAAATGTGTGTGAGGTGTGTGGTTTATGTGGCTGCTGGTCTGACAGGGTTTTGTTTTTTCCAGGTGGCGTTGGATGAAAAATCTTGAATCTGGATCGAATAAGGGAAACATTTCGTGGATTCCTTTGTGAACGAAAACAAATCAGTCAATTCATTTCATGTGAATAGAACAGACGGGGCCAACTACACGATCAAAATCGCAGAATAATAAAAGATAACAATATATTTAGATGGAAAGCATTGATCTTATTTTATTGCGTGAATGCTATTAGTAATTCGCTGCATAAATGAGCAAAAATGTTGGTATAAGCATTCCTAACACTCAAAGCTTGAGTTGGCCGAGTATTGAACTAGAAATAAAAGAGCATTATGCGTCAACCTAGAGTCCGGGATAACCCCTCTAACAAGCAACTGAACATATTGTTACGCGCCAGAATTAATGCCAGGTACATATCGACATTAGTTACTACGAGCGCCATCTAGTATCGAGTAGCAGAACTAGTAGAGTCAAGTACCTTCTAGACATTTCTATGCCAGAACATTCTACACTTCTCGATATCTGGTCAGTCGGCACCGTTAGTTACGAGTAATTTCCAGATGCATCTACAGTAGAAGGTTCTGGAATTATTTGACCTATATAAGGCCAGCATAGCCCGCGACCAAGTCAATATTGGATTTGCGATACAATCGAATACTTCGGAAGCGATCTTCAAGTGCGATTAAAGTGATCAGTGGTGAAATTGTGTTTTATAATTTAGTGAGTTAAAAGTTGTAATTAGTTTTGTTAAATTAAAGTGTAATTTTGATTATTTAATCGGCTGTTCTTATTGTCACGAACCTCAAGCTCGTAACAATATCTAAATCTTTTCACACACCCTGCTTATCGACAACTTTATCGAAAAGCACATCACTAAGCCGCCCTAGGCAACCACGCGCGTTATCGCTCCGCTAAAAATGTACCGTGACCCCCGACACTAACCAAATTATTCTCGCTCCTAACTCACAGATAGCGGGTTCGATTCCCGCTCGATCCAGAATTGACAGTCAGATATCGAAAACTATTTGTCAATGAATAGTTCATAACGGGACTTTAGAAATGGCGATGGGAAAAATAAACTGGTATTGAAGAGCTTGCATTGACCATTAATGTCAGTTAAACAGTCATCCCAAATAGAATAGAATATAATACTTTTTATTATGTACACCATATAAGTTACAGAAAATATAGATGAAGGAAAACATTACATAGGGTGACACAATGGATGGCCTTATCGCTAAACGTGATCTTTTAAAGACAACCTTTGGATGGATTTTAAAGAGAGAAGAAAAGACAGTGCTGTTGGTAGTCTTAGGTGTACTATTTATATACAATAAATACATAAGCCTTTTCCCAATTATATTGGGGTCGGCTTCCAGTCAAACCGGATTCGGCTGAATACCAGTATCTTACGTGGAGCGGCTGCCTACCAGACCTCCACAACCCATTAACTGGGTAACACGGTACTCGTTGGTAAGACTGATGTCAGATTATCTGGCATCTGACTATCCGTAACGACTGCCAAAGATCTATAAATAACAGCCGGGACCAACGGCTTAACGTGCTTTCCGAGGCACTGAAGAGTCTCGATATGTTAAGATGGTCAACCATCCACAGACCAACCTCGGCAAGCGTTGCTTAACCTTGAAGATCGACCCGTACGGCTATTATTATTTAGCCACGAGCTCCTGTGTATAATATAAACATAATATAGTAGCTATATAAATATATAGAATAATAATTATGAAACAAAAGCAGAGAATCCAAGTAAAGACGATTAAGGAGAGAGATAGTGATTTTTCACCCTAGTTTTAAAAGTAGACAAAGATTGAGCACGCCTTACCGACACGGGCAAGGCATTCCATAACCGCACCGCTTGAATCGTAAAAGATTTGTCGTAGAATCTGGTGGAATGCATCGGCCATCTCTAGTCTCAAGTTTTCCGATCCAAACCCAAAATTCTAAAGTATGTTTGTTTATTACAGAGATAACATTCTTAGTTCGTGTCTATTAATTGTTTGTAAGTGCTGATCCGGTCAGTGGGTCGTCTTTTGATTCCGAGAAGTCTTTCACTGATACACTGCACTTTGTTTGGCCCAAAAACTGTAGCGAAGTTAGAGAGGGATAAATCCATTCTGTATGGTGGGTTTCCGTATGTTCTGTATGGTGTCAGACGTAAAATAGCACCATCCCATCACTTCCCGAGGGTATTTAAGAGGCGACTAAGCGACCCACCAGAGAATGGGCAGCAGCCGACAACACGCCTGGCAAGCGTGGCGATTATGGCAAACCCCTAAACCCCCCCGCCTTTGAGGGAGGCCTATGTCCAGCAGTGGACGTCTTTCGGCTGATATGATAATGATGATGAAATCCATTCTGCAGTTCTGAAATGCTTGGCCTATTATTGATCTCAAAGTCGAATTTTTGGGAATGAAAACTTGGCTTTTTTTCAAATGTTTGTTTTTTAGGGGATAGAAACCAACTCGATAAATTTTAAGGACCTAGTATCCTAAAGTGAAGTTTAGACAGGAAATGATAGAAATGCAAGATGACTACTAAAATACTTACGTCTCATAGAAACAAAAATCACAATGAATCCTGATCTTCTAGGAAAAACGTTCATCTCCAGAAAAACAGGGAAACATCTAAAACCCTTTCCAAAACCTTTAAAAAAATATTGAGAGACAAACAAACATATAGACCATTTAATTGCACATTCACCGAAGGGTTACCGACCTACGAGTTACGTCATCATTAACGATTCAGATTCCCTTATAGCGGTAGTCACCTACCAGTCGGCGTCAATCGACGTCCAACCGTCGAGGTCGGGAGTTCAAATCTGACCCCTACATCTGACGGTGAACTGTGTGATGAACTGCTATGCCAATTATGCTAAGTGCTTTCAGTTTAATTGGGAACCGTTGAGAAATATTTTGTTTTACGGTGGTAAAAATGTAGTTGAATGCGATTTTGAGAAAGATGAAATAAGATTTCAGAAAAAGCTTTTTAATAGTAACGTTCTTGATAAAAACCAAATAATTTACTTAAAATATGGTCTCAAATTCAGTTATGTAATTAGCAAGGCACCCAACTTTTCTTTATTTCAAATAATTATTTTTTTAAATATGTAAATTTTCGTCATTTTGAAAGTAACGAAAATGATTGTCATAAAGGTTACTTGTTGCCTGTCTAAAGTAAGTATCTGTAATATCTGTCACAATTTATTTATCAAGCTCTGAGATCAAAATCGACTGTCCACTTTGAAAACCACAAAATAAAATCAGTAGGTCAAGTTTTCATTAACATTTGGATTAGGTGTAGTCAATTTCGCTTTTACGCTTAGACGTCATCTTTTTAGAAAGCGATCATCGCGTGAAGACGCGATCGACGCGTACATTTGTTCGGCAAAACTGAAAAGCGCCTTCTGTCGGCGCGACATCGCGTTTGTGTTTGCCGAACAAATGAACGCGACAATGGCGTATTCGCTTGCTATAAGAACAGTTATGACATTGCTTGTTTTAAAGTCGGTAAAAAGAACTTCGAAAACAAGACAAAAACAACGCGCTACTTTAGCTAATTAACAGTATTTGCTCCAAGTCAAAACAAAACAATTTAGTCGTTTGATAATCCGCAACTCTTTTTATTTAGTCGTTAATTGATCTCAATCAGCGATCAGAGCTCAATTTAAGATTAAAACTCTTGCCAAACAATTTGAAATCGATGATTTACTACTGCATTGCCTTAGTCCTATGCTGTCAGTAGACCAGTAATTAGCACCCGCTGGTGAGGGTTAGTTGAGTGGGATCAAGCCGGACATATCAACCCAATGTTAAATGACTGTGGGCTAAAAGAAAATCATATTGGGACAAAACCGAAGATGGAAGAGGCTCAGAGGTCAAACGTGACTAGAAACGGAAAGAAGCCGTTCCCAATAGTACACATGCTAGCATATCAAGCTACCCGAAACTATCAAATTTTCCCAATCAACCTTGAACCTAATGCTTTAGCGATAAAGTTGAAAATCCATTAAAGAAATTTGACAGATTGTGGTAGCTTGATGTGCTGGCGTCTATACTTTAAACTTCTTAGTCGAGATAATCATAAAAACACAGTCCCTTACCAAATTCAGCAAAGAAGAAGAATCGTATCCAATTTCTTTTAACAGTTCAACATACAAAACCATTTGAAAAGCCCTGCAAACTTGTACTTCTGCAGCACACTTTAACAATAAGTTACGCACTTTCGTACAGTGGCGGTAGCACGCCTCTCAATATTCATTAGCCGAGATTTTGATACAGTTTAAATGTAAGTTTTTTGTTAATTAAAGGGCATTAATTGTTAACAAAACTGCTTTCGACTGACCATTGCGCCGGCTTATGTTGGCCTAATGTGTGAGTTATAGCGATAATTGTTCAAAGGTTTATTTTTGAAGATGCTATGAAAACGATCTTGACTATAAGAATGAGGATTCTTTTTAGTTATTGGTACATATAATGTTTTGGGACAAGTTTAGCGACATTAAATTTTTCTCGGACAAAGGTCCGAGAAAAATTTAATGTCGCTAAACTTGTCCCTCTAGCGAGTTACTTCGCTCTGAAATGCCATTTAATGCACATTAGGAAACATAGGTATAGATATAGTTTCAAATGAACTTAAACCGGGATTGCCATCCATCCGGGTTTTCCCGGATCTGTCCAGGTTTGAGGGGCGTTGGGAAGCGGCCGGGTGGGTTTCGTGTGCAGTCCCGGTTGTATTAAAATCATTGTTTTTTTTAGAAGACCACAAATTGCTAATTAAGAGTTGAACGCTGCGATGAAATAGTGTACAACTGAAAAATCCAATTCGAAAAGTTGAAAGCTGTTTTATATCTTGGATAAGTGTATAAAAATAGTTTTTTTTAAGCTGCAAAATCAGTGGTTTTTAGGTTTGTTGTTCTAGTTGGAGAGACTATTAAGGATGGAAAACCTAACTAAAAGTTCCTATGAAGTCGCGATATTCTCATGGCTTGCACCAAAACGCCAACGCAAAAACAACCAAATTAAACGCAGTAATTGATATTTATTTGCTCTACTTTGTGACACGCGAGCTATAAACATAGCCTCTTAGTCAATCGAAGCATTTTTACATATTTCTTGTGTTTGTATAATTGTCGTGGGAGCCTGTGGCCTATAGGTCATAAAGTTCGATAACATATTGGCAAAGGTCCTTTGTAGCAATGGAAATATCGACATGATCACCCATCTTGCAACGACGTGGTTTTAAATATAGCCATAGGTAATATAGCTCGTTTAGTCAACGTGAAGACTACGTTCTATATAAGGTCCCATTAAATAGATTGACAAATTTTAACACAGCGTTCAGGTCGTCTAACCAAAGATATCCAAGCAAAAAACCAATGATTAAAGTGATTTTATTTTGAATTTTTTTTGGCACACTAGATTTTTTTTTTTATTTAATTTTTTTATGTTGTGAACCTACCACAGTGTTTTCTTTTTAACACAAAGGTTGACTGGTAGAGAATACCTTGATGCATTAAGTCCGCCCATGTACCACTATTGTACATAAAGTTTAAAACGTGCCATGCACATTTTTTTTTATTTTAACAAAGAATTGTTATCCCATATACATATTAAGTGTTTATGCATTTTTAGTGTATTTTCGTATTATATGTTACAGTAAGTGTGTAATCGAAATTTTTTAATATAATAAAGCTTAAAAGTTTGTTTCTTTGTTTCAACATGCTAATCTCTGGAACTACAGTCGGATTAAAAAATATTGTTGTATATGATAGCCACATTAATGAGGAAAGTTAAACGAGAACGGGATATGCGCGTACGAAGTCGCGAGCAAAAGCTAGTGAAAACATAAAAGCCGATGAAGATAATATTCCAAACACCATCACACCAGCTCCACCACTTTCTAATAGTACAGCCTCAAGCGCACTGTCTACACTCTTGACCAGCGATCAACAGGACCTCAGGTTAACTCTGTAGTGAAGATTTATGTAAAACTACCCGCCAGCGGCTCGCACGCTTTGAATGAATACATCAAACTTACCGCGAAATATGATGTAAGTGATGGTTGAAACTGTATCAATGTATTATAACCTAGTGATTTTGAAGTTGCGGAATTTGTTCAAAAGACTCACCGCGGCCCTGGAACGCAAAGGGCATCAGGAGGAACACGGATGGGTTTTAGTCAGTAAGAGTCTGACACTCCCTTCCACTCCGCCCAGAGCGGAAGAAAACATTTGATGATTTACTATCCTTAAAAAAAATCGTCTAGGCCCTCGACAAAATGAAATTCTTAGGCGATAATATATTGACCACGGACGGGGCCCGCTAGGGCCAGAGCCTGCCAGGGTTTTGTTTGTTGTTTGTTGTCAGGGGAATTTGTTCGAAAAAGTCACCGCGGCCCTGGAACGCAAAGGGCTTTAGAAGGAACACGGATGGGTTTTAGTCAGTAAGAGTCTGACACGCCCTTCCGCTCCACCCAGAGCGGAAGAAGTCATTTGATGATTTCCCATGCTTAAAAAAAAAAAAAGGTATTGACCACGTGACATTCCGGTTATGCAATCAATCCGATGCAAGCGTTATCGCTACTAAAATATCACTTTGTATGGGTTTTCTTATCATCGGATCTGTCGAAAAATATTGGACACGTATTTTTAATTTTATCAAATCAATAAAAAATTACGAAGATAAAACGAATCAAAACTAAGGAGAGGGAACGTGTAACGTCACTTTCCAGTAAAAAGTGTAGGTACTGTTAAGTGACGTCACACGAGTTTTCAACGTACGGTATCGTCTTCATTTTTGGTATAAGTGACAAAAGAAAAAATACGTGTCTTATATTTTTTGGAAATCTATCTGACGGAGGACAAGATTTTGGCAAAAACATGAACAACACAAACACAGAAGCTCCATTGACTGTGAAGACAGATAAAATCAGTCAATTAGTTATA
The DNA here is from genome assembly GCA_905163435.1 of Mamestra brassicae. Taxonomy (NCBI): domain Eukaryota; kingdom Metazoa; phylum Arthropoda; class Insecta; order Lepidoptera; family Noctuidae; genus Mamestra; species Mamestra brassicae. Next base: position 16,659,189 of record LR991000.1, on the reverse strand, counting down.
ATGTAACTTTGAACATCAGATACAGAACCAGATCTTCAGATACCAACATTAAAACATGATATAATCGTCATAAAAAATGATACAGTCATACATAATAATACAAGGCAGAAGAAATCCCCGAATCGTAATGAAACAAGTAGCCCCAATAACCGAGGGGAAATCGAAGTATAGCCGAAAGTACAGATCGAACCGGAATAATACAATACAATGAAGCTCATTATTAATATTCAGCAGATATCTCGTGTGCAGATAGAGATAACGATTTTGATACTTGTTAAGGACAAGTTGCTTGAGGGATATATTGTTATAAAAAATATTGTGGGACATGAATTTTCTAGGCGAAGATGGAGGGACGAGCTTGACGCCTGTCGGCAAGATTTGAAGGAAACCTTCGTGTGAGAGTCCGACTCGTACTTGGCCTTGGCCTTGGCCAAGTCATAACATGCATTATGCCTACTAATCGTCAGCACTAAAGTTTTTATCACAGGATGATCAAAATCAACGCCATTCCACTATGTAACAACCACAACACAATGGAAAACAATCTTCCCCTGTGTAACGATAACAACAAAATGGAATTATCGTAACAACGTTAGCCTTAAGGCATGATCTGCCGGGCGGGTTGCTTTAAACACGACAAAGGGACTCACGTAAATACTGTATTAATTAATTTGTACCGACAGCAAACTAATGTGGCTCGTTCAGATTAGGATTATTGATTTAAAGATGTTTCGGTTGTGATAATCTATTTGATTTAGGTGGTTTAGTTATGATCCAATAAATATCGCAAATTTAACCACCCTACTGTGTCTATCGTGGGTGGAGCTTTTTTGTTGATGACAATGATAACTCGCACACACTGTTTTGGAACTGGCAGACAATCATGAAGCTTACGAAAATATAACGGTCTACATAGTCCTCACATTCACAATATATTACTATGAGGACCCTGTAGCCCGTAGATAAGTGTCTGAGATGGTGAGATACCACACAGATTTGAGTGGACGTGTCCAGTCAGTGCAAACTTTTGTGAATAGTCGAGTAGCTCAACTTAGAACTACTACGTATGTACTTAGATCAACCGCTGCCAGGCATCTTTTTTAACGGACTTCCAAAAAAAGAGGAAGTTTTCAATTCGGTGGTAATAAATTACGGTACGTCTAATAAATCGATGAACGCCGGCTGCACGCATGAAAATGGATGACTCATTGTAACGTAACGTTCATTGTAACGTAACGATCATTTCATCAATGTTTTATTATGACGTTGTCACGTTTAACTATCGTCCGTAAACCGCAACACAGACAACCAATTTTTTATGTAGTACACCGATTATTCTCGTCAAACTTCTACCAAAAACGATCGAATCAAGCTACCTATTGGTGATAATGAACCAAACAGCCAAAATACCTATAATGACGAACCACCTGCCATGAAAAGTGCCCACATAAAATGTTAATATTTATTCAGAGTTAATTTCAGCAAATAAGCTGAAAACAGACTTTTCATAAATAAAAGGCTGGAGCGTTCACGGATTATGTAAACACGTGACGGGTGTCGACAATTTACTTTGCACAATGGAAATATTTTAACAATTAAATTAACTCGTGTGGAGGGCTGTTTATTTTAATATGGAAGCGGATCATTTTTCAATTATTTTCAGTACGACTAACTGTTTTACATGGGACGTTCTGGATGTATTAATTTTGGTCTTACGAAGTCGTAAGATCACAATTAAAATAAAAGAAGAAATCAGAATATGGTACTAACCCAAGTTTACTGATGCAATAACAACAAAGCTTAATTGTTCATCGTGTGTGTGTTTTCTGTATATTTTTTTATTTGTTCCAATCAAACTTTACGGATTTGTATTTATATCTAGCTTCACATCGTACTTATAAAAAACTTAACCGAAATATTATTCGAAAAATACTGCGCAGTAGAAAAGTTTGAAAACAGACAATATATTTTCCATGCAACCCGGCTCTAGCAAATCTTAAAGAAAGGGCGATGAGAATCTAGGCCAGGCAGTGTCAAAGGAAACTCAATATGGCGGACCGTAGATGTCATGCGAATATTTCATTCATTTTTAGTTGTTCATGCATTCAGGTTTCTATTTATATGTCTCGTTTATTTAGAACTAACTGTGCCCTGCGGTGTTACCCGCGGTTTATCAGATACTCCGCGTGAATGTCAAAAATTATCCGAAGGGAACACACTCCCGGAATAAAAATTCGGGATGAAGGCTTCCTGCATACCAAATTTTATCAAAATTGGTCCAGCCGTTTGCTTGTGAAGAAGTAACAAACATACCGACACATAGACACACACACTCACAAACTTTCGCCTTATATAATATTAGTGTGATTACCGAGTTATATAACTTCCTTTTTTACTTTAAAACTACAATAACAAATGCTATTTACTTACTAATTAGTTTACTTGTATTACAAAGAACTCGTACAAATTACTCCAAAAGAAACATCACCTATGAAGGAGCAAATATTTATAATAATTTACCGTCTAACATTAAAAATGTAAGCTCGTTCAACATTTTTAAATCTCAACTGTCTAAATATATAACAGAAAACTTTTCTTATCCAAAGTTACATTAATCCAGTAGAGTAATATAAAAAAAAAAAAAAAATGTTGAGCGGGTCTAACACGGGTCCTTTTCCGAGATCATTCAAAACAATAAGAACCTGGGGCATTATACCATATATTATTTATTTGTTTATTTAAACTTTATGTACAATAGTGGTACATGGGCAGAATTGATGCAAAAAGGTATTCTTTATGTATATTAAAAAAGACTACATTGTAGTAGGTGTACAACAGAAAGAAAGAAAGAAAAAGAGTTTATTTGCGACAAGCATGACGCATACCAAAAAATAAAATATACAAAATTATAAAGTTATGCAAGTTGGGAAGATATGCGCCATCGCTCAGCATAATGCTGGAACTCGTGTGCGAGACAGAGCCTCAGCGCTAGTTTTCAGCGACAACCGGCAACAAATACATACAATTTAAAACAATAGAAATGTCTTACATAAAGATATTCATTACATACATTATATTCTAAAGAACATATATACACATGTACAAATAACATTAGTTGGCTACACCCAAAAAATCTTTTAAATCTTTAGGAGTAAATTTTTACTGATTCTGCGAACAGTACCCGTACATAATCATTACACAGTAGGTGCATCGCAGATAACAAAAAGATGTGGTCGAATAAAAAGCGATCATAACTGTGGGCACGACCACGGACGACCACGCGCGACCGCCGACCACAACTGATTATTTTATTGTTTCACTTTTGTTGCTTTTTTGGGGACAGTACTTGTTGAATTAAGGGCATTTGTAATGGGTATTATTGCAGGGGTAAAGAACCCTATCAAGGTTTTGGTGGTGGTTAGTGCAAAATTTTTCTACGGGAAATTTAAGAGCAAGGATAAATCTTAGCATTGAAAACTATGTTTCCACACTTCAACACAAAGGCTTTAGCTAGATAAAGTTACGTTTAATCAGCGATAACAATAGTCAAAATATCCGAAAAATTGCAAACGCCGTAAGATTGTAAAATATCGCGTGAAATTGCAAACTATTTTTTCTTAATAAGACACGGATATATTTGAAACTATTGAATTTGCATGGGATTATTTCACACCAAAACGATTTTTTCATAATACATTAAGAAATTATATTTTAATAAAGATTTATTACGAGGTGACATTCGAATGTCACCTCGTCAAGAACCAAAAGCCGGCAAAATTACCAACTATCATGGAACCGGCAAAAATGCACCAAGTGACTTTGATGAATTAATTAGTTTTAGATTTAAAAAAACACTATAAATTCACATATTTATGTAATGACAAGTTTCCAATGTTTTATTTTAAAGTGAATTAAATACTCTTTTAACTAAAACGTGCACACATTGGAATTTCCACAGAAAAAATATCATAGCCCAGTAAATTCTACCTACACCGAGACAGCTTCTCTTTACAAACAATTTTAATGTGTCTATACCTAAGTAATGACCTAAGTGAAGTATTGCTATCTACTAGGTTAATAACGAAATAATTTCTCTCATCACTCTGCGGAACAAAAACTTGCACGCGGGGGAATGTTTGCTGACTTGGGGTAAGAAAGAGCGCAGCGCTGGGGTATTTACGATTGGATGGTTGCTCGAGATTTAGTTCCTGTCTTTAGTAAGGGTTTTGTTAAACATTTGTGAAGCCAAGGTGTATGATAATATCATACACCTTTGTACCGCAATTGTTCGTAATTTAAAATAAAGCTTGCACACATTGGAATCTCCTCAGAAAAAATACCCTAGCCTTCATATACCTTACCATCAATTCAGTTTTTCTTTCATAATACGTCATACGTCATAATGACGTAAGTGAAGTATCGGTACTAAGTTACTAACGAAATGATATGACTCATCGCATTGCGGAACAAAAACTTGCACGTGGGGTAATGTCGACTGACTTGGGGAAAGAGTGCAGTGCTGGGGTATTTACAGATGGGTTGGTTGCTTGAGATTTATTTCTGTAACTGAGTACACAGGATAAGATCCTTTAGTTAGCATTTTTTAAATCAAGTTATATTATTGTTAAGGTTATTCGAACTATATTGGTCGTAAATTGAAATCACAACTCTGTCATTTTTTGACAGTTGTATAACAAAGCTTAACTGGTTACAATACGATTAATCTGCTTACCAAATAATTTCTATTTTTTTTTATAAGAGCATTCGCTCGACCAACATTTTTGAGCAAACAAACAGTACAGCAAACGTTCTTCGGTCAAGAAATATTTGGGCTTTCTTTTGCGACATTTCATGCAACCTAAAATTTTGTGTCCATCATAAGTCTTCCTATAAAATACACAAATACCAACTATTATTACTTAATCATAGACTTCGCTCTCATCAAGAAACTAAGCTTACATCACGAGCACAAAAGCTGGACATCTAAAACAAATTCTCGATCAATCGATCCACCTAACATTTCAAGGAATTGTAATAAACCGAGCATGCAATGTCATAGAACTCGAGACACCTCTATCAAGCCGTCGTAAACGGTACCTCATTGATCTATGGCCATACGAGGCAGATGCCTGTCCTCTCACATAAAAGTGGACATTTCAAATGACTGGCATTGGGTTCTGGTAATCAAACCTTAAGTTTGCGATGCTTGGAATTAACGGTATCGGTGTTGTTCTCACGGTAGGGACGATTTAAGAGAAGCTTGGACTAATAAATACGTAGTAAGTATATTAAATTCTTGCAAGTCTTTTAGGTATATCGTCTTTATTTAACTTTTAGGTGTGTCGTCTTACAAAGTGTAAAGATATTTTTAGTGTTTGAATGTATTTTATGATTGACATATTATTATTTTTTTTTAATTATTTGATGATATTATTGTTATGAAAATTATTTGTTATTCTGTATTGTTTTTGTTAATTTTTAATATGTGTGTGTTACTTTTAAATTTTTGCAATATCTAATTTATAATAAGATTATGACTCTCTGTACGTATTGGTACTTACTGTAAGTACAGAGAGTAATTAAAGCTAAATAAATAAATAAATTTGGGTCAATATACTTCAGATGTGGTCTTTTTTAGGGTTCCGTACCCAAAGGGTAATTATCGGAACCCTATTACTAAGCCTCCGCTGTCTGTCCGTCCGTCCATCCGTCTGTCTGTCAGCGGGCTGTATCTCATAAATCGTAATAGGTAAACAGTTGAAACACAGAGTGTGTATTTCTATTGCCGCTATCACAATAAATAATAAAAATTAAATTAAAAATAAAGTGGGCTCCCATACAAGAAACGTGTTCTTTTTGGTTAATGGTTCGGAACCCTTCGTGTGAAAGTTCAACTCACACTTGACCGGTTTTTGACATTGATTGTCGCTGAGATGATACTGCGACTTCAATTTGAACTCTTTTAAAGTACGAGAATCGACCATCAGTTCTTAAATTACTAACGGCGAAACGGCGAGTGAAACAATGCATTTTCCACTTTACAAAAATACTTATTCCAGAGCTACTGGAAAGGTATTACTAACCTCTTCAAGAGAACAACAGTATCGACACTTGACTACAGGGCTGCAGAGCAGTCAGTGAGTTTATTGCAACAAAATTTTCCTATCCCAGGAGTTTTCTTGAGGAATCAACTTGACGTTGCTTTATAAAATAAAGTCCCATCTTGACAAAGTCTTAAAAACCACTAAAGCCTGATACTATGTAATTTTAGGTTTTTTTAGTAACTTAATTGTGTGTATATTTTTATATTATTTATAAATATATTAATTACTGCAAACCTCTCTAAACCTAAATGGATTAAAAATTATTTAGTAGAAATATTAATACTATGTTTAAGCAAATATATGATTACTAATATAAGCATAAAGACGAAGATAAAATGTTTTTTTAAGGAGTCCAACGGGAGTAAGTATCTTGGCTGGCCTGTTGGTCGAGTGGTTAGTGACCCTGACTGCTAAACCGGAGGTCGTGGGTTCGATTCCCACCCAGGACAAATCTTTGTGTGATGAGCATGATCCTTTGTTCTGTGTCTGGGTGTACTTTGTCTATAATATGTATGTATTTAGAAATATACAAGTATGTTTATCAGTTGTCTGGTTGCCATAGCACAGGCTCTGCCTAGTTTGGGATCAGATGACCGCGTGTGAGTTGTCCCAAAATATTATATTATATTATTATTATATATCTCACGCATCAAAATTCTCAGCAAATGTTTTTCATTCACATTGATAACTGTATTTGTACGCTTATGGCAGCATAAACAATAACAGACCTCTCTCATAAATTCATAACCAATTACACTATCCTAGTGACTAATTAATCCATTATTCCGACATCGGCTCAACCAACACGCAAGCACAGTCATCCATAATAATGTCTAATAGGATGTCTCCCGTACGTTTCTACGAAGCAAGGCGCCCCCCGGTCTGGGCCATTACTCTGGCGGATGGAGCTCTGGCATACCGGGACACGGGCCGGATTCACCTATTACCTGCACCTTGATCGGAGATATAGGAAATGTTTTTTGTATCGACTGGACTTTTTAGATGCAAATTGTGTAATTAGGTTTATGTGTACTGGTTTGTAAAGGAGGAACTAGGTAGGTTATGTTGGTTTTTTGGGTTCCGAACATTCGTAAGAAACGGAGCTCTCATAGGATCTCGCGGTTGTCCGTCTGTCACAGCCAACTTTCTCCGAATCTACAAGACCAATTCTATTGAAATTTGGTACACACACGAACATCTGTGACCCAAATACGGATGCGTTACGTAAATAAATAAATTTTGAGTATGGGGTCAGTTTTGAGGAACAAACTAGAAAATTGCTCGCTCGCACTGTGCATTACATTATCAACTTATGATAATGAGTGTACTCATATAAATGCAAAAGTTTGGATGGATGGATGTGTTACTTAGGCATTTGTCTCGCCTCCGACGAGGAAGCGATTAGCTATTGACTATTTTCTCTCTGAGGAAACGGACAAAACATATAGATCCCGTATGAGCATTTATAGTCGATAGCTGGCTGTGCACACTGCCGGCGAGAAGTAGAGAAGAAACACTACTTTGTTGTAGCAGCAACTAGAGCTATCAAAGATAATGCTCGCTTGGCGGTCAGATCTCACGCCGTAAGACCAACTAACGGTCATAGTTAACATATTATGAATTCAGCGCTTCGTAGCGCGTGCAGGTTTGCGCTGGAATGTATCTTTGAGCGGCCAGAGCGAGTAGTGCGAGTAATAGCCCGTCGCACAAGAGCACTCGCTTATAGCCGAGCGACAAAACTATCAGAACTACACACTTGCTTCTCGCTGCTCGCCATCTCGTATTTAGTTTCTAGCTTTAGTCGCTTCTCGCTTATCTTCGGCGGTGAGACAAGTACCTCAATTACGTCATAAGGGCTGGACGGATCTGGATATTTGGCACAAAGATAAATTATAGTATGACATAACATAGGCTACTTTTATAGCGGGAGTAAGTGCCCTAAGGATCATGTCAGACATCCACGCGGGCCGCTGGGAGAAGTTCACTAATTTATATTCACTAATTCCAAAGTTACTGATGTGCCTGTATCGGATCACTGATCAAACTAATCTTTCGAAGGCCTCAAACTCTTTGACCAACCATAATTCTTCTAATCAAATAACTCATCCTACCGTACGGAACTTATAGATGCATTGCTCGACAGATCATCGGAAAAAAAGGCTTCCCAAGACCTTTACCAGGCCAATTCTATCTAGAATACGTTTTCCGGTGACATATTACACTCGCAAATCAAGAACATTTTCTACCATATTGGCTGTCAATTCTTCACTTCTTCAAGTTACGTAACTGCCCATTGTCACCTCTCAACTATTCAACCACAATATCATTACACGCAAACAAAAAGCGCGGTACGAACACTTTTGAAAACAATTCATTTAAAAATAATTCGAATTTCGTATACGCGAAGGCGGTGCGCGGTCAAAAAGCGCAATTGTCTGCAGGCCGCGGCGACGCGCGTCTGTCGCGCGCTGCATTCTAATGAGGGCGAGTTTTTGTCGCGCGACAGCGTGGGAGCGTCGCCCGATGATCGATATCGCGCCAATGTGTACTCGCCCTTACGTTGGCCGCGTACTCTCCGATCGCTTTTTGTTTCCGTTTGTATATATTTGATTTGTAACACGTGAAATGTGCTACTATGCTGCGTTGCCTGTCTTCCGGAACAATTGACAGAAGCGGCTTCTGAAGTCCATATTTGTAGCTTGACTTTATCCCGTTGTAAATATGATAGTCCATCCCCGTTGAGACGTCAAAGATATTACTCTCTTCAAGTTAACTCATAACGTGTTGTAGTTGTCTTACGCTCGCCAAAATCATGAATTGCAGTGAAGATTTTTGGTTTTGATGAGCTCTTAAATCTCAAATTGTATTTCTATACTCCGTCCTTATAAACACATCTTAGGCTCTTAACCAACTGATGTTCGGCCGACGATAATGATTCCAGCACTATTATTTCTATTATTATTACTTTCTATTCTATTCTATTACCGATATGTCACGTGGTCAGTCCCTTACATTTCGACAATCATTACCGCTGGTAGAAATAGCTTCTATTTATCGTTACCTCTATTAAAATTTCACGAAAATAATGATAATAATTCCTCAGCAATTCCCAGAGACTCTCCTCGCATTTCATCCAACTCAATCGCGCGTCTGACAGCGATTCTCCTAAGCGACAAGCAGGTACCCGATCTAATTATGCAGACTAGTGTTTCGTAATCTCGACACGTTTCACTACACGCCATTCGAAACGATGCTGCAACCCGTTGATAAGGACTGTATGTCTGTATACCGTTAGACGTTGAGATTAGTGGGGTATTTCCTAGTTCACAGATACAAAGCTCCTTTGATCTGCGAACTATTTGAATTGTAATACACTAGTTGTGGTCGCGACTTCGTTCGCGTTTATGTCCGGAAATAAAATTGTGTCGAACAGTCAATACCCTGCATTAACTGATCCCCCTTCGAAATAGGAATTTGGAAGAGGATGACGCAAGCATTACTTGTTTAGAATGCCAACTAGGAGACCAGCTATGATAATTTTTCCTTAGTTGTACATAACTGAGGTTAATAAGTCGTAGAAAGAGAAACAAACAATTGAACCGTCAAAAATGAAAGTACGAACAGCTAACTAAAGACGAGTGCAACAGAAGGACAAACTGCCAGGATTGCGGAATTAGTTCGAAAGAGTCACCGCGGCCCTGGAACGCAAAGGGCTTTAGAAGGAACACGGATGAGTTTTAGTCAGTAAGAGTCTGACACGCCCTTCCGCTCCACCCAGAGCGGAAGAAGTCATTTGATGATTTCCCATCCTTAAAAAAAAACAAGCACAAAGGGTTCTGGTTCAGCCATATCGAACGTCAAAAATCCAAAAATGTTTAGTTTAGTTGCAAATCGTTATTCAATCGTGGGTTTCGGTGGAAAAATCCAGTAGTACAAAATAATCGAGTAAGCATACCCAAGAGAAAGTTCAACTGAAAATATTACAGCACAAAGGCGATCCTTTAAAAAAAGCTAGCATACAAATGCTTAAACACAACCCTACATAAAATCTTCCGTACAAACAAATCACGTACACAAACATCCGGGCCCGCTACAAATCTGTAGGTCAAATATTTTCCCGATACGGACTCGAACCCGGGACCTCAGCGTAAAAGGCACTGGCAACGTCTGATCCATTTTGAGTTTAATTGTTTTAACACATAGGTTATGTAGGAGTCGGACGATTAACAAAGATCTGAAATTTTAGGAGAAATGGGAGGGATAGATTTAGTAGCTGTACCAAAATGGTTTATGGCTGTGTATTTCGCTACAAAAGATCTTATACATGAAAGTATTTTTAGGGTTCCGAACCTGTATATAGAAAAACGGAACCCTTATAGGGTCACTCGGTTGTCTGTCTGTCCGTCTGTCACAACATTTTCTCCAAATCTACAGGACTGATGCAGTTGAAATTTTGGTACATATATAATCTTCTGTGACCCAAACAGGGACGTCTAATGAAAATAATAAGATTTTGAAAATGGTGTCACTTTTTGGGGGAAAACGAGAAAATCCTGTGACGTATCAAATAAAAGGGGCATATTTTGTTTTGAATATGTTTTTTTTATAATTTTAAAATAAATGGTTTTGAAGTTTTTCAAGAAATTAGATGAAAAATGTCCATTCTAATTTTTCAAGATTTTTTTCCAAAATTTTAGACTTTCCAAGACTTGTCTAAAGTCTTGGAAAAAATCTTTGCCTATAAATTACAGAAAAACCTATAAGAAATCTTTGGTTTGAAAGTAACTTGTTACAAAAATGAGATTCGTTCAGAACCATCCGACTCGCACTTGGCCAGTTTTTATTTTAGGTACGCCCTTGCTTTCGTTCCTTGCTTTACATAATATGTCTACCCAAACAAGCAGAAAATCAAAATCAAGAATCGAAAAATGCGTCTTTATAGTTCAATCCAGTCCTTGCAATTTCAAACACTTAGCCAACTCTTAGAACATAAGCCCACTCGAAGTAGCACAAGACACCCCTCATCACAATATTTCGTGATACCAGAAAAAGCAATCGTAAAACATATTTCAAGTCAAACGTACCATAGAACAATCCACGCTTTTTGCGCTTATAAATTCTTTGGAAAATTTTCAATCGCCATTTTTTTTTTCGGTGGGTGTTTTTTTGCATTCCGTATCGAAAATCCGCGCGTAGTGTTGCGTCGCGTTGCGTTTTTTTTGTCGCAGCCAACATACACGTGCGGCCGGAGTCGATTGTCGCCTGTTTTTTGTCAGCTAATCAATTTTCGAACCATCGAGCTTGTTGGGGGCCGTGCACACTGGGTGGGATAGTCTATTTTTGATTTTTCTTTGGTGCTTTATGAGCGGTTTGAGATTTTTTGTAAGTTCTAATAAGGTTTGTAGTAATGGATTTAAGGTTCTTTTAAATAGATCAAAATCTATAGTTCTCAATTTTACTTTGACTCAATTTTTCTTAATTTTAATTTGGCCTGAATCTTACCCAATGGTAACTTTTTACTGCAAACCTCTACAGAGACTTTACGAGTAGGTCATCTGAACACCAAAAAAATCCAAACGATAAATTCTTCGTCACACCTCACTCCAGCCCAGTGGACAGTCCACATTACAGGTAACAGCCCATTGTGGCTGCCACAATAGTGGCAGGCCCCACTTACGCGGTTTTTGGACAACAACTTTATCCGAATCAATGGATCGTTAAGTTTCAAGAGTTTTCGATGAAGGTACACAGGCCGAGGTGCGAATTTTAACGGCTCAGCTCTACGGCAAAAAGCTTTGTTGATTTACTAATTGCCCTTACTTTTAATTGGATTTTTCTTTGTTGAAAGGTTTGGACGAGTATTGAGGATGCCGCTGAGTTCGTTCCGGAATTTTAAAGGGTTAGGTGGTTTGTTTCTTGGTGAGTGAGTTTGATTTGAGAGCAGCGATGCGTGGTGTTGGGGAGGATCCAGGGTTGTTTGGACCTAATCAACCGATGAGGCACCCGAAATATATTTTTATAGCCTTCAAGTTACACGCACCATTATTGAACAAAATCTTTCCTCTACTGGCGAAAAGTGTGCTTGATATTGTAAAACGTCATGTTCGCTCTTTAAACATGACGTTTCAGCTACTAATGGTAGCTAATTTGACAGTTGGTTAAAGGTAGATACGTTATTGAACGGCCGGTCATTGACGGTGACGTCTTGAGGCCTAGCTCAATGAAAAACTACCCACACTTATTTTAAATCATTTACAAACAGATGTCGTTTGAACGATTCGTAAACTTACAGCAGGTACCTCGATACCTACATGCTATAACCAGAGAATCTAATCCGAAAGCAATAAAAACTAAAGTACGGAAGTCATCTGCTATCCCGGATTGGTTCGCGTTAAATCGGAATTAGTATACTGCTGCTATAAGGGACAAGGGCACATCTGTCAAAAACATAAAACGGGGAAAATAAAACTAAAAATCTAAAATGGCTACTATTTTTTCAACGTAACTAGACTTTCCACTAGAAATTCTTTTTCTGCAAAAATGATTTTCTATTGAAAAGTCCAGTTTCGATGAAAAATCGGCTTGTTAAAAAATATTGCTAGTTGCTATTTGTTTTGCTGATTCCGAATATCCGATTCACACTATGTTTTCTTTTGTTTTTACTGTCACTTTTATTTTATTTTATGTCTTTGCATCCGATGGACTGTAGATATCGAAGTTTTTTGTCTTTCTTTGTTAATAACTCAATGCCGCTCTATTGCGAAATCAATTGCCGCATGGATGTAGATGTCGCAGCCAGCCGTTTCATTAAAAGCCTGTTTAATCAGCGACATAAGTGCCATGGGCAAGTCATTAAACGATATTGAACTAAAGATGTCACTTAGGTCGCTGCAAAATGGGCGCAGTTCAATGAAAAGGCTAGGCTTTTAATGAAACTACTGATTAAGCTAATTGCTCGACTGATTTTACCGGTTTTTTATTCTTGTGTTGTTCTTTCTTAATACAACGACTAGTGTACATTGTTACAGTAATTTATTTATCTTATTCTGACTCATGCTAGAACCTTTGTGAGAGCTGGAGTCTGTACTAGGTTCGGGACCTGTATGACAGATATCCAGGCTCACACCCCTATCTATCTATTGGGGTATGGTTTCCGCACTTAGTCCTGATGTTGGACCATTGTGCGTGGGCCATGGCGGCCGTCATTCCAACCAGCCGACCTCCCTCCAGAAGCAGATCAGTCCTCCTAAAGAGTTCAGGGTGTCTGTGAGTGAATTTGGTGTTCCTATCGTTTGTCTACGTATATCGGCGACGCCTGTGCACTCAAGGAGCTCGTGCGACACCGTTTCCTCCTCCTCCATGCATGCTCTGCACAGAGGACTCACACGCTCACACCCCTATAAACATGATCATATTTTACGGCATCTTAATTCCGATTATACATACACTGTTAGCTTAATAACAATTCTGACAGAGAGGTAAATCTATAATCAAAGTATGGTTATAATTGTGAAGTGTTATTATTGTAGGATTGTGTGTGTAGTGTGTGAGGGTGCTTTGTGTTAGTGCGTGTAAGTCCTGTGCAAATGTGTAAGATTTTTTTGGAAACTACCGGAAATTAAATTGCATCCATGTGAAGCCTGGGCGCGTCGCTAGATTTGCAAAAAAAGGAAGATGCGCCCGTTTATCTTTGGACGTCAGTTTAGCATTACTTTGTCGGGGTCTATACGATGTTGTAAAACCCAAGTGTTTTCGCTACTGGTTGCGAGCGGCGCAAGAGGGCAAGTTAATGGTATGCCAGCAAGTAAATTGGAGGATTGAGTGGCATTCACAGATGTTACTGCCGTTTCGTCTAATCGTATTGTAGGATGTATCAGGGAAAGGCAGTAAAGAGTTTCTGAATTTAATTTAGTTTCCTGACGAGTTAATTGAACCATTAGGATTCGTGAAAGGAATAACTGTTTCATGCATTTTTTTGCACCGTTGTTTTGCACTATTTTATCTCTTTTATATTTTTGACGATGGACTCGCGTTTGACCACTATCTCACCTGATTAATAATTTTTATTAGAAAGTCGGTTGTAATTTTTGTAAAAAAGTTCTTTATTTTATACCTTTTGGTACACACCCACACCCACACCTAACAACACCACTGGAAAGTCACAGGAAAGCAAAACACGCAATTTCGTTTACTTGGATGATACATTTTCTATTTCCTCCAGCTATTTTTATTTAAAAACCAAACTACTAAACCGATTTTGATAAAATTTCTATGGGACCAATCGGAACGTATATCCTTTCACATGAAAGAGGACTTTTTCAAATCAGTTCATAAATTACGGAGTTATGAGGTAACAAACATAAAAAATACAACCGAACTGAGAACCTCCTCCTTTTTTTGAAGTCGGTCAAAAAGCGACGATGTCATCGACCATGGAGCACGCTTGCCTAGAAGTAACCTATTCACTCTTGATTTAAAGAGCCCCTAACTTTTCCCTTACTGAAGTGCCCCTTCCCCCAGAAGTTATAGAAAACTGAAAATTAAATGATTCTTGCAAGCCATTGCTGACATAGGATAACAGAAAACCGGTCAAGTGCGAGTCGGATTCTCACACGAAGGGTTCCGTACTATAAACCGAAAAAAGCACGTTTCTTGTATGCCCTTTAATTTTTTATTAAATTATTTTTTTATTATTCGTTGTTATAGCGACAATAGAAATACATACACTGTGACAATTTCAACTGTCTACCTATTACGGTTCTTGAGATACAGCCCGCTGACAGACAGACGGACAGACGGACGGACAGCAGCAGTACGGAACCCGAAGATCTGGACATTTTGACAAGCTAAGTATGTGAAAGGCAGTTAGTTCTTTTTCGAGACAGACGTATTCAGAAATTATACATATTTGGGGCAATGCTGCGGTAACGGGGCATACCTACGGACCGTACATACTTAATGAAACAGTAAATCAAAATTGTAACAAGTCCAAGCCATAACTACCAATTACATCGATATGGTGTATAATTTACTGATATCCCAAATATGCAATATTAAAAATTATTCAATTACAATTAAATGTTTAACGATGAATGCATTAAGAGTCCATACTTAAGTAATTTGCTTGATAAAATAAGTAAGCACCTACCTGCGTAATTTAAGTATTTTTTTGCTTTTATAGTAATTAAGTAAACCATTGCATTCTCAAATACGTTGGACTTTCTTGTTACGTCACAAACCTGCCGTTGGACCACCATCAAACCTCTCCCTTAAAACAAAAGACAATATTCACCTTCCCATGCTCTTATTCCGAAGACATAAGATTGAATTTCCTTCAAACAATTTTTCAATTACTAAAGCCTTTTTTGCGAGGAAAAATGTTTAAAATGGATGAGCATTTAATTCGATATTTTACTTGAAATTAAAATCGTATTAACGGTGCCGCAGAATTAAGACGTAAGTGAATTTTTTTGAGGTCTGTAATTTGGTTGTCTCCTAGTGGCCAGCGGTGGCCTGAATACGGGTAATGACCGGTTAAAGTTGGCGAAGGTTGAGAGAGGCTGAAATGAACTCTAAGGGTGCGTTTCCACCAGAGATGTGCGAGGAAAATGAGTGGCCCGAGGATGCGTAACAAAGCTGGGAAACGATGTCAGCTCTTCCATCAGAGATGTGCGAGGTAGCCGAGTGGCGCGAGGATGCGCAGCGACGCTGTGAAACGGTTCGCAGATGGCCAATGCGAGGATGTGTAGCGGACAGTTTCGGTTTCAGTTTCTCACTCGCGTTCATCTCTAGCACACATTCCTCGCACCTATATTTCGCTTGTTTTATACGTACAAAAACCTCGCACCGCGAAGCCGTTTCCACCGGAGCTGCGAAGAGCGAGGCTAGGTAAATAAGGTGATTACATTGGTTCTTAACAAACACATCCCTCGCTACGCATCCTCGCACATCTCTGTTGGAAACGCACCCTAATGATGACGTTTAGCAAGTTCATGAAATATACCTACCTATCGCTAAGCATCCCATATAGCGCTTTTTGGTCGCAGATATGTTAGAGATGTAACAAGTCGCAACAGTTTCGTAACTGTTACGAAACATGGTGACTGTGTGGGGTTTGGTCTCTATGTGTAGTAATAGTTCGTACACAATTTGACCGGAAAATATTTCAGTAACTTGAAGTAGTCTTTATGTTCACACGTAACGTAAACATTTGTGTAGACTTATTTTTAAACTCTTCGTGTTTAGTTTGTAACATGTGTACAATCGAGTAAAAATGTGTGGTAGCGGCGTGGTCACCATGCTACTAGAATAATTACTTAAAATTTAAATTAACACGAAGTGTCGTAATGTTACGTCATTATTACTGAACAATATATTACTGAAATGTGAATTAAAAGTCACTGTTTCTAAAACTGATTCGAGAAGTGATCAAATGTTAGTACTATAGTAGGCGCCAGATAAATGTGGAATAAAGTATATTGACCTTTCCCTAATAACTGCTCATAGGTACCTGAACAATTAAATATGAATCGTTTTTAATTATTAGACAATGTTAAGGATCACGAGAGCTGATGATTCGGGACAGTTTTGTGTCATTAATTCCGTTTTTCAAATTAACAATGTCAATAAATGTAGGTGGGTCAATGACCGATATTCCACGATTATCTGGCGCCTACTACCTATATACTAAACATAATTAATTATTATTAAGGCCTGTCCAAACGTTTGAGAATCACTGGAAGCAATAAACCATTTTGTGAATTCGGTAACTTTGTAACTACTTCTGGTTTCACGTCGACATATGTCGACATAGTCTAGTAACTTTCTGACCAGTTGTGACTAGAATATTTTCTCTAAATAAAATTAGGTTTTTTAATTATTTAACTATTTTGTGGTTCATTTTTGGTTCCATAATTATAGGTACTATTAAATATATTACAACAAAAGCTTCCAAGCTCTGGGAATGTAAAAACTGGTTAGTAAAACTATTAATAGTTTATAAAAACTATTATGTTTATATCATACTAACAGGTTAAATCACAATTTTATGGTGGCGCATTGAAAATTTCAAACTATATGAACAAATAACACAATGAAATTCATTTCCCATGTAGATTTTAACTAAATAAGCTAATTAAAATATGAATAAAAATTTATCCTTCATAAACAGTGATGGCTGATGTTTTCTTCTTATTATTTTTTAACTTGTCAATAACAGAACAGACGGAGAACGAAAACGAATGAACGAACGAATGATTTTTGAGAAGTGGTTGCAGACTAGAACAATGTTACCACACAGCAATGTAACTTTAAAACCAAATGTTACTGTGTCGACTGTTCCCCATTTTTAGTCGTAGCGACGGAACTAAGTACACTCAGCGACCAAAAAAGTGTTACTAGAATTAATAAGTGTGGACATATAGTGTCGAATTATTTCGTAACGGCTACCAAAAAGCGCTATATGGGATGTTAACCTCCAGAAAAAGTTATACTGTAGGGACGATAGCAAGTGTTGAAATACCAAAATGTAAGGAATGAACCAGATTTTTTTAAACATACAGTTCTTATCGCTGATAGAATGCCTGTAATGAGATAAGAAAGTTCTATGAATTGCATATTTTGGTATCTTTATATTTACAAGCTGAACTGAGCGAAATGTCGTATTGGCAAAGATACTACGGCATTTCAAAATATTGTGGTCATTGTATCCCTCGAATAAACCATAAATCAACCAATCACAAACCCATCCGAAATCTTTATATTCCAATTTCAAAATTCAAACGTAACGGACACTTGAATTAGCCAATAAGACGGCGCGCCAACGTGTACATAAATCGCAATGGCGCGCGCGCATCTTTTGTAATTATTCAAAATCTTCGAGGGCGACTGCTAAGGGCATATAAATCGGCCGTTAATAGTGTGGACATGGCACACAATACTACTGCAGTGCCCTTACTATGAGCTTAAGTTAAGTGTGACGCGGTACACGAAATAATAAGAGGACTAAGTGGGTATCAAGAATAGTCTAGAGAAAAAGAAGTTTTGGTTTATGATCTACAGGACATTTAACGTAACATGGCATTACTTCTGTGTTCCCCGAATATAGCCATTGATGTTTAAGTCGCTTGTTATAGAGGGGAGCCTTGTGCCATCACTATTATTATTTTTGTCAGGTGTTTGTTTGTATTATTTTTGTAAGGCGTACGCCTACCGGTTCTTTGGCAGGCATACGAGGGGCCGAAGCCAACTCGCTGAGGCCCCGTTAAACATTTAAAATGGGAAGGGGCACCAACCCACGATTATCCCTTATTATTACTAGCCCGTACTGACCCACTGCTGGGCAAAGGCCTCACTTCATTCCTTCCTGCGTTCTCGATTTTGTGCTTATTCCTTCCAATTCTTAAGGAAGCCATCCAGGTCGACCCGCCATCTCTTTCGCGGTCGCAATCCTGTGTTTTGCGAGCCCACAGCTTGTCCGGCAGACATGTCCTGCCCAGTCTCATTTAAGTTAAGCAGCCGTTTAAGCCCCATCAACAATTTGAGTTTTGGTGCGTAGTGTTGTGTTTCGAACGTGGTCTGTTAATTTGCCATCTCTCTTTTTTTTATTTTTATTTATTTATTTGCCATCAATTGCACGTAAATTCAGATTCGACTGCTTCTGATAAAGCCTTAGTAGCATATTGCCAGACCCGGGTTTCGCGGGAACTTTTGCAATTTACAGTTAAATAAAATGGAATTAGTAACACAGTAAAAGCTTAAGCATCTCCATAAAACCTGATAAACTTCACAGAAAGCAACAATTCAAGTAAACTTTAATTATGCAATTTGCTGGAGCCATTGCATCACAATGAGCTGTAATGGATTATTTGCGGTGGCAATAAACACGAAACATGATTTTATTATAATTACGAATGCTACTCGTTTTAAACGCATCCCTTTCGAGAAAAACCAGGTGTGCCAAAATGTATGGGCGCTCGAAGCAAGGTTTCGGACATGGAACATCGTAATAATGTGCGAGTAGTGACAGATTCTTGGCATCGCCTCCGGGTGCTAGCAACCCGTTTTCTTGAAAGAGAACCGCAAATTGTAGTTGTCAAACTGTGCAAACTCTTGCGGTGTCATGTTTACTATACGAATGAATTTATTATGTGAAAATATTGCTTTAATAATTAATTTAACTCAAAAAAATCTCGCATTATAAATTTAGTGAAAATTTACATTGTCACTCAATTTTTACGTCTCTTTTGATACCCCATTCATCATACGGTTGCCATAGTCGGGTAAAAGGCAGATGCTTTCTTTAATTTCAGCACTTTCAAAACAAAGAAAACTTTCTGTGTGCTTTGCCGTCACCAAGTTTTAAATGAAATCTGAAGAGATTAGATAATTCGTTGCTAAAAACCCTATGACCCAATAATTTCATAGCACGCATTCAATATTCCTCTTTCCTTGAACCGCGGTACACCTTTATGGGTCCGTGCGACCAACTCAGTCGTAAATAGAGCAGTGTCACGCGCGCCTACAATGTACAAGCCACCCCGGGAGTCAAAACTAGCTGTTTGAATCAGTGCACTTACAAAAACGACAACTACACACATTCTACTTTCAACTTTATCAGTGAAACCTTTAAGTTGAAAATTGATCTTGTAATTTTGCATTTACTACGTTATGAAAAATGACGTATCGAAACGTGTGTGATAGACTTGAAAATAAAACCTGTTTGGAAGATATAAGGTTTAGTTTTATTTGAGGGTTTTAGTTGATATGATAGTACACAATTAAAAGGACATATTTATGCAAAGCCAGAGGACTGGATGAGTCATTTTGTGTAAGAAATGGGATGCTTATGAAAACCTATCTATTGTTTTATTATAAACGAGATTAGCCTCGGTGGGCGATGTTGTTTTTGTAAATTAAGATGCTTGTATTCGCATCGCAGTTCCTTGAAATGGATAATATCTTTATTTGAAGCCGACTGTGGAATGTGCTGTGGTTGGATAATGGTCATTGGGATTGAGTACTTCATCAGGTTTATTTGAATTTTGCTTATGAAGTAAGTGGCATTTGAAGTACTCAGGCAAAAATATTTCCTTTTTTTTAAGGAAGGGAAATCATCAAATGACTTCTTCCGCTCTGGGTGGAGTGGAAGGGAGTGTCAGACTCTTACTGACTAAAACCCATCCGTGTTCCATCTAAAGCCCTTTGCGTTCCAGGGCCGCGGTGACTCTTTCGAATAAATTCCGCAACCCTGCCAGGCTCTGGCCCTAGCGGGCCCCATCTCCTATGCTGACATCTCTTTGAGGCGCGCGTGGAACAAAACGCGCCATCGACTTGGGTCTGGTGGTCGGACAGAGAGCCACCCAACGCTCGCCGAGAAGTATTAACTTACAGTCTTGTGTTCTGTATGATGTCGTATGTAAAAGAATAGCACCATCCCATCACTTTCCGTAGGTGTTGTAAGAGGCGACTAAGGGACTCACCAGAGAATGGGCAGCAGCATTCTCTGTGCATTGCAACAGCTGCACTGCGATCGCCAACCCGCCTGCCAAGGCGTGGTGATAATGCAAACCCGGAGGTTTGAATGAAGGTGAGGGGCCTTTGGGGGAAGCCTATGTCCAGCAGTGGACGACTTTCGGCTGATATGATGAAGATGACTGTGTTATGCTTATGAATGAATGGCGTAAAATCACATAATTATCAATTACGGTATTAGCTTCTGCAAGCGACTTTGTTCCGCATGAAAGTCAAATCATCGCAAGGGAACGTACTTCCACATTCAAATATTTCCTATAAATGTATGTCACCGTGAAATTCACAAATCTTGAAGTAGGAATAATCGATCATACTGCTTTCAAGGCTCGGAATCAGTTTACACAAAAGTTCGGTTTTCGGACATTCCAAGAAGTCAACAAAGTTCAATCCTCTTATTGACGTGCCAATGAGCCAATTAACATAAACCTACCTAAAGGCAATAATAAATCTACGGAACAGATAGGCGTCCTAAAACCGAACTTTATAGGTCCGAACGGATTTCCTAAAGTCCATATTTCAGCGTGGACCTCAACTATGACCACTGGACGGGGTCACAGCGCTCGTGATACTAACCAAACAAATATACTAAATAATAACGTCACTTAGTACATGGTAAACAGTAAATAGAACTTTAAAGTGCGAAACATAGAGTGGAATTTTCATCAATGATGGGAATCCGAAAGGATTTGTTTGAAATTGAATTCTGTGCAGAAGAAGATAAGGTTGAGATTGAAGTGCAACGGCTTTTGAGAAAGGATGTTTCATCCAATAATCGAAAAGTAAAGGAGATCTCCGCAGGCGGCGCCGGGTCATACAGATAGTATCGGATGACCGAGAGGTCCTGAGGCGTCGTTTAATTGCGGGGTGCGGGTTCGATTCCCGGTTGAATCGGTGGGCGGTCGGTGGCAGGGTTTATAAATTGTCCACGCGGTAGCTATGCTGGGTGGCGAATGGTGTATGACCATGTATATATGGTAAAGAATCGCAGGCAATAGTCTCTATTTGTATTTCTGATTCGATTTGTAAGTTATCTTTAGTAGTTGAGTTCATTATCTTATTGAGTTACTGGCGGTAATATAGCTTATCTTATATTAAATGTACCAACGCTCAGTACATACATTTCCGCGGTATTTGTCTTCTCTAAAAGAACTACAAGAACTTTTTCTTAAAAAAAAAAGAATTTGACAGCAGGGCCAGCGGCAGAAATCACGCAAAGAACAATGTACCAAAAAGCCAATGCTACATCACATCCACAGTTGGTATCTATCTATTTGCTTGTAATATCATATGACAATTCTAGGGTCCAAGGTTTACTAGGTCCTCAGCATCACTATTACTAGGCGATCTTATGGATTTTCAGTAGATCACAAGAGAGAAATAAATATAATTAACTAGTTGCCGCCCGCGGCTCCGTCCGCGTGATTGCCGAAAATTATCCCAAGGGAACATATTCCCGGGATAAGAAGTATCCTATGTGTGATTCCAGACTATAATCTACCACTGTGCCAAATTTCATCAAAATCCATTCAGTAGGTTTTGCGTGAAAGAGTAACAAACATCCATCCATCTATACAAACTTTCGCGTTTATAATATTAGTAGGACTATCCTTTATTACCCTGATAGGTACAAAAACTACTGACATTTGCACGTCAAATCATGTTTGGACCTAATAATGTTGTTACCATCTTGCATGCACGTCTTTCTTGTATATATGACACATGTTTTAGCAAATAAAATATACTTATCTTTATCAAAGATCAAGCCTTCACAATCGTTTCCTGTATTCAAACTATCCAAAATACCTCCTCAAAATTCCACCCCCATTCTAAATCCACAATCACTCTCAACATCAAACAGTATTCATACACCGCACCGCAGCGGTGCGGCGGTACACACAAACGCGCGGCGCCTTTACCGCGCATCGCACGAGCGCGCCACCACGACCAAGATACTCAGATAGGCGCTTTCACCGGGTGCTGATAGCGCTGAGTTGAGAGGTACAACCGAGGAATTGGAGAAGTGAAGTAATTGTTTGAGGTTTGGTTCAATTTGGGGAGCGGTGACGGGAAATCCTGACAGCTTCAAATAGAAATTTAAAAAATGGTAGCACAGACAGTGACCACTTACTTTTAGCCACACGGATTAAATTAGGAGAAACAGAAAATAAAGATAAAAAAGCGTCCATTTCCGTTTCAAAACCATAAATGGCGTCCATGAGGATTGAACTATGTTATTGATCATGATCAACAAGAAGACAAGCATAAATTATTTTTTAAACTTACAGTAACACTTATGCTGTAAACTCCTGTGTATTAACAAAATCTAACTGATATATGAAAGCTTCACAAGTCCCCAAATTAATATGCTTTTCTAGAATAAGATAGCTTTAATTACTCAACTACATTATCCACAAAAACACACAGGTACTTGCACATAACCCACACCCATATCCAAAGTTTAAAAAAGAATAACCCTCCAAAGTTCAAGGTTCCGAAAAGGCCCGAAGGCTAGAATGAAACAGTGACGGAGTACTTAGTAACCGAGGATGTGTGGCGGGAAGACGACGCGGATGTCAAATATTGACTCTGAGATATTGTATGAACTGGCGCATGGCGGCGACTTGACTCAGTGATACAAACGTCAATGGAGACACGGTATGGTTTTTCTGTAACAGAAATGACAAATCACAAAACGTTGCTAGCGAGAATAGGATATTACATAGTAGTGAAGAAATCAGTCAAAATTATCTTAAAGACGACACAGTACGAGAAATGACCAACTTATCATTTTTGCTAGAGCCGGTATCACATTATAGAACAGAAGTCCGACAAAATAATTCAGAAGATGACACCTGAGCTGAGGTATGACAAATATGAGTTTCGAAACAAACACAAGATGCAGCAAATGATGACGTAGGTGATGATGGTAATCTAGATGAATAGCAAAAGAGTACCTAAAACAAACTTAAAATGACAAAAATATCTCGACCAAACAATCTTTAAGAATTATTGTGGGCTTGTGTGCAAAATAATTCTTAATGATGTAACCAAAGATAAGAAAAATCGAGGGCTAGCCTTCGCACTTTTATCTATGCTAATGAAACAGAATCAATTAGTTTACAAGACCGGGAATGCAGAAAGATAAGCAACTGATACAGTAATTATCACATCTGCATAAAAAGGAGTAAAAAGTTCATTTTCAAGATAAGAAATTTCCAACTTTATCTATCAAGCATATAAAAAATAAGCTTGTTACTGGTGACTGTGATATTGGAAAACAAATTACACAAGGAAAAAAATCTCTTAAGAATAACATCCGGCCTAGTGAAGTAACTTATATATATATGTTGACTTAAAAAAACAAAAACTGATCACTCTTAATTCGTCAAATTAGACAATACTTAGAAACAAAATGATTTCTCTAATTAAGCTAAAACGTAACTAAACCAAAATGAAGTAATCAACGCCGCCTATATAATAAATTGACATAATTAAATTCAAATCTAAAGATAACATAATTGATTTCGTTCATTTAATTTGAAACCCACCGCTAGCTTAATTGATTTCATCTGATTCTTTCCGCTTCGATTCCAAGGCCTTAATAACCGTGAATTTACATAGATTTAAATAGTGAAAATCTGCGGACTAATTTTGGAATACAGTAACAACAGCTGTGATTTTGTCTTTGGTTAAGAACATTTCATACATTCGTAAGGATGAACCAAGAGCGAGGCCAGTCAAGAAAGAAGTGTCGAGACGACTTGGATGCGCACCACGAAGTCTACTTCGAGGTGGCTTAAGAAAAAAGTGTCTGGAAACATATGGAGGTAAACCTACAGACAGAAGTCGGACATACTGGGCTAGTAAAAACGCATTTTATCATGCATCGTCTTGCTCAGGATAATATTTTCGAAACGGTGCTTTCGGGCAGCATCCTTCTATTCTATCTTAACTTATTTGTAGTCGACGCAGGATGTCACATTAATTGTCACGCTTTTTTTTTTTTTAAATCGTCATCTCACTATTCAACCCCGTTCTAGTCGTACCAACGATCTATCGCTTCTTTGGTTTTCTTTTATCCATTTTCCTCATAGCCATCCACTTTGACATAAAAAGTCAAACAAGATCAAAGTTCGCGAAACCACTCGCATAATCCGAAAAACAAACAAACGCGATCCTCCCGCACAAAGTAGCAACTGCAAAATCCGATGCGATATTTAACGCTTTGCGATACATAATTATTATGACAGGACAATGCTACGGCGACGACAAGACAGCTGTTTACATCCTGTAACGAATACTGTGCAGTGCGGGACAAACTGTGATAGCATCGAGCATGAGCGTTTTGTATCGTATTAATCTGGTTTGTTATTGTGAGCCGGCTGTTTTGATGTTTTTCTTGTGTTTTCGTTGTAATAGATGTAAATGTGAGGTGAATGTTTTAGGTTTTGTTGTTGCGACGTTTTTTATTTTGTGGGTGGGGTGAGGGCATAGTCGGAGGTTTGTTAGAATTATACTGCTTGATTGATTTGAGTCAATAGAAACTTACTGATAACGAACTAACAAACAACAAAGGCAAGGCAAAAGAGATAAAATTATCAATTGAGAAAATTCGAAACTAGTCCATTTTTTTTTTTGCATAACCCGAATAGGACATACATACTTACATCACCAAAAAAACGCCTCAATTGTCTCTAAACCGCCACACGCCGGAAATAAAACTCTCAGAACAGAGGAAAAAAAATTAAACAAACTAACTGCAAAACAAATTCAAATCTCCGAGCAGGTTTTCGACATTGTTAATAACACAAAGTGAGGTGTGGGAGGAACGTAGGTGTGTCACGCAAAAAGGTCCCAAGTTTAAATTGCTGTTTTTGTGATAAATCAAAAGTCTGCCTCCTGACCCCGACTGCGCCGTTTGTTTTCTTGTTTGACCATCAAATTGCTTATTTACATAGCGATGAATCATATATGTATTAAAGTTGTGCTGATTTTGCTTTCGATTTTTGATTTACTTTTTAGTCTAATAATTTTTGAGCTACGATTTTTCAAGGTTAGTTCATTGTTACTTAGTAAGTTATATATAGCCTAATTTGGCATAAGTAACTTCTTCTAAACTATCATAATGCAATGTAATTTTAACACTCAGCTGTATTTCCCTATTATAGTTCCCAAAATGTCACACGTAGAAACACCTTAAAATCAAACAACAAAATCACTTACAAACAACCGCAAATATAAGTCACAATACACAACAAAGTCCATTCACACAGCCCCAATCCATCTTCCCGTTCATATTAACTAATTCATGTCTGATATTTATACGTTGCTATGGCAACAAAGGGTAACCCAGATAAGGGCCTACAGTGGCTTAATAAATAACGTCATATTAGAGTCGCCGGTTATAACCACGGTGTGGGCGGGACTTGACTCAAGGTTTTACTTAGTTTTTTAGTACTGTTTTAACTAGGTTATGTGTAGCTCACATGTTAGAAAATAATTTATTGGGTAGTTATAAATTTTGAATGATGAAATTTTAGACAAAAGTAGATTTAAGTTGTTGTTTGTTAAGCCATAAAGGTGAATGACATATTCTGATTTTTGTAAGAAAGCGCTGATTAAAATTTTATTTTTTATGCCTTCTATTTTTATTTCATTGACTATCCCATTAATCCACATTAAAGCTACAACTTCTTCGAAAAAACACGTACCTACCTATTTAAAGAAATAAAAAATTAACAATACAAATCGATAAAGATCAGTAACGCCCTCATGCGACTCCTGCGTGTTCAACAATGGCTGTTGAACGAGGTAACATTAATTTTACGGACGATATCATCTAATGAGGACTGACTGTAAGTGTTGGGTTAATGTAAGAGCAAGATTAGTGACAGGTTACCAGATATCCTCCCATATCCTTCTCTTCCTCTTTCTCTTATTGAGCATTGAGTTTCTTGTCCGTTCTTCTCCATAAGAATCTACCACTGCAAATGGACAACTGGAGACACTTTAATTTTGTTTTAACTGTAAATATTGCCCTTCAAAAGTGCCTTTTATAGTCAAACTAGCTACCGCCCGCGGCTCTGCCCGCGTTAATGTCGAAAATAATCCAAAGGGAAAATACTCCCGGGATAAAACTATCCCTATACCAAATTTCATCTAAATCGGTCCTGCCGTTTGCGCGTGAAGAAGTAACAAACATACACACACTCACAAACTTTCGCCTTTATAATATTATAATGTGATTAAAATAAATAGATTGACTTTGACCTTGATGTTATAATATTTTGTAACACAGAAGTCAAGACTTAGACCTTCTTAATTTGGTTGAAAGACAGCCTCTCCTTACAGGTGTTAACCTTACTTCCAGGTGTTACCGATATTGCTGGCAGAGTTGGTAAGCTGAAAAGTGGCAGTAACCCACTTACGCTTTACGAAGAACCGTTAGCCGATGAAGATGATGAGCCCTAGAGTTACAGGCATATAAAAGCAAGCATAGCATGACATGACCAACTACAGCCCGAGAGTTCAAGCAAAGTCACATTCTATCAGACATTTCGAGTTCTTATTAATAAAAACAATGTCCTATGAATGTAAATGGAACGAGATTGATAAATGGTCAATCACAAAAATGTTGATTTCTGACAGTATCTCTGGTGTTTTCACTTATATTCTCAGTCCTGAACGTTTACAAGAAACATTAGATGTTTATAAGGTCCACTTAAAGAAACTAAAGCTAGCTTAGAAGTAGATATTTAAGCCACTCATTTATTCATTCATTCAAACCTTTCACATCCCAATCGATCATAATCACTTGACAAAAATACCAGAAGCCGACTAACATTAATTTCTCAATTGATACACAATCTAATGAGCATCTTAAACACTGCAATTGTTCCTCCACACAGCCTCATACATTGTTCACGTGTCCATACATTTGTCAATCAGATAGAACAGATCAGACGGACTTAACATTTGAAGATTTATCGTTCGGCTGAACTTTAGTGAGAAGTGGTCGTTTGAGGTCGAGACTTACAGTCTCGTTGTTGTGTTGTGCAATATTTGTAAATTGTGATTAGGACTTTGGTTATTCCCATTCAAGGTTTGAGATTCGACTGGGTTATTTTTAAAGTGATAACTTCTTATGGGAGGGTAAACCGCTTCGTAACGTAACGCGTTACGGCGCCAGTCTGTCTGGCTTCCCTTTCTTTCACACATACGGCAGCGGTAGGCAGGCTCTTGCTCTCTCACTCTAACCCACAGCGCTTGTCGTATTTCGGACAGACGCTTCCCATATTAAATAGTTCAACTTAGATTAGTTTTAGTTATCACTTCTGTCGGGCGTCCCGAAACGCACACGTTTTTTTAATCAGAACAAGACGTCTGAAAGGCAGTCGCTTCGTGTAAAATACTGGTACAATTGGAGATTTGGAGACAGATTAATTGGGGGAAGACGATCTTAAACTTTTTGAAGATTCATGTGTATAAAGGTCATTTCGATTATTCCCATGAGAAAAGAGATACTAAATACAGCTAAAACAGATAATAAAATAACAGATAATATTGATAAAAACAAAGCAAGGGGATCTTCAATTCCATGAATTCGATTCCTACAGACTACAGAGATAGTGGTGGGCAAAATTCAATAGAGCCTGGCCAAAACGACCAAAGAACGTTATGATCCAGCCAGTCAAAATTTCAACGAGAAAACTTAATTGAAGTGAGCATGAAGTGAACTGACAGCTCACTCAACAATTTTTACAGCACAGCACCGCTGGTGGCCCTGAGTCTGTAGACTTTATGGAATTTCACAGGATACCCAAACCAGCCTTTGTAAATTACCACAAGCATGTAAAAAATCACAAAATAATTACAGCTCCCTATATTTACAGTCGAAGAACATACCGACCAGTAGGTATAGTGCCACTGAAAAGTAAGTGAAGTACAAACACCAGTGGCTATTGGCTGTTGCCCAGTTATCATTAATTAAGCAGAGAGTACTAAACGCCAGGCGGTGGGCGGGGCATGGGAACCAAGAACCACCAACCCAGGTTTGCGTTACTTGGTTAACGCTGGGGGTGTAAGTTGGGAGATTTGAGCGGACATGGTAGAGGATGTGAAGAGGAGGGATGAAATGCACGTAATTAAAAGAGTTATGAATATAAATGTGTATGGATGGACAGGGAGAGGGAGGCCAAAGAAAAGATGGATGGATTGTGTTAGGAGTGATATGAAAGAAAAGGGAGTTAGTAATAGCGTGACGGTTGACATGACAGAATGGAAGAAAAAAACGTGTTGCGCCGACCCCAAGTAACATGAGATAAGGGCAGGAAGATGATGGTGGTAGAGGACGGTAAGAAATGGTATCTGATGAAATAGAAAAGAAATATGGCTTTAGCTCACGACTTTGTACGCGCATATTACGTTTTTTTCCGTTGCCGTAGGAATAAAAAAAAAATCAAAAAATTTGATGATCCCTTTGTGCTCCCACATTCCCCAAGGAACCCACAGTTTCGGCTGTGCGTTGTCTGTCAGTCACTAACGACCGGTTTCAATAACGTATCTACCTTTGACCAACTGTCAAAGTAGCTACCAACAGTAGCTGAAACGTCATTTTTGCCTTTGAAATATGACGTTTCAGCTACTGTTGGTAGCTAATTTGAGACCGGGCGGTAAATCAATCAGTAACGGAAGAATTTTATATATTAGAATAAAGAAGATATTCATTAATCGCATGTCCCAACTGATACATTAAGTAGTTTAATAGTACATAATAGTAGTTTGTATAGATTCTACTGCAATACCTAAAAGGGGTCTTGAATAAGATTGCCCAGTACCTACTTAGATATACTTCGAGTTCCCTAATTCAAATATTTTCGCATTGATAAAATAATATTCCATATTCTACATAAAAAAAGATACATTGAAACCTACATATTTTAGTAGCTGTATAAAGTTCTAGTCTGATGAATTTTATTAAATCGAGCCACATTTAATTTTTTTTTTTTTTATATAAAACACTGATGACTTATCTCATTGCAAGTATTTGGCTTCAATAAGCTCACAACTGCCATTTATTCCATCACAGCAACATAACCTTTCTCCAACCCTCAACCTCTCTTCCCTTGCACCCACGCCAACGCACGTTAAACGCTAATTGTACGTTAAACCAACTTAAGTGGCAAACGAGAAGTAATTGTTTTACACTGCAAGCCTGTTTGAGCTTTAACATGATTGTTTTTAGCATCTGTAATTCTCTTTTTCTTTCTTTGTTAATTTTACTGGGAATGTAATTGGTAGGAGTGGAGCTAAGTCATGTTCGCTGCGAAAATGTACCTATGAGATTTTTTAAAATTGATTATAGCGTTTGCCCGCGACTTCGTACGCGCATACCCCGTTTTTTTCCCGTTCTCGAAGGAATTTCCCGTGCTCGTATAGCTTATAGCATTCTTCATGAATGTGGCTATCATATACAAAAAGAATTTTCCTAAACCGACTGGTAGTTCCAGCTAGAGATTAGCGTGTTCAAACAAACTCTTTAACTTTATTATTTGTATAGACTAGAAGCTTTTGCCCCGGTCCTAGCCCGCGTTATGCTAATTTCGCAAAAAAAAGGCTATAACGACTCCAGGTTCCCATTTATCTCTGGAACAAAATTTATTAAAATCGGATCAACAATTTAGCCGTGAAACCGCAACTAACCCACAATCCCACCTGAAGGACAACGATGATGTAGCATGGACCACGTTTGCCTAGAAGTATCCTATTCACTCTTGACTTAAAAACCCCCAGGTTGTAGCTATCAGGAAACACAGGCTCTAGAAAATTAGATCCTTATTATAATTTTCTTGTCCTTACTCTCCTTGTCTTCCATACTTCTCTGTTAGCTTATCATCATCTAATTAAAATCGAGTAATACGAGTCCATCTTATTTTAAGTAGATATGCCTTTCTACGCTACAGAAATGATACGTTATGAAAAAACTTGTATGTAATTTTAGACTCAAACGACCAAAATAAACATTTAATTTCACTGTTTTCATGAAAGAAATTGCAAGAAATATCATTCTACTAAAATATATCCTGTAACGTTACAGCGTTACCGCGTAGCGACAACAAAACAGAAAGCAAGAAAATAAACAACCCCATTTTCTTTGCAAGAGGTCCTCAAAGATTATTTCCCTTGTTAGGAAAACTTGTTCGGTAATTCTCTATGGTTCCGCAGTTCCGCTTCCTCACAAATAATAAAATGTATTTTTGTACAATTTACCGTGTCCGTGGCTCGAGTTATGCACGTGCCACGAACGGGTCAGAGTGTCGGCTATTAGTTTGTGTCGGTGCGATCAAAGTTAGTTTTACACGTGTATTTTAAATGCTGTGTGTGTGTGCAATCTTGCTAGCTAAAGAGGAAATAAAATGTGGTGGAAACTGTGTAGTTCTTGCCTGAATTCGAATTATGAGAAACATTTTTTTTTTCTACATTTTTCGGTTAATAATTTTAGAAAACCTTTTGAGCATGGTTTTTAACGATCTTTACTTTCGTGGAAAAATATTATATTCTAATAGACCCTTTCTGAGTTACGAGTCCAAATTTCTTTACTGAAACACTAATCCCGATTGCGAATTGAGATTATACGTCTGAACATTTAGCAAATTAAGATTGTACCGACAATATGTGCCCTATAATACAACAAAAAATAAGAAATCTAGAACACAATGCATGTCCTCAAAACAAAAGATAACAACAAAAGGAGTAAAATCGCGCAATTTGCGTATGCGCAACCTTTTGCATAAAGAGCGTAATGTTAAAATTAACGCAGACTGACTTACCCTTGACCGGCGACCGGTGAATCATACGGGGCAAGCACAGGTATTTCAGAAGATTCATTGATAAATATTGCAAGAAGATATTCCAACATCGCTATCAACCTATTTCCCCAACGGATGTGTTTTTGGTTCTCAATTCGACTGAATGTTTTTTCTTCTCGCATTTCGATTTTCTCTACAAGCTGAGTGAGACGAGTTCCTGATGGGCAAGTACAAGTATATCAGAAGAGCCACTAATAAAGATGGCAAGAAGATACCCCAACATGTGTTCTTCTATTCTCGTTTCGATTTTCCCTATAAGCTAAATGAGAACAGCTCCTGATGGTAGCAATATGGTACTGGGACTGTCTATCCAGGGTTTGGGTATCGCCAATCATGGACGGTATAATATTTTAATGAACCCGGGCCAGCAACGGCAGCTAACTTACCATTTTGAGGCAGAAATTTTTAAATACTGCGATAGCACTACATCGCCAGGCATTGAATGAACAACAATGGCGATGTAGATTTGTCAACAATTTTGTCTAATTTCAATGCATGATCTAATCTACATATGTATGACATATACATTTTTAGGATTTGTTTCGGATTCGCCCACAACGTTCGCCTAGTTTTTATTTTGTCTTACTTCGTTAGATGATTTCTTATTTTTTTTACTTTTTATTCTGGTAAATGAATTATCAGAGAGTGTGAGGAAGCAGAAGCTCGGAAACGGGCCGAAATCAAAAGTACCGTAAAACGGGGTGGATAGAAACGTAGGGGTGAATAAAAACGTAACTTTTATTGGGACTTGCACTTATATACCATATTAATAGTTATTAACAGAGCGTCCATTTCAAAATAAAATATTTGATAAAAAAATTGGAGTTCTTCATTGCTGCAAACAATATTTAGAGAACGTGAAAATTCTAATCAAAGTTTCGTTATTATTCAACCCGTTTTACCCGGTAGCTGTTCACAAACTACCAGGACACCAGAATCACGAAGAACTACATCTGGGACTGGAATCACGACCGGTAGACTCACAAACCGCCAAGAACCAGAATTGCAATTTTTTTTCGGGGACATGGAAGTTTTCTACAAAGCAGACCTTCTGTTTTATCTGTCAATTATCCCTGACAATTCGCTACACAAGGGCAAGATGGAGCGTCCACTGATAAAATTTTAATACGAGAAATTAAGCTTATTTGGCCGCGAGATTTATTCGTTAATTAATTGATTAAGACTCGGTTTGTTCCTTCTGCTTAATCAGTAATCAGTCAGATTGTTATCCGAGTATCTCCTTAACGTCTGATTGAGTGAGTTAATTATGATGTTCATGGCTAGTTAAGTCATTAAAGCTTTGGATAATTTACTTGTGTGTGGATATGAGATACTTTTGTCTAGTAGTAAAAAAGTCAGTCATTTCTACACTTTTTTAGGTATTTCTAAATGTTTCTTTAAGTAAGTAATGATATTATTTGCTTAACCAAAATTTGGCCCCTGGAGCGCAGTATTTTAGGTTTAAAAAGAATTGATAGAGTACGAAAATTGACGTGGGCAAAAAACTGCCAGGCTGAAATGGGACTGGGCGGGTCACACCAGCCGAATGCATAGTGACCGCTGGGCAAAAGTATCCACGCAATGGGTGCCAGAGGATGGACGGCGTCGCCGAGGCCGGCCCAGAAAGCGGTGGCGAGATGATTTGGATGCACACACCGCGAAGGCTGGTTCGAGGTGGCGCAAGAAAAGAATGTCTGGAAGGATATGGGGGAGGCCCTTGCCCAGCAGTGGGACACAATAGGCTAAGGAAAAAAAACAAAATTAAATGACGGTTAAGCTAATGTTAACTTGAAGCAACGATTATAAGTAAGGGGGTAACTTTTCTGTCTTGTTTGAACGTCGTAGGTAACGGGCCCCTTCAATGTGATGGATGGTGATCACCGGGGTGGTTTTAGTGAGGTACAAATCCCACTTTCCCTGGTCTTTACCCCAAAAGTCCAGGCGCCTTTTGAAGGCTTCCCCCCAAAAAAAAAAAAAGAAAAATGGTACACTACTGAATAATTCTGGCCTACAACTTTATTTTACACTAGTTGCCGACCGCGGCTCCGCCCGCGTGAACAACGAAAATTATTCCAAGGGACCATCATCTCTCTATCTCTATATCAAATTTCATCTGAATCGGTTTAGCGGTTTAAGCGTGAAGGGGTAACAAACATACAGACACAGTCACAAACTTTCGCCTTTGTAATATTAGTGTGATTAAAACTAGCCCTTCGTTTTTATTTAGGCTTTTGAGCAGTTCCTAAAAAGTATGAAGAGAAGTGAAGCTTTTATCACATTCAGTCCTCAAAAAACTCTGGCTTCCTTACAGTCACAACGAATAAAGTTACTAGGGGTTTTTCAAGCTGGCAATATTTTCCCTTACGAGTACAATTACATATTTTTTTACTTTTGCTTATCTCTTCATCCATGAATCATTAATTTCAAGTAACACGTCCTAGTAAGTTCAGGCCTGACCTCAAGTTAACCGTTGTGACGTAAAACAAAGATACATTAAGTCCACTTAACTCCTACGCATCACGACTTACCTTTGTTAAATAATTTTAGACCACAACCTCAGGGTATTAAGAATGCAACGTACAAAACCACCACAAGCCGGTAAAAAATAGGATGGCTATTGGGGATTCTTTAGAGAGCATAATGTGACACAGGAAAGTAAAGGAAACCACCACCGCCACCGGTACATGGTGGACAACCCACCCACACGCATAAAACGTATTGGGAACACATTCATTGTGCGTACAGCTAAGGAGTGGAATTCCCTGCCGGAGTTTGTGTTTCCTGATAGTTACAACCTGGAGTCTTTAAGTCAAGAGTGAATAGGTTACTTCTAGGCAAGCGTGCTCCATCTTCGACCACATCATCGCATACCATCAGGTGAGATAGTGGTCAAACGCGTGCCTAACAATGGTAAAAAAACTGGCCAAGTGCGAGTTGGACTTGCACACGAAGGGTTCCGTACCATAAGCCGAAAAAAAAACATGTTTCTTGTATAGGGGAGGCCCCTTTTATTTTAAAATTATATTTCATTTTTATTATTTGTTGTTACAGCGGCAACAGAAATTGTTATAGCGGCAACAGAAATACATCATCTGTGAAAATTTCAACTGTCTAGCTGTCACGGTTCATGAGACACAGCCTGGTGACAGACAGACGGACAATGTAGTCTTAGTAAAAGGGTCCTTTTGTTATCCTTTAGATACGGAACCTTAAAAGGGAAATACCAAACCGTTTCCTTAGCCCGAAAATTTAGCTCGACTGCTAGATTGAAGGATCGCGTTTGATCACTAGCTAACCGAATGATAATTTATAATCGATGATGAGTTCACGATGAAGTACGCTTGTAAAAGTAACCGTCTTCCCTTCCCTCTTCTTGACTTAAAGACCACCATAGGCTCTAGACAAGCGACCTTCAGTCAGCAATAGGGTCAAAAATGTATAGAATTAACAAACGCTGGCGAAATGTCACGTGATCAATTC
Source organism: Mamestra brassicae (assembly GCA_905163435.1). Classification (NCBI taxonomy): domain Eukaryota; kingdom Metazoa; phylum Arthropoda; class Insecta; order Lepidoptera; family Noctuidae; genus Mamestra; species Mamestra brassicae. Next base: position 16,624,205 of record LR991000.1, on the reverse strand, counting down.
CTTATATTTAAGCACTAGCGGACGTCACGCGGTTTCACTCGCGTCATTCCCGTTCCCGTGGAAGTACGGGGATAAAATATAGCCTATGTTACTCGCTGATAATGTAGCTATCCATCGCTGAAAGAATTTTTCAAATCGGTCTAGTAGTTTTAAAGTTTATTCGTTACATGCAAAAATATAAAAATACAAATCTTTCCTCTTTATAATATTAGTATAGATTTAGATAATCGCATTCGGTGGCACTTTGTCTAGAACCGCAGGTTGTAGCTGTCGAGAAAAACACACCGTAAAACAGATCTTTAATTACTATAACAAATACTATGGTGATAACAGGGCAGATGAATAAAAAATCTAATTAGTCCGACACATGGATTTCCAAAAAATATTGGACACGTATTTTTCATTTTTCACCTAAACAAAAAATGAAGACGATACAGTGCGTTGAAAACTCGTGTGACGTCACATTTGAGTACAATTTTTACTTAAATGTGACGTCACCAGCCCCCACTCTTGAACTTTGATCGTCGTCAATTTTTATTGATTCGATGATAAAGCAAAAAATACGTGTCCAATATTTTTCGATAATTTAACTGATGACTACACAGAATCATTTATTTCTACTCAGGAATCTGTTGCTACACATTTTTTTCCCACAACTATTGAATCGCTAAAGTTAATGAGCTGAAAAAAATAGGCACTCGAAGTATCTACTCAAAACATGGTATCACTGAATACTTTCTACACACGCGCTCTATTGCCATTCATACTCAAAACCAGTAACATTATACCAACTGGGCCCAGAGCCACAGAATCAAAGGTCACACAGTGTCCGTTTGATATAAACTTATCTAACGTAGAAGCATGTTCGCCTTCAGTTAGCTTTTGTCACACAATACTCGTGACGTCATCGGTAAGTTATCGTCTTAGATTCAAGATGGAGGATGTAGGTCGTATCGAGGTTTGGCATTATATTGTGTGGGGCCAGATGTTTCGAACGGGTTGGGGTCCTTTGAGTTAAGGTGTCTAGAAGTAATGAAGACGTTGCGTATAATTTGCAGACTTATTATTTTGAGTAGGCAGTGTTCAGAAAACGTTTTGCGCCGATCCCATGTAACATGGGATAAAGGCAGGAAGATGACGATAATGATTTTGAGTACAGTGTACATTTTCAGGAGTTTCCTTTTTTCAGTTTCAACAATAAAACTTTAACAAAAACACATTCAAACGCCAGAAACTAAAGATTTGCATGGTAATAAAAGTTTTGTTTGCAGGTAGATGGCTTTAAGTAGGTACTAATCGATATTCAAAAAGGGCTTGCTTTGATCTTCAACTATGAAGATACTAAACAATATAACAAATGAAAAAGTGAGTTTGCTTGTTTGTTTGTTAAGCTTTCACGCCTAAATCTCTGAACCGATTTTGATGAATTTTAACACAGAGATAGATATGACCCTGTATACGGTTATATGCTACTTCAATGAGAGCAAAGCCAGTGGTTTACAAGATCATTCTGATTTAAAAACGTTTTTGTGTAAATTATTATTATTTTATAGAACAAAGTTAATTTTAAACTGAGCATTTTTACTTTATTTATTTTTTATTTGAGATGTGTTTGCTCTTGACTCGAGTCTAGATCATAGATTTAAGAGACAAAGTCGACGACAGAGCGAGCTTACCCAGAAGAAGCCTGTTCATATTTAACGCTGTACCCAAAACTCTTACTCTTGTAATTGTTCTAATTCTAACCACTAACAAACATACTATGTCACCGCAACCAGCCAACCAGTAACACACATCTCAAAGATTGCAATACAAGATAATACTATAACATCGTTAGCATTTACTTTAAGTCATCGCAGGCCACAGGAAGTCACTCATCAGATAGATTTTATTTATAATCAATACCGGCTATTAAAATTTCTGTTTAGCCACCTGAGTATAAATAGCATTTTAGCACTTTCATTGGACATCATTTAGCAAAGCCACTGTTAAAACCTACTGTATAAATTCAAGTTTTTCAAACTTAACAGACAGATGTGTTATTGGGGAGTTTGTTGCGCCACTTCTTCTTCCCAGCTAAAACACTAGGAAGTGGTGACGGGTGGGCGTTTTGGGGGACTGTTCTTATGTAGAACTTTGACGTTTAAAAAGTTCACTTAGCCTAATTTGAATTAAATGACTTTTGATTGATTGCTAGGTGTCTCCAATACTGAATTGACGTCAGAGAGCATCTCAGATGCGAATCGGAATGAGAACTTATCCCAATTTAGATGATTATTGAATTAAAGAATTTTTATGGTCCCGGCGAACTTTGCGGTACAAAGCTCACAATATTTTTTTGCTGTATTTTGTTGTTGTATTCGAAAATGATTTTTGTGTTTAGAGTGTTTAGAGAGGGGGCGACACTTGACTGTAACAAAAATTATTAATATTTCGCAAACGGATCCTTTGATACAAAATGGTTTAAGCAAACCCTCAATATTTTAAACGACCTATCCAACCACACCATGGGGTAGACGATAACGAAAAAACATCGCCACTTTACATTTAGGGGCCACTCTGAAAAATGTATTTCAATATTTTATTTTACCACTTTGTCAGCGTGATTAATATGTTTACCCATACCAAATTTCAACTTTCTAGCGCTAAACGTCTCTGAGCTAAACCGCGGACGGAGAGACAGACGGACATGGCGAAACTATGAGGGTTCCTTGTTGACTACGGAACCCTAAAAAAGACGTGTTGCGTGAAACGCGTGAATCACTATCCAACGAAATACAAGCCTCTTCAAAGTTCTAATCTTTATAATTCAAAGCTTAGTTAAACCAGCCAGTTAACTAATGCTTCTGATTTAAGCATGAGTCCACAACATAGTTTACCAACGGGTTAAGATTTGAACCCGCGACCTTTTGATGGCAAGTCAATGGCGTCGCGGATGGGCGATTATCGCCATATATCTTTCAATCTTACGATAAGGATACCGTGGGAGTTATCTATCTACTGTAGATGTTCACAGCTGAGTGTGAGATAAACAAAGGAAAGTTCGAACAAGATGGAAGAATAGACCGCGCTGGAAAAGTGATCAACTAAAAAATCCGGCCAAGTGCGAATCGGACTCTCACATGAAAGGTTCCGTACCATAAACCGAGAAAATCACGTTTGTTATATGGCCCCACTTAAATATTTATTTTATTCTGTTTTTAGTATTTGTTGTTATAGCGGCAACAGAAATACCTACATCGACTGTAAAAAATTTAAATGTCTAGCTATCACGGTTCATAAGATACAGCCTGATGACAGACAGACAGGCGGACAGTGGTGTCTTAGTAATAGGGTCCCGTTTTTACCCTCTGGGTACGGAACCCTAATAAGAGAAAAAAATCTCAAAACACACGACAGTGAAATCAAACTTTGACAATCATCCGTTCTTTAATTTTTGCTTGTCATGGCCTAGACAAAATATTTATGCAATATTACTATGTTTATCATGGTGACGGCGGTAACAGCTGCACGGGTCGCTCTTCAAGGTTAAGCAATGCTTGCCGAAGTTGGTCCGTGGATGGGTGATCATTCACTTACATACCGAGACTTTTCGGTGCCTCGGAAACCACGTTAAGCCGTTGGTGCCGACTGTAATTTGTAGATCTTTGACAGTCCATACGGATTGACAGCAGCCATAAAATCTGATACCAGTCTTGCCAACAGGTACCTTTATCCAAGAACAATCATGGCGTGTATCTGATACCTAGACAATTGTCTCTTAAAAATATACAGCAGCCCGTTACTTTGTACAACACAAAATGGGTCCAGTATCTTAACTACTCTCTTGCCTGTAAAATGTCTACTCGTGTCAACAAAACCGACACCTTTCACCCTGAAACTTCCAACCTAGAACAAAACCTTGACTACTGTTCATACAATGGAAACCTTGCCACAGACAGCCGTGCTCATACCGCGGGACACTTGGACTTCTACCGGGAACCCGCTGACTCAGCGTGATGTTTATATACTCGTCACGTACTTAGATGCTTTTGTTTCGTCATTGAGCATTTGTTTTTATCACAATTGATGACTGTATTTGGTGGTGAGGTTTTTTAAAAATACAGTTAGGTTTAGCTGAACATATGGTACGACTAACTAGTACCTAAGGAAAGCTGTGTATGACCGCATTTTTCAAAGAAAAGAAAGAGAAAATCTATCTTCTAGATAGCTACAACCTTATTTTGGATGGGAAATAATCAGCTCTGGGCGGAGGGGAAAGGAGTGTCAGACTCTTACTGACTAAAACCTATCCCTGTTCCTCCAAATTTGTATTCCAGGGCGACGGTTGGTGGGTTTCTTTAAGTAAAGAGTGAATAGGTAACTTCTAGGCAAGCGGGCTCCATCGTCAACCACATTATCGCTTTCCATCAGGTGCGATTTTGGTCGAACGCGAACCTTTTTTGACGGGATGTGCCAAAACGTCCTGCACACCATACCAAAGCACTGCAACATCGGAGCCAGAATCAACAATGACAACCATAAGCCGAATCACGAAAGCATAATGAGTCCCGGAGAAACAATTGAAATGTCTTGAATCGGGAAACGCGAACCTAACAAAAAATGAAAACTCTCAATCAAACTTATATTCCTATTTTTCTTCTAACCTATAATGTCCCACTGCTGGGCAAAGGTCTCCCCATTGCTTTCGAACGCTCTTTGCAAAAGTCAAAAGCCTGCCTCGGCAACGACGCCCAACCTCAGGCACCCACTGCATGACGATGATGGTCAATCAGTCTTGATGCATCCCGTAAGTGTGACCCACCCAGTCCTATATTAAAATAGTAATAGAATAATATCATGGTACAACTCACACACGGTCATCCGATCCCAAACTAGGCAGAGCCTGTGCTATGGCAACCAGACAACTGAAAAACATACTTTTATATTACTAAATACATACATAAATATTATAGAAAATGGGACTACAATAGGTAGGTATGTAAATTAGGTTTACATACCCAATAACATCAAGGTCATCATCATCTGCCTAGCCTTTTCTCAACTACATTGGGGTTCGGCTTCCAGTCTTCAGCCGGATTCAGCTGAATACCAATATTTTACGTGGAGCGGCTCCCTACCAGACCTCCACAACCCATCAACTGGGTAACACGGTGATTCTTGGCTAGACTGGAGTCAGATTTACTGGCTTGTGACAATCCGTTACGACTGCCAAAGATCTACAAATGGCATCCGGGACCAACGGCTTAGCGGGCTTTCCGAGGCACGGAGGAAACTCGGTATGTTAAGATGGTCACCCATCCACAGACCAACCTTGGCAAGCGTTGCTTAACCTTGATCGAACCGTGCGGCTGATATTCTTTAGCGCGAATAACATCAAGGTACTACCATAAAAATTAAAACTATCCTCTTACGCCCCTAGGCGCGAGATGTACGTTTATAAAATCTCATTAACCTACTGCAGAACTTACATAAGGATGGGTACGACACACTGCGGTATAAATCTGAGGACTTTCACTCCCTGACAGGGCACTTTATTAACTGAAGAACGCCACAGTGTAAAAATATCGGTGTATTAAAAGTAAACTTTCGCGTCGGGTGATGTTTTAACTTGTATCGAGTTTTAAAATTTGAGGTGGGATGGAAAAGTTCTTTATACGGTTTGTTGTTCTTGATAGCTACGGTGTTGTGTATGTGTTTTGTGTTATAGTTCTACTTTATTGAGATCATTACTGCTTACTTTCAGTAAAGTGAGGGAGTATAATATAACGGGTTGGTAAGGACGTCTTTCAAGGACAATTATAGTAATGCGTTATTGTTATAAACGTTATAACGAGAGGGGCTTGTCTTGTGGTCTACTTTTATTTTGCTTAAATAAACTTTTTGAAGTAAAAACTTCTTTAGGCGCGTTGAGCACTTTTTGAGTGAACAAAAATCATGGAACTCGCGTCATCGTCACCGAACGCTTTCGCTTAGTTTTCACTTCAATCGGCAGTCCCCAAAGACTGCCCCGCTGTTTTTTTTTACCACATAAACGATGATAACTGGATAGATATTGGCAATGTCAGACTGTTTACCCCTACTCTGTGGTCGTACAAATATCTTTAATTATGAAAGTAATACTGATTCTGGTCGATCTTCCGAAATTAATTGATAAGATATTACATAACAACGACACACTAGTGATGTCCGACCACTTTACTTATCATTATGCTGACATTCGGTAACGTCCGAGGCACAATTTCAAAAATAAAATGAATGAAAATAAAGAGCGACGAAAAAGATAAGTATAGACCTAAAAACACACTGTGTCAGCGAACCTTGAATAAAAAATTACAAATTGAAATAAAAAACCGGCCAAGTGCGAGGCGTACTCTGACACGAAGGTTTTCGTATCATAGACCGAAAAAACCATGTGTATTGTACGGCCCCTTTAATTTTTTTAAAATGATTTGTTTTTTTGCGGCAATTACTGTGAAAATTTCAGCTCTCTACCTATTACAGTTCATGAGATACAGCCCGCTCATAGACAGGTGGACGCACAGCGGAGGCTTAGTAATAGGATTACCTTCGCGTATAGAACCCTAAAAAAATGCGTTATTTATTCAGTACCTAGTCTAAGGCAACAAGTTTTCAATTACCTAAGTATGTTCCCAACTAGATCCAATTTAAAAAAATATATATTTTTCATTTATTTATTTAAACTTTGTATACAACAGTGGTACATAGCGGTCTTAATGCATCAAGGCATTCTCTTCCAGTCAACCTTTGGGTTATAAAGACTACACTGTGATAGAATTACAACAAATAAAAATAAAATTTAAAAGAGAATTTTGTTTCGGAAAGAATACACAAATAATATATAATAATACTAAAAAAATATTATATATGTTAAAAAATATTAATTATTAATTTTAATTTTACTGTTTCTCATTCTCGATAGCTATTAGGTCCCTATTAGTACCAACATGTATATGAAAGTCAGATACGTAGAATTAATAAAAAGTACCATGACAAACACATGCCGTGTGCATACAGAAGTTTTTCATCGTTTTTATTCAGTGAAGCAAAAACTCACATACAAAACGTGGCACGATTAACATTTTTTTTCCTCAATACATTCGTTCATTGTGTATCTTTTTCTTCATTGTACATCAAAATTAATAGTACCTACATAACGATGGCTGAACGGGATCGTAAATAACTATTAGTAAGGGACAAGTGCGACTCAGACTTTTGAGTTAAGACTCTCCACAGGCGCGTTGCGACAATGCGGCGAAGATTCTTTACGAAAAAAATAATTTTAAAACCTTGTCGTATCGATCTAAATATGTTTCCTGTGACTTTCCAGTGGTGTTGTTAGGAGTGGGTTACCACTAAAAAGAAAAAAACAAAAATCTATTTTACAATAAAATTTTGGAAGTCGGTATTAAAATACGAAGAAACAACCAAAAACACCAACTTCCGAAGTTAAAGTTATTTTATACCTTGTAATTTTTTTATTTATTTGGAAGCCGGTTGTATTTTTTTGTAAAAAAAGTTTTTTATAACCTTCATTTAACTATTTTTTCTTTTGGCATGTCACGACCAACAATCACTGGCAAGCAAAAGCAGAAAACAGAGTTGCTTAGAAATGAAAAAGGGAGTCTTTTGAAAGTCCTGCAATAGGATATCATAAGCCCCGTGACATTAGATTAGAAGTCAAGACGATATTTTCACAGACGGAGACATCGTAATCGTAATCCTTTTCCACAGTTCTTTCTTTCGGAGTACTTACAGAAAACTGCCATGCATACGGGCCCCTGAAAAACCCGCAGCTGGCCATTACAAAAATTTATAATAAGGATCACATACATCACTGATCACAAATCATTATCTGCTATAAGCGCTAAGTGCGCACCCATGATTGAAACACTTCATTATTGAAGCGCGCACAACAGGTGCATAGTGTGCGCATACATTAGGGATGTTATGGAGTTGCGAAGAGTCTTTAGAAGGAACACGGATGGGTTTTAGTCAGTAAGAGTCTGACACTCCCTTCCGCTCTGCCCAGAACGGGAGGAGACATTTCAAACAAATTCCGCAACCCTGGGTCTACTACCTAACCTTTACTTTTTTTTTTTTGATGTCGGGGAGAAATCCTCATGGATGTCCTCCGCCCTGGGGCGGGCGGAGGGGTCTGTCAGGCGTTTACTGACTAAAACCACCCCGGTGTTCCATCTTCCACCTACGCCGGGGATCGCGGGAACAGATGTGTCTTCCGTAATCCCCGGCTGGAACTACCTAACCTACTAACCTAACTTCAGTACTATCAGTTACAGACCAGCTGTTAAGTACCAACGTGTTGCGTGTATCATTATTTACACACGCGATACCAACACCACGGAAATACGGCTCAAGGTAGGGGACCATGCCATGTAATTAATTCTTAATTAAACCGATGTAGGATTCGACGTACTCTTGTCAACAGCTTGTGGCTCTAGACGATTGGCGATGAGTTGACAATCTGTCACGAGGTTGGACATTTTTTTGACAGCCACTGTCAGCGATTATTGTCAGGTTTAAATACGATGTGGGGGAGATACGATCTGTAGAGTGGACAATTTTATTTATCTACTACTCTTTGTTAAACGTAAAATTTTATTTTTATTATAATAAATCATTAATGAAAAAATGTAATTGGTATTGAAATGACATCACATCAAAATTGTCTGAAATAATCATGAACCATTGTGTATAAAGTCATAAGCATTAAACCTCGTCTTCTCGTTACCAAATAAATATTTAACTAAGTAACATTTCAATTCAAAATGGTGAATTTACATCAGCACGACACATTGAATTCAAATTTTATTTTCCCGAAATGTTGACGACACCTGCCTCCTTTTAGGCGTTTCTCGCATCTAATCCGATTAAATTAAGAAAAAAATCCAAGTTTGAATAAATATTCATAGTGCAATAATCGTTAAAATAATTTAACGATAAAAGAGTACGTCATGGTTAAAAGCTCCAGCGATTGGCATTGTTTCGTCAAAGAGAAAAACCTCCGTAATTATTTTAATTTCGATAATGTACTCCGTTGATTGAGCGTAACAATGCGGCAATTGTTTTAAGTAGAATTCTTTTTATTTTTGCGAATTCGAGTATGATGCATCCCAGGAGCAATAACTGCTTTAAGTATTGTTGTTACAAAAAATCGCAAGAAAATGGCATCTGTCCTACTGTGACACAGCAGTCTTGACACTACGGGGTATTCTTTAAAACAATGCGAAACAAAAAATAAATAATTAAAATTATAAATATCACTTGCAGAGAAATGACCAAGAATTCTTGCAATATACCACGTACCGTTGTAGGTACATATCAATAGCGTAAAAACAATTTCATACCGCGTTTAATTCAGAAACCGAGAAAAATGCGCGTCTCGTTAGAGTTAGACATTCCCATTCTCCGGCAAACTGTCTAATTGATCCGCGACCAGCCAGCCTGCGGATCTCACACCGGCCTCGCGGATAAATTAAAGCCAGTAAGTTTAACGAAAGGCTCCCTGCGGACTCATGAATTGTTAATACAATTTTAATTAAACTTCATAAAATTAACATTGAGTCCCGGCAAAAAGCCGGCACTCACAGCCGCCAAACTCGATTTGACGAATCTTTTTTTTATTCACCAATGCGATATAATTAAATGTCTTCCAGAGTCAAAGCGAATAAAATTTACATAGCGTTGATTAGATTTCATTACATGAACTATTAGGTACGTGAAACGTGGTGAAACAAGATACCTGGACGAATGAATGCAAATTTCTTTATAGAAATAAAGATATTCAATTTTAAATGCTGCCTCTTTCCATTTGGAAAGTCGGCAGTCGATGTGCAGTGGACGTGGGGAATTGTGTCACCTGTCAAAACTTAATACCGATAGCTCGAATTGGCATGGTAGCGCAATTCTGTTTTTACTGGACTTTTAAAACTAAACATTCGATGACAGTTTGAAGTTTGCACGAATACTCGTGTCCCGCAAGATGTCAACTGCATGTTGTAAATTGTTAACGATGAAAAACCGTCGAAAGAACAACCAATAATTTATTTATATTGTTTTTGCTTTTTTTGCTGGTATGAAGAGCGTTTTATACTTGCATCATAAAAAGTCTTTGACATCAACGTGTCTTCAAACTTGATGTGTAATGCGAGTTTTCTTGTAATGCTTTGGAATTTTTGTTCATTCATAAATGAATTACATATTTTTTTGCCATTCTTACGTCTTCATTTCGATTCTAAGTAAAAAAAAACCTGTTAGCTAAAATATATTTACCATAATTGTATATCGACAACAGATAAACGTGCAATAACAGTCATTGACCCACAAACATTTATTGGCATACTTAATTCTGAAAATAGAAATAATGAGATAAAGCTTTCCTGAATCGACATCTATCGTGATCCTTTACTTTTTCTAGTAATGAAAAACGATTCATAATTTGGTACCTAGACCTACGCAGAGAAATTAAGTAAAGGGCAATGAACTTTATTGCAAATTTATCCGGCGCTTACCATAGTACCTAACTCGGTAGTACCTAAAACGGTAGGTAATTTGAAAATCAATGGATGACAAAGTCCATGCTCAGAGACCAAGATTCTCGTACTGACATGACTAAGTACTTCATAAACAATACAAATTCAAAGTACCTACATCCTCTAGTGAAAGTATCAAGATCATTCAAGATGGCCGCTCCGTACTTTGACCTGTCAATGTAAATGTTTAAAATAATGACCGCTGATTGTAATACAATCGGACACGGCTCAGATTTGCGCGGATCCATGTGGGATCGCCAACATTTTATGAAGATTTAACTCTTAAATAAAACGAGATTAAATTATACGGTTTTTTTGCCGAGATAATGCTCTTACGTAAGGAAGAAGTTGTGATGTTTTCTCTTATAAAGGTGTGCTTATAATAAGGGTAGGGAAATATATCACACCCGTTTATACCTACTTGTAGTTATATTGAGATACTAAGGTACTAAGAAATCTATTCATGAGAAATTGTAGAGTATTTTAGTGTCCGTTAGAATGTTTTTTTCTAATTTTTCGCAGCTTTAAAATATGTATTCTACAAATGTCCAGTGTTTTCAGATATGACCTAATAAGAGCTGGAAATGCTTGTAATAACATTCATTACATATTATTTAACAAGAAGAAAGAAAATGTTGAACATCCCAAAGCCGATGCTATATCTCTAAAATCTGGGGCGTCATCAACATTCTGAGAAACAGATCGCAACCCGATGAAGCAAGCTGAATGCCTACCCAGCGGTATTTGATGCTCGTGCCGAAAGCATACATATGTCATACATATGTACATACAAGCATATATGTACAAAGAGGATTACGTCGAGCACTTTTGTTCGTTGTAAAATCATGACAAAAGAACAGTCATAGTTTATTAAAGATATCTACTTGAAGTTGATGTTTTCTCAGTTGAAAAATAAACTTCGGAACTAGAAAAAGCTTTTCGGAAAAGCCCGGAGCTTTAATCACTGTATCTAATCAGCTCTACCCAGTCTGATGTTTACGATAATCGCCATTTAAGTTTTCATTTGAAAATCCCAATGCTCTATGCTTCCTACTAATATAATATGATGACTTCGAGAGATTATAGGCCAACAAATTTTGATGCGCAAAAAAGTATTCCAAATGTTCAGTTGACAATTTATCGAGAGTTTGCAATCTCTCAAGTTATTTTATAATCTTACGGAGTTTGCTATTTTCCGGTGACATGTATAAATATCCTACTATCCTATCATACTAATATTATAAACGTGAAAGTTTGTAAGAATGTATGTATGGATGTATGTTAGTTACTCTTTCACGCAAAAACTACTGAATGGATTTTGGCGAAATTTGGCACAGAGGTAGATTATGATCTGAAATAACACATAGGATACTTTTCATGTAGGGAAGTATCCTATGTGTTATGTAGGGAGTATGTTTCTTTGGGATAATTTACGACGGTAACGCGGGTGGAGCCGCGGGCGGTAGCTAGCTGAAAATAACAAGGACTTGGCTAAACCGTCAAAATGCAATTAATGTCCACTGGAAAAGCCACCCAATTTACCCTGAGGTTCTAGACAGAGTTACTTTCTTATAGCAAATGCGATTGTCGAAATGCCTTAACATATGGAATTGATCTCGTGACATTTCTTCAGCATTTGTCGATCCCATACATTGTTGACGTTCCGAAAACCGCCTTCACCACGCCACCGCTAACAGAAAGAAAAGAAAAGAATATTGTGTTTATTGGCATTATAAAAAACAGAAACACTATAAAATTAAACAAAATAAATAATGAAAACCAACAATGCCAAAAGGGCCTCAGCTCAGCATAATGCCAAATGGCAACACAAGGTATACCACATGACGCTGATTTTCAGCTGCAGCCCACGAGTGCCATACCTACGCTCGAAAACATAGACACACATAAATTATACAAAACTAAAATATTTAACAGGATGTCACTTGTCTAGAACCTTAGGACTTGGCTCAACTGTCAGAATGCAATTTATTGCCACTGGAAGTACTAGCTCTGGTTACATTAAATAGGTTAAGTACTCCCCCCTATCTACGCTGGCAATACATGGAAAGTTGGCGAATTGAAGACTTTTATCAATTACTTAAATGAGAAATTAATTATATCTAATCAAATGTCTAAATTATGCATGTTAACTAGTGAGATGAATGAAAGGTAATAAAAATGTATAAAGAAAGATATATACATCATTTGTAAAAATAATGTATTGAATGTGTTGAAATGAAATGTATGTAAACTAATGTACTAATGAAATATTTACAAATTCCTCATTTTTTTTTTCGTTTTTTTTTTTGTAAGTACATGTATGGAATAAATATAGCTTTATTATTATATACGCTTGTGTAGAAGTAGGTATCAATAAGTAGCAGTTATTATGCATGAAACTTTCGGCTATAGTTTTTTAAACCGTCTAGCAAGCCGTCGGTCAAAGAGGTCACAGTAGTATATTTTCATATCAATATTAATCACGAACACAAGAGGCCGCGGGCGTCCACCATAATTGATTTTTAATGCACCAGCCGAATTGGCCAGTATATCCCACGGTTTAATTGAAGCACCATCACCCGTTGGGCGGTCACTCATAAATATTAACTCTACGTAAATAATACAGATTCTGTGTCGAAGTGTTGCAGCAAAAAAGGCGAAGATACTTTCACGAAAAGTCGTAAAAGCTCCCGAAGACTCGCAAATATACGACTGCATATTTTCATAGATATTGGTTCGTCTACTTTAAATTTCTATCAATAAAGCGATGTCGCATGGTTGATGCATTGTAACGTCACGTCGCGTCTGTGTTTCCGAACGTATACAACCCTAATCTCTTCAAAATTAGAGTGAACAGGCTTCTTCTGGGTAAGCTCGCTCCATCGTCAACTTTATCTCTGTCATCTATGACCTAAACTAGAGTCAAGAGTAAACCCATATTAAATAAAAAAAAATAAAAAATAGAAACCCTAGAATCTTCAGTGTGCACGTGGTCATCTTCAGTCCAAATTACTTTTTAGTGTTACCCCACACCTAACAACACCACTGGAAAGTCACAGGAAAGCAAAACACGCAACTTCGTTTAGGTACTTACTTGGATGATATATATTTTCTATTTCCACAAGCTATTTTGATTTAGAAATCCAACTCCTAAACCGATTTGATGAAATTTCTATGGAACCAATCGGAACGTATATATCCTTTCACATGAAAAAAATAAAATAATAATTCAAATCGGTTCATAAATGACGGAGTTATGAGGTAACAAACATAAAAAAAAATACAACCGAATTGAGAATCTCCTTCTTTTTTTGAAGTCGGTTAAAAAGATAGCCTTTTAAACTTTTTTCACTATCATTGTCAAATCATGAGTAACTATGTCTGCTAAAGACAAAGTTCTTACAAAAAAATACGTGAACGGGAAAAGTCGCAAGCAAAAGATAGTATTATATAATTATGCGAAAGTGAGTATGCCCGTTTGTTACCTTTTAACATATATCACAACAAGTTTTTTTTACGAAGCGAAATCGTCAAATGCCTCCTTCCGCTCTGGGCGGAGCGGAAAGGAGTGTCAGACTCTTACTGACTAAAACCCATCCGTGTTCCTCCTAACCCAATCCCACTTCTACAAACAATGGTTCCAAATTCCAATTTTTCAAACAACACTCACTATTTGGAAATGGACAAAAAATAAAAAGTTAGCACTCCAATCCATCAATCAATATTGGGTCAATATGCAATTTTTCGTTGTACGTGTATACCTAATCCAATTTGCAACTGAATGGAACAAAAGCGTTTCGGATGGAAACGGATTGAACTACTGGTCACAAGTGGAGACTTTTAACTAGAAATTGAAATGGCAAATTTTATTTATACTCGTATCTTTGTGACAACACTGCGCTTTGTCACTTAAAAGACAAGTTGAAAGTGAATCGCTTGTCTTGGCATGGTCATGTGAAGAGGTAGCATGAAAAGGATATCACTAAAACAACACTAAGTATAATGTAAGCTCTTAATAAAGAGTATGGCAAATCTTTTCTAGAAAGTAAATTACTTCTATTTTTGGGCCCCGTAATTTGGAAATCTCTTAACCGATTGTGTGCTCAAGATGGCCGCTGTTGAAACAATCCGGCCAAATGTGTCATAGACTCATCCCGAGGACAGTGCTAGCGTGGTGCCCGTTCGCTGGCAATGCCCCACCTACCTTCCTGATCTGTATGTCCAACTACCTGCCATATAACTTTCAAGACCAGGGGGGCTACTCTTTAAGCCCGAATTCCGTAGTTTCGGGCTAAGGTGCGGGCGTTGACAGTTACTGTCAAATCGTGTTGTCATTCATTCTTAGTTCGGAACTTTTCGTAAGTCCGTAGGTGATACGGAGTAGAATACACCCACAAATAAGCCCGAAACTACGGACTTTGGGCTTAGAGAGTAGCCCCCCTGAAAATGGCTAATGACAGCGCGGACCAAGTAGCCACGTACTGGTTGGACAAAATTTGAAAAGTTGAGTCCATTGATACAAGAAGCCTCGAAATCCTCTCCAATCTAATCCTCCACCTAATCTAAACTTTCTATTCTATCAACCGAGAAAAATACCAAAAACTGTAGGTATGTGTAATACCTACACCTATCTATGTTTACTCAGATTCTAGCGTAAGATCCAAACGGACATCCTCAAAGCACCCCGTTGAACTCTTTTAAACGACGCCGCTCAAAAAACCTTTACCATCTTAAGTTTGCTACTTTGCTGCTCAATATTAGACTTTATTTTCTAGGTGATAGGATAGAAGGGTGGTGTGCTAGTGTTTGGTTTAGTGGCGGAAGCGGTGCGGCCTCGCGTTGGTTGTGTGGTCCAAGTGATGAGAGAAGAATGAGGCTTTGAGGAAGTAGGCTTTTAATGTGGAGAATAGTGTTTATACCTATAGAAGTAGTGCTTAAAGTTTATACCGTGATTAAGGTTATTATGTAGCTTATCTTTAAAAAGTTATTCGCTTATTTAAAAAAAAGAGTTAGGGGTATTGTTTTCGTGACGATAATAAGCTACAAAAATCCCAAGTGGCAAGTAACATTCCATAAAGAACCATATGTAGTTTGATTTAAAAAGAGCTATAAAACTTCGAAAATGCGTATAGAGAGGGGGGCTCTGTATCAAGTTCATGTGTCAAGTTTACGCATAAATGCACAGCAAAAACACAGATATAATTGATTGCTGGTTAATTATCAAACCAGAACTAGCATTCATCCGCCATGATACTTGGACTTACATACAACATGCATCCATCCATATCACCCCCAACCCTCCACAAGCTTATAACTTACACCCACATTTAGTAGAGCGGCGCACGCGCCGACGAGGAAGTGACGTCACGCCGCGCCCCGTCCGCCGCCGCGTTATCTCGGTCGCGCGTGCCCCATTTATCGATATCTTTCCGCCAAGGGGTCACTGGACATTCGTACATATCAACGTACGTACGTGACTGTCTTTTGACATTGTGTAAAAGATTCTGAGATTTGAGATGTGTGATGCAAGTTCTTTTTATTTTTTTGATGTTGTAATTTTTTTTCAGCTGCTGTCTCATTGCGGTGTGCTTGTAGGCCTAGTGTTCGCAAGGTGTGCTGAGCTTTGGAGCCCTGGGTTTGATCTCTAGGTTTGTTTATCGATATCTTTCCGCCAAGGGGTCACTGGAGATTCGTACCTACATATCAACGTACGTGACAGGTTTGACATTGCGTAAAAGATTCTGAGATGCATCACAAATGTGTGATGCAATTTTTTTTTGGTGTTGCAATCTGTTTTCAGCGTCAAGCTCAATTTTGTATGCCTTTTTATCCTAGTGAGCTTCGGCGCCCCGGGTTCGATCTTCTGGTTAGACAAAGTGGTTTTCCTTTAGAATTTCTATGTAGCAGCAGAGACAGGATTTAGAAAATGGCTCGCACAAAATGAACCTAATTTGAATGTTACATCTAAATATCCATGGCAAACTCTCCGGAGAACATAGGCGTGACGTTGTTGCTGTTGAAGAATGTTCGAATGAACATTTGTGTTTTTGGAACGAAGTTCCTTATCGCACGATAAGGACTTGGCGGATGGCGGCTTGGCGAAAAAAAGCAAGATTTTTCCGTCACGACCCTTTCTTTAGTGTAGACGGTTATACATAGGGCGTTTATCAATAATATATATATACATACTTTTTTTTTTTTTTTTAAGGATGGGAAATCATCAAATGACTTCTTCCGCTCTGGGTGGAGCGGAAGGGCGTGTCAGACTCTTACTGACTAAAACCCATCCGTGTTCCTTCTAAAGCCCTTTGCGTTCCAGGGCCGCGGTGACTCTTTCGAACAGATTCCGCAACCCTGGCAGGCTTTGGCCCTAGCGGGCCCCGTCTTTTATGCTGACATCTCTTTGAGGCGCGCGTGAAACACAACGCGCCATCGACCCGGGCCTGGTGGTGATCGGACAGCGAGCCACCCAATGCTCGCCGTCCGCAGGCCCGCGCCTACGGTGGCCGGGGATCGCCCTGCGACTCCCGACGCCCGGGGCGTCTTCTCCTGTTGCGGCGGTTGGGGCGAAGGCCTTGCCTTTCCCTCGCGCGGCCCGCCTCCTCCTTCGCTAGCATTACTGCTTCGCAGAAGGAGGTGACCGCTTCCCAAGCCTCCTCGCTCCGGACCATGGATTCAACCAGGGCCGGACGCGAGAGGTCGCCGCCGCCGATCGCCGCGACGAGGACACGGCGGTGCACAGCCCAAGCAGGGCAGACCTCCACCGTATGCTCCACCGTGTCCTCCGGGCGATCCTCACAGTGCTGACACCCGGGCGTGTCCTCCCGCTTAATCCGAAACAGGTACCTCCCGAAACAGCCGTGTCCGGTTAGTACCTGCGTCAGGCGGAAGGTGAGGACGCCGTAGCGCCTCTCCAGCCACTCCTCAAAGAGGGGTCTTATTGCCGCAATACATACTACGATAGGAACTTCGTTCCAACCGAGTGTTCCACGACACTCACGCTTTTTTTTATTTAAATAGTTTTTCAGAAGAACAACTTATAAACACACCGTTCGGTAGATTTTCTTGTGGTTGGACTAGAATTATGAGATAATCCACCGAAGCTTGAATGGATACTGAAAAATCTAAAAATTTCGAGTAGGTAATATAAAAACCGACTGCAAAGCCAGCTAAAAACTTGAACAAGATCTCTTTCCAAGCAGTCTACGAGTATTATATCTTGGGACAATATCTTGGGACACAACTTACACACGGTCATCTGATCCCAAACTAGGCAGAGCCTGTGCTATGGCAACCAGACAACTGATAAACATATTTATATATTTCTAAATACATACATATTATAGGCAAATTACACCCAGACACAGAACAAATGATCATGCTCATCACACAAAGATTTGTCCTGAGTGGGAATCGAACCCACGACCTCCGGTTTAGCACTCAGGGTCACTAACCACTCGACCAACAGGTCAGTCAAAATTACAGGTGGCGGCAATTACTGTAGTCCAGTCTTATATATAATGCCATCACTGCATTAGACCGCTTAAGTCTTTCAGAGACAGTCAGAAAAAAAGATAAAGCAAACAGGTATTTGCGAACGACATGTTATTGTTACGAATTGTTTATCTTATAAGCCCTTGTAGGCCATAGGGAAACATTCTGCTTGCAATGTTGATCTCTGACCCAACACGTTACATTAAACTGTTAACGGCTCTTACGAACTTATTTTGTGAATTAAAATGAATTCAAAGCATATTTGAGATTTATGTATTAAAATTCATGAAGTGAAAAGAACTCTTAGCGTTCCTATGAGGATAAATCTGGGAAAATGCGAGAAAGGTCTTGAATATACGTAATTTAAAAAAAAAACTATTTTGTAGAAACGATTTTTTTAAAGTGCCCCGGAGTGGGAAACCCATTTAACCATTTTTCATTAATCCATTTAGGAACTTCCAATGTCCAACAGGAAAATGCATCACTTGCGTCACAGTGGTTGATTGACAGATTTTAAAATACCTCATAAAAAAACTGCCAGTCTTGTCCCTTTCTCCAAAATCCTCAATCAGAGCACGACTTTCATTCTGCTTAATTATAATTCAGTAAGTATAATATGACACAACTTAAAAGTTTCATCGGAAAACATCGTTAAAAAACATTATCCTCCTTCTGGGGCAGTCGGGTAAAAAAACGATCATCACCGAACTAGTGCGACTTAGATACCTTTAACCAGACATTAGAAGGCTCACACAGTACAATGTATCAGTGATAACGATTATTATTTACTAGCTGTTGTCCGCGACTTCATACGCGCGTGTCTCGTTTTTTCTCGTTCCCGTATAGCCTATAGCATTCCTCATGAATGTAGCTATCATACACTAAAATAATTTTCAAAATCGATTCAGTAGATCCAGAGATTACCCCCTACGACCTCACAAACTTTACCTTTTTTTATATGGGTTTGCTCTTGACTCTAGTCTAGGCCATAGATGACAGAGTATACAATACCTCTTCATAATATTAGTATCTATCTATCTATCAGATGACCGTGTGTGAGTTGTCCCAAGATATTATTATTATTATTATCTATAGTTTTTTAACAAAGGTTCAAAATGATGTTTCTTTTTTATATTACAGTTCTACATGTCAATCCAAGTCAGCTGTCAGTGCAGTTGTTATTGCAGATAGGGAACGTGCACGACCTATATAATATAGGTGGCAGCTCAAATCCACACGAGACGAAAAAAATAAACTTTTCAGTCCTGTCATTATGTTACCGTCAATCGTTTTTATTATGATCAAAATGATATAGGTAATATGGATTCCGGACGATTAATAATGATCCAGACCAGATGTCAAAATATGTTTTTTTGGTCATTTTGATGTTTACTAAATCAAAATTATTTGAGGAAACAGTTCTATTTGTTGAAAAGCAACAGAATTTTACTTAATTTTAGTTTTCTTTGTAAGTGTTCGAGCATCCAGTAATGGCACAATACATTTTCACTTAGTTAAATATTATTTTTCACTTCTATTATTGTGATTATTTTTTAACGTTAAGAGTTAATTATTCGGATTTGCGCCACTAGGGGACAGAGAAGAGTTAATTATTCGGATTTGCGCCACTAGGGGACAGAGAAGAGTTAATTATTCGGATTTGCGCCACTAGGGGACAGAGCCTTCGTCTATCGTCGGTCACTTGCAGTTGTAGAGCCTTAAGCCTTCGTCTATAGTCAGTCATATGCGGTTGTAGCCTGTTGCCTTAAAACTTAAAAAAAGTCGAAAATGATTTGTTGATATGAGCGTCTTCGTGTTCGTTATAATTAGATGCAACCTCTAAATCATGTCTCACTGACTAAATAATAAAAGCAACGTACCGGTCGCGGTTTCCTTGTAACCTCACTTCGCCACCTGTCCTTCGATTGAGCGATAACTGAACGGGTCTGGTAGCCTGTCAATCTGTTCCTATTCACTGGTTATTAATATCAATATTGATATAACTGGACTGGTTTCGTTTTATGACGCTGATTGGGGGATGTAAGGGGAAGATTCTGATCGGGAGCCTGATGAGTATGATGAAGCCGATAAACTGATGGAAGGCAGTGACGTAGAGACGGATGTTGGGGACAATATTAATGAAGATTGAGATGGCAAACAGACCTTTGAAGACCTTGGAAAATGTAACAGTAGATGATGAAGATATCGGATGTACCTCCTAATTCTTCCTTAGGTACTAATTTTTAAGCTCAGTTCCTTAAAAAAGATATGGCAACAGATTATAAAACAATGTCAGGTTCTAAAAGACAGAAAGCTATCGCGTAAAGATTTTATCGAACGCTTAAACAAATATTTCCACGTAAAATTCACTCGGCATAAAGCTGATAATAAAACAATTTACCGCGAAACAGAAAAGATCTTTAACGCAATTCAAACGCGAGCCTTCACATATTTGTACCAATAAATCACATTTGGACACTAAGATTTGAGCCTAGATATCCGAACATTGCGAATAGATTTCCTAAGAAGAAAGAGATACAAGTATCTGATAATAATGCGTGGAAAAGAGACAAAAACAACTTTATCCTATCTGTTTAAATCAATAGGCTTCGACGTGATAGCCAAAATGTTTAAACGTTTTAATCGACGCCAATGAATTTTTAACCTACCGTTTACATACCATAAGGTTGATATTTTCTTGTCAGTATAAAGTGCTAAGTGAAATCTAAGTATGATATCGGTGAGCTAAGTAATAAACAGTGCTAATGTTAGTACGCATGCGCGTAGATCTAAAAGATACGGTCGCAACGGCGCCTAGGGCATAAGGCCGGGTGCGCACTCAACACTTTATGTTGCCAACATAACAATAACTTTGAGTTTTTATGTTGGTATGTTGGATATGGATATGAAGCAGCTGACTAATATATTGCGATTGTTTATGCTTTTAGTTTTCTGAACTTATTAACCTAATTAGCATGCGTGTCACATGATGGTGTGTAACTGATAACGAATACAAAGTATGTCACATTAACTCTTTTTTTTTGAAGAATTAAATGAAACATCGAACAGTTTAATCCTACATGACGAACTTAATGGACAATCACATTATGCAGCATCTTCAAATAGCTAGCGATAAGTTCTGGATCGCATTATTAATCATTAACTTAAAACCAAACAAGAACTACGTGCCTAATCCAAATACAACTTTAAATATTTCAATCAAACTTAGAACACATATTGGTAACCAATACCCCATAATACCCAACACAGCTCCAGTGTATCTTCCGCCCAACATTTAAAATCTCAATTTACGACTATAAACCGAGATAATAGTTTGAGATAGCCGTCTGTTTGTTTTAACTGAACTACTGCAATTATAACTTGTGTACGATCATTACTAAGATGTTCATCGCTTTGTTTGAACTTCACAACTAAGATTATATTGAGATAAGAGGTGACGCTAAAGTTCGTGATAAGTTCGTTAAGGTCGGATGTTTGAGTTTGTAGAAGCAATATTCGATTGTAAAAGAGATTTCAGGTAAGATTATTAAACTGTTTGCACCTTTTACCCAATGTAAAGCAAATAACATAAGTAGATCATTTTGTTCAGTAAGAAGTAAAAGGTTGGAAGTATAGTTTAGTCAAAAGATAGCTGTTGTACTTAAACGAATCAAACTTTTCAGGCCAAAAAATGAGTTTCGATCTTGAGAAGTTAAAGTTTTCCAATGAGCAACGACTGTCATCCGTAAAAAATATAATCAATTCAACAATCACTAATATCTTCACAATTTATCGACTTACTACTGATATAATTAGCCTCTTCAATTTTATAGTGCAAAATCTAACCATTGCCTACGGTAAATGAAGCAGAACCTAGATAAAGTCCAATAAACAGTAAATATGCGAAATGTTCTAAAACACTAATAAGTAAAGTAACATGGCATGAACCACAGCATCATAGTAACGAGGCACCGAGTGCCAGGGTTAACAGTGAATTGATTAGGATTTGTCACGGTAACACAGATACATATTCCAATAACTAAGTTACTCCCATAACCTTGAGCTTTCCTTAGAAAGCATATCATGTTAATATTTCTTCCGTTTATCATATGACATCAAGAAAAAGAACAAAATAAATGATGACACATTGTAGTAAAATTTTAAGAGTAATCAAGAATGGACAATCTGAAATTGAAGATCATTCAGTAGCTAAAATAAAAGTAGGCCATCACAAAAAATCAGACCAAAACCAAGAAAGCTAACTATAAAAGATCAATGATCTGAAGTATATAATATTGGGAAAATGAAGAAGATAATGATAGATGCAATTAATACATCACCGCATTATCTCGAGAGGTATCTCTTAATTAAAGAACTGTCACAGGCGAATGACAAGAAGTGTGAAGACTTCTAGACAACATTATGACAATAACAAGACCACCGCTAGAAAACCCGACCCGTAGGTTCTCTTCACGAAAAAACCTCTAACGGAGACCAACATACGCAGTACATCTTCTTACGCACACAAGCGCAAACCACATGTGTCGAAAACATTCACTCCTGCGCAACGCCTTGCGAAAAATCACCGCGGCCATACTTTAAAATAAATTCTATACGTAAAACGATAAAACTGCGAAATTTTCGTTCCAATAATTACTTGGTATCGTCACTTATAGGGATATTTAGTCACATGTGATCGCCGTATTTGGTATGTTGTTTTTATCTTGTGTCTGTCCTTTTCTCTCTTCTGCCGTCGATGTATGTTTCTCTCTGTCTGATGACGTCACAGAACGGTAGTTGCGAGCGGTACTACTGGGATCTTCGAGACACCTTCGAGGCAAGCGTGATCGCTCTTAAGGGTTCGTATGAAATAAGTTCACGTTTACTTTTGACTACGCAGCATTATATTCTAGCCTTCTGTCAGATTTATTTATGTGCTCATGTGGCGCTGAATGGCGATCGAGAGGTCGTGGGGTCAGGTCTGGGAACCTATTGTGATGCAACCACTCCTAGGTCATAAACATCTTTGGTTACTTTGTTGGAGATGTGTTGGTATTGGTAATGTTGCATCCCAAATTGTTTGCATTATTCAAAGAAGCTAATAATAAAACACAACTTCTGTCAAAACGATTCTTAATGCTATTAAATACGCTTCTAAAATATTGAGATTGAACCGGGTGAAAAAATGGAAAGTGAAAGGATTGAAGGATAAAAAAACGTAGCTATGGTTCAATCTATTCAAATGCTACTGACACTTATGAACATCTTCAGAATATTGGAAGCACAGCCTCCAGAATGTCCTTGTCTTACATAGCATTCACTAGAGTTATTTTTTTTAAATTAGCATTTGACCATGAAAATCCATGTGTCATTGTATCACCTGAGTTGTATACAGTTTAGAATTTGTGACTCACCAAGTTCCACTATTGTTGCAGAAGAATGACCATCGATTGGCTAAAATATCGCAATAATGTTTTTGTTATAAACCGCAATGATTTGCATGGCCCATAACCATTCAACACTTTATGATTTATAAGACCTTATTTGTTCTTAGAATTAGGAAAGTGGTTATGATGCTTTTTATTGCTTTGCTGGTCTAGTGAACGCTGAGCATGAGGAACTGGGTTTGATTGACCCGGATGATGGCAATAGGTTCACTACTATTCGTTTAACTAAAACATAATGGCAGAATAGGGGTGTGAGATAGGTTCACCTTTGCCTATACCTTCGAGAAGTAAAACCGTGATGAAATGTTGTAATGATTAAATATTACCTTGTAGATTATTTTGTCTCGCAAGAATTGATTGTTGTTGAAGCCGAGTTCCAGTTTCCTAAGGTTGTGAACCTATGTGTTTTAGTTTCTTTCGTTTTAACTCATCTGCATAAAATACTTTATAGATAGACTCAAGCCCAGCTACTGAACTAAAAACACACAAACATAATGTACTCTGATATCGCGAGTACACCCTGACAGTCGCGTGTCAACCTGTGAATTAGTGTTGTGCGAGCTCGCGTGTCGTCAGCGACTGGTGTCGATACTTTATATCGATATTTATCGATACGACGCCACGACTTATTGCCACCGATCGGCTGATAACAAGCCGATTTGTTAGCGACCGATGTACACCAAGTTTTGTTTATTTTAACAACTTGGACTGGCCTATGTTGTATGTCATTTTAAAATATTTCAGCATGTTTTTTATGTCAAAAATATTTTATGAGCTATATGATGTAGTGGATAATGTTTATGATAGCAATTAGTTCTTGTTGGGAACTATCCTGGGGTAATAGTTATTGAGATACTACCACGCCTACACTTACAGCTAAATTGTCAAACGAATATAAGGAATTTTACTAAGAGAAAACATTTCCTGCACATTTAGTCAAGAGAATACTCTTTATTTGAAAAGTTTCTGAGTAAAATGTATGATAATTTAAACAATGTGAAGTTCAGTGATACAATATTCGTGAAGTATGCGTCGTATTCTTCTGCATGCTTTCGTACTTTCTTTGTTCCTTCACATATACGAGGACGAATACCTAGGTACGTACAGCATATAAACAGCAAATCATAAAAATGTAGCGTGCGAAACCATGCTGTGCAGTTTAATAATTCACATTGTACATCAAGATAGCAGCCGATTATATTTCAGAAGCGTCGAAATAAATTCATATTCATAGCGCACTTTTTATCGATAACAAGTCACGTCACTGGTAGCGAGTCGGCTCGTTAGGTCGTCGGTAATGTGTCGACATTTCTGTCGCCACTCGCGCGGCGCGGGTTAAACGCTACGTGAAGTTTACGATATAGACGCAAATTAGCGGGCGGGAGCACGCAGTCTTGAGAGCTAAAAAAAAGCGTTTATCGAACCCATCCTCGCGTTTTAGGAAAAGCGTACGGTATCTTAATGATGATTGGTGCGTTCAAAAGGGTGTAATTGTTCTGTTCTAAATATGGCGGATGATATGACAGTAGGAGACGTGATGTTTCGCGCCTTGGTTTTATAGTCACGGTGTTGTTAGTCATGTTTGTGTCACCTACACTTAGATGTTTATGGGCTGCAAATTTTTAGTCGGATACATAAGAGTAGAGTAGAATATTCTTTATTGTAGGAACACTAAAATTATACAACCGTTTTATATGAAATCTCAGTTCGATGAGTACAATGGCGATTATCACTGAATGCGATATCTACTAATCTAACTTTCGACGAACTGAAAGAACTTAAAAAGGAAATAGCCTGCTATGTGCTTAACAACTAGAATACAAAAACTTATATATAATTATAGGTACATATTATGTGTTACACTGTTTTATAAAACGGATAAAAAAAGAAACGACATCACAATTAATCTAAATTCTTCAACATTTTAATCAACAGTAAATTCCTAGATATTCATTCCGATTACAAAAGACAGTTGTCAACATATCGCAAAGTATCGATGATAAAACCTTCAGCATCACTATCAATCGACACGATCGCTTATCGATCTAGTCTTCAGCGAGCAATTATACTATTGAAATGTTTTGCTTAAAATAGATCAGGTTTTGCATGAATGAGAAGTTATCGCATTTGAAGGAATGATGGAATAAAAAGTGGCTGCAAAGTAATTTGATTTCAATCATTATCAAGAATTATGCTGACAAAAAAATATTAATAAAAACAAAAAGCAGGCAAACGTTTAGTGAAGCCTCGCATTCATATCCGATTTCTGAATTAAGCATTTGAACTTGAGTGTTTCTCATCTTCTACTTCTTTTTTAAGGATGGGAAATCATCAAATGACTTCTTCCGCTCTGTGTGGAGCTGAAGGGCGTGTCAGACTCTTACTGACTAAAACCCATCCGTGTTCCTTCTAAAGCCCTTTGCGTTCCAGAGCCGCGGTGACTCATTCGAACAAATTCCGCAACCCTGGCCTCATCTTCTACTTAAGCTTGAAAACTTGTAAAAATAGCCTTTGAAACGTTTTTAACTCAATACTGAATGACACACCCCTCTTTAATTTCATCTCTGTAATTTGAAAGACTTGTTTCATTCCACTCATCCAGAAAACCGTCGTGTGTTGTTTCAAATAACATGAACTAGATAGTTTCTCTGGAGAGCGAATCTCTAACAGTAGCTGAAGCTGTTACTGCTACTGTTGGTAGCTAATTGACTGGCCTGTTGGTCGAGTGACCCTGACTGCTAATCAGGAGGTCGTGGTTTTGATTCCGACCCAGGACAAATCTTTGTGTGATGAGCATGATCATTTGTTCTGTGTCTGGGTGTAATTTGTCTATAATATGTATTGTATTTAGAAGTATATAAGTATGTTTATAAGTTATCTGGTTGCCTTAGCAAAGGCTCTGCTTAGTTTGTGATCGGATGACCGTGTGTAAGTTTATTAATTTGACAGTTGTTTAAAGTAAATACGTTATTGCAACTGGCCGTAAAAGTATAAAAAAAATCTGGTATCAAAAAACCCCACCGCAAAACACGAAAAAAATGTTCTAAACAAGTAACCTTTCAAGAAGTCTGATGCAGGTGGTGGTCTTTATTTTAGTTCAATCATAGATTTAATGCCACCAACAGCATCAGCCGGCTTGAAAAGTGACTTGTGAAGAACTTTGTAGTCGGTTTTGTACCCCTTTACCCTCCATCTGGGGCAGTCGGATATAAACTCTTTTAAATTGATACAAATAGACTGTCCAGCATTAGCGTGTATTTCCACCAGAGATGTGCGAGATAGCTGAACCGTGCGAGGATGCGTAATGAAGCTGTGAAACGTTGTGAGCTTTTCCACTAGAGATGTGCTAGGACGCTGATCGGTGCGAGGATGCTTAGCGACGCTGTGAAACAGTGCGCAGTTAAGCGGTGCGAGGCTATGTAGCGGGCTCTTTTCAGATGCGATGCTAGCAGTTTCTCGCTCGCGTCCTTCGCACACATCCCTCGCTCCCATCCCTCACTTGTTTTATACGTACTAAAACCTCGCGCTGCTAAGCCGTTTCCACAGGAGCTAGGTAAATTAAGCAATTCTATTGGTTCTTAACAAACACATCCCTCGTTAAGCTTCCTCGCACATATCTGGTGAAAACGCACCCTTAGCCACCGGACCCCACGCATTTTGCAGTGACAAGGACAAAGAAGGCTGCATTTCAACAACCACCTCTTATTCCTCTATCTCGAACATCATCAATTTCAATCTACAAACGAGCATTAATAAAAACATCGAGATCCATTATCGATACCTATGATCAAGAATCAGTCGGTAGTTTTCAACAAGCAATTACACGACTATGTTAAAAAATAATCGAGTTTTGCATATACTACACACTATCTATACATATGCTGTGTTTTCGCACGCCTTCCCGTTGTAATGATATCTGATGATAGTTGAGATCGGGCAGGGGTGGCGAACCTTTCCTGCCAGGGTTGCGGAATTTGTTCGAAAGAGTTACCGCGGCCCCAAAGGGCTTTAGAAGGAACACGGATGGGTTTTAGTCAGTAAGAGTCTGACACGCCCTTCCGCTCCACCCAGAGCGGAAGAAGTCATTTGATGATTTCCCATCCTTAAAAAAAAAGGGGTGGCGAACCTTTAGTGGTTGCTGGTTGGTGCTCTTTAAAATAAATGCGTCCATGACGTGCTAGCAAAGAATCTTGACTTCTAATGGTTCGCTTCAAAAGGGCTTTACACAGGTGGTTAATTGAGAATCCTCTCTATAATATAATAAAATAATTCCTTCAGTTTAAATCTAAATGATCTTATTGTACCTTTTACCAAAAACTTACATGCCATTATGTTATCATTGAATATGTTAAGCTACTATACTACCATTGTTAGAACTTTGGTAACCATATTTAACCTGCAAATAAATCTTTGACTTTGACTTTAACTTGACGATTAAATGGCCAAAGAATTAAAGTAGTTGCTACTATCTTATAACTCTTTATTTGCAACACAATTGTATCAAACATAATATTAACTGATTTATCCCTATTTCCCTTGGTCACGGCATCACGCGTGAACGGCTGGACCAATTTCGCTAATTCTTTTTTTGTTGTGCTTGTTATTGTCAGGAGAAGGTTCTTATAAAAAAATAATTAAAAAAAAAAATACATCCGAGCGAAGCCGGGGAGGGCCACTAGTAAAATATAAAGATTTATGTTGTGATTAGTGCTAAAATAACACGTATATTAATATTGGCTTGCCCGAATTATATTTCCGAATGCCACTACTGTTTGGTTGGCCATCCCTGAGATAGGATACCCTGTCCATCTGCCCTTACATTGTTGCCCCAGGCTATCTAAAATATGATGGTTACATACAGGTGTCTTGTAATTGTTTATAATTCACTAGATCTGTATGTGATACCCTAGTGTGTGCACTATTAGATGCCTGTCATTAATTAAATTCTTTAATGTGACAGCGGGGAGCGAGTTCTCGGATTGGCAGTTAAATACTTTGTAGTAAGAACATACTTTAAAATGGTGTATTTTTTTTTAAATATGGGTTTGCTCTTGACTCTAGTCTAGGTCATAGATGACAGAGACAAAGTCGACAATGGAGCGAGCTTACCCAGAAGAAGCCTGTTCACTCTTATTTTGAAGAGATTAGGATTGTATGCGTTCGGAAAACAGACGCAGGCTGAGAGTTCCAGTCCTTTGCTGTGCGCATTATAAAAGACGTTTGGAAACGTTAAGTGCGAATTGGTGGAATAGCAACACGGTAGGAATGGTAACTTCCAGTGCGTCTAGATGTCCGATGGTAGAAGGGGGCCGGTGGGATGAGGTCGTGGAGTTCCTGGACACTCTCCCCGAAGTACAATCTGTAGAAGACCGACAAGCAGGCAACCTTGCGGCGATGAGCCAAGCTGTGAAGCTTGGCATCCACTAGTCTTACGTCGCGTATGTTAAAAGTTCATTATCTTCTTTACTTGACTATTAACTTTAAGTATGTTAGATCACCCTATAAAGTGGCAGGTTACAAGCTATTTGTTTGTATGCTATAACCTACAAAAATAAACACCAGTGATCATTGGTCAGATGGCCATTAAATTATTTCAAGAATTTCAGCTCAAAAGTGCCAGAAAAATCATCGAAACTCAAATCGGAATGCATCAAAAGCTGGGAATACCACAAACACACAATTATAAAGGTATGTGGCAATATATCGAAACTTTTGGGCAAAATTAAAATAATTGAAACACCCGGGCGGGCTGCTTAGCAAATTCCTTAAATGTTTTGTCACAAATCTGCATAAAAGGATCATTTTGAAAATCAAGTCAAAATCGTTTTGTCCTGAGGTGTCCTGGTGTATGTTAAGGGTCAACCAACGAGAGAAATTATCTATTTACCGTGCAAAACAGAAAAAAATGGTCGTTTAACTAACTGCGCATTCATATCACAAATAAACAGTTCATATATACTAAAATTTATATTTTTATCTATAACTGTTTATCTGTGTAAACATGAATAATTCAACACAACTTAAAAGTACAATGGGACGCTGAAAACAAAGCTAGATTGCAGCAACAACCAATTTGGCAACAAAGTAAGCTCTCTCTCTGAAACTTAACCCATTAAAAGACATCCCAAAAAAAACAAAAGCGACCACAGCGTAATAACAGTTCCTGATATCTCCCCAATCGTCCCTTTACTTTTGATTTACCATTTTAGCATGTCCAGTCAACATTACCACCTGCCATATTGATTGTTGGAACATGTAATACAATACACCAGTTTACACCGATAACATCAACTCAGCGTCAGTTATTTTAACACGTTATCTTTTAACTTATGTATTATAGTTTCGCGAAAGTAGCTTCACATACTTTCTGAGATGATATCGTTATGACGAAATCTGCTCGTCTGCTCGACTGCAAGTGTGAAATTTAAAAAGGTTGGGTTTAGATGTGTTGTGGAGGAAGTTGGGAATTTGGAGACTTGATAAACGACTGCTTATCTAAACCTACTGGCCTAGACAAAGTTTTATATAAATTCCTAGTTAGTAGCCCGCGTGAATGTCGGAAATGATCTCCAAAATATCCTGTGTTATTATTCTAGACTATAATCTACCTCTGTGCCAAGTGTCATCAAGATTCGTTCAGCCGTTTTGACGTAATTGAGTAAAAAAAATCCACCCATCCAAACATCCGAACTGTCCCACTTATAATATTAGTATACATAGACTTTATGACAATGATTGTCAAAAAGTCCATAATTTTTAGGATTGCCTTGCTCTACCAAGATTTCACGACATCTAATTTATTTTGAACTTCTGACAATTGAAACAATGTCACTTTGTCTAGAGCCAGGCTGATGACAAAATATATATTTCTAATCTAAAAAATCGGATTCAGAATATTTTTGGAAGTAACTCGATTTTACAGTTACTCTGAAGCTGGAAAGCATGGAGATAACAGTAGGTACCATGATTATTTAATATAAAAAAAAAATATTGTATTTTGGAAGCCTGTCCCTGTCATGTATGATTGAAAGGGCGATACTCAATTGTTCTATTGGAATCAATAAATAAAAATTGCTTATCTAGTCGTTATTTAAATTCAAAATAATGAAAGACTTTTGTTGCTGGGGAGTTTGTTGCGCCACTTCTTCTTCCCAGCTTAAACACTAGGAAGTGGTGACGGGCGGGCGTTTTGGGGGACTGTCTTTATGTAGAACTTTGACGTTCAAAAAGTGCTGGCACTCAGCCTAATTTGAATAAATGACTATGACTTTGACTCGACGTCATCATTTCCTTAATAGGAACTGTACAACGATAATAAAGCAACTTCATCCAGCCATTCACGCAATGTCTAAATTATAAACATTACCGTAACACACCTATATTTATATTTAAAACCAGACAATTTACGTTACGACTCCTCTATCGTTGTAATCTATAAAAATTAAACAAGAATAACATTTTAAAACAACTATAATTTTCAACCTTACAACATTCATATTAAGATTGACGTGATATGCAGAGAAAAAAATTGTAAATGTCATCGCCAACATAGTGATACATTCCGAAAACAGACATATGGTTTTTATTTTGATTGACATAGAGTTTAGTTTCCTTTAAATGGTTGTTGATGAGGTGTACAGTTAAGTTGGTGTTGAAAGTGATGAGATTAATTATAAAGATGCATCTACGGACTGGTTGCGTATAACGGTCGGTGACAAGCGAAATAATGCTCTTAGCGAGAAATGTTCCAACTAATTAATTTCTATGAAGGCATTAAGATTTAGTGTAGGTAGGTCGGTAGCTCTCTGTGACAAGATTTGGGAATAAGCTCTAGAAATGCGGATGTTTTAGGCGAATTTTCTCACGATTCTTAAAGTGTGATACTAACTTTTATGCCTAATTAAATATTCCTCGTGCCTTCAAGACACTAATCTAGCAACGTTTAAGAAAAAGCGCTAGATAAGTTATTCGCAACGACTGTATACGCACTTCCATGTATTTTTGTATTTATAAAAACTTATATTTCTCTAAGATCCAAATAATTAACTACTTTTGGAAAAAAACACCAAGCTGAACCACACTATAATTTATTTATTTATCACACTAATATAATATTAAGGCGAAAGTTTGTGAGTGTGTGTATGTTTGTTACTTCTTCACCCGCAAACGGCTAGACCGATTTAGATGAAATTTGGTATGCAGGAAGCTGACACCCTGGATTAACACATAGGCTAGACTTTTTTACCGCAGGTAACACCGCGGGGCGCAGATAGTGGTGAAATAAAACATTCATTACTTTTCTAGTTCCTTGAATAAATGTTCTTTATACTACACCTGCTTGGAAAGTACCTTGATACTTTATCAAATTTACGGTAGAAAGTACGTCATTGCATATCGAACAAATATGCGGGGAGAAAACGCATCTGAGCGGGAGAGAAAAGTGTATGAAAATCCATTTCTTACGTGGTTTTTCTTTTTTAATTTTGGGTAAGACTATGCGCCGGTAACCTAAATATCAAAAGCCAAAAAGTTTTTACAGTGAGTTTTTATCTCCAAGTTCGCAAAATGACACTGGCCACTAGCTGTGTGTTGGATGGTGTCGGGCTGGCAGTGCGACCCTGCGGCGGCAGGATAAACAATTTGAAAAAAGAACATGTGAAAATTGCAGACGCCATTGGCGCCATTTCCAATTTGTGTGTTGTTTGAGGATTCAGTTTTAACTGCAACAATTTCAATATAAATTTCAATTAGTAAAGATTTCGTTTTTTATTTTCCTTCTAGGTGTAGTATAAAGCACTATGTATCACTCGAGAGAAACTGCGATTCCCGATCTTGGGTGTTTTAAAGCCCTCGCCTACGGCTCGGGCTTCAAACGACACCCTCGACGGTAATCGGTCACTTTCTCCTCTCGGTGAACAATGTACTATTATGCAATAAAAACTATGTAAAACAACAAGCAGCTGCAATAAACATCCAACAATTTCCTATTTTCTACATTTCAAAACTAAAAACTTAAACATTAAAAACGTATTCATGTTAAAATGTACCATTTCTTGCCTTCATTTCCGTTTTACATCAGTTTTTATTCAACTTCAAAAAAATACTGCCATCTTGAGATCCAAGGAAACTATGTAAAAGTCGTTTTCAACGTAATTTAATAAAACATCATCCAATTCTTTATTTTATGACAGCCAGGTGGTAATAAAAGAAATATAGTTATCGATATTATATACTGTGTAAATTCTCTGAATAATGATGACTTACAAAATAGTCAAATTGTAATGAAATGTTTACTGTTTTTTAGGGTTCCGTACCCAAGGGGTTACCAACAGAACCCTATTACTAAGCCTCCCCTGTCCGTCCGTCTGTCAGTCAGCGGGCTGTATCTCAAAAACCGTCATAGACAGTTAACATTTTCACAGTGTGTATTTCTATTGCCGCTATAACAACAAACAATAAATACTTAATTAAACTAAAAATTAAAGGGGAGCCCTCTTTTTTTTCGGTTTATGGTACGGACCCCTTCGTTTTTTAAGGATGGGAAATCATCAAATGACTTCTTCCGCTCTGGGTGGAGCGGGAAGGGCGTGTCAGACTCTTACTGACTAAAACCCATCCGTGTTCCTTCTAAAGCCCTGGCAACCCCCCCCCCCCCCCCCAAGAACCTACACACCAAATTTGAGCTTTCTACTACCAGTAGTTTCGGGTGTGCGTTGTCTGTTAGTCACTCACTCGGAACGGAACGGAAGAGTTTTATATTGAAATGGTGTACACTATTCTTTTCTATATCATTCAATTGTCTACAATCACAACTACCTCGTTATTCTTTGATCACACTTATCCTAAATATCTCAATAACAATATTATCTTATTTGCCCCAGCAATGATTTTCCGGAAGCGAGCCGAATAAGGCCGCAATAAACTTGGCTTCTCATACAAACGATGACGCGGAGCGCTGTAGGCGTCATTTTAGAATTATACATTTGTACAGGTGGTAACTAGGATGGGCGTTTCCATTGTAGAACGAGACACGAGATTTTTAAAGGGAATTTGTCAAAAGTAGAACTCTTGACAACGTACTATCAGCGACAGCAGTTGTAGAAAAGTCAAAATATAAGGAATTGATCACATCGACACACATTGTGACATTACGACAGCGATTGTTAATCCCATACATTTTTGACGTTTCAACAATCGCCTTTGCTAACAGAATAATGTCACTTGTCTAGAGCCTCAGGAATACAATAAGCGGTAATTATTTTGATGTCTTTAGTATTGTGATTGAAGAAATGCGGGTATACTGTCGGTGCACCTCTACCTAACCCTTTGAGGATAACAGGCGTGATGTTATGTTATGTTTTATAATAATGTTTATAACGGTAGCAAGTCTTTGGAAATGCGTAAATTAAATTATATCTCAGAAGACCTGGGTCTCCACGGATCAGGGGTTCTGTTAATCCAGTATCAAGCTTTATGCCAGATTGCATCGTTTCTTTTTACCGAAAGTTATTTAAGAAAAAGAAACTATTTAAAGAAGGGAGAAGAAAACTTTCCCTATTTTCTACACAATCTTCCTATCCGTAATTTTGTTATTCAAAAACGTGTCTTCCTCAACAACGCGAACTAACCTTGTTCGAGCGTGCAGTGCAGCCTGTAGAGTGTCAACACGCGACAACAAATTGTCAGGACTCACGGCACGGCTCGCCACGGTGACAATTATCTCGTCGCGGTTCGGACGCGGGAAAACGCCCGGATACGACCGCTTCTATAGCTTTTAATAAAATGACTTTATTCGATTAACAAATCTGGATGCTGATTTGTTGATTGAGTACAAGCATTTGGATTGTATTCAGCCTATGGTAATTGATAAGTTGTCTCGTTAAGTACATTCAGAGGACATATGAAGTTACTGGGTTGTGGAGACCAGGTAGGCAGCCGCTCCATGTAAAATACTGATATTCAGGTGAATCTGGTTTGGCTGGAAGCCGACCCCAATATAGTTGGAAAAAAGCTAGGTAGATGATGAAATTATTTCGTTCAGTCTATTCAGAGTACATTAGAAGCCAGCCATGATATCCTTGTTAAGTCCACAAGGATATCATGGCATGGCGACGAGATTATTAAAACCTGAGATAATTAAACCGCAAAAACTTGTATTTCAGAAAAGATTTCCAGAAAAGGAAAAGATTTCCAGAAAAGGGTTCCAAAAGTGTGCGCCGCGGCGCTCTGGTGCGCCGTAGAAAGTAAAGAAAGGCGCCGCAAGACGCTTCTCTTCGGGAACAGGATTAAGATATTCGCGGGTGCAAAATTTAATAAACGGACAAAACCCGCTCGTTGCTTAGTGTTTTATTTTCTTTTTGTGTATCAATATTTGAAAAATGCTCAACATCATATTGTGTTGGTTTTAATTTTTATGCCTATTATATAATTTTAACCTATTTTGGCAAGCTAGGGCGCCGGGACATAATACTAAACGGTGTTAGTGCGCCACGGGTTGAAATAGTTAGTTGAGAGCTAGGCTTTTATATCCAGAGTTACATCAGAAGTAATCAGTAAATAGAACCTTAGACACAATCAAATACTAAAATTGATCGCCCCAAAAGCTCCATATTTACACCGCCTCCTTATAAGCAAGCCCACAAACACAGAATTATCATTAGCAACAAAACACTGGACTATCAATGGCGGATTAAACTTGATTTACTCCCAATCCTCAAAACTGAGAAACAGTAGCAAACAGTAACAAACGATAAATACTACTACAACTAAATGCAAAGCCTGTAAGGCTCGCATAGCCTCGATAAGTCAAAATCCCTGTGTACAGTCAACAGTCATAAAGTACATTACCATTGTCATAAATCGTGGAAATGACGTAACGTCGCTATGCTCCCCTGGTGGAGTGAGATGAAGAAACGAAGTTGGGGGGCCTTAGAAACAGCGGGGGGATATGCGGAGCGGGGAACGTGATGATAAAGGACTTTTTTTTTTGTTAAGGACGGGAAATCATCAAATGAATTCTTCTGCTCTGGTTGAAGTTGAAGGGCGTGTCTGACTTTTACTGACTAAAACCCATCCGTGTTCCTTCTAAAGCTCTTTGCGTTCCAAGGCTGCGATAACTCATTCAAAATTCCGCAACCCTGGCAAGCTCTAGCCCTAATGGGCTCCGTCTTCTATGCTGACATATCTTTGAGGCGCGCGTGGAACACAATGAGCCATCGACCCGGGCCTGGTTGTGATTGGACAGAGAGCCATCCAACGCTCGTCGTCCGCAGGTCCGCGCCTACGATGGCCAGAGATCGCCCAGCGACTCCCGACGCCCGGGGCGTCTTCTTCTGTTGCGGCGGTTCACTATTGGTTGAGTTGATTGGAGATGTTGATTAATTGTGTAGTATTAAACAGTTTCAAAGACATGATGACATGTGCTATTTCGCACTGTGCCGCGTATTGGGTTACGGGTTAATCAATCTCACAATAAAGAGTCTTGAGCTTCAGCTGTGGCAACATTATAGGCTAATTATGTTATTTTTTGCGAATCAATTAACGAGACCAATTCGGAAATGACTTGAAAACAAAAGTAAAATGTCTTTGACACCCACTTCATGAGATGTATGAGGGACCGAATATTTTGGTTAGAACTTTCGAATTGGGTTTTTTTTGCTTTAAATAAAACTTTTAATAAACCTACATAGACATAAATGCATTCTGTAATCTGCCATTGTCTCCTATTCCACGTAATTATTTCATAGATGACAATGGAAGAACACGGAATGCATTCAGGTTCTATGTATTTTAAACCGCGAAGTTAAGGCCCCTACACGCGTTATAAAGCGAAATAGGCGCGAATCGGCGCGATACAGGCTACCTACCATGCGCGCGCGCAGCAATAACTCTCAATTATCGACATCAAAGCGGTGCGCGACGATTGTTTCTCTGACGTGACATATAACTGTGACGTCACGCAAACATTGTTCTATTTTTGGCACAGGCACCTAACTAATAAGTACATTGTTTGGTAAGCCTACCTCAACGTAGATTATTTATGGAAGTGTGAGTTATGAAGAAGATAATACGTACAAAAATATTCAAAGGGTAAACAAAAACAGTAAAATCGAGGTTTTACAATTAAGTACGTAAGCACATAAATATCACAAACAACAACAAATTTGAAAACAAAACAGGTTATACAGGGTGTTCCAGCAGTGCGTGGTCATAATTGAGGGTGGTGTTCTGAATCTGCTTTACAATAAGGAAAAGTATCAGAATAAAAAAAAATACTTTTTTCAAAAAACCCGACCGCAAAAAGTGACTAAAACTTAAGAAAAATCACTTTTGAAGCTGTCTGATGCAGTTAGATCAGGCTGCTTGAAAAATGTTTTTTTATAGGTCGGGTTTAAAAAAACTTTATTTCTTTCTTTTGATATTGTTTCTTTACTCTATAGCAGTTACAGAACACCACCCTCAATTATGTGCACGCACCTGTATAACCAGTTAAGTTGTTAGTTGTTGCCAGAAACGTTGTTTTCCAAATAATAAAAATGTGTTTAGATTTCTACATCACTATTCTTCACTAGCCTGCCTTACCTAATTAAATAAATGAAACTGTCACTCCGCTCTGAATAACTTTAAGGTCCCATTAACATAGGGACAACTTTTAGAAATCATTCAGACCACCAAAATGAGGACAATAGTAAAAAAAACAATAAGAAAAACGCATTAGCTACTTACAAGAAAACAAAAAAAACACTAAAAAATTTTGGTTCACCCCTTATAATTCTGATACTACAAACGTGCACTATTGTGCAGGCGCACGTGACCACGTCAAGTACCCACCCATTATAGATGTGTTCATTCTAGTGAGCCAAAAAAAAAATATTGTAGGTCAAAATGAAATCACTTAAATCAGTGTTTTCTTTTTTTGCTTGGATATCTTCTTTGGTTAGACGTACTGAACGCTGTGTTCAAATTTGCCCACCTATTTTAACGAGACTTTACATTTCTCAAAGTCTATCAAAGTTTGGCCCTGTCTCGTAGGTCAGAACTGGTTTACTATCGGACTATTTGTTCAGGCTAATTTCGAGAAGAGATAAGCAATGCTAATAGGTCATTTAC
Organism: Mamestra brassicae; assembly: GCA_905163435.1. Classification (NCBI taxonomy): domain Eukaryota; kingdom Metazoa; phylum Arthropoda; class Insecta; order Lepidoptera; family Noctuidae; genus Mamestra; species Mamestra brassicae. The sequence goes on along the minus strand of LR991000.1, from coordinate 16,586,581 downwards.
CTCCTCAAGTGTATCTACGACCGTTGAATATTTATCTAGAGTGGCATGTTAGAGGTTTCTTGGCGCGCAAACTCCGAATCCGTCTTAGTTTGTTTTTATACGAACGGTATTTCGGATGATATGAAAGTTTTATTTATTACTAGCTAGTAGTCAAAAATTATACCAAGGGAACGTACTCCTGCGATAAAAAGACCAATATCCTTCTCCAAAGTCTCCAAAATTGTTCAGCAGTTTTGGCGTGAGATCGTAACAAACAAACTGACAGACAGAGTTCGTTTCGCATGTATAATATTAGGTAGAAAGGATTTCGATTTTTGAACACAATTCAATAAAAATCGTTTCAAGCAAAATCAATTCAATTAATTTCAATAATAATCGTAATTCAGCTCTCAAATAACTCACTCAGCACATGTCATGCCCAAATAAATTAATTGAAGCTCCTACCGAGTTCCACCTTATATTACTCAAAGTTATAATAATTAAACGACAAGTCCTCGTAAATCACAGCGAAATGCTACTAGCATGCCAGGAGAATTGCACATATGTGCACATGAACAGGACGTGAATTAAGGGTAGGTACACATGGGGCGTTTAAAGCACGGTAAAACGCACGTTTTTTTTTTTTTCACGATTTACGAAAAACGTAAACACGCCGATGCCATCATGAGTCCGTAGTGGGAGAGAGACGGAGCTATACAGGACGAATAACACTATCCCTTATTAACAACGGAATCATTAGAGCACCGACACGTCATTGTCGAGGAGAGATAATAAGCTAAAGATTTTTCCATTTAGGCAATCACACGGGCACGGCCCTGATATGTATGTTTAACGTGCTTTCCGAGAGACGAAGAATCTCGTCATGTTAAGATGGTCATCAGACCGACCTCGGCAAGCATCGCTTCACAATCGACCCGTGCAACGGCCATCATTTGCTCCTGACACCCCTTTCAAAATCCGAAACCGCGCGTTTAAAAACCGCCATAGGTATACGGCAGCTTTAAGTTGTCGTGGACATCTGTTTGTAGAAATAAGCTTTTATATTTTTTCTTGAACGTGATGTCATTTCGTGCTTGAAGGAAGCATGTAAACAACTGTGATTCAGAAACTAGGCTCGGTAATAGTTCCTACATCATTAAACAGGTATGCTGATAAAAAATAACGATATCGTTTTCATTTAACATTATTAAAATATTTCTACTGAATATTTACTATATGATAACTTACTTACTTACTTAACTTGCGAATAAGATTAAATTACTCTTTCTTTTTGTCGATAAATATTTTCTAAAGAACGGCTTAGAAAAATGAAAAAGAAACAGTTATACAAGAAAGTTAAGAAAGATATCAAGAACTTACCTTAGCAATTTTCTTCTTTATCGTCGATTCCAGGTCCTGTTGAGGGAAATAGAGAGTAATGTTAATAGTTAGACAAGCAAAGAAAATCAGAGAAAATCCTGTTATTAATTAGGTCAATATTATGTTAAAAGAGTTGTTTGTTAGATCCATCCAAAGTTAGAATTGAAGTATGAAGACTTTTTTTCTACGACTCCCTTGCCAATAGCAAATGTTGGTAAGCATTCACCCAACATTGGTTGATGAGCATTAGGGCAACACTGTTGAATCATAAAATGTCAGTTCTTAACATTTTGACGCTACTTTCAAGAAGCAAGACCAATTTTATTTTTTATTGTAGTATAATAACAATTGATAGACAACTATGATGTCGTCGACACTGGGGTTGTCTAGAAGGCAAAAAATTACTCTTGTCAATACAAAATGCATAAGACATTATCAGACAGGAATTCTCTGCGAACACAGTATTGGGTATATTGTATTAGGCTTCCTGTGTAAGTCTAAAATTAACGTAGACGAAACCTGTGTACGCAAGTTTTCGTAGCAATTGTCTACGTTCGCGCTACGGCGCGGCGTAGCTTCACGTCAAAATATTACAACTGTTAGTATCAAATGATTTGTGTGTGTTATCATTATTAGAAAAGTTTCAGTCGCATGCAAAAGTAATATAGGAAGAGGAGAAAAAAAAACAAGAAAACAGTTTGTTTAAATCTTTATTAGTAAAACAATAGAGTATAAGAATACGCTTAAAGCATTCAAGTTGCTATAACTACCGAGCTTCTACTTCTACTGTTGATTTTTGGCTCTGTCTCGCACACGAGTCCCAGCATTATGCTGAGCGATGGCCCTTTTGCGCGAATTTGACGCATATCTTCCGGACTTGCCTAAATTTTGTTTTTCTTTTTTGGTATGCTTCATTGTTGTCGCAAATAAACTCTTTTTTTCCTTTTTTTTCTAATTTCTGCGATGATAAAATTTCAGTAGCAACCATAAAATTTATTTGTTTAAGGCTTTTGGCTCGCGTTTGACCACAATCTCCCCTGATAGAAAGCAATGATACGTTCGACGAATGAACATGCGATATAAAATTATTTAATCAAAGCGCCAATCTCCTTGATCCCAATAAACCTACCCTCATGATCTACCACAACGACTTTCAATTTACCACCAAAAGCGTTCATATTACCATCCTTTAAGACAAAATCAACTCGATATATCACTTGAACGAAAATCGCTTCAATAAAACTTTACATGCGCTATAAAGTCCAATTCATACCATGTATAATTCGGCCATACCATTAATTAATCGTCCCCTTCAACAATAAATACGGCACATAGCGTTAATAAAGTAACTTCAATCAGTATATACTTTGTTTTATTGAAGCCAGTCACGAGAATATCGGATGAACACGCTTAAGTAGTTCGCATATGATTTTTATCGGCTTGTAAGTACGGATTTATTGAAAAAAATTAAGAGTGTCAGAAATAATGGGTATAACCCAGTAAGATTTGGGGGAACAAATTAGGGTATTTTAAGAACTTAAATAAGGTTTTCCAACAATGTAAATCTACATCCTACACGCGAGGTATGTTTGTTGTAATCAATATGAATTAGCTGAGATTGCATGGGAGGCAGTTGACTGGTCGAAGTGATGTCATCCATAACCTGGTTCTCATAACACATCCAATGACGAATTCATCAAATTCTGATAATAATGTCTATTAAATGATCATGGAAAGATGAGATGGAGCACGCTTGCCTAGAAGTAACCTTACTATTGACTTAAAGACCCCAAGTTGCAGCTATCAGGAAGGACCTCCGGCTGGGAATTCCACTGTTTTGCTGTACGTTGTGCGTAGCATGCCCAAAGCGTCTCGTTTTTATGGGTGGGTGTGGTCGATACAGAGTAAAATAATTTCAGTAAAGTTTTCCTACTGTAAAGCTCTGAATGAAAACCTCAGATAAAAACAATTTTATAATCAGTAATCTCTTAGAATGTGAATCTTTTCTATCTTAAAGTTAGGTCAGTTTCTTCGGACCTGCGTTAACTGTTAAATATACAGACACTTTACCACAGCGGTGTATCAAAAGAACCTTCATGAGTGAATAATTCTTTACTATGTTTCTAGCACCTTGGACCGTGAACAAAGCTTAAGAAATTATTTTTGAAGCGAAACTTCTTTAGGCGCGTTGAGCACTTTTTGGGTGAACAAAAATGATGGCATTCGCATCATCGTCACCGAACGCTTTCCATGAGCTATATGTTTACTGTGTATTTATGTGTACTTTTTGGATGAACAAAAATCATGGAACTCGCGTCATCTTCACCGAACGCTTTAGCTTTCGCTTAGTTTTCACTTCTATCGGCAGTCCCCAAAGACTGCCCCGCATGTTTTTTTTATTGGGCTAAACATTTTGTGCTTACAATTAAACACTTATAAACAACTCTATACACAAAGAATCCAGGTACGCAAGGAATGATATAAATTCTGCTATGGATACCAGGATAACGCTAGATGTTCATATCGAAAGTAACATCAGAAGTTCAGAAGCTGGACAAGTGTTAAGATAAATGCGAAAAAAGCCCTTTCATGTGTGTGAATGTTTTTGTTTTTGTTTGTTGTAAAGATTTCTGTCATTTAATGAAGGTTCCTGATTATGCAAACATGAGAGAAGATGAATCCAGTACCTCCAATGAATTCCACGCATTTAAACCACCGTTAAAGCCCACCCATTTCTCCAAAACCCAGTCAAATAATAGTTTAAACGTAGTAAATCACTCTGGCACACGTCGTCGACGCGACCCAGATAACGATGTAATTGCGGGCCTTGATCTGCGCAAGCGCAGGCGCCGCCATTAGTGGCGCATTTTAAATACCCGCCATTTTATCCTAATTGGAGGGAAATAGGCCGAGGGACATGAGAAAATAGTGTGTGTGATACGGTTGGTAGAAATTATGTGAGTCGACCACATTGTTTGAATGTTGGCTACATTGTTTTGGAATAGGATCGCTTAGCATAGTTGAAGCTAGTAAGCGAGGCTTGAAAATGTTTGGTGGGAAACTATTGAAAAGCAAGGTTACTTCACTATCCTCGTTTTTGACTTGATAATTTGAAGTTTAGAACTTGTCCAACTCTATTTAAATGCTAAAGTTCGCCCATTGTTGCACCCTTCTATTTTTAAGTTCCTAATTAAATTTTTGTATGGTATACAATAAAGATTCGATTTTATTTTATAGTTCTAATAGTGTATCAATAGTTCGTTATAATTGTATGTTATTTAGTACTTATAAAGCCTGAGAAGAAACATACACTTTTACTCCAATTAAATGTAGTTTTTAATTTCCAAAAGTAAGTAAAATAACACTAAAACGTTATGTTGACCACAACTTCCAAAACAGCAGTTAAAAGTGCTGGCTGGATTGTGTGGGTGAAAAGAGGGCGAATCGTGAACCGAGCCCATGGAATTGTGTCACACTGACCGCGGTATGCAGTAGAGAACCACGACGTAAATTATATGAATATCTACTACTACTTAAAAGCTTGTCATTCTTAGTTGTTCTTCGTCATGATTACTATGAATTCTCTTAATCGGTATGATTATTATATATCATATTTATTAGTTTATTATTTTAGCATATATATGTATTTTATTAGTATTATATATATTATCTGTATATTCTTTCCGAATTGTTAAAGTTCAATTTTGAATCTTATTTTTATTTATTGTACACCTACCACAATATAGTCTTTATAACCCAAAGGTTGACTGGTAGAGAATGCCTTGATGCATTAAGTCAGCCCATGTACCACTATTGTACATAAAGTTTAAATAAATAAATAAATATCTTTACACCATTAAAATTAATATAAACAGGCGTAGACACGGATTTGGATTATTCCACACACTTTTATATTCAATGTGTAACAGAACAAAACGCAATACCACTTAAGGGGTAATTTAACTCATCATTATGAATAACTTTTACTATGGGACCAACCACGAAATCGCGAATTGAAAGCGACTGCCCCATGCATTTTTGTACGCATCACTCAACAAATTGTACTGAACAGCTGATTTGTTTTCGCGATTTCGGGGTTGGTCCCATAGTAAAAGTTGTTAAAAATTATGAGTACATTGACCCTTTAAGAGGTATTGTGTTTATTCTGTTACATGTTGTATAATCTGTCTAGATCTAGACTTTTTAGGTCGGCTACCAGTGTAACCGGAGCTGAGTACCAGTATTTTACACGAAGCGACTGCCTATCAGACCTCCACAACCCAGTGGCCCCTGGTTAACAGGATACCCCTTGGCAAGACTGGTAACAGATATACTGGCTTCTGACTACCCGTAGCGACTGTCAAACGATCAAAATGATAGCCAGGGCCAAAACCTTAACGTGCTTTCTAAGGCACATTTTAATATAAATAGGAATAGTAAAAAGAAGAATTTACATTGTGATAATTAAGCAGATGCAGCATTATGCTGAGCGATGGCCCTTTTGCGCGAATGTGACGCATAACTTTCCAACTTGCATAACTTTTGTAATTTAATTTATTTATTTTGTTGGTATGCGTCATGCTTGTCGCAAATTAACTCTTTTTCTTTCTAGATGTATTTTTTTAAGATTAGATGCCAGCTTTCTAAATTAAAAAAAAATCAAACTGAAAATTGACCAGTTTTCTGTATTTATAATCTTATTTATTAAATTACCTATGAAATACAACACACAACTAAACAGCACACACTCATGCTAACCGACCTTTAACGGCGACTAAAGTTGCATACAGACCTGAAAATATAAGAAATCCATATAAAATACATGTAAAATAAAATAATTTATAAAGAAGATTTATCATGGAACATCGCGACATAAACAAGCTCAATACCATGAATACCTATAGACAATAGCTAAGATAGGCTACATAAGCTGAGATAGGGACCATTTTGGCCTCGCACAGATAATTATTTTATTATACTGTTTAGTTTTTAATTTTATTTTACTGGTTTGTTAGTCTTGTGCGAGTCCCAAATAAACATTTTTCTTTCTTTTTTTTTGACATATTTTTTAAATTCAAACCCCGGCTTCCCATCTTAATAATATATATATATATATTTCTTGTGTACGTGTGTATGTCACTGAACTCCTCCTAAACGGCTGGACCGATGTTGATGAAATTTTTTGTGTGTGTTTAAGGGGATTCGAGAATGGTTTAGATTTACAATTGGACCCGGTAGGTGGCGCTGCAATCGATTGATATAAATTTTTCGTCGTACACAAAGCAAACATTCGGACAGGACAACGTCTGTCGGGACCACTAGTATAACGCAAAAGCCTAGTTTTTCAAACGAAAATTATCACAAAATTATTGTGACTAATTATCAAACTCGCATTATCTAACTGTAATTGGTTGACTGAGTTTTCAAGAGCAAATTGCATCTGCCAGGGTTGCGGAATTTGTTCGAAAGAGTCACCGCGGCCCTGGAACGCAAAGGGCTTTAGAAGGAACACGGACGGGTTTTGGTCAGTAAGAGTCTGACACGCCCTTCCGCTCCACCCAGAGCGGAAGAAGTAATTTGATGATTTCCCATCCTTAAAAAAAAAGAGCAAATTGCATCACTTGACTTACGCTTAATTTGTGACGGGTCAATAATTATTTACCGGTAACCGAAGGTAAGTGGCATTTTGTCACTACTATACCTCATTAACTGACAAATACAACACATGGAACTTTAAATTGAGAAGTTTTTGAGAATTTGGACGTCAAATTCTAAATTTTTTGTGTCAGCGTCAGCAGTGTTTAAAGTTTAAGACAACCTAAGATGTCCATCAATTGGAAGTGTTCCTTAATTGATATAAATTACTAACTAAAAGGCACAGTTCTTTGAATGACGTGTGTATTGGTAGGTAATGAGTTGTCAACTTGACATTTAGGCTTGCTTAAACTTTGCGCAGGCGTTCGATTAAACTGTTAAGTTTAGCCAATGGCGCATTTGTTGGCGAGTACAAAATGACAGTTTAATTATGTTACTTTTCGAAGATAAGTGAAAGAAGTTTTAATGTAGATAAGACATTTGTTTTCATCGTACAAAAATATTTAGAGCGTTTAGGCGTGGTTATAGGGATCATAGACCCAATGTATTCCCAATTTTTTAATCTGAAATAAAGAGAGGCTAAACCCGTCCTTAAAAAAATAATGATGAATGTGCTGGTATCGTGATCTTTTTGTACTAAAGAAAAATTACAGTTGATTGTTAAGTCCCTAAGAGGAGATATTGGTAAAAGGGTAATGACCCCTATTGACATGCTAAAGCGAAATGAGTATCCTAAACTGACTGACTGTTAAATATTCCGAAACCTTCTAGCATCCGAAAAACGATGAAAAAAAAACAATTTAAGGTAAACTACAGCCTTAGTTATGCATACTAACTAAACGCACATTAACGCAATAAAATCACAAACATAGTTTCAATTATTTCATTTCTTTATACTAAGCGATATAAGATTATGCTATCTTATAATGAACCAATCATTGATTGATCCAATTCCTGATCACATGTATATTGAATAGTAATAACATCGATATTAAGTACTTAACAGCGTAGATTAGCATCTACTGAATATCGGAGTAGGGATCTAAGAGCTAGTGCACACTTGCGACTTAAATATGGCTGCGAATAGTCGAACAATAATTCCGCGACCTATTATAAATGCTTGTCTCAGAAGCAGCCAGTAATATTGTATAGTATATTGACCACATAAAAACAATCTTTTGTACCTATCTGTTCCAATGCTAGCAGCACTTTGGAATCCATTGAAGACTTTCTCTTTGCAAATATCTATCCCTTTTTCCTTTTTGGCTTGTACATAATTTTTATACTTGATATAAATTAGAGATGCTTAACCTATTTCATACCTATAAATTAATACGTGAAGAGAAAGCTAAGTTCCAATTTTAAGCGCACTTGGACTAGGGCGGAAAAGGAAAGCAGGAAGCATTATTTTTAATAACGCTCGAATATCGATCACTGGGCCACTAGTTTTTATTAAAATGTCGAACAGCCAAGTATTAGTACCTTAAATCGAAATATACAGGACTGACTCATCAATATTTATACACCCATACAGTATGAAAACATGCAATTTACCGACATTTTTTATCGTAAAAAGGGCGTGTCCGTAAAATGCTTAGAGTCGCAAGCGCAGGACATGTGTTAAACGTAGCAACAAGCACTTGCGACCAATTTGAATATTTCTGCATAAAATCTATTAATTCATGGAGAATTTTGTTACGGTACATATTTGTGTGCTAAACTATGGAGACAGGTGCATTGCTAAGATAAAGTATTATGGTTAACACGATGTTTTATTTTGAACAAATTATTAGAAATACAAAAGCTGATTTAATAAGCGAATAAAAAAGTACCTCTTCAGAAGCTTACCTAACGCTTTAATATAATTTACCTAACATTACTTCAACGAGATTATTTATGTAATAAGTCTCATACAGGATATCATAAGTACCTTATACAAAATTACATACATCGTAGATTACTGCAAACAAATTGCTTAATTCACTTCTAGGTGGGATTAATGATTAAAGTAGCTGTTTCCGTTTCCGGTTAATAGAATAATAATGCAATTAGTGCCGGAATAAAAAGTCTGAATAAAAAGCTTGAAGTTTACGTAATAACCAGCTGCTCTACTTGAAAGCTCAAAATAAAATGACTGTCGTGATATTGCATAATGCCATCCTTTAGGCCGAATGATGGACGTTTTTCGGACAAAGTCTGGTCACCTCCAAAACATATTGTCCACTGTTACTTTAAAAAAATAACCATTCACACGTGGCGTACCGTTCGCATAAACATTTAGAACGTTTTAAAATGTAGGGTTGGTAGTTTAAGTTTTAAAAAAAAAAACAAAACCATCCGTGTGAAATGAACTTGAATCCAATCCCAATAGGTGGGGCAATATGAGCCAGTATTCAAATAAGTGTATTGAAAAACAATTTTTGTTTTTGTACAAGACCTTCCGTTGTTTAAAATGGAAGAAAGATCATGAAATACAAAAGTTCCTAAGAAACACTGATAAATTAATCTATTTAACATAGTGATAAATTAAAATGATTGCAATTGCAAATTCCCTTTGTGTTAGAATTCTTTGTTTCTACGCTCATTCATAAGCTCGATGGCATTAGCGAGGCAAGGAATGTCATTCATGAACCTATCACGTGTGGGACAACAAACAACTTTAACATAAATTGTAATAGAAACCATAAATTATAGGTGAGTCTCTTTATTTTATTATCTAAGCTTAGTATCTTAGATAGCTATATTAGATGACACTTGACAATAACAATATATGCGATGGACACAGTGGATTTAAAAGTACACTTTTCAATCCACTGTGTCCATCGTATGTAAACGTTAAAGCTAGTAGGGGGAATAAAAGAAGAAAACTTTTATTACCAGCCACAAGTCACATGGGTAAAAGGCAGACGAAATTTTACTCCCACTATCATCAAAATACCACAATTATATGCTAAAAACGCCAAATATTTCATCATTTCATAAAATGAAAGATTCCTACAAAAATCCAGAAAATTATAAGCTGCTAAGATTTGTCGATTCTACGATCATGAAATAAGACAATGTAGCGGCATCAATGCCACCACATGAAAAACTAAGTAGCGAAATTTGTACGGCAACAAAAAGAACCGCAACGCCATCTACGACGAACTACTAACGAAATCCTGTATCGCGCAAGCAAAGTTCTCCGTGCGATTTGAGCATATACATCAGTCCGAATATCAACTATCGGTCAGTTGCCCACCAGACACAACAACCGCCTGGTCGGAGGATCCTCCCATTTTTCAGTGGAGGTATGCGGGACTATACTCTCTGTACCGCATACCTCTATAACAACATATCGGAGACCAAGATAATTATAAAATAATAGTGCAATATACTTCTAAATTAAGAAATGTCTGCTGAGCACGTCTGAGATGACTCAAAAGAATTAAAACAAAAAATAACCACAGTCAAACCCGCGACAACAACGTAGTCGTCCAATTTATATGCGTACAGTACCTATGCAAGCCACACAGCGCGCACACAATATGTCCGCGTACATTTATCATCATAAGTGCCGCTATACACGCGCAACAAAGCGACGCGACACGACGCGACCGCGACAAAGCGTCGGACGACACAGCGACACGATTTGTAACTACACCTAAATATTGTATTGTTATTTATTACTACCATTTTACACGGATCCGCTTGTACGCCTGATTTAATAGTATTTTCAACGAGGATAATTCTTAGGTGAATAATAGATTGTAAGGATCTAGGGTAGTGGTTACAATGGATAGGGTAGCAGTAATTTTAGTTTAAATTGTGTTGCCTTAAAAGAGTTAAATAGTTATAGAAACTTGGCTGGTCTGTGGTAAAATGGTAACACAACGAGCCAGTGTGCAAACCTATTCCGGGGGAGGGGTACGATCTCCGATGCATTTTAATACGAGTTCTTGTGTTTCAAAATCATTTCCTGCAGAATACCCAATTTTGCAGTGGGTATTTCACTTGTATAAAACTTGGAAAGTTTGGACGTACCTAATATCTTTGCAAAATACCCGTAACATACGATAATCTACTAGAGTTGCGGTATTTGTTCGAAAGAGTCACCGCGGCCCTGCAACGCAAAGGGCTTTAGAAGGAACACGGATGGGTTTTAGTCAGTAAGAGTCTGACACGCCCTTCCGCTCCACCCAGAGCGGAAGAAGTCATTTGATGATTTCAAATCTTAAAAAAAAATACGATAATAAATACATTGCACCTGATTTGGGCTATCCTCAAGTTCTGGAACAAAAACTAAAATGACAACTACCCATGAACCGTTCACGCTTCGTATCACACCGTAGCTAACCTGTCGAATGCACACCGATTATATCGTAAAATTTTACAATGTCGATTTAAATGTATCACCTCGATTCACCTCTCACTCTAACTAATACTGAAAGAACAGGACAAAAGCAGGGAGTGCATAAAATTAAATTGGTTGAGATAATTAACGTGGGCTGGTTTAAAGTAAACAGAGGACATAAAGAACATCAGATCATGATTTTCGTGCAAACAACTCGAGGCTATGGGCAATGCTAAAGTAATTTTCAACTTTAATTTCAGGGAATAAGCCAGGTTTATGTTTGTTAAGTACGTTGAGATTTTTCGACCTGATTTTTAACGTGTCACTATAATTGGTTCCGAGACGAGTAGTCGATGATTGACGCGTAATTTTGACGCTGGGCTGCCATTACTTGCAGTTTCGCGAAAAAGATTTTATTGGTACACGTATCGATCACAAATTTTTATTTAGTTTCTGTCACATTGTACGGTTATTACGAAGATTGAATTTATTATCTTCACCATGTCGTTCAATGTAATAAAAGTTAATGTAAAAACAGTCGTGTTAAATTAAATTGCCGATTGAAATCATTCAGACATCCTTCTGGTAAATCAAAGATTGAATAATATTAAGATTTTATTTACAGACGCTCCACGTAAAGTTACATACAAGTATTAATTTACTCGGAAGCGATGGCGCTTTCAAATTGTGTAGGCCCGCAGCGAATCCGCAATACAACTTAACAAAGGCTATTATAAATACTCGGTAATAATTTCTACCAATTATATGTTTAATGTCATGGTGTTCGCATGCTCCGATCGTAATGATGCACAAATTGAATACATCATAAAACTTTCAAAATAACTGTATAATTAACACTACGCAATTACAGTGACAGTTTGTCAGTAAAAAAAGAATTTTTTGGGACACAAGATGATATTCATCACACACGCCCCCGAGAAGATAATTCGCGAACAATTTGCTTGGTTTATCAGTACGTAATTATCCGAAACGCGTACGTTAATGAACGGTTGCGTTACACTGCGGTGTGAGCGAAGGCCTGTAGCGGAGACTGTACTTTGAGTAAAATAACATCTTTGGCTGATTTTAATACTAATATCTGAAATTAATTTAATTGATACACTTGTGGATGTGGTATATTTTGGGTAAACCGATTAGAAACAGCGTCTGCTGTTACACAATATCGATGTCCAATAGCATTTCACAATCACGATGATTTACCACTTTCCATGAAGTGCAGTGGGTCAAGTCCAGCTTTTGGAAAAACCCGTGTCTCGTCTATTATGAATAACTTAAACTTTTTAGTAACGGACATTTTATGAGTAACTCTAAAAGCAGTTTACAAAGGTTATTTCTTAACTAAACTCCAACAAAGCTTTTTTTATCTAACTGCCCCAGAAGGAGTTTCATGTTTTTATCTAACTGCCCCAAAAGGAGGTTCATGCTTTCATCTAACTGCCCCAGAAGGAGGTTCATGTTTTTATCTAACTGCCCCAGAAGGAGGTTCATGCTTTCATCTAACTGCCCCAGAAGGAGGTTCATGTTTTTATCTAACTGCCCCAGAAGGAGGTTCATGCTTTCATCTAACTGCCCCAGAAGGAGGTTCATGCTTTCATCTAACTGCCCCAGAAGGAGGTTCATGCTTTCATCTAACTTCCCCAGAAGGAGGTTCATGTTTTTATCTAACTGCCCCAGAAGGAGGTTCATGCTTTCATCTAACTGCCCCAGAAGGAGGTTCATGCTTTCATCTAACTTCCCCAGAAGGAGGTTCATGTTTTTATCTAACTGCCCCAGAAGGAGGTTCATGCTTTCATCTAACTGCCCCAGAAGGAGGTTCATGCTTTCATCTAACTTCCCCAGAAGGAGGTTCATGTTTTTATCTAACTGCCCCAAAAGGAGGTTCATGCTTTCATCTAACTGCCCCAGAAGGAGGTTCATGTTTTTATCTAACTGCCCCAGAAGGAGGTTCATGCTTTCATCTAACTGCCCCAGAAGGAGGTTCATGCTTTCATCTAACTGCGTCAGAAGGAGGTTCATGTTTTTTATTATTATTAGAAGGTTTGCGTCTGACCACATCACCGATAGTAAGCTGTGGTCGTCAAGGAAGCACGCCTGCATTTCAATTCGCAAGCTCGCCCGCCATTTTACAAAACTTGCACCAAACATTGAAAAATCGCACTCCTGCGCATCTTCGCGTAAGAATAATGTGGACGGACCGCCGGCGTGTTATTAACCCGTGAGTTATGGCGTTGACACGTATAGTGTCGGCGAGAAAAATATTACTCACAAAAGTGATAATTAGCCATGAAATCTTATTTCCGTGAAACTGTGGAAAGTTGATTGTGTAAGCTACTAATTAAATGGGGACTAGGGATGGTACGATGAAAGAATATCGTGTATCTTTTATGCCGATGAGTACTGGGGTACAACACTACTTTCGAAGCGGTTCTGACTTTAATTTAAATGGTTTTCGGATTAAAAATTGTAAAGTTTAATGGTCCTTGTTTTAAAAATAATGAGACAGAGCTGACTATTTCAGGTTTATAGAAAACAAGATGCTGCCCTTGGGTCGGCCCGCGTGTTTTTAGTACTTCCCATCTTTTAAACTGTAGCCTATGAGTTATTCTGATGCAAGTGCCAAATTACTGTTAACTTTCATGAAAATCTGTATTTTAGTTTTTTCTTGAAACTGAGAAACATCCGTCCTCAATCACAAACCATCACATTTATAATATTTGTAGGTTAGTAGAATAAAAAAAAATGTGAGCCGTCACGGGACGCCTGGCAGAAGTGAAACATCGAAATATTTTTTTACAATTGATATGCATAAAAGAACAGATTACGACATGAACTAAATATGGCGTAATGAAAAAAATACATATAGACTGTATATATATACCATCGTATAGCATGGCGACGCGTTGCCACGGCATGCGTCGCCACGCCAACGATCGGTTTTACTCGCGGCCATAGATGTTTCACAGCAAAAATAGCTCTAGCCTGCTAAACAGAAATTCTTATAACATTGCCATTTTTAAAGACGATATCTAACGTCACATTATTCTAAGTCTGTCAATATTATCACTAGCAAAAATTCAAATTAACGTTAACGACCAAATAAACAAATGATACAAAAGCTGTAAAACTTTTATCCAGTACAAGAACCAATTAAGACAATTTTACTACCTTCAATTTGTAGTCAACAATTCCTATTCAAATGACAGTAAAAATTCATTACTATCAGTCGTTCGTGAGATCGATGGCAATTTACTTGAGTTATTGCGTTATATCAGTAGGGGGCACAGCTGAAACCGCGAACCTGTCACTTTACTACGCTTAATATATTCTTTATATCCAATGAGCATATGTCGAGGAAATAAAAGGTTACTTTGTAAAGTAATTAAATTCCTGATACATTTTCATGGTAATTTGTTAGAAAAACTCTACAGCTGTCCGTTTTTCCGAGTTGTTTGTTTAGTTCTTGTTGGATTCTTTTTTTTTTTGACGTGACAACGTCTTATAATTCGATGGAGCCGGCTGGACGCACGAAAAAACATGACGCATGCAGCGTTACCTCGCCCTGAGGCGTTCCATTAAATTAAAATCTTTTGAACAATGAAACCATTTCATAAGTATTTTCTTATGACGTTGTCACGTTCAACTATCGTCAGTAAACCGACTTTACAGACAACCGATTTTTTTTTGTGAAACTTGAAATTAAAGGAACTGGAAACATAGTATTTGGTGTAGCTATGCCTCCTATTATACCCTCGGTTTTCCGAAACTGAGCTAACCTAGGGAAGGGTTGAAATCGTGTGCTGACAAACAGCACAACTCCATAATCATCTCTCTACCGCATTTTACTTAAGTCAGTAACACTTCTTCACTTTACAATCAACCGTTTCGCTATCATTCGCTCCATTTTCAGAAATTGTACGAATAATTTTTACTTCACAAAAGGAAGAAGTAGTACGAGGTTTATAAAAAAACATGCGGAGCAGTCTTTGGGGGCTGCCGATAGAAGTGAAAACTAAGCGGAAGCTAAAGCGTTCGGTGACGATGACGTGAGTTCCATAATTTTTGTTCACCCAAAAAGTGCTCAACGCGCCTAAAGAAGTTTTCAGAAATCTGCACGTACATCTACTATTTTTAAGATTATTTACTTTCTATAAGAGCTTAGTCGATACAAGCGTACGTAGTAAGCAATCATCAGAGGACCATTTACCTGGTCTAAGCAATCGCAAGGTTCTATCAACCATTGCCAAGCCCTTTTTAACAGACTTCAAAAAAGGGAGAGATCCTGTACTCGGTTGTATTTTTTTTGTTTGTTACCTCATAACTCCGTCATTTATGAACCGATATGAAAAAAACTTTTTATACAAGAAAGGATATACTTTTCGATCAATCGAAAAGTATATCCTTTCACATAAAAAAGTTTGTTTTTCCAAAGAGATTTCTTCTTCCACAGAAATCGATTGTTTTTCCATAGAGATTTCATTAAAATCGATTCAGTAGTTTTGTCTAAATCAAAATAGCTGAAAAAAAAAGTAATTCAAGTAAACGAAATTGCGTATTTTTCTTTCCTGTGACTTTCCAGTGGTTAGGTGTGGCATACTTACCAATAAAAAGTGAAAATATATTTTCATATTAAAAAAAACTACGATTTCCAAATTAAAAAAAAAAATCGCAACTAAAAAGTTCTTTTCTCAACTTATTGAAGTCGCCTTCCAACCGAACCAGAAGCAGTTACAGTATTTTCCAAGGACCCACTGCCTTCTGATCTTAACAACCTGACAACTAGTAAAGATACCCTACTACCACACGTCAAGGTAACCGTAACGCTTAGCAAACACGTCACATTGACTGTCCAGCCATTTTGCTGGATTCTGATTGGTTCAAAACCTGGTTGCGCAACCTGGCTAGTTCGCTATCGGTCTAAGTGATTATCAATGATAAGCGATTAGTGTATGTGGGTGCTGAATGAAAATCTTAAGACTATAAAGTACTTGATAAAATCTGTTTACCGTTAGATTTGACTAAGTAATTAGTAAATTACAATTAGTATGTACTTGATCCTGTTAAACACTCAGAAGTAGGGATATCGCACACCTAGATCTAAACTGGGTTAACTCAAAAAAACACTTTTTTCAGAAAATGCGAAAAACTTATTAAGTCCCTGTCCACTGCAGGAGTTTTCTGCATACATTTATGCTTTTATGCAGCTAGAAGAAAAATTTTGTAGGAATCTTGTATTTTAGTGATGTTTTGGGGCTGATAAATGGATTTTTGTAGTTATTTTCCTATTGCTTAACGATGCGCATATATTTGTTTAATTATTTTGAATTGAGCCCGTGTTGGTGTATTTAGCCATCTAGCGTCGAGTAGCGGAGATATGTTTAAATCTGTTTTATTGGTAGGTAGGTATTGAGATAAAGGATTCGATGGTGTGCATAACTCAAAAATCACAATTTTTGAGTTAGCTCCCTTTAGATCTAGGTGTGCGATATGGACACTTATGAACATGCATATTTGTAGAAAATCTTATAGGTCTCATATGGCTGGTTTTTGGACTATGTCGTCTCAATCATTAGGGTTCCGAACATTCGTAAGGAACGGAACCCTTATAGGATCTCTCGGGTGTGTGTCTGTCTGTCCGTCTGTCACAGACGATTTTCTCCGAATCTAATACTGGACCGATTCTGTTGAAATTTGATACACATAAACTTCGACGACCATAACACGGACACGTTACGTAAATAAATATATGTTGAGTATGGGGCACTTTTGGGGGAAAAACAAGAACATTAAAAAAATGTATTTCACATTGTACCGTGTAACATATCAAATGAAGGGGTTTATTGCGTGTGAGGGTTTAATTATATTTTTTCTTAACTTTAAAATAAACAGTATTGAATTTATTCAAGAAATTTGACGAAGAATTACCATTCCCTTCCCCTTATATCCGAAACAACTGTACCCATGATTTTGAAACAAAAGCAGATATTAGTTCTTTACCTATGGACTTCGGGAAAACTTATATTGTTTATACCTTTAGTGTTAAAATAACATGTTACAAAAATTTAAATTCGTTCGGAACCCGAATTCTTGATCATTGAGGCCAGGCAAACGACTGCTCGAGGCTCTAGCTTGGAGCATTAATACACCTCGTATTGTGACCAGAACTAAAGGTGTATGTGTCACCGGAAAATGGCAAACTCCGTAAGATTATAAAATAACTTGAGAGATTGTAAACTGATCGCCATTTTATGTCAATCCACAATTTCTCGGAATTACTTCGAGCTATTACTATCAAATTGTGATGCGTAAAAAAGTATTCCAAATGACCAGTTGACAATTTATCGACAATTTACAATCTCTCAAGTTATTTTATAATCTTACGGAGTTTGCCATTTTCCGGTGACATGCAATATTTCAGCTCAATGAGATACCAAAAATGGTCGAAAATTGGTTTGCAAATTTTGAATGACAACTTACATACATAGGTGCATACATACGAACGGTGCAAGTTAAATAAAAGCTTGTAAAAATAATCATCCTTAAACAGTAGCCAAATTTCATCCAATTTTTTTTTAACTCTCAAGACATTCATTTCCTCACCATTCTCCCAGTTTCGGGTCTTCGAAACTCCTCTACAAATACCTTTTTTTTTTTAAGGATGGGAAATCATCAAATGACTTCTTCCGCTCTGGTTGGAACGGAAGGGCGTGTCAGACTCTTACTGACTAAAACCCATCCGAGTTCCTTCTAAAGCCCTTTGCGTTCCAGGGCCGCGGTGACTCTTTCGAACAAATTCTGCAACCCTGGCAGGCTCTGGCCCTAGCGGGCCCGATGCTCTAGAAATACCTACCAAGTTGTTTACGCTACGCATAATGAATGAACAACACTTAAAGGCAATTAAATAATTACAAATAATGTATGCACAGAGGCTTTACAAGTACATAAATATGTAATGAGATAGGAAAACATGGATTCTGTCACTTGAACGTGCACATTGTTGAAGCAAGAGGAACTGGTTATAATGGAGATTGTAAACATGAATATGGTACGAGTGTGCATGGCTTGGTTCAGTGCTAAGCGTTGTTTGAAATAATGCAACGGAAAGATAAACTAATTTTTCACAAAAAAAAATCGAACCACCTATATATACACCTACAGTTTTGTGAAAAATAATATATATTTCTGTTATTATTCCACCCACACGCAAAAAACGTTTTGAGAACACATTCATTGTGCGCACAGCTTAGGAGTGGAATAGGGAATATGCATGAAAAAAATATTTATTATCTAAACAGTTTATCTAGAAATATACAAAAATATAATACTAACAGTGAAAATAGAAGCGAAAATTACCGAAAAAGAAACGAGATATAACTATTTTAAACAAATATATCTGTCCCTCTCGCGAAAACGCTGTTTTGTATGGCAGCTGTATAGGCGACATAGTATTTGACGTCACAGTTGGTATCGACTTCTCTTTCTAATTGACAACTTTGAAGCTTAATAACTTCAACGCTGATGAAGGTATTTTAAAAATTCTTTCATAATGTTTTACTAGAGATAAAAAATATTTTATTTTGTAAATAAAAAAAAATCCCTATTCCCGCCGGAGTCTATGTTTCATGATAGCTACAACCTGGGATTCATTAAGTCAAGAGTGAGTAGGTTATTTCTATGCAAGCGTGCTCCATCTTCGACCACATCATCGCTTACCATCAGGTGAGATAGTGGTCAAACGAGTGCCTATCAACGGCAAGTAAAAAAAATTGGTTGTCTGTAAAGTCGGTTTACGGACGATAGTTTAACGTGACAACGTCATAACAAAACATTGATGAAATGATCGTAACATAACAATGAGCGTAACGTTACAATGAGTCAACCTTTTTCGTGCGTGCAGCCGGCGTTCATCGATTTATAATAATAATAATAATATCTTGGGACAACTTACACACGGTCATCCGATCCCAAACTAGGCAGCCTGTGCTATGGCAACCAGACAACTGATAAACATACAGTAAAAAAAAGTTGTATTAAAAAAAATATCATCTTTCAGGAAATGACAGCAGAGGTGTATCCATATTTTGCTAGTTATGATGGAATTTTATGTAACAGGAGGTGAACACATTGCTATGAACCGGATACAAATCCAGACACCGAGCCGCATTTCTACTGAGAAATACCAGGTGGAAAAAAAAACAATATTATCATGACACGACTGTTTAATACAATTTAAATGATGGCGGTCTTCGTAAGGTCATTTTAAAACAAAGAAACGATAGGAACTAACTTAGAAAAAAAAACCCTAAAAATAACTTAAAAATTTTACTCCAACCAACATATTTTTACGAATTATAATCCTCGCATAATATTGTGTAAAACATATTGTTTTGTCAACACAAGCCTGCCGAGATAACGTCGTGATTGATTCAATCGCCACGACCTGCGCGCACGCAGCTTTCTACTTATCGGAACCGCGAACCGCCCATGCGACGTGCAGGTAGCTTTATTGATTTTTCTTTCTTTTTATCTCATGTGACAATTGATTTATAATATCGTGAGTCAAGTTGATATTTTTATTTACAGTTCCAATTCGACTGTATCTTTCAAGAAAGTGGGTCCCTAGGATCGTTCAAGGGTCAGGGAGCAGGACGGGTCGATCTTAACCCTTTTATAAGAAGAAATAGGTTTATGCTAGACTAGACTTCTGGAGTGGCGACCACGTACCGAAAGACGCAGCGTAAGGCGTCCGTTACACGCTCATGCAAACGTCAATCAATTCCAAAATCATGATTGATGAATGATTTTTTGGCGAGTGATGGAATTCAATCGACATTACCGTAAACTTAAAATAATCTTAAATATGGCGACGATATATAACTGGCTGATTTACGGAATCCGAAAATCCATAAACATATAATACCAGACCCATTCACTTAGAAGTCGTGACTAAAATCCAGATTTTCGTCAATCAATTTATTGCAACCACAGTCACTGCATTAGACGATAGGTTATCCGTCAACCACAGCCTTGACAGTGGTTAAACTGACAGCAAAACCTACCGTGTAGTGGCCTTAGAAGGCCGACAACAAGGTGAACAGATGACCTGGTGAAGGCCGCGGGAATCCGCTGGATGCGAAACGCACGGGACCAGTCGATGTGGCGGCACTTGAGGGAGTCCTATGTCCAGCAGTGGACGCATTTGGGCGGAAATGATGTTGGGTGAGACTGGAAGATGAATGAAGAGCCTTTTTATAGGAGGTAGTTATACTCAAACCTGACATCATGCCTGTATTCTAAAAGTAAGTCCAATGTAGGCACGAATATAAGGAAACTTAATTTTATAACAATAACATTGTATACCCCACGGCTGCACTGAACTTTACGTTAGGTTCATGGATGCAAATCTATTTTGTGAGCTGATAAATATACTTACAGGTAAATAAATACAAACATGTTAATGTGTAGTAAATTATAAATAATAACTATGTATCCAGTGATAAAAACAAAATTATTGAACAAAGAAAAACAATGTCTAACAATAAGTTAGCTACACTTCTTACATCAACAAATGTTTGACATCTCCGTAAGACCATACGGTGCCTGGAAAAATCACAACACTACATCTAAATTAAATTTAAATAAAGGGAGCCATTTGGAGATTTTTGGTAGTCGTTACTGACAGTTAGAAGCTAGAAAATCTGTCACCAGTCTTGCCAAAGAGTACCGTGTTACCCATGATGGGTTGTGGAGGTCTGGTAGGCAGCCGCTCTCCGTAAAATGCTGGTATTCAGCTGAATCCGGTTTGACTGGAAGCCGACCCCAATATAGTTGGGAAAAGGCTTGGCAGATGATAAGTGGGAGCCATTTTATATCAATAACTGTAGCAGTAGCTATCAGAGTGCACTTAAATCGAGGTATAATACTGCTCCGAGGTTGAGCCTACAGTAGTCGTTTGCCTGCCTCAATGATCTAGAATTCTAGGTGTTATTCAATATGTGGCTATAAAATTAGACTGATCGTAATATAATAGTGCTGGTATAGTAATCCGGATCCGCGTAGGAAGGCAAAGGACTTTTGGATCAACAACTTTCATTGTTATTAAAACACAAATACGTTAGAAGAAAAAATAAATAGCATATCTAGGTCGCCGTCAATTGATTTTGGTTTTTGTCAGTGTTGTTTATATGGTGATAAATCCGGTGGTTGAAATAAGGATATCTTCCACATGGACACTACTCTGCTTATTTCAATAAAATGTAATCTAATCTCGTCAAAATTAGAGTGAACAGGCTTCTGCTGGGTAAGCTCGCTCCATCGTCGAATTTGTCTCTGTCATCTATGACCTAGACTAGAGTCAAGAGCAAACTCATCTCAAATAATAAACAAATGTAAAACTCAAACAAACAAAAGCAGCTCGCAGATTTTCGGTACAATACATTGACGCCCAACTATCCCTGGGTTGCCTTTGATAACTCCCGGGAGAAGTATTCCCCAAAAACTTAATTTAAATGTACCTGTATGTGTGAATGCAATAATATCTCTAGACAGAAAGGCAACAGCCTTTTCAATACCAAAACGAAATAAAAATATAATGACGTCACCAACACTATAAACGTCAAATAATATTCACTTACAATTTTATAGGGACCGGTATGGGGTGTAAAACTCAATATTTGCCCACCAAAGTGGATGTGGTTTCAATATGCGGTGGGTAAGTATGTTGCGTATTGACATATACCGATAGTTAACTGTGAAAGCTGGTATATACTAAATAAATGGTTATCATTTCATGGTAGAGAGATAAAAGGATTTTCGTTGAGGGCTGTCGCTTGTTGTCGCTTTCTAGCATCTTTCTACTTAGTACGTTTATGATACAGCATGAACACTAATCTAAATAAACCAGCATTATACACAATTGTAATTTTATGTTTGTAGGAGGTGTTTTTTTTTTAAGGATGGGAAATCATCAAATGACTTCTTCGGCTCTGGGTGGAGCGGAAGGGCGTGTCAGACTCTTACTGACTAAAACCCATCCGTGTTCCTTCTAAAGCCCTTTGCGTTCCAGAGCCGCGGTGACCCTTTCGAACAAATTCCACAACCCTGGCAGGCTCTGGCCCTAGCGGGCCCCGTCTTCTATGCTGACATCTTTTCGAGGCTTATAGGAGGTGCTGCGTCCCAAAACAAAAATCGCAGACGTCACACAAAAAGCAGCCAAACTAAAGTGGGACTGGGCTCGCCACGTCTGCCGCATGTCGAACGGTTCACGGTACATCTAAAGCAACCACAATGTGGGTCCCAGAAAAGGCCCGACGACATCGCGGGAGACCCAGACGAAGATGGCGGGACGAGCTTGACGTCTATCGGCCAGATTTGCCCAAAGCCGGGAGGAATGGAAGGAAGAAAGGGAGGCCTTTGCCCTGCAGTGGGACACAATTGGCTAAAATATAAATATAATATAATATAGGAGGTAATATCTTAATGTTCTATTACAAAATTTCATGCACATGGAAAGCTACACTATCTTTGAAAGGCATAGAATTACTTTGTTTCCAGAAAAAATCTAAGTTTCATGTAGGTCCCAAAAAAGGTAGTACTGAATAATGATGCAAAATACAAGTACGAATAGATAACGTCATTACGTAACAATCAAGAAAAACGTCACAAACATATTTACAACTATATCTTCCGTAACTTATTATTATGGTGTACATAATAAAGAGTATTCCATTTTATTATATACTATACTTAAAGCAAAAACTCCTTACTTGCAACAATTTGAAGCCAGCCTACTAATATTATAAATGCGAAAGTTTGTGAGGATGGATGGATGTTTGATACTCTTTCACGTAAAAACTACTGAATGGATTTTCATGAAATTTGGCACAGTGGTAGGTTATAGTCTGGAATAACACATAGGATACTTTTTATCCCGGGAATATGTTCTCTTGGGATAATTTTCAACAATCACGCGGGCGGAGCCGCGGCCGGCAACTAGTTATAAATATTTTCGATATTCAACTTCCACCGCACCTCTTACCTCTTAATAGCCTCGTAAATCTCTGTCCACATCAAATCAATTCAGAAAATCCTCTCTTATCAAACATATTGGCTCACCAATAACATAGCAGGATAAACAACTTTCATCAATTGCTTCGGAAACAAAATAACATCTTAATAAGAGGACGAAGTTGACGTGGGTGGTGGTCAAGCTTTCGACACCACTGATTTCACCTCGATTGGTGCAATCGATTCTGATTCGCGTATTACTTTCGTATGTATCGATGTTTTAGAGCAGGTTGTGTTATCGTTCTTTTATATTGCGCACAGCAAAGGACTGGAACTCTCTGCCTGCGTCTGTGTTTCCGAACGCATACAACCCTAATCTCTTCAAAATTAGAGTGAACAGGCTTCTTCTAAGCTCGCTCCATCGTCGACTTTGTCTCTGTTATCTATGACCTAGACTAGAGTTAAGGGAAAACTAATATTAAATAAATAAAAAAATAGTTTGATAGAATCGGTGAAGCAACGATTTATTTATTAGAGCACGTTAATGTACACAGGGCTCACATAAGATAATTTCTTATAGGAAACCTTTGAATGAACTGATTTACATCATCATTCCCAAGCTTTTCTCCCAATTTATTTTGAATCGGCGAAGCAATCTCTCTTTGCTCTCTTTACTCATGTTTAGTGATCGGAATATAGCTATGGTGGATTAAAGAAATAAAGATCACGTGAACCATGCAAACATTTTTTTTTTTAAGCAGTTGTGTCAAAACGAAAAGCAATTGTAATTTAAATACTAATAACAAGATGTTAAAATTCACGTAATTAAAGCTCGGGTAAATTTACTGGTAAAAAATATTTAGTTATAAGGAAGTCTCCGACATTTGTCTCTGTTCTACAAACTGTAGGTAAATATACTCAGCCTATTCCGATCACTGCTCATGTTAATAGTCACCTCCCTTCTAACCATGTCATCTTGCACACAGTTAATCTATCATTTCTTTGGTCTTCTTATACCCTTAATCCATTCCCAATCATACATAAAATATCCTCATTTCTCTGCTTTCATAGCACAGCTCTATACAGTCATGGATACAATAAAAGTTTATTAACTAGTGGTAAACTTTTCACTCTGTTTGTTTTCTTCCAGGTACTTTATCGTATGTAGCGTCAAGGATAATTACAATATAATAGAATTAAAACTCTGTCTATATTGGTTTTAGATATAAATTATTCTATGCGGAATCTGCTTTGTCCAATGAACAATTGACCGACTGATCAATGAGTTGCAAGTAAACAGTTTACTACGCTGTTACTTCACACAGTAAACTAACAGAATTCAATGGTTCTAGTATTATTAAATTGCGTGTGCGTAAACATACAACACATACTTCAGTATTTTTACAATTAAAGTAAGTTTACACGCTATTAAAAAATCGTAAGTATATCATATTGATTCAAATTTTTTTTAAATACTACCTTTTTTTTAAGGATGGGAAGTCATCAAATGACTTCTTCCGCTCTGGGTGGACCGGAGGGGCGTGTCAGACTCTTACTGACTAAAACCCACCCGTGTTCCTTTTAAAGCCCTTTGCGTTCCAGGGCCGCGGTGACTCTTTCGAACAAATTCCGCAACCCTGGCAGGCTCTGGCCCTAGCGGGCCACGTCTTCTATGCTGACATCTCTTTGAGGCGAGCGTGAAACACAACGCGCCATCGACCCGGACCTGGTGGTGATCGGACAGCGAGCCACCCAACGCTCGCCGTCCGCAGGCCCGTGTCTACGGTGGCCGGGATCGCCCTGCGACTCCCGACGCCCAGGTTAAGATACTACCTACGATGTCAATACGAAGTGAATATTTAATCAAATCTGTTCTAGGCACATGTTTTATTTAAACAAAACAAGCGATTAACAAGCGATTGTAAATGTCATAAAAAATGAGACTCATATTTTAGCCCAAACTATCGATGATCATGTAACCTGCCTTATACAGAAGATCGGTACACTTGACAAATGGTTCAGGAGTCCAAAAACATCTTAATCAGTCGCATGAGATATGGTTACAAAACTGCTAAATAGTGATCACCTTAAAGTAGCTAATTATGGGCAAATATACATCAACACTCATAACACGACTATTATTTAGACAAACAAAAAAAGCAAAAAAATGTAGGCGACGAACAGGACTAAAGTAAATAAATAATTAAGTAATTAAAAATTCTAGGAGTGTTTAATGAAGAACTTATATCGTGCAGGTCGATGTGGGTAGCGTGTATAATTTAAAATTGCCATTTTTTCCGCTGGCAACCCACGGCCAGATTAGTCAGTATTTCGACATTCTCGGCCCACATGGGTTGGTTATTAACATAAAACGCTACAATTCATTGTGCAATAAACGCGAAATGCGATTTTATCTAGCGACAAGACGGCGACGTAAAATTCACCGACGTGTTTTTTCGACAAAACCAATATTGGTTTGTTTGCGCCAGCCCTTCGAGCTCGGGCGTTTGAACAAATGTTTGCGGAGCCTTTACATTTATGATTTTGTTCTGCGATGATAGATTTTATTTTTTAACGCTTCGAGTAACAATATCCTGTTGGGCAAAGAGAGTAAATTTTGAAGAGAGAGAAAACAATTCGAGTATTATTAATTTATGTTTCAAGAAAACTGATAGGGTTCAATAAAATATGAGACAGCCAGAGCCGAAATAACAGGTCACAAACTTTTTCAACTAAAACTAAATAACCTCAAATAAATCTATCAATGACCACAAATAGCAGTGCTACGAAACTTTAAACTTGAATCGCACCTAATAACGAAAGTTTGATCAAACGTTTGCTCAAGTTGGGCCAACAAACGCTACTATCAGAAGCTCGTATTTCAATGGAAGTATAAAACGGTGTTTATTTTAAAGTTTTCAACTTCATTGTACATTTACACCCCCACAATTGAATTTTACGATCCCCGTGTGAATATTTCAATAGTCATTACGAGTATATTAAATTTGTATGCACTTTTTTATTTGCGGGTACTCGAAGTGTTAAGCTGTAAATCTTCTGCAGAAATAGCGTCTGAAATGCAATATATTCTTAAAGCCAATTGGCTCATTTCATCGCCGATATTGTTAAAGTAATTGGAGTGGAAGGTGCAGATATAATAAATACATCAACAGAGAGATATATCAGAATAAAATAAAAAGAACCTCACAAAATTCACAGTGTGTTTGTGTTGCAGAAGTCAATTTCGAACTACTCATTAAAAACCTGGAAAACAGAGCTGATTTCGAACATAATGCAATCAGACCGATTGACAAACACGACGATATAATCAGGCACAAAAGCACTGCAGTAAGCAATGCACCTCATTGCATTCCAGCGAGCGATACCGGTGCAGTTCCAGGAGCAAGGGTCACATCCCGAAAAACTCGAAACATAACTGCACCACACAAGCACATAACGAAGCCTTAGCTTAAGCCATCAGATAGCGCAACCTGAATGTGCGGCCTCTGCTAACTGCCACGAAAACAATGTCCACCACACTGGTTTACAGATAATATTTCAGATGAAACAAAGCTCATACAATTTTGCCAACCGACAAAGCGGCATCGCAAATCTCATTTGCAGACAACAAACAGATAACTATCTCATTCTTTCAACAATGGCCGGTAGGCTCATAAACAGAGCCTAATTAGTAATATTCCGAGTGCATTGTGGTATCTTAACAAATGGACAATAAGATGGAAGCGTGGTTATCTAGGGCGATAAGGGCGCCGCGCCGGGGAGCGACAATTATCAGCCAATGACGTTTGCGCGGTACGTTTTCGCGGAGGCTGGTGTGCGAAAATGTGATACCAAAAATCGCGTTGTGCTCCAACCATTGCTGCATAAACCAGCGTTGATTTAACTTGGTTCAGGAGCAAAAGCATCGTTGAAAGTTGTTCGCTGGGTAGGATCGCTCGTGTAAGCTTGCGCGGTCAGGTTGAGATAGGATCGTGGTCGGAATACGTAATGGTCGGTAGTGCTCGCCCATGTAGCTCCCGCTTATTGTTCCAACTCTTGTCCGGCGTAGAACGTAAATTGAATAAGTGAGTCCTAGAAAGCTGAGTTACGGCGGCTCGGATTAGACTTTCCTTGGCTAAATTGGACTCTAAGTCATAACTTGATTTATTGGCATTGTATCGATGCTTGATGTGATATGTTTTCCTGGCCAGCTGACGCACTTTATGTAGGTTCAAATTCTGCTGGGACGTGGGGTTTCAATCAATAAGGTGCGTTCATTGGGTCCTAAAAAGGGTTTATAATTGACTCATCGGTCTGGCTGGTGACAAGAGGACCTCGACTTGATTTAGGTGATTCCTATGTTAGAAAACTCCAAGTGTAGGAGTTATGACCTGTAAACAGCGACACACCCATTACAGCCATGTCTAGTGATCACAACACCTTAGCCATAAACCCATATTAAAAGAAATGGAAGCATGAGAGGTTCTACAATTTCTGAATTAATCAAAATTTTATATTCGCCACCTTGACTAAAAATTATATTATCAAGAAAAACATGGCCGTCAAGTACCTAGAACTAGGTTTTACGCTTGCCACAATAACTAATACGCATTTTATGCTAACTTCCAAGTAATTGATATGTAGCGCTGGATCACATTGAAGCGCTTTATAATTCGCGTAAAATTAGCTCTATTTTTAATAAGCGAGGGACGCCGTTGTAAAAAGCCTATGTTATTAACACTTTTGTTAAGTCCCAGTTAATTGCTTTTGGCGTTTTGTCTTTATCGAGCGTATTATTTAATAATATTCAATTAACATAATTTATTAATGAAATGAGGGTACTTGTAATATTTTTGGAATGCCGTTGAGTTTAAATAATTTAGGTACTTTAATACTGGAACGGGGTCCTATTATAATTAGTTCTGCTAATGAAAGGCTATATTTTTCTTAGGTGAAGAATGCGGTAATAATTGGCTAAACTGACTCATCCCGCGGGTTTAAAGTTTTCTGTTATGAGGGTAGTCTGCTGTATTCAGACGGTAAGATATTACCATTATAACTGAAAGACAATTTAAACATCATTAATTTGCGAAAATCGAAAATGGTCCTTGTGTTCACAAAAAATGTCTTATTTATTTATTTAAACTTTATGTACAATAGTCGTACATGGGCGGACTTAATACATCAAGACATTCTTTAAAACAACGATCATTTTCAGTATCCTGATGGAAGAGTATCCTATTAATGTTATAAACGCGAAAGTTTGCAAGAATGGATGGATGGATGGATGGATGTTTGTTACTCTTTCACGCAAAAACTACTGATTTTGATGAAATTTGGGTCAGTGGTAGATTATAGTCTGGAATAACACATAGGATACTTTTTATCCCGGGAATATGACGATCGACAATCACGCGGGCGGAGCCGCGGGCGGCAACTAGTACGAGATAATGCAAACACCTACCCTACAAATAGTTTACATTCGCCTTTCGCCTATGTATGAGTTGTATAAAGAAAAGAAAGAAAACTGTGTTTATTAGCATTATAAAAAACAGAAACACCTTAAAATGAAACAAAATAAGTATCGAAAACCAACAATGCCAAAAGGGCCTCAGCTCAGCATAATGCCAAATGGCAACACAAGTTATACCACCTGACGCTGATTTTCAGCTGCAGCCCACGAGCGCCGCTCATACATCATCCAGGACCGCAATGATGGAATTGATACAAGTGACAAATGACGTCATTACGGAAACAAGTTGTGCTACTCTAATGACAGTTGACGCATTTGGTGTAAATTAATTTTTGCAAAGTAGTGATGTCTGGCATCTGGCACTGACGGATGATGAGATAATGATTGAGGTAATGTCCAAGAACATACGAGTATTTACA
The DNA here is from genome assembly GCA_905163435.1 of Mamestra brassicae. NCBI lineage: Eukaryota > Metazoa > Arthropoda > Insecta > Lepidoptera > Noctuidae > Mamestra > Mamestra brassicae. The sequence continues at coordinate 16,557,378 of LR991000.1, read as the reverse complement.
GTAAGTGCTTAGAAGTTTAGTTTAGTTCTAGTTTTATTAACGCAGGTATAGCTACTTTTACATTACTGTGTCGTAGCGCTGGACACCAAGCAAACGAATCTACTCAAGCCTACATCATATCGCAGTGAGTTTTGTAGCCAATCAATCAACTGTGTCAGAAAGCGCCATTACACAACACAACAATGTAAACTCGCCTTGAGCTGACTGACAAAAAAAGTAGTAGTAATATTTTTTTTTAAATATTTCTTTCTTTGACCAATTCTAATTGCATCGTGATCGTGAGGTATTCCAAATTCGAATTTTGGATACCTCATACACGATATTAATTCTGTAAATCGATTTAAACAAACACTTTTACGCGTCAAGCTGAAAAAAAAATGGTTTGCTTTGACTAGAAATGCTGAAACAAACACAGAGGTCCCAGTGTCTTTTCAAGTCCAGGCATGATCTTGGTCAGATTATCGAAGGCATATGTAGACTTCATAGATCATAGATTGAAATAAGTTCCCAACAGATCGGCTTCTCAACTTATTGGTCATTAAGAAAAGAACTCAAGATGTCTATGATACAATGATTTTCGTTACTACAGGTTCCAGCAATACTCTTTTTTTGTCTGTTTTGTTTTGTCATACTTGTTAAATGTGTATTTTTTTCTGAAAGAAACTATAATTATATTACTCATCACAATTCCTAGCGATCCCTCTCCTTCAAAATCGACATTGAACCCAACAACACGAAACATGACCATCAAAACATCTTAGTACTAAGTACCCACTTGCAGAACCTGATGTTTTTACGATTGCTGACTAAATCGCGATTGTCATTGTGCCCTGACAGTCTCGCTGTCAGTTGTTGCACTGACAACCAGTTACATAATAAGCCCTTGTCATTGACAAATGAATCTGCTCTAGGGATGTCCCACAAGGGCAGGTTAACTGACGGAATTTTTTGACGAGTTTAAAGGTATAAAGCAGAATATTGACGTTTAAGTCGTCAATTTGGTGAGGGTTTTGGCAGGGTTGTAGCTAAATGTCCTACCTGCCATAGCACTGGCAAGCTATTGCAAATAAAAAAGAAGTTGATGATGAATGATTACCACACGAAGTATTTCGTGCCTGAATCATAGTAACCTTAGAGTCTACACAAAGATATTCTACCGAAGATAGCGGTTGTCAAATGCATAACCAGAATTACCCTGAAGTTATGAATTTCGGCAATCGAAATCCCTGATAGAACCACAATGTCTTACCACCCGAATCGATTGTGTAGCCGTGATTTTTCAGAATTCGTTAAAAAGACGCAGCGTTGGAAGGCCTACCACGAGGTGAACCGATGACCTGGTGAGGGTCGCGGATAGCCGATGGATGCGAGACGCACCGGACTGGTTGTTGTGGCGACACTTGGGGGAGGTCTATGTCCAGCAGTGGACGTCTTTCGGCTGATATGATGATGATAAAAGACAGGATGGATTTCAGTACTGTTATAATTGGTTAATTTCCAGAAAAAAAACTAATTAGTCCATCAGAAATATTAGACAAAGAATTAAGACGATACAGTACGTTGAAATTTCGCGTGACGTCACATTTTAGTTCACTTTTTACGAAAACGTGACGTCACCAGCACCCGCTCTTGAATTTTGATGTACTTTATATTTTTTATGGATTTGAAATGGCAAAAAACACGTATCCAATATTTTTTTAAATCTAATGGAGAGACTCAATGGTATTATTATTTTTCTACTTAGGAAAATGTTCATTTGCTAATTTTGTTGATAATGATTTTTCTGTAACGGTTTTGCAGCCCATCAAAACGTACCTATATATTCACCAGTGACAGTCAATTTCCTTATAGGAAAACCACAGCTGATTTCAAGGTACCGGCAACTAAATGCAACTAACATTAATGTCAGTTTTTAATTACTCCATTTTTGTATTGGTCAACCAAGCAAGTGAGGCCAACCCTTTAGTGAAGCCGAAAGACGAATTGCGTTCGCATCAATTCCGTGTTTTCAGTAGTCAACGAACATCTTTTAAACTTTTTATTACTCCGCCATGTCATAATGTTACATTACAAGAGAAATGTGTGTTTATTATGAAAACATGAGGCGAAATATTTATTGGCTGAATGATTGAATGACGTTGCCCGCGTATTAAGTTCTAGAACGATAGAAAGAAAGGTACGCGGAAAAAAATGGACGATGGTTGCAAATTACGATCGATACTCGAATTATGTTATGGATTATATGATGAGGCAGTAACATATTGTTATTGGTTATTTAAATTGGTTGTTTTTTGTAGCCATAAGGCATTATGAAGCGGCGAGGTCTTTGCTATCTTGAAGATGCTCCACGCTATAAAAATATCTTTCTTAAAGCTCTCACGCAAGATCTGCATCAGTTTTTGGTCGACGACTGCGAATGTGTCTTCCATAGTAGGCAGGTACCGCTCAATCGATCAACTTAGAGAAATGGCCATCGTTCTGCCAACCAATGACATTTGCTGTAGGAAACAGTTTGATCAATTGTTTCAGTCCTAGAAATTGGAGGTAGGGTCGACCCTAAAAAATCTGTTGCTAACGCCAACTATTCTATGACCCTCTCTATTCTTAATCTTAATTGGTGTATTGCAAAAGCTTTGAAATTATTTGCATCTATTAAAAGAGTTGTCGATAATTGACATACTTTTCTTAATAACAATAATATAATAACCGACCTCAAAACTGTTATTTATTTAATTAATAACTAAAAAGGGAGAAATAAAAGATTTTTCTTTTAAAAATCTACTTACTACTACTAATAATTTTTGAGATATGCGCGGACAAACATACCTACAAATATACATACATACACTTATGAAATTTGGTACACATGTTTAGAAGCTAGTACAGACTAAAATATACAAAAACTGCAATTCTGACAATATTACAAACGGAATGGATAACAACGGACGGAATGGATAACAACGGGTGGAATGGATAACCTCTTTTTTTTTAAGTCTGTTAAAAATAATTAGATTCAGTCATCAATTCTAAATTCAAATTACTGTCCATTCCAGTTTACCTGGAACGAACGGTAATTACAAGAGAATTATATCGTGGAATACGATAAAGCTGCCGTTGTATGAGTTTTAGATTTAAGTTTTCTTTTATATTATATGGCGTTCAATTACATAATTATATCACACTTCACACTAATATTATAAAGGCGAAAGTTTGTGAGTGTGTGTGTGTTTGTTACTTCTTCACGCGCAAACGGCTGGACCGATTTAGATGAAATTTGGTATAGAGATTGTTTGAGTTCCGGGAAAGGTCATAGGTTTTATCCCGGGAGTATGTTCCTTTGGGATAATTTTCGACAAAAACGCGGGCGGAGCCGCGGGCGGCATCTAGTACTAAATAAATAAAGTATCTCAACTTTGGAGTCATTACACCAAAGCACGATCCTCTTCAAAACTTTAAAATCAATGGTATATCTTAAAAAACAACTCGGAAGCCAGCTTACTTATATTTATTTTATTTAACATCATTAGAACGAAAATCCTTGCATTTCAGTCAAATGCAACGGAAAAGCAATAACAATGTTTCATGGAAACTTCTTCCATTCTAGAGGTTTTAAAAAGACAATTTTCTTCAAAGCTTTTCAGTGAGTTTCTTACTGAACTGGAAACTTAGCAATTCAGTAATTTTATTCAAATAAATCGGGTCGCAATTGAAAAATGCAAAATTGTAACGATGGACGGATCGCCCAGAGAATTTGTGATTTGAAAGAAATTGTACTTTGAAGGGAGCCAAATTTTCAAGTAAATCAACTATAGTAGGCGCCAGATAAAATGTGGAATAAAGTATATTGACCTTTCCCTAATAACTGTTCATAGGTACCTGAACAATTAAATATGAATCGTTTTTCATTATTAGACAATGTTAAGGATCACGAGAGATGATGATTCGGGACAGCTTTGTGTCATTAATTCCGTTTTTCAAATTAAAAATGTCAATAATTGTAGGTGGGTCAATGACCGTTATTCCACGATTATCTGGCGCCTACTATAGAGAAATATTGAAATCAACTAGAGATGAATATTAGGTGCCAATTGCTATTTATTACAAGTTTTTACTAACATAATAAATGTGAAAGTCCTTCGTACATGTTTGGATGTTTATTTAATTATTTACGGCGGATTTAAAGAAATCAAAGAATCACGGATCGGAAGGCTAAACAGATTTCAATGAAACTTGTCACATGGGACGACCAAGATCTGTATTAGCTCTGCTCTGCTATTCCGGTAGATCTTTTCTTGAGATAAAACTATTTTAACGGGAGAAGCCGCGGACAGGACCTAGTACATAATGAGTTCAATACAAGCATTCGCAAGTTATGACTCATTGCGTACGAATTCCACAGAAACGCTTACTTGAAAAACTACAAAAACGAAACGAGCACCTTACACTTTTTGTCCAGTACCAACAAAAACAATAACTCTCTTCAAAACTCCATACTACAATCAGCTGTCCCTCAAAATTAACAACCGGTCCGTAGTACACAAAAATCGATACAATACAACATCGATCACGGATCGATTGGTCCGATTATCGATAATTTCGTTACGAGCCAAAAACTGAGCCCAAATACCTGCGTTACAACCTGAGTGAATACTTCTATAATGAAATGACAATTACCTACAACAAGCAAGCGGATTCCTTGCGCCCTTACTGCACTGGGGAACGGACCTTCCATGTGAGGTACTGTGGGTTCTCGATGGCTCATCGTTTGAAATGAGCGGATCTTGTTTAAATCTATATCCATACTTATAAACTAATTATAAAGCTGAAGAGTTTGTTTGTTTGTTTGAACGCGCTAATCTCTGGAACTACAAGTCGGATTTAGAAAATTATGTTTGTATATGATAGCCACATTCATGAGGAATGCTATATACGTGAACGCGAAAAAAATACGGGAACGGGAAAAAACGGGATATGCGCGTACGAAGTCGCGGGCAAAAGCTAGTTGGACCATAAAGAAACTAGACAAATGACAGTCTAAAATCGGTAACGTGGCATTTCGGTAGCCACTTTTTCATTGGGAAAAGTCAGCCACATCATTCCCAAACACTGCAACTCCTGAGAGCCAGATTCGCTTGACAAGTCCCTGCGAAACGATTCTGTCTTCTATGAATTATAATAAAATCTTGGGACAACTCACACACGGTCATCCGACGGATATGTAACTTACTAGTTACATAATTTCCACTCTCTCCTTATCAAGCAAGAAATAGAACAGAGTTAAGTCAAGCACTACGGTATGCCACACTGCCCAGAGCTTAAATACTATGAAGACCTATCTATTAGATTTGTTATAACGGCCTGATGCTCATTTAAATCAAAATTTTTGATAACATTTGTTTGCCTATTCAAATCAGATTTGGCAATTGTTTCTTTTTGTTAAGAGAGCGCTTATAGAGATTTAACTGAAAGAAGAAGAAAGAAATAAAAAGAGTTTTTTTAGCTACAACATGACGCATACCAAAAAAAAAAAGTAATTTACAAAAGTTATGCAAGTTGGGAAGATATGCGTCAGATTCGCGAAAAACGGCCATCGCTCACCATAATGCTGGGACTCGTGTGCGAGACAGAGCGCTGGTTTTCAGCGACAACTTAATCTCAAAATGTTGAGTTCAAAACTGAGAAAACCTAAGCTTACCTACAAATATGTCCATAGACTAGCTGAGTTCCTGGAGAGCGACTGCCTTTTGTCTCCGTCCCCGCACACTCGTGGGTTGACGACACCGAAGATCGTTTACGACCAAGTATTTAGCACGTCATCTTTTTACCCTTTGTAATTTTCTTTCGTGGAACCATTACCACTGGTAGGGGCGAGCATTTATCGAACGTTCGATTGTTTTATAAATAAAGGCGACCGCAAAAAATACTATCGATCAATCGTGCGAAAGTCAAGCGATGGGGCCAGATAAAGATATCCCACAGGAATCTCATCTTTCCAACTCTAGATTTAAGATGTATTTCTCATTGTTCTTCAGTTAAGGGCATTACTCGGCGTATGATGACAGGGCAGTCGAAAAGGAACCTTGTGATAATTAGTGAAGGTTTATTTCTGACTGGTATGTTATGACGTCATATTCGTGCGTCTATGAACGTGAAAGATTTTATACGAGAGCTGTCCAAACATTTTATACTTTCAAATCTGAGTGCTTATCTGTAGTGATGATCTGAGGAGTGTTATCTTGGCCGGATCAGCTCATGGGAGGTTCCTCAGATCTTTATTACATGGGCCCGGTGCTGCATCCACACAGTTGTAACGTTTTATTAAGTAATAATGAGCGGCGATTACAATTCTTTAAATGTTAAGGCACTTCTAATGATGTTATAAAATCGAATTATCGCAATGTTGGCCATACATCGAATTGGGATCAAATCGATTGGAAATAATTCGGATTTTGTAACTCAAGACGATTCTGCTATTAAAAAACTGGCTTACATTATGAAGCTGCTCTTTTTAATGAGGAAAACGAAGGATTTTGATTGCAGAAATGGATTTTCTACTAAAAGATATCTACTATGTATGTATAGATTCACTTCAGAACCACAGTAAGCTTAGATGAATTCGTAGAATCGATCACCTTGCCAATTTTATAGTCTACTTCGACGATTTTAATTACTCTTCCACAAAGTCCATTAATGGAGACTTGAAGTCGAAGTCCTGCACAATAACGGCTGGGTAATTATCGATACCTGCTCTTACAAATTCATCTATTACTTTTGCCTTGCAGTGATAATAATTTATTTATTTAAGCTTCATGTAACATACAAAGGAGAATTTGATGAAATGATGAAATATTAATATTCCAGATAAACGTGGAATTAAATAGAAGATAAGCCTAAGATTACTAGTCTTTGCTAGCGGCTTCGCCCGTGTGAAAGTAGAAAATTATTCCAAGGGAACATATTCCCGGGATAAGTGTCTTTCCTATTCCAGGACATAAGGTCTAAGTTTCATCCTAATCTGTTCAGCCTATGGAATAGAATAGGACGTGACGTGGAGAGGTAACAAACAGGCAGACAGATACAGGTTGTTCCAAAAGTGCGGGCTCTTATTTAAGGGTGATGTTGGGAAAAATATGAAAACATAAAAAATGACACAAAAAAAACTAAAAAATTCCAAAGATATTACTTTTCAAGCGGCCTGATGCAGTTGGTGACATCTAATCTGTGATTGAACTAAATAAAATGACAACAAACTGCAGAAATTTTTGTCGGTTTTTCAGGTCTATTTTTTTTTAATTGACGTTATTATTTGTTTCGCAATTTTCCTTTATTGTATGTCAGCTACCCAACATCACCCTTAAATGACCACGCATTTCTGGAACACCCTGTATACAAGCAGTGACTTTTGCATTTATAACAACATAGTATGGATATACGCGGTTTATACTGAACATAGATAGCAGTTATCAGTTGGATGCGAGAAGCACCTGTCGATGTGGCGACACTTGGGAGAGGCAGATGACCAGTCAGCCGGGGATTACGGAAGTCGCTCCCGTTCCCGCGATCCCCGGCGTAGGTGGGAGATGGAACACCGGGGTGGTATTAGTCAGTAAGAGTCTGACAGACCCCTCCATGAGGATTTCCTCTCGACATAAAAAAAAAGGCTGATGACCAGTAGTGGACGATTTTTGTTTGAAATGATGACCAGTCAGCACAATTACCTAAAGTACAAGTATGTGAGGTACGGGACGACTTGGATGTCTTCCTTGGGAATTGGCAAGGAATCGCACAGAACCGGGAACAATGGAGAGGAGTGAGGCTTACGCTCAGCAGTGGTACAGCTCAGGCTAGATTTATTTGTGTCACTGCAGGGTACCAACTGAAAACCAGCGCTGGGTGTCTGACGCCCAGCAAATGCTGAGATGGTAACCCTTTCGGTATAGGCACGCTCAGCTAGCGGCTGGCTAGATAATTGTTGTCTTATGATTGATCTCTTTTTTACTTTGTGTTTTGTTGCTGTTGTGTTGTCTGTATGGAATAAATGTTTTCTATTTATTCTATTCTTCTTCTATTTAATAATATTGTGACGTAGGATTTATCTTCACTTTTGTACATAATGGTCAGTGCTACAAATAGTAATGCCGCTAAAGGTGTATTATTCTGCTCTCTCCACCAGCTGAATACTCAAAAAGCCTCTTAAACATAGAGTTTATAATTAATCAAAGATAAAATGCATAAAGATCGAATCAACGGTCATAAGCTTTTAATAGGCAGTTAAAATATTTGCAAACCAGCGCTAATGAGTATGGTCATGACAATAAAGTCCAAACAATACGGTCATTTGTACTACAAATAAGTATGGCTGAGTTTTTATCTCGGTATGAAATCTTTGAGCTTGATAGTAGTGGCCAGTCAATTAAATATTATTTTTTGTTTAATCATTCGGACTTGTTTTAAAATTACTGTTGCATTACAGGTATTAAGGTTATGTCTTTTGTAATATCAATGTTTTCTGTTTCACCCTTAAATGTTCTATTTCTTTGGATACCTATCTACCAATTATTGTTCTTTTTGAGTCCATGAAAATAAATTGAAAGTTATCTGTAGAAAAGCAAAGATCTATTAATAGCTGAAAAGGGTGATTGAGGAAGAAAGAAAATTTAAATTATTACTTTAATGTAATATTCTTTTCTACAAATAATACCAATTACTCGATTAATTTATTTCTTTTTTTATTTAATTATTAATATTTAAAATTATTATATAAAAAAAAAATTAAAAGTTTTAATTGAAGGAAAAAAGTTTATTTGCGACAAGTATGATATTATTTCTTTTTAATACCTTAAAAAGAAATAAACAAATTAGTGACTTAAACAGGTTGGGTCATCAAAAAAAAAAAAGTTCGGTGGGTTAGTCACTTTAATATCAGACAGCCCGCTAAACGCCCACGCGTCACCACTTCCTACAGAAAAAAGACAAGGAGACCTAAAAGAACCATTTTGCAGAAGCTATCACTTGTACTTTTAAGATTAACTTTTATTTTATTATTCATTTAAACTTTATGTACAATAGTGGTACATGGGCGGACTTAATGCATCAAGGCATTCTCAACCTGCCAACCTTTGGGTTATAAACACTATACTGTGGTAGGTGTGCTTTTGAGTCACTTTATTATTGATTAGCGTTAACAGACAGACAGAACGACAAAAAAAAACATATTTTTTTTTTTGTGTTGTATATTCCTTATCAATCGCCCTTAATCCATTTTTGGTAAATTTATTGAATGTACAGACACAACGGTTTCTACTGATTTATTATACGTATAGATTAGCCTACTTATTCTTTTGTTTTCAGCCACATTTTCCTATGTAACTTCAACCAAAACCCACCAGTGTGCCCACCGCCCTGCTCCGCAACCGCTCATATTTTGATTCCCCGTCAAATTATGCTATTGTGTCCATTGCTCACTTTATTCCGATACGTCAACAGCATGACATGTTTATTGGTGACGGACGGGTGATGGCCAAGATCCCCGATCGGAGATAAGATTATATTCAGAGATTCAGAGCATTTCGGCGAAAACCTGATGAAGGATCATAAATAATTTGATTGTGCTGGATAAATATGGATTTTGTAGAGTTATGGGGAAGTGGAGGCTCGCGATTGATCTGTTTGTTTATAGACTACGTCCAGGTTTGGTATAGCTGGATCCTTCTTCCTTACATTCTCTGACTTACGAGTAGGTAACTCATGCGCAATCTATGATTGTTCTGACACAAAGATGAGAATTGGTGGAAGCAAATCCCAGATTAAAGACGAGACCTCGGAAATTAACTTTAAAGTAGATAGATATAAGGTGCAGTCCAACTTTACTTGCACAAACAGCACAATGGTCTTCATAAACACTGTGAATATACGCATTGAATTGCAACGTCACATCAGAGACGCGACGATGACAGGGTGGTGCTTATCCAATTAATAGACGATGCCTATATGGCAAGAGCCTTTACTATACCTTAGCATCTGGATACTAAACCTAACCGGAAACGTGAAGCGAGAAATAAATAACCAAAAAAACGAGAGCACAAAGTTAATAAACTTACTAATTAAATGCTATCTATTCTCACTCTGTAACACAATTTATATGGCCAAAACAATCTAAATATGGCCATACAAGCTTTTCAAACGACTGAATGAATCTTTTATCGTCGCGGTAGCATGTTTACATAGTGAAGAAAAGAGGGTTAACGTCCATACAGCGCCGTGTGCAAAAGCTAGTGATGTAACCATGACTCAAAACGTCGACACAAATACCCTTTTCAGAAACCTAACGGTGAAATGTATCAAAAAGTACGAAAAACTCGAAGCTATCATAAAGGTAAGTTAATCATTATTTATTGGAGTATTAATTATGTATATGACAAATGTCCAAAGCTGTGTATATGGCGTGTTAGCGAAATTGTTAGAACAACAATATTTGTAGCGCGGCACCTTTTTGTGTCGCCCACAGCAAGCGGGCGGCGTCAAGGATTGAGTGGTCCAAGTTTGGAGAAATTGCGGCAATACTTGATGAATTAGTAACAGAAATTGTTAGTGTGTTCAGGGGCGATGGTCGTATATACAGGGTGGAGGAGACGATACGACAATAAATCAAAACACTGGCAATAATAGGTATTTGGATGGAGAGGCAAAGAGATCCAAATAAAAGATTGATGGGTTGTGTGAGGAGAGATATGAAAGAAAAGAGAATTAGTGACAGCGTGACAGTTGGCAAGTCAGAAAAAAAAAATGTTGCGTCGACCCCAAGTAACTTGAGATAAGGGAAAGGAGATGATAAGGTAGTTAAAATATAAAACCCAATGTGTTTGTGTAACCATCCAATCCCATAAATTTGCCACACAAATGACGTCACCACCAACCTCTTACTCAACCCGCATCCTCTCGCAACTTGCACCAAACAAAACGAACAGTCAATTAAGTGTATCGCCTACGCTAAATCCGCGACATGACGATCGATACACTCTATAATATTCATTATAAATTGCGTTATATGTCAGACTATACCTACACGGTTACAAAGGTCGGTAAGCATTTGTAGATGTGTTTTTTTTTTAATTTTCCACGTGGCATACATCTGATTTTGTACAAGGTTGAATTGGGTCAATGTCAGGTGTTGATAGCGTAGGTCTGACTTTGATTTGTAATGTTGGTACCGGAGTTAGGTTTATTATGTTGGTGTCCTCTGGTATTGCTTGCTACAATAATAATAATGGTTTATTGCAAGCAAAACATCCATTTATAATTGCTGCGCTTTCGACTGGTCTATGGTCCTTGTTTTTAAATCCCTTACCTATCTTTTCTAAGGGAAACCTTTAAGAGGTGCCTGGTACTTGGGAATAAGACTTGGGAGTATTCAGGTATTGTACCCCAGTGTAGCGGAGGTCCAAAAAATGGCAGGGTCTCAGAGTTTAAAATAATACCGCACTAAAATCATCAAATTTAAAGCAGCGGTGGTCACCCTCATCAGCATTATGATAAAGTATCGTGATACGCCTGTTAGGTTAGGTTAGGTTAGGGCAGACTGTCGTCTACTATTGTCTCTCATTAAACTAAGATTTCCCACGGACCAGTGCAATCACATAAACTCACGTGGTAGCTGTTTGTATGCCTTATCCATCTGGCTGCAGCGATCCTGGACCTGGAACCCATTATCTGTTTTTCAGCAATATTAATAACTGTGTGTAAATGTCATTATTTTGACTGGCCTGTTGGTCGAGTGGTTAGTGACCCTGACTGCTAAACCGGAGGTCGTGGCTTCGATTCCCACCCAGGACAAATGTTTGTGTGGTGAGCATAATCATTTGTTCTGTGCCTGGGTGTAATTTGTCTATAATATGTAGGTATGTATTTAAAAATATATTAGAATGTTTATCAGTTGTCTGGTTGCCATAGCACAGGCTCTGCCTAGTTTGGGATCGAATGACCGTGTGTGAGTTGTCCCAAAATATTATTATTATTATTTCTTGACAACCTCTTCGAAACAATAAGCTCAACAAAAACGCTCCAGTCCTTACAAAGTGTGACGAAATAAATCGCTGTTGAAAAAGTTGTATTCTATAACATCTCGTGACAATATCACGTGATGGAAACCATAAGCGAAAATTATCGATAATAATCAATAACTTTCCACAACAAAAAAGTGCGATTAACGTATTGATGAAAGCTTTTTCGACCGACACAGCCAAAACCCTACCTTGCCTCAAAAAATCACTTTAAAATTACCACAGTAAGGATCAAAATCGTCTATCAGCACACAAACAATAAAAGAGCGAACATTCACCAAATTAAATGTCAAAAATGAATGAAAAAATGCAATCATCCCGTCAAAGTCCACACAGGAACGATTATCGTTTACAATAAAAATGCCTCCAACACTTAACAGGGCTAACTATAGATATTAAACCAACATACACACATATTTACACACACAACACAACATACACACTCAACCGTCCAATACTGCATACATATGCAGATAGAATCGAGTCACTTACCGATTTTTTATCAAAATCGATTTCGAAATAAAAAAATAGTTTGTCCTTTGAGATGTCAGTGCGTGAAGAATAATAATTACCTAGAAACAACGGTAGTTTTTCGCATTATTTCTTATTCTTGTTCTTATTAGGTTAGATGGGGTCATAATGACGCAATTACATTTAACGACAAATTATAGTGAAGTTTTTATTATGACGAAGTGGACAGAACTTTTGCTCTGTTAAGAAATGTAGATAATATGGTATGCGGTAATCGTTTTAGCTGGCAATAATCAATAAATAATTTGAATACCTTAGAAGGTATTATACTATTTCAGAAAGGCTTAAAGAAAATTTTTTTTTACAAAAAAATACAACCGAATTCCAAATTAAAGAAGGGTCTTGACAGACAGACGGACGGACAACAAAGTGATCCTATAAGGGTTCCGTTTTTTCTTTATGAGGTACGGAACCCTACAAATCACTACATTTAATTTCGGAAGTTTTAGTAAAAAAAAATTTTTCTCTTTCTTGTGGTACCCCCATACCTAACAACACTACTTGAAAGTAACTGTACTGAACTAGTTTTGACGAAATTTCTGTGGGACCAATGGGAAAGTACATATATCCTCTCACATAAAAAAAAAGTTTTTTTCAAATCGGTTCATAAATGACGGAGTTATGAGGTAACAAACATACAAAAGAAACACACAACCGACTTCCGTTCCTCCGTTTTTTGAAGTCGGTTAAAAAGAGACGATTAATTATCTACTTTTAATTACGTCAATACCGACGAATAACTAGGGCATTCTCCAAGAGCTATCTCAACAAGTAAAATAATCTTTATACCGATCAATATTATCTAAAGTATCGTCATTAATCAACAAACTCCGAATAAATTCTCGCATTCACTATAACAACAAATTCATATCGATAAAATCAGATCTACAATCGATTTTTATTTCATAGACATGCACGTAGTGGACGAAATATTTTTATCTCGTAATTTTTAACAGCAATTAATCTATGCTCCCATAGTAATATCCCATACATATAACGGCGAAAGTGACTCTATCTGCCTGTCTGTTTGTTACCGCTTCACGTCTTATTGGCTGTACAGATTTGGTTGAAACTAAGGCACACGGGTAGACCATCTCGTAGAGTAGGATCATTTTCATCCCGGAGCATGCCCCCTTGGGATAACACGGGCGAAGCCAGTAATATTATAGATGGAAAGCATATCTATATATCTGTTTTTAGGGATCCGTACCCAAAGGGTAAAACAGGGACCCTATTACTAAGACTCCGCTGTCCGTCCGTCCGTCTATCTATCCGTCTGTCACCAGGCTGTATCTCATGAACCGTGATAGTTAGACAGTTGAAATTTTCACAGTTGATGTATTTCTGTTGCCGCTATAACAACCAATACTAAAAAACAGAATAAAATAAATATTTAAGGGACACCCCCCTACAACAAACGTGTTTTTTTGCCGTTTTTATTGATAATGGTATGGAACCCTTCGTGCGCGAGTCCGACTCGCACTTGGCCGGTTTTTTTAGTTTTCACATCTATACCACTGAAACATTTTTTGTGAATTTCGGCTTAGAGTAAATTAGACTTTTGAGAAGAACATAGGACTTACTATTTATCCCGGGAGTATCCTCCGTTGGAATAATTTACGTAGACGAATCCGCCGTCAGAATCTAGTATCGATATAATCGGATCAACCATCGTTTCTCTCTTATCGATATGCAAGCACTAGTTATAGCTAGAGGCACCTGTTAACGGACTCTTTTATGATGGTGACAGGTTGATGATGAATACGATAAATACGCAAAATGATGGCTGATGGCCGAAGCTGTAATTGTTTATGGCGCACGAAGACGCCATTTTGAAGAGTATATTCGTCTTCATCATCTTTTAATCGAGACAGCCTCCCTTCATTATGTAGTGTCATTGCGATGGCAATGGCGTGTTTTATAAAACATATTTACAACGGATTCATGATGATGATCCGTTATGTTTTTTTTAAACAAGCTTTTATTTAGCGGCCATTTTGAATTTAGTGTTACGTTATTAACTTTATTGTTTTCTACTCTTCAAGTTCTTTCGTTTGATACCTATATTAAGGGGGTAGAAATTAAATGTAATCCGCCATCTTGAAGCGGCGGCCATATTGAATTTAGTGTGATGTTACTAACATTATCGTTTTCGACTCATCAAGCCATTCATTTGATACCCATATTAAGGGGATTGAGAACAATTTTGTAATCTACCATCTAGGAGCGGCGACCATATTGAAATTTTTACAATGTTGAGTATTGCACATTGGTTTGTCACCAGAACTAAAGGTGTATGCAAAATTTCAGCTCAATTGGATACCTACAAATGGTCAAAAAATGGTTTGTAAATTTTGACGGAAAACTTACAAACATACTTACATACGAACAGTGCAAGTTAAATAAAAGGTTGTCAAAAGGGATAGTGCTATTCTTCCTATATACCTCCGTCTCTCTCTCACAACGGAATATTGAGAGCATTGCCACGTCGTAGTAAAGGCGTCGTTGTAATAATTGTGTTAAGCCTCAATTTAAGTGACTGGCCTGTTGGTCGAGTGGTTAGTGACCCTGACTGCTTAACCGGAGGTCGTGGGTTCGATTCCTACCCAGGACAAATCTTTGTGTGATGAGCATGATCATTTGTTCTGTGTCTGGGTGTAATTTGTGTATAATATGTATGTATTTAGAAATATATAAGTATGTTTATCAGTGGTCTGGTTGCCATAGTACAGGCTCTGCCTAGTTTGGGATCGGATGACCGTGTGTGAGTTGTCCCAGGATATATTATATTATTATTATTATAAGTACAAGCAGTTTCCTCCGCTCTCGAATGAACATAGAGTTCAAAATGTCTTTGATATTAATTGGACCAAGCACTCCTGAAAGATAGGAGACCGACGTACCTACAAGAACAGTTTCAAAAGCGTATCAACTCGAGTAAATCGGCAATTAGTGCAACCACCAAACTTTACTCTTTCTCCTAACTTTTGGCACTTTGATACGACTTTGCTAAGTACCTAAGTTGAAGCAAAGTGTAAATACTTCGAGTTGTAGTACTTTAGTTAAAGATCATCATCTTTCTACTCTTAAACATACTTACAAGTTTATGTAAGGGTAGATATGAGATTGAAAACATTTTAAAGCACACATTTTTATCCGAAATGTAACCAACGGAACCCTGTTACAAAGCGTCCGCCTGTCTGTCTGTCTGTCAACGGGCTGTATCTCATTAACTGTAGGTAATGGGTAGACAGTTGGAATTTTTATAGAGGCAGAGTTAGTTATTCTATTACCACTTCATTAACAATGATAAAAATAAAAAATTAAAGGGGGTCCCCATACAGGGACCGTGAATTTTCGGTTTATGGTATAAAAATCTTTATGTTGAGTCCGACTCGCACTTGACCAATTTTTTTCACCTTAATTTATTTAATATTTCATGCACACAAATGTTCAGTGGCGGACTTAATGCCTCAGGCATTTTCTACCAGTCAACCTTTGGTTATCACTAAGTTCATTTCTAACCTAGCCATATATATATTTTATTTCCATAATACCATGAATGTATGAACATAACTATCTTAAAACTATTTACATCTGCTAAACCTAAGTACTTATGCCATATTATTATCATCTTACAAACAAACAATCAAATTACCTTTTCTTTTCTATAGCATTCATATTCATATTTAACACTTCTATTGTCACAAGGTCCTGCTCCGTTTCTAAAGTCGAACGGCTATTCCACAGATCGTCTGTCACGAGCACACTTCATCTTTTTAAACTCATCGTTTCTCTTTCAGATAGCATCACCAAAACCCCACATTTTACAAAAACGTGTTAAAACTAATTTGCATGATTCAATCAACGCTCGCAGAAAAATCGGGTAACTTCGTGAAATTGATGGGGTACCACGAAACGCACCTAAAAGTACCTACCATTTTTTGAGCACACTTCCGTGTTGAAAGATGCGTTTGCGACACGTGATAAATTGTCCAGGATAAGGACCTTTTCATACTAATTTAGATTACATTATCTGATTGGGGGCTGTGGAATTAAAATTAGATTTAAATGGTTTCCCTTGTTCTCCCTCTCTGTGTCAGGATTTTTTTTTTTTTTTTAGAGTTGCAATTACCAAATTATTATCTTGTCCTGATCTCAACTTGTATTTGATGTTCTTCTTCTTCCATTATTATTACATGTCATCTTAGTAGTCAGGTTACTCTCTAGACATATTATCAACAACTTGAACCTTTTCTTAATAATATTTTCTTAGTAAGTCATATTCGTATGGACTAACCCTAACCGCCTGTAAAATAATTTTACACTCTTCCTCGATACACCCTGTATATTGAAATTTCTTGTACTCTCAATGTTCTAGGCCTGAAACACAGCTTAAAATGGAGACAGACATCATCAAATCCGCATACAAAGACCTAATAGAACCTTTATGATCGACGATTATTGTGTTAAAATTAGAATCCAATGGTCTCTCTATCATTTTTTTATACGAGTTCAAATCAACAAGTCATTCTCTTGCCCCTATTTTTATTATTTGAGGTTGGGGCAAATGTCCTCTACTTCCATTCCTATTAGTCGTCATCTCAGCAGTCGGGGTCCTTTCATAACACATCATCAACTAACTAGCTTTAATTTTTGAAGTTAATTTTACTGTACTTTTACTATAAATTGTACTAAGCCATGCATCATTAAATTAGCACACATAGTGCTAAGCATATATTAGTCCATGTTCCTCAATCACAAACGTCACTACTCTGTCCCACATTTCTCAGAGATCCTTTAAAACCGCATCAAATCTGACCTCCCATCTCGGGACAATCTTCCCCCAAACCAAATCCAGCGAGCTATGAACCTCAAGCACAACATGGCGGGTTCAACAACGTCTGACCCGCAATTTTAATCAGCTGATAGCGATGATCGACGATTATTGTGCTAAATTCGATTCATCGAGAATGATGGGAGTCCCCGTAAGCTGTGCTGTGCCTCTATTTATTGAATCTGATAGGTAAATTGATGTGAAATATCTCGGTTGTTCCAGGTTAAGAGTTGGTTTGAATATTGGAGGTATTATCAAAGCTGTTCTCTCATATCTGTTAACTTAAAATTAATCATTTTTTCTTAGGAGAATTTCTTGCAGATTCTTCTCCATATGAATCAACCAATTGGGGACGTTATCTAGCTTCTGACGTCGTAGAAGTGCCCATGTAGGTTAATGTCAAATTAAGTAATATTAATTAGAATCAAATATCCTAGGTCTAAGCTCAAGCATGAATTTCGATTTAAAATGTCGGTTTTCATTTTAAAAAGTGGAAAATCGTTACCTAGTAAAGTGGAAAATCGTTCATAGAGAACAGTTTATAGATAAATCATTCATTGAGAACCGTTCATAGGGATTCTTTTATAGAGAATTTCTCATAGAGATTATTTATAGAGAATCTTTCATAGAGAAACGTTCATAGAGAATCGTAAATAGAAAATCTTCTCACTTCTCTCTCTTCTTCAGAACTGATTTTCCCGTACTTCCGAAATATAATCAAGATCCTTTGATTGGTAATGTGGTTGCAAAGTTGTTTCTTTTCTTCGTAATTTTATTAACCGACTTAAAAAAAGAAGAAGTTTCTCAATTATATAATAATATAATAATTAATAACTCCGTCATTTATTAACCGATTTGAAAAAACCTTTTTTCATGTGAAATTTCATCAAAATTGGTTCTGTAGTTAGAGAAATTGCGTGTTTTGCTTTCCTTAACCTTCCAGTGCTGCTGTTAGGTGGGCACTAAAAATTAAAAAACATTTTTGCAAAAAAATACAACCGACTCAAAAATTTTAACATAAAAGAATTTCTCACCTTTCAAACTAGTATTTCTAAACCCCGTAAGAGTTTCTAATAAATTGCTATGAACCTCCTTGTCTAGGTATGAATAAGTTTGCCATTATTATTTATCAAAATGCATTTTTTCAATACAACCCACGATATCTTATGAAGAAATAAAAGCAGAGTTGATAACTTTATCAAGAATTAATAATATATTTTTAAAGAAACAAATACAGTGCGTCATTTGTTACACAAGGTAAACCACAGACTAAAAAAAACTATATTAACGAGCAGCGCCCATAGACAGAAATAATTAGGTTGGCTTGCATTCAATATCTCAACATCTTATCTGATAAAACTTAGACCCCTGGCTATCTCGCATAAAAGTTTCATACTAAAAGCTAAGCACTTTTCTGCTCTTTAAACTTAATTTCTTAATAGATATTAATAGCGGCTTGGAGCAGTACCGGGTAACTGAGACTAATGTCTTTAATGCTGGTGAATGGTGATGATGCAGATTTTTTTATTTATTTTAGCCAATTGTGTTCCACTGCAGGGCAAAGGCCTCCCTTTCTTCCTTCCATTCCTCCTGGCTTTAGGCAAGTTTGGACCAATCTTGCCTATAGGCGTCAAGCTCGTCCCGCCATCTTCGTCGTCGGGCATTTTCTGGGACCCACAATGTGGTTGCTTTAGCCCATGAACCGTTCGACATGCGGCAGACGTGGCCGGCCCAGTCCCACTTTAGTTTGGCTGCTTTTTGTGTGACGTCGGCGATTTGTGTTTTGGGACGCAGCACTGTGTTCCTAACGCGGTCCGTTAATCGGACTCCCAGAATGCTGCGCTTCATTGCTCGCTGGCAAACCTCAAGCTCGAAATTCTGCTGAACTGCTAAAACTGTCATCTCATGATGCTGATATTTAAGCAAAATAATTTAAAGCGAGTCTGTGAATGAATTGACCACGCAGTGTAGTGCACTCTTGGGTATCGTTGATGGTCATACTGGTAATAGATTTACAGAAGCGAGTGATTTTGTTTAATAAATATATAAAATAAATAAATAAAAATAATCCCTATAGCATGCTATAGGGATTATTTTTTCCTCCATTTACATGACAATTAATCATCAGCAGATCAAAGCAAAGGTACTACTTATTATCAAGATAATATCAGAAATATAACTTGCCTTCCAAAATATTTATATTTTTAGAAAGTACGAAAAGATGAGAATTGCTACAATAAGTGAAGCTTTGGGTACCTACCGTAACTTTTAAGCGTTTGATCGGAGTATAGAAATAATCCAAAACCGTAAAACTCAATCTAAAATTACAAAAATATGTCTCTTCTTAAAAAAATAGGCAGCTAATAGCGCCAAAACCTCTTTCAACTGACAAAGGCGCATCTGGAAGAAAAAAAAAAAAGAAAAAAAACGAAAAAAGAATTCTGTGTACATTTTTATTACGCGTCGCCATGATGCGGTCCGTCAATCTTATCGACGACGGGCCTCGAATTAACGCCCGAATATTATCATCAAACAAATTGTTTCGCAGTGTTCCCGGTAATACCGAAATTGTTAAGTGCTTACTTTTACGTTATTTTGCATTTAAAACGCGTCGCTTGGGCTGTATAATTTCGGCTATAAATCTTTGGGTGTTGATGTTTGATTGTAATGATGGTACCTATGGAAACGCTGAATTTTTAATTTCAAATCATTTTTCTGTAAATGAAACTTCAGTTTAGACAAATTGGTGCTTTCTTTTCTGAATTATCTGACCCTCATAGCTAACTACCTATTGGTATACCTAAAAATACTATCCTAGATCGTATTATAGGATATCTAAATTAGGATTATTTGCAGTAGAACTCACCTTTGTATTAATAACAACCGACTGCAATCACCAAATCTTCCAACTGGTAATGCGTCATTAGTTCATTATACTCTGGAACTTTGTTTTTCATCCTACGAGAATAATCCTTCTGGATTATTCCATTTAATTGTGTTCAATATGAGTCCGAAATATAAAAGTATCTCTATTTGAATGAAATTCAAATCTTACACTTACAAACGCGCTTATATGGTGAATCTTAAAGCCCCAGATACACATACCTGTAACTCGCACAAAAGTAGGTATGGATACACATACCTGTAACTCGCACAAAAGTAGGTATGCATGTCATTATAATTTCTGATTGGTGTGTAGCGGCATCAATGCCGCCACATGAAAAACCTAAGAAACGAAATTTGTATGGCAACAAATAGAACCGCAACGCCATCTACCTATCTACGACGAACTAACAACGAAATTTTGCAAGCAAAGTTCTCCGTGCGATTTGAACATATACAACAGTCCGAATATCAACTATCGGGCAGCGCCCACCAGACACAACAACCGTCTGGTAGGAGGATCCTACCATTTTCCAGCGGAGGTATACGGGACTTTACTCTCTGTACCGTATACTAATAGGTGTATGTCAATATAGCATGTAAGCTTCTAACATACTTATGTACATATGTATTTTGGTCTTAAAGCCCTAAAATCGTTTCAAGACACGCTCAATCTCTTTCCCATCTAACTCCCTGACCTTTCCGAATGCCCCACCGACCTAATGACACCATCCAAAATTCTCAATCCACTACAAAACCGCTACACTCGAATTTATCGCACACGACATAATCCCATCCCATTAAAGCATAATTTCCCATATTTATGTCACCATCGAAAATCCAATTTCTTACTAAATACGTATTAACATGTGAATCGATGTCCGACGTTTTAATTTCACTCGATTATGTCAGCGACTTAATGAAACTGCAGACTTAATGTTTAAAGTAATTATTGAAAATCTTCCCTTTGATGACAAACTCGTTTTGGTTATTTCGTTCTCTTTGGTTCGAGTTAAAATCCTCTTTTGCTCGACCCACTAACGTCTGCGTATGAGTCTCGAGATTTAAAAATAATTGACCTTAATTTTTTTTTTCGTAATTGAATCGGTGTTTTGTTTTCTCGGATCTGGAAGTATATCGTAAAACGTTGGAGTGTTCCAAATGGTTAATGTACCGAGGAAACCCTGTTATAGAAACTTATGTCATCGGCAGATTTAGTCATAAATCTCCTGGCCTAAATTGAGCAGACTTCCATGTTACTAGGACCGTATTACGAAGTGTCAATACCATCAAGATTCCATTGTGAGAAATGGATACTAGCAGGGGTACTCTCTTACACCGGAATCATTATGGTTTTAGACGTCATAGTATCCTAAATTGCGACGGAACAGCTAAAGTAAACAATGATTATTTATTTCCTTCGTGAAAGTGCCTGAATGTCTAACGATGAATTAGTAGTCTCCGATTTAGGGTAACTACTGTTAAGAATGCAATTAGTGGCTCCATGAATAGGTATCTCAAAAGAATGCCTTCGCCTTGCATTAAATTACTCTTAAGTGAGATGTTAAGATCTCTCATCTAAAGTGGGTTCTAAGGTAAAACCACAGATTAGTGCAAGAAAGTTTTTGCCATTCTTAAATCCTCATTTAACTTGAATCACTCAGAGTCGTTCCCTAAAAGCTTTCAGCTTACTCATCATAAACAAATATAGGGAGCACTAAAAGCTAATTCAGTATTTTACCCTCAAATCCACACGGATGACACTCATAAAAGAAAGACAAAAAAAGCATCACCCTTTACTGTTGTGTAATAAAAAGAAAACAAAACAAGTGACCTGACTCTTCACACAATAACACGCGCTCACAAAAAACATCAACTTACGCAATTTCGACAGCCCAATGTTGCGTGAACGAGCAAAAATGATAATTTACTGTGAAGCCCCGACTCCCATAAGCCATGTGATTTCCGTGCCGCACTGCAAATACGACTACACAACGCTTAACATTTAAATGATGGTTCCAACCAACAATTTCCCCACCATATAATTGAAATCAAGTCTTCTGACGGTAATTGAAAATGCTGGAGTAAACGCGATGAATTTTTTGAGGGTACTTTCCAAAATTGCTGTGTTTGTAGGGTCAAGTTGACCGAGTAACGCCCTGATCGTTTTTGTTTAAAATAAGATGACTTTTTGTTAAAAGTTCAACAGAATTCATGGCACATGAATCAGATGTAATTTGTAAAGAGATGAGAGAGTAAATTCTCAATGTTCTGTGATATTTAAGAGAACCCCTACGAGTACTTGTTCGGATTTATGTTTCCGTCGTTTCGAGCTCTTTACAATCGTTGTACTAGGCCCACGACACACTAAAAGCTTTTTCTGCGAATGCAGACCTCGGACAGTTAGTACCTAATGATGATAGTAGTTAGCACTTAATATAAGTTTTAATGACAAATAATTCATCCAAGCGTAGAAAAAAACATAGTGTAAATATTAAAGAGTCAGTTGATATCTGATAGGACCGGCTTTATGAAGACCAAAGACCTGATGCAGGTGACAGGATAAAAAAATAGTTTCATAACTCTTCATCTTCAATAATTGGAGAGACTTGAGAAAAACATTCGTTTTATAAGCACATAAATAATATTTTTATGTTTTCATTTACTTCTTACTTTCAATCAACGACCATCTGTTCGATTGAATTAGACAGGTTACAAAACGGGCATACGTTCTCCTGTGTCTGTTTCATTAAAGGCATTCAAAGTTTCTCGACAATCAGTGCCATTTAGCAGTATTAGCCGAGAGACTAATCGATTAATTGACCTACCTCCAGACAAGCTTGCATGTAACGGATTTAGGTCACCCGCTCAACTGGCAAGCTGACAATAGCTTGACCCTAAGCTTAATCCCTCCTAAGCTCCCATTCTCTTCGACAATATTGGATATCGGACTATCTACACAAATTATTCTGTATTCTTGGTTCCAAACAGGTAAATAGCTATTCTCTAGTGCGTGGGTAGATAGAAAGTTTACGAAATTGATACAAATATCACTTCTATAATACGTATTAATTATGTTTAATGACTAATCGATGGCAGGCGCACCCAAAAATTCTTTGTGTGTTTCAAAAATTGTAATCTTGCAAGCGATGTTCTATTTGTTGTTATTTATGCAGTGTTGCAATCTTTGAGTCTCATCTTGGTCTGGTAAATCAAGTTTTTAGCGTCGTAGTTTTTCTAGGAAATACTAAATAGGTTTACAGCTTTAATATTTATAGCTGAGACAGTTGCACACTTATTATATTTATATATTTTTGGACCAGAGTCATTAAGAAGAAAGGTGCAAAAATCAAACTCACTGAAAGCACGCCATCCAATAAAAACTTAATCAACCCTCAACAAAACATCAACAGCCATCGGAACCCATAACCATAACTCCAGCCCACCGCCAGTAACTCAACCTTTTTCATCCCTTAACATTAACCAAAGAAATCGATTTGTAAACAAGACAATAAGAGTATTAAATATAAATAATCATTCTCACGCATGTGAACGCAACGGAACGCATCCAAGTAATGGCATCGTGGAGCGTGGTATTTCTGTCGGCGCGTATAAAAATGCTCGATAACACCGCGATGGTGACTCGGAGGGCAATTTGCATTAATATAACGTGTCCGCGTTATCGCTTGCGTCCTCGTGTGCCAGTTTGATGGGGCAGGAACGGGACACAGGTTATAATGAAAGCTGGGTTGCATCTCCGAAATGTGGTCGTAGTTTTTTTCGCTTAGGTGGTGACGCAGTTGTTTTTATCTCATCTCCTGTTGTTGGAATTCCCTACGGGCTTTGGTCACTATCGTTTTCTCCTGCTTCAATATGATCTAACTCTGCTATAGTTTTCGCATCCTCATCTTTATGTGCTCCATTGATTCTTTGGCAACTCAGTAGTATTTCGATTTAAAGCTGCTGTTTTTATCAATCAATCTTATATCTCTTGCGAGGTCTTAGCAGAGTCAGATAAAAAGTCGCCCAAGTATTCTATTCTATTCTAAATTTACAAATATAACAGTCAACCATTATTCTGTTGTTCTAGAACGACTAAAGCCCACAGATGCGTCAGGTGTGCGCAAATCTTCTACCAGCAACTTGACTTCAGATGCCTACATGTAATTAAGTAGGAATCTCAGTAATGACGACAGGCACGTCTATCACGGCTCTCACTGACCAGCATCTACATACATAATGTGACAATCAACAGTCATACATCAACATAACGCAACACTTATGGAGCGTTACAACGCAGTGGACATTTGTTTGTGAAACTGAAATCGATTCTTTTTCTTTTTTTCTTTGCATGAAATCGTAAGTAGAAACTGTTGCTGTGGAATAATTTACGAGATCTGCACGTTTTATTGAATTAGATATCATTCATACATGATTTGTAAATCTAGTCTGATTCATAGCAAACAAGTTGCATAGTATTATTTCAGCAACATGTTTTTGCAACTCGGGAAAATTTGTATTTGCATCTGAGTTTCCGACTTCTACACCACCAGTTCCGAAGGAAACAATAAAACAAATTGTTTTCACTCCAAACAATCAAGTTATGATGCTTACGAGAAATGAAGTCAAAGAAAACTGTTGTTTGTCAAGTTCGCAAGTTGTGCGTCGATAGAAACGACAGAAACTTAGCAAAAATAAGTGGAAGTACGAAAGCTTAGCGTGATGGAAAAAGTTGGGACGTCCCATAAGGAACTGACGCACTGTAACAGCACTTAGCTACTGAAGTTTTTGAAGCAAGAAATTATAGTAGTTGACAAAGGCAATTGATATTCGTATCGGTGACTTATTTCAAAATAAGTGTTGAATAAGTTAAACAATTATGGAAATTCAAGTCAATAAGATTTTTAGCTACCGTGACAATGGCAAGCTTTCTGAAGTTCCGGTACCCATTATGAACTTGAACATATTAACATATCAAACTGATAATTTAATCAAAGACCACACACAATTAAAGACACACGGTCTCAATCGCCCATTGTACTATTATAAGCTGGATAATCTCCATACTACAATCATTGGGACAAGCAGATTGACGGTCAAATAAAGTCTGCAAACAGACGAACGGCACTAGAATTCTCTATAAATTTACCCCATTGAAATGACGATCAACTTGTGAAATTACTCGACCAGCATAAAAAGATACACCTACCCTCGCACAAAAATAAGAATTTCTTGAAGACGGAGAAACGTAAGACGAGAGTATAGGCTCAAATGAAAATGGTCGGCATTATGCAGTAAGCGACGCACGTACTAAAGATTATTCATGGTAAGTCACAATATTTTAAACGGATGCATTAAGTCCTGACCCCTCACAGATAATATTGGTGTCCAGTTTAATATATTATTTAATGAATGTGGAAAAATAAGGTGTTACTTTATGCAGAATCGTGCATAAAGCCATGACTTACAATACGTCGGCGAGAAAGCGAAAAAACTAATATGTTTCGTGTTGTTTATCTTGTACGCTGAGAGTTGAATGTTTATGGTGTTTTGGAAGTCTGATTTATGAATCAGCGCATAACCTATTAAAACGATTTCTAGAATGAAAGTTTGGAATATTTTATGATTCAGTGTTCAGTTTTTGCTAAACAAAACATACAGCTATTTTGTGGAAAAATGTAAAGAAATAAATATAAAAACTTGAATCTCTGTAAACAAAAAACTATTGATACCTGTAAAGCATACCTGGAAAGCACATCAAAATACACACAAAATGCAAATGTCAATTGTTAGTCGTTAATAAATTAACTTACATCTATAAGATAATAGGAAACACCACGTACCTTACTGCAGTCTTCGTTTCTTTCTTCAATGTTCACAAGACGCAAAAGATTGGCCAATCTTAAATTCTAGAATTAAAACGTAACTTTGTCGAAGGCAAAAGAAAGCTGTCCGAAACGCCTTTCCACGGCCGGTGTTCACAAACCCGAAGGTGGATCATTGAGCAATTATTGCATGTTTATGATTGTAATATTCGCGTCTGAACGGCGCAAGTAATTATGGGGACAGCGATACAAGCTTTTGACTTCGACACAGTAAAAACTATCAGCCGACAGAATCGAATATGCATCGTTTTAATGATCGCACGTGTGCACAAACGTACATCTCGATTCGGTCGGATTTTAGCATCGATAAAATCCAAACACTATCGGACACACCCCTTTAAAACATCGATATTAATATTGTAACGTAATTAAAAACGTCAAATTGGATGCTTTACGAGAATATTTGCAATAAAGTTGATATTGACACGCGAAGGGAGGATGATCCTTATGGTCCGGTTGGCGGCGACTAGAATTAAAGTACAACAAAATTCAATCGAATGCGTACACATCACTTTAGGCCTTTAAATGATGTGCCGAATGTCGATAAAATAGTGTTGTACCCTAATTGGGGCCCCTTAGTCGCCGCCCCTATTTACATTTTCCGATTGTCGGTGCCGTCGTTAAAGTTCCACCATCTCGGGTTTAAAAAGAAAGAACTTTACTTACTCAACTTTCATAAGAATCAGTTTTTGTGGGGTGAAACTTCAAGTTCCGGCACAGGACATCATAGAAGACCAAGTTCCCGGGATTATCCGACAGTGGATGGGGAGGAAGGAAGATCTTAGTCACAATACAAAACCTGATAAGATTTTTAACTTTTTATTATTTTTTTATATATATATTTTTTTTTTGTAATGTCTCTTCCGATTTCATCTACGACATTGTACAACCACATTATATAAATTACTCGAAACGATAAAATAAGTTTATTAAAAATAGAGTAGATTAAATCTTTCAAAAAATATTTAAATAGAAAAACTTGTACAACATTGCATCTAGTATTACAAGACCTCGCTTATTATGTTATTTATTGTACATATTTACAAAAAAAATGTATTTTACAGTAACAATGATCTAGCGTCTTTAGGTATTGTTTCTATCACATTGTCATTCGCGTCACGCAGGCGACAAATGTCGTGTCGCCTGCGTGACCTCATAATAAAAACTTAATCATCGAGTAATTTTCTTTCTACTTGATTTACAATCGGCCATTTCACAACCATTGGAGTAATGTCCCAGAATTATTGTCAAAACACTGAATAATATTCATTTAAATGTTGCAGAAACCGCCGAAAATATATGTCCAAGGTGTAAATGAATTAATTAACATTTTTCAACATTAACTTTTTAATGGTTATTGTAAATTTTTGTGACAGCTTAATACTGAGTACATATGTAATTTATGAAGTTGGATGTGCACTTCCACATAATACAGTCGGTAATTAATTTTCATTTACATCTTGCAAACAATTTTCTGTACTCATCGTTACAATAAAGTATATCAGGCGATTACACACACGCGGACTACAATAAAGTCGCACGTCAAAAATGTACTATAAATATTATAATGAGAGCTATAAATTTTATACAAAAATATACACGTAGCTACCGCGTGTGTGTAAAGACCTTAACACGAACAAGCTTTTAAACGAGAATGGAATTATTGCACGTCGCACATTTATCAGTGAAACATGAATAATCGTCTTGAAAAGCAATGAGCGCCCGTCGAAAAACTTAATTTCATATTTAAATATATGTTTTCGGTTTTCTTATCTTTGTTTTTCGGCGTTCGGCTAATGTTTCTGTCAACGGCGTGCCTAATTTCATGATTGACACTTCGCTTGCTCGGAGGAGCCGAAAACAAGATGTCGGAACTAAATTAAGGGATCATTCAAGAGTAATAGCACTTTTTTCTTTTGTTCCGAAATGATGAATAAGGGAATGAATCGCTTTTTTTTACTTTCAAATTATTGCTCGTAATATTTCAGAGATATCATGATCTGATTTAATGATGGAAAATACAAGCGAAGTGTCAACACGTCTCTATATTTGAACTATCATTGTCAATATTTAAAAAATCAAAAAAAAATCTTGACATCTCTTACAAAATTCTAGACTAGCGTCTGGTTAACTTAGTGCTTCAAAAAAAAAAAATTAAGTACCAATCATTCAAATACCGCCGCCGACCACAGTTTCAGAGGCCTAACATTCAGAGATTCCGTAATATAATACTGAGAAACAGTCATTAAGTTTAATTTTAAGTACAATCTCCGGCTTCTCACCTGGTCGTTCATAAGGCACTTCGATAAGTCTTCGTAAGTACAGTCAGCAACAACAAACTTTCAAAAATCTTGACGAACTTGCATTAAACCTTTTTTTTAAGTACTTTTCGAATATTTTCAAGATTTCGCCAATCCAGCAATTCATGTGGCTGAGTGTACAACCGCATCTCTTGTTAGGATACATACGTTACTTAACACTTAATATATTAATTTATTATTATTATTGTATCAACGTCAAAATCGCGAGATCCAATTTTACTAGCACTTTATTACTTATTACTACAACTTAGCCATTTATAAAAATTTGGATACTAGTAAAATTGAACTATAAATTGACTGATGCTTCGTTAAAATATGAATGAGAACAATTTAAAAACTAAATAAAAATAAATAAGTATTATAGCAACTAAATCATTATGTTCGGAAATAAGTGGTTAGATTGTTCATTACATAGTCCGTGCAAACTAACTTGATTGCTAATTTAATATTCATTCTAAAACCACTTTATTTGATCACCGGTGACTGGCTATCGTGTGCCGTCACCCACGCGAACTCAGATATCACGAAGTACAAAAATATTGTAACAAAGCATCGACCAAATGTTCCAAAAGTCGCTCAAACACACATCATGCCTTACATTAAACTCGTTACTAAGGATGGATCACAAACAATGTTAAAAATATACACTGAAGCGCAAACTGGGAATGTTACGTACATACAGGTATCAATAACAGGACTCGGTCCTTGAGGACTCGTCACTAACTACCTACATTATAAAAATATATATTAGAATTTTACCATTAAAATTATTATGAAACAATTTTTAAGAGATCACCCTTGAATGAAACCGAAGTCGCTGCAGCAGCACCAACACTTAGCACCAATGTAGAGGGAACGGGGTAGTTTGTAACAGAATGATCAATGCTCCTTAAAATTAATTCGTTGCATTCAAATTCAGTAATCGTTGGACTTAAAACTATAAAGAGGATGGCACTCGTTTAATGGCCTGAGAATTAATGAGTAAAATGCATTAGAGTAAATCTTACAGTAATCGATTTGCGTCACAGATTTAAATCTTGCATCTCGCTTATTTTTGAGTCTGATTGTACTTACCTAACGTTGAGCGAAATGCAAGATTTATATCTGCGATTCCGTACCTTCCTTACAGTTAAAATAACGCGAAAATAATATGAACAAAATGTACATAGCGAACAAAAACGTTTTATTATGCTAAGGCTCGCGTCTCGTGTGATTTGGTAAAGCGAGTCACGTATGTTTGTTTGTTTGTCTTTCCTCTTGTCTCGCTACATTCTATGCGTCATTCCATTTTGATATATCAACTATTTATGATGGTTTTATGTTAATGACTTGTTGATTTGTATGATTCGATCAGCGAGGAACTGAGTTACGGACCGTGTATACGTCGCGGAGAACATTGCTACTAACTTTATTAAACCAACATAGACTTGATTTAGAAAGAATTATTTATATTGAGAATTTAAACCTTATTCAATAAAAATGTTTCAGTGTTGGATTCTGAGCATATAAACTTAAAACAGAAATCATTAACCGAGTCATTTCCTTCGACCAAACTTTTAAAAATCTTATTGGGGCAGGGCTTAATGTAGAATTTTACAACATCCGTAACTATAAAGCTGAGAGCAATAGTGACATTCCGAATCACAAAGTAGATATTGCAGTACCGTTATTACAAAACATATCGTATAACAGCACAAAAGAGAGAACAGAATTAAGTCATAATTTAAGGAGGATGGCCATTTCGAAAGGTTGTGTAACGCCGAGTGTACCGCGGACGCTTTTTATCGCGCGCGCCTCCTACTCAATGACATCACACTTGCAAGGTACAAAACTTTTAAAAATTCAAATTTTAACATTCGAATTCATTTTGATTTAAATCTGGCAACAGTCACTAACAATTGTGGCGACGAGACCACCGGCTTGCGATTTAAAAAGTAAGCTAGGTCGCGTAGGTTGCGGCGCGCGCTCGTGGGCGGGCGGAAGTGAGAGCGTCAACGTGGAGACTTTTGCATCCTTTTCTAACAACAATTAACACGACTTAGAGCGAAAAGGACGGTAGATAGACAATTCCGCAATGTCACAGATCACAAAACCCGATACTAAGCTGTCAAGGCTCGTCAGTTTACGACCACTTTCGGTGCAGATTGTGATGCAACCGATCGGATCTTGAAATGCGAAGTTTACGTAGCTACGCGTGCCTTTCATTGAGAAAAATATGGTCATTATCGTGCGAGTGCTTATTGCAAAAATTACAATATTCAAGTCACGTTTCGTCGTGAATGCTCTTATAAAAAATTGCAATAAATATTGGTTTTACGGCGAATCGCTGCGGAATTGATACGGTTCAAATAAACAGGCGTGTTATCGATCAACCGGCCGGCAACCCACCGAGGCTCCATTACATTAATTTGATACAGTTAGCCAACAATTCGCAAGGCTGAAACTTTTAAAAATAATGAGACAATAAAATGAACACGGCGAGGTAAAAGCTTGACCTGCCTCGACGAGTAAAAGTTACTCGTGACATAAAAGGCTCGTAAACATTGATAACTTTGAATGGATCTAAAAATCTAGTTATAAAGAAGTATTTTGAATCAAAAATATAATAGTAAGTCTTTTATCGACATTATTTAATAAAAGTTATATTACCGAGCATTATGTGTCTGCACGCGTGTTAGTAACACAACATTCGTACAAATCGAAACGACTAGGCTGTAACAGAAGATAAATTGCTAACGCTAAATAACTTTTAGGAAGAGCTGAAAGTAATCGCCGACGGTTTTACAGTCCCACTAAAGTGCAGCCAGACAAAAGGATTACTTATAGCAATAAAATTGGCCGGTGTCTGTCGTTTTTGCGTCAAATTTGCGGGATCAGCGGCGAATCTAACGCGATTTCATCGGCTTATCTACTATTAAATTGTGGTGCAAGTTATGAGGGATGGTCTCTCTGTCACTCATGATCATAGATCGGAATAGCTTGACTATATTTACCGAATGTTCGTGGAAGTAAGTAACATAGAGTTGATAATACCTCCTCTAAAATCCCGGAATCATAAATGGAATCATGACAATTAAAACCCGGGATTATAAAAACATGAAATGAACTTTGAGTATAGTTACAAATTATTGATTTGAAGAATCAAAAGAAGAAAGAGTTGTGCGAAAGCAAAAATCAAATTCTAAAAGTCCAGTTCATGTTTTTATAATCCCGGGTTTTAATTGTCATGATTCCATTTATGATTCCGGGATTTTAGAGGAGGTATTATCAACTCTATGTTACTTACTTCCACGAAGATTAGAAAAATATATTCTACCTATTCCGATCTCTACTCATGATTGATACGACTTGCAACATTTAAGGGTTAAGTTAGGAAATACAAATATTTTTTTTGGAGACAATATCTTAATTTATACTTAGAATCGATTCCTTCTAGCATCGTCAACATCTGCTATCTGCCTTTTCCTTGAACTAATTAATCTGGATTTATTTTAATTTCTATTGACTCATCGAAGAGCACACTAATCTAACACACACAATTCAAGTCTTTTAATATTCTACGAATCGCTTTGTTTTTATCTTCATCATTTTTAAAGAAAATTAAAGCTTCGATTGTGTTACATTATCCGCTGTTTCCTTACAACTTGATCTACAGAATCAAAAGCCACGCAGCGAACATCGCCACGATTTTACGATCCAATCTCTAGAACAGAGCCTGCGTCGCAAGCGCACCGAAGTATGAATGGCATCCGACACTTCCTATATCTGTCGCCACACTATTTATAACAACACTATCCACTAACACCCGGCAAATTGAACAAGCCAAACTTACAAGAACATCCTTTAATCGATCGATCTTTAAAAGCCCATTTCGGGACACAAGGAAATCCATTTAAAAATAATAATTCTGTGAAAACTGCACACCAGACAATCACATACGGTTGTTAATTCAGGTTTCAAAAATGTTACTTTCCTTTTGAACGTAACCAATTTAATTTGCTACAGATTTTAAAAGGGACATTCGATTCTAGAGAAAAAAACAGTAACAGGTTTTTTGATACAGTTTTTTAAAAAGAATGGCCCGCTTTGTTAATGAAGGTAATTTCGGTAACTGGACTGATTAAGGAGAAGGTGACAGGCATTGATTACGCATTAAGAGAACCATAAACAGGGCTTCGATATGAGGTGTTCATATCAAGTCTCCTGACAACTAAATTAATTTGGAATGAATTTATTTAAATAAAGGGGGATATGTATGAGGCGAGCAACTTTAAATTCAGCCTCATTTCGGCAAAAGATGAAAACACAAACGAGCTAGATAACACATGCAGGATGGTGGAAAATCACCTTCGCTCTAGGCGCATCAACGACTTGAGATTCACGACACGATCGCAACGGTACGATAGTTGTCCGCAACACAATAATTCCGGAACATATCTAGTTAAATGAACCAACTGCAGTGGTCATACATAAATCATGCGCAGGAGTGCACGCGCCCGTATGTGTAGCAAAAGCGGGCATTACACGACCGACGCTCGCGGTGGAAGGACGTCGCCTACGCCTCATTCTAATGCAGCCATGAGCCAATACGCCGATTATATCACCGTTTATGTAGGTGGCCTTATAAGGTTAATGTTTAAAGCGACAATTAGTCTCTTTTGAAAGGTTCTTGTTATAAGTTTAGGACATTTCCCACGAGTGTGAACGGAACTAATCCGCACGTACAGACAATTTGCATTTGAAAGGGTTTTGTTTGTGTAAAGCTCGATGATACTGGCCTATAGAAAAAGTGTTATGATGGATCGGCGGTCACAAAAGCTAAGGATTTGTTTTCAGTACTGAATGGCCGTCGAGTTAGCGCCGGACGCGTGTTGAATACATTATAACTGGAAGTAGAATTCCACTCTGTGAGCACAAGTGTCCGTAGTAAGGAGAATATAACAATATGTATAGAAAATACGAGGCTGTATCTGACGCCGTAAATGGCATTGAAAATTGAAATCGTTTGCCTTTTGTAGGTCAACCGTTAATACTAGTACTGAAGAACGATAAAAGTTGCCACTGAAATGTAGCAACACACTTCATCAGAAAGCCATAGAACGTGAACAGTTGAATGTTCAATCGGCACAACAGGCCATGAAATTGCCAGCATAAATCTTCAAAAACAAAAATGACAATTGCATCCAAATAACCACGGCGTTTACACACAATCCCGGTGGACGTTCCCACGTAGCTGTCACCGCGGGCGAAGGCGCACTATACACCGCCTATCGGAGCATCTACACCACTCCAGTGGACAATCGTCCTAACAAAGCCTTACCGACCGAGGCCGGGACCCAATCATTTCCCACGCGGTAACGGTCGAACCTCAACTGGGACGCTAGTTTGAATTTATGGACGCGGAACCATCGCCCCGCACCATATCCAATACCATTTCAAGATGACCACTAGTGAAGACATTACTAGATAAACCAGAGATGTACTACACGCTACAGATATTAGCTCGCCGGTGATGAAGCCGAAACGCGCACAGATCGCGATACAAAAGCTTGACCGATAAGCTGTGTTCTTTCAATAACAGGAGGAAACATTGTTTGAACAATAAATACAAAAAAATGCTGTCATGTTACGATAAAGAGCTATGACCGATGATCTTTGGCGAATATTTTGAATCATTGCAATTGTTAAACCACCTCATGATTCTGATCATCGCATTGTGTGGAACACGGCCCGTCAAACATAGGAAATAACCAAAGTTATTTTTATCCGACCACGTGGACAGTTCTGTGTTGTTAGTTCAGCGTGTCCGGATTATTTTCAATTTCAATCAGTTTAATGACCTTCATACAAACATCGACATCAGTTTGTGTACAGTTCAACTATTTTAGAAATTCAATTGTCTTCACCTATTTCCCAACATGCGGTCTGTTAAAAAAACGTGGAATTCTCGCAATGTTTTCGTTGGTATGATTCATGGCTTAAATCATGTGTGTAGTAAATACAGTAGGAGTGATGGCTGAGAAACAGAATCGATTTGATTTGATGTAGTGTAACACAATATCTAAAGCAGGTCGGCTCGCGCGGTGACGCAGCGCGCTCGCAGTTTACGCTATTCTCGGCGCGGGCCTAATTTTAACCATCTGCGTCTCCCAGTCTAGTTTTAGGAAGTGGGCCGACTCAGATTCGTCGAATTAATCGAGTCGGATCTCGATACGTTACGTCCGACCGCTCATTTCAAACATCATCGGTGACGTGAACGCAAATTGTTCGGGATTTGCTTCTAATTCCGATGGGCCAATGAACGCCTAAGCTCATAAATGCGGCCAGCCAGCCACAGTACATTGTATTTAATTAAAAACAAAACACTTAATTGGACTTGTATAAATCCAGATGACGCAATAGCTGCCAATCAAAGGATCTAGCACAGATGTTTGTAAATTGCGCAAGTGGCATATAATCGAGGGTCCAATTATCGAAATGACACAGACGTCTGGCATATCCAGTCGGACGATACACTCCCGGCAAATCTATAATGGATGAGGCGCGTCCCGCGTCAATCCAGTAAACGAGATCGCATAATCGGACGCATACATAACAGAAAGACAATGCGGGCTGCACTCATTAATCGGGGGAATTAAAAAGCTGGAGGTAATCGGGGCGCGTCCAGGGAGCACGGATAAATTTCAATTAGAGCAATCGGAGCTCTCGCGGAAGCCTGCGTAGATGCAGCCCGGGATAGCCGCGCAACAACGTGCATACGAATGACCGCGTCCGACGCATACAAAGGGGGACCTCCGCTGCAAATCATTAGAATTGCGGTAAGTGAGATGTGAGCGGAATTGTTAGATCCGATGCAGCTCCTAGATAATGACGTTGACTTCGGATTAGCTGGCACCGGCCACTAGAATGTTTACCTGACATATAGAATGTAGCTTTAAGGATTTAGTGTCAACGCTGTTGGTTAGCCCAAGGGAACTGACTATTTATCGCAGAGTCGCCCGTCAAAACAGGCAGGTAGTTTGTTGTGGAGATAATAAATGTGAGAGCGGAATTAATAAACGTGTCAGTGGTACGTCGCCACACGAGAATGATGTACAATGTAAACGTCGGGGCATAATTTCGTCGGAGGATTTGTGACGCCCTGCGTTGCCTCGCCAATTTGTAAGCGCCGACATAAACCGCGGTGTAACGAAGCACCTAAACAACGAAATAAGCGAGCATCAAGCGACCCGCGGGGATATCTCAGCGGCTGACATGTCGACAACACAAGAAGCTACTCGGACTTTACATTCGCCGACGTAACGAGGGGAGCCGCCGGCTCGCCCATTGTATTTATGCCTTAAACACAATTTATTTATTCGCCAAACATTACGGAGACACAAAATCTTGTCCATAAATACATGTGAAAGCACATATCAAGTATCGGAATGCAAACGGCGGGGCTCGTGTCTGAATTATGCAACAGAGCGGCGCGGGCGCAGGCTGCCGTAATAGTGCACGGAGTGCGCCCAACGCAACTCCTAAAATATACGTACCGCGAATGTGGATAACTGAAGCAGAAGCCCAGGCCTCTCGAAATAACGCACTCCCAAATCTTGAGCAAGCGAAGCTCCCCACTGGGGACTGGATGCTCGCTGTACATTAGACGCAACGGAACCCTTCGCATGACGGGCGACTTTCCTCACAGATTAATACAACGATCCATTACCTAAATGACGGCGCAAATGGTATTTATTACGGTCATTGCTCTTGTCGAAATTTCACCAAATTGCGCAGCCTCCTGTACGGACGCTGGACGGATCTCTTCATTTGTCCGGTGCGCGGGGACACGGCAAAGGCGGTTTACGAATATTAGCCTTATGGCTGATCGACTGTAAGTCCATCGATCTTGAGTCCGGGTGGTCGGGCGGCACCACGTTAATTACAGGGGAGAACCGATCATTTAACGTGAATTTCGCAAACATTAAATAATTTTTAAAATATTGAACCGGCGATGCGTTCACGCGAGGAATAATAAATTAACGATCGCACCAACAGAGACACGGGGCTCTAAAGCATTGTGGGCACCGCTTCCTTAAAATTTACACACAAATATGTCTCCGGGAGGATAATCAATACGGCTCAGACAAAAGAACAAATAAAGCTGAAACTGAAACAATAGGCGCAGAACGACGTTCATTAACCGACGATACGAACAGTGAAGAGAGTCGGCGCCGCGGTCGTGTAATCCTAGAGCCACACGCGGCGATGATTACAACGCACCTATTAGTCAAATTAGCTTTATTGTTGCCTTTGAGTTGCACAAGGCGACCAATCGGCTTACACTCAGACAATTATGTAGGCACATTAGCCGGTACAATACGATGAGTCAACAGAAATTGCGTCTCGAGCGTTTATCAAAACAATAGTATTGATAAGTTAATAAAGCGAGGTGCGAGACGCCTAACGAGCGATTACCGAGCGATGCGAAGAATAGACGCCAGCGAGCCACGCGTCCCGCGCCGCGCGGAATACGTGATGCCGGCGTGACTCATTGCCGCCTTGCAAACGCGCCCTAAGCCTCATCCTACAAAACTCGCACTACTAAAAAACATTAAAAATTTACAATTCGTGTCGACATCTCCCATAGTCGCCACTACGTTTTTTTACCAGTCGGGAGATGCGAACGTGATGCGAAACAGAAAGAA
This sequence comes from Mamestra brassicae, assembly GCA_905163435.1. Lineage (NCBI taxonomy): Eukaryota > Metazoa > Arthropoda > Insecta > Lepidoptera > Noctuidae > Mamestra > Mamestra brassicae. The sequence continues at coordinate 16,520,175 of LR991000.1, read as the reverse complement.
ACCATCGACGCTGGAATGTTACGAAGCACGCGCGCCGAAAGCGAAAACTCAAGAGTTCGCGAGATGTTACGAAACATGCGTATTCTCGATTAGGGGATACGGCGGGCGAGGGCACTGACCGACTTCCACATTTATACCGCTAATTCATGCACAAGAGCATCTGCATCCTACGAGGCAGCGTTACGCCAAACACTCGCTCAGCTAATACAGTTTATATTCACGGAACAGACACACGACGCATATTACACGCCGAGAATACGTAAAGAATTATATTTATGTAAACGACTTTACAGTGATGACAGGTGAAACTGTTCCTAGCGGGAGAGAAAAATGCCGCCTTTGAATATTAAGACACATAAAACGAGATACGGTATGTCCAACACATAACAAAGTCACGAAAACATGTACAGCGAATAGAAGAGTGCGCGATAGAGATCTCAGGCGCGCTCGTCGCGGTCGCGGGACAGGCTTATCTCTGGGAATCGTAATTACCGCGTGAATATTTCAATCGATTCAACTTATCGATGATGCGCGAACAATAATGATCGATATCAGTCCGGACGTATTATTTCCGTACGTCAAACGTGGACGCGGTGAGAACGACCCACCTGAAGACGAGAGATTTTATCGATCCACCCGCGAATCGAACGAATCGACGTAATCGATTTCAACATATCGGAGCTGACAAGCGATATTCGAGGTCGGGGGCGAAGGCTCAGTGGGCGCCGGATGGGTTCGAAATTAAAACGATATGCAAATTAGGTACGAGAATTAATCGTCGGGTGCAATCGAGGCGACGGCAGCGAGAGCAGCTACTGGGTACAAATCGATGAATAAATAGTGTCCGATTAGCGGCGCAAGGTGTGCTCCGCGCTTAATGGATGAATCGAATCGAATCCGAGCAGCTCAATGAATCGACGCGTCCAACGCTCCGTATTTGGCTGTATTTGATCAGTCGCGGGCTTCATTGATTAACCGTTGGCGCGAACAAGACGATACGGAACACAATTAGGCGCGATAGTTATCGGAATTGAATATAGTCCACGTGAGCTTGTGTTGGCTGGACGTGGCTTGTGGCGAGTGCGTACTGACCTGTATACACGCCAGTCGGCACGTGAAAGCTACTGCGTTACTCGGGATTGATTTCCCCGTAACTCGACGGCCGGCGTCGAGTTTGACAGGAGAATTTATAATAATCACTGGCGGTACCGCCGAAAGTAATTTTCAATTAAGTTTCTTGATAATCCGGATCACGGGCCGGCTGGACTTAGAACCTGGGGCGACAGCGCGCTCCCTTGATAATTGGAAGCTGTCTCTAGTTACAAATAACACCTGCTACCTACTTTGTTGTTAGTTTTATCTTTCTTTTCTTTGGTATTTCATAAATATTCACCGCCGACTTTTAGAATCTAGTCTTTCAGTTCTTTTATCTTTGGCCGCATTTAACTTTACAACGTATGCTAATAGAATGGTCGTTAAAGCGTCTCTCTATGATTTGGTATATAATCAATACTATTAAGCGCCGGTCCGAATACGTGAACTTTACAAAGAGCTAGAATGAAAGGCCGATTCATTCACAATAATGAATCAATAGTAGCGCGACCGCTCCCACTTCCGAGTCCGTCACTCTAAACGATAAACCGGTCCGCGGCGTTAATTATAAACCGATTTTAAATCAGATTATTTCGCTACCGAACACCGATCTATCCGTTTCGACATCTTTGCGTCTGAGATCATCAATTTCATTGATAGGATTTTTCGAAAGATTGTAATTGAATCATCTTACTTCAATTGAATTCTAAGCTCCGGCCGCGGTGAAATTTTATAAGGTACCTATACATTTCAGTAATCTATTTATAAGCAACGTGAAAATAACTGAGAAAATAATTGTGATAAATGATGAAGTCTCCGTCAACGGAAGCGTAAAATTCCACCACGTGATAATTCATTTCTTGCGTCCACGGCTCTTCTTATCTTTAACGATCTGAATGAATACGTCAATCTCGATTCGCAATCGGTTATGAGACGTTCGCTCATCATCATACACTGAACATTTTTATTATATTACACAAAAACAGAACTTTCATAAACACGTCCGTAACTCAAACCTGGAGAGACGTGATCAGCGAAAACAATCTACTCGTCAAAATATTTACAAAATATATTAACAAAACAGTTTATTGCTTGTATATTATTCTTTCTCTTATCTTAAAAAAGCTAATCTAGAACGTGACTATCTCGTTAAACAGTCGTAACTGCCGCGGGGGCGCGTCCATGTCGGGATTTAGTCTAAGTGCCATCGGGACTACCGCTGTGGGTGATGCGACATGTGCGGGTGTGAGAGGTGCGCGTGCGAGTACGGCTGGCCCAGCGAGCTGAGCGGCAGCGGTGAAGGGCAGGGCGGGTGCTGGTGGTACTGCTGCAGCGGCGACGGCGCCAGCCCGGGGTGGTGCTCCAGCGGGTACTGCGCGGAGCCCGCATACGCCAATTGCCTCACCTTCATATCCTCGTCTACTACGTTATACGTGAGCTCTGTTTCCTCGTAGCCCGTGGCAGCCATGCGCTGCTCGCTGGTGGTGGGCGGGTCGGGCGAGTTCAGGCACGTCTGGATCAGCCGTTTGCCGGAGTCCGACGTGATCATCGGCTGCAGCTTCCGCGTCGCGAACGTATACACGTGGCCGGTCTCTGACGCGACTAGCAACATCACTTGTGTCCCCGTCAGGGTGGACAGCTCGTATGCCTGGAAAAGAAAAAACATCTCCGTTAATATTGCTATAATACTAAAGCTAAATGCGTACCATTATATTTTGTATTGCGTTTTGTGAACATTTGTGCTGAATAATTGTTTGCTCAATAAGCTTGTCAAATGCAATTAATATAGCCGCCTTGTCGGTAACTCTTGGCATATTTTGATTCGAAACTTACTAAAGCCTCATTTGCTTACCACATACAAAAGGTTTTACGAAATCTCTTTCCAGTAATCTTGAAGCATTTACAAAATTTAAATTCTTAGCGAGACCTAAAACCTAAGCTATGCAAGCATTGAAAGTTACTAGATACACCGTTTCAATGACGTTACTTTTTTCATTGCCCACTTTCACATAGAAATGTTTAGTTTGTTGTCCCATTGCACCGGGAAATCTATTTGTTTCGTCAACAACTCGATAAGAGAGATCTCCTCGAACCAATTTGCCGCTCGGTGCTTCAAAGTTTACTTGGACAGTGTTATCGGCTCCTAAAAGTTTCCCCGCCGACCTTTCACCTCTCCCACGCCTCTAATTCGTATGTAAACCACAGCACGTTCGTTTTCGGGAGCATATCACTCTCTCACGGCACTCTTTGTGTATGCAAGACGAATTATCACACCCACTGGCGCCCATCCACCCACACCTACTTACACCACCGTTTATTTACCAATGGCACATTCTAATTTCGACCCCAGTGCTTAAGCATTAAGAGCCGTGTGACAATATATTGTTAAAACAGCAATTTGACACGGACAATTGACAAAAGTCAGGTAGCTGGTATTATGTTCATCTTTCAAATTGATGCTAACTACACTGTGTGCCTTAGTACGATAGGAATAGGAGACTGTATGAAGGATTTTTAGGAGTTTTCAATGCAAATTGATTGTGTGGCATCTAATTTGGTTTTTCCATTGCATAATATCGGTCTGCGGTCTTGGTCGCCCACTAGAATTATCGGTTACGTGGTAACTGTTTTATTTGTAAACCATTTTATTTACCACTCTATCGACTTGGGTTTGTATTGGATTTTGACTTTTATTACAAACGTCTTTGATACCTTTGTTTATTTTTGCGATTTTGTTAAGTTTGCCAAGCTTTGGTGTCCTAAATCTAGTTTCAAAGCTCATGTTCTACTTTCACGAATGTTTTATGCTGTCTAAACATTTCAATATTCTAATAGTCAATGGTGAATAATAAATAGTAAACGAACTTCAAAGATCACAGGTCACTAAGATTTAAATCAAGATTGACATGAGAAAGGAGTTATAATCAAAATAAAACAGTTTATTGTGTTAAAACCGTTGCAATATCTTTTAAAGCCCATCCTTGTTCCAAATTCAAGCTCCAGTGTTTCAAAATATCAAAGAGAATCAATGGACTTGGACAGTATCATTACAATGACAATAAGCCTCGGAAATGGGCTCTGACAACCAAAGCTGTAGTTAATTGAATCCTGTGATTTAGAATTCTCAACTTAATCCCCATCGCTTTAAGATTCTATTTAAATCACAAAGAGCTGAGTGATCGCTCTTTTCTCAAAACTTGCACTTCCCTTCCCCATTCATTGAAGTGATTGATGATAAAGCTGTAATTAGCGAACCTACTGCTTGCATCTTGACATCGACACCCTTAATCTCGTAACTGGGTCATTGGAAAATGATTCTTATTAACTTTCCAGTAAGGTTCTTACTGACAGCTCAGTTTAGTTGGTACCGGTATAAAACACTGCCGAAATTGACAATTACAAATGCACCTTTAATGAGCTTTGTTGTTATACATGATTAATGAGGCTTCAGTGAAATTTCAGTGGACTTGAAATTATCGGTATTGAGGTCAATCTTAAAAAATCGGTCTTTTGAATAAGGAGAATCGTGTTTTTACGTTATTTTTACGTCATTAATCAGGAGTAATATGAGACGTCTGACGGTACTTTGCTGATTGAAAGGAATCTGCAAAATATCGAATATTTTCGTAGGAATCGTGATTTAAACAAAATAATTTATTCTTATAATCAATATGCCTAGATTTCTTGGCCTCTGACTACCCGTAATGACTGCCAAGATCTACAAATGTCAGCCGGGAACTGCTTAACGTACTTTTCGATTTTCAGCCACACGGGCTTTGAAGATTGAACCGTGCGGCCATTTTTGTTTAGCCACGAGCTCCTTCAATTTTACTCCTATAAGTGCCTAAATAACTCTTCTATGAAAATAGCATAATAATTATCACGTGACACATTTACTGGGCTATCTATTTTCCTTTATCAGGTAAAGAATATCAAAGTTAACGTAATATAAAAACGATTATCGATACAAACGGGTTGCATTAAAAGATCCGACTTTACGGCCGCAATTGATTTTTATGATCGTTTTCATGTGTACATAAATTTTTGCTACTGCACTGGAGCTAAGCGAATTAACATTGATAAAATCGAAAATAAATATTCATTGGGTCAAATCAAAATGGAGCTCAATTGGATCTGATTTAATAGAATAATTATCTTAGTGACTTGCGTTGAAATAAACCATTATTCATAAAATTATGTATCATTCAGCTAATACTAGCTGTATCCGGCGGTTTTACCCCATTGGCTTATTCTAAAGGGACAGTGCATTTTTAGGGTTCCGTAACCAAAGGGTAAAACGGGATCGTATTACTAAGACTTTGCAGTCTGTCTGTCTATCTGTCACCAGGCTGTATCTCATGAACCGTGATAGTTAGACAGTTGAAATTTTCACAGATGATGTATTTCTGCGCTATCACAACAAATACTAAAAACAGAATAAACTAAATATTTAAAGGGGCTCCCATACAACGAACATGATTATTTTGCAGTTTTTATAGATAATGGTACGGAACCCTTCGTGCGCGAGTCCGACTCGCACTTGGCCGGCTTTTTCATAAGTCTGTCAGTCAATAACGGAAGTATTTTATATATTAGGATTATTTATTTATCTAATACTAGTGGTCCGCCCCGGCGTCGTCCGGATGTATTTTTTTTCGTACAAACCTCACCCGGACAAACACAACAAAAAAAGAACTGTTTAAATAGTTCCCAAGTTAAGCGCGTACATACATTTCGGCGATTCATTTTTATTTATATAGATATACTAGCGGACGTCACGCGGTTTCACCCGCGTAGTTCCCGTTCCGGTGGGAATACGGGGATAAAATACCCTATGTTACTCACTGATAATGTAGCTTTCCAATGGTGAAAGAATTTTTGAAATCGGCTCAGTAGTTTTTGAGTTTCTTCATTACAAACATACACACACACACAAATACAATTTTTTCCTCTTTATATTAGTGTAGATAGATTAGCTTGCGTAGGTATTGGTTGATACTGCTATTAAAATACGAGTACCGATGTCTTACTAAAGCAGTCATCTAGTTAACTTAAACAGATCGTATCAATAAACGTCAAAGCAAATCTAGAACATCCCAATAAAAATCGGTCCCTGTGAAAATCTCAACTACTTTCCATTGTTTACAAAAACAAATACTTCCTCAATAATTCTATCACGTCAATTTTACAGTTAAGTTCAAATTACGCTGCTGAAGTTTAAACCAATAGCTTAGCTTGAAACATGATTAGCCGGCAAACAATTGGTTAACCTCTGTTTGACTCTAGCGGTGACCTGCGATAGGGTTGGCAAAAGGAAAATAGATACCATATTATTCGAATCTTCGAAGTTAAGCAACGCTAGCCGAGGTCAGTTTATGGATGGGTGACCATCCATTACATACCGAGGCTCCTCTGTGCTTTTCAAGGAACGTTAAGCCTTTAGTACCGGCTGTCATTTTTAAATCTTTGATAGTCTACGGACTACATCTGGTTAGATTGGAAGACGATCCAAACAGAGCGAGGCAGATTGATTTGCTAACCATATCTAATAAGAGTCACAAAACCCAATAAGAAAGCAGATCCATTAGACAAAATCGTTGTTGACGGTACTTGATGATCACATCTTTTACATTTACAACACTCGAATGCCCTAACATTCTAATAGCACACATTAACGACTTTCACCATAATCCCTTAAAAGCCACGCCTCCCATGACACAACATAATCCTTAAATTAAAAAGAGCCAGCAACGCCAGCATTAGTAAGATTGACAGATCCGTTCACAACGATTTATACAAACCGATCGCGATGTTGCAAAAAAACGCCCGGATAAGTGCTCCAGTTAAGTCACAAGTGATTGTAGTAAGGTGCAACTAAAATCCGCAAAACCGGTGCGCACGAGACATAGGCCCGAAAGCAGCCGAAACTTTCCGAAGGTAAATTCGAGAAACGAAATCCAATTAGCTTGTCAAAATTGATAGTAATGATACGTGATGTGGGAGCGAGTGTTCTCATTAATTGACAACTAAGAATTAACGTACGATTATGTAGGAAGGAAGGCTATTAAAAGAAAGCAATGGTTCCCGTTCCTCCATTCCATGTTCCATTGTTTTCTTGCTAATTTAGGACTGAAGGGAACACTTATCCTGCGTATTACGCGTGCGTAGGCGATAGTTTAGCAACCTGTCCAAACAATTGGCTGTATAAATAGTTCGTGAAGAGTTAGGGACGTTGTCTCGAACAATATCAACATACTAAAATAACGAGGATTTAGGAGGCAGAAATAATTGTATAAGATCAAATCCTACGCAGATTCTTGCTTTGATGGATGCGAGATTTGGGAGAACAGAAGTTGTAAAGGATAGTAAGAGATTGAATGTCATAAATTCATGATCTTAGTGATTAAAACACTACGCAACTAGGCAGAACATTAACACTGAGCTTTAAACATGCAAAATTTAAATTTTATAACAACAATCTGTCCGAAGTTAAGTCGAGGATCTCCACAAATATCGTATTACCCGACACATGAAATACAATTTAAACAGTCCATGAAGGTGTAAATGTCAATATTATGCTGAACGGAGAAGCGAATAAAAATGAATGGGTTATGTCAGTAACCTTCATGAAGAAATTGCGTAAAGATGATGCTAAAACGTGGAAGTCGTGATTTGGAAGAGGACAACACGACTTACCCAGAATTCACTGATTAGATAACCAATTTTAGGTAGTCTACTTTGTTCAGGATTCCTGATGACCCCGCTCTTAAACTTGACCTCACCTGATCGTGAGGGGTTAATAATTATGATGGTAAACAACCTGTCCTCAAACAGATTTCAACACTACAGATGATAACAACAGTACAAAATGCACCTTTCAAAAATAAGTATTGTAAAGGATTTTTTTCAGCAACAATGTCTCGCATCAAAGGAAGAACAAAGCGCACTCAAGACCTAAGCCGATTAATGTACTAGAGTACCAAAGAGAAAGATACCTCTAAAGAATAAACCTCTTTCTTTGCTGCAAGGCACCTTAAATACACTGTACAGTACAGTCATATCAGTATGCATTTTATGAATGTTAGGGTGCAATTGCTTCTTTTAAAGCTTGCACAGTTAGTTAATGAATCATAGATATTTTATAAGGAAAAAGTATGAGATAAGAAAGGAGCAAGAATTGTTGTATGCAAAGGAATTCAAATATCGAATAGCACTCGATTGATTTCGTTCCAAGAGACAACTTTGATAGATGTCTTTATGACACCTATCAAACCTATCCTCAAATGCAACGACTATAAAAATTCTCGATAACCGTACAATTTCCACAACTTTTATTTCCTTAAGCTAACGATTTAACTGTGAAACTCATTTAAGTGTAGCCCCACCACCTTCGGATCTGATGTGTATAATAAAGGCAGTCATTACGAAGTCGCAGCAATCCGGCTAAGTAAATGATGATTACGCTCGCCACTTATCATAACACGATATAACGAGATATGATTTTTTTTTTCTATTATAATAGTTATTACTTCAAGTTAATGGGGCATCGCGATAGTTTTTGAAATGGAAGTGTTAAGTGATAGCTGTCGGATATTACTTTTTTTTGTGGACTAGCAACACTAATAAAGCTACTACTACTATTTTCTGCTATTAAAAGGATGGTAGATTAGAGCTTCTGTTTATGCTCCCTGTTTTATAATGTCTTGTTTGATATTAAAGTTATTGATATTATTCCCGGTTGTCATTTGTAGATCTTTGGCAGTCGTTACGGATAGTCAGAAGCCAGATAATCTGACACCAGTCTTGCCAAGGAGTACCATGTTACCCAGTTGATGGGTTGTGAAGGTCTGGTAGGCAGCCGAACCACGTAAAATACTGGTATTCAGCTGAATCCGGTTTGACTGGAAGCCGACCCCAATATAATTGGGAAAAGGCTAGGCAGATGATGATGTTTGATATTAAAGTTACTTCAAACATGGTCTTCATTTCAGCAGTGTCAAGTAAAATTGCACGAGTGGCAGCCCTATGTTTTCGCGGTGCACTATCCTAGCTGTCGCCCGAACTCTGGGCGATGAAAACTACACTTTTTGCCGAGATCAGATACAGAATCCGATAGCACGCCAACTAATAGCTCTATAAACAAGATAATCGCCGGTTAACGCTGGGAAAGATGTCGTGCCAGCGATTTATGAAATGCTTTAAAAAATATGAAAGTTCAGTGTGCTAACAGATTTTGAGATAGCGGCGAATAGGTGAATTTAAGCGGTCAAACGTTTATGTGTTTACCAAATATTTCGTGGAAATAGAGTAGTTAACTAAACACCTTATTACTGCTGTTAATCAAATGGTAATATAACTGTTCATATGTGTGAAGTCGGTCATTTCACCAAAGAAACAGGAAGAATACATTTGCAAACTCCAAGGAAAAGTAAAGGACCAAGAAATGAAAGAACAAATTAAAATAAATAAGGAAAAAAATACAAGGAAATTTAAAACTGACAACTGACGATGAAAAACGTCAGTCAGACCGTTCACACGTGAATAACCACTTATGAATGGCAAAAAACATATTTGATCGTTACGAATTTTTGTCCCTCCTTGTTCCTTAATAATAAAAAACTCTACGCCGATGTAAGAGTTGTGGTAAATTCACGAATTAAGAGGAGAAAGCATTCGGGCCGGGACATAGCAATACGACATTACTGTGACAAGTGCGACCCGCGACAACGTGGGCCAAAAAAGCAGCTAATTGCGAGTACAATGGAGTACAAAGCAGCCGCTGTTCCCACGGAGCATCCGAGCGCGCATGCGTACCGATCATTTCATGCGTGCTCCTCTTTTATTGCCAAAAATTAATGCCCGGTAAACAGTCCTTAATTGCAAGCCAGTCTTGTTAAAATCAGCGTCGGTAAAACCGCCCGTCACACTAAAAGTAACATTTCTCGGAAACGAAAAACCAGAATACATATAAAACTCGAAATAACTGACTAATAATAACGTAACATTGCGAATACCCTGTGATTCTTGTGTCGATTTTTGGTGCTCAATCGTCGTTTTATGACATTTTAATTTTATTGGTTATTGCAATTTTGCCCATTCTGTTGCCTCATGGTGCAATTTTACTTTAACAACTTTATAGCTACGAGGCAGATATTGACATTTTTTGCAGAAAAAGTTCAAGATTCCAGTTGGAAATATCAATAATTTTAAGTGGAAATATAAAGAAGCAGCTTGTGGTAATGAAATACAAATAGTATTATAACTTTTAGTAAGTTAACATTGCCTAGAACTTACAAAGTTTATTCCTTGAGATTAATTAAAAATTAAAAAATTACCTCGTTAATCATGATTATAATATCTAAGTATAGAAACTAAACAGGTGGCTATTAAGAAATTTAAAAGCTTGTTAATAATGACAAATTAATACGACGTAGCTTTCGATACAGCTTTAATTACATAACTCTGTCACAACCCTTAAAGAAAGGTGGCAAAAAAGCAAATTAAAAATTACATCGCCGCTAAATACACAGAAGATACTATCGAAGAATTATTCATACACATGTAAGACAACCTACTGATAAACCATATTAACGATATAAACTTTGCGATTAAAAACTGTTTAAATTCTACGAAACCAGATTGTTTTTCAACGGTAAACGGTTTTCTAATTCATAATCATCGTTAACAATAAAACAGATACGACAACTATTATTCACAAAAACATCTACATTAACACTGTCAGTTTCGATTGAATATTTAGTATTCACCAAGGTCCGATACTCAGCCCGCTTTTGCCCAGTCTATAAAATTCCATGAATTCCCCATAACCACACCAGCCTGTACCGATCCACTTTCACTATAGCCTAAGGTGTTAACCTATTATCATATGACGGTGGCTAGACGGCAATTCATATGGAAATGAAGTAGCCGACAGGTTCAACTGACGGCAAGGCTAAACGCTGAACATTAACTTTAATTAGTTTACAGGAAACTGTGGATAACTTTAATATAATAGAGACGGTAGTTGGAAAGTATAGGAGGTTAAGTATTTAGATAGGAAAGCTTGGAAATCCAAAGTCAAGGAAGTTTTAGAATCATCGGTTGGCGAAAGTAGCTAATTCATAATCTCCAATATTATCAACGAACGGCTTGCAAAGAAAAGTAATAGAATAGAAAAGCGTTCCTTTAATTCCGATTCATATTAATGAGCATTCGATGCTTTTTACATCCAGATCATCGTGCAGAACTGACATTCTCGACAGTCTCACTAACTTTTCTTCAACACAGATTGATAATGGAGGAATTTCCTGAAATTCATGAACTAAAAAAAGGCGAAATGAACATGCAATCACAACAAATAGAACGCGAAAATGTGAAAGCCGAATGATAAGATTCGAACGTCGCGTGACGATTGATAAGACCCGCTTTCAAATACGACAAAAAGCTTTGATAAAAACGCGTCAATCTGTTAACGGTACAGGTACGTCACACGCCACGTGCGTTTTCTATAATAAAAAATAACGTAGCCTTAACAAGGGGCTAAGGAAACCCCAAAAACAGGTTATGAAAGGCCGGGTTGCCATTTGTGGGCAGCACTCGACTGGATTAGTCGTAAAAGGTTTAAACGGGCCGTGTTCGTCTTTTGCCTACCGAAGCGTACCACTCCACGTGGCTGTATTTGTCTGCAGCACTACGTCATCGTACACCCTTTATGGCAAGGATGATGCCATTGCAGTAAGGACGTGAAGTTGATTCACCTCTGACGGGATCACAGTTATGAACAAGTTGATATCGAGCTAGCGATGAAAGTAATCAAGTTTTGCTTCTTACATGCCAGTTTTTTCTAAAAGTTCAGTCATTAAACATTCATTGAAATGTACCGCAAGAGGTTTAGCCGCTGTAAAGTTCCAGCAAAAACATTAACAAGCGGTCAGTTATATGACACTAATAAGCGGTCATACAATCAATAACATAAAAGGATGATTCGTATTCCGGTACAGGACATAACAATAAATCATGAGTATCTGTAGGGGGTTGCCAATTCCGAGTTCAGTGTAATCAGCGGCAGCGCCGTAATGATCGAAAAGTGAAAGTTCCAAGCTTCATTATCGCTCAGTGCAATCCAATCGGGAGCCACACGTTTAATCACGATTAAGACTACTTGTGTACTGCTAAGCACGCCAATTCCAATCTGCGAACCGACAACTATGTCGAAGAAGAGATACCAAAGAAACCATACAGAAATCGTTTAAGCCATGGTAAATATTGCAGTATGTGAGAAAAACAGCATTGGTTTGTTTGTTTTGAGAGGTCGTCAGATGTGGCCGAAACTTGATTACCTACAGAAAAAGTAATGATTCAGAACGAACCAGTCTTTTGGATGTTTCCTTGAATAGCGGTAAAGTATGTAAATTACATTGAAGATGCAACAGGGAATTATTCTGATACGAAAACCTACGCATGCAGAGAATGTGTTGTGGTTGATAAAAACGCTGCAGAAATATTTCTGAACATCGTTGAAGCACATAAATGAGTCTTATAAGCGCTCAATTTTCGCATGCCACACCATTGACGATATTGATTTCAAGTTTACTTCGTGATCCAATAACAAACAACTGTAAATAAAGCAGAAAAATACCTAAACAACAGGAGCAAATTGCGCAAAGCAGACTTAAATCAGCTGTTAATGAAAACGTATCACGGTAATTACAAAGTGAATGTTGTTAGTCTTGTTCATTAAGCAAAAATCTGTATCAGCAATATTGAAATTGTCATTCAGCCCAAGCAAGAGATTGCACGTTGGACGGCGTCAAAGTGGCACTCGACGGCGGGTTAGCGGCGTCTACGGCGATTACTTTAAACGACGCTTAAACAATAATTACCGATTACGGAGAACCGGTGTGTTATCGGCGGTGTAACTCGGGTAGTGCGGGGACTATTGCGATCAAGATTAATACCGAGACCGTGCAAAAATTTCCAATAACGCAACGTTTCAATTTGTCACCGGGACTCGAACGCCAGAGATAATCTACAACCGCCATTGAAGATGACCGGTTAAATGAATTTGTATTCAAACCGGTGAAGTTTGTTTCTTTACTTGTCGACACATTCCGTTAACGCGGCGATGTATTAAGTTATTGCAGAATATTCAGAGACAAAGCCGGGCGAGCTTGCTAAATACTCGTAGATACCAAGAGCCACTGAGCAATTTGAGCACTATTATCCAACGAACAATATAAGGAAGATTCAATTAAACGACCAAATCTCAAGCGACAATAGGAGCTATAGCTAACAATACACAATCCACAGAACAATGGGCAATCCTTGAATCAATATAAGCAGGCTGGGTGTTCTATAGATATTAAGATTGAGCCTAGAGCCGTATGCAAATGTGTCGGGCGTCGATATCGACGGCAATGGCGTCGGTAATTACACGTTCATAGTCTCCTTGCCAGTTTCATTCATAAACATGCGAGATTGCTTTATGAATGGTAGACGGTCCGTGTCCTTAATTTATTGTGTCGCGCAATACACTTCCATAAGTTTCCTGTTTGATTATTACCATTTATCGAATGTTGTTCGTGTACTATGTAATTTTGTAGACGCTAACTCGACCTTGATGAATGAACTTCATTCATATATAGCACGGGCACTAATCTTAGTCCAATTATATCGAGTGCGCGCCGATGTAACCAATGAAGTCGACGGCATACATTGTGTAGCGATATACGAGATGAATTTATTAAATGTATTAACATTCAATTCATTACTGGAACACGCGAAAAAACAAACATAACTCAACACGCTATTACCCGAGCTTATGAACGTAAACCTGTCCAACTGTTAATAATTCTTTTCTTAATGGCCTCTCATGGCTGAATAAATTTTAGCGCTAAATAAACAAGCTTTATCTGTGATCTCCACAATGCAACGGGTCCGAGGGTAACAGGAGCCGCAGCGACTGAAGCGCCGCCACCACGATACCATCACGCCGATACGCATCAAGGAAGACCAGTTGTCAATACATTTCACCTGCAACTGAACTAACTTGATGGCCTGTCGGAGTCCAGAACGAGTTCCCATGAATTGTGTTGCGTGCGAGACATTTTTATACTTCTGTACGACAACGTGTACCTGCGACCGATGGCTTCCATGTTAATGTATCTGCTATCGCTCCGAGCTTTATGTGGATGATCTCGTTCTGTTTGTTAAGATGCCCGATAGAATTTCTAATTCGGAACGAACGTCGATTCAATGCAATCGAAGATTTAGATCGCGAAGAATGCACCCCGTGTTAAATGCTAATTTCTGTCTCGGCCTTATGCAAATGAACCGCAGTGCCACTAAATAGCATTAAGGCAGCTACGGGCAAATATTCCGCTAACCTTATTTACTGGACAATTCATACGTCCAAGCAAACAAACACAGGTGGTCCCAATAAAAGGTTCGGAGGACGCCAAGCGCCTGTGTGAGGATGCCGCCCTCCCTAAAAGGATAATAATACGTCGTTGCGAAGCTCCCGAGCCTCGGAGAATCCCCAAGACTCCCGGAGAAATGTAAATTGAGCCGCTACCTGACAAATAGCTTAATTAACGGCTAACACGCGACACGAGAATTATCGAGATCATCCGAATGGTTCACCCCTGGCCGGGGACGTCATCAGAACCCTTTTTGCAGTTTGGGATTAACAAGCGATACGATTCTTACTGGCCTTAATCACATTCTAAAGAGAAAATTGATCTTAGTAATGGTTCGCCATTGTTATGCGCTTAATTCTCTTCGTAGGAAAATCCAAAAGTCTTAAATTCCTTTGAATACAATGAACAAAAGAATCGGAAAGGAACTTATGAGACGTCCTAACTAGCCCACATACAACAATTTAACGAAGGCATTAAATTTCAAGGTTATAGCTGGAGTTACGTTAAGAGATTTAGTTTTTTTTTCGCAATGTTATGCGTCGGTAGGCGTCACGTGGGCGCGCACGTGACGACGATGTGATTTTGTGGCTTGCCACTGCACGACCGCTCGCGTGGGCGGCAGCCGCAACACTGACACCGATGGGATGGGCGCGTTCGATACCTTCGGCCGGACGATTTGCCTCATAGTATTTTGACGGACTAGTAAACTGTGAACGCACAACTTTAAAAGCTCAAGCCGTAAAGTTTTCTGTTCGATAAACTCGGCAAGAGTTCTTGAGCTGGAGCTGTCAGTCACCCTTCAATTTATCGATCGAGGTTGCCTGGCAAAAACGACATCGTTTTTCGAAACCGTCCGTAGCGCGCGACAAGATCCAGTTTTCTTAAATATTTTGAATTCCATCGAAATCAGCTTTGCGGGTAAAAAGCTTTAGTATTGTTCAACTTCATGAAAACGGCGGCAAAACGTGCGGTTTCCCACCGAAATCTGGATGTTTGGCGATTTTTTTAATTGATCGGATAAAAAAGCATGTGGTCGTGCTCTCGAACCGCAATCAAATAAAAACCTTACTCGTTAATGTTTTATGTATGAAATTCCCGAGGCCGATACATTATGGATGGAGTCCTGCTGGCTTGGCGCGTTCGGAAATTTTGACAGAACGACAGATATCGTTGATCTCTATGGTAGCCACAGATCTCATTCGATGTTTTTACGCGGCTCGGTCGACTGATAACATCTGACGTCGAAGAACGTCGGAAAGGAGTAAACGTTCCGCAGCCCCGAAGTCACTTAAATATGTAAATAATACATTACCAAACATGAATTTCATATGAACTGAACTTAGAAAATATAAAGATAAGCATCGATTTTAGAATTATATATTCAAGACAGCAATGGAAAAGTTGATTGAAAAAAAAATATTCTCAACCGCTTCGACACATCATAAGAAAATTAACTATGTCAATTAAAAAATAATCTTGAACAGGAGATCGCAGCCGTGCGAATGGAGTTTCCATGTCACCGTTAAAATAATAAATAAAAAAACAAACGGCTCAATTTCAACAAATTACCGGCCAACAAATTGCGTAAATAATTATCTTTGCACAACGCAAAAAGACGTTTACAAATAGGGTAACATTTAGTAAACAATCACAATTTATTACGGTGACCATCGCGACATGTTTAGATGGGACACCTGAAGAACTATTTCGGTCGAACCAGTTGCGCGGGCGCATCGTTACTGCGCAGGTGTAGCTGTGTAGGGTAGCCAACACACTTGCATTAGACGCTATTTATTAACAATTACTATATGTATGGAAATTCAAATTTAGTACTTTATTTTAATTGTACTATATTTACTTTAATAAATAATTTAAAAAATAATTATGGATACACATAATTCTTATTAAATAAATTATAATTAAGCTCACAGCTTCTTCATTACGTTTAACTCTGATCTAACAAACAATGTAGAATATGCGACCAAAACCTAGATGAATAAATATGACGTTTTATGACATTCTAGCACCGATCAATAAATACTTCTTAGTGACTAGCTGTCTGGTATTACACTACCGACATTTTACGTTTCTAGGTCTATAAACATGGACCAGTCAACTTGAGTTAGGTAAAGGCACAAAAGCTCTGTCTATTGCAAATGCTTTACATTCGGACTGATGTATATTTTAGCAGAAATACATGTAGATTGGTAGCAAGTAACCTAAACATTTTACATTCACTCTTATTGATCAAACTTGTACCCGATCTTCCTAGTCATTATTGATAAATATGTTCCTTGAAGATAATGTAACTTTGGTTTTATCCTAAGAGGCCAGACTCGTTTATAACTTGCTAACCTATATAAGTAGTCTCTAAAACCATGTCGCGCCGTCCTCGGGATAATCATAATAAAAATTAAACACCACACTTAAAATCATGGCGATGGTAAACAAAGTACGCAGACCACGGTTATCTACGAATCCGATGGGACCTACACATGACTACATGGGAATCTCTTAGAATAACCGGATCGACCATCACACTCCTTAGGCACTGTATCTTAAGGTGCAAGATATAAACTTAAACGCCCAAAGTAAAGCAAAGTCGTAAAGTGAAACTAAGTGGCAATTCCGACATAGCCAAAGTACTAAATCATCTTTACTTTCATTTAAAAATTAAAACAAAAAGTAACTTTAAATAATTTATTTACCAGGACAAAATAACTTTTTGCATTGTTTTACATTCAAAGTTAAACCTAAAACTCGAAAACTAATCTAACATTTTCGTATTCCGCTCGTTTCAACCGAAAGCTTTGAAACAACCGTTTTGTCGAACGAAACGAAAACAGAATTTGTTTTTATTCATTGTCGTTTAGAAATTAAACACTTTTTCAGAAGCTGAGTAAAGTATCTGCGAGCATGTCATCCACATAATTGTCCTTAAACCAAAAAACTATTAAATGATATCCTCCAAAATTCAAGAATTTATTGCTTAGGCCTTAACTGCTGTCTACAACTAATTTTCTTTTATAAATACCTTTAGGTTTACCATAACTTCATCTATAATCACAATTTCATCTAACCATCGGGACTTGATGAAACCCGGCAAGCATATCCAGAAACAACATTTTTCTTCCAGAGAATAAGAGATTACTGGAGGTGAGTTTTCCATGGTATGTTATATTTTTACGGCTTTAGTATGGTTTGTATTCATACAACAGTTGCTACGGAAACGTCAACTCGACTGGCTGGTCAGAAAGAGATGGCGGGACAAGCTGAACCCCTTCTGAAAGGACTGGCCCAAAACTCCAGAAGACCGGGACAGGTGCAAGGAACGAAGCGAGACGTCCCAATGCAGGGCAAAAGCCTATATATTACAGGCTCATAATAATAATAAAAACAGCCGCTATCGCCTATAACTTGGTGGTAGTCCGTTTGTTTGTCCACAGGGCGCTCATTACACGCGATAATGACTGGATCTATCTGCAAGTGTAATACGATACCGCGGCCATTGTGCCACGCTTAAAAATACAATCGGCAGGAAACAATACTTTATCATTTAGTACTTCAGTCACGACCTGATGATATCTTATGGACTAATCAACTGGTATCGCTGGAATTATTAACTATTATTTGTTTTGTGCTTGTTAAATTGTGTTGGTCAAGAGAAAATGTTATGGGTAATTGATAATGTAACATGTTACAATTTATGGCTTTTAAACTTTTAATATCCAAACTGGAATTCAGTAAAAAACTATATCTACATTTGAGAGGAATATTCCAAGCAAGACTGATTACAGAAGATAACTTATTCTACCAAGAAAAAGAAGTACTATAAATTCATTTCTAGCTGTTGGTATCGCTTCACACCTGGACAGAATTTAAACACCTTAACTTTTCAATTAGCTTTTAACAAATTGCAACAAGTACTCTTCACTGTTATTAAATATTCATTTGGTTCAAACTGTTAAAAGGAACACTTATTTACCACTTTGTGGTGCATTTCGTACTTTGAGCTTGGCGCCTTGAGATATATAAAATGCGTTCAATTAAGAAGACTAACTCGAAACAGTTTTTCAAAATTCCTGACGAAGGTTTTAAAATAGTAGAGGAATTTTAGAGAAAAACACAGTCAATTTGTAAACACATTGATTTTTTATAGAATCAAAATGAGGGCATGGTAGAATTTAGCGAAAAACATATAAACAACAATATATGCACTTTTATGGTAATTGTACGTCAGTCTTCATAATTATAAACATTTTCAAGTCACGTAGTACCATATTATAGGAAAATTACGTTATTAATAGATTACTTCATGTGACAAATTAGAATTACCCGTTATTATGTCATCAATTCATTACGATTAAAATGCTGAGAATTGGCCAAAAAGTGAATACCCAAAATTCTATTATTAACTACTGTTTTTACGTTAAGCCGTTGGTCCCGGCTGTCATTTGTAGATCTTTGGCAGTCGTTACAGATTGTCAGAAGCCAGTAAATCTGACACCAGTCTTGCCAAGGAGTACCGTGTTACCTAGTTAATGGGTTGTGGATGTCTGGTAGGCAGCCGCTCCACGTAAAATACTGGTATTCAGCTGAAGTCGGTTTGACTGGAAGCCGATCCCAATATAGTTAGGAAAAAGGCTAGGCAGATGGGAATAATAATCTACTTTTTTATTTATAGACCAGTACTGAGAATACTTCACAGGAATTTTCAAAACAATAGTTTTCTCAGATTAGGGATGGAGCTTTATTTGGATTTGACGCACATTTAGGTTTTACTGTTTTATTTTCGTACCAATTTTATTATTTGCTGGAGCTGAGCTTCAGCTCCAGCAAATAATAAAATTAAGAACTCTAGACGAAAAAAATTGGATATACATTGCAAAAAATCAATGACGTAACTAGAGACAGATCATAGAGAAAATTGGAAGGAATGAAGTGCCGAGGGGAACACGACTAACCTATCACGATCTAGTAGAACCGTATACTTTCACAACTTGAATTCAGATGTCTTCAAAATTGCTTTGATAAACTGAAGTAGAGCGAGATCCTTTGGCAATGGGAATCAATGAAATGCGGTTTTCTTGAAACTAAGTATCATTCGAATAATTCTAGTTAAATAAACCTGTGATTCTTCTATTTGACTTGGATTTTACCTTCATTCAATAACGCAGCATATGCAGAGATTGGGACCTTTTTGGCCTCGCACATGACGTATTAAATTCTTGCTGTTCTTTCTTGTTTCTGTTAGTTATTGTTTATGATTGTTTTAATTTATTTTGCATTTCTGTTTGCCTTGTTCGAGTCCCAAATCAATATTTTTCTTTCTTTTCTTTTCTTTTCTTTATGGGCTATTTATCACCAAACCCACACCACGTTAAGTATTTCAACACACTCATAAAATTAGACAATTCCAAATTCTAAGAATGCGATTATTCTATGTGAATTGAATACAATCGCTTGTATTAACATCTTGACCGACATTAATGACAAAACTTACCACATATTCGTGCACATAACTCGGTTTTCTCGAAAACTCGCATCGTGATCGTTTCAGTCGTGAGTCTCGAAAAACCTTTTGATGTGTGCCCGACTACTAACGAAGTATGCCGACCGATAAGCCCAACTATTAGTCGGTCCAACATGCCGACAGATGTCCCCCAGACTAATCAGCTTACAATGACAACTTCTACCTCGGTTAGTAAACAAGATTTGAATTTCATAGCGATTTGCTTATCGGAATTATTTCTGTCATTTTTTATTCAACCAATAGTTGGCATCGGGTAATATGAATGATGGTGATGACTGAACTATTTGTTTTTGTTTTATGAAAAAGCGCACGCAGTTTCATCGGAATTCAATCAACTGGTGGAAGAACTTCGCAAGGCATCGCAATGGCCCCCGAGTACTAGGCGCGCATAACAACAAGGCGTTCACGCTAGGTGTCGTTGGGAGGCGGGCCGACGCGCCAGACATTCCCTTTCCACCGCCCAATCGCTATTGATCCACCCCGTCCCCCGCTCGACGCTCGTTTCCTAGCTAACAGGGAGTAACGCGTTAGTTAACTGGGGACCATTACAATATGGACGCGTTTGACAACCTCTCTCGTAGTCGTGGACGCCTGGTAAGTGAGTTGGTTACGCGGTCGCGCTTGGTGCTAACGAACCGTAATATGGCAGGGGGCGCCCGTACCGACTAGGATCGAGCAAAAAGCCCTCATTGTTTACTTCTA
The DNA here is from genome assembly GCA_905163435.1 of Mamestra brassicae. Taxonomy (NCBI): domain Eukaryota; kingdom Metazoa; phylum Arthropoda; class Insecta; order Lepidoptera; family Noctuidae; genus Mamestra; species Mamestra brassicae. Next base: position 16,499,430 of record LR991000.1, on the reverse strand, counting down.
ATGTATTATTTTCTCAATAAAACTTTTCTAGCATAAAAAATATCCTGGAACATTTACATTTTAAAATATTTAAACTAACTTATTGTACTTCTATTTTACTATGAAGTACATAGTAAAATAAGTAGTTAATTAATTATCAGACTCCATAGTTACTGCGATAAAAGCGCCACCTGACTAATATTTTGTCAGTTGGCAGTGATACATTCTATCGCGAGATGGCACACGATGTCGGAGGGCCGGGAATGAGCGACCTCTTCGTACTTAATGCGCTCCTGGTATTTTTGAGTCCATATTTGGCGCTTTCATTTCGTCCACGGGTAGTACGGACGCACTGACTGGAGTCGGACGACAATCGATTTATAATTTAAAAAATCGAGATTTACGTTTTTGATCGTTGCTATAAATTATTAGGATTGTAAAATATTTATTTTGAAATGTTCACTTGCACGGTTAAGTGTATGTATAAAAAAAAATAGTTTTGAATAGAAGTCACAATAATTATTTGCAGGTAAGATTTGGATGAAGATTAAAACGTCCCAAAAATTGGCAAGCGCGATGACTATCCCGTTCGTAATTATTATTACACAAACATTTAAGCTGATTATGTCCGTTTGTGTCTAATTAGAAATACGTGATGACATTTATGCAAAAAGAAAGAAAACATTTGTAACAATCAATTAATTAAACTAGTGATGTAAAACTGCAAATGTAAAGAATAAAAATCTGAAGACATTATGTCATCTACATAACCAAATTTTTCCCCCAAAGCCATAACGCACCACTGTCCCAATATATTTTAGGAATCAAGAGATTCGAATTGCTTAAAAGACCAGCAATCAAATGGACTTCCATTCCACCCCACAACAAGCATTTAGATAAATTAATCTCCGTTGGTATAAAGGCTTCTGTTTTTATTCGGCCACAATTACCCCATCTAATTTGGGAGCGTTTAAGAACCCACCAAAACACAAAAGCCCGCCACACAGGTCGCACCGGCGGTATTAGCATTACAAAACGGTTGCGGGCCGTGAGATATGGGTCGCAGATGCGCGCCCGCGCCGCGTCGCCGTAATTAGTGTAGGCGCAATATATAATTGTTTCATTTCAGTAACGCTTATCCCTCTCACTGCTGCGCAAATTGTTCGCGAAAATATCAATTGCCCTAATAGCCCCGACAATAATCTACGCAAAAATTCCAAACATTTTGGCAATTTACATTGAACACAAAAATGTTGGCAAAATCATTCCGGCCATACCAGAAGCTGTCGCTACACAATCAACAGATATCTACGTCCATGTACTAACATTAAACAATACTTCACAAAATCTCAAGATCTAAACGTCGTCAAGTCGTGTGGGAAAATAATCTCAAGCGCAATCTACATCCGAGCTAGGTCCTAATTAATTTAGTAATCGTTCGTGACGACTTATTCCGGCCCTAGACCCAACCACGAACCTAACGAAATCACGACTCCGCCAGACAACGATAATCGTTATTTTAAATTTATTAAAATGTCCTCTTTAAGGACTATATCGGAACGCCTATATCGGACTGTATAATTTATTCTTGCATTGGAGGAACGCGCTAAACAATGAGGGCTATTATCATTTCCAGAAGAGCACGTTTTGATTTATAAATGCACTGCAATATCATCCTTGCTGAAAAGATATCCTTGTTATTTTGTTTGTCATAGTTTTATGAATTATGATGATACTGGACGTGATACTTTTGGCGAGCACATCCTAATTTGAGATAAAAGTTTCCGTAAAAAGCAAGTGGAAATTACGTGACCTCTGTAAACGATTCAGAAATGAGTCAATGTTTATTTAATGGATTACGTTTAAACATAGTGATGCTTTTAACAATAACAGCGAGTTGCTAGTTGGCTGGGCGGTTAGATTCTAAACAACATATTGTCGGCAATTTTCATGACAAAGTCGGCACAATACAACGGCATGCCGACAACAAAATGCCGTCGTGTCGGCTTGACGGCCCCTGGGGCGTCGCAATTAAAGTCCCGGTTGCACGAGGTGATAGGTGCACCGAATTGATGAGCAGACCTATACATTGATTATCTTAAGATATGTAAATATTAGTTGATTAAGTGGTCCGACCCCTTTACTTTAAATAGAGCTAAAAAATAAAGGACAGTACAAGGCAACCAGAAATGTATAGGTACTACAAAAGTGAATTTGAATATTTCTGACATTTGAAACATTTTTGTATCCCCAGACACTGCTCTAATTCTAGATAGTGGCTTTACGGCGATTAAAGATAAAGTTTTTAAGCAATGTTCTATGATTGTTGCAAATTCTTTTAAATAAGTCAATATGTTTGTCAGTTTATCAATACGACACCAATAACCCGACTCCAAACAGCTAATTTGGTCCTAAAACTCATCTGCTTACATTTTTAACCTGTCATTCAGTAAAGCACGTTTAATTGCAAAGGCAAGTAAGGCTGCACGTTTTAAGGGGCATTACATCGCATAACGAGGGCGGATGCGCGGGCGCACGCCTAACAAGTAACAACAGGGCACGCCGGCGACTTTGATACCCGCTGCGCGACAGGATCGGTTGCGTGCGCGCGACCCCGATGCGGTGCAAGATTGAGGCGATTCAGCAAAGCCTTTAATACCGACAATTGATGAAGAATTGGAAACTAAACATATAAAATATTTTTTTGGCTTCTAGAGCTTTTTTCGATTTTTAAAACTCTCATTTTGGCAGATGCTGTCAAAAGATATTTTCAAGAACAAAGTAAAAGCATAGCGGTGTTGATAAAGGTGCGCTTAATTGTAGATTTGAGATAGATGTAGAATTTTCATGATACCGCATGTCAGATGATCTCTTTTTAGTTTCACATTTAAACAATTCAAATTGACGGATTAGAAGAAACTCCAAAACCAACGAAATTCCAGCTTCTTTCAAAGACATGAGAGCAAGGGCGCAATTAAACTAGATGCTTTTAAATAAAACGATTTTTCTCCTAACATGTAAACCCAAGCCTGTCGAGTTCCTGCATTAGCGCATGCCTTCGCCATCGCTCACCATTTGCATCACAGTTCAATGGAGGATTTGACGGACATCAGTACACGGCCAGCTCAGACGTTTCTACACGCAAAGATTGACAATGTCTTGCCGGTTAATGAAGCTACCGATCGGTATTTCTCTGAGGAATATAGGAAATAAGTGGTATTTTTATTCAAGTTTCTTACCTCTTTGATAAATCATTCGTTTCGGATTGTCAGAAGCCAAAAATACTAGACAATACTGTTATTCAGGCTAAATCCGGTTTGACTGGAAGCCAAACCCATTACAGTAGGGAAACGGCTAAGATGGGAAATCATCAAAATGACTTCTCCCGTTCTGGGGGGCTAATCTCTAAGCCCGAAGTCCGCAATTCCAGGCTTAGTTGCGTGCGTATTCCAGTCCGTATCACCTAACCACTAAGAATTATTCATTCCCATTTCGGGTTCGGAATTAATCGTAAGTCCGTAGGTGATACGGAGTAGAATACGCCCGTAACTAAGCCCGACCCTAAGGACTTCGGGCTTAGAGAGTAGCCCCCCAGGAGCGGGAGAGAGTATCAGACCACCTGTGTTCCTACAAAAGCACTTTGAGACCTGGGGCCGCGGTAACTATTTCAAGCAATTCCGCAACTGCCTTGTCAGATTGGATTTATATTGAAAAGTCCGCCATTAAAATAAGGCTTTTTTTACAAAGAGCAACTACGTACCTACGTTAAATTAATATTCCTCCTGTGCGCACTAATTATACTAATTGATCTATTCCTTCGTTTATATTCGAAACGCGTATTCTAGATAAACAAGATAGGATTCCTTTTCAATACTACTCCATGTTCTAGTGGTTAGCTCAAATTAAGTTATTTAGTATTTTAGTTGTATTTCAGAATTCGAAGCGTAATGGAGATGAAGATTTTATATTTTCGGTCATGTGCGCATGTGTCTAAGGGACTAGGTAAAATTAGAAATCGTCGGTTAATGGTAACCTTAAAGTGGTTCAAAGGTGTTTTCTCGCCTTCAGTTGTGAAAAATCGGTTGAGAGTGGCCGCCATGGCCGAAATCAGTCAGAAGACTATAATAATATTGTATTTCTACAAATACAACGTCAGAGACTTTTTCTCTTTTTAACAGTTTCAGCCATAAATGTTGGTTCTTTTTACAGTACGCAAAATGGCTCGTATGGAATAAGTAGTTAATTCTTCGAAACAACTGACAATTTACAACAAGTCAAAACACGATTTCGAATTAATAAGCGGATTATCTTTATAACCACGACAAAATGTCGCCTTCTCGTTTTATATGAGTTATCTTTTCATTATTTCTTGTTTGCTTTATTTCTCGCGTAAAGTTAAATATTATTACTTTAATAGGGGCCTCAACCAAACAACAAATCAGATGATTGGTTTACCAATAATTTGATTTGACGAGCCATTTTAACTAATTTGTGAATACAGCTTTCTACAATTTCTGAGACGTAAAAATATATTTTTACTAACAATTAATAGGTTGGAAAAACATTCAAAAGTACACGTTCAGATAGATAAAATATCCTAAAAATAAAACTAGATTAAGATATGTTTTATATCGTTTATCACACGTATTATTGGCTAGATCATTTCGAGAGGCGCGCCACAATATTTATGCAAAATAAAGCACTGCTTATTCCGTTTAATATCTTGACGTCGGCCATTGGAACACTGGGTAATACTCGCCAAATGTATGCAAGTGGTCCAGGCGTAATCCGGGACACCGCGGGGCGTCCGTCCAACAGGACGCGATATAGAAACGAATCCTAATCGAATTGGAAAATATTAACATACTTAAATAGAAATAATACAATTATATTTATACAATAATTAGTATGGTAACAAGATTGCTGCTAAATGAATATTTATATGCAGAGGATTATAGATTTTATTGTATACCTACGCAACGATCAAGACTAACTTCCTCGCTAACATTTCGCAACTCGCTTGCATTTTCATGGCAAACGCTTTTAAAAAGTAAATCTTGAGGTATCAAAAAAATATTTTCTCAAAAGTAACTTTTTATGCGTCGTCAATGAAAATTCATTATCAAAATGGTACCAGTAGCGCCATCTCTTGGTGTAACATATGAGTTAATAATGACAGCTGTCTTGTCTTCTATTTACAGAAAGTTTAACTAAAAATAAACACTTTTATGACACGGTACAGCTATTATCTTGTAGTTTATGTTGTTATATATTCAATTTCATGTCGAATGGTAACGATAAACTTGCAAATAACTATAAAATACTCACGAAACATAACCTTGCAACAACTGACATCTGTCAAAACTTTGATCACAAATGTTCACAAAAACACTGTAAATATTCATAAAACACGAGTTTACGGACTGCACGAACGAAAAATTGTTAAATACTAACAGAAAAAAGCATCTGGACAAGTTTTCAGCAATATTCCATGATTTTTGGGTGTTGGGAAAATCATAACCTCTAAGCCCAAAACAATGAGAGATTTTTATGTTTTTCAGCTAGTTTATGTAATTATTTTACCTTTAACCATCAATGTAATAGTAGCTGCTAGTACTGTGTAAAGTTTTATTTGCATTACTTTTAGTTTGAGAAGATTTCAGAACATTAAACTTTGACATTTCACTGTTTACACTTGCACCAATTCATCACCAATCAAATAAGATTTTTGTATTTTAATGTTGAATTTGTGAAGTTATCAAATACTTAAGTGTACACTGATATTTTAAAATGGTACATTCTTTCATTTATGTGAAAGATGAATTTTTCCAAGTTATCAAAGAACTTGAGCAAAATAAGACTCAGTAAGCCAGTAGAGGTTATAAATGTTATAAACCACATAATTTGTGTGAAATTTTAACAATTTATACCATTTACTTAAATTGTTTATAATTTAATAATCATCAAAGATTACAAATTGGATGAATGAATCCTTTTAGTAAGATCAAAATTGGGTTTGAGGTAAGCAACTCCGCACATAAACAAAACTTAAAACACAATTTTTCTCATCAGCTGGACAGGACAGAGACACAGACTTAGCATGGTTCACTCAGGACTGCTATGAACTTACACATTGTAATGCACTCTGACACGCATGCTGCTTGCAAGCAGCCAGCGCTCCCTGACGACCCATATGGAATATTGCCAAAACCGGTCTCACACACCCACCTTCTTCATTATCCCAGTCTTCCGTTTGGAGAATGTCGTGTACCGTCGCAGTTTGTTGTCAATGTATTCCATTTTAATCTTCACACGACCCTTGGTCTTTTTGCCATTTGAGGGTGGCGATTTCTTGGGCTGGAGAGATGCATAGCCGTCGTCTGCTATGTCGGGCATGGGGCAGTGGTCCAGGCCGACGCTCTGAGGGGGCCGCTCGTCATAGCACTGGTCCGAGGGTCTCTTGACGCCGGCGCGCGGCATGGGGCACTGCTGCATCCCGGGTCGCAGCCCGCCGCCGAGCGCGCTGGGCGGCCGCCCAGATCCGTACATGTCCGGCATCTCGCCGAGGAGTCCCATACCATACGGCGACCCGAAGCGGGGCTCCCGCGCTCCGCCGGGCGCGTCCATTATAACCTCGCAGTACGCCACAGTAACCGGTGCGCAGACGCGCTATACACACCTCACCGTCCGAACAACGAACGGAGACTAAGTTCAAACCGAAAACGCGAAAGAGCCGAGGGCGGGACTGACGAGTCGGCCGCTCGGACCGCGACTGACTTCGCGCGGCTGCGTCCCGCGCACCTCGACCTCTAGCTGTCTCTGTCTAGCGCGGCGCGTGCAATATCTCTCGAAGGGGACGGAAGCGCTAAGCGCGGCGTAACCCGACACATCCGTAGGAAAAGCGAACGTTCGCCGGGAACCCGCGAACGTTTCAGTGCCCGAAATCCGTATTAAAATAGAGCTTTTATTTTGAGTTTATTTCGTAAATAGAAATAATAGAGTCGGAAGTGGAGCGCTCGGGCGAGCGGCGGGGCGGTGGGCAGTGCCAGAGCCATATTTAGACGCGAGCCGTGCCAAATATGGCAATCGACGGTCAAATGGGGGCCACTGAAATCCCTCCTACTCGCACCTGGCGATTTTCACGTCTAATAATTAAAAACTTTGTCACGTTAGCTAGGTATTGAATGATACATACTTACCCACACATGGCTCATTACATTTACTTAATATGTAGGTATGTGTCGTACTTATAGGTAGCTCTGTCTATTTGACACTATCAATATTACGCTTTTTCCAAGCAGTTTACTCAGTCGTAATTATGTGTTTGTATTTCTACGAATTCAAAACTGAAATATTACCAAGAACCACCAGAGCTAATATGAAGTCGGTTAAAAATAGGTGAATTCTTTAGCACCAGTCTATCTAGAAGCTAAACTATGGTGACCAAGTTATCAAATAAGTTCATGTTACCAAGAAGTAAGTAGGTACCTAGCTTTAACTTAAGTGCACACCCACCTATTCATTCCATTCACTCTTTCACGTAACTATTCGGTAACATAAACTCAAAGTTAGCTGAACGAACAAATGGAGAAGAATCATAAGTAGGTACCTACTTAGCTAGGAATAACAGGACTAACTTAAGATCCATATCCCTTCTACGAATCTATGTTCCTAAAATCTTGAATACATTGACATACAAATTGTCTGTAGCTGCAATTTTCAGCTTACTTGTGACAGTACCTATAAGGGTTCCTAAACTTAAAATGTGAATCGATTTTTACTTCAGGATTTTCATGTTCTTACCGATTTACGTAAAATAAATAGAAATAGATACTTATTGTATTCTAGTGAGGGTCCTAAAGGGTTAAAATAAGGTTTTTTAATTTTGTATGGAAGTTCCTCAATTGTGCACAAGACTTGTTACCTAATAACCAAGTTCATTGTTACTTATATTTACATAAAAAAAACACTGTATGTAGGTAGCCTGTAGGTATAACCTGTAGGTTGTAGCTATCTACGCTTAGGGAACCTACTTACCTTTTTTTATGGATTCCCAGTCTTGAAATGACTCCTTCCGCTTTAGGCGGAGCAGAAAGGAGTGTCAGACTCTTACTGACTAAAATCCATCCGTGTTCCTCTTGATGCCCTTTGCGTTCCAGAGCCGCGGTGACTCTTTCGAACAAAGGGGGATGCCAAGCCGCCATAGTGATTTAGGCCCTTAGTGCCCACAAGTAACATCGAATGCATTGGGACTTCTATAAACAAAAGGACAAATAAATAAAGTACAATATGTGTAAATGTCAAATCAATCTTTATTTTTTCCCGGATTTTAAATTGGCAACCTAGCAAATTACTGTATATTTTGTTGTATCGTTTCAATATTTATTATTTATTAAAAAATGTTACTGACTTGTAACGCGTCGTGAATAGAAGAGTTAATTACGTAAAATTTACATTTTTTTTTTTACTAAATAAAATTTCTTGGGCATCGCTAGGCTAAAATCGGCATTCCCCTTTCGCAACTATAACAAATTCCGCAACACTTAGTGTAGGTACCTACCTAGCAGTACCTACCAATAAACTAGATACACCTATAATTATCTAGGTACATCAAGTAAGTAGTAGTAGTTTGATACAGAGGTACATCATACGTGATGAATGATCAATTTTAATATCAATATTCAATGTCGATATACCTACTATGTTGCAACCGTTGCAATATGGTCTCTGGATGAATTATTATTGATGGTAAATAACGTACCTAGTCCTTTCAAAGTGCTGACCTAGGTACAGTTAATTAGTTAATAAAAGAACTTACGTGGTAATAATAGTACCTATATACCTAGGGTTGCCATAATTATTGGGAACTTATTAGTGCAAAGTAAATAAAAACTGAAAATAAGGGTAATTAGGTACTACCCTATAATTAAAATCAATAAAAAAAACAATTCGCTCCAATCATGATAAATAAATAGAAAACCAGTTCAGTAGCCCTAGTATGACCTGCTAATGCCATCCAATTCCGATGATGTAAACGGGATAGTGCTATTTGCTATGTATAGCTCCGTCTCCCTCTTAGAGCGGAATCAGGATCGGTTTACCACTTCATAGTAGGGTCCAGTTCTTATGTAACTGGAAGTATGTATTTAGCTGCCTAGCCTTTCCATACAAGGCAGGTGTCAGCTGGATGCAACTGAATACCAGTATTTTACATGAAGCCAATCCCAACCAAACCCCAGCCTACCCTTTGGCAAAACTGGTCTCACATATTCTGGCTTCTGACAATCCGTAGAATATTCCACCTGTAGATTACTAATCTACAAATGACAGCCGGGAGCAACGGTAACCTGCTTTCCGAGGCGCGGAAGAGTCTAGGCATGCAATAAAGTCACCCATCAAATAGGCCGACCGCTGTAAGCTTCCAGTTACTATTGAGAAGAACCACCAGAAAGATGTTCCTGTGTCTTCGCCCAGTCATAGTTTGACGTAGATTTTACTTTATTGGATACAAGCTACCGCCCGCGGCTCCGCCCGCGTTTATGTCGAAAATTATCCCAAGGGAACATATTCCCGGGATGAAAAGTATCCTATGTGTTATTCCAGACTATAATCTACCTCTGTGTCAAATTTCATCGAGATCTGTTCAGCCGTTCTGACGTGAAAGAGTAACAAACATACATCCATCCATCCATCCTCACAAACTTTCGCCTTTATAATATTAGTAGGATGTTCTATTGTTTTGTTGACATTTGAAGGTCTTGAAATAGGATTTGAAAATTGTGCGCATGTTATTTTAAAATCATAATAGCAAATCAGAATGCTTCACTGTGTCAGTCAACAATCTATTTCTTTCGACCATTCATTGGGCTTGCATAAGAGAAAATATTCTCTTAACATTTGCGTTGTGGGGGAATTACAAATACATTGATAAACGGGATAAGTAAAACCATACGGGACGCGATACTTAAATATGGTGACAGTCCCGTATATACCCAAACGTTGACTGGTAGAGAATGCCTATGGTAGTAAATCCGAAGTCTGATCTAAGTATTCTATTCGAAATGCTGGACATTAAAAGGCCTGAAAATCTGACAACCTATTGCCAAGGCGTAAATATCGTCATATCGTGTTACCCAGTAGGTAATTGAATGAAAGAGGCAAAAAATACCCAAAATGATTCAAGTGTGCCTATAAAATTTGTAGATTTCCCTCGATTTCTCCAGAATTCCGTCATCAGATCCTGACCTGGTAATCAAGGAACCACGTTGAAAGTATACCCTTTCAAACAAAAGAAGAATATTCCGAATCGGTCCAGGCGTCTTTGAGTAATTGGGCAATACTTATACATGAACAAGTACGCAAAAATTACATTATCCAAGTAAGCAAAAATGCTCACAAAATAAAAACTATTGAGCTAAACTGAATTTAATGTTTACGGGACCAAATCGCAAGTATACCGTATCCACCTAAAAGAAAATCACAGAAATCGGATCAGAAAACCGCGTTGAGAACCTCCTCCTTCTTGGAAGTCGGTTAAAAATAGGCAGTAGCTCAATGATTACTATCGGTCAGCTGCATCCGTGTAGTTTGTAAACTGATCCAAAAATATTTTTGAAAAAGGTCAGGCAGATTTAACCAATGACCAATTTACACTTTTTTTACATTAAAAAATTATTTAATTATAAACAAGCTAGTAGAACATATACAGGCGGAGTAAAAAGGGGAGGAGGACTCATAGGGCTATTTACATGAATAAACATAAGAATAATAATGATGACGTTGGAAACAAATAAAAAAGTATTTTTAAAGCTCATGGCAGTAGTATACTAGGTAGGGTAACATCTTGCTAAAATTCAATACCTGAAACGCTATAAGGACCCAGCCCAGTATGTACAGTGTTTTTGACAGTTTTGGGTAGCTTCATGTGCTGGCACATAAAGCTACCCAAAACTGTAAAATTTTCCCAATCAACCTTGAACCTAATACCTTAGCGATAAAGTTGAAAATCAATCAAAGAAATTTGACGGATTGTTGTAGCTTGTGCTGGCGTCTGTACCCATTGAAACATTTCAGCAATCTGTATTTTTTTAATAAGTGACCAATATTATCCTAGCTACGAAACTGCGTATCAAGAAGTAGTTTAAGCATTTACCTAAAAAGGGTTTATTTTCCAACTTTCAACACCATAAAATATGCGTGTTTTTTATCCAGAGGCCTCCAAAATTTACGACAAACATTAAAATTAGTCGCATTTATGGTGATATTAGCAGAAATTTATAAGTTTTCTCGACAGCCGCCAGCTGAGGGCCGCCCACTTTCCGCGATATTGTCATGTTTCGCCATTTTAAGTTTATTTTATTGTGCTTAGTCAGAGTTCAGTAAACCCAGCTACATTGGAAAAGTTTTAAAAGTATTTTGAGTTAAGTGGTTAATATAAAACCAGCCAATTGCGAGTTGGACTATCACACGAAGGGTTCCGTACCATAAACCGAAAAAAACACGTTTCTTGCATGGGAGCCCCCTTAAATTTTTAATTTAAATTGATTTGAATTATAGCGGCAATAGAAATACACACTTTGTGAAAATTTTAACTGTCTACTTATTACGATTCTTGAGATACAGCCCGCTGACAGACATTTGGACGTGCGGACGGATGCATGGATGGACGGACGGACGGACAGTGGAGGCATATTACGGCCGGTCTCAAAAACGTATCTACCTTTGACCAACTGTCAAATTAGCTACCAACAGTTGCTGAAACGTCATGTTTGAAAGGCAAACATGACGTTTCAGCTACAGTTGGTAGCTACGTTATTGATACCGGCCGTTAGTAATAGGGTTCCGTTAGTTACCCTTCGAGTACGGAACCCTAAAAAGCTACTGCTTTGTCTAATCTGCTTTAATTCTAATACCGTTATTAGGACAATCATCCTCATCGCATCATATGCCAGCCCTTGCTTGACCTATGATACTAGATAGATAGATAAAACATTTATTTGGCACAAGAACAGAAAACAAAACACATAGGGGTCGGCGCAACACTTTCTCTTCTTCAATTTCGTCCTCTCAACCATCACGCTAGGACTCCTTTTCCATTCATATCATTCCTGCCACACAATCCACATCTCTACTTTGGCCTCTTCCTCTTTTAGTTACATCCTTATCGAAAGACATCCACTGCTGCATTCTGGGCCTCCCCAAGAGTCGCCACATCGACCGGCCTTCACCACGACATCGGTCCACCTTGTGGGAGGCCTTCCAACGCTTCGACTTCCGGTACGCAGTCGCCACTCCAGAACATTTTGACCCCGTTGACTATCTATTTTGTGTGACGAGGACACACAGAATCATCAACGGGGTCATTACACACATAATACCAAGACAAAAACGATTGCCTTTCACCTTTTCAGTCACTACACACTGATCAACTGATATTACATAATCAAATCACCCCTTTTTTTTATTTCTTTTTTTTTAGAGATGGGGAATCATCAAATAACTTCTTCCGCTCTGGGTGGAGCGAAGGGCGTGTCAGACTCTTAGGTACTGACTGAAACCCATCCGTGTTCCTTTGAAAGCCCTTTGCGTATCAGGGCCGCGGTGACTCTTTCGCACAAATTCCGCAACAATCAAATCACCCCTAGGAACAACCCAAAGTACATACGTGATCAGCTTACGGCTAATCACAAGGAAAATGCTACCTAATCTTAATGAGTTCCCAGAATAACGCAGATAATCTTAAAATAGGTTGCCTTAATTTTGTTAATTGGGGCCACCACGTCATTATAAATATTAGTTTAACGATAGCTACCTGGCATTGTTCGTTATCAATTAATTAAATTACATATATGCAGCAGGAAATATTCATAATTACGTTAGTCTCGATATGCTCATTAAACCGTGACTTCAAAGAATGTGATGAACTGGCAGACTTATCCTGAGAACCTTTCTGCTGTTTGTCTGTGGTCAACGTCATCTTTGGTAACGGGGTCAATTCCAGGGTTATTTATTTTTTCAGCCCTGCCCCACCGCTGGGCAAAGGCCTCCCCCAACTTCTAGTATTTTTGTCCCGAGCCAGCTCGAACCTACCCTGGCAGTATGCGTCTAGGTAGTTTCACCATCTCTTCCTAGGCCGACCAGCGGCGCCATACATCCTGAGACTATTAATCAACACTAATAATAATTTAGCTCTTGGAATTTCCAAATGTACCTGAGATTTAGGATTTTAACTTTTCATCTATTTCGTTCTTCTTGTTAACTTATCGGTGTAATAAAGTTCGAAATATATGTATTTGGCCCTAAGTGCAGCTACACAACTCCTATCACTAACACAGTCAAGTTCTTCATATTTCCATAAAACCCAAAACTACTTAAACCGACTACTTAAATAATAACCTGACAAAAGTGTTAATTGACGAGGGACTTTCCGACTGCAGTTTTGCCCTATCATCAGCATGGGAATAACACAATATAACATGAAATCTAGCGTTTTTCCCAAGGGTAACTGTTATAAAATAAAATATAAATAAATAATAACACTAGGATACGTGACCCATAGCGAGTAAGACATAAATATATTCGTAAACATATGACGGTAGTCTATGATGTGAATAGTAAACTCGTCTATGACTCTATGGCTGCATTGTCTACTGGCCGGATATCCGATAGTGTCAAATCCCGTTGTATCGGGGCCTAGTTTTCCATAAGCGGTTTTAGTGGGGGGAATATTTTTTTTATGGTTCAGCTTTGTGTCCTTTGATTGATGATCAGTATTTCATGTGAATGCCTCGAAAGATTTTAAAAAGTTTGCAAATGAAAGGTTAAATACTTAAAATTTGAGGTGGATTCAAATCTAGATACTATAAAAAGTTAAGCAGCAGTTTTGCAGATGGTATCGATTCTCCTCCTTCACTGATTTGCTATCATATTAGATTCATATCTACCTACTTATCACAAAGACAAAGGCAGAAAAAGTTGTCAATCCTAATTTCACCCAAATATTATAATATGTAATGTCTTGGGTAAATCAATTGACTGGCCTGTTGGTCGAGTGGTTAGTGACCCTGACTGCTAGACCGGAGGTCGTGGGTTCGATTCCCACCCAGGACAAATCTTTGTGTGATGGGCATGATCATTTGTTCTGTGTCTGAGTGTAATTTGTCTATAATATATGTATGTATTTAGAAATATATAAGTATGTTTATCAGTTGTCTGGTCGCCATAGCACAGGCTCTGCCTAGTTTGGGATCGGATGACCGTGTGTGAGTTGTCCCAAGATATTATTATATTATTTTATGTAGACGCCAGCACATCAAGCTACCCGAAACTGTCAATTTTCCCAGTCAACCTTGAACCTAATCGTAACCACCACGCTTAGCAAGCGGGTTGGCGATCGCAGTCTAGCTGTTGCACAGAGAATACTGCTGCCCATTCTCTAGTGGGTCGGTTAATCGCCTCCTGCGACACCCACGGGAAGTGATGGTATGGTGCTATTCTTTTACTTCCGACACCATACAGAGCAATGAGGTGTTTTACCTTCTTCCACGATAAATTAGAATATCCGTGTTGACGATGCTTCCAATTCATAGCAATGCTATTTTGGCCCAGTAAGTGTCCCCGTTTATAGCGGTGTCAGAGATCTCTTTCAGATCATCGTGGGTGCAGGAGAAGGATCATTTGAGAGAACCCAAGAGATTGGTCATAGTTTGAACAGAAATAAATTTTATTTAGATACCAAAATATTCCCAAGTTTTCCACTTTGTCTGTTGATACCACAAGCGCATCATTGTTGCAATATGTATCACCAAACCGCACGGAAAGCCCTTAGATACAACCGATTTAACTTAAAATTAAACTCCGCGACTTAATTAATTAATTTCATAAATGATTTGTGAATAGTAATGTTCCTGTTAATATGTACCACTTTAAGGAAAATGATTGGGATGCACGTACGTAGCAACTCATATCGGTTTTTAGTCACTACTAATCCAGCGTCCAAGTACTTAGTGGTGAAGTTGGGTTGCGCGATTGTGACGCAATTGAGCTGAATTAATTTTTAGTTCTTTATCACGTCTAATTAGCGTTGCATATTGAATTCGGGGAATTGGATTTGAGGCTTGCAACCGCAGCAATGAATAATGCAAACGTATTATCTTTTATTTTTTTAAGGATGGGAAATCGTCAAATGACTTCTTCCGCTCTGGGTGGAGCGGAAGGGCATGTCATACTCTTTTTTTTTAAGGATGGGAAGTCATCAAATAACTTCTTCTGCTCTGGTTGGAGCGGAAGGGCGTGTCAGACTCTTACTGACTAAAACCTTTCTAAAGCCCTTTGCGTTCCATGGCCGCGGTGACTCTTTCGAACAAATTCCGCAACCCTGGCAGGCTCTGGCCCTAGCGGGCCCCGTCTTCTGTGCTGACATCTCTTTGAGGCGTGCGTGAAACACAACGCGCCATCGATCCGGGCCTGGTGGTGATCGGACAGCAAGCCACCCAACGCTCGCCGTCTGCAGGCCCGCGCCTACGGTGGCCGCCAGGGCCGGACTCGAGAGGTCGTATTGCGTACTGATGAGAATGAGGTGATCAGATAATAAAGGGACCTAGCGCAATTATTATAACGGCCGACTGTAACGAAAGTACAGCATACTTTCGTTCAACTCGATGGTGAGCAGGTGTTTTTCTTTTACCATTGATAGTCACGCGTTTGGCCACTATCTCACCTGATGGTAAGTGATGAGGTAGTCGAAGATGGAGCACGCTTGCTTAGAAGTAACCTATTCACTCTTGACTTAAAGGCTCCCAGGTTGTAGCTATCAGGAAACACAGACTCTGGCAGGGAGTTCGACTCCTTAGCTGTACGCACAATGAATGTGTTCCCAAAACGTTTTGTGCGTGTAGGTGGGATGTCCACCATGTACCGGATATTAGGAAACTTGAGAAACACAAACAATCTAAAGGTCTGATCAGAAGCGCAGTGTCGAAAGGTATAAAAAAAGCTTGATTTAGAAATCATGCACATGGATACGGTAAGTCCGCCTTTGGACTTAATGCCCTAAGCATTCTCTACCGATCCACCAAAGGCGGTAAAGAGAGAACATAGCAGGCGCATTGTATAATCAGTCAGAAGATAACAGTTTAGAAATGTTGTGTTAATAAAATAGGCCCATTTTTTGGTTTTTCGACAACCGTTTTTCCTGTCATAAAGTCACGTTTTTAGCGCTTACGAAATAAGCAGGTTTTACCCTATTCATGAAACGCCTAATCTTATCTTCAAAAGTCCCAATTTACTTCTAAAACTATATCAATTGATAACTCAGCGCTCACGTAATAGACGTAATCATTGATTGTTTAATTAATGAGAGATCCTTTGACGCAGTGTTTCCTTCCGCAGTTCTGATACCGTCCTCTGATGCAATACCGGTGACCACACCAGTGCTCATTTTATATTTTACCATTCTGTAGCTAAGGAAACAGGAACGTTAATTAACTAATTTGCGATACCCAATAACTCCTAAACTCATATTTAATTTATGTATGGCTAATTCGGAGGAGGTAGACATGCGGAAAATGTTCAGTAAACTAATAGGTTTTTTTCTTTAGTTACCTTCCTAATAATATTTATAATTGCTAGGTACTTATTTATTTATTTATTTGGTTAACCAACAATTGTGTACACATAACATCACAAGTTACATTGTATATTCTTTAACAAGTGCAACAATTAATTAAAGGTTAACACCTCATGCATAATTTGTGGTTTTTCACATTGTTAAATCTAAAAATTTATAAAATATTAGCTTATTACTTAATGTTTAAAAACAATTTTAGACAAAAATAATGAATTAAAAAAAAGTTTGGTCAGTAAAAATTTTAAAACAACACAATTTAAATAAATGATTAATTTAAGTTAAAATTAAAACTAAACAAGACAATCAACCAATCAATCAACAAAAAGGTACCGTAAAATACGCAATCTACTGAACTTCCTTCCTTCCCTGAAAGCGTAATTAAAGTGGGACTTTTGTCAAGATTGGAATTGCTAATTAGTTGGTAAACTGGATATATCTAGTTTACATAAAAATTGATTGTAATCATTAAGAACTTTTAATTAAAACATTGCTGTTTTAGCCATAAAGACACACTACAAAAGTTTACTAAAAAACTGTGAATACATTTTTGTTAAGAATCTTTCATAATACTGAAGTTTCGGCATACTGAAGACAACAGAATAAACGCAATACCTCAAGAGGTATTGCGTTTATTCTGTTACACGTTGTATATTCATATTTTTGTATGATACAAATTTTGTATAAAATTAAACCAAAATACTATGGGATTGTGGTTTTTTATATTCAAAATACACTTATGTTAACGAAACTGTTACGTTACTATACGTCCGAACATGCATGCTAGGCCCCCTGTACGCAACTTTTCGTCAATAAAAACCGATCCCTACAAACCTGCAATCAGCTGTTTCCTCCACCACACATTAGCCAGGTCGTCATCAACTTTCTAAACAAACGATCGAGCGAGGACGGAGGAACAGGGCAGCCACATTCCTTGCCAAAACTGGCGACCATTCGCGCCCGGGATGGTCATGTTGACGCAATGCCATTCAATATGCCACATGAGCTAGTGTCTGCATGAGTTTCAACAAGAAAACAGGATAGTTGTGGATATAATTGTCTAATAACGCATATTAAATTAAGTGAAATTGATGTTTATTTCAGACTTTTGCCTATAACTAGGTAGGTAGGTACTAGCGGCGCAGTTGATTCATGTTATGTTGTTCGGCTAACAATTCAAATTCTATTATGATTTTAATTCGATATTATGTTAGGTTTTTGTTTTTGCTTATAGAAAGAACAGGACAATAATTATTTCGGCATAAACATATAAACTATATTTCAGAAGTGTGTGTTTTGATGATGTCTAAAAAGTATCATATTACCAGTGTGGAAGGGAGACGGAACTATACAAGACGCATACTTAAAATAAAAGTGCAAAATAATACCAAAACGTCAAGTAGGTATTAAAACGATGTCAGGACGCTGAGATGACAGCGAGATGGGTTAACTGATGGGTAATCCAAAATGTTTGTGGGACAGGTTGAATGGTCTACAAAATAGTATTTGTCAGAAGTGGGATTCGAACCCACGCCCACAGAAGTGGACTGCGACCTGAACGCAGCGCCTTAGACCGCTCGGCCATCCTGACATACGGAGGAATCTTCAAATCCAGATCATTATTCTATCGAATTATATACATATGAATACTGAGTACCCTATTCATACCGTCCTTTAGCAAACAACACAACACCGGTCTAGGTATTATATCTGCCACCGGCACCCGAAAAGTGTTTTTTTTTATTATTTTTTATTTGACTCTTTAACAATAACATTTACGAGAAATCACTCCAGACTCAAGTTTAAGTGCCTCTCACTTAAAGAAGAGCACTATACTGTACGCATAAACTGCTACGGAAACATTAAGAAAAACAAATAATTAAACATTACAATTGTACACATTAAGTTAGATAGGAAAAACAGTGACGGTAGCAGTGTTACCTATAAAAATATTCTTACATTCTTCTTTTTATTCTTATATTCCTACTATTGAGGAGCTCGTGGCTAAATAATAACCGCCGCACGGGTTGATCTTCAAGGTTGAACAACGCTTAACGAGGTTGGTCTGTGGATGAGTGACCATCTTAACATACCGAGACTCCTCCGTGCCTCGGAAAGTACGTTAAGCCGTTGGACCCGCCTGTCATTTGTAGATCTTTGGCAGTCGTTACGGATAGTCAGAAGCCAGAAAATCTGACACCAATGAGTACCGTGTGACCCAGTTAATGGATTGTGGAAATGTAGAGGTCTGGTAGGCAGCCGCTCCACGTAAAATACTGGTATTCAGCTGAATGAATTTATTTTTTGTTTGAAAGTGTATATACTTCCCAGGTGGTCCCATAATCATCAAGTCAGGATCTGATGATGGGATCCTGGAGAAATATAGAGAACTTTTCAAATTTTATAGGCACACTAGAAGCGATTTGGGTAGTTATTGGAAGAGTACTTTCTCGGAGTGTTCCCATTTCAATTTGGTGAAGATCTGATGAAGAACTTCGGAGATAGGCGGAACGGAACTCCTCAATAAATGATAGCAAATGGCCAGTCCATTTGCTGAAATCTCATGTCTGTCTATTGTTAACACCAGTTCATAATATAACATCACGCCGGTACACTGTGAAGGAGTAAGCACATGTGAACCACAAAAAAAGAGAAAAAAAAAACTTTTTACAAAAAAATACAACCGACTTCCTAATAAAAAACACTAAAAAGTATAAAACAACTTTAATTTCGGCAGTCGGTGTCAAAAACGAAAAAACAACCAAAAACACGGACTGCCAATTAAAGCTATTTTATAATTTTTAATGTTTTTTATTTGGAAGTCGGTTGTATTTTTTTGTAAAAAGGTTTTTTGTAACGCCGATACAATTTTATTACCTAACTATGTCGATTGACCAGCATGTGACTTGCATTTCCTTGTCACCTTTGTCACCAATATTTATCAGGGAGGAAACGGTATCACGGTCTTTCCGTTTACCTTAAAATTGAGGGTAGATAAGAAATATTCATACGCTAAAATAATTAACGTTAAAGTATGCAAGGTAATTAAATATTAATATTAGGTATTTGTATTAAAATAATTAAATTAGTTTCCACTTTTGACGCTAATTTACAGAAAATTATACCTTTATTTCCACCATGGTAAATGTGGTTGAAATAATCGTCACCTAGATAAATAAACCGTAGACACTATCAATCACTACCTAGTGCTGTAACCCTGGCAGTGGATCTAAACTGTCAGGGTTGCAGAATTGTTCAAAAGAGTTACTGTGGCTTTAGAAGTCCTAGAACGCTAAGGGGATTTGAAGGAACCCGGATGGGTTTTAGTCAGTAAGAGTCGTAAGTCCTGCCAGGGTTGTGGAATATGTTCGAAAGAGTCACCGCGACCCTGGAACGCAAAGTGCTTTAGAAGGAACACGGATGGAAGAGTCTGACACGCCCTTCCGCCCCACCCAGAGCGGAAGAAGTCATTTGATGATTACCCATCCTTAAAAAAAAACAAGAGCCGTAAGTCATAGACATCAGTTACCGAAACGTCTCGAAGTCATGGTCAATCCCAAATATTTTGACTTTTCAACAAGTAATATCACTTGTTGGCCTTGTTGCATGTCCTCTTTGTCCTCAAATGGCATGATAATGTTAACGGACATTGACATTCAATCTGCAGGTACCTACTAAAATTTCCCTGACTATACTCATCCAGGAAAATTAATTGGCGAAATAATTTAATAAAACGTAAGCGAATTCCCATATACAGAGATTATTAAATATTATTTTATATACCGAATTCGTAGCGGGACAAATGATTAGTTTAATTAGTTACTCGGAATTAGAAATTACTATTAACTCGTGTAACCTACCTACTTATGAACACTTAGGTACGTACTTCAAACACCAACAGTTACACAAGTACACAAAGTAAACTTGGGTGATGAGTTTAAATCATCATATGTCTAGACCTTTCCAGTCGACTTCAGTCAAACCAGCTGTATACCAGTATTTTACGTAGAACGATAGGCAGTCGCCTATATTATATCCACAACCCAATAACTGGATAACACAGTCCTCCTTGGCAAGACTTGTGTCAGACTTTTCTGGCTTCTGACAATCCGTAACGGCTGCCTAAGATCTAGAAAAGACAGCCGGGACCAATAGCTTTGCGTGCTTTCCGAGGTACGGAGGAGTCTCGGTATGGTCGCTTTTTTTTAGGCTTGAGTTTGACCACTGTCTCATCTGATGCGGTCGACGATGGAGCACGCTTGCCTTAAAGTAGTCCATTCACTCCTGACTTAAAGACCCCAGGTTGTAGTTATCAGGAAATAGTCTCCGGCAGGGAATTCCACTACTTAACTTTACGACAGTGAAGTCTTACACTTCTAAAAATCGTCCTTCACATTCGCTTATATAACAGAAATAATGAGTTTGTTACCCCACAAAAAAAAAAACTATTATATTACAATCTTCAAACATTAATCTTCAATCAACAAGACATTAAAGTCGCAACACAATATACTTTATTATTAATAATAAATTCATTGATTAGCTGCATAAGGCTGCATACATAAACAGTACATAAGAACAATGACAATAGTTAGGTATTAGCATGTATTGACGCAAAGATTAACATTATATACAACGCCATAATTTTCGCTGTGAATCAAGCGCAGGTCATCGACACAATCTATGACAGCTACCCTAAGTAGGGGGACCAGCTTGCTCGGAAAATTTTGGATTATTCCTGAAAACACACTTTACAAAAATGTTCATAAATAAATAAAAAAAGAATTTAGATGAAGATAGATAGAAGAAAAGGTATGTATAAAAAATCTTTATAGGTACCTATCAATGAATACACACGACTTGCACCATGGCACCGACATAAATTTGCTCTGAACAACTGATTTTAGTTAGGACATACCTACTATATACAATTTATTTTTTTGTTTATTTCATGATTATTGTTGGTTTTAAATTCTATTATCATAACTAATTAGACCTACTTTGAGAATGACGTCCAAATAACTGTCATGCCAGCGATAGGAAGAAGAAGAAGATTGCTGCCACTCTATGGCATAAAAAAAAGATTGCTAATCGTATCGATTTTCAGAGGGAAAATCGTAAAGAGGAAACAGACAAACTAAACTAAGGCCTATGACCAAAAACCAGAAGGTAAAACAAACATTTAAAGTTAAAATCAGGAAATAATTAAAATGACTAATTTAATCATCACGTAGTATAAGTATTGTATGCCTACTGCCAAATAAATGTACTACCTATTTCAGGCGTTACATCATTTGTTTACAATGTATTTTTATACACAAGTCATTGGACTAGACTTTGGATATCGTCGACTATTGAAACCATATTTATTGATACATTTATGATGAGTTCGGACCATATAGGTTACTGTTGTGTACAGTCAACAAGAAAAACCAGACTACATTTTCAAAATAAACTGATTCATGGTTTGATCCACTGCTGGACACTGCGGCGACACCGTGTTTAGTTGTTGAGGTAGGGATCGACAATTCTTTGAACCTGCATTTTTCAAAGCTTCTTGCTGGAGAATTTCAATGAACTCTCAATAACGGTTATGTTCCACGGACTGTATGTATAGTATGGCATAAGATTAAGTTAGGTTGCTCGGACGAAAATGATCGTAGTACGTACGTCGATCTAAAGTAACTTTTCATGACAGAGAGAACAATGATTTTACTGTGTTCTTTACGTTGTCACGCAGACGAGTTTTTCAAACTTATTTATTATTTATTTATTTAGCTTTTATTACTCTCTGCACTTACAGTACGAACCAACACGTACAGAGAGTAATAATCTTATTATAAATTAGATATTTTAAAAATTGAAAAGTTACACACAGGTATTAAAAATTAACAAAAAATATAGAATAACAAATTATTTACCAATAATAAAAACAAATAATTAATTGCTGGAAATAATAAACAATAATAATAATCAAATAATAAAAATAGTAATAATCAAATAATAATAATAAAATGTCAATCATAAAATAACATTATGATTGACATAAGTATTACATTTGCTTCAAAACCATTAAAATTGTAAAGAAAATGTCGCAATCAGGGTGCTGATGTTATCTACCATCACGAGATTCCTTACTAACATCCTCCTAAGATATGCTGCGTTCACAACAAACAACAACAATTGAGAGAGGTAGACTTCTCTCAATTTATCGTCATCTCATTTATTACCTCTAGTCCTATATGGCAAGGAATAGAGGTAATAAATGAGATGACGATAAATTGAGAGAAGTCTATTCCTCTCAATTTATCGTCATCTCATTTTTCACACAACCCATCCGTTTCTTTTCGTCATTTTTGTCGAGATTCCTTAGTCACTGGCGTTGCGTTGCCTAATACCGTGTCTCAGCCTGTACCTGTTTTCCTGTTTCTGTATCTTGAAAATATTGCTCGGAATGATTCTATTTGCTGCGTTACTTCATGTCAGGATGGCCGAGCGGTCTAAGGCGCTGCGTTCAGGTCGCAGTCCACTTCTGTGGGCGTGGGTTCGAATCCCACTTCTGACAGTATATCTTTTTAACTGGATGTATTTTGTTTTTTTTTTTTTTAAGTGTGGGATATCATCAAATGACTTGTTCCGCTCTGGGCGGAGCGGACTTAAACCCATCCGTGTTCCTTCTAAAGCCTTTTGCGTTCCAGGGCCGCGGTGACTCTTTCGAACAAATTCCGCAATCCTGGCAGGATGTATTTTGACTTGCAGTCTCAAGTTCAATTTTGCTGACGGTACCTACTTTTTAATAGAACTTTTAGTGTAAGATTCCGTACTCGTAAAAATCAGCTCAATGTCTTATATTTATGCATTTCGTTGGACTATCGCTTTCTCCGATAGAATGGCACTTTAGAGCCTCAGTCAGGGCTTTAGTTCAGATTCACTTCCTAACGAGGTTACCTATTAGCCCTATCACATTATTTAAGTTGGTGACTGATATGACAGTGACATCCAACGATTGACTAAAATACTCCTATAAGTAGTTAGTGCGCTGAATACTGGGATTAATCTTGAAAAAAAAACATATTGATAACCTTATTCCGACCAACATAGGTGGTACCCAACACTCTGATGTTCACCACAGCATCTGGCACGGTGAACAAATTTTATACATTCCAAAAAGTGTTTTGTCAGAAGTGGGATTCGAACCCACGCCCACAGAAGTGGACTGCGACCTGAACGCAGCGCCTTAGACCGCTCGGCCATCCTGACATGTCGTTAGATAATCAAATTCAATATCATTCGAGGAATCTATTTATTTCGAGAGATGTCAAGAGCGGGTAGGTATGTAAGCACAATACAAGTCAATGAAATAAATTGTTTTGACAACCACACATGGTAAAACTTCATTCAATAGATCCATAAGGTTGAAACTTCTGTCACATAGACAAATAGGCATTGACGTCTTCTGACGTGCAAGTAACAATCAGCCATAAGGGTGTTACTGCACCAATCGATCGACATCGATCGACATTGATCGATTAGTGTGGTAGATTTGGCTGATCGAAGAAAGAAGTAGAAACTATCGATCGACGTCGACTAATCCATTCTACCATCGATCGACGATCGATCGATTAGTGTAGTAGAAACTATCGATCGACGTCGATTAATCCATTTTACCATCGATCGACGATCGATCGATTGGTGTGGTAACACCGAAACATTTCCCTATCCGTGTATTCCACTGTATCAATCGAAGAATTTAGATAACTTGTATTTACAGTAATTGTAATCCCTCTTTAGTCAGTATTATAATGCACACTTGCTTCTCGAATCTACTTCAGCCATTGGCAGAATAGTCGGCAACGGCTTTGCCTGCCATATTTAAAAATAGAATAAAAGCTTATTTCCATGAATGTACAAAGGTAATTTTAGTCACACTTTTAGTACATTATCAAGCAGTGATGTCATCCATTGAGATATCACTTGGCAGCGTGTGCCACTATAATTTGTCACATTGGTTGTTTACATTTGGTGAAACTATACTGGGATATCAACCGAATGGAATCCCAGTATTTTTGCAGTCCCATAACAATACACAGTATGAGTTAAACCGTAGTCAATGAGTCATGGCTTAGGATAGTTCTACAACTCACGGTCTTTAGCGCGGGAAGCAGCAGGTTATGCCGTTCCTACTTGGCTCATATCATGCCTGTTGGACGCTTGCTCTTGATTCTTAATGAAGCTTTAGATTTTTAGACCAAAGGCTTTAGTGCTAATAACGTGTTTATCTCCTATCACTTCCCGTGTGTGCGACTAAGGGACTCACCAGAGAATGGGCAGCAGCATTCTCTATGCATTGCAACAGCTACACTGCGATCGCCAACCCGCTTGCGTGGCGAATATGGCAAATTATATCAAAGAGGCTTTTGTCCAGCAGTTTTGTCTTTTAGTTGATGATGATGATGAACGTGTTTATTTCAGCTTTAGCAGAATACGATTAATTACCAATGGTGTTTACTTTTACACCAATTACTGCGTCCCTCCACAATTTTATCAACGTGACCGTTATAAAAAATGTTAATCAGGTGTCTATTACCGCTAACGTAAAATTAAGAACCTCATTACGATGCAACTTTATGGAAGGAACCTTATTATGGCCGCACACAGCCACCGCCTCCCCGTACGTGGTCCCCATAACTTTCCACAAGTTGGCCCTTTATCGAAACAATGTCTAAGAGAACGAATGCCGAACATCGCACGAATATCGTCATCTAGTAGCCAATTATTGAGGAACGCTCCAATGGGGTATCGAAACTCTCGGAATCCAGCAGCACGCTTTATGTCTCTATTCATTAAACCTGAACCATACTAATTAAAATTGTTTGGCTGGTGTAACGCGCGAAATAAATCGCGGCCGGCCTCGGGTGGCGTGTACGCGTTTTGCTTTGTTTTTAACTTGCTACATATTTGTGGGGTCTGACATTAACACCTTCGCGCTGGTGCGTACAATGCGAGACTTGTCGGGGGCTACAAAGGCGCGCATCGATTTGCAGCCAACACTTTAAATATATCGACGTGGCTGACAATGCGTTTAGCGGAGTCGTAAGTAAACTAGCTCGGATATATGGGGGACGCGGAGCTTTGTTCACAGGGAGATCGCATCGGTTCCGCCTAATAGAATACTACGTTTGTTTCGCACTCAGTGAATGTTAAGTACGGATTTGTTCGATTTATTACGTTAACTTTGTTTCGGTATGGCTCGATCCGCTGCTATTTAATTATTGACTATGGTTTAATGCGCCAATTAAGGAGTATCTCGATCGTAGATGAGCCCTTTTAAGGAATGTTTTGTACGGTGATGTAATATGAAAAACCCTGGAAACAAACAATGCGTTTACATACATGTGCATAAGATAATGAGGTCTATTTACATTTCATAATATGTGAATGAAACAGTCAAGTTACACGCTGTCGGAGAGTGATGCCTACTCTGGTTTCATCATCATCATCACATCACCCGAAAGACGATGGACGGGGGACTTTGCCATAATCGCCACGCATGGCAGGCGGGGTGGTGATCGCAGTGTAGCTGTTGCAATGCACAGAGCAGGCTGCTGCCCATTCTCTGGTGAGACCCTTAGTCGCCTCTTACCACACCTACGGGAAGTGGTGGGATGGAGCTATTCTTTTTACGTCCGACACTATTCAGAGTTCTCCGGTATGTGTGGTGAAAATATGAAATGACAACAACGGGGTGCTATAGTCTTAGAACCTAGATGTTACCTTCCAAGCAAAGAGACTCCCAATCAGTTACCTAGGTGCTAGGTGCTGAGACGAAAATCATAAGGCGATGTTTAGAATGGTGACTTGACGCATAAATATGTACATACAATGGCAAAAAAAGATACAGAGTTCGAACTTTATGTAAGTAGGTACTTAGAACTATGACCAAACGCTGATGTTGGATACAGTTTTGAGATCCGCGACTCCTTGACAATGACAAGTAATTTGGCTGAAAACTTAGAATCTATATGTTCATTTAACCTGTTTCCGAACGTTTGGAAGCTGCCTGCGCATTTACAGCACATTTAGCTGCTCTCAAGTCTCACCCGTGAAACGTATTCACAACAATAGCTTACACTCCCTGCCCCTTGAATTACGGCGCGGCACATAAAATTACCGCGATGCCTGTAACTATTCCCCCGGCATGCTTCGCGCATCCCGACGCTAAATCCCGTGTTCTTCGAATTCCATTCTTCTGTCGACCGTACTACCCGCTGCGGATTCTGTACGGCTTTTTATTTGTTGGGGTTCCGTAGATGTTACATATGTTTTTTGGAGATTCAGGCGAAGACCTCAGACTGATATACACTTGCCTATAACTGGGAGGAACGGAAAGAAAAACAGGAGGCATTTACCTTGCAGTGGGGAATTATTTTCTATTGTTGCCCATAACAAAACATAACAACAAACAACACACACATACACAACATAATAATGTTTGCTGTCTAAAGGTTACTTGCTTAGACAACGAACATTGGTTACCTATAAAGAAACAAAATAGAAAATCTACAGTAGCTAGCGAGTTTTATGTTATATTAGTCTCTGGGCTGTTTAAACTTTGAAAATTAAGCAATTACCCACGGTAAAAAAAAACTTTAAATAACTTATTCTAAGGTACCGTGTTTTAGTTGAAACACAACAAGGTAAAATTTTGCAATTCACAAACTTTTCTCAAACAATGGCATGTTAGTTATTCGGAAAAGCTGTTTGAGGGCAACTTTAATAAATAGAGGTATCGTGTGCGGAACCCTATATAACATGTTGTCGCACGCACGGTAGAACTTTTAGTTTTATTTTGTTTTTAAGGAAAATTGGAGCCTAATTTAAATTATTGAGCTGGAAGAAATATTGGCTGGCTCGATAGTTGGTAGTCTTTGCTTTGTGTACTTTTTGTCTAAGATTCCTTTTTGTAGAACATTGCTGTGCTCGCAGTGGGGTGTTACATTGTGGGGAGGTTTGTGTTGTAATGAATGAGTTTTGAATGCCAGAGCATAAACGCATCGGCGCGGCGTGTCCCGACGCCAAGCCACAAATTCGCCGTAGGTACTTTTCGTCACATATTTGTGACGTGACGTTTCGCATACGATGCACGCGCTTGCTTGTCATGTATACGTGACAATGGCGTTCAAAGGGCTAAAATAATAATACTAGCCTGATTGATGATTGTAGACGTAACCGTCCCGCATGACGAGAACCTCGTGAAAGCCCAGAAGATAAGCCAGTCAAGTAACTTGGCTCACGAGGGTCGCTATGTGGGATGTGGACTCTGAAAACATTGTACGGCAGTCGTGTCAGCCAATGGTTTAATAGCCGCGGGTCTCAACCAACACCTAGGAGGCTCTCGTTGGGCAATTCTGTTCTCAAGTACTTAAGAAAGTAATGAATGTATATTTTTAATGAATAAACAGATACTAAGCCTACAATTATTATTCCACTGTAGGGCAAAGGTCCTTCTATAAAAGAGAAGGCACGAGTGTTAGCTCAATGCTTGTGCCCGATTTTACTTATTGATTACTAGCTTTTTTTTTTTTTTTTTGATCTCGGGGGGAAATCCTCATGGGAATCCTCCACCCTGGGGCGGGTGGAGGGGTCTGTCAGACTCTTACTGACTAAAACCACCCCGGTGTTCCATCTCTCACCTACGCCGGGGATCGCGGGAACGTATGCGACTTCCGGAAATGCCCGGAAATGCCGGCCTCTGCGGGCCACCTCGCGTCGGCGAGGGGAGTGAGGTGTTTAACTCCCCTCGCTTCGTCAAAGAGGGGCGCACGGGAACACCACGCGCCGCCACCTCGGGTCCGGATGAGTGGGGGGCGACGGACATCCCCAAGTCCGCCGCGATTACTAGCTAAGCCAAGGTAACATACTCCCGGGATGAAACTATGTGTTAATCCAGACCATAATCTACCTCTGTCCCAAGTTTCATCAAGATCTATTCAGCCGGTCTGACGTGATTGAGTTACAAACATCCATCCGTCCCAACTTTAGCATTTATAATATTAGTAGGTATAGATTCAACCTGCCAGGGTTGCGGAATTTGTTCGAAAGAGTCACCGCGGCCATGGAACGCAAAGGGCTTTAGAAGGAACACGGATGGGTTTTAGTCAGTAAGAGTCTGACACGCCCTTCCGCTCCACCCAGAGCGAAAGAAGTCATTTAATGATTTATAGGTTCAAACAATTATTTTCGTCTCTTCAAAGTTTCATCGACATCCAGAGGAAACAGAACGATATTTATATATTACCTTATAGGTGCTTTCCGATTTAATTATTGCACGTATCCAATGAATATTTCCAAGTCTATAACTGCACCAAAGACTTCGAGCAACGTGCCACATAAGGCTTTTCTCCCATTTTAGTTTCCAAGAAGGAAAACAACTCCAAAGTAAGGTAAAAATAAAACATATTCTACAAATTGATATGTCTCCTTTTATTCACAGTATATATGTACTATTTACATGCTGTACATGATCGCAACAAATTAATCTATTAAGTACTTACATCAATCTAACACATTTATCTACACAATTATTACAAAAATTTCAACAAACATCGTATGGACAAAATCATTGGTACACTCACATGCATAAATATTAAAGTATTTTTTTCATGTTTTTGTATTTTAAAAGACTGTATTTTTGGGAATTTTCAATTTAATCATTCTGTCCAAGAATTTGAAAAGAATGTATCTATTGATCTTATTGTATTTAACCTTTTGTGTGTCTACCACAGATTTTTATCGTCCAATCCTGACCAAGCCCTTAAGTGTAACTGTCCGACTTAAGACATTTGGAGCATTTTTTCTTATGTCGAACTGTGTAACTTAAGACACGCAAAAGGTTAAGGCAAAAACTATTGTAAGGCAAAATTATCAGTGACTTATTACTGATTTGTTTCAGTCAGTCTTAACAACTGTGCTTTTATTTGTTGTAAACCAAAGTTCAGATAAAAAAATGCACTTCTTATTCTGAAGAGTTGGAAAAACAGAAGAAATTCTTACTTATTCTTAAACATAACCAACACATTCATACATTTATACATATTTATGCATGTAATCCGTAGACACAACATATATTTACAATATTTATTCCCAGTACATTCGTAACAAATCAAACAATTATTGCTTATTATCTAAACAGTACATCAACGAAAGCGATTTATAAAAATAGCTGCTTCAGTTTCGATAATACAGTCCCACAGGTTATAAAATTAAAAATAAACGTCAGAAACACAACAATAAAATATGTACAACTTTGTTTTTTTTTTTTACATTTATCCCTTAATTCTCCTAAATTCCATTCTTACTAAAACTGCTAGATCTGCCCTATGTATAATTAAATAACTAAAGTTTTTATACACAACTGTACTTGGGACCTGCGAGACATAATTAAAACATTTCTAATGCTACTTTTCCAAAATAAAAATACTAAAAATGAAATAATAATAACAACTCCGTTAAAAATTATTTCAAAAACCTGTTTGTATCATTGGTTGAAATTTTCCAAATACATAAATAGGAGATTGAATAATGTTGTCATTAAATAATATTTTTATTTTTCATTTTAATTTGTCACACTCATGTAGGCCAACCTAATCATTCTACGATTTGCATTAAACGCTTGATCGAAGTGACACTGACAAAAAATAGAAGATTAATAATAAAATACATCAACAACTTTAGCAAATTAAATTCAGTTATTTACAATTTGAATGAATCTGTCACTGAATATAATTTTACATATAGTGGCCGAATTACCCAGCCAACTTATGACGCTAAACCAGCACCCTAACTGTGTAACCAATCAAATGGCAATGTCATTTTCACAATCGAATATAATCCTTTATGTATGTCTTTTATAATGCGCACAGCAAAGGAGTCTCTGCCTGCGTCTGTTTCCGAACGCATACAACCCTAATCTCTTCAAAATTAGAGTGAACAGGCTTCTTCTGGGTAAGCTCGCTCCATCGTCGACTTTGTCTCTGTCATCTATGACCTAGACTAGAGTCAAGAGTAAACCCATATTAAATTAAAAACAAATCCTATCCATTGCTTCTGAATATATTTACAGAATCGTCTGCTCAACGTTAAACAACGAATACGGTTGCAACGTCAAATTCAAAGCATATGCGGCCGATTACATTCATTTTTGTATTACGCAATAAGGCTACCGGTAATGATCGTTAAAGGATACATGGTGAAAAAATTGATTAAGCAAATGTTTTTTTCGTCAATGTCGCTCCAAATCAGCACAGCATTATCCCCTAGTCACCAACTACCTAGCATCTAGCATAACTCCTATGACATAAAACCTTACTCTTCAGTCTGACGCTTAACAGTTTTGGTAACAACACAACACGACAAAGGGCATCCACTAAAATAATTAAATGCGAAAATAATAAATACATCTCTGCGACTAGTCGTTTAGGTCTTTGGCTAACATTTAAAAGAAAACACCTAAAATGTATTTATATTTAATCAATAGCTACTACACTAGCAGCTTGAAATTCAGTCTGTTTAAAATATTTTTTTTTGTTATTTTAAACGTTGTTCGTTATTTCACGAAATGTTACACAAGCACGTTATAAAAAAATGTGTTATAATAAATAAAATAACTTATAAATAAGATACAGAGGGTTTTATACAAATTGTGTTACGATTTTTAAACAAATAGAATACAAATAAAACATTAAAATATGAAAAATTATACTGTATGAAAATAAATTAAAATTTAGAATCGTATCATAATAATTTAAATAATATGTACTTACTATTGCAGTTTATTTTACGAAAACTTTGTTTTCATATAAAAGTAAAAATAGTAGAATACTTATTTTGTTAAAATTCAATGGTCAGTTGGTCACACATAAAAAATAGATTAAAACATTTTGTAAAAATACTAGTCAATAACGGTTACTCAAATTGTTATTTTTAGCAACATTTGTTCATACAACCCGGATAAAGTTGGCAATTCCCAGAAATGGGCAACAACATAAAATTACAGCTTTTGGCAGTAAAAGCATTGGATTAAATTTTATTTAAAGATAGCTAGTCCGTCTTCACAGCTAAGACATTTAAATTCCTTCCCGATATCAAAAAGCGAGACATTTTTAAATTCAACATACAATGATATTGTTAATAAATTAATGTTGAAATTCTAAATTTTCAACGCATTGTCCTACGACACCTTTCCGACACGACGTAAAAGGATCGCCAATTCGATAGCTATAGAAAATAGCTGCAGAATCGTGCTAACCAGAAACAATGTACTTGATTTTGATACCAATAGTTAAGGTCTCGTTTTACGCCCTAACCAAAAAGCGATAAATACAAAAAATATAATAAAATACACATATATTCGCATAAATTATACACTAATAAAAACTATTTATATCTCACTACTTATATATCGTGCGTTTCTTACATACATATAATAATAATATCTACACAGTTTAAAATTATTAGGAATTACATTACTTCTTCGCGCAAGCACCGATATGTTAAGATGGACTATTTCGCTATACGTCTATTTATTACTATTTTTACCTTCACTAACTCTTTAGAATATCATTTCTTTACTCAACTAAGGACAGATGGCATTACATTTAAACATTTACTTTTTATCCGAGTTGTTTGCCAAAATTGGGGGTATTACAAGTTGAGTAAATTTTACAAGTCATTTTTATACAAATAAAAAAACTGTGCAATAATTTCATCAGTCACAATACAATGTGGCTGACTGTACTTACTGTTTTTTTTTTTCAATTAAAATTACGTACAATTTTGGCAGACATCTAGAAAAATACATCAATATTAAATAGTAAGAATTGACATGAAACCAATTGGGGATTTCTATTAACTACTTACAAACTTATTGTCATAGATAAAAAATATTTTATACTGTTAAAAGGAATGGCAAGTTACGAGGTTATCTTTTAAACCTATATTTATGGAGGCGACCTGGTTTACAAATATTTTTATTTCGCGATTTTTTTTTTCTTTTAAATAGTGGTTGGAAGATAAATGCAAGCAAACACACAAAAAAGACTATTATTGTTCAATTCATACTGCACTAACAAATTCTTACTGAATTAGAGAGCACATTAATGACTACGTATTTTAAACTAATTTTGGAGTGCCATTAACCACTTTTTAAAGTAATTAATCATCAATACCCTAGTCGTAAAAAATAAAAATATTTTTTCAAGTTAAATACTTATTGGCGATGTGCAAAGTTAATTTGGCATAAAAGTACAGTCGCATCCATAAATATCGGCAGAAGATATGAAATCATTAGAAACAAACATACAATACTAGCTAATGTTCTGTAAGGGGATATGTCTGAGTTTTTGAGACGCTTTTATGTCAGGGACCGTGTTTTTTAAAAGCTCGAGCGTTTTGTGTCTCTCCAGTTTTGTTTTAACGTTAAAATAAATTCATCATAAATATTGTATAGCAAAAAAAGGTTGAAATCATGATTGTTTTTTAAAAAAGTAGAAAATCGAAAAAAAAAAGTTATGGGTTCACCCACATTCAATAAATCGAATAATCGAATCTAAAAACGAAATAAGACGAATTAAACCAATCCCTTAGAGACACTCACGCCAATAAAAGCTCGTTTAATATAAACAATAAATATAAAACCACAAACTATATCCGTTACTCTATAATTTGACATTGTAAAACGTCAAAATAATCCGAAGGCATTATTAAGCTCACAACGCAAGTCCTTAAAATAAGGATAAGGGAATTTGGACCACGAGAAATATGCACTCAGTTGAGTAGATATTTTTCGCACTGACTGTACATTTACGGAAGAAAATCTATACATTTCATAAGCCAGGGTTGCGAAATCGTTCTAAAGAGTCACCGCGGCCCTGGAACGCAAAGGGTATTAGGAGGAACACGGTGCGTTTTAGTCAGTAAGAGTCTGACACTCCCTTCCACTCCAAAGCGGGAGAACAAAAAAAACGTCGCGGAAAATATTTAAAACAATAAATTGTAGTTTTATAATGCCGCTACGACACAATAAGTCATGCCAATTAAAACTAATTGTATTATTTATATGAAAACAATTCCTGTTTGTTTTGTTCACTAATTAGTTTTGGTTAATTGAGTATTTTCGTTTTTTTCTATTTTCTAATTAATGTAGAAATAACCTAACGCACGTGATTTTAATAATCTCAATATGTATTTTTTTATGCTGGCATCATTTATCCATTATGCAGTCCAAACATAGGATGCTCTTTACAAGAAAAACTTGTTCGTTGAATGTTGGTCATTTTGACCTGGCTGCGATAGCAATGAATTTGTCCATTTTAAATATCATTACGCCTGTCCTCTATCCCCTAAGAGTGAGGTAGCAGTGTACCTACAGCGACACATTCCAATAGTTATTTCTAAGACCCTAGTTATAGCTTATTGACATTAACCGGACTCAAATAATGACAGCGGAGTGATACTAAGAAATTCCAGATGAAAAATAAACCAATAACACTACGCTCGACCCCAGGGGCGCCGGGGGAGGGGCAGGGGTACAAGGGTGCACCCCTGCCAGGGTTCCAGAATTTGTTCAAAAGAGTCACCGCGGCCCTGGAACGCAAAGGGCATTAGGAGAACCACGGATGGGTTTTAGTCAGTAATAGTCTGATACTCCCTTCCACTCCGCTATTTTTGATGATTTCCCATTCATAAAAAATATTTATTACACATAAATATCAAATAAGCCACTTAGAATATATTTATTATTCCTAGCCAAACCGAGGTGAGGTGCAACCATTTTCCAGCTCGTTTCGCTCGCTTTTGCATTATTTTTTAGATGTGTTCCAGTTAGTTCTATCTCTGTGAGGCTGAAAATATTTCAGCCTGCGTCCATGCTCGACCCAGGAAACGAGCCCAGGACCATATGCACAGCAATAGCGTTTGTGATCGTAATCATTGATAGACCATCGATACTTATTTATTTTTACGCTAAGTGATTACGGTAAGTATAGATTTCCTACCGTTAATGTACATAATGGGGGTGTATCGGGGTATTTAATGAAATAATGGCAGTTTAACTCTACATACCCTGGTTTGGGGACGAAATCCCATTTTTTTTTATTTCTCTTACAGCCTTCATTCAATTTGTTATTGTCCGTACCACCTACTTTCCTTTAATTCTAACATTTGGGGCCCTCTTAATACTATACACTTATAAATTACATTAAAAAAAAAAAGTTTTGTAGAAACGAGTTTTTACTTATATGACCAGTAAATGGCTGGAAATCAATGAAATGTTATGCTTAAGTACAAACATCTTTCTACAATTTATCATTATAACGACATTGCGTTACTTTTATTCCAAATCAAGATTACCATTTCAAATATACCTATTTTTGACCTTCAAATGTATGTAAATAGCTTTTGCAAATGAAACCTTCAGCCAAATGACCAGAGGTTGAAATTAGGTACAGTTATTTATGTACTTACACTGATTTCATACAGCGAAAGAATAAAGTGGATATGCCCCAAATTCCGAGATTAATTTTAAAGAGCAGAAAAATCCCGTGATTTATTAAATAAAAAAGTTATTTACTTTTACACAATTGAAACCACTGCACGCGTGACGTTGCCAAATTTACATCAACGACATCGGATGTCCAAAGTTGCAAAATTCCAATGCGCACACGCGCGATGTTGCCACATTTGTAGTTCGCACAACATAGCTTGTGAGGACGAAAGAAAAAAAATATTATTTATTTGTAATATTCTTGGCAACACGGGATTTTCTATTAGAAATCTCGGGAAGATCCATATTAATATCAACATTTCGATGCAAGTACATAAATAACTTTACCTCACAAATTCACATGGAAAGCTCTTGGTTCTAACGACTATTTTGCCGGGCTGAAGTATTACGTCCTTTGTAACGTTAGGTAACCAAAACATTTGGAATTTGATCGATTTATTGACTAATCGTAACGTCCTAGGTGAGTGAGTAAAACGATAACGCATCGCGATAACAATAATTTATGAATCAGTGACTGGGGGTAACCTTACAAACTAATAGCAGGTCAATATTTGTCAAAACGAAGTGAAGAGTCAAGCGATTTCGAACCGTATGTAGTACAAGTAGATACAGTACATTGAATCAACCTAGACTTGCTCAACACTTGCTTATGTTGAAAATGAGGCCCTGATGTACATACCTTGTTGTAAAACTATTAACATCGCAGTGCTTTATCGCATTCACAAAAACACCTAGGACGTTCAGTTATCGACTTTTTCTTCTTAATAGAAACCAATATTTAAAAGCATAATTATCACTTTTTACATTGACACTTTTACTTGGAAAACTATTGGTACAAACCGCCAAATGACTTGGTGAACCACTGGTACAAACCACCAAATGACATGGTAAACTATTGGTACAAACCACCAAATGACATGGTAACACATTGGTACAAACCACCAAATTGACACTACTGTTTACAACAATCAAGAGGGCCCCTCCAACCTTACCTTAGAGCGAGCCTATCTCGGGGTAAGCGTGCGGCACCCCGGAGCCCGTCTCTCTGTACTGCAGCGGGTCCGCGCGGAACTCCACGGGCTGCAGCGCCATGTGCCCGTACACCTCGGCGAAGCGAGCGATGCACGAGGAGCGCTGCGACATGTGGCGAGCGTCGGCTGACAGCATCTCCGTGTTCGTGCACTCGGGACATTTGAACTTTTTGCGGGGAGTCACCTGGAATTTGAAAATAAATAAAGTTGAATAAAAATTTACGTATTCAAAAGAAAAGACAAAAGTAAATGTAGGCAGTATAACCAACGCCAACTCCCTGTAGTGTGCAGCTCGCATAACCTTATATTTGTAACTGCACACACTGTTATTGGCATTATTACACGAATCGTTGAACTGAATAGTTCGCTTTTATTTTGCCTACATCACTCTAATACATGGCAACCCTAATACGTGAAAGCGGAGGTGTCAGCAGTTAAATTAATCATGAACATTCTTACTGATGGAAGATTGTGAAGACGGAAAAATACAAGAAGACAGAGGAGAAGATTTGGGAAAATACGGAAGAAACAGCCCTTATAGAAGACCTTGTTTGAGGAAGTGAAAGACGACCTTGTTGACCGGGAGAATGCTCAAGCCTTATGACGAGAAGATATGCAGGGCGCCGGGAGCCTAACCTTATATTTGTAACTGCACACACTAATTATTATTGGTATTATTACACGAATCGTTGAACTGAATAGTTCTCTTTTATTTTGCCTAAGTCACTCCAATACATAAAAAAAAACACCAGTAAGAACCAACGACGGCATTATTTTTTTAAGTTTAAAACCTAGCCTTTTGGTCTCAAAAAGGTTCCTTAACTCAAATGTATTTGTATTGTCTCGTTTATGACCCCGAACATATGAGGCACAACTTGAAGCAGGCTTAGTCTAACATAAAACATCCTTTATGAACTGACAACTAGATTTTATCCACATGCTTCTTCACACTAAACGAACAATCTTAACAACCTTGATAGGCGCCTTCCTAGTATCGTTGGCGACGAGGATTTTCATCGCAGTTGATTTTGTCATCCACCAATGTTCAACCATCCATCATGTGTTTATAGCGACAATGATCTGCAAGTTGCAGATGACGATACTACTGACGCCGCTGAAACCTCCACCACCCAACGCTCGCCGTCCGCAGGCCCGCGCCTACGGTGGCCGGATCGCCCTGCGACTCCCGACGCCCGGGGCGTCTTCTCCTGTAGCGGCGGTTGGGGCAAAGGCCTTGCCTTTCCCTCGCGCGGCCCGTCTCCTCCTTCGCTAGCATTACTGCTTCATCTCCTGTCTTACAGCACCCATTATCTACAAACCTTGATAGGTGCCTTCCTAGTGACATTAGCGACGAGGAAGTTCATAGCAATGTCTTCGCAGTTGAAGTTGTCGTCCACCCAGGACCTTATCTCGGCCGGCATCTTGTACGTGTAGTACCACGACCAGATCTTGTGGTGGAACGCTGCGCCCGTCAGCACCTGGAATCGAGAGAGGTTCGGTTTTATTATGGGAAATGGACCACTGACCTATTGGTACTGGCCATCGTTGCAGGAGATACTATAGTGCACAAGTGTATGCGCAAACACAGATGAACTAAGTCCCTCTTCCATTACTATCATCATCAGATAGGACGGCAATCAGACACGACTGGAGAAAGATCTAACGCAGGACCAACGGTTTAATGTATTTTCTGAGACACGGGTGTGTCACAGCACCAACTTCCAAACTTCGAGCTGCTACTGAGAAATTATGGAAACTGTGATAAGTGTTTCAATATGCTTTGAGATTTTAACAGACTTCCAAAAAAGGAGGAGGTCCTCAATTCGGTTGGTATTTTTTATATATGTATTCCAATTACTTCGAGGTTTCTGATCCGATTTCTGTGTCCGATTTTTTAGTTCGATGAGGTATACTTACCGTTTGGTCCCGTAAAAAACTAATTCAGTTCGGCTCGGTAGTTTTTATTTAATGAGCATTTTCGCTTACTTGGATTATGTAATTATTGCGTACTTGGACGATGACGTCATCCAAGACGTCGTGTAGACTGACTCATTATGGGTGACCACTAAGAATTGAAACATAAAAACTTTTTAACAAAACAATACAACCGACTTCCAACTAAAAATACTAAATATTAAAAGTAACGAGAATAACTTTAATTTCGGAAGTCGGTGTCAAAAACATAGAAACAAAACCAAAAATATCGACTACCGGAATTTAATTTATTTATACTTTGTAGTGTTTTGAGTTGGAAGTCGGTTGTATTTTTTTGTACAAAAATTTTACTTGCAACAAAACCAAAGGGATGTCAAAATATTGTATTTCTATACAAAAGGTCTAACGAAAACACGACTAGGCGAAGAGTTAAACTTTTGAGCTCGCCTGGCTCGCTCTTGTGTCTTACATTCTCCAATTTACTGCGTGACTGTGGGGGCTTAAATTTTTACCGCCTCGGGGGTGGACAGGCTTCGTCCACTACTAGTTGAATCAAGCACGCGGGCTCAGTAAAGGATGGTCGACCTTTTTTGTTCTGGGATATTTACGATGTTCTCCTTTATCGTTGTGTCGTAGGTATAAGCTTATAAAAAAAATCCACTAATTCAACCTACTCACAAAAGTTTTGTTCCCATGCTACCAAAATTACAGCAACAGGAAAAAAACAGACATAATTGGAGTCATAATCTTAAAAAATTGGACGACATCCAATCTAAAGTGATAAACATTGCCTTCGAATCATTTTCTTCGCAGAACTAAAGTTGTAAGCTTCTATATTTGTCCCGGCATCATCTTTATTTGTCAACCATGACTTCATATGCAGCATAATTATGCTGAAAGAAACTTGCAATATATAAACTCACGACTTGAGGCAGTAGGCGGTCATTACAGAGGTGGCAGAATTTGTTCGAAAGAGTCACTGCGGACGTGGAATGCAAAGGGCATTAGGAGGAACACGGATGGGTTTTACTCAGTAAGAGTCTGACACTTCCTTCCGCTCCACCCAGACCGGAAGAAGTCATTTGATGCTTTCCCATTCGTATAAAAAAATGGCAGTCATTACAGAACGCCATCAACATTGTTTACCTATGTTCATAAATTCGATCATACATGCACATAGGTTGCGAGTAAAACGCACCTGAGATTACACCCAAAACTGCCTAGTAAATACCATTTGTTCGTTGCCTTTGATTCATCCTTCCTCCATGGCCAAACCAGGAAAATGGACCCCAACTATATTGGGGTCGGCTTCTAGTCTACCCGGATGCAGCTGAGTACCAGTATTTTACTTGGAGCGACTGCCTACCTGTACCTCACAACCCAGTTACTGGATAATAATCTTTGGCAAGACTGTTGTCAGATTTTCTGGCTTCTGGCTACCCTTAACGACCATAAAAGATGTTTAAATGACAGCCGTGAGCAAAGGCTTAGTGTTTTCCGACGCGCGTAGGAATTTCAGTATGTTAAACCTCGACAACGCGTCACTTAACCTTGAAAATCGTTCGGTGCGGCTGTTCGTATTTAGCCACAAGCTCCTCCGCATCATGGCCAAACCAAAAAAAAATCAAACATGAAATAAACTTCTGATAACACCAATTTTCTCAAATCCTTAAAGCACCTAAAATAAATTACTCTCATTTAGCCAGTCCCGTCACCGGTGCGAGGAACATTTGAATAAAAAAGTTTCAAAATTAAGAATCGAGTCGAATTCAAACAGAACTTTATCGAAGGTTACATCTTCCAACTTTTCGCTTTGAGCAAGCAGTTCGTCACTTTCAAACTTCTTAATTTGACTTTGTCTGCTTTCGTGACTCGTTACAACTATTGTTTGCAAGTGTTTGCTATGTGGTCTGATTTTGGTCCCATTCACAATGTTACGGCTTGTATATCTAAATTGGGCTTTCTTGTTTAAAGAATAACTTTTGACTGTTGACAAATTCGAAGGATTTACTGAACAGCGGCACAATGGATCAATGATTTGAAGAACGTGGCTGGCAGCGGATGGATACGGGCTGGTCAGGACTGGGATGGTTGGCGCTCTTTGGGGGAGGCTTACGTTCAGCAATGGACGGCAACTGGCTGACAGATGACTGAACAGCTGATATGTTTTTTTAAAGTGAAAATTTCTTTAGCGGCTTGTGCACTTTTTGGGATGGGTAAAAAATTTTAAACTCTCGTCAGGACACGTGGGAGGGAGGGAGAGTAGACTGCCGCAAAATGAATATATTTTATATCCGCAAAATGTACAACGTTAATGTTCAAGTTTTCACTTCTGCCGGCACCCGTTGTTTTTTATTTTTTCATTTCTTTGTTTCGTCAGTTTTCAATTAATTTTGACAATAATTGTCACGACAACTATCTCGCTGTAACCTCAGAGATTAAATGTCGGTAATGATGTCTCGATGTATTTAATACAAATGCATCTCGTACAAAAACTCAGGTTAACATGTTTGAATCTATAATATTGTCGATGCTTTGATCAGTGATAACAACTGTTATCAGCGGCAAAATCGATCATAATTTCACGGTATTAAGTACTTTAACTACACTAGTTAATATTTGTACTTCTCTGGTAGTAGAAAGCTACCCAAAGGGCAATGGAGAGGGCTAAGCTCGCAGTTTCCTTGATCTAATCAGGAATGATGAAATCCGCAAGAGAACCAAGGTTACCGACATAGCCCGAAGGATCGCCAAATACAAGTGACAGTGCACATTGCTCGCAGAACAGATGGTCGATGGGGCCGAAAAGTTCAGGAGTGGCTACCGAGTACCGGCAGACGTAGCGTTGGAAGGCCTCCCATAAGGTGGACCGATGACCTGGTGAGGGTCGCGGACAGCCGATGGTTGCGAGAAGCACAGGACCGGTTGTTGAGGCGATACTTGGGGAGGCCTATGTCCAGCAGAACACGTCTTTCGGCTGATATGATGATGATGAGAAAGCTACACTATGACTGAGTTTCACGGGACTTTTAATCCCGGGAAAATGTCCAGAAAAACAGTGAAATCGAACATAATTTCGCAGTATCAAGCAGTTTTTCACCGAAACAAATCCTATAATATTAAAATTCCTTATCACAATTGGGTCTCAACTCTCAGCAAGACAAACAGTTGACTCAATTGTATCATTGAACTTAACACAGCATAGTACAGCCGACCGCAAGTCTGTGCTAACACATTGAAAATGAGTTGGCCTAGCGTAGTACGGAACTGCGACCGAATCAGAGGCCAGTAGAGCTATTCTGCAAGAACCTCATCATTAAAACGTAGGTAAAATGAATATGAAGTGAGCTGTCAATCTCAAGCATCGATCGGAATGACCGCTCACTCTTACCTCACTTCACTTAAGTTTTCACGGTGAGTTGATTACACAGTAGACCAGCTGTTGTTTCACTTTGATTGAATAAATTGACAGCTCACTTAATGTTTACTTCACATTAGTTTTCACGTTGATATTTTTCCAAATAGCACTACAGCTAAATGTAAATCCCCGTGAAAATTAAGTGAAGTGAGCTGTCATTCCACCAGTGCGAGGAATTGACAGCTCACTTCAAGCTCAGTTGTCACGGTGAGATTTGTACGGAATAGACCTGCAGCCCGCCTATTCTATCTCTATTCCGGTTTAGTTACTAGTAATGTGTGGCCTACAGTACAGTACAGTCGGCTCGTAATTCACAATCAAGCGAAGTGTGACTTCTCATTAATTTATGTATGTGTCTAAATTGATGGCGTTAAGAGCTTTGTGTTTCTAATAGAAGTTTTGTAGTTAAGACGGGAATTTTTGATAGTGATATTATTTTTGGGTGACTGAAGTTTTTGATCGCTACAATCAGTGAAACAAATACTTACTGGATTGATTTCATTTTATTCTATGACTAGCTTTTGCCCGCGACTTCGTAAACGCATATCATGTTTTTTCCCGTTCCCGTATAGCCTTCCTCATGAATGTGGCTATCATATACAAAATTTTCCGAATCCGACTGGAAGATAGATTAGCGCGTTCAAACAAACAAACAAACTCTTCAGCTTTATTATAATTTTGAATTATCATATTACGATGCATCATCTCGCCATACAAGGCAGTTTTGTTTGGCACAGAAACTCTCATTTGTTTGCGAGTGTACTTCCTCCAGACGCATCTCGTTGAAACAATCACGTGAAGGTCGCATAGCAGACAAGTGGATCGTGGTTAGTTCATGCCCTTTTTATCTGCTACTGAGCAATATTTTGCACTTAGCCGAAAATGTCCTTTCTTGGATACGTGTAGAAAAGCAGATTGATACTTTTCAGGAATCCTGATCGAAGATCTGTTTGCTAAGTACCGCATGTTTCCTTAAACAGCGACTCCATGACGCCGGACTCGTAGGTAACCGAAATAAATTGCAGAAATTGATTGAGTGAGGAAGTATATTTTGTTGAGAATATCTTTTACATGTCCGTCAGTTTTTTCAAAACCATTCAGTCATCTTTCATAATTTCTTTCTTGAAAGCGCTAACGCCTGCAATGGCAGCCTTGATCACTTTCGGTCCATCCTTCGCAAGCTGCTGCGTTAATTCATCGATCCCCTTCTTCTGATCCTGCGCAATTTTCGTTAGAACGCTTCTAAACTCCTCTAAAGGTACTTTGTCGTCATCACGAGATTCACCGAAAAGTGTCCGAAAATGTTTCTCGATTTCACTGCACGTTTCATTGTTTGATTCACGATAGTTACTGTCTTTAGTTGTATCAACCTCGATGATACTCGATTCGCTCATCCATTTAACTAGGTTGTCGACACTATTCTTTCCGTCTTTTTGGAGTTTGTTGAAAAAATCTTCCATTTTTGCGGTTTTTTTTTGGGTTTTGGTTTTTTTATATAAAATTTTGGGACAGTCGGTTTGTTTGATTTGAAATTCTGGATGACAGTGCTTTGTCAGCTTGACATTGTCTTCTGTCTTTGATTGTTTTTGGTGAAGACATCGACAATGATAACACTACACAGGTCACTAAAACAAGTCTTGATCGGAAATATTCTTTACTCTTTAACTAACGGCCGGCCTCAATAACATAATATCTACCTTTACAAATTAGCTACCAACAGTAGCTGAAACGTCATGTTTGAAAGGCAAACATGACGTTTTAGCTACTGTTGGTAGCTAATTTGACAGTTGGACAACGGTAGATAGATACGTTATTGAAACCGACCGTTAGCCTACATTTATTAGGCGGTCCAATAGAAATTAATTTGGTTGAAGATTGAAAATTTTGCGTGTTTATACAAT
The DNA here is from genome assembly GCA_905163435.1 of Mamestra brassicae. NCBI lineage: Eukaryota > Metazoa > Arthropoda > Insecta > Lepidoptera > Noctuidae > Mamestra > Mamestra brassicae. Next base: position 16,455,980 of record LR991000.1, on the reverse strand, counting down.
GCTGCGAATGATCACTCAACGATTACTCTATCCAGTTTAGAAGTTCTGTCATCACCATATTCTCGTATTTCCTGTACTTGCGTACATCAAACATCGGTCGAAAGTCCTTGACATATTTTTTTATCCCCGAATTATTGGTAGGTACTGAAGTATTGGTCTTTTTAGCCATTCAAAATTCTCAGAAAAAGTCCTTTGTCTTTACAAAGACATCGTCTGGCGCTGTTGCTTATTTTTATCAGTAACCATGGTTTTTTTTGTCGTTGCACAAAACATAGGACGGATCCAACCCGTATGAATGTCAGAGTACCTACATCATCCGGTCACTTCATCTCGTTGGAACAATCACGCGAAGGTCGCATAGCTGGCCAGTGGGTCATGCATGTGTGCACTGTGATCATTATAAAACATTTGATACTATTTGATCTCAATTCTTTCGTTATTTGAGAACAGAGCATCGTATTCAAAAGTTGTTTAAACATGTCGAAATATATTATTTTTAAGGTTCTCGTTTGACCGCTATTACACCTGGTGGTAAGCGATGTTGTGGTCGAAGTTGGAGCTATTTAAGTTTAATATTAAAATAATTCATTAATAATATTATATTTTTTAAAATAGTAATAATAATTTTAATATATTTTAATATTATATTAATTAATTAATAAATAGTATAATTTGAGTTTTAATATTTTTAATCTTATAAGTTTTTAATTCTCAATAACATTTTATGTTGTCAGTAACTACCATCAAGTGTTTACCGCAACGCAAACAAGAACATTAAAGTTGTGCAACATTTTTCTTTCCCATGATTACCTATGGAGCTTTATAAATACCACTAGCTTTTGTCCGCGACTTCGTGCACGCAAATCCCGTTTTCTCCCGTTCCGTATAGCCTATAGCCTTTCTCATGAATGTGGCTATCATATGCAAAAAGAATTTTCCAAATCCGATCCAGAGATTAGCGCGTTCAATCAAACAGTCTTCAGCTTTATTATATAAGTATAGTATAACAAATGCTAAAAAGTCACATTTGGCGAAGAATGTGAGAAGGACCGATCTCAAATAATGGAAAAAAGACTAGGTTAGCGAAAAGAGAGAGAAAACGAAAATGTTAAAAAGGGGTTTAGTATTCATCAGCGCCTTTTAAAAACCTAATTTGCATGCAATAAACTTTCAATATGGCCGATGTCGCTCGACTCTTGAAGTTTTCAGGCCGCATTTACATGGGTTAATGAAGAAATCTACCAGAGACGGGAAAACCGATAAATAACTAACACGCCGTGATTTAAAAACTCGGAACTATTACGTCAGTAAGCTTGTAAAGCTACTCAACATACAATTACGAAATAATCAAAATATTTCCAGGGTTATAGATCCCTAAAATTAGTATTCGTATATCGAGATCGGTTGCCTACAAATATTTCGGCAACGCGACACTTTACGTACCCTATCCTGGACATTTTTGTTATTGAATCGTCCTCAACTCATAGGGACTTGATATACAAAGCGGACAGGGCGCTGCCAAGATAAAATGTATGGCGTCAAAGGAACGGAATATACTTAGGTCGCTATCCCACTGGCGTTTTACAAGAGTTGGCGTTTCTCCGACGTCGCCAGCTTCTAGTGGCAAACGTTAACGTCGCGTCAACACGACGTTAACGTTGCGTCAACACGACGTTAACGTTGCGTCAACACGACGTTAACGTTGCGTTAGCGTTTCTTGGCAACAGTTTGCGGGCGCGCGGACATATGTACGTCATACATTTCGTCACAGCGCCCTGTCCGCGCGCACGCCGCGAGCCCGGAACGCTTTGTTTATCAAGCAAGTTTTAAAATTAACACACCTATGGTGTTCGTTTTACTGTCAAACACCGAAGCTCTGGCGCTCTTAGTTTGGCTAGTGAAACCTAAGATTTGTCAAGAAGTCTTTGTCAAACCATAAGCTTGTTTAGGCTTTTGACTAACTTAATTTATGCCTAAAGGCGTACGCTCCAGGTGAGGGACCACCTCACCTGGAGCGTACGCCTGTAATACAACATTTCAGATTCGATTTTGAGCATTACATTACAGTACTGCCTCCCTGACTTGACGAGCATTCGCCTGTAATTTGACATTTCAGATTCGCTTTTACACATTGTATCATCAAGTTGCGCACTGTAATGCTCAGTTCTCCTCCCTCACTGATATAATGCTCGACTCTGTAACGTTACATTAAGGCGAATGTTCCAAGTGGGGGAGCACCTTTATCCTACGAGAGACCAACTTGAACAGTCGAACATCGAATCTCAATACTTGGGTTAATTATTTATATCACATAGCCATTATTGTGCGCCGATACTGCAAAAATTTCAAACTGGCAATGTGGTGACAATGCCAGCTTCCTAAGAAAAAAAAAAACGTGTGCGTCTCGGGACGCCCGACAGAAGTGATAACTTAAACTAATCTAAGTTGAACTATTTAATATGGGAAGCGTCTGTCCGAAATACGACTAGCGCTGTGTTGGTGTTTAGAGTGAGAGAGGAAGAGCCTGCCTACTGCTGCCGTATGCGTGAGAGAAAGGGAAGCCAGACAGACTGGCGCCGTAACGCGTTATCTACGTTACGAAGCGGTTTACCCTCCCATAAGAAGTTATCACTTCAAAATTCAAACCCCTTATGTCTGAGTATTTAAATAGCTTGAATGTATTTTAAATTAATACAACGCCACTCAATTACACAAGATAGCGTCTGACCCCTGACGAAGACCACAAGATTGCTTCATTGGTAAATGGCCATAACAAATGCTGATTGCTCAAATGAATATTTATATGCAACTGTGATTGAGACAATTGGATGGTTGCTAGGGGACTTGAATCTTAAGTATCTGCTTGTTTTTGTTTTTTGACGTGATATCTTCTAATAAATCGATGAACGCCGGCTGCACGCAAGAAAAAGGATGACTCATTGTAATGTTACGCTCATTGTATCGTTACGACCATTTCATCAATGTTTTGTTATGATGTTGTCACGTTAAACTATCGTCCGTAAACCGACTTTAGAGACAACCAATTTGTTTTACTATTTATAGGCACTATTTCACCTGATGTTGACGATGATGTGGTCAAAGATGAAGCACGCTTGCCAAGAAGTAACCTATTCACTCTTGACTTAAAGACTCCCAGGTTGTAGCTTTCAGGAAACACAGACTCCGGCAGGGAATTCCACTCCTTAGCTGTACACACAATGAATGTGTTCCCAAAACTTTTTGTGTGTGTGGATAAGAAGTCCACTATTTATCGGTGGCGCATCGCCTCACGTCTTGTGGTCCGATGATGGAACGAGCTTGGCGGAATTAAACTATGCAATTCCGTCGCACACTCCCCAAAATGCAACCGATAGTAAACCGATGGCTGGCGTCGTTGCTCAAGACTGCAGCTTCGACTCGAGGAGCCTGTCATTGCCGATGATCCTCTTGGCTCGTTTCTCAATTGACTCAAGAGCATCAAGCTGGTATCTGACAGATCCGTCCCAAAGATGAGAGCTACAGTACTCCATACACGATCGAACTTGCGCTTGATAAAGTTGTTGGTTGCGGTATAATGATCGTCTTGATGATTTATGTAAAGATGGGATTTGTTCCGGATTCGCCCACATTCGCCTAATTTTTATTTGTCCGTGTTCGCCACACTTTTCGTTCCTTTGCGCCGCGTTTATCATTTGTTTCATCTTAATTTTAGTTGAAATACGGATTAACAGATTCTTAATTCAAATAGTAATGTTCCTACTATTAATAAAGCGAAAGTTTGGATGAATGTTTTTTACTCAATCACGCTAGAACGGCTGTACGAATCTTTTATCGAAATTTCACAGGATATGATGTCAGAGATTATAGTCTGGAATAGCACATAGACTTTTCATCCCGGTTAAATTTTTTTTTTTTTTTTTTAAACTTGGCCCACACTAGGAGTTTCTCCTATATCGTGGGTGCGTTCACAAACATACAAATTCACATACACAAACAGCACGTTCTTTTGGGTTTACGACTTTCACGCGGGCAGATCATTTTTAGGGTTCCGTTCCGTACTACAAAGGGTAAAACGGGACTCTACTAATAAGACTTCGCTGATTTGCGCTTCCGATGTTTGGCAGTGGTCTGGCACATTGGTTCTCAAGAGAAGAGAACCCGGTCGACCAATCTAATATTGGCAATATTTGCTCTTCGGTTTCCGACATCACTTGGTAACTCCCAAAAGGGAAATAGGTTTCAATTTTAGGGTCCGAACCCGGGTAAAACGGGACCCTAACTTAGACTTCGCTGTCCGTCTGTCACCAGGCTGTATCTCATGAACCGTGATAGTTAAAATGTTGAAGTTTTCACAGATGAAATATTTCTGTTGCCGCTATACAAATAGGTACTAAAAAACAAAATAAAATAAATATTTAATGGGACTCTGTTGTCTATGGGCACTGTTTTTTTTTTTGCAGTTTTTATAGATACGGAACCCTTCGTGCGCGAGTCTGACTGGCCGTTTTTTGTTTTTCTAAATAAGGCCCACCACGCTTAGATATAATGAATTACCTACATTAACATAAGTACCATTAACGCTAAGTTTCAATGCGGTCGAGTTTTAAGTGCATTTTCAAGTAAATTCTAAAATGAGATTATTTACAGTTTAATAAATAATGTTTTCAGTCGCCTACACTGAAAACTTAAAGAAAACTACATTAAGCAGGTCACGAAGCGAGTAAAACCCGGCTTCCAATACCTGTTCTATCCAGGCCATGATTGATAACCGAACTCAGATTACCGCCGATAACTCTCACTATTAAACCATTTGTATACAAAATACAATTTAAAATATCACCGAGCTGGTAATGAATACTCATTATCAACGTTATTTTTTAATTAAACGCAATGGCGACTGATTAAAACTCCAGTTTTTGGTAATTAGCTGGCCTCGTAAATATGCGAATTGATAGTGTTTAAAATTTGTATTTGTTACGTGTTTGTACTACTTTGTGGATAATATTGGAATTTCGGAATTATTCCCGGAATTATGAATTATATTTGCATTGCAATGTGCAGTTTGATGAATAATTGCTTTGACTTGAGTTGTTTCATGCTGTAGGTACTGCACTAATGAATGAAAATGTATGCCATGTGCCTGAATATTGTATATATTATCTAAAGTATATGTATATGTATTATATATCTTAATATATCTTGTGTATGTGTGTATGTCGCTGAACTCCTAAACGGCTGGACCGATGTTGATGAATGTTTCTGTGTGTGTTCAAGGGGATTCGAGAATGGTTTAGATTCACAATTGGACCCGGTAGGTGGCGCTGCAATCGATTTCTATAATTTTTCTTCAGACAAAAAAAACGTTCGGACAGGACAACTTCTGTCGGGACCGCTAGTTTATATATATAAAACAAAGTCGGGTTAGTTACACCATTCATAACTCAAGAACGGCTGGACCGACGTTGAAGGTCTTTGGTTTGTTGGATTTGTCTTTGCCCCGAATAGCAGAATAACTATTAAACATTGGAAGAATTAAAGAAAAAAAATCATTTTCGAATACAACGCCATTTCTGATACATGACAAAAACAAAACACGGCAGAAATAATATATAATCTGAATATCGTGCGGTCTTAATTTCAGCCGTACGGCCACATCTGGACATATGGGCGTCCCAGAAAACATCGCCAAATCGACCGGTTCTGTACTGAATGCGAGACCAGCGGAATCCCAGTCTTTGTCAGGCCATCGGTGCACCTTACAAAGAGATCGGCAATCGTTTTTTATCGAAATTCCGAATTCTCGGGATTGCCCACGTGTCATTTCGGTAGCGCATGTCAATCCGATGCATTTTTGACTTTTCTAAAAACGTTGTAACTGATGAAAATATGTCACTTTATCTAGAGGTTCTTGTGCTTATTATGTAGTCGTTCATATAGTATTATTTCACCTACTCCAGTTTTAAGTATTAATTATTTCTAGTTTTTACAGTAATGTTCCAATATACCTACCGTACCTGCCTAGTGCATATAAATGCACATATTCCACAAACGACACGAAATATTGAACAGTTCTGTGTAACAACTTATTTGTTATTAGCATTTTACAGCTAAATTTTAAGAGCCCTCCTGGCTGCTACAGGGAAATAAGGAATATCTATTTTTGAATATTTAGTTTGTTTGTTTGAACGCGCTAATGTCTGGAAATACCAGTCGGATTTAGAAAATTATTTTTGTCTATGATAGCTACATTCATGAGGAAGGCTATAGGCTATACGGGAACTGAAAAAAAAAACGGGATATGCGCGTACGAACTCGCGGGCGAAGTGCTAGTAATATAATAAAGCTGAAGAGTTTGTTTGTTTGAACGCGCTAATCTCTGGAACTACGAGTGGGATTTAATAAAATTGCGAATAAACAAGTCAGGTCAGTGACTCACCATAGAGATCTGGTTGGTCCACTCGCTGTGGTATCGCCACGAGCTGGTGGTGTTATCCCAAACGTGTAGTCTGGACGGAAACCCCACTATCCGGTCGGGGAACTCGCGCCACACGTCGAAACTGAAATCCAAACGATTACACTACTTAGAAACAAAGATGGTTTAGTGAAAATGGCTGTAGGAGTGGAGAAAGTCCAAAGTAAACATGGTAAGATTATGTGGGATTGGGTCATTTTTTTATTTTATATAGCCTGTACTGTCTCACTGCTGCACAAAGGCCTCCCCCAAATCTTTCCAGGCATTCCTCTCGAGGACCACCCCGAACTAGCCCTTGCAGTAGGTGTCTAGGTCGTCACGCCACTTCTACTTCCTAGGCCGACATCGGCGCCGCCACCCATCCTCAGGTACCCCACCCCACTTAGTGGAGTAATTTCTAAGAAAATACAGAAAACTGTTTCGCAAATCCAAGTAAATCATGTTGATTCAGAACTAAAAGATGACAATACTAGGTCGCAAGTTCATTCTCTCATTGTACTTTGTGCGATGATCGTCTAGCCGCAAGAAATACTGACTATTGCTAAACAAACAGTGCGCATGACAGCCTTACATTAAAATAAATGAAGTCTCTTCTGAACAATAAGAGCCCTCTGGATGAAATATCATTTTCTTATTTGTTAGAAAACACAATACGGCTGTGAGACATACTACTATAGCTGTAGACCTTTAAACATTAGAAACTAAAAGAAAGATAATGAGTTTATCTGTAACAAACATGCCACACATTATAAAAAAAAACAAAAGAAATGGTAACACAGAAGGGTGGAAAGTAAACTAGGAAAACATGCCTACAATTGCGCAGCAACGTAGATACTATAGAAAGAAATTGATAATATAAAACAGTTCACAAAGGTACAAACTTACACTGAAAAAGAAGACAAGCCCCTTGCAAATGCCGTCAATGATACAATTAAAATGACAATCCTTTGTTGATACTGTTAAGTATGCTCAGAGCCGTAACACTCAGACACTTACTTTGGCATATTGACACGAAAAAGAAGTCCTTAAAAAGTAAATCCAACGAATACTTTCATCACCCCCTGAAGTAAAATTGCCAGAAGGAATTTCATCTAAACAAAAGTAACACATTGAAGAAAAGCAAAAATACGGAAATATTCCATCTACTTAACATTCCATGCGAGTGAAGCGTCTCTCGGAGAAAGGGCTGTACTATAGACAACCTGCGAAGGTTATATGACATTATATAACTCCTAAGTTTGCCGGATGACTTGCGTCGCGGTAAAGATGCTTACATTCACGGAAAAGCCAAGGGAGAGGTAAGTAGGTAGGGTAAACTTCGCTGTGGTAGTACATTTTGCTAATAAAGTGCTCCGAGCAGCCCTGCCTTGATATAAACCCTGCCCACATTTATTTTAGCATCAATTAGGACGTCACAATTTCTGTGAAACTTTACATGGGTACTTATAACTTGACAAGTTATGTTTTATCATCGTCTGTGGAAATATTCTTGTCAATATAAGCCTAGGGCTTACTGTACTCTCTTATAGATAGAGGTCAATATTAGACGTGACGTTTTTACACCACACCCGCAAGAATTTTCAAGCCGTCATATTGGTATATCCTGGAAATGATTTACATTTATCCATTTGTACATACTTAGAAGCTTGTCCCATGAATTAAAAAGGTTGAATATATCCTCGAAATTTGTACGTCCCTTCGGCAATTGACATGTCTATTCATCATTGACAACATAACACCCATATTATCCGCTCGATTGATTTAATGACCGATTGGCATCCGACGCCGTCCCTAAACTTCGCACGTCCTGTACATTATTATCGAGTTTATTGGGTTCAAAGAGGTGTGTAGCCGTAATATAATTTACATTAGGTTTTAGTTTATTTCAGGAGAGTTTTCTATTGATATGCTTTTTAGAGTTCCGTAGCCAAATGGCAAAAAACGGAACCCTTATGGATTCGTCATGTCTGTCTGTCTGTCCGTCCGTATGTCACAGCCACTTTTTTCCGAAACTATAAGAACTATACGGTTGAAACTTGGTAAGTAGTATTCTGTAAACCGCATTAAGATTTTCAAACTAAAATAGAAAAAAAAAAAACAATAAGTTTTGGGGGTTCCCTATACTTCGAACTGAAACTCAATTTTTTTTGCCGTTTTTGTAGATCATGTACGGAACCCTTCGTGCGCGAGTCCGACTCGCACTTGGCCGGTTTTTTTAGTTTGCGGAAAGTCCTGAGTCCAGCAAAACCATTTTGCGCATCATACATATAATGATAATCTCATAGCAACAACTTGCTTATACACACAAGGTAGTTCATAATTTTATTTAAATATAATGATTTTCTTATATCGCTTACCGAAGATTAATCTAATATAGATTTAATTTTACAAGCATGAATCCTATCAACTTTCACGTGAGCGAGAGGTATCTCGACCAATGTTATTTTATTACAAAATAGAGTATTTGTTCCACTTTCAAATCTCAAATCTTCCAACAATCTCTATTGCATAAAAGAAACCAATGACATTTAGATAAACATTTCTAGAATTTAGATATTTTTGTCGTTCTTAGAAAATATGTTCACAATAGCCACTCAAGATCTTAGAAATAAGAAGAACAAGAACGTCCATTTCAAGAATTTACTGTATCAAATATAATTTGATCCGAAAACTTTTTCACTCAGTCGAAGCTGAGCAAAATAATAAAGAGAAAAGTTTAGTTAATTAAGTTGCGCCCCTTAGACTACACGTGGCGTTAACGTCTCTACGTCTGGAGATAATTCCCTCGCGTGATAACTTGTTAAGTGATAATAATTCTAGACGGTGACCTACTCTGACAGTGCGTCAGATGATTTTATTTATGATTAAAATTGTTGACTGTCGGCAGTAAAGAAACGTTGACGATTATAAATTGTTTACTGTAATGTCGAGTAACAGTCGTGATTGGAGAAGTATGTCGTAATCGTTTGTTCATACTAGAATAAATTTGTGGATATCTGTAAAGGGACAAAAACGCAAAAATGGACGTGATTGAAGGGATTGGGAGATGATAGCGTGACGGTTGACAGAGAAGAATGGAAGAAAATGTGTTGTATTTTTTTCCTAACATGGAGCAAGGGCAGAAAGGTGATGTGATTCTTAGCGTGTCGATGGCAAATTCAGTGTCAATCAAATATTAGGTTTGGGCCAGTATTCAGCTACAGTAACACCGAAATACGCTAGGCGAAAGTGGGGCCATGCACTGCGGAGACACCTTCTGCGAGACAGGCTGCGGAAAGGGAGAGGGAAATCTCGACCGCTCTCCCAGCCCGCAGCAGGCGCATCGGGCGTCGGAGGAGGGCTTACGCTGCCCTCTTCCGGCCCCCCTAACCGGGTCCAGGGGCGGCGGACTTGGGGATGTCCGTCGCCCCCCATTCATCCGGACCCGAGGTGGCGGCGCGTGGTGTTCCCGTGCGCCCCTCTTTGACGTAGCGAGGGGAGTCAAACACCTCACTCCCCCCGCCGACGCGAGGTGGCCCGCAGAGGCGGGCCGGCACCAGTCGGGGATTGCGGAAGTCGCATACGTTCCCGCGATCCCTGGCGTAGGTCGAAGATGGAACACCGGGGTGGTTTTAGTCAGTAAGAGTCTGACAGACCCCTCCACCCGCCCCAGGGTGGAGGATTTCCATGTTTTTTTTTTTTTTTATGCACTGCGGAGACACGCCACACAAACCGGAAACCAACATTTGGAGGTTGGTGGTGCCTGTTTAGTTTTCTAGTTCGATCACGGTAACGCATGCCCAGGTGGAAGGTTCTTCGAAGGCTCCGTGAAATAAGTAAGGCGGCTTGAATTGCTCTCGTCAAAGGTCGCATCTTTCCGAGGTGGTGTTGCCATCAGATGGACTCACGCATCCAAGAAAACTTTTTCGACTTTTTAGCCCCATTTGCCATCGACACGCTAAGAAGTAGATTCAAGAGGTCAACCTACGTATTATGGCTACCAACCAGTACAAATTCCGACTACAAACTAAGAATGACGCTACATTTTTGTAGTCTACCGGGCACAACTATGCTTACCAAGAATTTCCTGATGAATCTCCATTACTTTTATCAACAACTCATCAGATTATGAGTACTTTTTCCTCTCATGGACCATCTCAATAGAGATCCCGATCCTTATTGAGTCTATCAAGCGTGTTATTCAATACCATTATAGGAAACGGGTTTACGTAAAAATAGCTTATAGTGTACCATTATCTGGGTAAAAAGGTTTTTTCGATTTAGATTTATGTCCTGTTACTCCAGCTCCGGATCAGTTCCGGTTTACTTAAGTTACAGATTAAAAGAATTTGTGTTTTATTACATTTTCAAGTTTAATATTACCTTGGTGATGTTCTTCAAAAAGGTCAGGTAGGTAGTACTCTCAACTGGCATGTGTACGAGTATAAAAGTATTTTTATTTTTAAACAATCTCTTAATTGTTTTCAAATCTTTACTCTTCAAACCCTTTAGTTGGATACCGATATGAAGCGGGTTGAGAAAAAAATATGTAATCCGCCATCTTGAAGCGGCGGCCATATTGAAATCTATATTAATATAATAAAGCTGAAGAGTTCGTTTGTTTGTTTGAACACGCTAACCTCTGGAAGTACCAGTCGGATTTGGAAAATTATTTTTGTCTATGATAGCCTCATTCATAAGGAAGGCTATACGGGAACGGGAAAAAACGGGATATGCGCGTACGAAATCGCGGGCAAAAGCTAGTACAATATCACCAGAACCAGAACTACAGGTGTATGCAAAATTCAGCTCAATCGGATACCAACAAATGAAACAATTTAACTTACAGTGCAAGTTAAATAAAAGCGTGTAATCCTACTAATATTATAAACGCGAAAGTTTGTAAGAATGTATGTTTGTTACTCTTTCACGCATAAACTACTGAATGGATCTTGATGAAATTTGGCACAGAGGTAGATTATAGTCTGGAATAACACATAAGATACACTTTTCATCTCGGGAATATGTTCCCTTGGGATAATTTTCGACATTAACGCAGGCGGAGCCGCGGGCGGTAGCTAGTAAACTAATAAAGCAATGAGAGTATGAAACGACCGTTGCACGTGGCGTTCTGCAGTGTCTATACCCCAGGAGAAAATGGCGGGAGTTAATAATGTACATAGTCTTATCAGGATATTGTGTTAGGAACTCAATTACTGGATTGCGGAAGTCAGTATGTCAGTCGGATCATGGTAAATAGGGTATTTGATTTAAAAAAAAATATTAGTCCGCGTCAGATAGATTTCCAAAAAATATTGGACACGTGTGTTTTCTTTTGTCACGTCAACAAATAATGAAGACGATACAGTGCGTTGAAAACTCGTGTGACGTCACTTACCAGTACGCTTTCTACTGGAAAGTGACGTTACAAGCCCCCACTCTTTATCTTTTTATCTTCGTAATTTTTTATTGATTTGATAAAATACAAAATACCTATTGTCCAATTTTTTCCATAATCTAACATTCTATTTATTTTTTAAGAAATTTCATGTATGAATGTAATTTCTTTATAAATAAACATAAATTCCTGAGACTCACACGTCAGGTCCAGGCTCCTTCGTTCCGTTGACATTTTTAATTGTTACACATTTAATAATAAATCCGCTACATTACATGTCTAAATCTAATCAAATGTAGGTACCTACTCTTAATCTAAAATAAAGGAAAACACAAAGAACTTACAAAATGTATGAATGTTGTGTGTGTGGGTGGGGGGGGGGGTATATTAAGACAGTAATTATTATAAGATTTTTAACCCAGGCAACACGAAAATGGAAAGGATCACGATAGATGTCGATTCAGGACAGCTTTAATTCTGTTTTCGGAATTAAGCATATCGATAAATTCAGGTGGATCAATGACCGTTATTGTAAATTTATGTGGCGTGTACCATAGGCAGAATTATCATTTCATCATCAGGTAAATTTCATCCATATAATGAAAGAATCCCCCGTACCTATACAAACGGCTTATATTTTATTTATTTAAAATTTATGTACTGTAGTGGTACATCGCGAGGCAAAAACACATATTCTCCACTGGTACTTCAGACTGCTACCGACATCGAGTTTAGTAACTATACCATCAGATAGCTGACAGATTTACAATCAGACACACGATAACACACCCCTCACGTCATTAGACATACATTATGTTCGCGCGTCGGAAATCCTCAGCTATAACTCACTGTTATCTCCAGATTATCGCACTGATAACGATAAGTCAACGACCTCATCATAATTCCTTTGAGTATCTACTCTCATAATATCTTTATTGGCTGTACGAGATTAATACTTATATGAATGTGAAGTGAATAAATCAATGTTTCCTCATAACATTATGGATGATTGAAAACGAGTGTTTCCGTACATCACCTATTTAATGGTGGAGATGAGAATGTTTAGATGGATGTGTGGAGTATCGAGAAAGTGAGGAATAAGTTCATTAGAGGTAGCTTAAAAGTGACGCCAGTGACGGAAAATTTGAAAGGGAACCGCTTATCTTGGTATGGTCATGTGAAGAGAAGGGATGAAATGCATGTAACTAAAAGAGTTATGAATATACATGTGAATGAATGGAGCGGGCTAGGGAGGCCGAAGAAAACATGGATTGATTGTGTTAGCAGTGATATGAAAGAAAAGGGAGTCAGTGATAGCGTGACGGCTGATAGGACAGAATGGAAGAAAAAATCGTGTTGTGCCAACACCAAGTAACATGGGATAAGGGCAGCTGATGATGAGGCAGAAGCTACGCGAGGATGGATGGACACAAACTAGAATTACTAATAGTTACTGGCAAGGTCGATGGCAAGACACTTAGATGGTCGGACCAAATTCGCTCATCCCTGGACATTCCAAAAAGTGCTTCACAATTCCAAGGATAGGCACAGATGGCAAAACATCGTCAAGAAAATGACTTCACGTCGGGGAATCACGACACTCAGTAATAAGAGTGTCAGACTCTTACTGACTAAAACCTTCCGTGTTACTCCTAATGCCATTTGCGTTCCAGGGGGGCTAGTCTCTAAGCCCGAAGTCCGTAGTTTCGGGCTTAGTAGTAGTACTCTAGTCCGTATCACCTAACCACTAAGAATGAATGACAACACGATTCGACAGTTGCTGTCAAATCGTGTTGTCATTCATTCTTAGTTCAGGTTCGGAACTAATCGTAAGTCCGTAGGTAATACGGAGTAGAATACGCCCGCAAGTTGCATAACATTGCGGGCTACCGGTGTATAACGTGATCAATCGCTTGATCGTGCCCCGCAATGTATTTAAACTTGCATATGAATTGCTTGTAGTCGGAAACACTGCCTCACATCTCCTTTTGCTTCGCGTAGTTTTGAAATACTACGCACCTAACCTTTCTGAAGGACATCACCTTCTCAACACGACCTCTACTTAGATCCTATTCAACAAGCAAAAGCGTAGAAGTTAAACAGTTGATTTAACGGTCAACCAATTTGAGCTGAAATTCTACTTAAATAAATGGATGAAAAGCACATTCAAAAGGTATTGTGTCTGGGCGAGTCAATAAGAAGATAAGTCAATATACGGCTTCGTCTACAAAACTAATTTCGCGTAGACTTACTTAGAGCTGATATGTAAATCTGATAGTTATTACAATTATCTGCAAAAATTTGGGCTCAAGCTTTAATAAAATGAAATAGGTATCTTTGAAAAAAAACCGGCCAAGGGTTCCGTATCACTATCTATTAAAACGGCAAAAAAATCACGTTTTTTGTATGGTAGCCCCCTTAAATATTAATTTTATTCTGTTTTTAAGTATTTATTGTTATAGCGGCAACAGAAATACATGATCTGTGAAAATTTCAACTGTCTAACTATCACGGTTCATGAGATACAGCCTGGTGACAAACGGACAGACGGACAGCGAAGTCGTAGTATTTGGGGCCTGTTTTACCTTTTGGGTACGGACCCTAAAAAATAAACCTATTTCCCTTTTGGGAGTTACCAAGTGATGCAGCACGAAAAGCAAATATTGCCAATGTTAGATTGGTCGACCGGGTTCTCTAGCATCTTGTGGACGAGGAGACACTTGAGATCCAATGTGCCAGACCACTGCCAAACATCGGGACTAATTCCGTACTCCCGTAGTCGTTGTAGTACCTAGTTAATCTTGGCTACTTCGGGACCGTCATGGAAAAACACCCGCTTTGCTCTAGCTTGTTCCCGCGGCTTCGCTCCCATGCCTATCCCAAAGGAAACATACGTTTTACCGGGATTAAAAATACCTTATGACGTTGACATGAAATTTCTACCAATGAAAGATTTTTTTAAACCAAAGTCAAAGTCAAAACGTTTATTACAATAAGGCCATTAAACGGCACTTTTGAACGTCATCGTTTACAGTTCAGTAAAATAATAATGTTACATTAATAAAGTGACTGTACTGTCCATTCGGAAAGGTAGATTCTTATGGAGAAGAACGGACAAGAAACTCCATAGTTACTCTTTTCAAATAATGATTTTACAAAATTTGGTATACAAAAATTAATTTAATATTATGTGAGGACGATGCACCCAGAGTATGCTACTTATAAGAACAAAGTATCACCAGCAGAAGTAAACTTATTAATTTCCTAAAGAAATTTAGGTAAAGTCAGAAGAAGTCCAAGTCAGAACTTCCACAGATTACCTTTTCCAAACATATATAAAACAATTTGACATCTTTATTATATTTATTTAGATAAGATAAATGTGACTATAGAAATATTTTTAGAAATAATAGAAAATTTAATAGAAATATTATATCTATGAATGTGACCCATTTCAGCAAAAATGCGTACAGATCAACTTCGTTGAAGACGTACTGCATATGTACTTGAAGAAAAGGTTGAAAAAGATTTGTGTCTGGGCGAGCCAAAAGAAGATAATCTCAATGAAGGGCTCTTCTCTACGAAACTTATTTAATCTTTATTAGAACTTCATGCAACACACAGGTACAAAGGCGGCTTAAAATTAATTAAGCCGCCTCAGGCATTCTCTACCAGTCAGTCCAGTCCAGTGCACAATACTATTTCACTACATATTATAAAACAAAGTCCTCCGCCGCGTCTGTCTGTCCGTCTGTTCGCGATAAAAACTCAAAAAACGACTACACCGATATTCATGCGGTTTTCACCAATGGATGGGGTTATTCAAGAGGAAGGTTTAGGTGTATAATTCGTCTCGAAATACCTACGGGAACGGGAAAAATGGGATATGCGCGTACGAAGTCGCGGACAAAAGGTAGTTTTCAAATAAAATGGGTTAAATGTATATGTTACAATATACATTCATTTATAATTATATTCACTAGATTGGAGAAGAATGATAAACATTATATCTGCAAAAATTTGGGCTCCCTACGTCCATACTGACAATTTAAAAAAATGGTTTCCCAAATCTTGCCATTTTTTTTAAAGATGGGAAATCTTCAAATGACTTTTTCCGCTTTGGGTGGAGCGGAAGGTCGTGTCAGACTCTTACTGACTAAAACCCATCCGTGTTCCTTCTAAAGCCCTTTGCGTTCCAGGGCCGCGGTGACTCTTTCGAACAAATTCCGCAACCCTGTCCTCAAATCTACTTAGTATATACTGCAGGAAACCGAACAGCAAAATTGCCAATATAACATTGTTCGACTACTAAAGTTTTTGTGGACAAGAAACTTGAGATCCAATGTGTCAGACTACTGCCAAACGTCGGACCTAATTCCGATTTCCTGAAAGAGTGCTACGGATAATGAATTTACAGAAAAAACTGGACTGGTTCAAGACCTACAAACACAGGATGAATTTTTCAAGAGGGCGTGGATGGCCATTTTTGAAACTATGACGAATTGCTAGAAATACTCGAAGAAGTCTCGGGTCGAAACTTAATAATTGGATTACTGAATACCTAATCAATATTCCCAGCCAGGAATCGGACCCCATAGTTTTGGAAAAAAAAACACACTATCGACGTATTCGCCATCTGAAAGTGTCGCTGATATGGATAAAACTCTGGGAAGTAATAACCTAATAACAAATCGCAAAGTAAAGGAAAGAGCTCATTTTTATTTTTAACAAAACACTTTTTAATTTTTTAACCAATATTAAAACAAAACTAATGACCCAGTTTTCATCAAAATCAGGCTCGAGACAGCTTTCAGGATTATTCGTTCACATTAATAATTCACCCCGCTTAGTAAGATAAATTAAGCAGGGTGAATTTTAGCAACATGGCGTCAAAATAAGCGTGAAACAAAGCAGATAACAACAACGCCACTGGCTTCGCCCACATTGACACACGTGGCACTACGCACCTGACCTTCACTTGAAGGACACCACTAATAACACTAATAAGGCCAGTACATGTCCTTCAAGTCAGCACGCTCCTAGGTAGGCCCCGCGGGTTCCCGAGTCTAACAACGCCTGTCAAGATATAACGCGGATAGACGGCTGCGCCTATCTCTGCGAAACTTTCCCCTCTATTGTATTACTGCGATAGTAGTCAGTGAGATACAATGTTTTCCAAACAAGTCTGTAGCGACAGACTACAGACTATCTAATCGGTCATGCCACCCACCGCGATTTAACGCCAATGAAAGTGCTATATAATGTATGTGAGATAGGGTTGTCATATAAATCTATACTTTTTTTAAGGATGGGAAATCATCAAATGACTTCTTCCGCTCTGGTGGAGCGGAAGGCCGTGTCAGACTTTTATTGACTAAAACCCATCCGTGTTCCTTTTAAAACCCTTTGCGTTCCAGGGCCGCCTTTCGAACAAATTCCGTAACCCTGGCAGACTGGCCCTAGCGGGTTCCGTCTCCTATGCTGACATCTCTTTGAAACGCGCGTGGAACACAACGCGGTATTGACCCGGGCCTGGTGGTGATCGGACATCAAGCCACCCAACGCTCGCCGTTATTATGAATGCGGAAATAACTCCGTCTGTCTGTCTCTTTGTTACCCCTTCACGTTTTAAACGGTCAAGGGATTTAGATGAAACTTGCCACACTTTTAGACCAAGTTCTTGGATAGGACATAGGAAACTATTATTCCGAGATAACGTTCCCTTGGGATACTGTTCGGCTTTCATGCGGGCGGAGCCGCGGGCATGAGCTAGTTTGAAATAAATATCACTGTCATCTAAGTATACAGAGGACACCTGTAGTTACACTAAAATGATAAAATATTTACAGATTAATGGGGCTCTATGTACCTACCTTTGATAAATTACTCGTGTAATGATTGGTTGGCCATGAAAAGTGACAGTTTATAAATTGCTTTATTTGTTTTTGGTTGACAGTTATGAGAAGCAATTTGAATTGATTTTGGAAAAGATGAAAAGATAAACATTTTTAGGGTGGTTACGGTTAGGCGAAAATAGTTACAAATTGGGTCACAAACATCTGTTAATTTGTTCCGTATTCGCCCTTTATTTGAACCCAATTCATAAGGTTTAAAGAGTGGTTCGAACGCGGAATAAATTTATCAGTTAGGTACCGATGACGAAGCGGTAGGGCAAAAGGAGATGACGAGACAAGTTTGACCGCTACCTAAAGGATTAGGCTTTAAATAGAGAAAAATGGAATGAGGAAGGGAGACAATTGCCCTGCGGTTGCACAATCCAGGCTCATAATACGAAACAAAACAGAAATAAAAGGATATACAAGGTGGAGACGACGATACGACAATAAATCAAAACACTGGCCATACTAGTTCATACGAATATGTTGTCTTTTATCACAGATTTAATGTCACTAACTGCAACAGACTGCTTGGAATATTTCGTCAGAGTAGTAGTCACTATCCTTGACTAGTCTGATTTTTTTTTACGTTTTATGTAATGAGAAAGTTCATTTTTAATTTCGGTGATAGGATTTATAATAGTTTCAAAATATTCCTATAAACCAGTATTGCCAGTGTTTTCATGTATGGTCGTATCGATGTTTCCACATTGTATATTATGGGTGGTTATAATATTTACGAAGACATAAAATTGTTTGAGGCATCCCTAAGATAACGCATGATATGCCGTGACGGCACACTATAATTCACTTGCTTTCAATCGTTAGCAAATCGTAACTACTCGTATTTCACGTGATAACACGATTCGGATGGTACACTAGTTTTTTACTGTCAATAAATTTTGATTGGAGCCGTGACAATCCATCACACAGTTCAGAAACATTGTTGTTTCAAAAAATACAATTCCACCAGTACACCCATTTGGTTCTAGTGTAATTATTTTGTACGTGTTTTCCCAAATGTTCGCTGAACGTATTCTGCAAACTGAGCAATTATCATTTTGTGTTTTTGTTTCATTTCCATTACCATCACAGGGTTTCATCGAATTTCGTGATAAAATTAATTTAAATGCGAAATTCACAGTGGTTCGTGGAATTTGTTTAGCTAAAAACTTCTCAGTTAAGTAAGTTGTTAAACATTGGTTTGTATTAATGAAGTAGTGTAACTATTGGTTTTAAGCATTTAGTCCAATTGGCGTTTAATGTTTGTTCGATACACAGCTAACTTGGGAATTGACTACCGGAATAAGTTTTAGAGAGACGAACTGAATCAGTCAAATACGATCGCCAAACCGTCGGTCAAAATTTTCAGTTGCTGCAATATCTTCACAACTCATTTAAATAAAACTTCGTACACAAAGGTGCAACGGCAAACACATACATTCATTTAACAATCGTATTACGACAACCTGTAAAGATAGTTTTAAGGAGTTAACTCAAATAGTTAAACAACTTAGTGAAGGCCTGTATTCAGCCATAGACTTCTTTCAAGGAAATCATCAGATGACTTCTTCCGCTCTGGGCGGAGCGGAAGGGCGTGTCAGACTCTTACTGACTAAAACCCATCCGTGTTCCTTCTAAAGCCCTTTGCGTTCCAGGGCCGCGGTGACTCTTTCGAACAAATTCCGCAACCCTGGGATTCCGCAACCCTGGTTCTTTCAAGTGCTAAGATGATGATCTTAGCACTTGAAAGAAGTCTATGGCTGAATACAGGCCTTCACTAAGTTCAACCTTTTGAACGCCATTGTCACGTATACATGACAAACAAGCGCGTGCCCTGTACGCCAAACGTCACAAATATGTGACGAAAAGTACGGCGAATTTGTGGCTTGGCGTCGGGGGCACGCCGATGTGTTCATGCTCTGGCGTTCAAAAGGTTAATCCCCATAACGATAAAGGTCATAAAATAAAACACAAGGCAAAAAACATGCGGGGCAGTCTTTGAGGACTGCCGATAGAAGTGAAAACTAAACGAAAGCTAAAGCGTTCGGTGACGATGACGTGAGTTCCATGATTCCAATGCGCCTTATGAAGTTTTCACTTCAAAAAACTACAAACGTAAAAATATCAGGACCAAAATACCTATCAACAAAATATTTCAGTTTCTTTGATCAAAAACATGCATCAAGTTAGTAAAAGATACAAAGTAGATTTTATTTATATAAATTGTATGTACCGAAGTGGTATATATGTCGTAGGATAATTTGATACTTCGAATCTTCGCGAAAATCCTAGGGGTTTTGCGAAAACGCGGATAATTAGACATAGGCGAAAAATTATCAAATCTTACTGGACAAAGTCAGGATTTTTGCGAAAATACTCGTTACTATAGTAAGATTTGATGTGCTCAACACTGATTGGCTACAATTTTGCTGGCTGACTTCTAATTGGTTCCTAGTTAATAACGTGCGGCAACAAATGATTGACATTTAAGACGTCAACCAATCAGAGACGATCTCTTATTGAACGCGCTGACCGACCAATCAGCGTTCTTATTTCATAACAGCCAGCGTTTCGTTTCGCAATATTGCTATAATAACGAGTATTTTCGCAAAAATCCTGACTTTGTCCAGTAAGATTTGATAATTTTTCGCCTATGTCTAATTATCCGCGTTTTCGCAAAACCCCTAGGATTTTCGCGAAGATTCGAAGTATCAAATTATCCTACGACATATATACGGACTTAATACAGCAAGGGAAGGCAAGGCATTCTCTTCCAGTCAAGCTTAATGGGTTAATTTTAAAGACTACTTTGTGTACAACCGTACTGTGTAACAAATAAATCATGTTAAAAACCGAAATAAGTTCCATAATATAGTGAAAAGATGACCTGTGTATATGTCACCGGAAAATTGCAAACGCCGTAAGATTGTAAAATATCGCGTAAAATTGTAAACAATTTTTTCTTAATAAGGCACGGATATATTGGAAACCATTGAATTTGGATGGGATTTATTGTATACAAAACGAATTTTTCATAACACATCGATTAATTATAATCTAATAAAGATTTATTAAAATCTCAGGGGTCTGCAATTTTCCGGTAACATATAGATGCATAGATGCTAAAATAATTGAAAACGATATAAGAAAGGCCATAGACAAGAACACAAGACCGACTGAAGACCTAATGGCGCTTACTATAACCACAAACAACGAAATAACAAGACAAAAAACGAAATAACAAGACCAACAAAAAATCAAGAAAATTAAGTGAAATGTTCAGCAGTTCTGTTTCTTTGATTAAAAACATTAATAACATTAGTAATAGATATTGTATGAACAACAGTTCCACACCAGCAATTAGGCTTGCATGTAAACGGTAGTGGCTGTAACTAAAAGCGAGGCTGTCGAGAGACAAAAACAATATGATGCTAATTTTCAAGTGTAATTTATAGAACATATTATCATACTTTATATATTATGTCTTTTTTTTTGTGAGTGGCGTCTCGCAGTTCAACCTATAAGGTTGTCGACTGCTTAACCGGGCTTGCCTGTGGTGGCCTTATTATAAAATTAAAGCCTCCAGGCGGGGCTTATAAAAAAAACTTACAAACTAAGCGACTACACGCTAAGGGCACCCCCTGTGGGGTACGGGCCTCGGCTTAGGGCGTCGCTGGCGGGAGGACAGCTAGGGATGGGCTGGATTGAACTAAACCTTTTAATGTCTAACGGACATTAAGAATAAGAATAATGACAGTATTCATATTTATTGAGTTTGCAAGTCACCCTCTGCCATTTAAAAGCCGTGTGCCAATAATTCTTACACAGTGAAGGTAATCAGTCCACTAAACCACTCAGACCCATCCACAGCCTCTTATCTTTTGTTTCCATATTTTGCAATAGTCCTGCATTATCCGAGGATTGTCCTTCGGTATACTTTCGTAGTGCATATAGGGATAATCGTGGGTTGGTGCCCCATTCCATTTGAAATGTGTGACGGGGTCTCTGCGTGTTGGCTCCGGCTCCTCGTACGCCTACCAAACAAGGACCGGGACCCCAGGGTCCCAAGATTGTAAAAGAATTCATCTATATATATATAAAAATGAATCCCTATTTCCCTTGGTCACGGCATCACCATCACGGGTGAACGGCTAAATCAATTTCGATAATTCTTTTTTTTTATTGTTTTTGTTATTGTCAAGAGAAGGTTCTTAAGAAAGATTTTTTTTTAAAGAAATATACATCCGGGCGAAGCCAAGGCGGGCCGCTAGTACTAATATAAAGAATGAGAAAGTACCAACTACAACGACGGTAACTCTGTCTGTCTGTTTCTTTCCTCTTTACGTCTTCACAGCTGAAGGGATCCCAAAACTTGACACAAGGGTATACCATGTTCACAGGACATAAGCTCTTTTATCCTCAGGATATGTTCCCTTGGCATAATTTCAAAATTCATGCATGAAAATGATGTGCCATTCTCAGACATTTTACGGATACCCAATATCATAGAAAAAACCGTATCGAGTACCTACAATATTCTCCGTAGACGCAGTTTACGAGACCCTACAATGCTCTACCCGAGACCAAAATCAAAGAGGCCACCCAAATTACTTGATACTACAGCTTATTTCTGAGTATTTATAAAATCTGTCTACACTCCAGTTAATGGCCGACCATTCCATTGAAATCCAACAAATGATAAATGATATTTATTATGCAAGTAGGTTAAACATAACACTTTTACACGTCAATCTTTTTCGGGCATTTTAAGCTAGATGAGGCCGGTGTTTCCTAGCTGACTACCCTGAGAAGAAACACCGAAACAAACTCAGAGGTCAAAGTCTCCTTTAAAATCCATACAATCTGTACTGGTCAAATCATATGAGAACCATGTCGGTTAATGTCTGAGGTGGCCTTTTGAGGAAAGTGCCACACAGATTTGAGTGGACCTGTCCAGACAGTGCAAGCATTTGCCAGTTATCGTGTAGCTCAAACTTAGAACTTTAAGGAGCTCAATGATTTGACGAACAATACCAAAGTAAGGACATTTGGGTAGGCCGCATAAATAAATCAATTTAATAATAACACCAGAAACCTCAACTGAATTTACACGCTTGACGAATTTTGAATTCTCCAATGCGGGCAAATTCACTGCTGTGAGTATTTCCTAAACAATCCAGGCCTTCCTCAAACACGGCCGCCCTAATTCTAGTTTCAGTTTGTTTTGTTCTTCAAAGGCCAACTCAAAAATATATAGTGAGTTCAAAGCGGAATAAAATGTTCTGAACTACTGGCGTAACATAGTAAAATGGTGGCACAGATTAAATAATGTGGAACGAAGAGGCTTAGGCCTCGTTCACGAACTCGGACGATGAACGCAACGCGATTTGCGTCAAACGATACGCGGGCGCGACTTTATTCCACCATGCCACGACCGTGTCGCTGCCGGCGACTTTTTCTTCGGTCGCACCCTCTGTGAAGACGTGGCCGCCCCGTTGTATGCTATAACTTGCAGTTGAAGTGAAGTGTACTATTACATCTTCATTGGATGGATTGGCAGCTCTAAGTTCACGGCTGGATTTTTAAAGAATATCACTACTGTTTCAGTAGCGCGAGTGGTGCTGTACAGTGGTGAAATACCATCACTCCGCAAGCCGGGTGAGTCGTTTCAGACTCTAAACGACTTCTTTCATTTGTTATCTGCGTAGTCGCTATCGCTTTAGCGTGTTGGTCATGGCCAAGCATTAAGGGCTAACAGCTGTTATGTAAACGGTGATGATTTACGAGTTCAACTCGCATGTCTCTCAGATGGGTCATCGAATGGGATACTCATTCAGAGATTGTTACGCAACTAGAGTGCAGCTCAACACTGAATATTGACAACAGAGGCTGTACCGCGACGTGCGAGGCATAATGGTAGCTTTAACAAAGTCTTATTACGGTCCAGACTGACTAACTATCTGTATACTTCTTGATCTGCGGAAGAAAAGTGCTTTTTTTTTGTGAAACATCTATAGCCGTGGGTAAAACCGATTCATCATGACATAATTAGTTTCTGTCGTAATTCGTAATCTGTTTTTTTTTTTTTTTTAATATGGGTTTGTTCTTGACTCTAGTCTAGGTCATAGATGACAGGTACAAAGTCGACGATGGAGCGAGCTTACCCAGAAGAAGCCAGTTCACTCTAATTTTGAAGAGATTAGGGTTGTATGCGTTCGGAAACACAGACGCAGGCAGAGTTCCACTCCTTTGCTGTGCGCATTATAAAAGACGTTTGGAAACGTTTAGTGCGAATTGGTGGAATAGCAACAAGGTAGGGATGGTAACTTGCAGTGCGTCTAGATGTCCGATGGTAGAAGGTGGCCGGTGGGATGAGGTCGTGGAGTTCCTGGAAACTCTCCCCGAAGTACAATCTGTAGAAGACCGACAAGCAGGCAACCTTGCGGCGATGAGCCAAGCTGTGAAGCTTGGCATCCACCAGTCTTACGTCGCCAATGAGCCTTTTGAGCCATCTGTTATTTTATGCATATTACTTGTACAAAATAATTTCGATGTTTCACACCTGTCAGGCGTCCCGTGGCGATCCACAATTTGTTTTTACTATTGTTACTATCTCACCTGATGGTAAGCGATGATATGGTCGAAGATGGAGCGCGCTTGCCTAGAAGTAACTTATTCACTCTTGACTTAAAGACTCCCAGGTTGTAGCTATCAGGAAACACAGTCTGGCACTCCTTAGCTGTGCACACAATGAATGTGTTCCCAAAACGTTTTGTGCGTGTGGGTGGGATGTCCACTATGTACCGGTGGCGCATCGCCGTACGTCTTGTGATCGCACACTCCCCAAATTGCAACCGATAGAAAACCGACAGGCTTTCAATTATTAGCATCCATTGTTACCAACAAGCGACAGCCTCCTTAAGTAAAGAGGAGAAGAAGAATAGGTCGATATTAACTCAGGGAATACACTCAGCTTACCTGGGGTTCAAAACGTAGTCGTTACATATAACATTTCGTATTTTTTCCTTAAAAGTTTTCTTAAAAGAACAGAGTCCCGGTGGAATCCTGTGCAAACGATCGCTACGCATGTGGGCTTAGCGACAAATATGAACAGTCGAAATCTATTTATTATGTTCTGCCTTTTGAAGTTGCGTAGCCTCAAGCAAATTTAATTTTTGCAAGCCCCTTACGAGAAACGTATGTACTCGGGAAACAAATAAGCCTCTTGTCCTACGCACGGAATATTTTTATTTGTAGAGAACGATATTCAACCTGCGGCGAACAGAAATTCTGTGGAGCAAAATTCTCATAATACGGTGGAAATGTTCAGCATTTTTTTTTCTTTAAACTTCCACCAGTTTAAAGAAAAAAAAAATGCTAGAACATTTTCGGCGAAGCGCGCTGAAATTTATTTCTGCAGTTCTTCTAGATACTGTATGTAGTAATTAACAAAACGAACATTTCAAGTTCTCGCTTCACAGCTTACAAGTACATTGCAGGTGACATCTGTTGAAATATCAGTACGGTATCTCATACTCTTTATGCTACAAGCTTATTATTTAGAAGCTTTGAAACGACTTTAGCGTACATTGAATTGTCTCTTGCAAAAAACGTAACTATAGTAGGCGCCAGATAATCGTGGAATAACGGTCATTGACCCACCTACAATTATTGACATTTTTAATTTGAAAAACGGAATTAATGACACAAAGCTGTCCCGAATCATCATCTCTCGTGATCCTTAAATTTAATTTAAATGAATTTTCGGTTCAAGAATATTTAAGCAACAACATCGGTCTACTCTTTTCGAGTGCACAAAAATCTTCGCTATAGTTTGAATATAGCGTCTTTTTTTTGTATTATTTATAGGCTCGGATTTGACAGCAGTCTCCCTTGATGGAAAGCAATGATTTGATCGACGATTAAGCACGGTTGCCTAGACGTAACCTATTAACTTTGAACTTTAAGACCCCCAGATAGTGTTGCGGAATTTGTTCGAAAGAGTCACCACGACCCTGGGAACGCAAAGGGCTTTAGAAGAAACACGGATGGGTTTTAGTCAGTAAGAGTCTGACACGCCCTTCCGCTCCTCCCAGAGCGGAAGAAGTCATTTGTTGATTTCCCAGCTTTAAAAAAAAAAAAGATAGTAGCTCAAACGCAGACTCAGTCCAGTTCCACCACCTCAGTCAGCATTGCCAGTAAATTTGTTTAAAAAAAAACATTCGAGATTTATTAACAGACAAGTGTCATTATAATATAAATGACTTTTTGAATGACACCATTTGACATTTTTATTTTGTTCATTCTTAGTTTTTGTGACATTTTATGATGAATTTATTTTACTGACTTATCAATGTTTATTACTAACAATTATACTCTTGGATCGAAGTGCCTTTAATTATTAAGATTTATTTGTAATTTAGTTTTCTATTTTTAGTAAATTTTATCAAATTTGTACGCTTTACGGGGGAATCATGTACGTACGAAATATTAATATTGTGATATCCTTTTTTTTTTTTTAGTATGGGAAATCATCAAATGACTTCTTCCGCTCTGGGTGGAGCGGAAGGGCGTGTCAGACTCTTACTGACTAAAACCCATCCGTGTTCCTTCCAAAGCCCTTTGCGTTCCAGGGCCGCGGTGACTCTTTCGAACAAATTCCGCAACCACGGGGGAATCATGTACGTACGAAATATTAATATTGCGACATCCTGCATGCGTAATTTGCAAGTATACGCATGTTTTGACAAATAAAATTATCTTCATCTTTAAATTGAACAATTCCGATGCACGCTCCTCGAAGTGTAACCACGGATAGTTGAAGTGCCGTTAAAAGGGCCGTAGTATAAAAGGAATTTCGACAATCACTCACCCAAACTCCAGCTCATCAGGCGTCAGCATAACGATATCGTCGTCAATAGTCAATTGACATTCAGTCTCAATCTCGTCGTACGGGAAGAATCTGTTTGATAACTTGTTCTCTTTGGTTCGTATCACTTTCAGCGGCTTGTTTATCACTGGCCATTCGGATGCTGCAACAAAAAAAACGATATTACATTCGTTAATATAACTGCTATACATATTATGGTGAGCAAGAAAATAAGCCTATCTAGGATCCAACCGAGAGATTTCTACAAACTGTAAAAGCAGTTCATCCGATTCGAATACGTGAAAATTCATTTCGAAGTACTCATAGTACTATTGGTATGATAGTTTACGCACTAAGTCCGACTTCCATCATCCGATTTGTCTCCGTCATTCGTGAGTCTCCAATACGAAAGAAATATTTACGGACCGAAGTTAAGTAGTCGTAGTACTGTTTGTATGAACGCTTTCTCATTACCTCGGATTCAAATCGGACATAAGTATCCGCGCGGCTCGACAGCGGGGCTTGGATTTGGATCGAAGATCGAAGGCAGTGCTAAAAACAATATCCGAATTCGGTTCAAGTTTTTTACCCGTATTTTTCCGGATTCGGATCGGTTCAGTGCAATTCAGTGCGTAACCGCTCTAACGGGACACGCGAAACCTGAAAAGGGCCTATTGTACGCAACATTTTGAAAACTTTCACTATGGACCGTGAAATCACGAAAAAAATAATAATAATCACGGAACCATACATTTATGATTGTTCTACAAAAATATACTGAAAATCTGGTTATTTTTTCGAGATTTCAATTTTAGTCCCAATATTAAAGTTTTTCATAATAATGAGTATAATGACACCTTTTAGATTTTATATAATTTCTGTTACACCCCGTATAAGGGGCCTTAGGGATTATGCCAAGAATATGTGCAGTTACATCCACTGTCTATAAGACAGACAGTCGAGTTTAAGAAACACATCATTTTCACAGCGAACACAATCATACCAGCAAAGTTTTCGCAGTTCTAGTGATACTAAGTCGTACGGATGACCTACCCAGGGCGGATTGCTTGAAGCGTGGTCTCTTTTGATTTATACATGGTGTCTCGTTCACACCTTTTCTTTCAAAGTTTTTTATGAGAATGTTGTGGTTGTCTGTAAGTGTTGCAGCACTAGAATAATTTATTAATAATGTTTAGATAATCTTACAGTGTAGGTGTGCAAAGTTGACGATCCTAATCAATAAATAAGTACTCATAGTTAAGGGTGATGTTGTAGATATTTGGCAGTCGTTACGGATAGTCACCAGCCAGATAATCTGACACCAGTCTTGCCAAGGAGTACCGGGTTACCCAGTTAATGGGTTGTGGAGGTCTGATAGGCAGCCGCTCCACGTAAAATACTGATATTCAGCTGAATCCGGTTTGACTGGAAGCCGACCCAAATATAGTTGGGAAAAGGCTAGGCAGATGATGCGTTAAGGGTGATGTTGTTGTGGTGGTATCTATTTTAGTTCAATCAGACATTTGAAGCCACCAAGTGCATCAGATACTTGAAAAACGATTAGTTAGGTTTTTAGCCGTTTGTGCGGTCGGTTTTTTATACAAATTATTTTGTTTTTCAATTATTTTTACTATACAGCGTGTAACAGAATAAACGCAATACCTCTTAAGGGGTCATTGTACTCATCATTATGAACAACTTTTACGATTGGACCAACTCCGAAATCGCGAAAAACTGAGCTGTTCAGTATGTAGCGGCATCAATGCCGCCACATGAAAAAACTAGGAAGCGAAATTTGTACGGCAACAAAAAGAACCGCAGCGCCATGTAGGTACGACGAACTAACATCGAAATCCCGCATCGCGCAAGCAAAGTTCTCCGTGCGATTTGAACATATACAACAATCCGAATATCAACTTCTTCTTCTTTCTTTCTTTCTAACTATCGGGCAGTTGCCCACCAGACTCAATACCCGTCTGGTTCGGAGGTTCCTCCCATTTTCAGTGCAGGTATGCGGGACTTTACTCTCTGTTCCGCATACCTCTATAAGTACATTTTGTCGAGTAACGCATACAGAAATGAATGGGGAAGTCGAATTTTTTTTCGCGTTTGCAGTGTTGATCCCATAGTGAAAGTTGTTTTATTGATGAATACAATCACTCCTTAAGAGGTATTGCGTTTATTCTGTTACACGTTGTATATCAGATACATAACATCCCTTTTTCGCCGAACAACCGTACACTTCAACATAAGGTTCAGATGAAAACCAGCGTCAGGGAACTACTAGTTGTCTGACATTTGCTGAACTGGACCTATTTGGTGCAGTCGCGGGGCACACAATATAATGGTTTTGAAATTAAGTTTATTTTTATTTGTACATAATTATATTGTGTGTTTCTATGTGTGCCAAATAATCTACTTTTCTTTCTATCTTTCTTTTAATATGACCACGCGCTTCTGAAATACCCTGCATACTCCTATGCCTTCACCGTGTATTTACTCTTCTCTCTCAAACCATAGATCCATCATAGCAATGTGTAATCCGGCCGAGGACGTTGATTTGTCGCCAAACACTGGCCATGTACAGAAGCCATAAGTCTTGTTGTTCAAGATGACAGGAACATACGAACCTTTCCAACTGCGATATAAATCGCGACCGATTTCTTTCTTAGATTCAGCGGCTCGTTCAAACGAATAGGTTTCGTGAAAAGCTCATTTAAAAAGAAGGTAGAAAATATATTTTTCCATTGAAAATAAAAATCAAACTACAAATAAAGTAAGTAAGAACTTTAGAGCTAAGAAAGAAACCAGTACTTCTGTATATTAACCTTTTGAAACGTAAAAGAAAGTGAAAATAAACGTGCCATAATTGAGAAAAATCAGACCGCGTTAACATACTATTGGTAGCCATACATTAAATAATGCAGATCTAACTATAACCTCAACGCAAATTTAACCGTTTCTCTTCACAGTTTAAGTTCAAAGTCGTTTGCGCATGAAATGCTAAAGATTCTCTTAGAAGAAGACCGATTAAAATGAACTTTACGCAGAAGTTTTTATGGTTGGTAATGGACTGTGTTACAATTTTACTCTCAATGCTTTGTTTCACTGCATGCGTATTGATATCTGGTTTATCTACTGATTTGCACGTGTCCATAGTCAATGAGTTTTTATTAGTGTCTGCATAACTAATTCAACAGTTGATGTTTCTATGAATTTTAATCTGAACATCTAGTGGGGTAAAGGTGAATCCTGGAGGGAATTGTTCCTATATTTCTCGCCAGGTCCCCGGGGAGGTGAATATAAAAAACTTAATAAAGGCCGAGACTTTACAAGCGTTTTCCCTCCTTTTACCCAAGAGGATGCTGTTAAGGGATTCGCATAGGTACCCCGAAGGCTATTCGAAGAAACCACTATACTATCTTATCTTATATTCACAGTATTATGCCATTATTTGGAGAACACATTGGCTCCCAAAAAACCCCACGGGATTCATTCTATGCCACATCGAACTTAGGAGCACACATTACAGCTCCTGTTGATAATTAAGAAATTGTAAGAGGCTCATTGACCGCTCTATTAAGGATTAGTACTAGGCCAATGTGGCTACAAATGGAAAAGCATTTCTGAAATTGAAGCATTGAAATACACTGGCAGAATACATGGGAAAATACGACTTATTGCAACGGAGGTTCGTCTTAGATTTACAAAATAAAAAGCTAGATTGTAGAACAATTAAATACCAGTTAAAATGCTGAACAATTAACGTGAAGTAAAACAATTAAGGTATTATGCTTTCTTAGTTTTTCAAGAACACTTCGCGTTATTATTTATGCCCGGAAAAATAATGGACGTTTACAACAATAGCGTTGTAATAAATAAATCGGCTTCAGGTTTAACTGATAAAGCAGTTATAATGAAAAGTAATGTAAAAAAGATTTTATTTATACAAGAACATAACAAAAACAGTATTGGTGAAAGAGTAATTTTACTCAGAGATTTTAATCCGTCCAATTAAATGTATTACAGAATCTTTTATGATGTCGGGATTAACTGAAAAAAGAGGTCAGGGTTTTAAAGAAAAGGGCAAAGATGATAACATGGGCGTGCAGTAGGCTACAGTAAGCCCAAAAACAAAATTCGCATAGTCAGTATCGTGATTTCAACCCTGAATAATGTGGTGAGTTTTTTTTTTTGGGCATTATGTATGGGCTGGCCTACCCTTACTGTAGCCTACTGCACGCCCATGGATGATAATGAGAACACTCTCAATTATGTCTTACTAGAATCCTCCGACAAAGAATACATAGATCTAATAACAGTAACAGCTTATTTTCAAAAGAATACACAATTTACAAGGATCGGAAGGAAGTAGTTTTGCTGGTAAAACGTGGTATCAACAACGTAAAACAGTACAGTCCGAAATTTGGTACTATATACATTGTATCACAGGCACCATCATCGCCTTCTACCTATAATAACTTTAGACACTAAAACAGTTGATGATACATCAATGACGGTTTCCCGAAATGACGAGCACCGAGTGACAGCACTGAGACGTTAGGTCCAGGCACCTCAAAACTCAAAACGCTAATTGACATCAACGTCATGTCACGTCAATGACACTTTTTCAAGAGAACCTCTAGCCTATGTGGTAAACTTTCAACTAAAAAGGGGTTTTTGAACAATTGAATGATTTAAACATGAAGTTGGCTTCAAGTTTCATCACGGCTGCGAGGCCGAATGCTGTTAGTGCACTTCCTCTAATGAGTGAAGTCAGACGAGTTGCTATAAGGAAGGTAGGCTCTGACCATAATGGCGTAAAGGCAAAACTGAATAAAAAGAAGTACTGCTGCATACGTGTTAGGTCGTTGTCGTATCAAACCAACGTTTTACATGGCTCATTGAGACTTGTGTTAAAAAGCTAAAAATATTGTGGCTGGTTTACCGAAATTTTATATCAACATAAGTACAAGGGCTTGAAAAGTACTCGGTCTGATCAAGAAAATAAACACATATGAAAGTAATTATATGTTTAAACTTCGTCTGCGTCACATTTTTCATGAATGCTCGGCTCTTATTGGTCGTAGCCTGGTGTTATATAGCCTATAGCCTTCCTCAATAAATGGACTTCCTAGGATTAGCGCGTTCTACCAAACAAATAGTCAAGAATAACTAACTGATCGAGTGGTAAATGATCAATTATCGACCGAAAGAAAAATAATTAAAGCACTAATATCGCTATTAAAAAATAGGGGTTAGTGATAGAAGTGTGAAAATTTAGGGTTGTATGTATTTTGCCACATCATAAAAAATTGAAAAAAAAATTGCCCAAAATATTAAAATAAATGTTAGGGGTGGACAACCCTTATCACTTAGGGGTATGAAAAATAGATAGTAGCCGATTCTCAGACCTAATGAATATGCCTATAAAATTTCATAAAAATCGGTCAAGCCGTTTCGGAGTAACTAACATTGTGACACGAGAATTTTTCAAAACACTTCTACCATCTCCTCTGCCAGGCGTTGCGACCGTTGAAAAAACTAGTTTGTACTAAAGTTAATAATTTGAATAGTTTTCTTTCGAAGAATTTACTAGGTCTGTGTCAGGCGAATACTTTTCAATCCACCCTCGTATATCACAGCTACAAGACACATATTAAATGGATATAATTTCAGCAACAAGGGGTTAGTCACATCGCGTGAACCTAACAAATATCATTACGAAAACAACAGCAATAAAATATAATACAACTTTGTTACGAATAACACCTAAAAACTCCGAATGACACCGTAAACAACCGTCGTAAAGTTAAAACTGAGCTAAATGAAGTAAATCACGCTCCGACTGACGCGAACAATGACAAACAAAACGTTACACCGTCGCGACTAGTTCAGTGTTCACGAATTAAATTTGTCTACGTCAACTGCTTAATCTGGGCTGAGTTCTAAATTATCACCAAAACGAACACTCAACATTTTCTCAGAAAACCTCGCCAAGATTTTTCGAAGAGTAGAGTAGATCCTCAAAAACTTTGACAAAGCTTCATCAAAATTAAAATTCGTAAACATAAACAGGTGATACATTTCTAAATCTGAATACCTGCATTAGAGCTTGAAAATGAACACGGTATATTAACAAAGCTATTAATTTTTATGAAGACGCTAGACCAGATCCACTTCAATATTCATAAAATCTTGACACTAAACGGTGTCGGGGTAAGACCTCATAAACCTGTGGATTGGGAAGTTTACGACGATCTTAAGTCTTCTTCATCGTCCGGATATCGGTGGTCCTTTCTGCTAAGGTTAAAATGGATTAATGATAGACTAGTTACAACAGATATACTCACAAGGAGGCGGCGCCTTCTTCTGGTTGTTCCAGACGACTAGTATCTTGGCTAGGCTGGGCGTCCGTACCAGTTTGGTGACCAGCGCGAACAGGCTGTCGACCCGGTCGTATGTTAGTATGACCGCGGTGAAGCCGGCAGCTTTGGACGCGGTCACCGGCAAGAAGAGTGGGTTCACTGGTCCGTACTGTGCCAAAAGAAAGAATTATTAGCGTTTATGAATATCAAAAAATGTTGTTTATAAGCTAGAGATAAAGAATTCATCACAAAATGTACAAAAAGTATCAACGAAACAGATTCACATAGAAAATACTAAGACATTATACTGCTATACCGACCCCTAATTTCGCACTCGATCATTCTGTACCATCTGGTCGGGTCCCCAAAAAGGATCGAATATCCCGAAGCTCACTAATACAATTATTTATTTATAACAAAGAACCATTATGAAGAGATCTATAGAAGGCCAAAATGTACTATCATACACGTCCAATCCGCAATAAGTACCTAGTTGGTAAAAGCTCGCCTTTGGCCATTAAACTCAATTCCAAATTCAGCTTCCAAACGGGCTATGCCACTTCCGACACTCAGTGCTCAGTGCTCACATGAAAATTGGAATTTCATAGTGATTTTTAATCGCAGCCTACGTTGAAATGAATAACTGAAAGCAAGGCACTGCGTACGAAATGAAACCGGTACACGAGCCTGACTGAATAAAAACGAGGAAATTGCGCTGTCGTTCACAGGAGATGATAGGGCTAGTGATGGCTAATAATGTGTGCAGAATAGCACACACCACAGTAAGGCCCCTGAGAGTGTACAGCTCTATAGCTGTACATTCACATTGTACATTCTCGTTCTATGAAGCTACGAGTATCTATATACTCGTAGCTTCATAGAACGAGAATGTGAGGCCGACTCAATACAGGATCGGAGAGGATAAAGGAGCTTAGTACACGACATACAAACGACAATGTCCCTGAACTAACTCGCTGGATGTCTCATGGTATCTATTGCCAATATTGTAAAGAGGATTGCGAGTTTGTTTATATGATGTTTATCTAGAGGCTCTCGGGACTTAATGGCTCGAACGAAGATCGATCGTTGTCGTAATAAAGTCTTAACGTGTGATAGTTCTTTACACACATTAAGATCGCTTCGTGGCTCGTAAAGACAGTTAATATATCAGCCACACCCAGATGATCTAAATATTTATAGACAGGAATAGACATGACTGTGTCAAAACAAATGAACTTTTTAAATGACCATAAAGCATTTGTCTAAATTAATTGTAATAGCAGGCTATTTTTAATGCACACGCGGTACTTTTATAACTCAACGAAACAGTTGCCCGTTTCGACATACTTCTGGATATGTTTATAGCTAACACGAGTGCAGACAATAGGCACCGCAACGGTTATTATATTCCTTTGCAAAAATCTCCGTCTCGTTAAGGATTTTTCCTTATTCGAGTGTTAGTCACTGCGATAAAAGCCTGAATCTCGGCGTCTCCCCCGGCTACGTTACATTATTCAAGAAACGAGTCGCAAAGTTTTTAAAACAAGCAAAAAGCTATTTGGAAAATTAAAAGAACACGGGTTTTTCTTGAAGTCTTTCTTGTGATAAAGGTGGAGCATATATTTAGGCACATCGCCGTACGTCGCCTCTTTGACTGATTTCCGATACGTGACGTAGACTCGAGGAGGACAAGAAGGGCGTCAAGGGTATGTCGTACCTTTTGACCCAATTTATTGGGGACATTTCTTATGCTAATAAAAACACAAGGCCAAAAACTTCCAAAATATGTTAGAGAAAACCACTTTTACACATGTCGACAATTTGGTCCGATGGGGATATTATGCAAAAGAAATCCTTTGATAAAACATTGAATGGTGTTGAATCATAGAAAATCGTGACATCCCGCGGAAGTGGACACATCTGGCTGGCTAACTACAGGCTGCAGTGCAGACGTAGAGAGTCCACATGTTTTAATAAAACACTGCCATATGAGACCGAACATGGTATTACTTATCACTCCATTTTCTGCTTGAAGTTATACATTTCACATTATTTCTTCATTCTGGTACTCGTTTGAAGGCAGATAAAGCTGCGGATCGGGAAGTTCATTCTTATTCAGAATCAAATCCACGTGCCTTTTTCGTGGACCGCTAAGCACACACACTGGCTCGCAACAAATGTATGTTGGCCAAGCAAATATTTGTTGCGATGTAGTCACTTTTGTGATTTGACCAACAAAATCACCGTTTCGTCGTCAAGCCGGGGTAGAATTTGAATAGACGTTGGGATGTCACCGAGCAATTTATTAGAATTCTATGCCGTAAAGAAATAAAACAGGGACTGCGTTTTTACTACCGGAAGGTGGAAGGAAATCTTCAGTTAGCAACAGCGCGTGAGTCGATTTTATAGAGGCATTTAAAGTTCATTCCTAGTGACTCATCTCTAATAACTGAGAGGTTCAATTGCACTTGTGATTCTTGCATTCCCTGTTTAGATATAGAATGCTTCTTAAACCAGCTTTTAGGAGCGGTTTCGATCGCGTTGTGTTTAATAAAGTTTCATACTAGTCTGATATGAAATCTAGGTCAGAAACTGTATCCGCAGCTTGAAGTTTGAAATGCTAGACATCGTTCAAAACGCCAAATACCGGGATATTCTAGCTAAACTTCGACGAGAAATACGTCTCGCAAAAAGAAAAGGTCTAGCACTTTTATTCGGCTATTTAAACAGAACCGCGAATTAACAAAGGCAACCTAATTCCCCTAATTGTTCGTCATTTCTTCGTCTAAAAACAGAATAAATGGAAACACCATAATTACATTACTTCTGACATAATTGGCCTTAATTTGAAGTTTGAAAATGTTAAATAACACATTTACCATCGACGAATAGCGGCGAATATAACATAATTAAGCTCTATCTAAGCTTTTATACAATTGTTTCTACTATACGTTAATGTTAAAAGCAATTAAACAACTTTTCCCGCTAAAAGTTAAACAGTCCACTAAAAATTTATTCGCGCAGTCTAGGGTTGGCAACCCGTTCTGACTTTCGAACTTTCGACCAATGTTCGGTCTGTGATTCGTCCTTATCCGGTTTTCCAGACACTGTCACATGAAATTTCCGGCGTTGTCGTATTTATGGTATGTATCCTTCCGAATTTTGATACTAAAATACTTGGACATAATATGGAATGTTGTTTTGTAGAATTGCAAGTAAGTGAAGCTTCCGAACTGAACTTTCATATTTAAAAAAAAACTCAACATATTCAAGATACCTGGTGACAACAACAGACCGTGATGTTGATTTGGACAAATCCGTGGCTACCAAATACCATCTCGAATGGCTTTGCCAAATCTGTCAAAACGCCAACCCTAAATTGTGTCGCAATACTTAATAATTACTTGCAATTTCAAAATTCCTAAATTACTTGCTGCAATCCAAAGGAGGAAACACGAAGGACCAACTCCTTACGTCCACGGGGTAGGCCTGACTGAGCCAGCATGCATTGACCTGTTTATTATACATATATTCCGATCAGTCTCATCTGAAACAGGTTTTAACGGGGCCTACAACTGGTACCTGCATTTAACCTCCATAGAGATCGCGGATCAACAGTAAATTGGTAAAGAAGGACCATTCGATACAATACTGTTTCTGTTGGACTTTTTTTCACTCTTTTTTAGGGTTCCGTAGTCAATATTGAACCCTTATAGTTTCGCCATGTTGTAAAGTCAATTAATATATTTATAGAATCAAACAGTCTCTCTCCTCAGTCGGCAACTGTGACGTGCAACTACGGAACCCTAGACTGTGCGTGGCCCGACACGCACTTGGCCGGTTTTATTTTCTTAGCTCGCTCCCGTGACCCGTTCCTTTTTCTGTGATAATATGTAGCCCATCCTATGACAATCAGTGTTAGTGTTGCTATATCAGTTAAAGAATGTTCTTAATGGGATCAGCACTTTCAGAGATAACCTTTTACAGACAAACAAACAATTCTATTACATAGTTTAAATTGCAGGCTTCTCCAAAGTTCCATTTCGTTTTTGTTTTTGAAGGACAGCTAGTTGTGTAGCAGTTTCGCCTTTTATAGTGTACGACAAAGGAGTCGAAGATGGATGGTTATGATGGAATATGGCACGATAACATGTTGCAAAATCTAGTAGAAACTACGGTTGCAGTTTCCCTTAACCCCCTTTTTTAGAATGAGGACGATTCAACACCAAAGTATTTCTTCTGAGGATTATTTTTCTTGCAACATTCGTTATTTATCTGATGAGATTATTAAGGTCACAAAAACGAAATTTTAAACATGTCTCGTAAGTTGCAATATGGAGATGAATCTTACAGAGAAGCTGCCTATTCAATATACAGGGTGAATTTTTAAAGTGTGCGTGGATGGCCAAATCCGAAACTATGAGGAATATCGAAAAACACTGAAAGGAGTCTTGAACCCGATTTTGATGAAAATTAAATCAGCATCATCGGATTATTGAAAAATCGGTATTCCAAGCCAGGAATCGAAACGGTTGATTTTGAAAAAAAAAACATCTGTATTATTACACCATCCTAAAGTGTCGCTACTAAGGATCAAATTCTGCGAAGTAATAACTAATAACACATAGCAAACTAAAGGAAAGTGGAGTGGTGGAGTTAAGGGGATCTTTAAGAGAGAATTTCGAGAAATTCCTACGGCAACGGGGAAAAACGGGATATGCGCGTACGAAGTTGCGGACAAAAGCTAGTATATTATATTGACGTGACGAATAAAATATGCAATTATGCATGCAGTTATACAACTACCTAGACATGTATAGTTAAAAGTAAACGCTGTCTTTCGCTCAGACTATAAAAGGACCAACAACGTAACACAGAGAGAAGTTTTGACAGAGCAAAGAGGTTAGGCTTTCCAAAAATAGTAAACAAATTGGTAAATCGACCATGGCCACTAAAAATCACATTGACATGTTGTCCGTGCAATTGCTAACGAGCAACTAGCCCGTAGACAAGACGACAATCAACGTCTGAAACGACAATGGAACATTCTAAATTGACATAAGCTTCGGAATGTGACCCATAAACGTCATCCCTTTGATTTCATTGACGTTGTTTGTCGATCGGTAACATCACTAGTATGGCTCTTCTTTGATCGATGATAATTCTAGAAAGAGTATGGAGCAACACTATTGTACTGCAGCTTATTGTTATAATTACGTAGCGTCTTCGTCTGGCTTACTTTGATGTTTAATTAACTCGGATAAATTTTTAAAATGATAATTTATTATTACCAGGGTTTATTCGTCTGAAGCTCTACCTTTCACATCGCCGAAAGTGGCATATTTCAAACACAATTTGCTCTATTTTCGCGAAAAATTAACGGCTTTATTTCAAGCTCCGAATAAGTTGAAAGAAATTTTAATTGAAGTGAGATTAAAGCTGTCCGTAGCACACACTATGCAAATTAGTTGACGCTTGACCTTTTTCAAGGATTTAAAAGTACGAATAAAAGGTATGCCGTAAAAGCAAATATTGAATATTCATGTATTTGACTAGATTTTGCTTCGGCTCCGCGGCAGGATTGCCCTCTTTTGTGTGTGTTGCTAGCTAGATAGAATGTAACCGTAAAGATCTTGATTGCCATGCAAAAATTTGAATTTCGAGCAGGTTGATTAAAAAGTGTCCAGTATTTTTTAATAAACCTGCTCGAAATTCAAATTTCTTCTCGGTATCTCTCAGAACACAACTACAAGTTAGGTAGCTATCCACATACGTAGCGTATTCATCTCATACAAAATCTTGTAAATCCAATCAGTGTCACAGACGGAGACGTCGCACTTTATGCAAGAGAAGTTGCGCTCTTTGATCGAAACTTTACTTAATACGAAGATCGCGATGATTGCATTCCGCCCCCTCAGACTTGAATGCATTTGCATGTGACGTCACAAGCCACGTGCAATGCATATTGTAAAGCTATTTTTACGTAATGTAGAAGTTGAAAAGCAAAAAGGTATTTCGTATACAGAACGTTGTCGATGAAAACATTTTTAGCGACTCTCTTTGAAGAAAATGTTTAATTTAACAAGTTATGTTGAAACTATTTTTGTTTTTTATATCTTGTTTATAAAATGAGCGAAATTAACGTCTGAAAACCGGTCCATTATATTCTACATTTATCTACTAAAAAGCTTAGAGATGAAAAAAAAACTACTAAATGAAATCTGACGGTAAGTTTGACAATAAGAATGGAATAATAGCATTGTCGAAATTCATCACTAAAACTTATTGAATACATTGTACCATCTGTGAAAGGTAAAAGACTAAAATAGAGCTGACTCAACGATTCTTTTTTCAATGCGTCGATCGCTGAACGGATTGGAACGAAACTTTGCGAAGTCATCTCTTGGCTTAGGCCCTGTTTTTTTTAATATTCGGTAATGGCTTTTAACATTAAGTTTTTCTCTCCAAAGTTTTCCCTGGTTTATCCACATATTTTTGAGCGTAGTTTACGGTGCGATAATTTTCCGCACCCGCATGCAATCGCGGTTGGGTGGTTTTATTTAAAACAGCCACAATGCCGCAGGTTCGTGCGGTTGGTTGGGCGCCCATAAAGTCACTGGGGGATGATAGAAATTGGTGCAGGTTGAAACAGATAACTGCCGAGGGCTGCAAGAACACGGAAATTCCAAAGATGCAGTTTTCTGAATTGAATTTGCCTAGCGTACAGCTTGATCGACTGGAGTTGAAGCGCTTTTCTCGCAACCGCATGCGGTAAGCGCGTTGCGGGAAAAACGTTATAATGAGAGAGCTTATAACGAAAGGACCAAATTAAAATGTCTTCCTCGTAAAATGGTTCTTCGACATTAATGAAATTTAACAAATGAATATTCTTATCTAATGGTTCCGCACTAATAACACATGGACGGCTCACCGCAAAAGGGCATTAAAATTCGCTCAGAACTAAATGTTGCAAACTCATTCTATGACTCATATATACACCGTACATTGTACAAGTACAATTTCCCCATCACTACAACTGTACCATTATCATAATAGAGTTTCGAATAGAGGAACTAAAAAATATAACTATTCTTACCAAGTGTTCAGGCATGTTCCACTCCTCATACGTCCTGGCGGCCAACGCAAACACTTTCTCATTAATTATCTCTAAAGCAGTCAACGTTATCTTCTCTATACTAGCAAAATATCTATCAAACGCCCATCGCAGCTGCCAGAACAACTCCCCACGCCGCTCCTTACTCACTGAATGCACTATTTTAACTAAATTCTTTATATTATCCTCTGGTATGAACACAGCTAGTTTATTCCAGTCAACATGGGAATTAAACGGCATCACTACGGAGTCCGCAATCACTATTGGTATACACTGAGAAGCTAAAATATCCATCAGGACAGCTTGCGTCAATCTCGCACTTCTTGTAACTAAACAGAACATTCCGTCCTTCAAAACATTTGGATAATCAAACTGTGTACCCGTAGTGTATTCACATCTTTTACTGTAATCTGTTTCCTCAGTCTTACAGCTATCCAATAACAACAGATCATTGGACGAAGATGCAATATTCTGTAATTCTTCTAAATAATTGTGTGGTATATTGAGCTGCGTTGATATAATAAGGTACTTCTTTTGTTCTGGTTGTGTGCTGTCGATTGTTTCAGCAACGGAACTGAACACTGGTATTGATACGTCAAAATTGTATCTGAAAGTCCATGTGTTGAAACCAGCTCCTGCTATAATGGCTCTGCTGGTATTGAGGTCCACAACAGTGTTGTAGTTGGGTGCGGAGCCAGGTAGCATGTTGAAAATGAGGTGGTTTTCACCGTGGTTCCAACTGTTGAATAAAACATGTTTGTTAATCACAATGTTCATAGTCAATTGCTGTTTATTGTGAAGTTGATGTATGGCAGTTTTTTTTTCTACTTAGGAAGTTACAAAGTCACAATTAAAATCAGTAAAGTTTTTACTAAGAAAATCTTTTCGCAATTTTTATAAAAACAATACTATGAAACAATACATTATTCTGTTCCCACATAGTAACAGTTCCATTTTACTCTATTTATTTAAGGCTTAATTGTAGCTTTTTATGTTTTCCTCTCGTTAGTTTAGAAACTATAACACTACAGCGACTAGGTTTAGCTACTGTTTAAATGAGGTAACAGCAGTATTTAAAGTTAAATAGATATCTTACTGGCAACAAGTTGTTTTTGTTGTACAAATGTAATAAGGATAACTTTACACAAACTTCTTCCGTAAGTACTTTGAACTGTTATGTGTAACAGTGAGGATAATTAATAAGATAGATACATCGTAAATGATGCCTTTTAACCTTATTGTCTATAAATAGAGTAAAACAAAAGCCTGTTTGTGCACAAATAGACAAGCTTATCTATTGTTACTTACTGTGGCAGAGACTGTAGCACTTGGGAGACATGTTTACTTGAGAAACTGTGTTGATTCAGGGTATCTATGCTAGGTACCAGCAGGCACGCCTCCTCCGGGTTCGGCGTGTAATATTTACTACGTTTTATAGTATCTAATATCATATAAAATTCTTTAGAAAATTGTGATATAGAATTCCCATTTTCAGTCTGATAGTCTTTTAATGGATATATGTATATTGTTATCTTGTTGTGTCCGCCTTTCCCGCATCTGTACACATCGACGCAGTCCCAGTAAGTGCAGTTGGCCACACGAGGATGCGCCTCCAGTGCACTGCTGCTGAGTTTCACCACTTCAACACTTGTCGAATCCAAATTCACAGCTTGGTACACATCTATCCGAGGCGAACTACCGGAAAACGCGTTAAACACCACAGTAAACACTAAAGATACCACTATAAACAAGAGTAGGCCGACGAAGAACCTATGATACAAGATTTTCCTATACGATGTATACTTCGAATGCTTGCCCGTTTTCAGAAGCGACTCCGCAGCCATTTGTAATTTCGAGGATTAAATTAATCTCCTTAATTTATGAATGGCACCCATTATTAGGTAAAATCAATTAATTCTCATTCAAAAATCCATCAAAGTATAAAACACGATAATACTGCTTGCGAAGAGAAACTGACGCAGTGAAGTGATTGACAGGCTGCTGGAAGAGTACTAGTGTTGGGTGTGCAATCGAGAAGTGTCATAAATCGACTTCTATAAATGTTATAATTGATTTAAAATTAATCGAATAATTGAAATACAACGTAAAGGAATAATTTCATATAGCGAAAACTTTTTATCACTTTTGCTGCTATCCCGAGGATCCAAAGCCTCTTCCAATAATGAATTTATTTCAACTAAACCAAGGATGACAATATCACTGGAAAATTGCAGACTCCGTAAGATTGTAATAAATCTTTATTAGAGTATAATTTCTCGATATATTATTAATAAATCCAAATTCAATAGTTTCCAACATATCCATCTTATTTAGAAAAAAAATAGAATACAATTTCACGCCTAATTTTACAATCTTACGGCTTTTGCCATTTTCCGGTGACATCAATATTTGTAGAAAAACAAAAGTATAAAATAAAATAAGTGTTTTTGGATTTTCTAAATTCAAACCCTGAGGGGTTGTAAAGGGGTGATGAAGTTTTTAGGGCAGGATATTACTGCTTGCTTCAATTTACTTGGAAATTCGTATAAAAATCTAAAAGTAGAATACTTGAAAAGGGTCTAACAATTTTTTTTAATAATCGACATCTAACGGGAGAACAGGGTTGATTTAAAGGGTTGGTTGAAATTAAAGGGCTGAACTTTGTGGAGTATCTATGAAATCCGCGTGGATGGAGTCACGGGCGAAGTGCCAGTCTTTTTATATAGGTGTAATAATGACCTTTTCCGAGAAACCGGAGTTAGTGCTACGGAGACCCTGTGTCAAGCCGGAGCCACACTCTTACCAAACCAAATCCAAACGTATGGATAGGAAGTTTGGCTTAGTTTGTATATGA
This sequence comes from Mamestra brassicae, assembly GCA_905163435.1. Lineage (NCBI taxonomy): Eukaryota > Metazoa > Arthropoda > Insecta > Lepidoptera > Noctuidae > Mamestra > Mamestra brassicae. The sequence goes on along the minus strand of LR991000.1, from coordinate 16,413,026 downwards.
TTTCAAGCGCCGGCTACAAGTGCTTCCAAACCTACACAAACATAGTCAATTCGATCGAATCTGTCGGTTTTTTGGCACAAATCAAATAGAATTTCCCGGAAGCCTTTTTTTGTTTTATTTATAAAATAAAAATACGTCAAACCGAACGTTATAGCCGATACCAGCCCTATTTCCTATGCTTGCCTGTCCAAAGTCCAAAACATACAGGGGAGGAAAGTTACTTTCATGTTCACAGCTATCTTTTCGATGCGCCATCTATGAATAATGTTATTAAATTTAAGGCAAATAGGACGTACTAGATGTCTCTACAAAACGATGTAGACTTCATAGTGTTTGAAAATTGCTAATTTGATAACTAATTTATTTTTATTGTTTTAGTAGGAATTTCAAAAACTTAAAATAACAACATTTTTTTTTTTCATTGATTTATTCAATCGCATTTTGACATTTGTGATTTTTTTTATACCAATCGCATAAAAAAAATCACAAATGTCAAAATGCGAAATTGTCAAAAGAAAATGTCCGATATACGTTTTGCAATTTTCGTTGCGTGTACGCTGAATTGTTTCGTGTTGTTTATGCTGTTTTCTTTGCTGCTTTTACGTTGAGTTCAAGAACTGCTCTTCCTAAATATATATATATATATATTAATAAAGGCTTGAAGAGTCCAACATCAGATTCGTCAGTCCGTCCTTGCGTTGAGTGTATTCACGGGGCCGACTGAATTCGGTGTATGAGTGAGATATTTGGACGCTATTAGTTAAGTAAGAGTTTTTACTATGCCTTCTAGGAGACGATGTGTTGATTGATTAAATATTGATTAAAATACCCACAGTAAGCTACACTACTCTGAAATTAACTTCGCACTACCAAACATGGTTTTAAATATATCAATATGTAACTATTGGAAATATTTGCAAAAACAACCAAATGAATCATGGTATGGTTAGCTAGGGAACATAAAATCCAGATGGCGCTACTCGTAACAGGTTGGCAATAAAATCTTGTGAGATTGCACTCTATACCAGTACCCCGAATTTAGCCAAACCTTTGTGAAGGTTTAAAGTTTACGGCAAGTGCCAAGTGTGTGGCTTTTACGGATAGTTTGGGCCGCCAGGTTCTTGATATTATCCAAAAAATCGTTATTCTCAAAGATATTCTCAATTATAAAAATCACAGTTTTATGATTTTATATGACTTGCATACCTAAATATTATTTTATCTTTAATCGAATTAGAATTTCCTAAAACGAAATGCAAACATCACTACACAAACGTCCTTTATTTTGACCACAGGTTATAAATGGTGACACAAAGTTTTCTGTTTTCGTACGCGTTCAAAAACTGGTTTGACAAGGCAAAGAAAGTTAAGATTTTAGCAATGAAACGAACCATATCTGAAGTAGTGATATATTTATTTTTAATCTTATTAAATTGTGAGTCATAGTTATTTACCTGTTCATAATTTCCACCTCAATATTTTTTAAGGTTCAATTTCACATTATTGTGGAAATTTTAACAAAACATAGTTTCGAACGCAACCGATTGTTACGTTGTGAACTTTTTTGTTTTTCTGTCAGTTTTGTGTTGTGCGTAGTTGTGGTTGAGTTTCTGATGGCTTGATTAATTTTGTTATTATTTTATTTTACCAATTCCGACAAATAATTTCGTTCCGAGCTTGACCAGAGATGGCCCTGTTACCACCAGACCCCGTTTATACGATCAGGAATGTGGACAACGTCCCTGTTTATTCGTTGGCATTCAGCTTTTTGCCTGGTGGTCTCGAGAGGTTACTAGCCGGTTCAAAAAACGGCTATGTTTATGCATACAACCTTCAGGTAAGATCACGTATACATTTCAAACATATTATTGAGCGTTACATCTGCGTCGAAGGCGTTAATGACGTGTCCTATGGCTTCCATTTAGTGCGCGACGTTTTTGTTTACTACCCTCGATTCGCGACCTAGAATTGAGCGGATCGTCTGCCAAATCAAAACAAATACGCATTTATGCTATTTTATTGGGTCACTGAATGTCTTTTCACTTGGCACTATAATAATATGCTGTATATTTCCACTCGTTTATTATAATCATTTTAAATTTGGGGGCATACAACGTGTCACTTGCTATGTATACCGTTTAACTTTATTCCTAAGAAGGTAGGCAAAAAATATAAAAGCACATTATTTTTCTGGTAAACCTTCCCCATCTGATTAAACAGTAAGCCCTTTGTTCTTATAATTACAGTACTGTTAAATCAGGCCATTGTTTATAATTCCAGACAAATCGTGTGCAACAGAAGATTCAAGTTGGTCAAGCTCCCATTCTTCACCTCATCCACACCGATAATCACCTGGTCACTCAGGAGAAGGGCGGCAAGTTCAAAGTATTTAGTTTAACAAACAGCGGTTATGAGGAAGATGCACTTATCGACATTGATTTCCCTGGTTTCTGCCGATTTGACGCCAACACAAAACTCGAAACACTCTATGTACCTGACAAGGATTCAAAAATTCACATTTACAACTTTGCGGGAGAGAAAGTAGGATGTCTGGAGCCTGACAAATCTCTGAAGCTTGGAGAGCCCATGTGCTTGAAATATGTTGAATTTCCTTGTGACCGGCCCTGCCTGCTGGCTGGCTATGAAGCAGGATGGCTCCTCCTGTGGGATCTCAACACTAGTCAATGTATCAGCAAACTGAAGACCGCAGAGTGTCCGATGTCTGTTGATTTCCACCTGGAGCAGCAAAGAGGCATGATTGGAAATGCCTCAAATGTGATACAGATCTTTAATATAGGGAGAAAAGACTTAAGCTTGGCCCACAAGATGGATATAACAATAAAAAACCCAGGTATAAATAAAGTTCAGACCCGGGCCGATGGCAAAGTATTTGTTTCTGGAGGTTGGGATGGCCATATTCGCATCTTCTCTTGGTACTCTCTCAGACCTCTTGTTGTGCTGACAGAGCACAAGCAAGCCATTCAAGATGTGGTTTATTCTTCTGAGAAGGTCTCTTTTTGGAAGGCAAATATAATGGCAGCCGGTGGTCTTGATGGTGCTATTACACTCTGGGATTTGTATAATCACAAACAACAGTAAAGCATTTAACTCTTTTTTTTTTGTAGTTTTTTAGAATAATACCAAGCTCAGATTGCGGTAAAATCGGAATTATGATACTTACGATAACATTCTAGTCAAACTTAGAATGTATTGGCCAAAGTACTTTTTCGAGATGTTACTGCATCTGGCCTGTAAGCCTTGCTGGTCTCGCATGAGTACACTAATATAATAAATAGGCTTAAATGTAGACAAATGTATACAGATTATCTAAATCTACTTTGCTTATTTAGTTTAACATTTATGAAGTCTACTCATATGTGCCCTGAACGCGACGGGTTAGGTCGAGCGCGGCGATAGAGTTTCCCTATTGACAATCGCTAAGTTCCAAATATTCCATGCCCACTTCACTCTGAAGTATCACTGAAATAATGCCAGTATTGCCTTTAATTGTTACAACGCATTTAATGTGTATCATCCTGAAGATGCTTTAAATATTTGAAGATATAATTTTATAGAATGCAATAATGTTAATGATGTAATGTAAATTGATAATTGGATCTCAAAAATGTACAAATTTCTGAACGTAGAGGCGTGCAGTCCACTCTGTGTGGCCTAGCTGTTAGTTGTAAGAACATGTTGTTAAAGTATAGCAATCAATATTTTCCATGATTGGTTTTTAGCGATGATTTTCAAGTCAAGACATTAAAAGCCTATGAAATTTTACGATATCTTTTATTTCCATTGCGCCACACATTGGATGGATTTCATCATGTGATTTACACCTGAATCTACATTCATGAATGATTCATTGTTTTTCAGTGAATTGGAGCTAAACATATGTTTTTCAGATTGTTTGAAATGACGACATGATCGAGAAATACGTCGCCATGTATGTAGATCCATGCATACGTTTGTGATCGGTGTTTACGAAATCGAAACAGGCCTTCTGGGCGGAGGCGGATTAACTATTGCAAGCGCCCTAGGCAAGCTCTACTCTGCTCTACAATTGACAGCTGTTGATTCACCACATAGCACTGTATTTTGAGAGACAAGAGTAACTTTTTTTTTTTTGCGAGTTAGACGTGCCCTAAAACTCATGAGTGCTTGCCAAGGGCGCTTGCAATATTATGCCTGGGTGAAGTGATCACGAGGTAAACTGTCAATTATATGGATTAACAGTTTACAGAATTGACCGGCAGCAGTGGGCGGTCATTGTCTAATATGATGAAGCGAAGCGAGCTAGAAAATTTTAACACTGCGCTGGCTATTACTTATTTGATTTTATTAATTTTAGGAAATTTACAGCTGTGTGCACATTACATTAGAAAGTAACAATAGTTAAGAAATGGTAATTTACAAGTTTTCACTTAACTTTAGTTTTAACTTATGGATAAGTATATATGTTGAATAATTAAAACAATAGCACGAAAACAGCTTAGAACTAACACAAATACGCTCAAAATAAAACAACTTAGCACAAAACAGTGGTTAAGTTTTACTAAGATAGCAATCAGTCAAAGCTTTCTTTAATTATATAAATATAAATCCTCACACACACACAAAAAAATGTTAGTACTTAATTTAAGTTAAGTTTACCTTAATTTCTTATTTCTCTTTGATTGGTAATGGTCCTAAACTCTTGCTTCTTGCTAATTTAGGTTACCTAGTGAATTGTTTCTGAGGGGAAACGGCGCTGTTAGCTGAGATACAGGCTCACGCCTAGTTCAGCTGCGGATGCTCATTCTCTTACTTATATTTTAACTGTAAGCCTAATATTTGTAAGAATGTATGTACTGTACCTACCTACTGTTTTTGAGGAAATAAATATTATTATTATTATTAAATTTTTAACGCTACTGGTAAACAAATCAAGTTCGACATCCTGACACACCACATTAAACGTACGACAAACTCTTATCATGTACCGAGTTCTTTCTGTAGTGTCAGCCAGACTCCAACAACATCTAAACTCCGGGCCGCTACTGAAAAATCGCTAATAAACAGAATGACACTGCCCAACCCGGGAATCCAGGACTCAGCAGCTGTGGTTTGCGACCACAAGACCAACAAGCCATTCATACCTAAGCAAGAGGAAGATATCGTGAACGCCGTCATTAGAGACAGGTTTTAGGGATCGGGCCATGTAGGCGTAATCAAGGAATTAAAAGGTGTGTATAATTTTTTAATTAATGTAATAAAGGAGGTTCTTTTCCACTGCTTCTGGGGATATAGGGTAAGTAAATGTTGGATCATATTTAAAAAACCCTAGAACTCTTACTCTCAATTTTATAAGGTAGGTACAGGGGCCCTACTATGAAGTCTTAAAACGATCATGATTCCGCTCTAAGAGGAGCTCGTGGCTAAAGAATATCAGCCGCACGGGTCGATCAAGGTTAAGCAACGCTTGCCAAGGTTGGTCTGTGGATGGGTGACCATCTTAACTTACCGAGTTTCCTCGGTGCCTCGGAAAGCACGTTAAGCCGTTGGTCCCGGCTGACATTTGTAGATCTTTGGCAGTCGTTACGGATTGTCAGAAGCCAGTAAATCTGACACCAATCTTGCCAAGGAGCACCTACCGTGTTATCCAGAATGGGTTGTGGAATGTGGAGGTCTGGTAGGCACCCGCTCCACGCAAAATACTGGTATTCAGCTGAATCCGGTTTGACTGGAAGCCAACCCCAATATAGTTGGGAAAAAAAGGCTAGGCAGATGATTATTCCGCTCTAAGAGGGAAACGGAGTTACATAGCGAATAGCAGTATCCCGTTTGCATCATCGGAATTGGATGGCATTAGCGCGTCACAGTAGGGCTGTACAACTTTGACGACGTATAGGTAGGTAATGCAGTTGAGATAGTCTGGATACAAAAGACCTCTTGAGATAAATATGTAAAATGTTTCAACATACATTTCCTCAGTAGGTAGGTACCTACGCCTACGTTGGGTTCCGTCAATTGCGTGTTACTTTATTTTCTACTAGTTGCCGCCCGCGGCTCCGCCCGCGTGATTGTCGAAAACTATCCTAAGGGAACATATTCCCGGGATAAAAAGTATCCTATGTGTTATTCCAGACTATAATCTACCTCTGTGCCAAATTTCATCAAAATCCATTCAGTAGTTTTTACGTGAAAGAGTAACAAACATCCATACATACATCCATACTTACAAACTTTCGCCTTTATAATAGTAGTAGGATGTGCCTAAGTAAACAAAACAGCTTGCTACAATGTTTGACCTATGTTTTCAAATGTTTGTTGTTATTCGTCACTATCTAAATGATGAAAGGCTCGTCCATCAATTTCAAACGTGATACAACAAAAACATGATAACACAATGTTGTTGAATAATTTCACTTCAGGGATTACTTATCATTTATCACAGGCTAATAAAACTATGCGATAGAGTAGTAATATTTTTTATTTTACATACATTGAAGTAATAAGTTACTAATATCACATTTACAGTGCCTAAAACCTAAGACATAAAAATTTAATAGCATCTTAAAACTAAAGACTAGCAAACTGAAAGAATAATGAACTGTGTTCGGATTATCATGCGTTTGTGATATGTATCAGAGAATAATGAGATTATTTGGACTCTACGTTTAAACTTCAACTATTTTCCTCGTCTTTGGAATGAGCGCTTCGTCATCAGTTGACACCTCGACCAGTCTCCGCCGTTTCCGCAGCGGTCGTGTGGATTCTGATGGCTCCCTACTCTTAGTGACTATTTTTGCCATTTTATTCCCCAGTCGGGTTATCTTGAATTTGGGCAACGTCTGCTCCGGATTTCCAGTCTCATTAATTTCTGTTTCCATTTTATCTTCCTCTACGCGCTCGTTTGTTGGCTCACAAACTGGATTCTTATCTAACGCAGTCTCACAACTCTGCTCGCTACTGCATGCCACGACTTCCTCATCTCTTTTGTTTTTATCACTGTTCATTGTAAAATCTAAAGGTCCTTCTAAGTCTGCTGCATCGGGTTTGGCTTCAGTTTTCACTTTATTCGCACAGTGAGCCTGGACGAATGCAGAGAAAGGTATCGGAATCGGAATGGGGAGCGGTATCGGCAAGATCACCGGGTAGGGAACTAATACTGTGACCGGTGGGGCCTGCCCGATGGGAGTGGGGAAGTTCAGCGGCGGCGGGAGGCCCGGCAGCCGAGGTCGCTCCATTGGGAACCCTGGTCGAGGCATAAAGTTCAGGCGCGGTGGGAACATATTATGCGGGTGCCTCGGATCGTGATTGTCCAAAAACATTGGTGGGGGCATACCGAACATCGGATTAGGAGGAAACTGCGGTGGTGGTGGGTGGGTGTTCATCTGTTGAGGCGGTGAATGTAAAACATTCCCAACAGTAGACGCTGGTGATGATCCTTCCGACGGACTGCACATCCGAAGGTCCTGCGCTTTTGGGGTTGAAGTTCGCTGCCGGACAGTTTGTGACGTCACCGTGGCCGAGCACTTCGATGTTCTTCGTTTCCGTAGATTCATTTTAGTGTTCCTAATATCCTTTTTTGTTTCTGGTGACTTCTGTACTGGTATCGATTCATCTGAAGGTCGTTTCTGCTTCATCAGTTTTGCTGTTGGAGCGATCGTTATCAGGGGAAGCGGAGATCTGTTCTGTGTCTTTTGAGCTTCTGTCTTTTCTGTGTTTGCTTGTTTGTTGGGCATATTTTCTGGATTTGGTGAACCTGATCGTTCGGAATTAGGTGACGCAGATCTGCTTTTGCAGTTTTTGAGCCAGAGTTCCGGAGTGATGAGGTTGGACGACGATGACGCATTCACTAAATGCGGATTGAGATCGAGGTGCGCTTGTGTCTCCCGGCAGAAGATGTGCATCTTGTACTGGTTGAGGCATTTGTCTGAGCAGAACTGTAGCTGTGTGGCACCGTCCTGGAATTTGAGAGATTCTTTTATTAGATTTTGTACGAAATAAAGTGATAAGATGTGAAGCTTATGGAGGTTATTCTAATCTTAACAGCTCAGAGTAAGGGGAAAATAAAAGTCAAGGTGAAAATTATTAGGAGTTACTATTCTCAATTTTCATCTTGCCTTGTCTAAACCTTTGAAATTGCCGTTTGTTCAAAATGTCAGTGAACTTAGCATTAATTTCTCGCCAAAGCATAAAAAGCTGAGTGCCATTCACATGCAGCTAAATTCTAAAGTTCCTGAGACTTGTAAAAAAATAGTTTTGAACTTTTTTGCCTGAAAAAGGTTGCAACTAAAATATGCCAGGCGGCATGGTGTATTAAAATCAAAATAAAAACCTCGATCCTCACCTGAAAGTCCACATAAGCGACTGTATGCCTCACATGCCGGCACCAGTCGCAGGTCTTGGCTCGTTTGAAGTTGGCCCGTCGCGACTGACTGAAGCACAGTTCTGAGCAGAATGTGGCCCCCGCGTGCTGGAGAGCTGAACCCTCGCTGGGCAGACTCTTGTTGCACCACGAGCATTCGTCGGCTGGAAAAGAAGAGAAGGGGATTGTGAGAATTTTAAAGAAACGTGTTGCACACAGTGACTATTAGTGGCCTAGGATTGATTTCCTTCTTTCAAGTTGCTGAATTAGGTACTTATCTATCTCCATACCTATATAATAATATTTCTAAATGTTTACTAAAGAGTGATAAGAAAATCACTGTCAAAAGGTGGGGTGCTAAAACTTTGCATTGCTTACTTTTGCAGCGTGTAGATATTTCCACCATTTGGCTTTTTTGTAAAAGTCGGCCAAGTTCCTGAATGAATTGTTAACTGAAGGGAAAACCTGACCTATTCAAGACGCGAGACGGTACCGATGCTAAAATTCCGGAGCTCGCTTCGCTCGCTCTTGCATACTAGGTACCTACTGCATTTGTCTCATTCGCAAGCACCGTTCAATATCCGTTTTAATAGACAAAATTATTTCCTAGCCGCATTTCTTAACCTATGGGTGCCAGAGGATGGACGGCGTCGCCGAGGCCGGCCCAGAAAGCTGTGGCGAGATGACTTGGATGCACACCGCGAAAGCTGGTTCGAGGTGGCACAAGAAAAGAATGTCTGGAAGGATATGGGGAAGGCCTTTGCCCAGCAGTGGGACACAATAGGCTAAGGAAAACAAAAAAATTCTTAACCTATCCGAAGATGTATGGAAATTTTCGAGCTTGCTTCGCGTGCTCTTGTATGGTCGATGCGCTGAAACATTCGGTGGTATTTATTTTGTTCAATCACAGGTTTGTTGCTACCAACTGCAACAGACTGATTGAAAAGTGACTTTTTTGAAACTTTTTAGTTGTTTTTTACATACTACTTTAGTGTTACAAAATCGTCACTTCGAGCCTTTTATTAACTGACTTTAAAAAAAGAGGTTATCGATTCGTCACTTTGCACTTATAGGTGTCCTCGAAAGAATCTTCAACTTTAAGATGTAGTAGATAGTAAAAATGTTGAAAAATTTTATGTAAGTAGGAATTGTTTTTATTTCAACATAAAATACAGAAATGTGTATTTTTTTTTTAATAATTAGGTAGGTAGGTACCTAAGTTAATTTTTTAACGCGAAGACGAATACTTACACTCGTTTAATCGAAACGACTTTTGTAGGTACCTATGGGGATTTATCAAATCCAGAGTAGGTACCTATACGTTAACAGACCGCGAAATATTCGCGACGAAGTTTCACGAATCAAAGTCAAAAAGTCAAAAGTCATTTATTCAAATTAGGCTGAGTGCCAGCACTTTTTGAACGCATATCGCAGAAAACGTGCAAAAAGGAAACAAAAATATGGTATAATTACCGCGAACACGAATAAGGTAGTGTGACCGATAATGGCCCGGCTCTCAAGATAGCCCACTTTAAAAAAAACACAGTTAAGTTTGTCCAAACCATTTCAAATTTCGTGGGTGTATGCTTCTGTGGCCATAGTCAAAACTGCAACTGCATTTAACTTCAAGCGTGCCGCCATTTTGAGTAGGTATGGCTGACAGTTTTCACTGTCGTGTCAAACGGTGCACGTGTTTCTAACCTCCGTCAAGCAAACTTTTACAAAAATTAACACAATTAAAGCGATGTTCCTTGTTTTTACTAGTGAAACAACTTATTTAATCTGTTTTACATTAAGTAACAGGTTAGTTTTTATTATTTTATAACTTTTCTAGTATTTTTACGAGATTGCAATGAACTCGGGTAAAGTTTCCTATGATGGCACACCCCATGTTGCCCAAACATAGCCCGGGCCTTTCTAGGACTATTGAATAATACATAAAGCTTACATTAAATTGCAAGTGAACTAACAAATCAGTTTTCTTATTTTTTTAAGTTTACTTGGGCATGAAACTATTATCACAAATACAATTTTTTTTAACTCCCACATTGGTATGTAACTGTTATTACACACTCAGTTATTATTTTCTACTTTTAACTGTTTTATAATACACTTGTTTTTTAACATTGTGCTTTTGGGTACATGTCATGTTTTGCATGTCGTGATTGCTTAGTATTTTTTGTTTGTTCCTAGCCCAACATGGAGCCACCAAATAAAAAACCGCGTGTTGAGTGGACAGAAACTCAACTAAAGAAAGCGCTTCAAGCAGTAAATAGCAGACAGATGTCTCAACGAAAAGCAGCTGTAGAATATAGCATACCAAGGCGTACATTAAGAAATCATTTAATTATTGTTTTTAACTGAAACGAGGTTTCATAAGCAGCCAAAGTATTAATGATAAGTAAACTAAGTTTAGTGTTCATTGTTTTCCTTTTTAGATTTTTATTTTCTTATTTTATAGATATTGATTTTTGTTGTAAGTGTAACGCTCAGATATGTTTAAATAAAAATTTCGCTTTTAAAATTATACCTTAACTCTTTTACGTAAGGTATAAATTTCAAAAACGAAGTCTATACTAAGGAGTCGCTTAACTAACCGCTAAATGTCTTTGAGTGCAGCAATAAGTGTATTTTATTAAGGGCAGGAGAGCCTAATTGAATAGTTCCTATTTTAGCAATATAAGTTAAATTTGATTTTTAGTACTCCTAACAAGGCCTATGAATAAACGTGGAAAAAATCCATGACTGATTAAATAACTGATTTATGAATATTTTATTACAAACTATTATGATAAATATCTACGTACGTAACATAACTTAATTTAGAAAGTTATTTTAGTTTTATAGCAATTTTAATTTTTTATTGATTTAACATGGCCCACAGCCAAATTTTGGATTGTTTTTTTGAGTTTTTTGAATATATTAAAATTAAAACTACATTTCAAAATCAGTAAAGAAGAATAAAGTGTTAAAAATGTCGATTAAGCATACATTTACATTGATATACTTCGGGCCTTCTTGAGCAACCACCTCCCTAAGATGGCCCTCAGCCTATGTTTTTAAAATTTGTTTTATTTCTGTAACAATTCAAAAAACATTGCGATTTATTTTTATTATGATTCAATTATTAAACAAAAGACAATTCTATGGAAGGTTTTTCTTTATTTACCCCAACAGAACCATTTTATAAGACTTTGAAATTAAGCGGGCCTTCAAGGGTTCCTTTACCTTACACTCGTTTATACGAAACACCTTATAATTACTTTTTTGCACACTTTTACAAAAACTCGTACATAAAACCCTTAAGATTACTACTACTACATTTTAATGTTGCAAATTATTTCGCGGACACCTTCCATGTAATATTATTTTAGTGGGGTATCCCACATGATTCAGTCAAGAAAAAACGACTTCACTTACGTAACGGCGGCTGCCATCGAGTTTACTCTTTTTTAATATTCATATTGCCTATGACATTTTGGCACTTAAGGCGAATCCAAACATACCACTGTCAAAATCTATGCGGTCGTTTAGGCCACAGAGCGTGTCAAAGAAAAAAACATAACCCTCCTGGGGCAATAAGGCAAACATAAGAAGGACGCAAAATTCAAATCTTGCCAAGGGCACTCAGGACCCTGGCTACGACTCTTAATATAAAAAAATTAACCGAATTGAGAACCTCCTCCTTGTTTTGAAGTTGGTGGAAAGTGGATGAGCTCACCATGAAGGTGTTGCTCAACAGCGGCCCATCTACGTACGTACGAATGCGTGGCTGACTAACAAATGAATCGCCCAGACAGTGGTCTCGAACCTCTCAATTCGAAATCGGTAGATCTGCCTTCCAAAATCGGTCTATTTACATTTTTTGAACTAAAACTGGGTTTATCGAAACAAAATAAAATTTTACGCAACAAAAACGAGAAATGTTTAAAAAAAAATCGTTCAGGGTTCAATGAACTCAGCGACAAACCCCAGATCGGTAGATAAACCAAAAATCGGTAGGTTCGAGAGTTCCGAGACCACTGCGTGCAGCTAACGTGGCAAACGTGAACGTGATTTTCTATCCGTGGCATTTTGGAGAGAGTGCATCGGAATAGCATAGTTCCATTACGCCAAGCTCGTTCCATCATCGGACCACAAGATTTACGGCGATGCGCCACCGCTACACCAGCATAACAAGCTACAACCTGTCAAATTTCTTAAATAGATTTTCAACTTTATTGCTAAAGCATGAGGTTCAAGGTTGATTGGGAAAATTTTACAGTTTTGAGTTGCTTGATGTGCTGTACATGGTGGACATCCCACCCACATGCACAATTTGTTTTGGGAACACATTCATTGTGCGTACAGCTAAGGAGTGGAAACCTTCTGGCTCCTTGCCAAAGTCTGTGTTTCCTGATAGCTACAACCTGGGAGTCTTTAAGTCAAGAGTGAATAGGTTAGTTCTAGGCAAGCGTGCTCGATCTTCGACCACATCATCGCTTACCAACAGGTGTGATAGTGGTCAAATGCGTGCGTAACAAAAGTAAAGTAAGCTGAATGGTGTGATTTGGCTGCGGGTGTTCCACAAGGTGGCGTCCTCTCACCTCTTCTCTTCTCAGTTTTTATAAACGTTATCGCAAAGGTCCTTACTTCAAACTATCATCTCTATGCAGACGACCTGCAGCTATATCGTCATTTTAAAGTGGATGAACTGGCTGGAGCGGTAGCTGCCATCAATGATGACCTTGCAAGTATCAACACGTGGGCTTCCTTTGGACTTTTGCTGAACCCAACTAAATCTCAAGCGCTCATTATTGGTGGCAGATACATGCTCAGCCAATTAGATCACCGGGCTCTGCCGCCAGTAGTTTATGACTCAGTGCCTATAGCATACTCTAAAAGCGCTAAGAATCTCGGCGTATACTTATATGGACACTAACCTCTCTTGGGAGGTTCATGTTGCTCATGTTAGTAAGAGGGTATTCTACACTTTCCAGTCTCTCAACGTCTCCAAAATTCTTACCATTTCGCACTAAGGTCAGTCTTGCTCAATCTCTTCTTCTTCCACTTATAGATTATGCGGATGTCTGTTTTCTAGATGCAACGGAGGTGCTCCTAGATAAACTTGAACGACTGCAGAACTTGTGCATTCGCTTTATTTTTGGGCTCCGGAAATATGACCACGTGTCGGAGTTCCGGACCAAACTGGAGTGGCTGCCAATTCGGCGTCGGCGAGATACTCACATCCTATCCCTTCTCTTTACTATCCTGCACACTCCTAATTCTCCTCAATACGTTAGTGAACGTTTTGAGTACCTCGTCCCGAGAGGTAAACCATGTCGTACTGCCGCTTCTCTTCTCCTTCGTACCCCGCGTCACACTTCTAGCCGCTATGGTGGATTCTCTGTTACTGCAGTGCGTCTCTGGAACTCTCTCCCACACTCCTTACGCGACAGCCCTTATCTTGACGTCTTCAAGAGGAAAGTTAAAGAGCATTTCCTTTCGCAAATGACGTAATATTTATAGACTAGTTGCCGCCCGCGGCTCCGCCCGCGTGATTGTCGAAAATTATCCCAAGGGAACATATTCCCGGGATAAAAAGTACCCTATATGTTATTCCAGACTATAATCTACCTCTGTGCCAAATTTCATCAAAATCCGTTCAGTAGTTTTTACGTGAAAGAGTAACAAACATCCATACATACATCCATACTTACAAACTTTCGCCTTTATAATAGTAGTAGGATATGTATGTACATATTTATATGTTAATGTATGTAAGTATATTTATGTATGATACAGAACGTAGTATTGTAAAATGTGTGCACTGGATCCTGCCCTCTATTGTGATCTCTCTCTATCACTTGTTTGCTGTAGAGGCAGGTTTGCTGGTAGAAAACTCATTTTTGAGTTAAGCTCGCCTTTGTACATGAACTATTTAAATCACTGTGAAATAATATAAGCTGTTACAGTAAAGAATTAAAGAAGCTTTTTTACAAAAAAATACAACCGACTTCCAAATAAGAAACACTACAAAGTATTCTTTAATTTCGGCAGTCGGTGTTTTTGGTTGTTTTTTAGTAAAATGTTTTTTATTTGCTGGGGAGTTTGTTGCGCCACTTCTTCTTCCCAGCTATAACACTAGGAAGTGGTGACGGGCGGGCGTTTTGGGGGACTGTCTTTATGTAGAACTTTGACGTTCAAAAAGTGCTGGCACTCAGCTTAATTTGAATAAATGACTGTTGATTTTGATTTTCCACTTTTTAGTGGTGATACTCCACAACTAAATTGATATTATTCCTAAATATGAGTGGTTGCGCTATTTGCCGTTAAGGATTAATTTTGTGTGACTTCATCGTTCAGTCCAAGTCCAGACCAGCTCATAGTAAAATATCTACTTTGCTATATTTTATTGATTTTAAGTTGAGGAGGTCACTGGTTTATTTTTGAAGTGCACCGTACAATGCAAATGCAATATAGCCATAACTAAAACGAATGCAAAAAGAATCATCAAGATCGGTTAATAAACAATAAAGTTATGCCCGAATAGATAACCCCAAAAACATGTTAATTCAGGTTGACTTTTTTGCCTCTGCGTACCCCTTTACAGCGTACCGGCGTGATGTTATGTTATGAACTGATGTAATCAATAAACATACATGCAACTTCAGCAATCCCGGGAGATTTGCTATCATTTATTGAAGAGTTCCGTTGCCTACCTCCGAAATTCTTCATCGGATCATCACCAAATTGAAATGGGGCCAGTTTGGAAAAATACTCTTCCAAACAAAAATCATCCAAATCGGTTGATAATTGACGAAAATATCGCTAAACAAACATTTTTCATGGGATCCCAGCATCAAATCCTGACTTAAAGCTTCCATCATCAGCTCAGCAAGATGAGATATTGATTACTTACCAGGCAAAATTATCTGAATGCGTTAGAAAGTATATGAAAAAAATTGTGTGTGCCTATAAAATTTGAGGGTTGCCCTCGATTTTTTTGTTGATTGGTGAATCGATTCATATTGACGGAATGATCGCATTACAAACATACAAAAAAAAAACAGTCGAATTGTGAAACTCCTCCTTTTGGAAGTCGGTTAAAAAAAACTACCTCCACATGCTGCAGCAGCAGCAGTGGACGTGGACCTGGGCATAGAGTAAAGGAATCCCAGAAATACCTACTTAGTTCTACTTTAAAACAGACGGATACAATGTTAATGAGTTGCGAACTATGTCTAATCAGCTGTAGGTAAACATAGTGGTCTAGTTTGGAGATAGGAATGAGTTATTAAAACCTACCCATAGGTCAATGACTTTATCTTCCGTCTGATATCTACAAAGGGTTCCTATTTAACATACGAATACCTACTTATTGTAACAGCTGAAAAGTTGCGGTAAAAACCCAACCGGCGCCCATCGCAAAAAAATATCGGATAAATGAATGCAACGTTATTATTAAAACAACAATAATTGTAAACTGTAATGAAATATGCATGTGCCTTCTATATTTGAAGTCAAAAACGAAAACGGCTTTCAGGCATCCATTAGTATATCCGATAAAAATTACCGGAAAAACTGGCTAATTGAAATAAAAGTTGCAACAGTGAATTTCATTTTGTTGGAATAAAAAAATGCTTTTTTGCGTTCGCACCCGGCCCGAGCTTACTGTTCAGTAAGCTCGGGTCGGGTGTCCATCTCCAATTAATTTGCGAATGATATTGAATAGAGGAAAAAAAAAACACGAAACAGAACACTGGCTTTCTCATTACTGCGATTCGTTTAAAACTTTATACAGGGCGAGTAAATGATAGCTCGTTATACTTTTATAGACCTTATTAATTTCCGTTTTTCCAAACCTTGGAATGATTATTATGAAACGGAAAACTAATGGTTTTACTTTGATTTCCGTGAAATAGAGACTCATTCATTACGGTCAATGGTCAGTTGGATTCCTCCAGTGGCCTTAGAGCGAGTTTTTAACATGCTCGATCGCGTTAGCGTAAACGCCAATTTGTATTGAAACTGAATAAGCGCCGTCTGGTGACAATAACGGAAAACCTTTTTTTTTACATACCTACACTTTGACATAAGCGAACGTTAACGTTAACGCGGTATAAGTAGTACGTTAAACACTCGCACTAAGCCCTCAGGTAGACCAGGTGCTTACCCATTCTAGTAGTAGCATGTCTAAAATAATAAACAAAAATACTTAGTGCCTTACGTACTGTGACTATCCGAAATTTTTGTAATTTTCCTTCATGTTTTTTACTTAAGTAGGTACCTACCTACCTACATTTTTTCTGATTTATTAAACGGCACCAGTTGCATAAATGTGCTAACAGTAAACATTAATTTGCTAAATTCCTATGGGTTCCTGTAAGTTAGGTTATTTTAAATAGGCACCAATAGCCTGCATTGCCTGCCTTTTGCCCATGGTCGGATTTGGCTTTTCGTAGGTTTATCTTAGTAGGTAGGTAGGTACCTAAAGATGGTAACGAGATAGTTACCTACCTACTGAGATTAATTACTTAATTAAACTAAGTAAGTAGATACAAGTAGGTACTGATCTGCCCAAAATTTTAATAGGTATCGACATCGTAGCTATCCCTACTTTCTCAGAACCTAACTAATTAAACTCCAAATGAATAAAGACTAAATTCCCAGAAATATCTCAGCGGGAGAACTATTTCGTTCTAAATTGACGCGTTTGTTTAGCAGTCTATGTAACACTATATCGTAACGTTATACATTCCTAATCATCACAATTTAACCACAAAGTTCTACATTTTCACTTGCGGCACACCTACATAGGTACCTGTTTATACTACGTATTCGCGGGGCGTTCATTAGGAATAGTAAACCGGCTTTGCGGTATCAAATTTGTAAATAATGTTCGTTTGCTACCATCGATGTATGTGCCTATAATACCTACTTACAAAGCTTTCAGTATACCGTCTATTTCTTGCTGAGCGATCTTTATCGTATTTCGTGGTAACGCTACTGGTTAAACTTTTCGATATAATATTCAAATCACACCTCATAAAAGAGTTCCGAGAAAATGAGTTTATTAAACTTAAATTATGTAGGAATTAGATTACTATCTGTGGCATCACGCAGAGTTTTATTTTGCCGCCATTTTTATCATGAAAGCGCGCGAGGGTTACGTTCGGAAACATCTATTCGTAGAACTACAGCTGCTACGGGAAGAGGGTTCCCGTTCTGAGAAATGTAATATGATTTTATTGGATTGATATTATAAACCGTAATAGAAACTGGGGGAACTGATAGTCCGTTTTACTCTGATTTAAGGGAGCAATTAAGCGCCCTCTTCATAGAAGTAGAGGATTGTCACGATGTATGATCTACTTACATATTTATTCTTCACAAGTTATATTTATCGAGCAGTGTAGGATAAGTGATTGACAACTATGAGCAGAAAGATGACTTATTATTGGTCCTGACGTTAGATAGGTATGGTCCTCCCGTCGACTTGTCAATCGTAAAGATAAAAGCAGTGCAGTTATGTAACATATAACGTCTGGTATTTTCCGAAATGATCGGTGTCAGTAAAAGCACACCTACAAGCGCCGCAAAGTAGCAAAGTACCCTAACCCCCCGATGCAGCAATGCGACATCGATGCGTCGACGTATTTTATTTGTAAAAACTCTATGAAACGATTTCTGAGAAAAATCGTAGGACAGTCGCATTTATCGCGTTGCGCTTGTCGGAACACCCATAGAATGTTAAAGAAAGAACTTCATTAGGTATAAAGTAATGATGTTCAATTTATCAGAGAGCGTGTCTTGTTGAGTACATACCTTTATTTTTTTGTTCGCTGGTTTGCTCTGGACTGGAAGCATCCCGGGCCCGGGATGCCGCCCATCTCCGTAGCTCAAGCCTTTCGTACCCATACCAGCCTAGTAGCTCATTCATCGCTGTCTCTGCGAAATCCTGGAAGAATAATGAACTTGGTTGAGACAGAGTTCCAGTTACCTAACAGTAAATTGTCAAGAAAAATAATAACTTAATTAATTAATTTGACTGTGAAATAAAAAGGGAAGATAAAAGGAAACAATTTAGTGTCCATTTAATTAGTGATACCGACCACTAACAAAAAATTGATCGCTTCATTAAATTGTCTGAATCGGGAGCAAACGTTTTAATTTTATACAAACATCTGATGTAATTTTTGGAGCATAATGTAAGCCCACGTATCGTCCACAAATACAGCGGCTATTTTAATATCAAAGCTTTAAAAAAAACACGATTTATATAAAATAAATGCTGTCGTCGATGACCTCCTTACAGTCAACGTTACTGCCAGCTATCGTGGCAATAAATTCTTATGGATACACAAAACGTCCACTTATAACAACAACACGTAATTCAAGAGGTATCTGTGTCACATAAAAAAACAAATATTTATGAAAAAAAAACAGTTTCTGATTGTTTTATGCCAGCATTGTTTATTTAGGCTGTGTTCAGAGTCAGACTGAGGCAAGAGAGACTATCCTTTCTCCTCAATCACCAAAGACAATGATACTGCACCCACGTGCTATAAAACATTCTACTATGCATAGATAATCAAACCTGTAAAAATCTACTGAAAATCTGTTCTGGGCTTTGTCTATTGTCTACGGCCCGCAAACAAAACCAATTTGACGCTGATGTGCACACTATCTTACTTAGTTACCAAGATTTCTTAATAACGGTAACGTAGGTAACCAAAACGAAGAGTTAATCCTAGATGTTAGTCATTCATCAAACGTCATTTAGTAAGTAAATATAGTAATTTGGCAACGTTAGTATTTGTTGTAGGTAAGTAGTTTCGTTTTTATTACGAAGGGACGTTGAAGGAATGCTAAGGGCTTCGTTAGAGATAGAAATACAAATAGAACTTATATTTAATGAAAATCAATAAATAGTCAGTACAGTTCCTCTATGATATGCAAAATACATGTTAATTTGCTCTTTATAAACCTTAAGATGTCTAAATGACCACAACCACTCGATTTTATGAATCAGACTCCCCTTTCCCAATCAACCTTGAACCTAATGCTTGAGCGATAAAGTTGAAAATTGAATAAAGAAAGACAGATTTATGTAGCTTAATTAACGTGTTGGCGTCTGTAGACATTTTTTCTACGATTTCACATAGGTATAAAGGGATCCGTGATTTTGATTTCATTAATTTGAATATAAAATACATACTACATACATACTTATGAATGACTAGCTGTTGCCCGCGACTTCGTACGCACATATCCCGTTTTTCCCCGTTCCCGTAGCCTATAGCATTCCTCATGAATGTGGCTATCATATACAAATAGAATTTTCAAAATCGGTTCAGTCGATCCAGAGATTACCCCCTACAACATGCAACCTCACAAACTTTACCTCTTTATAATATTAGTATAGATAAAACTTTTTCTAATTACCTACCCTTTTATATAAATCAAGTCATGTCATGTAACAAGTTTATCTTATGGATACATAATACTAATGTTTTTCTTCTTCTATATTTTTTGTAACATATATGGTGTAGGTACCTACATAATAAAGAGTACCTATTCTATTCTTAGGCTGCCGCCCGCGGCTCCGCCCGCGTGAATGTCGAAACATATCCTAAAGGAACATACTCCCAGGACAAAAAGTATGTGTTAGTCCAGACTATAATCTACCTCTGTCCCAAATTTCATCAAGATCCGTTCGGCCGTTCTGACGTGATTTTGAGTAACATTCATAGGTACCTACCATCCAAACTTTCGTATTTATAATATTATAATAATATATCTTTATTTTCAATAAAATATTTTTTTATGCTGATAGCCAAATTCATGAGGAATGCTATACGGGAATGGGAAAAAACGGGATATGCACGTACGAAGTCGCGGGCAAAAGTTAGTTTATAATATTAGTATAGAAGTAGAGATTATACTTTCTTTGCAGGAACAAGCTGTTACAGTAGGTCTTGTTTCCTTTTGTCTTAATTATATTTTTTTCTACCCCTTCGCTTTGCTTTTCTGATTAATTTCGTTGCGGTATCCAAGACAGTTAAATCGTTTCTCCGGGACGCGTCGAGCTTCATTGACTCGGCGTTTTTTCTGGTGGTCGCCACTGTTGATTCTGGCTTTCAGGAGTTGCAGTGATTGAGAATGTGTGGCGGGTTTGTTACAGTCTTAGGTACTTCCTCATTAGCAGCCGATGAGTTAACCCACTATACATCATAAAATATTAGGTACCGAATTCTGAAAACCCTTCTAGTTTACTATAGAATATCGATGCAATATCCCCCTTTCGTCGTCGTCAAAGCACCTGAGTACCACAGTCCACCTCCCCGCAAATGATATCCTACAGAACCGAAACTCGTTAGCCACAATATATCGGCGACACTCAAAGCTACGAAGATGCCTTCATTACCGTGAAACCATATCCCTTTGACACACAAGTATCAAAATAACCTGCTTTTAATTAATCTGAGTTGCAAACCTTAGTGACAGCGTAGCGCGTCCTGGCCAGACGGCTAATATTTCAGAGGAGGAAGATGACCAGTCGCCAGCCAAGATAATTGGGCTCCAGTTTCAGAAAGAAATCTAGGATGGATGGAAACGTTTGTTGGTGGTGTCAGTGTTTATACTCAGCTTGATGGGGCTGGTAATGAGAATAATAACATTATTTATGAACCTACGGCCATTGCGAGAAATATAAAAAGAGCGAAAAAAACATGCGGGGCAGTCGGGGACTGCCGATAGAAGTGAAAACTAAGTACCTAACTTGTGAATTGTATCGTCGAGCTATTAGATTATTATTTTTTTAAATTTGGAAAGCGTTCGGTGACGATGACGCGAGTTCCATGATTTTTGTTCACCCAAAAAGTGCTCAACGCGCCTAAAGACGTTTTCACTCCAATAATTATAGGAGGAATGTTTCTACAGTTAAAAATATGAATTTATTTTTATACCGTCAGTGAGATCACCAAAAAATATTGGACTTTCTTTAGCCATATCAATCAATAAAAAATGAAAATTATAAAATGCATCAAAGTTACTTCAACCGAAATAAAAACACTGTAAAGAGAGAGCTTTAATGTTGCCAGTTTGTAACCACTAAATTAGTAGCAGGTGAATCTCAGCGAGAAAAATATTTATGTCCTTACTTAGCTAAATCGCTTTCAACTTTGCGTAGTGGAGTAAATTAAACGTTTTCTGTAGCCTTTCGTAGCACATTTTTGCGCTCCAAAAATCAAAACTGTTTTGATTTTTCAACAGCCGCGTCACTTGAAAAGTTGAAGAAACCGGTTGTCATTAACTCTGTCTAATGTTACCACGTGAATGAAACTTGAAATACGAATAGACCATGTCCTGGAATAAGACACGTCTTTTTATCCCGGGATTCCCTTGGAATAATTTGACTATCACATGCGCGAATCCGCTGGCAGAAGCTAGTCAAAGCACAACTTAAATCGTAGTTGATCGTACGTTTTATTAACTACAAACCATTAAAGCACGATTGTGTAAGTCCAGCAGTCGACGCGTAATGAAACTATTTACCGATTCCCAAGGAGGTCCGGTTACATCTGATCTTACACGATAGTTGGGCTTTACCTAATCGTCGGCGAGTTATGACCCGAGCCATTGCTGGGATACTTTCTGCTTCTATGGTGAGATATAAGGACAAGTTGATATGAGACATAAAATGAATAAAATCGGATTCGCGCATGGTGGGTTCCATACCATCGCCATTATTATGATTAATTGATTATGCCGTTAAAATCGAGCAAAAAGATCCAAAAAACAAGTCTCTTGTATGAGGACTCTTTTTTTTAATTGAATGTAATTAAATGTTTTTATATTTTTTTGTGAATACAGCAATATAAACTCTGAGCATTTCATTTATTCTCTTGCCATTATTCAGATCGAGCCAAAAACGCAAAAAAAAAACATTTCTGATAAAGGAGTCATTTTTAATTTATTTTTATAATTCATTGTTATAGCGGTAACACAAATACACACTGTAAATTTCAACTGTCTACCTAATACGGTTCATGAGATACAGCCCGCTGAAAAACGGACGGACGGATAGCGGAGGCTTAGTAATAGGGTTCCGTTGGTTACCCTTCGGTTACGGAACCGGACAAGTAAAACAAAAAAAACAACATTGTGTGTGGCTCACGGTTGTGCCAAAAAAGTAATTTCAGCAATGTAGCCAGACAGATACTGTCTGACGCTGGTCTACCAGTGATACATTATTTAAAAGAGTGTTCGAAGAGTTTTTTGGTACGTTCTTCTCTACAGAGATTTACGCTTTGAAATCTGCAATTAACTTCGTCTTTCTGACTGACTATAGTAGGCGCCAGATAATCGTGGAATAACGGTCATTGACCCACCTACAATTATTGACATTTTTAATTTGAAAAACGGAATTAATGACACAAAGCTGTCCCGAATCATCATCTCTCGTGATCCTTAACATTGTCTAATAATGAAAAACGATTCATATTTAATTGTTCAGGTACCTATGAACAGTTATAAGGGAAAGGTCAATATACTTTATTCCACATTTATCTGGCGCCTACTATAGCCGCCGCGCGCCGCCTACCTTATCGCTGGCAAGTTATGAACCGAGCCATGGCTGAGATACTTTTTTATTCTATGCTGATACAAAAGGAAACGATGATAGGTCTTTACTTCTCCATAAAGATTTCCGATTCTTGATTTGAAAGAGTGATCGCAGAATAGACTACCTGTGGTCCAAAGAATAGTAGTAAGTTAACAGCTTAACAATTAAAAATCGTAAAAGGATTACGTGTCTTCAGGGTTAATGAGACATTTTCAGAAAACGCTTTGGGCGATAATTATTCTGTTTGTACCTACATCTACCGACATGATTTTCTGTGTAAACTACTATAGGTGCTTACTTACAGTATATTACCTATGACTTAATTTTCCGTGTTTGTAAAGTAAAATCATAACTATTGTATTGTTTCCCAATTAAGCTAGAATCTAATCAAGGTTTACAAACTTATTTCGTAATGAGTTGACCATTAAAGACATTTAAAGGTGAATTCATTAGAAAATAAGTTTAATACAAAGGAAAATAACAAATAAGGGTAGTAACAAAGGGTTTGTGTTTAGACCTAAAAACAAATCCTTTGTTATTACTATAATCATCAACCAACATTAAACAGAATCAAATTCGTAAATAAATCAATAAATCCTATTTCTAATAATGATCTAACCACACTCCACCGTACGTGAGCTTTCGCGTTTCAATTTACAGCCGACGTCAGTGTTGCCAGTGTACCGTTGCGTAATAATTATCACCGGTGAAAATACGATACCCTGAACGCACCCAACTTGCAGCAAGGAACGAGTAAAACTGGACGGCCATTATTCAACATTTACGTTATCGAAACTATGAATATAACGTATCTTTACTACGAAATATTAATTTGGCGCGCAAACTTTACCCACTGACAGCTCGATTAATTAATGGCGGATTTAAATGCATCTGCTAACGAGTTTCGGCAGAATTTCAATTTAACGTAGTTGCATGTTGTTTTCTTTACTGCAGCTGGTAATTATTCAATGAAAATTAAAGGTAAGTTTTATTAAGCAAGATGGTAAACAACTTTAATTAGGTAGGTAAATGATTTGTGCGCAGGAAACTTTGTAACCAGTTAATCCAGGTTTAATTTAAAGAGATAAAATCTCGACCTTTTGATCCAGGCTTCAAAACTACATAGGTTATATTTACAGTGATTAGCTGAAACAGGTACCACCACGCTTGGCCAAGTACCTATAGCAAGTTAATTTGTATTTTTGACATAAGTGAACATTTAGGTTACCGCACTAAGGCCACAGATCCGGAGGTTTTTTGTCTTACCTTGAGGTACTGCATTTTGTACAAAATCTTTAAGTAGCCTGTTAGATACTACAATCACCAAAAAGTCCAGGCAAACTTCCAATAAGTACTTGCATTGCAGCTTCGACAAATTTAACAAAGTAGGTACCGTCAGTCGCACCACCATGATATCAAATTCGACTTTGATTGAGCGCCTTGTTTTCTCAGTTCAGTTTCAAGTGTCATGCAGTCGACCGTACAAATCAATTCAATTATATTTAAATGTTTATTCAGGTCATTGAATCTCAATCTTTTCCATTGTTGATCTAGTTTGATTGATTTTGATTAATCATTGGAGTGGACTGATCGCTGCCAGCCTTGCACTTGCTGTCAATTCGGATTGTTGGCGAATCTATCTTAGGTGTTACTGTGTTACTGCTTAGCCATTTGTCTGGCACGAGACAATTTAAGATACCAGGCCCATCTATCTATCTATCTATAATTGGGGTATGGTTTCCGCACTTAGTCCTGATGTTGGACCATTGTGCGTGGGCCATGGCGGCCGTCATTCCAACCAGCCGACCTCCCTCCAGAAGCAGATCAGTCCTCCTAAAGAGTTCAGGGTGTCTGTGAGTGAATTTGGTGTTCCTATCGTTTGTCTACGTATATCGGAGACGCCTGTGCACTCAAGGAGCACGTGCGACACCGTTTCCTCCTCCTCCATGCATGCTCTGCACAGAGGACTGTCTGTTATACCTAGTGTGTGGAAATGCTTATTCAGTGAGCAGTGTCCGGTGATGGTCCCCGCCACCATTCGCAGGCTGCCCCTATCCAGTCGCAGAAGGCGCTTGGTAAGTTTATTGTTTAGGAGTGGTATAGCCTCCTTGGACTGCCTGCAGCCTGGTGCCGAGGTCCACCAGCGTTCTGCTTGTGTGTGTGATACTAGCGTAGAAGCAGAGAGCACTTTTTCAAGTGAGGGTTACTTCTGCAACAAAATTAGATCTTCTCTATAAGAAAATACATTATACACACAACGCTCTTTGTTTATTACGAGCCTATTAAAAACATGAAAATAATACAGATTAATTATACCTACTTTAGGTTCACTTTCATTACTTTCAATGTACTTAACTATTTATTTAATTAAGTATTTCATTTTAATATCTTATAAGTTATAATTTACTAACCAAATGTGTAAGAAAACAATTTCTGGAAAAGTTTCGAATGTCTCGTTTTTCCCGGGAATCCTGGGACCGAACCGTCTCGATTTTTTTCCCGGGACTCCCGGGACTCGAGATTGAAACGAGACTGGAAGCCCTAATACCAACCTAATGTTAAGATTAAGGATATACATAATTAAGCTTTCCGTTATAGCTCACTAAACAAATGCACAATCGATCAGTTCTTCGCGCTTCTTTTTTTTTAATTTGTGATAGCGTGACGGTTGACAGCTAAGAAAAAAACGTGCTGTCTCGATCCTAAGTAACATAGGACAAGGGAAGGAAAATGATGATAGACTTCTTCTGAAAAAGTGAAGGGACAAGGAGTCCAAAAAAGTCAGTAGAAGTTAAACTTACTTTTTCCCTATGACTTCGGTCTAAAATAAATCTGCTGTTGTGTTTTCTTGAGGTAGATCTACAGTAATACGAACACTAACTATTAAATAACAAACTTCTAAGAAACTGTCTAGAAACACAAAACCCTAGTTACGGGCAAAGACAACCTAGATTTTCGACCTTGTCTGTCAAAACACAGGTTTACCCAGACAACTCACTAAAGGCGAGCAACAAAGCCATGAATGGTCAAAGCGCGGTGGTAACTCTACTCCCGATAATATTGTGATATCCAATATAACATAAATGCTTTTAATGGCAGTAGCTTGGCTAAGGTAAATTTAGGAGCGTTCGTAATCCGACACAGGGCGACCTACGCACGGTGTTGCCAGAGCAGAAAACTTGACGCCGCTGTTTAAACTGTTGCAGTCTTTGAACACAGTAGGTACCTGTATTGCGATTAAAACTCAAAGTTGTGCACGTAAATTGCTTTTGAAGAGTGTTTTGTAAAGTAGAACACGTTTTTCCTGGGAATATCGTAGGTTCTTCTCATATGAGAGTCGGTAGAACTTCATGTATCTCGTTTCTTTATGTCAGTTTATGTAACTGAAACTTGTTTGCTGCTATTCAAGGATGTTGCGTTGTTATCTCGTCTTAGTTTACCTAACTCTATTGTTTAGGTTTGGTTTCTAATAGCCATATAGATCGTGTATTATGGTTGTTGATAACGTGAGTTAAGTTAATATCTTCTCACCACCATACCTACCATGGTGAAGATATTTATGTTTATAACTGATCGCTAGACTTTTACATGTTACGATGATTTGAAAAGTTTGCGTATCGATCAGCGGTTTGGCGGAAAATAAATGAAATAAACTTAAAAAATTAATTGTAAAGAAACGGTGCATTATTTTGCATGTATTACTAACTCCGTATGAAGAGAATTATGGAATCTTCAATATGATTTTTTTTTCCCCAATAATAGGGGATATTTTTTGCTTCAAGTGTGCTTATAAAATTTGAAGATCCTGACCTGATGACCATAGGACCACCTGGGAAGAACTTATTCCCTTTCAAAAAGGTGAAGAATTTTCCAAATCGGTCCAGGCGTCTTTGAGTAGGTAAGAAACATATCTACTTACATAAAAAAGACTCCGACGGATTGAGAAACTCCTCCTTTTTTTAAGTCGGTTAAAAATGGTTGAATTAACATACGAAAAGGCATAGAAATATAGAGGTTTGAGTGCAACATTTTTATGAGCTTTACCTACAGTGTTGCAAGCTTTTTATATCGCGTCTCATAAACTCGTAAGTTTCATGTCATATTTTTTAGGTAGTACAGACGCCACAATCTGTCAAAGGACAATGGGAAATGAATGTATGGAGTCTGGGCCCACCCTTCAATAGTAACATCTGATATACCGTTGGATAGGGCTTTTTAAGTGGAACATTAGTTACTAATATAACTATGGTCAAATGTTAGTACTTTCGGAGATACGACATCTTAAAGTCGTCTCAGTCTAACATATTCTTTATGGATACTTATAAGGTAAAATAGTAATAATAAGTACACTTTAAAACAAAAGAGATTTATTATTCGTCTTGGACATCAACGACAATTACATCATTTAAAAAACCCGCGGGGGCCACGAATGGTTGATGTCTCCCAACTCCTAGGTACCAAATCAAAGAAATAGTGTGAGCGCAACTTCCTACAGTTCGCCGTCCGGTCAAGCAAGAGCAATAATATTGTGATATCGCGTTTCTTCCAACTTGGTTTCGATCAATTAATATATAGCAATAGTATATTCGTGCTCTTACGTGGCGTGACTGTATCCTACCACGCAGCAACCACACATTCTCTGCTGGTATATTATATTCTATTAAATCATGTAAATCGTTTTGTCTGTATATTTCTATAACGTATAAACCGTCTCGAAGATGTTCACTGCAATATGACTTTGCTAACTTCATGTGGTAGGAACCCAAAGCAAGAAACATGATGTCGTCTTCTGTTAATTGGGGAAAATCCCGAACTTCTAGATTTGCATCCATTCGTTCAAAATTGACTCTGCGTCTGTTCAAATTATTCCCTTCCACGTAGTTATATAAAAGGTTGTCGACTTCGAGCCTTTGGTTTATCAAATTCAGAAAAACATTGGCTTCTCTGTGGTCTTCTATAGGCATATGAAAATGATTTATAATTGAAGATGCAATTTTAAAATCAGTAATCATATTGTGTACGATTTTATTAAAATAACTTTGGCGCAGAAGCTTAAAATCACGCTTGAAGCGACCATTGACAACTTCTACCACCCAACGGCATATAGTCACCAACCGCGATTTATTAGCTTGGATGGTGGTTAGTTGAGTTGCCCGTAGATCTTTGGATGGTGGCATATGCGTTTCATAACCACATGATTGTAGGTCTCCTATACAGTCCCGAAAGCCTCTGTCCAATATGAAGACATCATTCTCTTCTAAAAACCAATGTAACGGATGATCCACTTTTTTCACGGCATTGCTCATAATTGTAGCGTCCGATTCGGTTGCTGCATACGGTCCCCAAACATCCAAAATGTATCCATCTGTGCTGACAATGATGAAGGGCTTTAAAAGATTTCTGAATTTATGTAAACTATATGATTGCCTTTGGAAGAGGAAGTTAGAACTCTTCTGTATGTAGATATATGTTCCGTCACATATTAGGATAGGTGCCGTCCGTTTTGAGTCTGGGCATAGTAAAGTTTATCTTATAACGAAGTAAACTACGATCACTTTTATGGCAGTATAATAAGTAGTATAACTCCGAAAGTACTGACTTTTGACCTTAGTCGTAATAATAAGTTTTATTCTACATAAACATACCTATTCATTTATGAGTGTCTTATTCCTATTGAGAGGTGGGCCCATCATTACTCATTCTCCTTTCTTTAATAGATTTTCAACTTAATCGCTAAATCATTAAGTTCAAGGTTGATTGGGAAGTTTTGACAGTTTCGGGTAGCTTGATGTACCTACTGGCGTCTGTAAATAAGTATATTTCATGTCATAACAATGACTGCATCGAAAGAAAGGAAACGCGTGAACGTTAAATCCATGGAAAGTTCTGGGAATGTAAGAAAACCCAGTGCTCATTATTTCTCCTGTATTCTGATGCTGTTTCTGTTCCTGGAATTTGTTTATTTAACAGTAAATTTTCAGTAATCATTATAATTAGCTGTACAATTTGTATTGAAACACCAGTTTTACCTACATTTTTTTAAGACTAATTCTCGAGAAAATGTACCGAAACAGACAGTTGAACGACAAAGATTCTCTTAGTTAGCAGGGTAAGTCCATATGAGTCTGTTGCGGAATTTGTTCGAAAGAGTCACCGCGGCCCCGCAACGCAAAGGGTTTTAGAAGGAACACGGATGGGTTTTAGTCAGTAAGAGTCTGACACGCCCTTCCGCTCCACCCAGAGCGGAAGAAGTCATTTGATGATTACACATCCTTAAAAAAAAAAAAACAATAGGTAGTCTAGGCGGCCTCTATATACGGATTACGCGGACGCCAACGCTACTGCCGTAAATCAGCCGTGAGCGTTGCCCAGCTTTGTGGCTATGCTGCACACTGCTGAACATTTGCTGAGCTCCTTTTGCCACTCTGAGAACCGTTATTTTATAAGAAATCTTTGTTTGTTCATAATATTAAGTTCAGACTGTAGTTTTGGCAACAATGTTTCATTCTTTCTACTGCTACGCGAACGCCATCGCGCCACTCGGATGCCTAAGCGACTGCTACGAAAAGCGGCCTTTGCAGGCGTCTACGCGATTCTCTGCTACGCGGTCTCTACGCGGGGACCGCTTCGTGCGAACGTCTGCTCCGTAATCAGCCTGATAACGATGTCATGTCGGTACAGCTCTTGAATATTGTTGGCCATACTCATTAGTACTTAGCCGAATCCGTTCGGATACGAACATGATTATTTTAATAGTAAAAATACCTACTTGACAACTCATGTTTTATTATACCTATAAATAAAATTCATCCCCAATCGAAACCTAACACCTCTCTATTTTCCACACATCGATCTCGTTCAACCCTAAACGTAGAACAATACGTGTATCGAAGTAAATAACTTCGATACACGATATTTCGTAATAAGCCATTAATTCCTTGACCCAGTGACCGAGGTGACAAAAGAACTATTCAAACGTACGCAATCACTGGCGTGGACCGAGGTACCATCCTCTGTACGTTATTCATTAGGGAGGAGCGTCACAGAGTAACTTTATACAGTATACTCAAATTTATTTTTTTATGACTTTTCTGTAAATTCGTTTATATTTTGCGTTGTTGCTAGAGGAGTAGGTTAGTTATGATATTTTTAAAGGAATTATAATAATAATAAACGCAACCTCACGCTAGTTTTCCGAAACTGTAGGCAGAGATAGAGGTGTATCGTAAAGACATTTTGTTGGTTATGCTCAAGTCTTAAGTTAAAAGTTGCAAATACACACATGTTGTTACATTTTAATAATCGGGTTGACAAAAGAAAGAATCAAGCCTACGCAATCACTGGCGTGGAACGAGATAGCATCCTCTGTACGTTATTCATCACGGAGGAGCGAGGGCGTCACAGGGTAACTTTATACAGTGCTCAAATGTCAATTTTTAGGGTTCTGTACCCAAAGGGTAAAATGGGACAATGTTACTAAGACTTCGTTGTCCGGCTGTCCGTCTGTCACCAGGCTGTATCTCATGAACCGTGATACTTAGACAGTTGAAATTTTCACAGATGATGTATTTCTGTTGCCGCTATAACAACAAATACTAAAAAACAGAATAAAATAAATGTTTAAGGGCAAACAAACTCCGACTCGCACTTGGCCGCACTTTTTTTCATGTTAGGAGCTAGCTTGATAAGTTGCAATTTATTTAATTGAAACTTTATGCAAAATAATAAAAACACTGTACAAAAGCGGACTTAATGCCTTAAGCATTTTCTACCAGTCAACAAATACACCCGCTTTTTAACCTCATACTTATTTCAATAATATTTGTAGTGGAGACTAGAGTTCTTTCGAATTTATAATCAGTTTTGTTATCCAATTTTTCCAGATATATACTAATATTATAAATGCAAAAGTGTGTCTCTCTGTTACCTCTTCGCGCTTAAACCGCTGAACCGATTTAGATGATATTTGGTATAGAGATAGTTTGAGTCTCGGAATAGGATAGTTTTTATCCCAGAAATCATCTTTTAAGGGGTGAAAAGGGGGGGAGGTGGAAGTTTGAATGGGATTATTAAAGATAAAACTATGAACCTTGGCACTATGGCACTTGATAAAAAGCAAATAAACATAATGAAGCGTTTTTAAAAAAATGGCTGCTCAAAGTAGCTATTCCCAACTACGATGGGGTCGGCTTCAGCCAAACCGGATGCAGTTCAGCATCAAAATTTTACATGGAGCCACTGCCAATCTGACCTTCACAACCCAGTAACTGGGTAACACGAAATCCCTTGGCAAGACTGTATTAGATTTATTGGCTTCTGACAACCTGTTACGCCTATTAAAGATCTATAAATAGCAGCCGGGACCAACAGCTTAACGTGCACGGAGAAATCTCGGGTGGTCATCTATCCACGTAATGAACTCGGCCCTCCTAACTAGGTTCAGGGGCGGCAGACTTGGGGATGTCCGTCGCCCCCCATTCATCCGGTCCCGAGGTGGCGGCGCGTGGTGTTCCCGTACGCCCCTCTTAGACGTAGCGGGGGTAGTCAAACACCTCACTCCCCCCGCCGACGCGAGGTGGCCCGCAGAGGCGGGCCGGTACAAGCCGGGGATTACGGAAGTCACATCTGTTCCCGCGATCCCCGGAGTAGGTGGGAGATGGAACACCGGGGTGGTTTTAGTCAGTAAGAGTTTGACAGACCCCTCCACCCGCCCCAGGGTGGAGGATTCCCATGAGGATTTCCCCCCGACATAAAAAAAAGGCCTCCCACGCAAAAAGTCGTAACATGTTTTTTTTTTTGTCGAAATGAGGTTTTAATACTAAAATGCCGTAGGTATTACATAAATACTGTAAAACGATATTTTTGTATTTTAACTAAAAATCGAGTTTCTAGCCCGCTATTGGTCTTATGCTTTGCGGCTGATCAACACAAAGCTGAAGTTAAAAATCTCCCTCCTGAAAAATCACAAGTGTAAACATACGACCTAATGGGGGGAAATTGTCGAAATATTCCTAAAACTTAGTTTCAAAACAAAGAATCACTACACGTCATCACGAATATAAATATCTATTAAATATTTTCTGTTTCCTAAATATAATATTTGAAACGCAATTATACGCTGGGAAGGGAAGCAAAAACGTATTAAAATAGAAAACGTAAACACGAAATCGAATAGCTATGTGTGGAGTCACCAAGGAACTTGAATCTGACATAAATAAATGTTCAGCGTCGCTTGCCCGTGTCTTACACATCAGGAAAACTGAACTTGGATTAGTTTCAATGTCCAGTATTTACGTAAATAACAGAAAAATCATTAATATCAATGTAGAGAAGATATCTTGTTATGTAATCCTTTAGGTGGATATTATAAATTGTATACCAGAAATCGTCGAATGCATGGCCAAAGTCGAAGAAACGAGCAACGATGGTTTTTGATCATGCTTGCCTACCTATCCGGTAAACCTAATACGGTTTTTTTTTGACAATATGTGCCTACCTACATATTATACAAGTTGTTGCCTGTAACTTCGTCCGTGGGCTGCAAAAATCAAAAATTTCGCCCTCCCATATTCCCCCATAGTCCAGAAATTTCTGGACTTATGGCAGTTTTAGCTATGCGTTGATAGTCAATCAGGATAAATGATTTGATAAGCATATTTATTGTTATATCGAATATATGGGTTTACCTACATAATTTACTGAAAGGGACAGAAGAGAAACAGACACAGTATCTTATTCTTTTTTTTTAAGACAAAATTGCATGGGAAATTTTCGAGATATAAATAATGAAGTGTCAAAGATGTGGTCGTTAAAACATATACTGTAATTAATAAAAATTAAAAAAGCAGTGAAGTGACTAATGTTTCTGTAAATGACAGTTGAGCAGTTAGTCGGTAGCCGATTATGCGTGAAACTTGAGCACTCATAAATTATAAAATTATGTTATGACATTTATATCTTAATGTCATGTTTTATGGTGTATTGATTACCAAAAATATCTATTGCACTCAAAATATACGACCCATAAATATTGGAATTTTTGTAGTTGTATGTGAGTTTACTAGTTTTAAGGGGTTAGTGAGAAGTCAGTGTAATAATGGATAAACGCGAATCCATCAATGTAAATACATTGAAAAAAGTAAAAAAAAACAAGAGATAACGAGCGTTTCTTTTATTTATAAGATTATGTGTCAAAATAAACAGAATAATACATACAGACTATTAAATGATATAGAATGTAATGTAAACATTAAAAAATTCGTCCTCATCGCTGTCAATAAGAGAAGTGCCCAAACCACTGGCACCATTGCTAAGTTGTATGGGTAATGATGACGATTAATTAAAAAATAGAATAAAATATTTATTAGACAATTTATAATCCGAGACTGTTTCCCTATGCAAAACAGTGCCCCAACAAAACAATAGGTACCTACGTATAATTAAATGAGTTGTCCTACTGTATTCCGCTGCTCTGCGACGAGGGCGAAGCCGAGACGGCACCGACTGCAAACATATCGTATTGCAGCGACTAGTGGAGCTTATAATTTACCTAATGCCGTGTAAAACGATCGCAGTGCTAATGTACGTGGAAACAAATATGGACGACACACGGAACAACTATCATATTCATTTAGAATAGGTATGTTTGGGGTGATTTGCGGGAAATGATGAGGGATTGGCATGGATTTTGTGGATTGCCGGTAAAATACTGTTACTCAGCTGTAACCGGTTAGACTAGAATCTGACCCCAACATAGTTGGAAATTGAAAAGGTTATTGGTTTTCGTTTATTTATTTATTTATTACCTAGGAATACTAGGAAGTGGTGACGGGAGGGCGTTTTGGGGGCTGTCATTATGTAGAACTTTGACGTTCAAAAAGTGCTGGCACTCAGCCTAATTTGAATATTAATGACTTTTGTCTTTTGCTTTTGATTTTTTATTTTATTTTATTTTATTTATTAACACTACGCACACAAATGTACAAAGGCGGACATAATGCCATAGGCATTCTCTACCAGTCAACCTTTGGGTGATGCAGATAATGGTGGTAGGTGCAATATGTCTCCATATAAAATAAAAAGCGATTGATATTTAATTACATACAAACATTTAAATAAATAATACAAATATATTAACTACAAGCTGTGCCCGTGGCTTCACTACCGTCACCTCCCGTCAACCGTTACCTACCCTACTCTACCTACCCTATCTGTCTACCCTACCTACCGTACTCTACCTATTCTACTTTTTTCATACTTTCCCTGTAATCTGGCGAACAAAACAAAAAAAAGAATTAGCCAAATCGGTCAAGCCGTTCTCAAGTTAAAGCGTGACCAGAAGAAATAGGGGTTCATTTTCATATATATAGATAGATACATGTTGTATAGTTTATTATATATTTATATTGAATAAATACTCGAATTAACAAGATAAATAGGTACACGAAATACTTAAACAATTAGAACAAATTTTGTATGGAGATGCGTACGCATCCGTTCAGCTTTCCGCGTCTATTCAGTTTTCGCGGCAAACAAGTATAAAATGAAGACAAAAATAACAAAATCGTTATTTAGTATAATTTAGCTAGTTTGTAAGCCCTGGCTGGGGGCCTTAAATTCATTTGAGGCCACCACAGGATAGTCCGGTTAAGCAGTAACCAGCCTTAGTGTGCTGCGAGTGGTCATCGTCAAAAAAAAAACAAAATCGTTCAGCGAAACGCGAATGGAACTCAATAAATGTAGTTAGTCCCTAATTCATTTTCTCATTCATTCATGATTTTCATACGATTTCTGAATAAAGCTAAGTAGGCTAAGGCTAAGTAGGTAATAAGGCTAAGTATTTGTCAAACTCTCTGCCTTACCCTGCACACCTGTCAAATTTTGACATTAAAGTAGGGTTTGACAAGATTATAATTTACATAATGCCGTGTAAAACGATCGCAGAGCTAATACACGTAGAAACAAATATGGCCGACACACGGAATAAATATCATAAACATTTAGAATAAGTGCGTAGCTTTCGGATGAATTGTAGGTAATTATGAGGAGAGGAGAAGCGAGGTCTATGTCACCTGCCAAAATAGAAAAAGAGCAGAGACGGCCGAGAGAGACCTCAAATTTCATTGTCATCATCGGCCGAATGACGTCCACTGCTGGACATAGGCTTCCCCCAAAGGGGGATTTGCCATAATCGCCACGCTTGGCAGGCGAGTTGGCCATCGCAGTGTAGCTGTTGCAATGCACAGAGAATGCTGCTACCCATAGTCTGGTGAGTCCCTTAGTCGCCTTTTACGACACCCACGGGAAGTGATGTGATGGTGCTATTCTTTTACGACCCACTTTTGGGCTAGCTGAATTTGGCAGGTAGGTTTCTTGGGGAGTGTAGGCACTAAGAGAGGATTTCCCGAATTTCTTACGGGAGGAGGAGACCCAATTCTTAGAATAGTGAGGAGACCTTTCCCCAAATAATGGAAACAGGAGGGTACAAATAAAAAGAATGAGGGATTGGCATGCATTTTAGAGATTCGGTTTTCATTGGAAACAAAGGTATCGGTGTTCGTGTGTGAAAAACATTCGATTATCAAGTTTGATGTTCATAATTTTCTAATTAAATCATAGTATTCACTCGATTTCTGAATAAAGAATTTGAAGTTGAGTATTTGTCAAAGTCTAGCCTGAAAACCTATCAAATATTCCCAAAAAAATAGAGTTTTTAAAGCGATAAACTCAATTCAGAAGCTGACCCTTTTCCATCTCAGCCCTGTCACCAGTGTACATGTGAGGACCTTATGGTTGTGTCAGCGAACGCTGTTGCCGTTGCTGAGTGCTGGGCCAAACATACAATTTGATAAGTGTAGGTATTTGCCACCGACACGCTAAGAAAAAGATCTCCAATATTAGTCATTTGCAATCAATAAGGAGCATTGATTACAAATTACTAATAGGTATTGGAAACCTTCTTCATAGCGTGTCTAAAAGAAAACGATTAGGTACTTGATCTTATGAATTAAAACTAGCTTTTGCCCACGACTTCATACGCGCGTATCCCGTTTTTTTCCGTTCCCGTAGAAATTTCGGGAAATCCTAAAATCTCTTAGTGCTTCTCTACACTCCCCAAGGAACCTACATACCAAATTTCAGCTTTCTACGACTAGTAGTTTCGGCTCTGCGTTGTCTGTCAGTCGCTCAGTCAGTCAATAACGGCAGAATTTATATAAGAATGTATTAGGATTGTTTAGACTAATAGGACTCTAAATAGTTGTAACACTTGTTACAACTCAGCCTTGCTATGGGACTTACCCTTTAGAAAACTATCCTCTGTTCTGTCTCAAAATGCCTCATCATCAGCTTTAGGAACTATCGCGGACATTTACGGTGAACCACTTTTGAACCTTGTAGTATCAGTTATAAGGTCGAAAAGTGGTTCACCGCAAATTTCCGCGATGGTACGTTATCAATAAGTAATTCAAAATTCTACCTAAACCTTGACGTCTAGTTTCGCTTGTTCAAATAAATGCTTACTTTGTTAAGTCTCAAGTTACGGGAGTTCCCTCAATCGCTACTGAAAAGAATTTGTCCCAATTCAATCTTCATATTGTGACCCTATACTTAAATACAGATAAAGGTAAACCAAATACTGCTGACGTTCAAAAGTGCCATTTAATGGCCTAATTGAAATAAACGTTTTTGACTTTTGACTTTTGAATAGCGTTCTGCTTAATTCACGTCATGACAATTTAGTCAAACAATAAGGCTGGGTGTCCACCAGAGATGTGCTATGCAGCTATGCTGCGGGAATGTAAAAGCTATGTTACGAAACTATGCGACCATTTCCACTGATGCTAAGCTATGTAGGAGAGCGAGTAAGATGTGCCATGAAAATTAGCCGCCGCCCGCGCCGCAAGGCAGCTGTGCGACATTATTTTTCGCACATTGCGGGTTGCGGGATATAAAATAAATGTATGCTTCAAGATTGGCATTTCAACTTTCGGTGACAATCGCGCGCCTACTGTAGGTACACTGTTCTGCTCATGGCTACACCACTCACGACCATCCATAGCAGATATAGCTTTCATCCATAGCAGGCATCCACAGCACGCATCCTTAAATATAAAAACGTAGCTTAGTTGAATCAGTTTCCACCGGTGCTACGCTATGAGGCCCAATGAATATGATTGGTGGAATAACAACACGATTTGACAGTTACTGTCAAATCGTGTTGTCATTCATTCTTAGTTCGGGTTCGGAACTAATCGTAAGTCCGTAGGTGATTCGGAGAAGGATACGCCCACAACTAAGCCCGAGACTACGGACTTCGGGTTTAGAGAGTAGCCCCCCTGATTAGTCATTTTGGGCACGACACTTTAACCTTCTGATCAACGAACAACTATAGTAAAGTACCGAATAGTACAGCATGTTTCAGAAGTGCGATCATTTCACAAAATAATGTCTTTTCAAGCAGTCTGATGATTTTGCCTATTGAAGGGATCAAATCTGATATTGAGGTTAATTGAACTACAATAAATGCCACCAACTGCATCAGCTTTCTTGAAAAGTGATTTGTTTTGAAATTTTTGTTATTTTGGCAGTTTTTGATTGCTAAACGTGTCTTTTTGCAATTGTTTCTTTGATGTAAGTATATCAGATAGGTACAGAAAATCACCCTGGATTATGATTGCGCACTTTTATAACATCCTGTGGGTAAATAACTGCCATTTCATTCATTTCTACTTATTAAAACATAGAATTTGTAAGGATCACCGCTACATTCGCGTGTAACCGAATCCGCCATGTTCTAGTGTTGCGATAGACCTCCCCGCAGTCCCCGCCACGGTTTCGCGCAGTTGGTACTGTTGCCACTTTCAACGGGAATAGAACGCACCCGTATTCTAAAATTGACCATCTAAGTATTCTGCACTGCTAGTGTTTAGTGGGAATTTATAGAGGTGGGAATTTGTTCTGCGTATCAAAAGATGTTTCGGTGTAGGTACTGGGTCAAATTAAATTATGTAGTTAGTGAAATTCTGCAGACATGATGGAAGGAAAGAAACAATCACATTATTTGACACAGTTGAGACACGATATACAAAAATCGATTGAAAAAAAAAATTGGTACCTATCTATGGAATACTGGGGAAATAAAAGAAGAACTTTTAATTTTATGTGAAAGAACTACGAGGTTGCTGGACTGTTAACCGGTTAAAATAAGACCAAATTAAAAGTTTAATATTTGAACGTCTTTATCATTACATATCCATCACGTCTGGAGATTTTCTAGGACTATATCGCTTGATTAGAGCCAGTACCATAAAATGTCTCTGGTTCATTCTGTTTTTAGTGTATTTTATTTGTCTGGTAACAGCCTTAGGTACCTTAGATTTTCCCAGGTTCGACCCTCGGTCTTTTGTATAACAAAATGATTATAAACAAACTCCCAACAAGCGTTCGATAACAATGAAACCAGTCATAAATGAGTTTCAATTTCAAAATACGTCGCTGAATGATTGGCCAAGTCGCCAAGACGTCATTTCATTACTCTCGCCATGAATAGAAAGTTCTTACGTTACACGATTTATAATCCTTCACTCGATACATCGCCCGACCGAATAGTTTCCCACAGCGACTCAAAATAAAACCCTATCATCGCAATAGAGAACACAAAGCGCGAACGCGAACGCTCCGAACAAAAGCAACGGCGTAGTATTACGTCTCCAATATCCCTAGATCGATTATGTTTCACATGTTTCTCATTATAACGTCTGGGTACGAAACAAAGAGAGTGTCGGGTTGCTGTGCAATGCTCTTCTGGCAACCCGAGAGTATGGCACCCGACTGTTTTGGTCATGCGAGAACGGAACGCCACACTTTCGGGGAAAACTCGTTTTAGCTGGCAACACCGGGCGTAGCTCGCGAGCCGCGCATTCTGAACGCTCCTTTGTAAAATAATGCTTCTGAATACAGAGTTCTAATTGTGACATAATTTGTTTAATTACTGTTGCGAATAGTTTCGAGTTTCTTACTTATAGTTTTTATTAATAATAGCGTTTCGGGTAGACTTAATGCCTGCGATGTGGCTGCTCGTTTCAGCCCATTGTCTTAGATGATAAAGTGAAATAAATTAACGTACCTTATTGTTATTCGGCAACTAAAACAAAACAAAAAAGTTGTTTAATAAAGGAAAAAAACAATGAATGAGATGGAAAGAAAACAGTTGATGAAAAGACTAAAAGAAGTCACTGTTATACCGTACATGATAAGTTGATAACTTTTTTAGGGTGCGTTTCCACCAGAGATGTGCGAGGATGCTTAGCGAGGGATGTGTTTGTTAAGAACCAATAGAATCACTTCATTTACCTAGCCTCGCTCTTAGCAGCTCCGGCGGAAACGGCTTAGCGGCGCAAGGTTTTTTTACGTCCAAAACAAGCGAAGGATGGGTGCGACCTGCGAGGGATGTGTGCTAGGGATGGATGCGAGCGAGAAACTGAAAAGAGTCCGCTACACATCCTTGCATCGGTCATCTGCGCACCGTTTCACAGCGTCGCTACGCAAGTACGCACCCTCGCGCCACGCAGCTACCTCGCACATCTCTGGTGGAAACACTCACATCGTTTCACAGCTTCGTTACGTATCCTCGCGCCCATAGATATAATAAATTTCTATGCTCGCGCCACTCATTTTCCTCGCACATCTCTGGTGGAACCGCTCATATCGTTTCACAGCTTCGTTACGCATCCTCGCGCCAATCATTTTCCTCGCACAGCTCTGGTAGAAAAGCTCACATCGTTTTACAGCTTCGTTACGCATCCTCGCGCCACTCAGCTACCTCGCACATCTCTGGTGGAAACGCACCCGTAATCGGTGGTGGTGGTTTTCCATCATCAGTAGTCAGTGATATTTAGAGCCAGTCATCTTTATAACTTACCAATTAAAAGGCATTCATTGATAACACTGATTGACACACGAAGCGTTTTTTTTTATAGCAAAACATGTTTGTTTTCTTTGTGGCTTGTAAACATGTCGATAAATATAGAATCACTTCACTTTATTATTCCTATTTTTTCTCTTATTTCATTTCTTTTAATGAGAGCTATCTATTACGTGCAGCAGGTATTATGGAAAGTTTTCAAGAAAAGTAAGTTAGAACTTTATCCATTAGCTTCATATGCAACATTATAGAATATAATAGAAATATGTAGTTAGGTACTATTTATTGTGCATGCAGAAACTCGTAACCATGAGTAGTCTTATCGCTAATCATTAGAATTTTGTTGTCTTCCTAAATACCTTTGACCCAAATCTGGAACGAAAATTCAGCAAAAATTACGCAATATTACATTTTTTTAACTGACTCAAAAAAAAGAAGGTTATAAATTTGGATGTTTATTTATATTTTTTTACGTATGTTCGGACATAATTGCAATATTCTTTTTTTTATTTGAAATAGGTTTATTCCGAAATGGTCCTAATTAAATTTCGTAAAGATCTGAAGAAAGAAGAAAGAACCGAGGAGATAGACAGTTATATGGAATAGTTAATGGCAATAAAAAAACGTTTTTTACAAAAAATACAACCGACTTCCAAATAAAAACCACTACAAAGTACAAAATAACTTTAATTTTGGAAATCGGTGTCAAAAAACGAAGAAACCACTCCAGAAACACCGACTTCCCAAATTGACTGGACTTTACACATACTTTCCGCATACCTCTATACTGTTGCTGGTGACCCTCGACATTGAACGTCAGCGCAGCCTTCGTGCAGCTATTTCATCATTACGTGATCATTACTTCTCCTCATCGTGACCTCAAGCTATCGAGCAGAGTTTTCGTGTGATTTGTACATGTACAACAGCCCGAATAGTTGCATCGATCGGGCAGAGGCCAGACATAACAGTCGTCTGGTCGGGGTATCCTCCCTTTTCTATTGAGGTTTGCGGGACTGAACACTCTGTTCCGCATAGGTACCTCTATAAGCTTGCATGCAATCTTATTTATAAGCTTAGTGCATGGCGCATTTGAACTGGGTCTAAAATATAACGTACCTTCATATATAACTTTACGCTTGTTGCTTGTGTAAATAGTCTGAGTCATAAAATATTTTTGTGTAACTAAAGCAATGTCAGTCTAAATGCGGTTAGTAATCTGCCGTTTATGCACATGTGCGTTATGTCCTACATACCCACTTGGGCATATTTTTGCAACCATGTACGTAATAAATAGCTAAGAATGGTGTCAAATTGCAACTTAGTGCTCATTGGTAACATCATACGAGCATAGTGACATGACAGTGACTTCTAAAGCTGTCAGTGTTGAGTAAGAGGCTTAGTTTTTATTTGTTGATAAAGCTGAAGAGTTTCTTTGTTTGTTTGAACGCGCTAATCTCTGGAACTACCAGTCGGATTTGGAAAATTCTTTTTGTAAGAATATGATAGCTACATTCATGAGGAAGGTTATACGGTAACGGGAAAAAACGGGATATGCGCGTACGAAGTCGCGAGCAAAAGCTAGTAGTTAATAGATGTAGTAAACAGGAAGACCACTGAACAAAATTTTTGTTTGTATCATTGCAATAAATCAAAGGTTTTTTGTCATTTCATTCATATTATAATATGTGTTGGGGTTCTAATGCCCAACAGTGACCAAGTGTTGGGGTTCTAATGCCCAACAGCGACCTTGTGTTGGGGTTCTAATGCCCAACAGCGACCTTGTGTTGGGGTTCTAATGCCCAGCAGTGACCTTGTGTTGGGGTTCTAATGCCCAACAGCGACCTTGTGTTGGGGTTCTAATGCCCAACAGTGACCTTGTGTTGGGGTTCTAATGCCCAACAGTGAATGTACAGCATAGCTCGTACACCTTGTTTCGATCCAGCATATCGATTGCTTGTGGATATCGTAAGAGTAAAAATGTGTACTAGAATGTTTATTTGTTATTATAGTACTTACAAAATTTGTGTAATAAAACCAAAACATAATTGTAAAAAAAAAAAAAAAAACACGTGCTTGAAGTTCATTATGTAATGCTATTTTATCTTCACTATTTGTTTGATCGTTGTTAGTTCATAAAAACTAGTTGATATGTAATTATTAATCATTTTTATTATACAATAATAGTAGTTATTAATCATTATTGTAATAAGTTCAAACAACTATTAATAGTCATTAATTATTATTGTAAAAAAAAAATGGTCCAATTGTTAGGTTTCCACTTGGAGTCGTGTGCAGGGCCGCACACGATGTCAGGACGGACGATTGTTAGGTCTTGTTCCTGATAATAAATAGTACCTTATGTTTTTAAAGATAATTGTTAAAATGAGTTAAAATTGTAA
Source organism: Mamestra brassicae (assembly GCA_905163435.1). Lineage (NCBI taxonomy): Eukaryota > Metazoa > Arthropoda > Insecta > Lepidoptera > Noctuidae > Mamestra > Mamestra brassicae. The sequence continues at coordinate 16,370,739 of LR991000.1, read as the reverse complement.
GCATTTTGTTTTATATAAACATTTATTGTAAGTAATATCTAAGATATGTTGTATAAGAGATTAATTTCTATTGTTTGGGAATGTTAACCCTTGATCTATATTGATTACTAGAAAAAAGGCTGGGTAACAAATCGCTCAACGATTGGACCACGATCCTGGCATCACCTGATATCGTGGACCAATTGTAGAGCGAGGTTGACGGCAGAACCGTCGGGGGTTTTTTGGGAGTAGCGGGGACGCGTACGGGCATTCTCTCCCGGACCGCCGTTTTGAGACATCGGATTAGATTGATTGTTCTGAGCAGTGAAAAGATTAAGAATTGCATAGTTGTTTGTACTTAATGTAATTAATAAAACTAAGTGAACAGTTTGAGTTTAACTTTATACAGTCCTCCCAGTTGAAATAGTTTCCTCTTAATAATAAAACTGTGACCGCTAAGGCAACGAGTCTTATATATGAATGAAATCCCGTTTTTTTCGGAGCTACGCTCCTGAGGTCTACCTTACAAGAATTGGGCATTTTTTTCTATGGTATTGTGCGATAGTAGGTATAAACTTATCTCCTAAAATATTATAAAAAAATAGAACGCAGGCTTTCTATCAGAAAAAGTTTTTTAGTAATCGAATCAGTAGTAGATAGTTAGATACAGGTAGGTTTTACAGACTTTTAAAAAACTCTTAAACAAGTTTACTTCTTCATAATGTTTTTTTTATGATAAGAAGGTAGTACAGAGTTTGAGTTAATGTCGCCTTTGTACCTACTTGAACTTTTTTATTACTGTTTTTATAAAACTATAAGTTATTTTAGTGTACAATAAAGACAAGCATATTCCGCGTTTAGCGAAACATCTATTTATTAGGTACCTACGCAAAAAACACGATGCCAAAACAAAACAGAAATTACGCAATGTTGCCAACTTCACCGAAACTTCTCCCTCAAACACGCGCGTTCGCTTTATTTTCATTTTAATCACAATCACATGACGACTGATGACGAGCGCCTCCTAAAGAAGCTTCCATGTTGTGACGTAAGCAAGCTTCACAGAACGTGAATAATGTACGGCGGTGTTTGTAATATCTGCGATGATTTCACTCATTAGGTACAGACGCCAGTACTTCTAGCTACAACAAACTGTCAAATTTCTTTGATATATTTTCAACTTTATCGCTAATGCATTAGGTTCAAGTTTGATTGGGAAAATTTGACAGTTTCGGATGGCTTGATGTGCTGGCGTCTGTACGGCTCGAGGCTACTCAAAGACGAAGTGTGTTCGTTTTGCATGTCTGTCTGTTAGTGATGTTTTATTTAAAAATAAATAAATGATAAGATTGTGGATCTAGTGATCTGAAAATAGCATAGGTACCTACACTGTTTCACAAAATTCGAAAAGGTTATTGGGTTGAAAAAGGACATCTCGTTTGCACGAATTTAATAAAAAAATGTGTAGATTTCAGGGAAAAAAATATAAGCGGACACGTCGCTAGTTAAGTGCTGCGATTGGCTATTCTTGAACATTAATTTCCAATCACAGCAGCTAATGCACGTTTAATAATTCGTCACATTAATTTTGTTCCAGTCAGAACCTAGTAAGTAGGTACTTAGTAAAAGTTCGAAATGACTAGTTTTTGTGTTGAAAATATAGTTAGGTAGGTACATGAATTAGGTATGAAAATAATTCAACTAAGTAGGTACTAAGTAGGTAACTAGGCAAGCATGCATACCAAGTTTACAGTCTTATTTTCTCATACTTAGTACCTACCTAGTTAGATATCGGTAATTCGGTACCTACCATTAAAATTCCAAACCTGAAATGAGCATTAGTAATTCGCACGGGTATCAAACACAAATGCATAACTATCTACCTATTTTCTTTGTCATACAATATGGTACGCGGACGGACTGAAATGCCGCATGCATGCCGTAGGTATTAATTAACTTATATGTTTATAATGCTATCCGATATGTTTGACGATTATCATAATGTTTTACTGAGAAATTAAAGTTATTGAGATTAATAGCAATTAATTGAACGCACCTTATGTTTTTACGAATGCTTACAAAAGCTGCAGTCCGCACTTGTCAAATAGGGTGGCCATGATTTCGTTTTAGCAATGAGGCAAACTATACTGTAAAGCTTTTTTTCTAAACTGTATCGTATCTGTTAATAATTATTTGAAAAAAATAGGAACAGTGATGGAAAAAAGTGTGTGTGTCAGCTCCGGCGCACGACTGGAGTTTAGTCCTTAAGAACTATTATTGTGTAGATTATGTAAAAAGGGGGTAAATGAAAGCATCTTAAATAAGCTGAGTATACTTTGTATATACACACATACATAATCTCGAAGTGGAAGGTGCGCAAAGTACGTAACGCCTCACTTTTAGTTACCGCTCGATTTTACTCCTCATAAAATTTCCATACCGCGGGCTAAATATGAAAATGGTTTCTTAAGGAGTAAACTCCAAAAACATTATATTATCAACATCACTTAAGAAAAATAAACGAATCCTATCTTTTTTTGTTACTTACTTGAGAATAAATGTCATGATTTTGTGTTTGTTTTATGTACCTGAGTTAAAATGCACCGTCCAATCACAAATTTTCCTGTTAGTTACCCATTATTACTCTGATACACTGTTTACGAAACTACAAAGGACCTCATATACCTATCTGAAATCTGCATATACATTATATGCGTACATGATTTCGGCTTCGAACTTAATTAGAATGTAATACATCCACGTCAGGCAGACAACGTCCACTATTGAACGTAATATGCCTCCCTCATCGTTCGTTCACAACAAGGGGTCCGAGGCAGACTGCATTAATCACTGCATAATACACGTAGGTACTATGATATGCGAGTAGTTTGGCGAATTTAGGGTTTGCAATGGTAATACACTAGTATATCAGGTATTGGAAATTATAACTTGGTTACTGATAATGCAGAATATCATTGTGGTTAGATTTCAATATGATATTTTGTAAATAGTGATTAGATTTTGGTTGGTCGGCCCTCACAAATAATAGAAATGAGTAATATTAATTATATCTAAGCTTTGGTTGGGCTAAGTTAGGCATTTAAATAACTGTCCAATAGTAGCGGTAGTGGAAATATTATAGTCTTTGCAAAAAGGGCACGGTAAAAAATTAACGAAACTCCAGCAGCGAAATACATAATCATGTACTTATTAACAAAGTTACAATGTGATATGACGAGAACGTATTTAAAGTAAAGGGTAACTCCAAACTCCAAGTTTATTTTCAAAATTGGCAAAGGATTTCAACAAACATTCTTGACGGGCGGGAAAAAAAGCGGCCGGTCGGTGGTGTCTGATTACAAGATATTACTGCGATGCGACGGTATTAAGTGGCGGCATTCGGTTTCATCTTACGATATGACAACATGGACGTCCACACTGTCTTTAAGTGGCCGAAAATAATGTAAACGATTACGGACGAATGTTTTTTTGAGCTTATTCGAAATGTGATGTACTTGGGTTGAATTGGGGTTTTCGAATACCGTTTCAAATGTAAAATACAGCTAAAACTGTTACCATGGGCACATTTACCTTAATATTCTAGTATGACGTAACTCAGCTATCCTTTGTGTTGAGCTGTCAAAATCAACCCTTTTATCTAGCTCATCTCCCCAAGGCTAGCCGCTATTAGATACAAACAGACATCCAATACACCATCCACACATCATAGATTATATTATAGATGTAAAAAGTAGTAAAGCCAGACGGTTCGTGTTTCACGAAAATTAACGTCAGCCTGACGGGCCGGGCTTGTGACGCAAAATGGAGTCAAATGACGACGGGGCCGGTTTAGCTGAGACGAGCATTAATTATACGGGATCATGTTCAACAACTGCGCTTAGGGTTCCGCTCACGCACTGTTTTGTGCCGCAAAACAGGATTTACTGGATTTTCAATGTTGGGGAGTGACTGATTGAGTGTTTTATTGGATTCGGTTTGAGATAGGTCGATTCTGTAGCCTGAAGAATTACACGTAACTGAAAATATTTCAATTCGATGAAGAACAAATTTCCGTGAAATTTCTTAGTTTCCAATAAAGAGGTATTTTTAAACATATTAATGAAATCTCAAAGCAGACTATCGGAAACAAAAGCTTTTTCTCGCATGTACGTTATTAATTAAAAGAGCACCGTATTCATTTCTTCAGTTGAAAACTGATGAATTTATATCGTAGTATTTAAAAAACTGTAATTGCTATTTTTCGCATAGCACAGCGTCGAACAGCGGAGGCACACGGCGTCTCATTTTACACTAAAATTAACGACGATACCGAGCGTCGGGTGTCGAGACGAGAACTTACAATAATTAAAACGAGCGATTGAAACCTTCGCCGATGTTCTCAAATTATATAATTAAAAATATTTTAATTATACCTCATCGATATCATAATAATATTTCGTTTTAATTTTGTGAAACTTAATAGTTATTGAAAAATGTTTACGGCCCTCTTGCTAAAGAAAATTATTTTGCTTTTCAGAGAATATTTTTTGTACCGTTATTTAATGGCGTGTTGGAGCAATACGGGTATTTATTTCGTTTTTTTTTTGCTTGCTATCTCGTTTCAAATTAGTTATCCGTTTTGTACGAATATGGAGGCAGAAAAGCAAAGTTAGCTTAGAAGATTGAGAGATAATTTTGATTTTTGTTCGTTTTTTTAACATGAACACTTTTAGTACCAAATACACTTTTTCCACTTCATCATCGAATAACAAATGACAATTTTGCCCCTTAAACTAAAAAAAAACCGGCCACCGATTAGTAGCACTTTGAAAGTCACTTTGTGTTTTTTTTTTGTATACAAAACAAGTTTAGCATTTAAAAAATGTGCAGCGTGAACGTCACTAATGTACAGTAGTGTCCGGTCAAGTAGTAATATGAGAAGCGGTTGTAAAACAACACTCGACTAAAAGCGACCCGTCCAAATTTAGTAGACACATCATTCAACTGTATTGTGTTACATATTTCTATGTAAAGGGTGTTGAATGTATCGTTCTTTAATAGACACATAACATACCTACATAATTAGCCTGTAATGTTCCCCTGCTGGGACATAGGCATCCTTTCTATGAGGTGGCGTGGGCCGTAATCCACCACGCGCAATGTGAAGAAAAGTTATAAGCTAAAAATTTTACAAAAAATACACCTATCGATAACGTCTGTACGGCGAAAATCTCAAATACCTATCAATTATTTCCAAAAAGGTCAGATAGCAACAATTAAATCCCAAGAAATCTCAACGTTCATTAATTTATTTTAAAATGATTATCGTGCTTAAATTTTATTCCAAGTAAACAAATAAATATTAAATGTTTTGAGAATTTCACATCCAATCTGAGCGACTCGAATGTCTCAGTAACATAATACGGCGCAGTTTTTATGTCACCCGATGTTAAGTAAACATCTATAAGAACGTTTTACATGCTTTATTTGTACTAAAAATCGTGATTTGACTTATTGTCAGTAAAAGTTGTAATGGTGCGTTTCGTAAACTGGGAAATCCTGGTTACCCTACAATTGGAATGTTAAAAACAATGTTCGTGATTTGAAACAGTGAGTTGGTTTTTAAATATTGCTTTGCGTGATTAAAAGGAGGATCTCGTGGCTACATAATAACAGCCGCACGGGTCGATCCGAGTTAAGCAACGCTTGCCAAGGTCGGTCTGTGGATGGGTGACCATCTCAACATATCGAGACTCCTCCGTGCCTCGGAAAGCACGTTAAGCCGTTGGTCCCGGCTGTTATTTGTAGATCTTTGGCAGTCGTTACGGATTGTCAGAAGCCAGAAAATCTGAATCCAGTCTTGCCAAGAAGTACCGCGTCACACAGTTGATGGGTTGTGGAGGTCTGGTAGGCAGCCGCTCCACGTAAAATGCTGGTATTCAGCTGAATCCGGTTTAACTGGAAGACGACGCCAATATAGTTGGGAAAAGGCTAGGCAGATGATGATGATACTTTACGTTATTAAAATGACGAGTTTATTTTTGTGATTTAAGTAAGCATTTTTTAACATAGAAAAAATGGCAGTGCATGCATTGAACTATGAAATAAGCAGGTTATATAACTAACTATCTACTAGATGCATACTTTCCTTAGCAAAAAAAATACATACGGGGCATTCTTTGGGGACTGTCGATAGAAGAAAACTAAGCGAAAGCTAAAGCGTTCGGTGACAATGACGCGAGTTCCATAATTTTTGTTCACCCAAAAAGTACTCATATATACACAGTATACATAGAGCCCATGGAAAGCGTTCGGTGACGATGACGCGAGTTCCATGATTTTTGTTCATCCAAATAGTGCTCAACGCGCCTAAAGAAGTTTTCACTTCAAAAACATTTTGATTAGGTACCAAAACATGTAAGTACCTACATATTTACCAGTTAGAGAAATGAATGGTTCATCTCATGACTTTAAAAGTACCTACTTAACCAAATCACGACATAAAACCGACAAGATCTATTTGCCTAAAAAACACTTAATTACGTAGTTTCAACAACGTAAGTGACGTTTCTACTTACCGGGAATTGTTCTCAAATTCGTATAAAAGTAGGTAACTTCCCTGACTACACATAATAGTGACGTAGCTCTTTGTTTTTTCTTTCGGTTATTAATATTTCAAAGCACACACTGCACACAGAATACATCACATAGGATAAAACAGATAAGACCAACATTCAGAAATCCAAGCTCTGAGCTAGATTTATCGGACTTTACCCCTCCAAACTTACATCGTATCGCTGTGATGAGGGATTTTCGTCTTTATTGCTGGGTAGTTAAGGTGGAGGGTGAGTGCTGGTTGTATGGAGCTGATGGTGGACGAACACTTGATACGCGTACGCACGCCTCCCGTACCGCGAGGTGGTGTTTATTCACCCCCTTTTCACAAAGATTATGTATGGGATGCAGATACGGCATTGATTTGATCTGATGACCTCACTATTTTACAAAATTTTTGTTTGCCGATTTTGGTGGTTAGATTTAGCCTAAATTTCGCAGCTGTTCATCAACAGAGCCTTTTGAAAAGTGGTGTTGCAGAAGAATTTTGCGCATACAACAAAACACATATATAAGGTTCATATTCTTCACCACTTGTACATCAAAACCAGACTCCACTATTTGCTACCAGCAAATCCTTTATATAGCTCGGAAATAACTTGGAAAAAGTGGACAGAAAAAGACCGCGCGTAGACCAGATACCTACCTAAAGGCAAAAACAAGACTCAGAAGTGCCGAAGTCAAACTGGCCTGGAACTCCTAGAAGCAGCTCGATTGTCATTTTTATTTAGATATTTTTTTTAGTTCCAACCAAATTGTGTAAGAATTAAAACAAAACTGTTCATGAGTTCTATGGCCGGCAACAAATGTTTTTTTTTTTAAGTGAACCCTAATTGGTCTTTACACCACAGCATCTCGGCTACGTTATTATATTCATAGGTCGGTCCTGCCTAGGGTTGCCAGCTTTTTTTAGAGATAGAGTATTTTTTATTTTAGGAAGGGCAAATGAAGAGTACAGTCGTAGAAATAAAGAGTACCTTTTATTATATGACTTATTGCAAAACCAGAATGTTGTTAATAATTAAAGAATTCTAATGAAGCCATGGATTTCTTTTATCACCAATTTACATTTAGGACCAATAGCTGCCGTCCGCGGCTCCGCCCGCGTGAAAATTATCCCAAGGGAACATACTCCTGGGATCAAAACTATCCTATGTCCTTTCTCGGGATTCAAACAATCTCTATACCAAATTGCATCTAAATCGGTCCAGCCGTTTGCGCGTAGAAGGTACAAACATACACACACTCACAAACTTTCGCCTTTATAATACTTATTAGTGTGAAAAGTCTAAAACTCCTTCAGTGGAATACTGAAATGGCAATTTCATTCAATTTAATTGAAAGACAGAGTCAGTATACCTATCATATCAGACAAAATATATAGAGTATTTTAGCGTATTCTATTGCTTTTGTAGGTTATAGAGTAGGTCTACGCAAAATAGAGAACAAGTCTCTATTTTAGAGTACCTACGGTTGGCAACCATAGTCCTGCCCTACACTGCCGCGCGCCGCATCTACCCCTCTGCTTCACCCGGCTCACATTATTCTATGAAAGATGTACAATGCAGAGGCATCGCATCCCGGTGTCGGTTACAACAAGCTATCGCGTGTCACTACCATCACACCCGTGTTGACTTTCCATGTTTGTTCGTTACTTTATGTTCTTGTAATTATTATATTATCGCCGTTGACGTCATACACGAGTAGGTTAATGTTTGAGGATGTTGAGGACCTATAAAAACCATTTATTATATATTCGTGATGGAAGGCCTTGACCACAATCGTCTAACGTAGAATGCTGGATGATTCAAAGGAGGATTTTTGGCTATGACTAATTCAGTATTTTAAACGAGGGGCAAAACCCAATATTTTTCCAATTTATTACTTACTTTTTTTTAATGTTACGAAAAGTACCTAAGTAGGTACTTACTACTTAAAGAATATTTTGGATTTAATTGAAATAAGTAAGTTTAGATTTACATATTTTGTTGCCAGAAAAACTTTTACGTAAATAAATGAAAATGCAAGGGTAGCCAAGACTTAGGATTTTAGGCGGACAGTCCTTTTAATAATGTGTGATTAACGTACGGTGCTTCATGAAATAATAAGTTAAGTAACTGTTCATTCAATGCAATTTATGTCAAAAGTAATTAGGTACTAACGTATGCGTTTAAATAAAAGTCAAGACAAAACATTTTCTAAGTCCCAAAACGTGAACAAATTAAGAACAGCACGTGTAAAAACAGCTTTGCACACATTTAAACTGTAATGCAATATGTTGATACCCTCAATTAGGTTTATAGGTGGCCTACAGTCATCGTCTTTATGCATCGAACAAATGTCTCATCAAAAACACTTCCTTGACCGTGCTGCGACTGACCTCTCCGACTAAATGACTACTATATTAAACGATACGTTACTAAATGCACACGCGCTACATAAATAAGATGCGACACCGACAATGTTAGTTAGAATATAAACAGATTATTACATTATAAACCTTACAGTCAAAGAAATAAGGTGTCAAATAAAACCCTGCTCTCACGACCTTGGCCCAATAATGTGCGTAAGCGCATTTGTTGCAAGTGCAATATTTATGATCTGACGTTTCGTAAGCGTTTTGCGGAAAAGATTCTAGGGCATCGTGTCGGGACTGCGTGTCGGATTTAATGATTAATTTGTTTAATTTTCGTTTAGACATTGTTATTTTAAGGTTTCAATTACATTGGTCCATCTGTTTTGTAGAAATGATTCACGTTTGAGACTTGTGCGATGACCTGTCAGCAACATATTTCAGACAAGTGCCCATGACCAAAATTACCATGTCTTCTTCCTTCACCGATGAAAGTCATATTAAAGATTACAATTTTAAATAAAAAAAACGGAATACGATCCCATCTGATCGAATTTACTGCTAAGGATGAAACACTAATAAGCTACCCAAAGCTTTATGATATCTATCAAAGTATCACTAAAGTGCTGAAGTGAGAGATGTTGGCAACACCCTTCCTGTGTGAGACCACCGTTGTATAGTGAATCGCATGGAACGGGACAATTGCCATCCCTGTAGGAGTATCTACTATTATCCGCAAGCTAGTCGTAACAGCTTCTTGTATTTTACCAACTATTCGGAGGGGGGATTAGACACAAACAGTGGATAACCATACATCCTGACCCTTCACACTTCATTACACCGGCCTGGAGTCTGAAGTCGAATTACAGTGGCCAATTTGGACAGTACCCAACCCAGCCCCATTGTACCAGATTACTCGTAGAAGTCATCTGGCCCAATGAGGTACGATACTCAACCCATCTCTTATTCTTTATCTTCCTCCTTTCCTGCCTAGCATACACATTACACAACTACCTGCACCTTCCTGTATTTAAACGAAGGCGGAGCTGTTCAGGAAAGTATTTACACATTGGTCGGATAAAGTTTGAGTCAAATCAACAGGAAAAGATGTAAAATAAGATTGAACAAAGCTGATACCTGTCTTAAAGGATTCTAAAATCTTTTGCTCCGACTACCTATGAGTGTGTGGCTTATAGTTTTAATACGAGAGTTTTGAACCTTTTTTGATGGGCACATGCCATCGATATGCAGAAAAACCATCAATCATCACAAAAATCATCACATAGCTATACTATTTGGGCCCAATATTTGGCTACATTTATAGCGACATCAGAGGCATTTTACAGATCATTGTGGGTTCAGGTACATGGAAGTTTTAAGTTAACCAGCTTATGTGGCATGTCAGTCTGTCTTCATCGCGTGTTTCCTTCATTTTAACGGTGGCATTTCCGTCAATTTTCCATCGCATCCATTACACTCTGACATGACACGGGCGATTGCAGTTCGACGCACGATATAATGTAATAATACAATGCATTTTACATTTAACATTTGCATTTAGATAGAAAACAGGATTCGATATCTGTGGCGTTTTGAATAAAAAGTTTTAAATCACGATATATGGACGACATGATACCATTTGAAATGGATTTTTAAAAACAATGAAAAATATAATCCTGATCGGCGATTCCAACTTTATTTTAAAATTTTAGATAAAATTTCTGGTTTCGAGGAATTTTAATTATACTCTTTTTGAAAATAGAACTTGGCAAAATTGAGTTTCAAAGACCGTTCAGATACCCAATGTGAATGCGATGCTCCTATCCAGAACATGACCCACATGCACGAGTGCCCCAAGTGACATGTGCACTTTGTTGAAGGTTTGAGGACCCTCTAAGCGCCACTGATACTATTATAACGTAGCCACCGCCTGAGCACAAAGCTGTGTGAGCTTTGTTCCCGCGATGTTGTGCGGTTTCTTAAAACAAGTTTCGGTAACGCAATTGGCATTCCAAAAAGAAAAAAACCCAAGCATTAACGATGCTTGGGTTTACGCGGTAAACAATACTTATTTACCTATAATATCCTACACCAAATTGATGCCATAAGGGTCGGACGTCAGCATACCTATTCACCTATATATTAGATGGACTTCGAAATATTACGGAACAAATTTTCTACGATTGAAAGTGTTTTGTAGCTTATGAGTTGCCTTGTAGGGCTTTTTTGTCACGATAAGATCTGCTAACATTTTTTTTGATGATCAGCGTGTTACACATCTGCAAAATGGTTAAAAAAAACAAAAATGACTGCAGGGGTTTTGTTTTGTATTGTACATAAATAACGATAAGAGAAAGGTAATTGAACAGCTAACAATGTGTACCTTGATTCATATTCACAAGTGAAATGCATTTCACTGTTTATGGCTCCATAATAACGGGTTGAGGGCACTTACAACTTATCAGATCGTTATATTCAGTTTATTGCTACCGTTCAATGATTTTATGTTGCAAGACCTATCATTTGGTGTTCATCTAATTTACGACTGGTTGTAATGTTCTGATAATATCTCAACAAAGTACTAGTAAAACTGTGAATTGTAAGTAGTTCTTGTATTGCGCTACTCAGACGACATAAAAATAATGCGTAAATGTAGTCTCCACTATTTTGATCTGTGTAATAAAAACTAAAAATACAGAAAATATACCTTTGTAAGTAGGACGGGGAGGCGACTAATGCAATAAATTAAATCGACCTCAAATTTTAGTAACAAGTCACCGCGTGTGTCCTGTGACGTCACTGACGCGTGGACACCGCCAATGGGGTTATTGACATGTCAAACTATTTCCGTGGCGCCAAAATAAAAGCGCGCGAATCCACGGGGGCGGGAGACCATCGGCGACAATAACGCGCACAGGCGACGCTTCCATACGTCCACAATTACGATAAACAGATGAAAACAATAAATTGAAGCGTCGGCTTGTGGCCTGGGACGGTCTCGAGTTACGTTTTGAGCAAAGGAACGTCTAAAATTACCCCGCACGCACACACCTACCGTGCTGCCAGTCGGTACACACCAACACAGCAGCGCCGCCTATATCTATTATCAAAACATCCAGCGACTCTGGTTACAGCGATCCGAGCGCGCTTCGGATATCGCGTTACACACTTTAATGGCTGGAAAAGGCCTCGAAAACGTGATATTACACGCGTTTTATTGTGTATCGCAAAATGTAATTAATATCGAAATATAACACCGAATAATTTATTCGGCGTAACCCCGAGTCTCGAACCTTTGTGGAGGTCCCCTCGTAGATCAAGATGAATAAATATCGAATTTAAAAATACGTTTCGGTCGTCTCCTATTACGAGAGCGGCTGAAACAGGCCGCTTGCCAATAAGACGAAACCGTAACACGATGATGGTTTTCCAACGGAAACCCGCGTCAATGTCGGCGAAAATATTTGTAATTGAACCTTACCTTGATTTCTTCTTCATTTTCTTTCTTCACTTGAGCCCTTGGTGGTGACGAGGGATTGGCGGGTGTTTTACTGTCCATCTTAGAAATATAAAGTCACTAAACTTAATGGCTGATAAGAATAACACTTGAATAATATTAACAGATTTTTTTAAAAGTTTTTCTTGTTCAACTTTAGCGTTCGCGTAAACATTATATTATGCGCGTGGTAGTGTGAGGGTTACAGAACGTGCGCTCCGCGCGGCGATCGCAGCGCGACTGAGGGCTGCCATGATTGGTGGCTTTGTTGCGCGCCGTGAAAAAAGCTCGTTTTCCCGCGAACTGTGGGACCTAGGGCGGAGCTTACGGCCGGACACAGCGCATGGGCGGTTAACTTTCGTCCACTTTCAAGCTTCGTGTAAAGCAACACCTTTCGTTTGTTAATGATACTGTTATGTTTCTTAATAAACTTGCTTTGATGAGCAATTTCCAGAAAATTTACTGGTTTATTACCTACTGGTATCGATTGCTCGTGGTAAATTGGTCCAGGCAAGAAACTTATGGCGAGCTCAATACACTTCTATAAAAGGTTTACAAAAAAGTATCCAATAGTAGTTTTATGAATGGCTGCAAAATCAAATATATCCTGCAATATGTAGAACTATTGGCATTCTATTAAAAGGTTATTACAAAGTAATAAGATGGTAACAGCTGCAAAACGAGACATATCCCAAAAAAATGAAACTTTTAGCCACCCTACGTTAAAAGTGATTGTTGTTATTGATATTTGTTTTTGCTAAATAAAATATTGTTTATGTATTTAGATACCCTATTTTTAATCAAAAAATATTTGAAGTAGGTAAGTGTAGGAAGGTTAGTTAATGGGCTTGCGTAGTGGCAGTCCGCGAAATTTAAGTTTTCTTTTGTTTTATGCAATTTGAAGGTCAGTGTCAGGTTCAAACTTGATCAAAATATGTGCCGCGACAACAACAAGTAGGTACATATGTATTTATATAATTAAATACATAAGAATATTCACTCATCATCATAAACTTAGATTCGAGGCATATTTACTAATTTCGGAATGCTAACTAATATGAATCAAATCCAAGTTAGAGCGATGTATTGATTTTTTATGTGTGTGTTTTTATCTATATATAAATGAATCCCTAAGCTATTTTCCTTGGTCAAAACATCACGCGTGAATTGCTGGACCAATTTCGTTAATTCCTTTTTTGTTGTGTTTGTTATTGTCAGGAGACGGTTTTTATGAAAGATTTTGAAAAGAAGATTCACCCGGGCAAAGCTGGGGCGGGTATGCTATGATCTCAATAAAGCTGCATTCACTTTAAGGCAGCGCTTGGTGCAGACCCTGTCAATGTCCAGGGTCGGACTGGGCTGGAAGGGGCCGGGTCGCTCTCCGGAAGCCTTCGACCCCTACTAATAGGATAATTTCGGAAAATTTTAGTCCGATGAAGGACTATTAAGAGATGGCAATCAATTTGTAGTATTTCTCACAAATACCTACACTAAATACCTAAAAAACATAGGAACTTGATTATTTTCCAAGACTATGCCTTGTTATGTAGTCCGCTTAGTATGACTTATGTATGTCACTTCCCTTCAATGTCATTATATTATGCGGATTGTACTGTGCCTAGGTACATACTTTATACTTCTTACTTACGTTTACTCGGTTTACTGGTTTTCTTTGAGTATCTAGTTAGTTTCTCTTATATGTTGCTGCTGCGAAACCCTTCTGCTGACGTGCGATTCTATAAACATCTCACTATGTAAGCTTAGGCCACCGTTTCATAAATACAGTGCTTAGGCGAAGTGATCTTGAACTGAGCTGTCAAGCCTTACAAACAAGATTGAATGACAGCAGTGGCGGCCTGACTTAGAGGTTGGCGAGCAGGGCAATGAGGGCAACCGCCCAGGCTCTCGCTCTTGCAGGGGCCTCGTGCAACCCGTATTAAAATAACTCACATTCGAAACATTTTATATGTTTAGCAATAAAATTAAATTAATTTGAAAGTAAGTAGGTAGTAATATCTAAGTAGTAATATGGTGGCATCGTAATTGAGGAATACGATGAGCGATGAACAAGATCGATTTTCAGCTTTGCAATTTTTTTTTTTAAACTTACTTTTGCCCTCGATTTCATACGCGCATACCCCGTTTTTTTCAGCTTTATTATATTAGTAAGATAGTATTTAGATTTTAGTCTTTGCAAAAGCCGCAAACATAATCTGAAATACTTTCTTTCGATTCATATAAATTTCAAAGAATATGAAATAACTAAAAAATTGCAAGGGTCTGCCATCGCAATTCTGCCAACCGGGAGCTCACAAAATTTTGCCGTCCGGGGCCTCGCTGCTAAATGACAGTTCTCTTCACGTTTATACAAACATGAGTGAGCTGTTAAACCATAGAAACAAGATGGAATGCATCTAGCTTCTGATGTTTCAAAGGTGCCCATGTACTTAATCTCACCAGTATCGTAATATTACCTAATAATGCTTTAAATTTTTAATTTAAAATGACGATGTGTTTCAACATATTTGTGAAAATATTTGGGGTTGCCTACCCAAGGGGTAACTCACGGAAATATTACTCTGTTCATCCGACCATCCGCCTGTCTGTCAGCGGGCGGTAGGTATCTCATGAACCGTAATAGGCTGACAGTTGAAATTTTTCTCTGAACAGAATTTATTGCCACTGTAAAATCAAATGAAAGATTAAAGAGGAAATAACATACAAGAAACGTGATGTTTTTAGGGTACCTTGTAGAACGACAAGGAACCCTTTTAGAAATTTACCCAAGGCCGTCCGTCTGACCGCGATTTAACTCAGAGACTTAGGATGCTCCTCATGCCCCGAAGCATTCCATTGTAATTTAAGAGGTTAGCATTATAATTTGAGCATTCCAAAAAAAAAACTTTGTAATGATAATGTAATGTACAATATGATGAAGACACATAATATGTACCTACCTACAGTCAATAAAGCTATTTGGTATAGGTACCTACAGGCAAAAATATTATTTTTTCCACTACACTGCCAATATTTATTTCTGATGTGTGCATTATAACGTTTTAAGCTTATGACATACTTACGAGAGTGATGTACAATAATTGTCTTTTCAGCACACTCACAACATTGTTTAAAAGTAGTTGCAAGTTAGCTGCTTGCATACCAAATAGCTTTGTTGACTGTACCTAAGTACAATTAGGTACCTACTATAATATTTAGTTTTCATTGCGGGGTAGACAGAGAGCAGCGACCATAAACTGTATTATCGGTGGTAGAGAGGATAGATCGGTTAAGGGCCTAAAATATTTTTAAGTTCATGAGAGAAAATTAAATACAGTTCTTTACACCCAAATATAAATATTCACAAATAAAATCCAAGATGGCGACAACGAAAACACGGGTATTTTTTATAATTTTTAAAGTTGTTATTTTAACATGAGGGATGGTACCTATTATAATCAGTTGAAAAAAATAATGGGCAGATATTAAATTTTCTGGAATTATTTTTGAATGGCCAGTGAAGTGATGGAATGGGCAGTTAGATAAATAGTTTGGGCAATTTACGGTGAGCGGTAAACACCCGAACATCACTTTGATTCAAAAGTTGCATAGGTGACGCTCACCGCAGCGCATATCTGATCTACTGATTTTAATCCTACTTTTTCACACCCCGAATCGGGGAAACCGGAGCGTAGGCAGAAGGCTGGAGGAGCTCCGGCGACTTGGGGACGGAAACGAAAGACTGTTACCTATATAAATTGCGAGCGAAGCGAGCGCGATTTGACAGACCATCTTGTGTGACAGACAGGCCGATTTCTATTTTTATATCATGAAGTCACAGCGGGGTGAGCTTTTTAATTTTATGCGGAAACAAACAAGGGATACACCACCTCATTTTTTTTAAACTGTTTAGAAGGAGGTTTCTTACCTACTAATTCCGTTTTTTTAACTGCCCATTCAGTCATATTAATACTGCTCAATCTTATCATTTCTATTCATTTTACTGCTCAGTTTTTACTGTTAAACTTGTTAAACCTGCATTTTGTAATTTTAAAATACCTACCTATTCTACAATATTCAACTGCCGCTTTAAATCAGTGCCTTTTTTGCCATGGGTGGGTGTCATTTTTACGATTTTAAATATTAAAATTAAAATTACGGAACTATCTCGTTTTATTTGCTTAAATTTTAAGCCAAAATTTCAATTATTTAAGCCGAAAACTGAAACTATTTACGATTTTTGGTCAATGGGCAAGTGTTCAAAAAGTTGGACTACATAATAAAGTTAATGTAACTAAAAATATGTGTTTCCTTTAATAAAGATTTTTTAAACCTTCATATATTGTTTGTTTGGAACCACTGTGTAAAAATGTTACTGACAATTTTTTATTTGCATAAAAGATCCATGGGTAGTTTTTAAAGAAAATCAGGAAAACTGTATTCAACTTGCCTGTGGTATTACATTTCAATTAATGCTAATATATTGTGTTACCATTAGTAACATTCCATTTTTGTATTCCTTTGCTTGTTATTTTTATATTCACTCCTAAACTTCAAATCGCGTTTACTCAAAAGTAACAAAATGTTAGTTGGATCTTTTCTGTTTAACAGGGTCCTGGACCCTGTTAAGCAGAAAAGATCCAACCAGCAATTTGTTGAAAATCGAGTTAATTATATAGTTAGAATCTACACATCGAACTTTATATACGCAAAAAAGATCCTAGCAGTCTGATCACTTTCACTAAACAAACTTCTATGACACTACATTTACCAAAACACATTTAACGTTTTGAAAGAAAAGCAAAAAAGATACATGACTCTTGGATCTCAAAAAAAAGAAAATTATTATTTTTTGAAATCCAAACGGGTTGGATCCTTTCCGCAAAAGATTTTTTCCTTTATCAAGTATTTTTAACAAAGTTTAATCTCCGCACTAAAACTTTAAACAAAGACACCTGCAACAAATGCGATTACTATGAAAATAAAAAGAATACTACTACAAACATAGAAGAAAAGAATAAAATTATAAAAGAACATGAAACACATCTCAAAACTGCAGAAGACCTCCAAAAATGTATGAAAAATGACATGATACTGGCCAAAACTGATCCTAACTTAGAAACTATAACATTTGACATGGAAAAAACCCTGCCACTTCCACGTATCCCAACAAATATAGTTTTTTACAAACGCCAGATATGGTTGTATAATTTGGGTATACATTCAGGTTCCAATGATCAAGGCCACTGCAACGTCTGGGTCGAAGGCGATGCAGGCAGAGGCGCACAAGAAGTCGGATCCTGTCTCATAAAACACCTTTCAGAGAGACTTAAAGAAGGTGTAACGCACCTTATTCTGTGGAGCGATTCCTGTGGCGGCCAAAATCACAATATAAAGCTTACTCTTATGCTGAAAGCATTCTTAGAAGACCATCCAACATTGCAGCAAATAAGCATGAAGTTTTTAGAATCGGGACATAGCTTTTTGCCGAACGATACAGATTTCGGTAAAGTGGAAAATGCGTTGAAGTACCAACAAAGAGTGTATTCGCCTGAGGACTACATAAATATCATGAGAACCTGTAAGAAACATAAGCCTCTTCAAGTTCACCGCATGGAATCAACAGATTTTCTTAGTTCACATGCACTGGAGAACATTACAACTAACAGAAAAAAAACACTTTCTGGAGAAAAAGTATCGTGGCTGAAGACGAAAGAAATTTTGCTAAAAAATCAGGCTATGTTTTCTTTGTTCATGCGGTACAGTCAAGATGATTCTTTTGTAGAAGTAGATTTGAAAAAAAAAGTCCGCGGTAGTACACGCTTGATATCAAAAAATCTTATGCAAATGCTTTGGCCTCATGGTAAGAAGATACCAGAGGCTAAATTAAATGACATCAAAAGCTTAATGCATTTGATCCCGAACGATGCTCAGCTGTTCTACAAAAAAATGACTGGTGACAGCAATATAGAAGATGATGTAGATGGATTTTCGGGGGAACCCGATTTTGAGCTTGAAATGGAAGAAGATCGCATTGATATCAGATCGACAGAGATATCAATTTTGTACAACAAAATATGTAGGTACCTACTTTCACTGAAATTACAAATATTTGAAGACAATGATTTAGCTTAGGGCACTCCAAGTGCACTCCTTCTATTACCGGAGGCCACAGCTTGCTTTTACACCAAGTTAACGTGAAAGTGAAATATAAACCTGCATTAACGAATATGTGCTTGAAATCAAATTCCAATTTGGCGCCAAGTGATAGGTACATACACATTTTTCTTGTTATGGCATGGTCAGGTAAAAATGAAAACTTTTGCTCCTGGTTCTTTGAAAGACCAGCGTCAGACAGCATCTGTCTGGAAAAATTGTTGAAAATAATCTTTTTGTAAAAAAAAAACCCCTATTTTGGAATAAAAAACGTAGAAATTCATGTGAAAGCAAACTTTTTTCGGTACCTTAATGGGGCGTTTGCAACTAACTTTGCAAACATTGCAACTGTCAAATTAAAAATGTCAATTTCTATCTGCTGCCAAAATCAGCTGAGACGAGTTTTAGGTTAGGCTATGTTATTTTTATGCAACAAAACAAATTTTCGAAAAATAAGCTGACAATGAAGATGATGTGAGATTAAGTTATAACTTAAATTAGAGTACCTATGTTCTAAATATTAAACTAGTTTATTACAGTCACCGAAAGAATGTCTTCCAAGCTACCGAAGACTACTTTGAGTTTAAAACAGGTACTTATTACGTTTTAAATGAAAGAAACACAAAAAAATAGTAGAATATAAATAAACGTCTGATTTCTTGTCATTTACCAAAGATCTCATTACTTCCTCCCTTTCAACCAATTCCCGTCAAGTTACTAAACTACACCAGTGTTCATGTGAATCTGACATCTAACTCTTCATCTTTCTCTATTTCCAGTTCCTCCTGCGTCAAGAGGTACTAAAGCTCTATAAGGAAATCTTTCGGACCCTGAAACAAGTCCAAGATGAAACCACAAAAGCCGATCTAAGGGAATGGGCCAGAGCAGACTTCAGAAACAATATGCATCACACTGATGAAACTGCAATCAAAGCCATGCTCCATCATGGACAGAAATCATTGAGAGATTTGAGAAAGTCTTTGTCTTTGAGTAAAAGTTAAGGAAAGATGGGTACTGGTACAGATTGATTCAAACGTTTGCTTTTATGGTGCGCAGTTGCTGCTGTCACATGAATTAATAGCTACTGCTAAGCGATTGTGGAGTGGTCCGAGCCACCATTAGGTTTGATTCTACCCGTACCTATATCTAGATCAAGTTAATTTGGAACAGTTTTGTGATTATTTAGTATTAGTGAAGATTGCAATATGATATTATTTTATAGTCATCTATGTACAAAAATAAAAATCATCATAATTAATACAATACCACCCTACTTAAGCCAATTAAACGGCTGATTAAGCTATTTGGCTGCGACATATCGCACAGTGAGAATGAAAGTGACCGAACTCAAAATCTCAAAATTTTTGGAAGGTTTTTTTAACGATTATTTTATAAACTCTTAAGCTCTTATTTTTTCTAAACAATACCTATATTGGCATCATAAATATGTAAATAGCTTTCCATTTGAAAAAGTTATGACATATTTTATTGGAAACTCCCTAAAATACGAAGTCAATTTTGTGATTTCCCACAAAATGCAAATTTCGTGTTAGGTCACTTTTATTCTCATGGTGCGATGTATTATTCATGTCTAATAATTGTCCATCGTCTTGTTACCTGTTAAAATTAGGAAAGCAATGTTATTGAAAATAAAAGGTTGTTATTGTATATACAAAACTTTTATTCAGTATTTTGTTAAAACTAAAACATTTTGATCAAATAAAAACTAAATAATAATTTTATGATTCTACTAGCACTTCGCCCGCGACTTCGTCCGCGCGGATAAACGTACTTTCTTTCACAAACTTAAACACCTCTACCCATTAGAGGGATCGAAGGGGGTGTTAATGAAAAAATAATGATCATGATTAAAATTTTTTTTTTTTTTTTTTAAGAATTCATGTCTTGCTGCAAGTGACTGAAATTCGAAATATTTTATTCCTTTTTAATAATTTAACTTTGTTAGCTTAGTTGTTAACTGTGCATGCTGTGGTCTCCTGTAAGTGAAGGAGTACACCTACTCCGATGTTAATTGTAATTTGTCATTTGTGTGTATTGTGTATATTCTTTGTTGTACCCGTTTTGATTAGTAGTTTCTGAATATTAATCATTATTTTTCTATTAACTACCTACCTACCTAAAATTAACACCTTAAATTTTTTACTAGTTTACAAAAACGTTAAGTATGTTTTAATTACTTAAATATACTAAACGCAGGGCAGTCCGCTCAAACCGTAACATTATTCGTACTTAATTATCGAAACTAAAAAGACTGGTCCGATTTTAATAATTCAATAATCAACCTAATCATCAAACCATTTAAATGCATAAGGATTAATATCATGATACCAAAATCCACTACCAGTATTCTATTCCACCCACATTTTTATTGAATAATTTGAACAAAAAGCAGTCATTGTGACTTGAACATAATAATTAAGACGTTACCCTCATACACAAGCAATAAATTTGCTACTTTAGGTGAAATTTGTAAAAAAAAAAAAAATTTAAATCTTTTTTCTGTTTATATTATTTATAGTGTAGACTAAAGTAATTTAGCTATTTACAAAAACAGGAAATAACATAGATACAATTTTTGTTGTCGTCAAATCAGTATGACTTAGAACCTAATGGCCACTAAAGGAAGGATAGCCAGGCGTCCACCTATTGTTAGCCATATTAACCTTCTTACACCTTCATACACTTAGGGCCAGTATGCTGATTCCAGCTTTTTTTTACCTGGCATCCCAACTACATACCTACTCCCAATGTCTGAATGAAGAATTTGATTGTAACTCTACAGGGGCTGACACACTCTCGAAATACTCAATTCAGAAACTGGGCTATATAGTTAAAATTGTCATAAAAAAAATTATGTGTATGTCTGGCCATTTTCATGTACATTTTTCCCCTAATGTACTTAAACATACACAGGGATTATCAGACTTTACATTGCCAAAGCACTAATTAGCTTTAAAAAATAAAATGATGCAAGAGCTATACAGCTGTATAGATTGCTTGGTAGAACAAATAAATCACGATAGGCACCGTTACCCCTGTCCCAACTACTAAAGTAAATACTGTAAAAAATGTCACAAAATCGCCATTTTTATTTAGCCGCTTTGCCAATATTTGTATCAAACTCCTGGTTATATGATGACCATCCACACCATAACATGGCATCACATTCAAAAAGCCAAGGCCCATTGAAAACATGAATATGTACCTCAACAGTTTCTCAAACTGTGAGGGTGAAAAGAATGAGAACAGTCCCAGTCTCGGGAAATACTGGTCAATAAACACTGTCTTGTGTAAATCATATGGCAAACCTAAATATAAAACAGCATTTTTATCCTTTCTTTCGATGATTATCAAATGTGTGTGATTGTTCAATGAAGGCTTCAAGCAGTGCATTCCTGTAGGACAAGAGTACCCACCAGGTTCTGTGCACTTTGTGAACTTTTCTTTGACCATATCTCTCGGTTTTAAACAGGAGAATTGGCCAGGTAGTACTGAGTCTGCAACCACTTTAGGCTCCATGTATTCAAAACAAAAACTGTACAAGTCATCTTTACGGCAACATTCAACTACGTCATTCTCTTTTATAGTTTCCATCATGATTTCATCATTTTGAGCAACATATTCTGCACTGGTACAAATTCCAAACCGATCATGAGCCATATGGAGGCAGTAGTTCCAATCATTTGAAGATTTGACATTACAGCTTGTTATTCCTGTAACTATATCCCCTTTCTCTAACCCCCTGACATCTTTCAGTGGAGAGTCTCCTGTGAAATCTATTATTTTAACACCAATCCCAGTTTCATAGGCTATGTTAAATAAAATAGGAGCTGAAAAGAATAATAGTAGGGCAACAAATGCAGTGGCAACATTGTGCCAGATCCCTGCACAAAATATTCTCAATTTCTTGGTTACAGCTAAACTATTTAATTGATCAGAATTCATCTGCACAAATGCTACTGGTATTATGGTCAACACATATACACCTACAGATATCAGTTGCACATCTTCTTGAGCTGCCGCTAATGCATGGCCTAATTCATGGAAAACAGTGCTGAATGCTATAGCTATGAAATATACCCAGAAATCTGAGGCTGGAATGTTTACACCAGGTAGCATGGCCCTGACTTCAGGCACGTTGTTGCTGATCTGAATGCTCTCATTAAAATGTTCGAATATGAAAGTTAGGAGAGTCCATAGTGCGAAAGGTAGGAATATCCATATCGTGAATATGTAGCCGCATGTAAACCATTTTCGAAGAACACGACTCAAGTTTTTACTCCATCTGTATAGAAACCTGTTGAAAGCAGTTGTTGTCCATGTGAAGTTTAGTATTCCTATTTTTAGTCCGGTCCCTTCCAAGAATGCATAATACGGATAGTGCATACAACTCTGGAATAAAGAAATCATTTATCAATGAACTCAATAACATACAATAATTCAGTAACAATATTTAAAAAATTAATACCTTGAAAAAAGAGTCAAAGAACCATATGACGACATAAAATGTTAAAACGAACGAGAAAAGTATTGCAAAAGACATAATTGCAAAGATTTTATGGATGTTTTGTATAATTCATGCAACATTTTACATTATTATGGATGTAAGCAAAAGCCGGCACCACATCACTCACTCACATTGAGAAAGAAAATTGGAATTTGGCAAAGCAAATCGATTGGTTGCGTCAAAACTCACAGAACATAAACAGATACACGTCAAAAATACTCAAAATACAGATAAAACAAATGTCAAATTCAAGCAAAATTTCATAATGGGAGTTCTCGCCTTTTTGCTTGAAGGACGATCTTTGTGATAGATTTATTTTTCATTTTTATACATTTTATAAAAATGAATTCCTATTTCCCTTGGTCACGGCATCATGCGTGAACAGCTGGACCAATTTCGCTAATTCTTTTTTTGTTGTGTTTGTTATTGTCAAGAGAAAGAAGGTTCCTATGAAAGAAAATTTTGGGAAAAAAAAATCCGAAGTTCTCGTCTTTTTGCTTTGAAGGAGGATCTTTGTGAGAAATTTTTATAAATTGTATATTTTTTGGTTTTGGGTCCACGTTTGATCAATTTCTCACTTGATATCTCAGATAATGTGACGATGACGATGGATTACAAAATTAGCACGAGTGCCTGAAGGCAGCCGAAAACCAACCTAGCAACCATAGCTAGCAACTCTTGCTTGACCCAAACTTGGCTGAATGACAATACCACTTCGGTCAGAAAAACGATGACATAAAAAAAAAACACCATGACATCTGTTGGGTTCGTCGGTTGTACAGTGTGTTGTTGATCGAAAATAATTGAAATAAAACAATATTGTGACAATTTATAAAACATTTTAACATGTGAGTGATGAGTTGTACGGAAAATGAAAGTGGCCCTTTTGTCGTGTTCTTCTTACCAGCAGTCGTTGGCTGCCTGACCATACTCCTGGCGAGACGCTGGGCGAACTCCCAAGTTAGCAATACTTCTTCAACAGCCGTCTCTAGGCGGCGAAAAATTATTAAAGATCCGCTTGTTAAGCGGCCCCTACCGCCTCTAGCCTGTAAAATGATGCCGCCGGGATCCAAAAAGGCTTCTGGTGTAAATAAGAAGGTAACATTGTAGTCTCCATCTGAAAAACACCACGTCCTGTTGAATTAATTACTTTTATGAGCTTTTGTAATAATAAAAATAAGAAATTAATATGCTGAAAATGGTATCTGGTGTATTGCTACAATTTGTTTTAATAAATCATTTAAATGGTAACTTTAATCTTTTTTGAAAACTGCAATAAACTTCGTTGTAATTAAACAATATGAATTTTATGAATAGTAAAAGAAATTAACACAATTGTGTAGTATTTCTAACATCACCTTGAAATTTCAGGGATCATTCCCAGTTCCAGATGAAGAAATGAATGGTAACGGAAAGCGGGTGGGACGACCTGCACGTACCCCGCCCACTACCCTATCAAATGTTGGTCTCACAGACATAAAGCTAGCGGAAGGGCCAGTAGCCCCTAAGCACATACCATTCCCCTACATACCGCAGGACGGAACTCTTCTCTTCGAAGCCATGACATTTGTTTTTACTCTGGTGGCCACTGGACTGCAGTTCTTGAATCTGTACAGGACCGCCTGGTGGTTGCCACATTCATACACAAACCAGGCTATGGTAAGTTCAGTTCTTGTTAATTATGATAATAATAAGCCATTTATTCCAAAACTAAATAGATGACTAACAAAATCTAATAAGTCCATCAGATAGTTTTTCACAAATTATTGGCCACATATTTTTTTCAGTGCATTGAAAACTCGTGTGACTGCAAATTTCGGTACTCTTTTTATCGGAAAGTGACGTTGGATGTGTCCAATATTTTTCAATATTCTAACTGACGGTCTAAATCACACTAATATTATAAAGGCGAAAGTTTATGAGTGTGTGTGTGTATGTTTGTTCACGCGCAAACGGCTGGACCAATTTTGATAAAATTTGGTATGCAGGAAGCTGACACCCTGGATTAACACAGGCTACTTTTAAACCGCGGGTAATAATACTGTGGGGTGCTGCTAGTAGAATTATATTTTTATACTCAGGAATCATCCCTAATGCTTCCAATCTTGTCTGCTACATGTAAGTCTCCTCTAGTTTAGACCTACTCTCTGTTAATTTCATCTTCCCGTCTGATAAGCTGTCTTCCTTGGTTTCTTTTAGAGTGACTTATAATTTTTTATTTATGAAAATTTTATACATCACTCTAAAACCAATAATAAAATACAAGCAGGTCTTGTGGGTTAATAATAATGGTATATTTTTCCTCTTTGATGGTCTTCCTTATTACTTGGAGTTAGGTAGTTTGTTAATAAGAATTATTTAAATGATAAATGGTATTTATTTTCTAAGTAGTTTAAACTCGTAACACTTTTACACGTCAACATATGTATTTGGGTAATTTTAAACTAGATGAGGTCAGTATTTCCTACCTGACTACCCTGAGAAGAAATACCGAAACAAACTCAGAGGTAAAAGTCTCTTTTAAAGTCCATACAATTGTACTGGTCAAACATGAGAAGTAGGTTAATGACTGAAGTGGTCCACTGAAGTACCACACAGATTTGAGTGGACCTGTCCAGACAGTGCAAGCATTTGTCACTTATTGTGTAGCTCAAACTTAATTTGCTTATAGTAGGTACTGGGTATCTAAATTGGTGATTAGCCACCTTAACGGTATTAAGGTAAATAGACTTCAGATTTACTTTAAAATATAACTTTGTTTTTGTGACAGGAAACTACCTATCATGAGTATCATGTTATTTTATGTAAAACTAGCTTTTGCCCGTGACTTTGTACGCTCATATCCCATTTTCCCAGTTCCTGTAAGAATTTTGGGACGAGTTATACACCTAAACCTTCCTCATGAATAACCCCATCCATTGGAGAAAACCGCATGAAGATCCGTTCAGTAGTTTCTGAGTTTATCACGAACAGACAGACATACAGACGCGGCAAGGGACTGTTTTATAATATGTAGTGAAGTTATTAATCAGATTGTCAAGAGGATATGATTTTGTAAATCTTTTTAAACTTAAATTGCTAAACCGGATAAAGATTTTGGAAAAGGAAATATGATTACTGAAATATTTGAAAATATATGGTTTTTGTCACAAAACAGTTGAAAACATGTTTACCTAACTCTATTGTTTACAGTTTTGATTAAAAAGGTATCTTATTTACTGTTTCTGTAATAACACATCTCTTTGATTACTGTGTTAAGTAACTCTTGATTCATTCCTTATGACTCACTGATAGATTAGGTGATGAGATAAAATGAACAACAAACCATTTAAGGCTCTATTGATATTTTGATAAGAATCTCAAGGTCAAGCCATGGCTGGGTAGATTTAAACAGAATGTCCTATATTGCTATCAATTTTATTAATAGCTGACTGTTACCTTGGTCAAAGAATAAGCATTGCCATACAACGTGGCAATGCCGCTAGTCTTTTGGGTACACTTCCAGTCGACAGCGATGCGGATGATGGAAACGCCATATTTTAGGGTTAATTTAGTAAGGAGTTTTTATTTTTATTTCTAGTGTACATAGTTAGTTAAGTATTTATTAAAACAGTTGTTAATATCTATGTGAATAAAAGTAAACCATTTTATTAATGGGATTTTAAATATTGATTTCAAAGTTACTGTTCTATAATTTTCAGTTGAGGAATGACTATTGCAGGTTTTAATTATTCTATACTATTGAAACATCATCATCAAAATCATTGAAAATATTGGTTGCCCTGGAATGATCATGTGATGCAGAGGAATGAGGAACATGTTGTTGGGAAAATTTGAGTGTGAATGTATAAAGGTAGACGAAAACCAAAGAAATGATGCTTGAGTGCTGTGATATAGCCAGAAAAGAGATGAACGTGAAAAAGAATAAAGGCAATATCTGAAAAGTGGTTTTTGACTTTTTTTGACTGGCTTGTTGGTCAAGTGGTTAAAGTCAAAGTCAAAACGTTTATTTCAATTAGGCCATTAAACGGCACTTTTGAACGTCATCATTTACAGTTCAATAAAATAATAATATTACATTAATAAAGTGACTCTACTGTC
This sequence comes from Mamestra brassicae, assembly GCA_905163435.1. Lineage (NCBI taxonomy): Eukaryota > Metazoa > Arthropoda > Insecta > Lepidoptera > Noctuidae > Mamestra > Mamestra brassicae. The sequence goes on along the minus strand of LR991000.1, from coordinate 16,343,514 downwards.
CATTCGGAAAGGTAGATTCTTATGGAGAAGAATGGACAAGAAACTCCATAGTTACTCTTTTCAAATATTGATTTTTTAAATATTTAATTAATTTAATATTATGTGAGGACGATGCACCCAGAGTGTGAATATATAAGTATGTTTATCAGTTGTTTGGTTGCCATAGCACAGGCTCTGCCTAGTTTGGGATCAGATGACCGTGTGTGAGTTGTCCCAATATATTATTATTCTGTTTATTCATTTTTTTTAAACTTATTTCTTACATTTTTAAATATTTCTTAAAAACTATATATTATATTATTATAGTGGTTATTGTGTTTATAATTATGAACAATTTTTACTATGGAACCAACACTGAAATCGCGAAAAATAATCGACTGGCCCATGCATGTGCGCGCATAAGTCGACAAAATGTACTGAACGGTTATTTTTTTTTCGAGGTTTGGTCCCATTGTTGAGATATATATATAGAAGAAAAAGACGTCTGCACCAAACTTAAATAAATTAAGATAATTTATGTACCAAGACCTGCCCTAAGAAACTGCAATTTTTTTTTTTTCAGAACTTCTACTTGATTGACCCACACTTGGTGGCGTTTATAGTGACAATAATATTCCGCAAACTGCTGCTCAGCGTCAGCCTGTTTGTTCTCAGGGGGTTACTGGCGCCCAAACTTATGCCACACGCCACTATCGCGGCTAGGTAAGAAAATATTATTGTTCTATAGAAGAGTATTCATTCTCATGATGTTTATGGCCAAACATGGCCAGAGATCGCACAAGACAGAGAGATTTGGAAAAGAAAGGTGAGGCCTTTGCCCAGCGGTGGGTCACAAGACACATGTGTTGGCTAACAAAAAAACCGGCTAAGTACGAGTCGGACTCTCACACGAAGGGTTCCGTACTATAAACCGAAAAAAATAACTTTTCTTTTATGGGAGCCCCCCTTAATTTTAAATTTAACTTTTATTGTTGTTAGAGCGGAACAGACATACATCTTCAACTTTCTAAAATTTCAACTCTCTAGCTATAACGGTTCATGAGAAACAGCCTGGTGACAGACAGACAGACGGACAGTGGAGTCTTAGTAATAGGGTCCCGTTTTTACCCTTTGGGTACGGAACTTCTTCTTCCCAGCTAAAACACTAGGAAGTGGTGACGGGCGGGCGTTTTGGGGGACTGTCTTTATGTAGAACTTTGACTTTCAAAAAGTGCTGGCACTCAGCCTAATTGGAATAAATGACTTGTTTTTTTTATTTTGATTTTTTTGAACCCTAAAAAAAGGAGAATATTTATGATTGATATTTCCATTTTTCCAAGACTCTTTTTATTGTTTATTAATAACTAATAAGAAAATGAACAAGTGAATTCAGTTTTTAACTTACTGTTAAAAAACGCACATGAGATATGAAATACATTGTGATAAGCACTACTTGACGTGAACAAACTTGACGATCTAAACCTCGGTGGGCGGTTAATTGTGTCTGAGTGTAAGATTTTGGCATTAGGAAAAATCCAACTGCCTGTGCTACCATCATCATCTACCTAGCCTTTTCCCAACTATATTGGGGTCGCCTTCCAGTCAAAACGGATTCAGCTGAATACCAGTATTTTACGTGGAGCGGCTGCCTACCAGACCTCCACAACCCATTAACTGGGTAACACGGTAGTTCTTGGCATTTAGGGATAAATTATCAATGATAATAAAATTATTTTGCAAATAGGTATATTTTACGCGTCAATATTTAAGGGGTACTGAGCCTGTAAAAAATCTTGTTTCATAATAATAATAATAATAATTCACCCTACAGTTGAAAGTAGCAAAAATGTTAGTTACAATTGTGTATATAAAATCCATTCCTTTTCAGGATGTTTATATTGGGTGTGGTACTTGGTGCTCTCTCTTGGTGCACATACTTCATAGTACTCAAGTATCCTCTGGTGAAAATATTCTACTTGTGTTACCCGTAAGTACTTCTTAACTTTATAATGAACATACCTACTGCTCCTCTAATAGGTAGCTTGCAGGAACTAAAAGTGGCAGCACAGAAGAATCAATATCAAGGATTTACATATATAAAAGATTCGAATTTGCAACACCAGATGGCACAGTATACGCTGTGCACGTTTCCTATAGAACCAGAGAACGAAACAAAACTTTTTTACAAAAAATACAATCGACTTCCAATTAAAAAAAAAAAAAACTACTTAGAAGGCTTAAAACTGCGTTAACCTTTTGAACGCCATTGCCACGTATACATATATACGCTTAACGTCACAAATATGTGAAAAAAAGTACGGCGAATTTGTGGCTTGGTGTCGGGGGCACGCCGTTGCGTTTATGCTGTGGCGTTCAAATGGTTAAGCTGGCGCCCGCGACGGGCACCCGTCCAGTGTCAACGCGCGTGCGCACGATCGTGGCCTCGCGCGTGTCACGTGTGCACTCGGCAGGCCTCCGTGGAAACGCAACGGTTCCCGTCGCGGAAAACAGATTATTTTATTTACGCAGTGTCGCTAGTTCAATTTTAACGGTCGGCCTGTACAGTCGTGTAGATGGAGAACTTAATAATTTATTAGTTAGCAAAACGACTAGCAAAAAAAAAAAACAACAGCCAGTAAGCCCGTTTATTGAATCTAGGTTGCCAGAATGCGGGGAACTTGTAGTAAAGTTCAGTTAACTAAGAGAAAATTACTCATTTTACAAATATTTTATTATTCATTAGGGCGATACTGCACTTCCAAAATTAGCCTTTCCATATTGAAAAAAAAATTCTTTTGTTTTATTGCGCGCGTGTTGACCGTATCACATAGCGTTATTGACTGAACTAGCCCACGCGTCGGGCACCGCGCGTGCGCCTGCGCGGTCATCCGTCGCGGGGAAGCGGCCCACCTGACCGCGCGCCGCCCGCGACCGGCGCACGCGCGTCTTCCCGCTCCGGATCACTTTTAACAACATTATCAAAATTCATAGGAAAGCAAAATACGCAATTTCGTTAACTAGGATGACAATCATATTTTTTCCAGCTATTTTGATTTAAAAACCAAACCACTAAACCGATTTAAAACATCAAATCGGTTTATAAATGACGGAGTTATGAGGTAACAAACATACAAAATAAAGACATACAAACGAATTGAGAACCCCCTCCTTTTTTTGAAGTCGTTTAAAAACAGACAGCGTGACTGGAAAAATGTTAAAAAATCGACAAGCATTCGGTCTTTCCGGCAAAGACAGAGAGCTTGTCGATTGTTTAGAATATTCTGTTTCCAGCGCCGTCATATACTTCCTGCTGTTCGGCTTCCACGCCAGCCCGTTCCTGGAGCTGAACAACGGGGACCCTCCTCTCCATTGCTGCACTCATGACGCGGTACAGATCCGCAATGAAGTGGAGGCGCTGCGGCAAGACTTCAACGTGAGGATGAAGAAGATCATCTTCAACTCTGTCGTGGGCGCTTACTATTCCAGTTTTATACCGTGCTGTTTTGCGCAGGTGAGGATAAATTTCACAGGAATCGTGCATTTAAGGTTTCATGTGACATGAAAAATAATTGTGTTAATTTTTATTAGTTAAAGATGTATGGTAAACAGAAATAATCCTTCACGAACGTATTAGCAACTACCCTATTTCTAATATTAGGTAATACCAGCTTTTGCCCGCGACTTCTTTTCCCGTTCCCGTAGGAATTTCGGGACGAATTATACACCTAAACCTTCCTCATGAATAACCCCATCCATTGGTGAAAATCAGTGCAGTATTTTTTGAGTTTATCGCGAACAGACAGTTAGACAGACGCGGCGGAGGACTTTGTTTTATAATATGTAGAGATAGTGATGTAGTGATAGCGTAAATCGTTATTTTAAAGTAGATTCTCTGCACCCACAAAAAGACACTAAACGACGAGAGAAATTAACTGTTATTTCTCAGAAACACAAGTGTAACATTCGGTTGTTCTTTCCAGTCATATCTGTACTACGAGGTATACGCGGCATCCCAACAGACGGCCTTCGTGTGGGCGGGCCTGTTCGCGCGCTACTCGAGCCAGCTGGTGAGCGCCTCGTACTGCGACGTGCCGCACCGCGCCGCGCTGCACCTCGGCCGCTGGAAGGCCGACACTAACACTTGCACAGGTGACTGACATACACTACGAGGTATACGCGGCATCCCAACAGACGGCCTTCGTGTGGGCGGGCCTGTTCGCGCGCTACGTGAGCCAGCTGGTGAGCGCCTCGTACTGCGACGTGCCGCACCGCGCCGCGCTGCACCTCGGCCGCTGGAAGGCCGACACTAACACTTGCACAGGTGACTGACATACACTACGAGGTATACGCGGCATCCCAACAGACGGCCTTCGTGTGGGCGGGCCTGTTCGCGCGCTACGTGAGCCAGCTGGTGAGCGCCTCGTACTGCGACGTGCCGCACCGCGCCGCGCTGCACCTCGGCCGCTGGAAGGCCGACACTAACACTTGCACAGGTGACTGACATACACTACGAGGTATACGCGGCATCCCAACAGACGGCCTTCGTGTGGGCGGGCCTGTTCGCGCGCTACGTGAGCCAGCTGGTGAGCGCCTCGTACTGCGACGTGCCGCACCGCGCCGCGCTGCACCTCGGCCGCTGGAAGGCCGACACTAACACTTGCACAGGTGACTGACATACACTACGAGGTATACGCGGCATCCCAACAGACGGCCTTCATGTAACCCTATATAAATTTGTTCACAGAAGGTAATGGAGGCCTCCCCATCCCTTATTCATACAACTCTGTCCTTTGCTACTTGGGGCCAGTCTTTTCGGTAGGAGTCGAACTCGTTCCGCCACCTTCACCTTGGTCTGCCGTAAAGTAAGACATTACCTAACCCTGTATAACTTGGTCCACAGAAGGTAGTGAGGTCCTGCCGTGGTGCGCCAACCGCATGTGGTCGCTGTGCGGGCGCGTGTCGCGCGACGGGCGCGTGTACGTCGTGAGCACGCCCACCGCCGCAGCGGACCCGGCCTCCGTCGTGCACTGCAGGTTCCATGTGAGTATATACACACGACACCAAACATTTGAAAAAAATTGCCATAAACTCTTGCCTTTTTGCCCATGACCCATCAGCGCCCTCATGGCAGAAAATACAGGACGCCATATGGTACGATCCTTACAGACTCGTTTTGCATGTACGTTCATAAATCGGGTCATATGCTCCGGCCGCACGCCGGTTGTTCGTAATAATATAAACACTGTGTATGTCCTCCTAGGGCGGTCCCCTCTCAGCAGGGTTTCCACTCTCCTGCGTTGTTAACAACTTTTGAAAAAACATTTCTCAGTAGCAGCTCGGAGTATGAATTTGAAACCGGTATTCAATAGGAACGTTAGGATTGGCACAAGAATAGAGGGTTATGCTCAGCGGGCGAAGTCGGGCTGATGATGATTCCCTGGGAAAATTGACACGACGACTTTGGTTTGATTGTTTTTGTCATATGCTGGAGATATTCACCAGTGTATTTAATTTAAAAAGAAAAAACTATGACTCACAAAAAAAATTTCCTCTCTTCCACAGACGGTGTTCGCGAACCCATCTCTTCTACTATGCGGGATGCTGTGTTTACAACTCTCCCTTATAGTACTCCAACTGTGCCTACTGTTCAGCTCGATACAGTGGCACAATTTCCTAGCGATAGTCATTCTACTATTCATTAACTACTACACACTGTTCAAAATGGTACGCGACTACCTAGTCGCCTGGAAGGTTTATAAAGCTGAAAATATGATACAAGATAAAAACGGCTCGTTGCATCCTGTTCCCAACTGAGATAAGCCCTTTTACTCCTAAGGTGAACGTATCCCGCGCACAAAATTTGTTTCAAAAACTCAGTATGGCAAGCTTCGTTGTCTTGCGTTTGTTGTTGTATGAAAATGTGTTGATTTTAGAGATTGTGTGGTATTATTGGTGTGTTAGATGCTGAATACTAAAAGTAGTATTAGTCAGTAGATTTGTTTAATTATTGTTTCTTCATTCGTAAATGACTGCCTGGTTCCTAATGACCAGAGGTCGGAATTAGGTAGAGTTATTTATGTACTTACACTGAATTCAATCAGCGAAAGAATAAAGTGGATATGCCTCAAATTCCGAGATTAATTTTAAAGAGCAGAAAAATCCCGTGATTTATTAAATAAAAAAGTTATTTACTTTTACACAATTTAAACCACTGCACGCGCGACGTTGCCAAGTTTACATCAACGAAATCGGATGTCCGAAGTTGCAAAATTCCAATGCGCACACGCGCGATGTTGCCACATTTGTAGTTCGCACAACATAGCTTGTGAGAACAAAAGAAAAATTATTATTATTTATTTGTAATATTGTTGGCCACACGGGATTATCTATTAGAAATCCCGGGAAGATTCATATTAATATCAACATTTCGATGCAAGTACATTAATAACTCTACCTAATTCCAACGTCTGCTAATGACACACTAATCATTATTTTATTGACCCTGTCACTTGTGTTGATTAATATTGTTTCATAAAAGTCTTCCATTCATTAGCGTAATCTGTTGATAATTTAAAATACTTCCAGAGCACTGTTATAAATCAAACATTTCTATAAGTTATAGTTTTGGTAAATAAAACGATGCGTTTGTTTTAGGAACCAGGTAAAAGTCAGTCATTTTTAATATACCTACATTCCATAAAAAAAAACTTCATTCAAACGCAATACAACGAAGTTGGTTGTACTAACGCTGAAATTTGTTGAATATCTCATTGTGTATCTTGTTGTGTCAATTGTACTTAATAATTGTTTATAACTGCGCTCATTATGATAAGGATTTGGTTTTTGAACTAAGTAACACTTTTATAATATAATTATGTCACCGGAAAATAGCAAACGCCGTAAAATTGTAAAATATCGCGTCAAATTGCAAACTATTTTTTCTAAGTAAGGCACGGATATATTGGAAACTATTGAATTTGGAAGGGTTTTATTGTATACAAATCGATTTTCTCATAATATATCGAGCAATTATAATCTAATCAAGATTTATTACAATCTTACGGAGACTGCAATTCTCTGGTGACATATACATAGCATTGAATATTAAATTATTTAAAGACTGATGGTATTTATGCCATTACTTTGTTGAGACCTTGAAAACCCGCGTCCTGGATGAGCGATAAAGAAACGGGCATAAAATATATTCGCTTTGCATATCATATTAAAACATTTACTCTCGGTATTTCGCATTGCATTATGTCTAATATTCGTTCACGAAAGACGTCCGGTTTCAGTAAATACATTGCTACATTGTATGTACAGACACCAGCACAACTAGCTACCTGAAACTGTCAAATTTTCCCAATCAACCTTGAACCTACTGCCTTTGTGATAAAGTAGAAAATCTATTCAAGAAAATTGACAGATTGATGTAGCTTGAAGTGCTGGCGGCTGTACATTTAAAACGCATTTGCAACGTGTTTTAACGACAAAATTATCTATACCAAAATAACAAGTTAAGTGACACAAAATGTTAACCCCGAACAATTATAATATCATACTTGCCATGAAGAAAAACGTTTTATTTTTTAGTTTATAATATTCTTATTACTTTTATAGACCCCAGAAATCTCATTTCATCATAGTCTAGTCAATGGACTTGAATGTAAGTAAATTGTGAAAATAAAAACTTAATGAACAGAGGTGATCTATTTTTATTTGAAAATTAGCACATAGGTAACATAAAACATATTGTAGTTATCTTTATTATTTACAACACATACAGATTCGTACATTTTTACACAGATAATGTTGCGAAGTTATTGATTTGCGTGTGATAAAGTAAAGCCAGTTGTAAAACCACTTGATTGATAAGAACTGTTTATCAATGAGTTGTATTATTGTTTTCTTTATTGTTTATCACAATAAATTGTATTAGAACTAACAGTTAAAATGTTATGGAAGGAATTAATATTTGTAATACAGTTACTAAGATTATTATTAGAAACTAGCTTTTGGCCGCGACTCCGTACGTGCATATCTTGCTTTTTCCCGATCCCATAGGAATTTCCTATTTCCATATAGCCTATAGTATTCCTCATGAATATAGCTATCATATACAAAACGAATTTTCCAAATCCGACTCTTAGTTCCAGAGACTAGCACATTCAAACAAACTCTTCAGATTTATTATATTATCTCAGATCAGATCAGTGGCTCCCAACCTTTTTTGTTAAAAAAACTATGTTAAACTAAAAATAAACTTATATCATATATGTAGATATTCAAAACTTGTAGTATAACTATGCTTTGAAATCAAAATTAAAAAGTGTTGTCATAGAAGACACATTTCTAAAGAAACTTAGAATCAGTTTGCATCAATCACATTTTTGAGGTGAAAAGGGTGAAATTTTTAAACCTTTTGTGGACCTTATTTTTTTTCTCCGGACCACAGGTTGGGAACCACTGGTGTAGATGAATGGTGATACATTAAACTATTTTATATTCATCAGATCCTGTACTAGAGTGGGTGTGGTGAGAGTGAAGACAACACAACAACAATAGTGATTTTATTGCTAATCCTTTTTATTAGTATCACATTTTACAAATAATAGTGTCAAAATAGCTTTATATTTAGAGAAAACCTACTGAGTAGACACCCAAGAAGATGTCTTATTGCTATCATTAATCTGTATTTTGATTTTCTTCATTTTATCCCTAACAATATCACAAGCTTGTAGTATCTCCTTATCTTTTCTAGATAAAGCATTCAATCTTACTGTATGTCTAAATTCTACCAGTGTATCTATTAAAGAGTTTGACAATACACTGTCTTGAGCCGAGTCTTGAAGCTTCAGTCCAAATGTACTCAACATACTAGTAATATACTCTACTATTAATACAATAGGTACAGGATAGTATTCTGTAGTATCCAGCCTAATAAGTCTATTTGCATTACTAACCAAAGTGAGCAGGTTGTTGATACAAACTGCAGTGTTAAAATCATTCTTCAAAGCCTCGATATTAGCCTCCTCTATTCTCTGTAAATCATTCAATATCTTATCTTTGTAGTCTCCATTACTCACTGCATTATTATTGACATAAATAAATGCGTCTTTGAGGAAGAATTTGAATTTGTTTAGGACCTCTTCAGCTGTTTTCATAACTTCATGGCTGTATTCCATTGGGTAGCGGTAACTTGATGTGAGGCAAGCCATTCTGAATACATCTGCACTGTGATTCTTCAGTAGGTCTGGTATTGAAATGGTGTTCTTGAGAGATTTGGACATTTTACTATCTCCTTTCACATGTAGGTGACCAACATGGATCCAATAGTTGGCCCACTGTCTTGTATTGTGGTAAGCACATGACTGAGCTTCCTCATTCTCATGATGGGGGAACTGAAGATCAATACCTCCTGCATGGAAGTCTATTTGAGATCCAAACACTTTACTCACCATAGCAGAGCACTCTATATGCCACCCTGGCCTTCCTTTACCCCAAGCCACATCCCATGAAGGCTCCCCAGGCTTATAACCTTTCCACAGAGCAAAATCAGTTTTGTTTCTTTTCTCTTCATTAGCTGCTTCACCTTCAAGTTGAGGTTTTTGTAGTTTTCCATAAGAAGGAAACTTGGTGGTGTCAAAATAAACAGACCCATCTATTGTCACATAAGCCATTTCAGTTTCAATCAGTTTCTGCACGAAACTTTCAATAGAGTGTATATGGTCTGATACTCTAGTAATAATTAGAGGTTTCTCAATGTTCAGAGATGCCATATCCAACCAAAACTCATGTTCATATTGTTTAGCGATATTTTGAAAATGCGTTTTGGTTTCGTGTCCTTTTCTAATTATTTTGTCATCGATATCCGTGATGCCCATAGCCGTCACGAGTTTTATGTTCAAGAATGATTTTATAATTCGCTGAATTATGTCCAGCTTGACGTAGCAGCTCGCATGGCCTATGTGAGCGGAGTCATACACTGTCGGCCCGCAAGAATACCAGGTGGCGATGTGAGGGTCATTCAGTATTACTGGAACTTTCTGATCTGCGACACAGTTGTAAATATATGCACCAGTCGGATTTCCGTTCGGCATCAACCATCTCGTTTCTTTGTACGGTTTCAAACTGCACACGTGAGAAAGTCTTCTTGAAATTACAGGGAATAGTTTCCTCATGTTTGTTTATTGAACTTTAAAGTTCATTGACAATAGGGACTCCACTGGGGGCGATGGGCACTGAACTCGAACTCGAAGTCACACAACAGCTGATAACGATATCAATGAACTGACAGAAACAAAAGATGTCAAAAAAGCAAGGCTACGTTCCGTACTTGTTATCAAGATTCATTGGAAAATACTCTTGTTTTCTGAGTAATCCGAGCACGGATAAAACTTGAATTAAATTTATTTTAAATACCAAATAAAACAGAAATCCATTTTAGTGACAAAACCACTGCAAGTAAAAACGTGGACGAAATTGCAAAAAAAAGGTGAAGTGGTACATTTATATAATCATTAATGTCAATGTCATTTTGTTTTCGAATAATGTCAACACGGCATTGATGAACTCGGGAAACAATCTTTTACTATTTTTCAGTGAAATAATCTACGATTTGAAATAAAAATGGTCACGTTTGCTCCTGATGAAATTGGGCTAGCAGACAAGTCACCTTGTGCGGGCATTAGGGCTGATCTGAAACTGTGTTTACTTGCAAGTGACTGCTGCAAAAAGGTTAGTTTTCATACCAAATATATTTCTGAATTATTCACTTTTTTGTCTGGAACTACAAACTATTCAAAAATATACATTTAGTTAATTATTCACATGCTTATACTTCATTTGGATTTCGTAGTAGTACTCATGAAAACTACTTGATTTATAAACTCTAACATTGACTTGTTAATATCTATTGTAAGTAAATGAAAAGTTTATTATTAACAGCAAGCGATTGGACCACCAAAGTAATTATTAATTATTTGTTCTTCGAATTTTATAACATTCAATATCGTCTTGAACCAATAATAAAATAGGAACTATACTATAGTTTCCTTTCAAGCTAAAACAATTTACAGTAAGGTATTTAATTCTGTTTCAGGAAAAGAAAACACCTAGAGAATGCCTTCGCGACGGAGTGGTACCAGAGGAGTGCGCTCAACTTAGACAAAGCTTCTTTGAATGTAAAAGATCACTGGTAAGTTTAAATTTTGCTAAATGTAGTTGTCCTAAAAGTTGTATGAAAAGGACTTTTTTTGGGAAAGACTTACCAGATCTCCACTTTAAAAGCATATCATATTGGTGGCAAAGTGGTAAGCCAGCTTCCATAACTGTGTCACATAGTATGCTATGTAGCTCTATTTAATGACCTATCGCTTCCCATGGGTGTTGTAAGAGGCAACTAAGGAACTCACCAGAGAATGGGCAGCAGTTTTCCCTGTGCATTGCAACAGCAATGCTGCGATCACCAACCTGCCTGCCAAGCTTGGCGATTATGGTAAACCCTTACCTTGGGGAGGCCTATGTCCAGTGGTGGACGTCTTTCGGCTGTTGTGATGAATGACCCATCACTAAATGAAGCCTTGACTAAAAAGTTTAGGTGGAACAGCAGCAAACAGATATTCCCACTCATACACAAAATTAAAGTGTTTTTCAATTGAGTTTTATAAAACTCGCCTTAATGTGTATTGGTTGTTGTATAATATTTTGTTTTGTTTCTTTCCAGTTGGACAACAGAAGAAGGTTTCGTGGTCACAAGGGTTACTAACATATGTACGTTAGCATTTTAATTATCTAGAGAGCAATAGTTGTTTTAATTTTATTGAATGTATAAAGTGTACATTATTTGTTAAATAAAACTTTGAAAGTTATAACGTTTTTATTGTAATATTTTTAATTCTGTTGGTATTTCCTATTAAATTAAGTACAAGAAACGAAATTAGGCTTCAGTATACTCCAGACTTCTAGAGAGTGGATTGATGATGTAGATTGGAATATTCTATAAGTTTACTGTTTAACTGAGATGGAGCCTAGGGTATGTGATACAAGAGGAGTGTTGACGCCGACAGCGGGCGAATGGCAGTTCTTGCATCATGTTACACAGCGGGCGAATGACAGTTCTTGCATCACGTTACAACACCTTGCCTGCACCATACAGCTTCCACAAATACCTTCTCAGTTCTGTGCAAGGGAATGGATCATGATCCACCATGTCAGTCCAGTATGGGTTGGTTGATGGAACTCTATATGTTAACATAATAAGGTCCCATTCAAATAGATAGATAAATTTTAACACAGCCTTCAGTATGTCTAACCAAAGATATCCAAGTAAAAGCACACTGATTAAGGTGATTTTATTTTGACCTAAATTGCCTGCACTCTAGAATAAACATATCCATTATTTATTTATTTATTTTATTTATTTATTTATAATGTTAACACGGTTTGTAGACCAATTACATTAACACACAAAGTACACAAAATGTAAGCATTAAAAAAAAAAAAATATATATATATATTAATATTTATAAATTTACGTACTTTCACAGAAGCAAAGACAAGCGCACAAAACAGTTTTGAGCTGATCTGCAAATAGGTCACAGTTCGGGTTAGCTTCCATGACGTCATTAAGCGCAGCCAGAGTGCGAGGAACAGGGGATGAGGCGCGAGCCATTGTTCGAGTTGTGGGCACGGCCAATAGACGGTGTTTTCGACCACGGATATAGTTGCTTGGAACGTAGAGACGAATCAGCTCATTATGAAGATCAGGGGCATCTGTTATCCCACGACATATTTTAAGCATAATGTACAGCTGGTCATAGGCTCTCCTAGTTTGTAACATATGAAACCCTAGAGATCCTACGAGAAATCTTGTTGGATATAAAAATGGATAATATCCATAACGAAATTTATAGAGAAATCTAAGAAATGCTTTTTGAACCTTCTCTAATAAAAGTGCATAACTAGCCTCATGCGGGTTCCAGACACAAGAGCTAGCCTCCAACTTGCTTCTGACAAGCGTACTGTATAATAGCTGTACGACGTGCGCATTTTGAAAGTCACGCGTGTTTCGAAGAACAAACCCCAGTCGTTTGAATGACTCTTTAGCAACAGTTGAAATGTGGCCATGAAATGTCAACTTCCGGTCGAATACGACACCCAAGTCTTTTACAGTGTTCGATCTTGTAATAACAGTGCCATTTAATTTGTATTCAAAATAAATTGGACGCCGCATTCGACCAAAAGTCATTACATAGCATTTAGAGGAATTGAATGGCATTTTATTGGTAACCCCCCACTCGCAAATGGCATCTATGTCTTTCTGAATGGCCTCACAATCTGATAAGGTATTGACACGAGCGTACAGTTTTATGTCATCTGCATAAAGAAGGCATTTTGAATGTTTGAGAACAGAAGGCAGGTCGTTAATCTTCAGGAGAAATAATAAAGGTCCAAGGATTGAGCCCTGACTAACGCCAGAACGAGTGTGATAGGCGCTCGATTCGTAAATACCAAGCCGCACAAACTGCTGGCGATCCCGGAGATAATCAGCTAGAAGTCGTAGCAAGTCAGGACAAAAACCAATGGCGCTGTAGCTGCAATACATCAAAACATCCGTTCGCCACTACGCTCGTGGAATACTAGGGTTCCCACGCCGACTCGCAATATTTGTTTGCGTTGCAAATTCCCGCGCTCGCCCGCCGCGCCGCCCGCGCAGCCGTCGACGCGGCCTGCATTATCGTCCAATAAGATGACGGCGACCTGCGCGCTCCACACGATTTCTTTAGGAACTTATTTATATTGTAACTAGAATCCTCTAAGTTAAATAGAGCACTCCTTGTACTGCGGAGGAGTCATAGCGTACGTGTTTTGTAGGAACATTCCATTTTGCATATTCCTCGTGGACGGTTAAATATACCTTTGTCGTGACATCTGAAGTATTATTACTACACACCACCTCAGCGCTACAGTGGTGACCCCGACGTGATATTAAGAAGAGACCTTTAGATCCACAATTCAAGCTTCCATCATGGCCAACAACGGTGACACACCACCTCAGCGCTACAGCGCTAAGTTTTGCCAGCAGAATGTCGTTGTTGACCCGGTCGAAAGCCTTTTGGAAATCAAAATACAGCACGTCAACCTGCTTCCTCTCATCAAGTTGTGCAGAAATATATTCCGTTAGGGTCAGAAGGTTAGTCTGTACGGATGGTTGTTGTTGATGGATTCTGTATTATGGGTAGGTACATGACGTGGTCACAAGCGCCTGCACATTTGTAGTATCAGAATGATGAGAAAACAAAGACATGGATGTGTTTATGCATTGGGTAACCAAAACTTCTTGTGTATTTTCGTTAGGTAGTTGATTTTTTTTCTTGTTTTTCTTGTGTTCTTGTTTTTTTTATTATTTTTTTTACCATTGTCCTTATATTGGTGGTCTGAATGATTTTCTTAAAGTTAGTCCATCTATTCTATTTTAATGGGACGTTATAAGTAAGGAGCCATTCTTGATAACATACCCCTTCCCCCTTGGTGATACATCGTGAGGTTTTACGTGGTCGCACAATGCATACTGTATTGGTAATACACGAAGGTATACGTCACACTTTAAATGTTTTCGTCGTAGGTTTTTTCGTGCGTAATACACGCGATTGTCACCCTATCCCAGCCATCAGTTATGAATCGCGATTTTTGATCCCCTCCCCCTCCCTGTTCGAAACTCACGTGATTAATTGACGAGCCCTAATCATATTTATACAGGAATACACAGGAAAAAGAAACACTACATTTTATTTCAACTTTTATTATAAAAATAATTGAAATATTAATTAAATTCTCTATACATTCTACAGAGCTTAGCCTGCACTCCCATAACTAGCTTTTCAAGCCAAACAGTAATATTTTAAATTGCTTTAATACAATAATACAATCGTTTTAAACATATTTGAATTTGAACGTTTCTTAGAAATAGTGATGCCAATTTTTATATTGGATTGATTCACCTTTAACAAGCCATTTTTTAAACTAGATAATAAATATAGATTTTCGCTGAGTAACAAGGTGTTTTGGGTAGGTACTATAAAATAAAACTTAGTACCTGTTGAATTTTATGCTCTAAAATTCGAACTACGACTCCTTTAACTGGGTAGGTATTTGCCTACTTAAAATTATCAGGGCCAAGGATATAGAAAATACCATACATATGTATTTGTACATCGATTAGTATGCTTTAAGGGAGGTATATTTTTTGATAAGCTTCTACTGAGTATCTAAGCGATTACAAAAATAAATAAGCTTAGATAGTGAAAAATATTTTTTGAACAGGGATGTATTTGGTTCAATTCTAATTTATCAGCTTGCCTTTCATTGAGGACAATTTATTAATTGCAAAACTTAGATTTTTGGTACCACACAACCCGAACATTTCGACTCCTTATAATAATTCTATTAATTATTATTAATATAACTTTATTAAGCCTTATAAAATTGCATTAAACTCTAACTTTAATACGCTAAAATGAGATACCTCTAATGAATTGGTGTTATCAAAATGTTTAAACATTTTATTTGAAAAATATTTATTTGCATAATTATTAAGTTGGCAAAATCTATAGGTAGGTAGGTATTTGGTTTAAAATTTAACACAACTTAGTTCTAAAGCAAAAAAACTGGTTATTTGTAAGTGTTATTTATAATTCAAGATCAAACTTGCAAGCTTTTGTTTTATTGCTAACTACAAATTGACTAGATTTAGCACCATAGAAAAATAATTAAGTATTGACTAGAAATTGAATGCTACAGCTTCTTGAACGGGTTACAAGTTATTATTTATACTCGTAAAACAAATAAATAATTTACACTCAGTTTCTAATATCTAATCAATATTTATTAGAACTTAATATAAACGATTCTATATTAAAAAAGCATAAATTAATAACAACATATTTATTTTCCATTATAAAACTTATGATACATATTAATGCTTCTCAAGCCATTTACTATGCTTATACTCTGTGCATGTACTCTTAATTTATTATTTTAATGAATCACAATATCAGGTAGGCTTTTTGGTCATATAAATTATGTTATTACAAATATATATTCTGATATAGGAAAAGTGGTGGTTCTTGTTAGTAAAATAATTTAAACAGTAGGTAACACAAGTTTACAAAATTTTACTTTTTATTTATACCCCGAACCGAATGTATGTCAATATGTTAATCTACCTTCCCTAAACCTAAAAGTGTTAGCAGAAATATTTTATCACGTCGGAATTTTTTTCTGCAGTCAAATGTTTTTTTTTAACTACCCGACGTGGTGGTGATATTTTATTGTTTATTCGTTCGCTTCAAACGACAGTTACTTTGCTTTGGATTAATTTAAAATGGCTAGCAGAAAGTGCAAACAAAGTTCTGACCGTTTTTGTTATGTTTGTGGACAGTTTATATTTTCAAAAAAGAGAAGACCTATTGTAGATTCGTTAAAAACTGCATATCTTCATTATTTTGGATTTCCTGTTGCAAATCAAGATAAAAAGTGGGTGCCTCACGTGTTTTGTGAAAGCTGTAGAATCATCTTACTCCAGTGGTCATCAGGAGAAAAAGTTTACCTTCCATTTGGTTCGCCAATGCTATGGAGAGAACCTAGTAATCATGAAAATGATTGTTACTTTTGTGTTACGAAGACATTGGGATATAACAAAAAAAATAAGGCAAGTATTATGTATGCCGATGTTCCGTCTGTTACTAAGCCGATTTTACATTCAAAAGATCTACCCCATCCAGTTTGTCCCGGTAGTTCGAGTGCAAATATATTAGATGACAATAACAGTGATGTTGAATTCAAGTCGATTTCTAGTGATTCTGACGAATTTTCACCTCAAGAAAACACTCCACATTTAATTAATCAGGCCGAATTAAATGATCTTATACGAGATTTACAGTTATCAAGATCTACAGCAGAGCTTCTTGGCTCCCGCTTACAACAATGGAACTTGTTACTACCAGACACAAAAGTTACGTTTTTCAGAAACAGAAGCAAAGTTTTCTCAGAATTTTTCAAAAGAGAATGTGGATATTGTTATTGCACAGATATTCCGGGACTTTTCGAAGCAATGAATCAAAACTATGATAAAACAGAGTGGCGCCTATTCATAGATTCTTCGAAATATAGTCTCAAAGCTGTTTTATTACATAACGGAAATAAGAAACCTTCCATACCAATAGGACACGCAGTGAATTGTAAAGAGAACTATGAAACGATGCGTACTTTGATTAATTTAATAAAGTATAAAGAACATCAATGGAAAGTGTGCGGCGACCTGAAAGTCATCGGTATGTTAGTGGGATTGCAGGGTGGTTACACGAAGTACTGTTGTTTCCTTTGTTTGTGGGACAGTAGAGCGAAACAACATCATTATGTAAGGAAAGAATGGCCTGTTCGAAATGAGTATATTCCGGGCAAAATGAACATTAAACACGAGCTGTTGGTCGATCCAAATAACGTCACATTACCCCCTTTACACATCAAACTGGGGCTCATGAAAAACTTTGTAAAGGCGCTTGACAAAAACAGTGATGCTTTCCGGTATTTGCAAAAAATATTTCCAAACATTACAGAGGGAAAACTGAAGGAGGGTATATTTGTTGGTCCACAAATCCGTAAAATTATGAAAGATTCTCAGTTTGAAAACCTTTTATCGGTTAAAGAAAAGTCTGCTTGGAACTCATTTAAAATGCTTGTGGAAAATTTTTTGGGAAATAAAAAAAGTGAAAACTATGAAGAAATTGTCAACAATTTATTGAAAAACTTTCATGATATGGGAGTAAACATGTCATTAAAGATTCACTTTCTACACTCTCATCTGAATTTTTTTCCTGAAAACTTAGGAAGTATGAGTGACGAACAGGGTGAACGTTTCCACCAAGATTTAAGGACTTTCGAAGAACGACATCAAGGATTTTGGGATGAAAATATGTTAGGGGATTACTGTTGGTCTATCATAAGAGAAACTGACTCAAATAACTATAAAAAGAAAGCAAAAATTAGTCATTTTTAATTTATTTTTGTATTAATCCTAAAATTTTTGTATTTCCCTTCAAGATAATAAATATTTTTTAAACCAGACGTGACAGAATTTTTTTATTATTTTTTCTGGATAGTTCTACCTGAACACAAAATAAAATAACAACTTTCAGCTGGGGTAAGAAAACCGTGTAAACTAGTGTAATGAATGTATAGTACATATATCATGGAATAGGCATACTGGGTTATTTTTCAATGACCAGCCAATTTTTTTCCGGGCATCAGGTATCAACCAGACATGATAAATGCGAAAGGTACTTACTATATATAAAAAAACAGCTGTTCAGTACATTTTAGATCGAGAAACTCTGCGAAATGTAGCGAACAGCAGGTTTTTTTTCAAGGTAATTGAAAAATAACCCTGTAATATGTCACCGGGAAATTGCAGACTCCGTAGGATTGTATTAAATATTTATTAGATTACTTATATTTTCTCGATCATAGGTAATATATTATGAAACAATCATTTTGAATGCAATCAATCCGATCCATTCAATAGTTTCCAATATATCCGTGTCTTATTGAGATTAAATAGTTTACAATTTGACGCGATATTTTACAATTTAACGGCGTTTGCAATTTTCCGGTGACACATTATACTTATAATAACAATTTGAACTAAGCCTGGTTTATACAATGACACGATGATGGCATTAACTCCGAAAATGACAGAATATCATGTACTTTTTCAGTAGGTCTGGATTACCTCTTTGGGGATTACCTACAGGCTTACTGTTTATGTAGGTACCTATGGTAACCTTAAACTTAATTATTGAAATTGTGTCATGGTCTAAACCTAGCTTAATCGGTGCACCAAGCTAAAGTTATTTATTATTAATAAATAGCTAATATTAATTTCATATAGTTTTAGAACAATAAACTACAATATTATTTCTGACGCGAAATTGGCCACTCGTAGATCTTCGTTTAAGTCGAATATTTTAAATTATTTAGATGAGAATAGGACCTACGTCTTTCGAGTCTAAAACTTATTTAATAAACAAAAAAAAAAATCCGGTAAAAAGGTGATATTTCATTCACCGGTTGTGACCAATAAAAACTAAAAGCAAATTCATTAAAGTAAAACTTGAGTGAATACATATCTGTATTGTTAATTCTATTATGTGATTTTACTATTATAAATATTATTGTGCGTTTCTAATTTTAGCAACTGTTTTATTTAAGGCGAACTATTTTACGCCAGCATATTAAGCTACAACAATCTTTCAAGTTTCTTAGGTTTTCAACTTAATCGCGAAAGCATTAGGTCCAAGGTTGATTGGGAAAATTTGACAGTTTCGGGTAGCTTGATGAGCTGGCGTCCTGTACTTCGCATTTATTCGAGTAGGTACTTTTAATTTATAATTTAGTAAGAATTTTGAAACAATGTGTCGGAGTAGGCAATGGCTATAAATATTGTCGATTGAACATCTTGTGAGCGTATGATATGTATCTCGAGATATGTTAGAAAAATTGGGAAATAGAAAAATAATTATTTCTTTCAAAGATTTTAGGCAAAAATAGAAATGGGGATTTTGTTGAGCGAAACCTCGGTATCAATCGAACATGTAATTTTGGGCACGTACCTTATATGGAAGACATCTCCCAAATGTAACAAAATATTGTCAAGTCATGTAGGTATAATTTATCATAGATTTTTATCTAGACGACTGTCAGAGTGAGGTGATTTGTCTCTTAGTAGATCATATCAAAAGTATAGTGAAAGGTTGAGAAAAATGGCGTCTACAGAAGAAAATCACTCGTTTATATTTAAAAAGTCTTACATCTAAATCAAGAACACTTCGGCTCGACTCGCCTGTACCCAGTCAAACATTGTACACCATTTAAGATAATCTTAAATGTAATATTAATACTTTGGTCCGTTTTGTTCACAACGTGTGCTGTCAGCGACCAATTTTGTCAAGACATCTGTAGATCGACTTAATAGAGATCCAATCTTAAGTTGGGTGATGAATTAGGGAAGTCTACCAAGTGATCTTCGAATTATTTCATGTAACCTAAATCTCTTTCAATCTATTCTACACCAGGAAATACTACGATAAAATATTCCCGAATTCATTTCCCAACGCTCCTAACCTATTCTAACCTATCGATGTCCGCAAAATTAAAGAACAACACACTCAAGGCCATCTAGGCCCGTCCCTTTACTAGAAAGTCTGTATCGGCCTGTAAAGACCCGTGTACCCGCACAGGCGGGCCCGTAGGGCTGTCACAAGCATCGCGGCTCCAGACAGGTCATCCATGAGGTTGGCACACTCGCACACCAGCAGGTACATCTTGTCCCCGTGGGAGGCCACTGACTTGTGCAGGGCTATCTTCCTCATGCCCACCGTGTGAGGTAGGTGTCGGTATAGCATTCTTGCTCCCGTCCAGTACAGCCAGTTCCTCTCGAAACGCTCGCCGTCGTCGCCCTCGAATACCTGCGGATGAGGATAAAATATTTGGTTTTAAAAACTTCCTAAAGAAAGTCAGTTCTTAAGAAAAATCTCCGCGTTCTTGACTGTATGATTTATTATCGTAGTCTTGTGGCTCTGAGGTACTAGCGACATGTTTGAACAGGGCGTAAAAAGTCTGTTATGGGCATGGCTGTACAGTTCTGTGATTCTTATTTAGGGGCCAAAAAGTCTCCAGAAACTTCCTTTTAGTATATTGTAGACATAGTACCTACAATCAAACTTTACGATACCTTATAAACACTAATGATGAATCCAGTAGTAGACGTATGCGACTTCTTAGGTCCACCAGCCAAGTCGTTGAACGGAGGTCTGCAGATCATGGCCACCTCACTATACAAGTCCAACGTATGCGCCGCCGAGTATCTTATCGTCTTCGGGTCGAACTTGTTCAACGACGCACACCTCATGTTATTGTAGAAAAGCAAAGGGTCCGTTTGCGTCGTATTTATCACATAGTACGATATGAAGGGGAACTCTGCATTCTTCTCCATATTCGCCAACAGCATCCCCCCAACAGCAGTATTGGCCACGGCTACTTCATTCAGCAGCTCCGCGGCTGCTGCTTTCTGTCGTATCAAAGGTTTGGCAAGCGGGGATTCCAATATTGGCTCTATTGGTTCCAAGGGGCTCATGAGGTGGGCCAATATACAAAGTTTGGGGTCTGCTATTTCGAGGATGCTAAGGGAGTTTTGTGCAGTCTTTGTCGTCATTCCTTTTTCTGGCGTTGGAGGCGGAACAGGGAGCTGGAAAGGGGAAAAAAACACCATTATTACTTGGAACTTTTTTCATTACAACAGAATTCGTTTTAATGGGCCTAGCTACAGAAATTCCTTACTTCGTCGAGACAATACAAAAAATTGGCCACGATTTGTCGCTGTCCACAAGAGGCATTTCTCGTCTAGGCCGCTTCTAATTCTTGGGCGCTTAAGCGAAGCTATCAACTATGTAAATGGCGGTGGCTGTATCAGCGCTAATTATGATAAATTATTCTGTCGCGTTCTAGTTGCAGAAAGTTACCAGTTTTTTGGATAGGCGGTTTTGTTTTTGACAATCTTTATTAAGTTCTATTAGATGTTTTTTTACAATATTTTTTTACAATTGCAATGCTTTTTGGGTCTTTGGACAAGATACCAGACAATGTCGCACCTACTTTCCTGCCTCCTGTGGCGAAGTGAGCTATGCTCTGCCACCGACATTGCCTTGTAAATGGCAAAGTTTAATTGTGCGATCGACAAGAAGAAAACGAGGTAGAAACAGTGTACAGAGACAAACAGTCGTGGGGCTAACGAAGCAAAAGAAGTATGTAATAGATCATAGCAGATAGCACTTCGTAGTGTCTGCCTTCTCTAGAAAAAAGGCTTGAGTTTATGTTCTAGCTCAGCCATATTTAACCTTTTTTCTTCTTGGGCCACATAACGCTTCTTCTTTTGTCATGATGGGCCACAATAACCAACAGTAAAATATAATTCTACATTAACAGTATCTACATTAATGGGATTTTTTAATAAGTATGTGTAAAATGGACGGTTTTCGACAAAATTTCTACATGACAGCCATGACATAGGCCAACTTTTACGTTTTACGTGGGTGAATCGTCTCAGCATATCGTCAATAAGTGAAACAGAAAGCCGAGATCTGTAAAGTATTAAAAAAATCTCGCAGTTTAGTACTCAATAAATGCTTCTGAGACACAGTAAATATAGCACCAATAATATAATTTATGCTAGGCTAAGGGGCCACACAGAAAACTATGGCGGGCCGCAGGTTGAGTATAGCTGTTCTAGCTTATGCAAGCGGCTTCGTCCGAATGTCAGTCAAAATTGATCCCAAGGGAACATACCTATTAAAAGTATCATATGTCCTGACCAGGACATGGTCTACCCGTGCGCCATGATTACCATTCAAATCCATTCAGCCGTTGACGTGCAGAGGTAACAAACAGATAGACAAAACGACAGACAGAGGTACTTTCGCATTTATAATTTTGGTATCTTCATTAGTATGGATGTTATTGAAGGGTTGCTACTCACCGGAACTCCATCCGGCAAGAACCGATCAAGTGCGTGCGCAGGAATAACGAAGCAGTCTTTCTGTAGCGTAGCCAGAGACACAGGCTCGGTGCGGCGCTGGTGGTGCGTGGTGGGCACAGTGGTGGTGGTGGCAGGGCCGCGGTCCCAGCGCAGCAGCGAGACCGAAGGCTCGCGGGTCACGAGCGGCTGCGGCGGCTCGGGCTCCGGCCCCGTGCCACCGCCTAGTACAGGCCCGCATCGCTCTGGAGAGGGGGAGGGGGTGATGTATTAGTCTTTGGTTGTTAGTTCTACCGGGGGTGCATGCGAATCTGATTGTTGCCGAGCCCCCAACTCATGGTAGCGGTCGGTACCGTCGGATTTGACATCGACAATCGACGTAAACCTCCATTCTCCAGTGAGTGTGTCCATGAGGATTTCACCACACAAAAAAAAATGAATCTATTTAGATTCCGGGGTTTGATTGGTTCCCATGATGGTTTGCATTACGTGGGAGAGAAAAATCTTTTGATTTTGGGGTGGGTTAGTTCGAGGATACCAACTGGAGGTCAGCATAGATAATATAATAATCAGTGTGAAGATCCATTGTGTTTTAATTCAGCGGTTTAAAAAATAAGTACTTCAGCTTGGAACACTTGCAGCTTGGAGGTACCTAACTCGCACAAATGGAAGTCGTTGCAATTTTTAATATTGTATGTGTGTTCTTCATTTTAATTAGCATTGGTATAAAATAAAAAATAAAAATTCATCCTAGAGCAATTCTAATTATGCAAGACCACATCCTGTTTGCGCGAGCTATTAAAAAGTTCTCCTAAGAGGAACAGTAAAATCATAGAAAAAACAGTTTATTTAATTCGCAAGCTTGTTGTTAACTTACAAAAAGCTGTTATTTACAAACATATATATAGAAACGAGTTCTAGGCGTATCCTAGAGCTTTGTTGAGTAAAACTTAAGCTATTAGAAACACCCTCGAATATGAATACTCACCTAGTATAAGTGTGACCTACGTACAGTCGCTATTGGCTATATATTTCTAACATCTAGATATATATACTACAAGGTCTAGACACTAATTAATTTAGACACAAAACAAGAAATTGTACCTTTACGTTTTGACATTTAACGGATGAACTTCGAACAGATATTGAAATGATATATCCCTCAGAAGGTTAGTAATAAACATAGTCGATTAAATCGTGCCAATTATAAATATTGTATAATATGCGTGTCATAAGACTTACGCGGGAAATAACCTCGGGATGTTTGAGTTTAGCGCCAAAACTCAACCAGTTTCAACCGACTTACACTAGTTTCGTCCAACTGGAGAAATACAGTTGTGTCACTGAAGATTACCGAACTTCGAGAAGCTTTGTTTACACGGAAAGCACTTGTTACAATGTTAACTGCTGCTAATAGTAAGCGTGTGGAATGAACTCGCGTCTAAACACTGCGTCACCTGTCAAAGAATTTATTTATAGTTGCGACGGCGTTTCATGTCGTGTGTTTTAACAGAAAACTAACGAGGTCACTGCAAGCTCCAGAATACTTTAAGACCCGTTTTTGAAAACCGTCACTAAAACTTTGAGAAGTTGTTAAGAAAGTTTAGACACAAACACAAGAAAACTTTCCGGTTGTTCACTGTCACTGGTCACGTACGTCGTTTACCTGTGAGGTCGTTGTATTGCGCACTGGCCCGGGGTGCCGCGGAGAAGAATATGTGGGTCTTGTAGTGGTGTTCCTCCATGCAGGAGTATCGCTCGCGGTCGCGCCGCTTCGCGTTCCGCCCTGCACCGAGCGCGCCACGCGCCTTCCCCCCGCCCCCGCTCGACGAGAGGGTCTTCTCCCCGCTGAAGTTCTTCCGAAACATCAAATTCATCTTGGAAAACTGCCCACTTCCGTCTCAGTCGCACTAATGGGTTCCCGTATGGGTGCACACCGCTCTCACGCGGAGTCTCTCACAGTAATTAGTTCACTGTACCACGCCAAGATTACACCCGGCTATATTCAAACATCTCCTGTTTGGCTCGGCTTGTTTTAGTTTGTTTTATTTCCGCTTTAAAATGAACGGTCGTATGGTAGGATTAACTAATGCGAGGTGAATGGAGTTCTGGAGAGCCGTTGGTAAAGCTTTCGAGGTTCTTTTTAAAGTTACTGGAGTAAAACAGCCCGTTATGTTCAAAACATTGTTAAATGCTTAAGCTTTGTTGTTGGAGAGTTAGCTATCATCATCAGTTTCTATCGTTTGAGTTTATTTACTACCGTTGGACTTAGTCCAATTGCTAGAATCGGGTAACCCCGGTAACAAAATATTTGGGCCAAACATAATATCAAACATTTCGCTTCATGTAACGCTTGAAAGCTTGGAAACAATTGTTTTCCTCTTGATTGGTTGCAAAAGAACTTATTAGAATGGAATAGGTAATCAATTTCTTTGTTTTCAGTTCACAAAGGAAGGGGAGTCATTAACATGCTCTTTGGGTTGGCAGCAGTTTGACGAATTCTTTTCGGTTGAAAGTGAATGAATAACAGATCAATTGTTGAGATCAAAAGCGCTCAAAAACAAAGAAACAAGCAAGAAATGAAATTTAGACAAACTATGCTATTTATTTTACGGTATATAAGTATACTAGGAATCTTTGCAATTTGATATTTGTCTCTACAAAGTGGAGACGACAATACGACAATAAATCAAAACACTGGCACTACTAGTTCATACGAATATCTTGTCTTTTATCACAGATTTAATGTCACTAACTGCAACAGACTGCTTGGAATATTTCGTCAGAATAGTAGTCACTATCCTTGACTAGTTTGAGTTTTTTGACGTTTTATGCAATTGGAAAGTTTATTTTTAATTTCGGTGACAGGATTAGAACTGTTTCAAAATATTCCTATGAACCAGTAGGTGTTGCCAGTGTTTTCATATATTGCCGTATCGATGTCTTCAAATTGTGTATTGTCTTAGTCTATTCTACACATCTACTATTATCTATTTGATTGTTTTTAAACAGTTTCTGAAAAGTCTCAGGAAGTACCGATTTTATTTAAAAAATCAACTGATGAGCGGATAAACTTGGCGCACGGATAGACCATGTCCTGAATTAGAAGACTGGATACTTTTACTCTTGTAATAATTTCCAACTTCAAACGGACGAAGCCACTGGTTGGTCATAAATATAAAACCTACTGTAATTTGCTAACCGCGCCATGTTTACCTACCCATTTCTTTGATAAATGTCACTTCAATTTACTACGAATCGTATTACTATAATGAACGGCGGTTGATAGAAGGCTTAACATAACAATTTCTCGGTAAAACTCAATGAGTTAAGGTTCCCGCAGACGGACGCGACGTGTCACTGACACAAAATGTTCGTTCATTAAAACTGTCCTAAACAGGGTGTTTTAAAACTGCGTCGTCATGTTTAAGGGTGTTTTGTTTTATCTGCTACAGTATCTACCGCATTTAGCTTAGTCAAGAAAAAATACCAAAGCAAAAATACAAATTAAATTAAATGAAATAATAATTGATGTGAAATTGGATTATAAATAAGACTAAAATAAATTAAATTACATTGACAATATTTAAACGATATTAAACAGGGACAACAATACACAACAACGGTATGCGTCATGCTTGTCGCAAATAAACTCTTTTTCTTTCTTTCTTTCTATGAGAAAAATGCTTGCACTGTCTGGACAGGTCCACTCTAATCTGTGTGGTATTTTCCTCAAAAGACCACTTCAGACATTAAACTACTTGGTTCTCATATGATTTGACCAGTACGATTGTATGGACTTTAAAAGAGACTTTGACCTCTGAGTTTGTTTCGGTGTTTCTTCTCAGGGTAGTCAACTAGGAAACACCGACCTCATCTAGTTTAAAATTACCCAAAAAGATTGACGTGTAAAAGTGTTATGTTTTACCAACTTACAAAATTAATATCATTTATCATGTAGATATGAACCGGCGTTGTCGCATTGTTGTCACATTATCGGCGAGATTGTCTGCCTGGAAGCCTTTAAGTAAAAACTTGTTGAGTTGGTCCGTCTATATGAAATATTCAGGACGACTCATCGATTTTAATAAACCTTTCGTCGACGTATTGTAACGTTTTTGTTTACTCCGCTATATTTGATCACTGTGTTCTATTGCGCGCCTGGTAAGCCGATTACGGCAAGCGGATTATCCGGAGGTATTATGAATATGTATGTATCTTCCCTTGTGTATTTTTGTTCGAGCGTTTTGATTCGAATATCTTTGTTTATTTTTTCACTTTACATTCTTATATTGTATTTCAACTCGAAGTTGCTTGAAAAACTTTTTTAAAGTAGTAGTCAAAATCAAATGATCCTTAAAACATTCAGATCAACTAATTTGAAAGAAGGAATCGTATGATAGGCGCCAGATAAACTTACAATAAAGTACATTGACCTTTCCCTAATATCCCTTCGTAGATTCATTCCTAGAGAACGTAAAGGATTACGATGCAAGTCGATTCAGGACAGCTTTATGTCTTTATTTCTGTTTTAGATGTTAAGAAAGTCAATGAATGTATGTTGGTCAATGACCGTTATTGCACATTTATCTGGCGCCTACCATAGGAGGTGGCGTTCTGAAGTGTCTGCTTACCTCCTACACAGGAATAAGGCGTGAGTTTCAAATTCAAGAATATGTAAAAAAATGCTCAATTTGTTTAATAAGTTTTTGGCAAAAAAATACGAGTGTGTATATGTGTTAGATATTTAGATACTGATTTCGCGTTAGATATGAGTTTCCGAAGATGAATTCCTTAGCTATTATGCAAAAGACTCGCTATCAATCTTCGGGAGTAGGTAAACCAATAAAATTGCTCGATGACAGAGGAGACACGTCAAGGACAAATATTTTTATGATCTTCAGATATTCGCTTATTATTATTTATTTTTTTAACACGTAGGTTTTTGATGATTGCTGAGTAGATATGCTTCTCTTTTTTTTTCTTTTCTTTACTTACTTTGATCTAGGGGTTTCGCTAAACGTAACTATCAAGAAAAGGGGCAGGGACAACTCATAAAGTAGAGCAGCTAATAAGAAGTTGGAAATCGTTTCCTAAGCGTGATGTTTTTTATGTACTTTATTAGTAAGAACAAAATTCTTAATAATTGGTTACGATCTGGTCTAAAAGACTAAAAAGCAATTTAATTGTAACCTAATGTAGTTATAACAGTTATAGATTATGTTAAAACTAAGAATACCATATAAGAATAAATACAACGAAAAACGAAAAAAAACAACGATGATGATCTGTTTAAATACTGTAATGTTATGAATGTGTTCAATAAAGTTGAATTTTCACCCGTGATGAAGTCAATAGGTCTGAGTTACTTACCGAAAAAACAAGACCTGACTTTATGAGATCCATAACACTAAAAAATAAATACCATCTACCGAAAACCAACAATGTGTACGGAATGAGGGTTGCAGAATATTTAGTACCTTACTTTCTTAATAAACTACCTGAAGACTTACAAACATTATACAAAACGAGTTCGAAAAGCTACAAGTGTAAGTCAAAATATTTCTTTACACATAAAGCTACTGTATAACCACTATCAGGCAAGTTCTACTGTAACACAACATGTAGAAATAAAATGTACGGCTCGCCAGCACACAGATAAACCCTGCGAGGTTTTCGTTGTGTGGCAAAAACCAATGTTAAATAAATTAAGAATTTTGGAAATAAATAAATAAAAAAAAAAATATATGTATAGGTACATACCGTTTAAAACAGTTGTGTTACTATTTTGGTGAGTATTAAAGAATATTTTACTCTTGTACTTTAGGTACATTTTCAAAAAACATTTGACCCTCAATCCTTGGCACACACTTGAGTAGGTACCTATTAGACAGCAAATAACTCTAGATCGTTTCACCATCTGGCTGGAGTGACAAACAGACCTGCATTTTGTCTTAAAGATCAAATTATTGGAATAGTTGCAGAAAATATTCGCGCTCTCAAATATTGTTCAATCGTCGTCGTGCCAAATCGACTGCTTGTTTAGAACGAAATGTAAACAAGAACTATATAGAATCTTGAAGTTTATAGTTAAATGTTGATGGATCTTCGCATTACGACGCGACGTTCTGTCTATTTATATTTTCTTTAACATACGGTACCATGACGTACGTTGCGGGCGTGACATGAAGAATGAATGTGGTTTCAAGAAAAAGCCTAAGTTCACTCTCACTTGAAGAAGAGTTAGATTGGGTAGGTATGTATTTAGTTAAATTTTCGAGAATTTTGACAAGACGTACGGCGATGCGCCGCCGTTAGGTATATGGTAAAAATTCCACCCATAGGCACCTATTTATTTCTTTATTTATTAATGGCACACAAACATGTACATATTAAATTGTATAAGGTCTTATTATAGTGTTTATGTCAATTACAGACGTGCATAACATTCACATTAACAATAATAATCATAAAATTTAACAAAATTATTAGCAAGATAATAAGGAAATTATAAATCAATGGTAAAAAGTGTTCTTTTTTTAAATTAATTAATTATATTAATCATGAGGTAATATAAAACAATAAAAAAAAATTGTATGTCCAAAAAGTTTTGATAATACTATCCGAAGTCTGTGTTTCCTGATATACCTAGCTATAACCAGGAAGTCTTTAAGTCAAGGGAAATAGATTACTTCTAGGCAAGCGTGGCTATTATCGACCATATCATCGCTTACCATCTAGTGGGTCATTATTGGTTAAACGAGGGCCAAAAAAAAAACAACAACGGCTTGCACTTCGGGAATGCCGGCAGAAGTGAAAACTTGAACATTAACGTTGTGCATTTTTGATATTTTGGAATGGTTAGGGAATAGTTTCGCACGAATTGCTTTAATTATCAGTATAAAAGTACTATCATGTATGTGGTAAAATACAATATTTATTTATTGCGCTATCGTACACAAACATCAAAATTTATATTACATTAAAAATTTAACACTTCAGAACTTTCCCTCCGTCTTACGAATTCTCGATCAGGTCACGTGTCCTGACGCGAGTTTAATATTTTTTACCCATCCCAAAAAGTGCACAACGCCGCTAAAAAGGTTTTCACTTCAAAACGCTAAAGAAGTTTTGACGCCAACTGTGTGGCGCAGTGGTTGAGCGATTGACTGCCGCGCTGCGTGTCGTGGGTTCGATTCCCGCACGGATCAAGTATTTGTATGGCCTACAGATAGTTGTTCCGGGTCTGGCTGTTTGTGTATGTGAGTTTCTATGTTTGTAAACGCACCCACGATACAGGAGAAGTTGCTAGTGTGGGGCAACGTTTTAATTAAAAAGAAAAAAACAATCGTTTTAGCGCAGTGTCTCAATAAATAATGACGAGTAAATGAGCAGAGATGACTGTCTGGGGTATCTTCCACGAGCGGATCACAGTATTAAAGTCACCAATATTGCTGAGTTGTTCCAATCTCGCGAGGACGAGGAGCAAGATTCCGAAGATCTAATTTTAAACTTTGTTGACTTGAACATATTTTCTATAGTCAATCAATACTCCCCCGACATAATATTAGTATTCTTCCGACGCCAACAAAGTTACGTACATAACTTACCCGCGCCATATTTGGTCCCAGTAAATATCAAGTTGTCCTCTACCGCAAGAAAGTTACTTACGTGTGACGGGGATAAGGTAACCACACTTAGTAATATAGACCAAAAGGACCATTCGTAACTAGTTTTATAAAGGTGACACGTAAAGGCATTTTTGAATAGTTTGAATTGAAAAATACCTATGTATAAAAATACATATGTATACAACGTGTAACAGAATAAACACAATACCTCTTAAGGAGTCATAGTACTCTTCATTATGAACAACTTTTACTCTGGATATTAGCAATTTAATATTAGGGGGGGAACTGTGGCAAGTCTTGTCGTTAAGGAAGATCTACGCTTCAGTGTACCTATGGCCTGGCGCAATCTTCAAAACTAGCAGTTAGAAAAAAAACGAGCGAGTCTTATAGTAGTCGCATAGGATGTGTAACATCTGACGTCTCACCTTGGTAAAAAGCAAGATTAACATTAAAAGTACCAACTGACAGCCAACTCAACCACTGCGCGCGCTCATTGGTTTAATCAAATAGGTCGCGCTCATTGGTCAAATCAAATAGCGCGCGCTTTCTCGGCTTCCTGTTACACACTTCCGTCCCATTTCACGAAAGTACTCCCACAGATTGCAGGAAAGCGACAGGGAAGATGTTACACAACAAATAATGAATCACAACTGTAAGATTTTCTTAAACACAGACCTAGCAACTAGGTACCATACTTTGTATATTTAATAAAATTCGAGTGGATTCTCTGATAACCTCGCTCGGTAGTGGTAAGTTTATGGGTCAATTTGGTGGGCCCAGTAAAGATTACGGTCGGCTTGGTTGGGACGTCGTAAATGCCGGTTTTATGATTCTTATATCTGTTACATTTTTGCCGTTAATTGCTTTACACGTGTTTATCTGGCTTATGTGTTAAGACACAAACAAATATGGTAGTTACACATACTGAAAGTTTTATAGGAAGAGATTGGGTTAGATAGTGTAGGGATTAGCTGAGCATCCTTCGTCTATAATAAGCAGAGATCGGAATGGGTAGACTATATTTACCTAATGTTCGTGGAAATAAGTAACATAGAGTTGTTAATACCTCCTCTAAAATCCCGGAATCATAAACATGGCGATTGTATCCCGGGATTTAAGAAATTGCAAATGACTTATTGCGCTTTGAATACATTTGAACAAAATAATTGTATTGAATATTAAATATTATATATAATATTATATTGAATTTTATTATGTTTTGAGAGTTTCGTAACTATTAAAACTGTTAAATTAAATAGCTTTGTTTTCGCACAACTCTTTCTTCTTTTGATTCTTCAATTCAATATTTTATAACTATACTCAAAGTCCAGTTCATGTTTTTATAATCCCGGGTTTTAATTGTCATGTTTCCATTTATGATTCCGGGATTTTACAGGAGGTATTATCAACCAGAATTTTCCATGGAGCGATTGCTGATCTGATCTTCACATTCGGCAGATGCAATAAGATCCATTATGATTCAGTAAATACTCTGCACATGGCTCTAAGTCGTTGCATGATGATTATATGAGAGCTTTGAGCCTTAACCTTTTGAACGCCATTGTCACGTACACATGTCGCCATGTCGCACTGTACGCCAAATGTCACAAATATTTGTCAAAAAGTACGGCGAATTTGTGGCTTGGCGTTGGGGGCACGACGATGCGTTTATGCTCTGGCGTTCAAAAGGTTAAAAATTGAACCGCTCCACTAAAAACTACACAAACTACTGCCAGTATCATTGGCAATAAACCTAGTGAGAAACCAAACAGATGGCTCTATCTTAATTGATTTCTGAGTGTCGGCCATTTAACGGCTTGCGAGCGCCAATAACGCTAAGTGCATCGTCCAGCCCGTCGAACATTCTCTATGAAATTGAGAACTGTCTCTTGGTTGCTACAGAAAAAGATGGCGAAAAATATGACCTGGATTTTAAGTAAATTGTTGCAGCAATTTTACTTGGAAACCGCAATTTTATGTTTTAATGACGAGTTGTTTGGTATATTGTGAAAATAATTTCGGTGAACAGTGACCGCAGTTTTTAACAGAAAATGGAAAAAAAGAAATAACCATGAAATATGGTAGCAGTTTTCAGCATCATAAACGCCACAATTAGCTTCAAAGCGTTGAAAGTGGATCGTTAAACAGCTGATGTGCTCTGATAACTTTTGTCGCCTTTTAGAAGCAACTTGGTTTTGCTTAAAGCTCTGCAACAAATATAATTATAGATCCGCATTTATGAATAAAATTACTAAAAGATATGCTAGAATAAACGCTCGATGTTTAAAATGAGGGCTACCGTTTTGCGCTCACCAGTTGGCACCACTGGCGAGTGAGGTCCTTAAGCAGCTGTTAAAAGGCGTTATTACGTGCAGGGAAGCAAAGATCGAATAAAAATAATTTTAATGACGTGAAAATGTGATCAAATATTATAACTTCAATATACCAGTGACTTGAAGTCTTGTTTTATCAACAAAAAAGGGAAGGGAATAAGTTTCCAACAGAAAAATACTCTCTTAAAGCAGTTGTCGGTAGAAGAACTATATCTTAATCTGCCATAAATGTATCGGTTATAGTAAGTAAACACACAAAATCATATAAAATGAGTCAATAAACTCGCGTCAGAAGGCAAACAATGAAATTTGACACTTCGAAGACCTCACTCTACACTAGCGCCTCTAGCGGCGAATTGAAACGCGATAGCCCTCATTGTATTGATGTTACCTACCACAGAAAGTTTTGAAGGTACACAGAGTACTACTATATTACTGGTGATAACTGGCTAGATCATTCTATTCTAATAACAAAAAAATTAAAAGTACCCAAGAGTAAAAGTATACAAGTTACTATGTATACACGTGTTATGTAAATATGTAATTCCTGTAATGCCTGTAATTCTCCATACTTAGGTACAAACAATCCAAAACCTTGTAAGTGGTTCGATTAAAATAAACGCTTTGACTTTGGCCTTTTTTCCATTGTTGGATTTATACGTATAGTTCCATAGGTATTTAGACATTCATACTACTATCTATTATAAATCCACACTTATTAATAATATTATAAATGCGAAAGTGTGTCTGTCTGTCACCACTTCACGCTTAAACCGCTGAACCGATTTAAATGAAATTTGGTATATAGATAGTTTGAATCTCGGGAAAGGACATAGGATAGTTTTTATCCCAGAAATCATCCTTTAAGCGGGTGAAAAGAGGGGTTAAAGTTTGTATGGGAGTCCATCATTATTGAAGAAAAAACCATGAACCTTTGTATTTAGGCACATGATAAAAATAAATAAACATATGTATGTTCAAGCGTTTTAGAAAAATTAGTATCTTAAAATTAAAAATGGCAGTACTATAATATGATTCCTAAATGAATACTTCGAGGCAAACATTCTAAAGTCCAGAGATCAGGGTTTTTCTTCAATTAATTTTGCAGGAGTAACCTGTGTAGTACGTAAAGTTTTGCCTGGAAGCCGACCTAAATATACTGGGGAAAAGTCTAGGCAGATGATGATGTAACTGTGTAGTACTATAGAGTAGTCTGTAGTTGTGTCCGATTTTAAACGTAGATAAATCAAGGGAAACTTGTCTATACGTAAAACTTACGTGTACAACTTTATCTATCTATATCTAAATCTATATATGTATGTATATCTATACTACTAATGAAGCTGAAGAGTAGATTAGTTTGTTTGTTTGAACGCGCTAATCTCTGGAAATACCAGTTGGATTTGGAATATTCTTTTTGTATATGATAGCCACATTCATGAGGAAGGCTATAGGCGGATATATGTATATATACGGGAACGGGAAATTCCTACGGGAACGGGATATGCTCGTACGAAGTAGCGGGTAAAAGCTAGTAATAGATAAATCTCTGTCCACCCCGCGGGGGCCGCAGACGAGCTCTTTCACTGCACCACATAACAGTTTGGCTACTTTACTCCACTCTTACTCATCTCCAAAAATGTCTCATAAAGACGTGATACGAGTTCTTGTCGAGAGTAAGTCTCATAAACTACCAGAAGTAACGAGTAAGGGCTCATAGAACCGCTGGTAGCACTGGCGGATCCAGGGGGGTGGCGGCTAAGGGGCCCAAGCCCCCCAAAGACCAGGATATGTTTGGTAATCTACAACCTAACGAAGTCATTGAAAAATTAACGAAAAGTAATCCAAGGAGGTTTGTTACGCGTTAATTAAGCAAAATACATGTTATGTACGTTTAGTGTTTACTTTGCTAAAACCTATCCTCAGCGGGGTCAAGCCCCCCCTCTAAACGACAATCCTGGATCCGCCACTGGCTGGTAGCTTGTAAAACCAGCCATAAACACTAAATTGATAGCGGTACATAAACGTTGGGATGTTTTATCTCGCGACTTGGCAGTGGCTGGGGGAATGTATCGGTAGTAACCATTGATTTGTTGGTTTTAGAGTAATTGCCAGTGGAGTTGTTGGCTATAAGTGTTTGCTATTAACTGTTTGCTGTCTTGTAATGGTTTAAGTGCTGTGAGGCATTTCCTTTATTAGTTTATTGCGTGTTTGATTAATTAGGTAAGTACAAGGTTCTATTCGGAAAATATATTGCATTCAAGCACAGAATCTAACCTAAAGACTACTCGGTGAGTACAAAACATGAAATACTCCGTGAGTCGCTGCGCAGTAGCGAATTCATGTGTCAGCGGAGGAGAGGTCATCAAGTTTGAACTGGCTTATACTAACTGCGTTTACTCTTAGAATAGCAGCTAAAAACGAATGTTACGTCCTGCGTCCGTAGTATGGTTCTTTTGAATAGAGATTTCCAGTTTAATATTTACAGCTTGGCACACACAGTATTATAGTTTCGCCATATCCGTCTTTCTGTCAGTCTGTCCGCGATTTAGCTCAGAGACGCACTAGAAAGTTGGAATTAGGTATGGGTATAAATATTAACCACGCCGACAAAGTGGTAAATATAACCTTGAATAAACATTTATTTAGGATTTCACGTCGTACACGTAAAGTGGCGATGATTTTTTTTTAAATCTTGTATCCCATGACAAACCGTTGATTTTGGTGACGTGAAAAAAATCATGATAGAAGCAAATAGGTATAACGAATTTAAAAGAGTATCTATCACTGTTTAGTGGGATTTACAATTTAGCGAGTAATAATCGACCAACATATTAAATGCGGTGCGTGACCCGACACAAACTTGACCGGTTTTTTATTATTGATAGGCTTGCGATTGACCACTATCTCACCTGATGTGGTCGACGATGGAGCACGCTTGCCTAGAAGTAACCTATTCACTCTTGACTTAAAGACCCCCAGGTTGTAGCTATCAGGAAACACAGACTAATTATAACAATAGGGTCACTCCTATTACGTGCAACGTTGATTAGCAGAGATTGATCAGTTTTCAACACCTTGACCAATACTTTAATGATGAAAAAATAAACGACAAAATAACGACTTGATTTTAAAGCAATTTGTGAAGTAGGCAAGTAACCCACTTTGTTAATAACTTAATCTAATTCAGAAAGCTTGTTACGAGCTATCGCACTTACAAAGATAGACATCAAAACGGATTACTCAATCCATGTAACATGTTCTTGTTTGTTGTTCGTTGATTTACGAAAAATGATTTTCTTTTGTAATGAAATTAGAACAGGCGGTCGATTCTGTAAACATGTCGAAGTGAAGGCTTGGGTGAAGTGATCACGGGGTGAGCTGTTAATCCGTACAATCAAGATGTCATGTGATCACGGAGTGAGCTGTCATTCCATCTTGATTAAATGGATTGACAGCTCACCTCGTGATCACTTCACTTCAATATGTTTACAAAATGGACCGGCAGGTATCTAGGTGAGTATAAAATTGTTCTTTCCTGCGTTGATAAATTGTTAATCAGTTAATCACAGGACTGAAGTAGATAGAAGTAAAATAAGCCGGAAGTCTGAATTTTGCCCGGTTGAAGGCACTCGGTTCGCTCCTTATTACATAGTAGGTACCTACATCTTACTGCCTCTACTCATCATTATGAACAACTTTCATTATGGGACCAAACCTGAAAACGCGAAAAAAAATCTCAACAAAATGTATTGAACAGCTGATTTTTTTTCGTGATTTCGGAGTTGGTCCCATAGTAAAAGTTGTTCATAATTATGAGTACAAAGAGGTATTGCGTTTATTCTGGTACACGTTTTAAATGCGAAAGTTTCGATGCATAGATGGATGTTTGATACTTGATCACGCCGGAACGGCTGAACGGCTTTGGATGAAATTTAGCGAACAGATAGTAAATTTAAAGAAGTATATAGTCTAGAATAGCACATAGAAAGAAAGAATAATATTTATTTAGCACTTACATGAAACACGCACGGTACATAGAAATAAAATTAAAAAAAGAAATGTAGGTATGCTAAGAACTAAATGTGTGTCTCACGGCTGCACTAAAAAGGTCACATAGACTTTTGATCCCGGGAGTATTTTCCCTTGGGATAATTTCCGACATTCACGCGGACGAAGCCGCTGGCAGAAGTTACTTAGACATAGGTAAACATAACTGGAGATTTTTTTTGCAGTGTGTGAATAAATCCTTCGGATAATGGTACACCCGTAGGACCCTTGAAAATTGTGGCGTGATATTGATTTAGGTATGTTACTCAACAGTAGATAGTAAACACGATCGATAAGACTGTAGTAAACAGGGAGGTACCCAAGTACCTAGTTCCATTCAGAATACAGCTAGATATTAACCTCCCTAATCTCCAAATAGCTCTCGAATTACTTAGTACTCAAACAGTTATCAATAATCATATATCCCTCATTACAGCTAACGGTCGCGTGCTGTTGTAAGTCAACAATGTATGTTTAACCATTTGATCGAACTGAAATTCAGACTCAAACGCTAAAACGATAAATGAGACCTAGGTTTACGACGGACTAATTTAGTTAGGTTCGCCCAGATTTTGTTGCAAGCTTATATTTGGGATTAATTAGACCAATACGTTTGGTCTATCGTAACTATGAAGTGGTTACTAAATAAATAAGTCGCGGGCAAAAGCTAGTACTTGGTACATAATTTATAAAAACATATCTTAATTAATGTATACTCTTCGTGGGTATCTGGCGGTGATTGACCTACCTAGTAGGTGCCAAAGGGGTATGAATACTCCGTACTTGAATTAGTCCTCTAGATTATATTAATGACAGCACGGTTGGCGCAGCGGTTGAGCGATTGACTGCTGCACTGCGTGTCGCGGGTTCGATTCCCGCACGGAACAATTATTTGGATGGCCTACAGATAGTTGTTCCGGGTATGGCTGTTTGTGTATGTGACTTTGTATGTTTGTAAACGCACCCACGATACAGGAGAAATTCCTAGTGTGGGGCAACGTTTAAAAAAAAAATGTCTCAGTATATAGGTCGGATGCGCTACTGCGAAGCATTAGGTCCGGAAAACCAAAAAAAAAAACCAAAAAACCTCTGAATACCGATATTTTACTTGGAGTGACTGCCTATCTGACCTCCAAAACCCAGTAACTGGTTACCACGATACTTCTTGGCAAGACTGATTTTCTGGCTTCTAACAATCTGTAACGACTGCCAAAAATCTACAAATTGCAGTCGGTACCAACGGCTTAGCGTGCTTTCCGAGGCACGGAGGAGACTCGGTATGTTGAGATGGTCACCCATCCACAGACCGACCGCAGCATGCGTTGCTGAACCTTGAAGAGCGACCCGTTGTTTTTTAGCCACGGACTCTTATTTACTCCTGTACGTTTATTGAACACATACTTTACAAACACTTTTAGTGTAAGCTTCAAAGGATAAGAAGATTAAGGTTTTAGGCGAATAAACTTTTTTTGAACTTTGAAAGGTTCTCAAATAATCCAATTAATAGTGAAGGTTACCGGCCGGTCTCAATAAACTATATACCTTTGAACAACTGTCAAATTAGCTACCAACAGTAGCTGAAACGTCATGTTTGGCTTACAAACATGACGATTGCGTTTGTGACGTTTGGCGTACAGGCTAAGCTTCCGTATGTCACATATATGTATATGGCAATGGCATTCAACATGGCGAAAAATTGTTCTACGGTTGATATAACCGTATATAAATTGTGTTAATTTCTATAAATATATTGTCGACTTTTTGTCGCAATATTGCGTTGACCTGTCAACGGAAACCTTAGCTTACTTTTTGACAAGACAATTTATATCCTCACAAAATAAATGAATAACATCCAGGGTATTTATTTATAACCTTCCGTTATTTAAATTTTGTCCTGATTTCATATTCGTCCCCGATTCTCGCACAATTGACCTATATTTTGAAGTCTGACTTAACAAACAACATTTATGAGAATACATAGAGATATTAGAACGACTAGCTTTCAAACAAAGTTTGACCTATATGTCAGTAAAGAATATACGAAACTGAAGACATTATGTAAATTGTAGTCTGTCGGTACATTGAACAAATACAAAGATAATGTGAGTTTTTATATAGGTAAGTGTTGGGACCGCAATATTAGGGTTCTCTTCCACCTGAGATGTGCGAGGTAGTTCGGCGGTGCGAGCACGTGTAAAAGCGCTGTAAAAATGTCTTTGAATCCTCCAAAGCTGGAGGTAGCGAGGCGGTGCGAGGATGTGTAGCCAAACAGTTCAAGGATGTGAATAAGCAGACAAACTTGTAGCGTCTCTCGCACAAATTCCTCGTTCAAATTCCTGGCGTCTCGTTTTTTTTGCTTGTGTCGGCGTGCTGGCGTCGGTACCTACAGATACTTTTATTAGCCCTGCTACACCTTATCGACCAGATATGCGTTAAAACCAGGCTGAGATAATCAGCAACTAACTCGGAGTTGTAATAAGATAACTCTAGCCGATCCAAACGAGCCTTATTTTTTCTCGCACACCGTCTGGCTATCTCGCACAGTTCTGGTGGAAAAGCACCCTTTTACGTTGATGTAGCTAAGCACCACGTGTTGGTACGAACATTAAAACTTTTCTTACATTTCAAGGGACGCAGACTGATGGTTAGAAAGGATTAAATTGAGATAGCTCAGATACTGGTGTGTTTGGTCACTGACTTTTTAAGGACGGGAAAACATCAAATGACCTCTTCCGCTCTGGGTGGAGCGGAAGGGCGTGTCAGATTCTTACTGACTAAAACCCTTTCGTGTACCTTCTAAAGTCCTTTGCGTTCCAAGGTCACGGTGATTCTTTTGAACAAATTCCGAACCCCAGCAGGCTCTGGCCGTCTTTAAAGCTGAGCTGAGCTCTTTGAAGCGCGCGTGAAACAACGCGCCATCGACCCAGGCCTAGTGGTGATCGGACAGCGAGCCACCCAACGCTCGGCGTCCGCAGGCCCGCGCCTACGGTGGCCGGGGATCGCCCTGCGTCTCCCGACGCCCTGGGTGTCTTCTCCTGTAGAAGTGGGGCGAAGGCCTTGCCGTCGCGCTTGGTCACTGAACAGTTTACTTTATGATTTACGATTCTGTATTATTTCAGTCATTAGAAGAGACTTGGTTCTCTTTTAGTATAGGTATGGGCACTCTCATTTCTCGTAGGTTAGGTAAGGCTACTACTGGGTAGGCACGGCTCTCTGACTTTTCGTGCGACGCAGGTCCTCTCGGGGCATGGCTGCTTCGGGAGGTTCTTGTGTCGCATAGGCAGGGAGCCGGACGCTCGATGCCACCACTGCGTCGACTGTCGGGAGGACACGGCACGGCATACTCTTGCAGAGTGTGCAGCTTGGGAGGAGCCGCGCCGTGCCCTCATCTCTGTTGTAGGCGGTGACCTCTCGCTGCCGGCCGTAGTCCATGCTATGGTCGGCGGTGAGGAGTCCTGGGACGCGGTGGTCTCCTTCTGCGAGACAGTTATCGCGCAGAAGGAGGCTGCGGAAAGGGAGAGGGAGATCACAACCGCTCTCCCTGCCCGCAGCAGGCGCATCGGGCGTCGGAGGAGGGCATACGCTGCCCTCTTCCGGCCCCCCTAACTGGGTCCAGGGGCGGCGGACTTGGGGATGTCCGTCGCCCCCCACTCATCCGGACCCGAGGTGGCGGCGCGTGGTGTTCCCGTGCGCCCCTCTTTGACGTAGCGAGGGGAGTCAAACACCTCACTCCCCTCGCCGACGCGAGGTGGCCCGCAGAGGCGGTCCGGCACCAGCCGGGGATTGCGGAAGTCGCATACGTTCCCGTGATCCCCGGCGTAGGTGGGAGATGGAACACCGGGGTGGTTTTAGTCAGTAAGAGTCTGACAGACCCCTCCACCCGCCCCAGGGTGGAGGATTTCCATGAGGATTTCCCCCCGAGATCAAAAAAAAAAAAAAGGCTACTACTGGGTGAAATTATAAAATGAAATCAGGATTAAGGTCAATTTTCACCAGTCTAACTAAAAACCAAGACCGGACGATATCCGCAAGAGAACCAAGGTTACCTACCGACATAGCCCGAAGGATCGCCAAACTGAAGTGGCAGTGGGCAGGGCACAGTGCTCGCATAACAGATGGTCGATGGGGCCGAAAAGTTCTGGAATGGCGACCGCGTACCGGAAGATGCAGCGTTGGAAGGCCTCCCACAAGGTGGAACGATGACCTGGGGGTCGCGGGTAGCCGATGGATGCGAGACGACCAGGACCGGTTGTTGTGGCGACACTTGGGGGAGGCCTATGTCCAGCAGTGGACGTCTTTGGGCTGATATGATAATAATAAACTCAAAACCGCGTTAAAACGCCTTCAGTGTCAATATTCCGCTGAAACGATGACATTGACAGATCTTGAACACTGGTTACATCATGTAACCAGTGTTCAAGAGCTGTAAATAAACGCAATACCTCTTAAGGGGTCATTGTACTGATCATTATGAACAACTTTCACTATGGGACCAACACAGAAATCGGGAAAAAAAATCGATTGCCCCATACATTTCTGTGCGCATTACTCGACAAAATGTACTGATCGGCTGATTTTTAGCGATTTCGGGGTTGGTCCCATAGTAACAGTTGTTAATAATGATGAGTACAATGACCTTAAGAGGTATTGCGTTTATTCTGTTACACGTTGTATAAGTAATTTGAGCTGTTACAACAGAGCAGCGATTAGACTATATATTTGGGTCCCGTACCCGAATGATAACCAACGAAACCCTATACTAAGCTTCCGCTGTCCGTGCGTCCGTCCGTCCGTCCTCTGTCTGTCAGAGGGCTGTATCTCAAGAACCGTATTAGGTAGACAGTTGAAATTCTCACAGAGTGTGTATTTCTATTGCCGCTATTACAAAAAATAAATTAAATGGGGTTCCCATAAAAGAAATGTGTTTTTTTCGTTTTATGGTACGGAACTCTTCGTGTGTGGGTCTGACTCGCTCTTTGCCGGTTTTTTTATACAAATTTTAACTGATATCGGAGGGTGAATGAGGCCAGAATAAGTAGGCACGCAAAGTAAAAGCGTGCATGAAAAAGCGCGAACTCAACCGCATTTCGCGGCGTCGTTCTGCAGAAATTAGACGCCCTCATTTAGTGCAACTATTCCGAGATTGATATTAATGAGGAAAACTTTAGCTGCAATTATAACACATCTTCTAAAAGAGTTAATGACGTTGGTTTCTATAATGTTTTAATTTAATACGCTTCAGAATTTAATCGTGGCTCTTCAGAATTTAATGAAACTTGATATAGGAAACTGCTAATATTAAAAATGTAAGGGTTTTATGTTTAGATTTTTGTTAATCACGATTCAAAGGCTTAAGGGTGTCATGACCTGGACCAGTGTATGGTACACCTATGTCTAGATTTCCTGGATTAAAAATTGAGGACTTTCCAACCCGGTAGTAAATCTTTCCCCTGGGATAGTTTCCGACTTTCACGAGTTTTTTACTAGAAAGGTTAAATGTTTGTTTAATAGATAGGAAAACTAAATATCGCTGCTCTATACCTTTAGCTATTGTGATTAAAATCATATTATACAAACATTGGAGTCTCAGGTAAACGGTCTTTCACTTTAAAACCTGCCGGTCGATTCTGTAAACATGTCGAAGTGAAGGCTTGGGTGAAGTGATCACGGGGTGAGCTGTTAATCCATATAATCAAGATGTCACGTGATCACGGAGTGAGTTTTCATTCCATCTTGATTATATGGATTGTCGGCTCAGCTCGTGATCACTTCACCCAAGCCTTCACTTCGACATGTTTACAGAATCGACCGGCTGGTGCCACAGATTATTCATTTGCCACGAGAACAAAAAGTCGTGTACTCGTGTCGACAGAATGTCATCAAACTTTGCCGACATACCTACAAACACGCAGGATATGACACAGTAACTTGTCGCAGTAATAGTTAACGATACACCGGGACGCATATCAGTGTCGACAAGAGCTGGCTGACTGCCAATCTGGTGACTTTAGCCCAGTGGATAACGTCTCGGATTTATGAGTGAGGAGATCAGAGTTCGAATCCTAGATAAAGATCAATATTTGGTTAAGGCAACTGAATCACCTTTTGTTAAAATATGCGTAACAGTGATGTGATGAGGAAACGAAAATATTCACAGTTTGAGTAACTAAAAAACTGGCCAAGTGCGAGTCGGACTCTCACATGAAAGGTTCCGTACCATAAACTGAAAAAAAAAAGACGTTTGTTGTATGGGAGCCATTTTGAATATGTCAGATAAGGGAGTTATCTTCTTTGACCAATTCAAAATGGCTGGCGGTTCTGGGAATAGTGGAATAGTGAAGTGCGGAGGATACCTTTTCCCAGCTGTGGGACAGTACAGATTGATATAAATAAATGTGTATGTCTTATCCTATCCTATCCTACCAACCGTTAATATAAATGGATGGATGGATGTTGGTTACTCCTTCAAGCAAAAACTTCTGAATAGTTTTGGAAGAAGTGTTCGCGCAAACGAAGTCGCGGTCAGAAATTAGTTAAAAATAATTGGTTATTGTTTTGTCGTTAAAAATAACTGCAATTATCATTTTCCGTTTAATTTCTCGAATTACTTCAAAACGATTTATATTACAATTGTGAAAAAATATAATTCAAAAACCCTCATAATAAGCCCTTTTATTTGATATGTCAAACATTTTCTTTGAAATTTTCTAGCTTGTCCCCCAAAAGTGACCCCCATATTCAAAATCTATTTATTTATCTAATCTATATATTTATGTAACGCGTCCGTGTTTGGATCGCAAAAGTTCATTTGTGTTCAAAATTTCAACAGAATCAGTCCAGTAGATTCTGAGAAAATTAACTGTGACAGACGAACAGACAGACACCCGAGAGATCCTATAAGTGTTCCGTTGCTTACGGATGTTCGGAACCTTAGAAACGGTCAAAACCTTAACGAACACACCAATCTCAGGTCCTCTCACCAAACCAAGATCCCTGCTAGTTAACCGTCTGAACAAACTGTATAGTTACTGTACTGGCGCGCCGCCAAACACGCATGCCGCTAATTTACGTGACGTGACTGACATTCCGCTGTATCGTAAGTATTTGCACTAGCTGACCATGTGGCGGCGACTGGGGAAAAACTGGACTGTGAGGAATTCTTGTATTAGCATAAATAGGTATGATGGTACACCTTATCCACGAAGAGTCGAAGAAGATATTGTAAGTTGTATGTCTAGCTATGGACTGCAATAAGCTGATTTGATTTAATTTCATTCACTCATGAGAGCCAGGCACATATCATCAGGTAGTAGTTAATTTAAAATTTGATACTATAGTAGGCCCCAGATAATCGTGGAATATCGGTCATTAACCCACCTACGTTTATTGACATTGTTAATGTGAAAAACGGAATTAATGACACAAAACTGTCCCGAATCATCATCTCTCGTGATCCTTAACATGGTCTAATAATGAAAAACGATTCATATTTAATTGTTCAGGTACCTATGAGCAGTTATTAGGGAAAGGTCAATATACTTTATTCCACATTTATCTGGCGCCTACTATAATTGTTTATTGTTGTACGGCATTGACGTTGTGGAAAGAATATAAAGTAAAGCTAAATCTTTGATCTTTATTTCAATCATATAAATTGATTGAAGCGTAAGGGTGCTACCACACCAATCGATCTATCGTCGATCGATGGTAGAATGAATGAGTCGACGTCGATCGATAGTTTCTACTTCTTTCTTTGATCGGCCAAAGCTACCATACCAATCGATCATCGTCAATCGATGGAATCGATTTGCCGTCGATCAATTGTTTATCGCCCGGTATCCGTCGATTAGATCCAACGCCGATCGATGTCGAACGATGGACGATCGATCGATTGGTGTAGTAATTAACACCCTTAGTCTTTTTACAGACGACAAAATGTTTCTATACTTTTAAAAATAATTCATCAATGTCGATTAAAATGTATTATTTTGTAACACATACTCATATAATTATTCTGTAGCGGTGCTACGATCCGTAAGAGCCCTGAGACTACGACGGACCTCCATTTCAACTTAACATTTAATTTATACATCAGCAAAATATAAACGTCGGAATGAAAATATAAATGTCGACACTCAATACCTACGCGGTAAAAAACAACAACACACACA
This sequence comes from Mamestra brassicae, assembly GCA_905163435.1. NCBI lineage: Eukaryota > Metazoa > Arthropoda > Insecta > Lepidoptera > Noctuidae > Mamestra > Mamestra brassicae. Next base: position 16,298,762 of record LR991000.1, on the reverse strand, counting down.
ATAAATATTTATTGATAAATAAAATATTCACGTAAATTAAATACCAATATTTTATTCAACTCCCATAAGCCAAGGTCTCGGCCTACCTTCATAAATTACTAAAAAACATGAGCTTTCTAAAAATATAATTATTACAATTGAAAATACTGCTGAATTCGGGTGTGGTCGCATTCGCTCCGTGATATGTTAATATTCAAGTCGCATGTGTAAGCATCATTAATTACAAACAATGTTTAGTTGTAAAATGTACGAATACGCATTGTATGTAGTATGTAGTTAGCTCACTTTTATAACACTGTAGTTAGGGTAGTCAAAATTATGACACTTTGTTAAATGTTTTATTCTTAGTAGTAGTTATCCATAGATCACTGGTTCATATCCGGCTCGAGGGACCAAAAAGATGTACGATTGTGACCGCACGTTTTTTACTGATTGATAGGGATGCTGAATGATATTTAGAAAAACAATGTATTTCACTTGATACGTGGATTGAGTCCACGACCATAACTAACGATTAATGAGGTTTGCTATGACGCGGTACGAATGTGAACTGACTTGATGTAAAATCAGTGTAAATTTATTACAATCCAATTTTGATGAGATTGCAATTATAAAATGTGCGGTTGCACCGAACAGAAGATATTAACCACTTAAGAGCTTGTGGCTAAATTATAACTGCTGCACGGGTCGAACTTTAAAGTTAAGTAGCGCTTGCCGAGGTCAGCCTGTGGATGGGTGACCAATTGACCACCCATTACAACAGAGACTCTTTACCTCGGAAAGCATGTTAAGCCGTTGGTTCCGGCTGTCAATCGTAGATTATTGTCATTCGTTACAAGTAGTTACAAGCCGGAAAATTGTAACAAGGGGTATCATGTTACACAGTTACTGGGTTGTTCAGGTAGTCAAAAATTATGACAGTCTCTATGACGGTATTGCGAAAATTTTAGTAGAGGTATTTACCGCTTTAGCTGTGCTACGAGTGTTGCTACGTCGTAGCAGCGTAGCCGTAGAGCCTTCTACGGAGCGTAGCACGGCTACCTACGCATTGTGTGGCTTTGTGTCTCGAGATATTTTTCTTTTGCACCAATATTTTATAAAAGTTTTAAATAGTACAATTTATTATTTCCTATGCACCAATGTGACATTCGCAATGTATTTTTTTACTTTGGGCTGATTTGTTAACAGTCAAAACATGTTGTCAGTGAAGGTTTGAAACATTTTCAAAATAAATCCTCAAACTACCACTTTTATTCCTCAGACAAAGGATTGAAAAATAGCATAAAATAGATAATTGTTATGTTGTTCAAACTACTTGTTAAAATTGTTTCCTTGAAGGTATAGATTAAATCATAAAAGTACGTAAATACCGTTAAATTACACGTCTTTATCATAGAAATGCAAAATGTAAACAAAACGCGTTCAGAAACATCAACACACTTTATTTCTGTTACGTCACCTTTTTGATTGATAGTAATCAACCTCATCCTCTTTACCATTCCAATTTCAACCTTAAACCTTTGCAGCAAAGCTCAAAATTTCATCACCCAGGTGTCTTTAAGAAAGTAGTCCACTCTTTCAGAATTTCGGTGTTGAAATTTGAACTTTGGCAGTTGGTGGTAAGGTTGGGGTTTGAGTGGGGGTTGGTATGCCAAGTAGTCTAAAGTGTGGAACCTTGGGGTAGCCCTAAAGGGAGGGGTCGACCTTGGTACGAGTCCTACTAACCGTAAAATTGTAAGTGCCACTACCTTGCGAAGTTGACCATATGGTTCTAAAAATAGGAGACTGGCCTTTGGGAAAGCTTGTTTCTATGGAGATATGGAACTTATTTATTTAATTTTATATGTTAATTTAACATTATTTATGTAAGTACAAACATTTAATAAAAAGATAAGGAGAATGAAACAGAAAATAGGTACAAAGGTGATGCATATTTCTACAGCAATCTCTTCCAGCAAACATCCTACATCAATGTAAAATTTATTGATTTTTAGAGGTAAGTCATAGAATAATAATATAGTTTATTTTCTCTCATAAAGGTACAATTTGGTACATAGTATCTAAGTATCAGGCAAATTCAAACCTTTGTGAGAGCTGGAGTCTATACTGGGTTCGGGACCTGTATGACAGATCTCAAGGCTCACACCCATAAAATTTAAATATTAATTAAAAGGAATGACTGGATCAAGAACGATTCCGTTACGTAAATTGTTTCATTGCTACCTTTTTTTAAGGATGTGAGATCATCAAATGGCTCCTTCCGCTCTGGGCGGAGCGGTAGGGAGTGTCAGACTCTTACTGACTAAAACCCATCAGTGTTCCTCCTAATGCCCTTTGCGTTCCAGGGCCGCGGTAATTCAGCGACCTTCAGGAGTGGTGTGGGCTACTTTTTATGCCAAAGAAAAAAAACGGGGGTTTTTGTGGAAAGGGTGACGTAAACGAAGTCGCGGGAAAAATAAATACATTTAAAAAAAATCTGACAATTATTAGTGGTTTTTTCACTTATTCTATACCCTTAGATGTTTCAAATCAGCCTGAGGCAGTTAATGTTTATTTATTTTACTTTTAACATAAACATTTTTTATTTACCTTAGGAATGGTATCTTAAGAATTTATTTACGAACCTCGTTGAATCAGGCAAGGTAAACAGTCTTACTGTGTGAACAAGTAGCATTAGAAACTGAAATTCTTAACATAACAGAAAAGTAATTTCAAATTCATTTCTTTTTGTATTGGACATTCTTCTTATTTGTAAAACAATTTTGTAAGTAGCTACCTTTTTTGGGTTCCATATCCGAAGGTAACCAACGGAACCCTATTACTAAGCCTCCGCTGTCCATCCGTCCGTCTGTCCGTCATCTGTCTATCAGCGGGCTGTATCTCAAAAACCGTTATAGGTAGACAGTTAAGATTTTCAGTGTATATTTCTATTGCCGCTTTAACAACAAATAATTTATTTATCTATTTATTTATCAATATCATATCATGTTAGAGTCTTCATTCAGACTAAATTGAATTTCAGTATTTAACACCAGTTTTAGCCCGCGATTTCGCTCACGGTAATATAAATTTTGGAAAGAAAAGTAGCCTATAACCATCTCCAGGTTCCTATCTATCTATGTACCAAAGTTCATTAAATCGGTTCAGCGATTTAAGCGTGAAAGCATTAAAACAAACAAACTCAATTTCGTATTTATTATTTTAGTTAGAATGGAGCGAATGCCCATTTCACGTTCACACAAACCAGTTATCACTTTATATTTTACAAATAAATAATATCTAGTCTAAAGTAGGTTATGGTGTGCAATAAAGAGTTTACTATCTCTCTATGTTACTGTGTTAAAACACATAAAGAAGTCCCATAAAATAAATGGTGGCCATACACTTCGAGTTGCTATGTCGGATGTCCGGTAGGGAAGCCCCTAGGGAGGCAAAGTTAACGCTTAGCACCGGTGTTTAACGCGTTTAATAATACATGTGTAAACCGCTTTACATGGAGTTATGATATATATCTACAATCATTTAAATCAGAGGGCCTAGTGTGAATATACTACTCAGTCTCTACTTACAAAATAAGGTTTCTTGTTATTGTCATCAGACGGCGCTTATTCGGTTTAGGTACAAATAGGGTATTTGACTTGTTTTTTATTACATTTCTTAAAATAACCCAAGAAAGACGCAGTTAAAAAAATTTGCTTATAAATCTTAAAAAATGCCGGTGCGGCCAGCGTTTTCTGGCTTCTGACAATCTGTAACGACTGCCAAAGATCTACAAATGACAGCCGGGACCAATGGCTTAACGTACTTTCCGAGGCACGGAGGAATCTCGGTATGTTAAGATGGTCACCAATCCACAGACCGACCGACGCAAACGTTGCTTAACCTTGAAGATCGACCCGTACGGCTGTTCTTTTTTAGTTATGAGATGTGCCGGATGCACATCTCATAACTAAAAACCTACTAAAATAATAGAAACAAAAGAAACGTAATTTTTCAGTTTGTGGTATGAAACCCTAGTTTTTTTTAACTCGCCCTTAATCTAGCAGTTTATCAATTTAGGTTACATACAGTTAATAGCAGAAAACTATAACTAGGTAACATCAAATAACTGGAAAAAATTATATATATTGACTATTATTTATTTATTTATTTAACTGCCTTAAAACTACCACACCCAAACTTAAAATTAAACCACAAAATACTAATACAATACCTATTAAGTTAGTTTTTTGTAACAAAGTGTTATATCTTTTGAGGTCATAAACGCGAAAACCCAATCTTACGCCCTCAAGCATTCGCTATTTATTGGCGGGCGTAAGTCTATCAGAAACAAAGATAATATCCATTCATGGCCTATGGGCAGTTGGAAGACAAACAAACACACTAATCAGAATCTTTGGCCATTTTTGTCACAATAAATTTATTTATTTATTTATTTAAACTTTATGTACAAAAGTGGTACATGGGCGGACTTAATGCATCAAGGCATTCTCTACCAGTCAACCTTTGTGTTATAAAGACTATACTGTAGTAGGTGTACAATAAATAAAAATAAGATTCAAAATTGAATTTTAACAATTCGGAAAGATTATACAGATAATATATATAATACTAATAAAATACATATATATGCTAAAATAATAAACTAATAAATATGATATATAATAATCATACCGATTAAGAGAATTCATAGTAATCATGACGAAGAACAACTAAGAATGACAAGCTTTTAAGTAGTGTTTGATGGATCCGCTTAGAAAATTTTGAGTCCGACTTCTTGATGTCAAGGGGTAGCATATTCCAGAGTTTAATTGTAGAAATAGCGTAGGAATTAGACAAAAACCCGGTGCGGTGAGAAGGGATATGAAGAAGTAAGTTTTTAGATGCTCGAAGGTTGAGACTGTGAGAACTGCCCAACACTTTAAAATATTGTTTTAAATAATCAGGAGCACAAGGATCGAAATAACTTGATTGTTTTCGCAACGAAATAGTCAACGTTGCTTTTTCAATAATAAGTACAGATCCATACTAAATCTTATCTAATCAATCTATCTAATACCTTTAAACGAGATTCTTGTATATATATGTCACCGGAAAATTGCAAACGCCGTAAGATTGTAAAATATTGCGTAAAATTGTAAACTATTTTTTCTTAATAAGGCACGGATAAATTTGAAACTATTTTTGAATTTGTATCGGATTTATTGTATACAAATTTTTTTTTTCATAATATGTCGATAAATTATTATCTAATAATGATTTATTACAATCTTACGGAGTCTGCAATGTTCCGGTGACATATATCATCTGTATCTCGAAAACAGCTCCAACGATTTTCATGAAATTTAGTATGCAGGAATTTCGGTGATAAATCGATCTAGCTAGGTTTCATATTTAGAAAACGTTTACCTACTTACTTATAAATGCGAAAGTACCTCTGTCTGTCTTTCTGTTTGTTCCGCCTGCGGCCGAATTTGGATGAGACTTGGCACTTGGGTAGACATATCTCCTGGAATACGACTTTTACGATACATTCACCCCGGAAGCATGATCCCTTGGAATAATTTTACACTTTCACGCGGGCGAAACCTTTGGCAGAAGCTTCCCATTAAAATAGATGGACAAACTTTTAGAAATTATTCAGACCATCAAAATAAGGACAATAGATACAAAAATAATAGGAACAACAAACACTAAAAATGTTAGAAATTTATAGTAAAAAATAAATAAAAAAATCCTGGATATCTTTGGCTAGACGTACTGAACGCTGTGTTAAAATTTGTTCATCTATTTCGATGGGATCTAATATACGCAGTTTTTCCCCACTGATTGAGGTTATTAGCTGGTGAGACGGTATATCCGAGCTATGAAAAGGTCAAGTCGATTATCACCCTACTAAAACGCGGCAAATTACGCGGAAATTGATAACGTTGATAAATATAACATGCCCCTTTCGAACAAATCTTGTCATTCTGACAATCTAACAAAATGCCCAGTTTTTCAATAAAAGAAAAAGTTATTGGCAGTTGAGAAAAAAAATATTTTATTTCGTTAATAACATCTAGATTGTACTTATCATTATGAACAACTTTTGGAACTATGGGACCAACTCTGAAATCGCGAAGAAAAAACGACTTCCCCATACATTTCTGTGCGCAAATCTCGACAAAATGTACTGAACAGCTGTTTTTTTTTTTAATTTCCAGTATATCCGTATTTTATTAAGAAAAACTCGTTTACAAAAAAAACTAGATTTTCTTAATAAAACACGGATATACTGGAAACTATTGAATTTGGATGGGATTTTTTTATGACCTAGACTAGAGTCAAGAGCAAACCCATTAAATAAAAAATAAAAAAATATATATATTGTATACAAAACGATTTTTTCATAATATATCGAGAAATTATGATCTACAAAAGATTTATACGAAGTCTGCAATTTTCCGGTGACATATACTTATAATTCAATCGTTTTGAGGCAGTCCAATCGACGTGCTTGAGCTCCGTCTAATCACTCACTATTCAAACTTCACAGTAACTGTTGACGTTGTTTTCTGTGAATTACCTAACGAATTTTTTCATGGTTTTTTTTTGTAAAAATCAGCGTACTAGGAATGTTACTTATTGTCAAGTGAATGAATAAATTATTATCAACAGCTAATCGAATCACTTGACTTGCATTTAATTTGTGAAACTATGATAACTAAGTAATAATTTATTTATTTAATCATTTTTTTTTTATGCTTGTTCTATTTCAGTAATTTTGTTGGGCATCTATTTCAGTTTCCAAACTTCTATCAGTTTCCAAACTGCGTGCAACTTTTGAAAGACTGCTAAAAATATCTTATTAACTTCTGAAGTTTCTCTTAAAATAGCCGTTTTCAATTTTAAATCCATTTTAAGTACGTGCTCAACATAGATATAATCTTTCAAAGACAAGAACTTGATTACTTGATCCCAGTTCTCTAACACCGCCGTAACAAAGTAAAAAGCAAAGTTCTCCTTAATCTTCGAAACTTATAATGAAATCGTAAGTTAGCGGCAAAAAATTTAGATAGAATTTAATTTCGGGGATCGATCGAAGAAGTTTCGTAGAAGAAATGAGAAGAAGCAAAGGAATACGGACGCAGATGCCTCCATGTTTTTTAAATTACCGTTAATGTAGTCAAAGAATCTCGAGCTACTCCTGAAGAGGTACTCGTAAGGCACTGGGGTCAAGGATGCACTGCGGATAGCGGTATTCCTAGAGTCGGAAAAAACTGCATAATTAACGATCTATAAACATTAGAAATATAGGACACTAACATGCCTGTATTTATCCATATAAATTTCGCCAGTTATGTTAAATAGGAAATAAATATAATAAAATTAATAACACTTTGCCGAACCCAGGAAACGAACCTAGGATCCCATGTTCAGTAGTAGCGCTTTGCTACCATTAGTCTAACGAAGTTGACATTTGAACATTGGCGGATCCGGGGGAGGCTAAGGGGTTCCAGCCCCCCCTCCCCTCCCCCAAAAGACCCAGATTTCTTTGGTAGTCTACAATTCAATGAAGTCATTGAGGAATTTACGAAAAGTACTCCAAGGAGGCTTGTTATGCGTTAAGCAAATTAAATGGTCTGTGCTTTTTTAGAGTTTTTCCTCAGCGGGGTGATGCCCCCCACAAACGGCAATCCTGGTCCGCCCCTGAATGTCAACAGCATGATGCTAAAAATTTAGGTAGAGATGAAAATATACCGAGGCTAGACGCGATTAACATCACAAAGTTAACAAAAAAAAATTCTCATCAACTATTCAGCCGTCAAAAGAAAAACTAGACTAGGTTACAAAAACTAGATAATCTAAAATCTATTTTGCTAGCTCATTGTATCGTCTGTCCATAAACGGGGCTTAACTGTTCAAATAAGTCCAACCTTCGCGATCCATCGTATTCATTGTAATGGCGATCGCTTACCAAGTGATTTGGCCACAAAGACATTTAGAAATCGTTTTTATTCAAAGCCAGCTAAGAGCCTCAGAACAGAAGATCAACTTCATACAGTATAAGCGAAAACGCACGCACTCTTTCGACAAGGTTCTGGTTAATATAAAGCGAATTTGCATTAGTTTAAGATCGCCTTAAGTAGGTTAGCGTCTATGTAGAATTTCTAGAGCAGTGACAGGCTAGTCCAGCGCAGGCACTTAATTTTGTATTATTTATGTGCTGCGCCCCGCGGTGTTACCCGCGGTTTATCAGATACTCCACGTGAATGTCAAAAATTATTCGAAGGGAACACACTCCCGGAATTGGTTCAGCCGTTTGCGCGTGAAGAAGTAACAAACATACCTACACACACACACTCGTAAACTTTCGCCTTTATAATATTAGTGTGATTTCACTACTAATCCTCTAAAAATTATGAACGAAAATATCGTGCGGATATCGGGCAGGCATTTCATCAAAACTTTGAAGATTAAAAATTGTGTCTTACGGCCCGCCACGATCTCACACAGAGTGAGCTTTTTTGAATCTGCGTGCGCCCGTTTTCGCTTCATGACTTTGAATTTAACCTTCTGTATTATTCTGTGGTACTACTTTATCATTAGAAGTATGATTGTATAAAGTGGATTCCGAATCTGTTGGAATCTTAAGCTCTTTATCATTGGAATCTGTTTTATGAATTGTTCTCGTTATCTCATTCAGATTTCCGAGAACGACTTTGTGAATTCTATTTTTGTGTACAGCCTTTGTTGCTGACTTAAGCGTATTTTTTATAATGAATTGTTCGTTTATAATTTTTGTGTTATAAATATTCTTTTACGGATATCGGCTAGCAGCTGAGTCTGCTTTATCATAAGCATAATCTGCCCACAGCTGGGAAAAAGGTCTTCATTCTGTTAGACTCTAACAGCGTGGTGGTTCACAGCGCACTTCCTCTAACAGTCAGAGGAAGTTCACTGTAAACAACAACGCGGGCCCAGTGCAGATTGGTAGATGTTATTTGTCTTCGATTTTTGGCCACTTTCTTCACTATGATTCCCTTCCCCGTTTTACCTACAACTTGTTAAAGCGGTTACGCACTGCACCCGATTCGAATTCGTGAAAATATGGATTTGGATCAAGAATCTAAAAAACTCGGACCGAATTCGGAAACTGCTGGACGCACTAATCCGATCTCTGATCCAAATCCAAGCTGTTAGATTTGAATCCGAGCTAATGCATTCATACAAACAGTACTATGGCTACTTCGTTCCGTCAATATTTCTTCCGAGACTGACGGGAGGCGGAGAGAAATCGAATGAAGGAAGTCGGACCAACTGCGTAAAGTACCTACCATACAAATAGTTCTATGACTATTTCGGAACGTATTTTCACGTATTCGGATCAGATGCAGTGCGTACCCGGTCCAAGTCGGGACTGTTACCGAAGTGCCACCTACTCTGCCCCACCCAATGCTCCTATAATTTGTTTTGTTCGCTTTATAAAAGTAAAAACCTCATAACGAAAACATTACTTCCATACGATATTCATTGAAATTAGTTATCAAAAGAAAAGTACTTACAATAAATTGATTTCTATTTTCAATTTCGCTCACGTTTTGCGTCAAGTTCGTAATAACTTTTTACCGAAATCTATGTGAATTGAATATTAATGATTGTACAACATAACTCTGATTCGTAGATACTCTATTTTTGTTACCGGTACCTTAAACCATAGATATAAATAATAAAGATAGGGGCGTCCGAACGTTTGCGTTTTCGCGTTCACTGTACATTAAAAAGGGAACTTTTTAAAGGTGGGTACTGACCGGTGTTATCGGGCGTAATGTAACATGATACAAAGCGAGCATACCTTGAGTCAGTACGTGGTAATGAGCACGAACACGCGCATGTTACACGGATTTTAGGACACGGTGTATCATAGCATGTTTGCTGCGAATAGTACATTACGGCCCGTAACACCGTTCAGTACCCAGCTTAATGTCTCGCGCACACGACCTCTCCCGAAGATAGCCGACCGCGTGGCAAGTTGGCTACGGTCTAGGCGGGCCAAATACGGGCCAATAATTTGTGACTTCAGAAAAACTTGGAATACGCCCTGCCTCACTATATTGGCTTGACTTAATGGCGAAAAGAAAAATGTTTTATTTGTAAAAGGTTGTCTGGAAGAGATTGCCTTGTGCGATAAGACCGCCCATTGTGCACTTATTTTATGTATGATTGTCCTGTTCTTATTATGAGGTGTACAATAAAGTATATAATAAATAAATAAATAAAACTGGCAGGTACTTACTTTGTTTTTTTTCTATTTCAATCCTTTATATAGATAAGTTGCCAAAGCCATATAAATTGCGGTGGTCAACTATCCGGGTCTTACCGGATACCTAAGTCTATGTCTAGAACAATATTTGTTGTTAAAATTCAACAGGACTATTATTTTCATAAATTTGGTACCTACAGTTATTTTATCTTCCAACTTGTTCTCGGTCATAATATTTTATGCATTTAATTGTTTCCATCATTACTTTGTTTACATGCAAATTCCCCACCTTCAGATTGTCTCCTGGTTTACGAGTGGTTCCTTGGATGCTGTCCAACGCTCCACAGACTGACGCCTCGTTACTTTTACACTCATATCGACCTGGTCGTTCAGTCATATCATTTACAGAATTTACTTCACCTTGCCAAATACTGCTTGCTGATATTTTAACTGAGTGAGCGTTTGAATCTTCTGTTTTTGGCTAAATTTTTGTCAGAACATTAACCTGATTTAGAACTGCTTGGATTGAGATGAAATTAATACTGTTTTTCAGTCATAAATTTATTTTGTTGTCTATGATCAATTGAGAGCAGTGTAGTTTCTTAGTTCAAAACCCTCACAGGCGGATAATGTTAAAAACGTTTTGATTCCTTTGTTTATCCAAACTTGTTCGACTTCTTTAATAATTAAATCAATGTTAATATCTTGGGACAACTCTCACACACGGTCTTCCGATCCCAAACTAGGCAGAGCCTGTGCTATGGCAACCAGAAATCTGATAAACATACTTATATATTTCGAAATACATACATATTATAGACAAATTACACCCAGATACAGAACAAATGATCATGCTCATTACACAAAGATTTGTCCTGGGTGGGAATCGTACCGACGACCTCCGGTTTAGCAGTCAGGGTCACTACATACCACTCGACCAACAGGCCAGTCAAAATGTTATTTTCCAGTGAATAAAACCATCGATAAAAACGATTAACAGTTCCGTGAATGAGTCGTTAAATATTAACTGGACATGTGACATTCGTTGCGATTATCTACAATTACCGTCTAAACGTACGATAAATTAATAATAATTTATACATACATAGGTATGTGGTTTTTAACTAGGGTTGGACTGCATCGAAAATTAATTCTCCAATAGATTTTTTTTTAATATATAACAGCAATAAATACTTCTTTTCTTCTTAATTGATTTTTTTCATGGATAATTTGAATTTCGAATCATCTAATCATTATTTGATTTTAATTTAATTTTATGACTTGTTTCCAATATTGTATTTTAAATTTTATTAAGTAATTCATTCGATTGTTTTTATGTATATTTATTTTAATTGAAATTTAATGTGAATGTTATGATCTAAAATTGATTGAAATAAATGAATTTGAATTTGAATTTGAATTATTATGTTTTAAATAATGTTCTGTTAATAGGGATGTATGGCCACCAAACAGATAGGTAATTATGATGAAAACAATCTCTTATTCGTTCTGAAACAGCAAAAAAACACGAATCTAGCTACTAAAAAAGACGGTGGAAAAGTTTTTGCTAAATCTAAACGACTAATATGTGGGGTTCAAGGTTAAAATTAACCAGGAAATAGGGAAGAATAGTGGGGCATTAAAGGCGTATGACAAATAACTAGGGAACGGTTGAAAATAATTAACGAAATAATAAAACAGCTGCACCCTAGTTTCCCTAAGCCTAATAGTGCTAGAACATGAATGGCTTCCCTACGCTAAAATTATACATACGAAACTTTGTTGGCGAAACTACCAAGTAGAATTTAATTAACTTTCGGAGTGAGGGAATTTGGTTCTTGGACAGCCATAAAAGAATTCTTAATTGTCTATATCAATATTGTACTATACTAATATTATAGGAAAGATTTGTATTTTTGTATGTAACGAATAAACTTAAAAACTAGTGGACCGATTTGAAAAATTCTTTCAGCAATGGTTAGCTACATTATCAGCAAATAATATAGGTTATATTTTATCTGCGTACTCCCATGGGAACGGAAATTACGCGGGTAAAACCGTGTGACGTTCGCTAGTAATATTATAAAGAGGAAAGATTTGTATTTTTGTATGTAACGAATAAACTTAAAAACTACTGGACCGATTTGAAAAAATCTTTCAGCAATGGATAGCTACTTTATCAGCGAGTAACATAGGTTATATTTTATCTGCGTACTCCCACGGGAACGGGAACTACGCGGGTAAAACCGTGTGACGTTCGCTAGTAGCTTATAAAACACTTAATAATATCTAAAAAGGCAACCTAATAATTTCTTCTATAACTGCAGGATAAAAACAAATTTTCTAACAAGGTAAAACGATTATTGAATGATGATCGATGCTTGCTGGCTGCGTGGTGATGATGATATCTGACGTTTTCTAATTTTGTTTTAACTGTCACGATGTCAACGATGTTTTTTTTTACTATTTCATTCTTCCCTGTCATGATACCACTCTTTTCATCCATAATATCGTTTACACACAAACCATCCATGTTTACTTTGATCTCGCTCTTCACCTACCAAAATTGTACCAATAGGTAATTTAAAATCGTTTAACACACAGTGTTTCATACATAACTGCTCCGTTGGTCTCGCGGTCGCAAGCGCGACTGCCGAGCGTGGAGTCCTGGGTTCGCTTCCCAGGTCGGGCTAAAAGTGATATTGGGTTTACCTATTAGGAATTTCCCAGTGTCACCCCCGTGCCTCGGAAAGCACGTTAAGCCGTTGGTCTTGCGCCAGATCTCTCGTCGTGTCGGGTTGCCGTCCCATCAGAATATACTCGTAATATAAATGAAACTGATGGAAGAGAGAGTGCACCTGTGTTTGCGCACACACTTGTGCACCATAATATGTCCCGCGCCGATGACTAGTCTCGGTTGAGATTGGCTGCCACGGCCGAGGACTATAGCTATTTCATACAAACTTTGAAGTCCTTATTCTTGAAAAGGAATAAACCGATTTTAATTAAACTTGGTACGAAAGTTTCAAAAAAGTTGCGAGAGTACGAGGGAACAATTTTAAATTTTCTATTGGAAGTTCAAAATCACTCTCTATTTCCCTCTCTCTTTTTAGCTCCCAGTCACGTGCGTTTCATCCCTCTTACCCCTCCAGTTCGTTGGTAGTTAGCATCAATAAATAATGGGCATATTTTCACGTGACAGCGGCAGTAGTTGGAATATAGGGTATTCAGATCACAAATCGTGATCTGAATAACCCTATATTCCACAGTTAAACCATTCGAGTATCAGATTATTCCTCTGTAACCCCATAATATACTTAATTATTCAAAATTTTCGTTCAGTTTATACCTCTGTTTTTCAATCCAAGCCACTTGTAACCATTCTTTCTTCGTCAAGTCATAAAATGGTCTACTAATAACATTTATAGTTTTCTATTCAAACATATTTTTTTTTTTTAATTAAAGTCCTGTATAGTAGTCGCATACTCATCAGTAGCATCTGTTCGAGTGTGTAAATAAACAGAGCAGTTCAATATGAACTGCTGATTATAAGAAGCGGTTCAGTATGATCAGCTCATTATAACAAGCTGTTCAGTATGAACTGCTCATTACCTTTAACAAGCTGTTCAGTATGAACTGCTCATTACCTTTAACAAGCTGTTCAGTATGAACTGCTCATTATAACAAGCTGTTTTTGCTTTCGATGTCGAACTATAATATGTGGTTGGCAGGTGGTTAACTATATTAATATTTTTAGTGTTAAAGAAATAAAACTCGCAAGTAGGTCAAGTTTAAATATTTATTTCTATATTATTCAAATATTGTTTTATAAGCAATGATACATTTCTTACATTACTATTACTTACATTTTCACTAACCTAAATAATAGAATATGTGTAAGTAAGTTTGTAGGTTTAACATTCTATAATCATTTATTCGTAAAACTAAGATCGTTCTTATTTTATCTTACTGACAAAACACTTGATTTTCTTTACACCATTTATTTAAGCAAAACACATTTTTTAAGGCACATATATTGGTATGATACATACAACTTATAATGTCAGATGAATCTGAATAATTGTTATATAATGTCAACAAACTCGGGCAGTTCTTACTTTCTAAATTGTATACATTATTAATTCGGAATATATCTTTTATCCATAACACTTTTTCGTTTCCTTTCGTAAATATAGATTTATTTTTTAAAAAATCCCCAAAGATTACTTGATAATTAAAATATGGTACAAAGCCTTCGTTCCAGTTTATTCCTCTGTTTTTTTCAATCCAAGCCACTTGTAACCGTTCTTTCCTCGTCAAGTCATAAAATGGTCGTGGTGGTTTTATCAACAGTACTTGTACGTGTCCTTTGTACATTATTGCTATTTCTTTTGGAATAAACTCATTTTCTTCACTCTTAAACCCTTGAACATCTACGATGACATTCATGATAGTTTTCTCACAATATTACTCAACGGCTTGTATTCGAACAGTCGATCGTTTATTATTAAACAATAGGCAGATGTATTATTTTGAATATCTTCAGAGCATTCAATTTCTAATCGCACGTCAACTGGTCCAGTTTTAAGTGAATCGTTTTGTCTTGAACAGTCAATCACAAAAAGTGGAGCAATTTCTTTAAATTGGTCTAAGCTAAGCAATGGATCAATGCCTAAGTTGTAATACGACTGACGAAAATTAGCATACATTTCATATAATATACTGTATTTACCTTCATCAAATTTCAGATTAAGTGAGTCATACGGATAGTATTGAGAATTCAAATATAATTTAATATTGCTTACATTGCAGTGATCAAATATAGAAGAACTTCTAGTTTTATTATTTTTTCGAGCTGTTTGCAAACCAAATATTACAAACCTCGGTTTTTCTAGCTGGGAAGTTGTCTTTACTGACCAGGAATGTTTTGTTGTTCTTGGAAGTAATGGATATTCATACAAATCCCAATTTCTAAATGCTATCTGTATAGAACGATCTCTCTCCAAGCTTTTGAGCAATAACAATTTATTACGATCAGAAACTTTAATATGCGGCACACGCCATTGTATTTTTTGTATATCTATTTCTACGTTATCATTTTTGTCTATAAGCACACAGTTCAATGCTGAGCTGCTTCGTTGTAAAATAAGTTCATGTTTACAATTGATTATTATTTTGTTGTAATCTTCTGCAAATCCCAGTATTCTGTTCAATGGCACGATAACACTAAAATATTCGTTTCTTAATTTCGTACCACCTAAGTTCCATCCCCAGACTGCTGCAGCTTTACTTTCACCTTCATTCATTGAGATATACGATTTTAAGGTGGTTGTAATACCAACATTTTTAATCCGATCGATTTCAACACCATTTATTTCGTATCTAATATCTTGAAACAAATATGAAATGGGATTATTTATAAAATCAACATCTTTTTTTACTAATTTTCCCGCTGCATCTTTAGTTGACACATTTACATATCCTTCTATGTAAATGGAACTACCTGACGGCAATACATATAAATCTTGCTGTTGTATGGGTATTCTAATTTCATCATTTTCTTTAAAGCTATTATTGTATGGATTGTAACTGTGGATCTCATAACCCTCAATAGAGGTATCATATTGTGGTAAATCTGTAATTTGAAGCATATTATATTTTAAAACCGATATCTTGAAGAAATCTTTTGTTTTCCTTTGAAACTTTATTAATTCTCACTGCACTGACACGTCTCACTTCTTTGGATATTGGCAGTCTTATGTTATATTTCCCTCTCTCATTAGGAGTTTTATTAAGAACAAGCATGATGTTGGTATGAATAAAACGAAGGAGGTTACTTTAAATAGGTAATAAAAAATCCTTTTTCAACACTAGTGACTTTTATCACCAACAACGAAAGAATGTATGCGTATGAACTAGCAATGTCATTTATATTTTTATAGTTTAACGAAATTTGGAGACGTAAGAAATAAAAATCACTCACTTAATTAATAAATTCCTTTATTACTTTTCCAAAATAATTTAAGAAATTTTAAACATAAGTGTCCACAATTATACAAGTGATCATGTTGTACATTTTCATAATTGTACTGAATATTTTTTCCTAAATATTTTATTAATTCTTTAGGTGGTTTTAAGTTACCATAACTGTCAAAGTATTCAATGTGATCGTATATTTTGGTATAGGCTACCCAATGAGTGCCAGAGTTTTGAGAAATATCAAGATTAATCACTCCACATTCTAATGGTAATGGGTTACCTGGTAATTCATCTCTCATAAATACACCTCGAAAGAATGGGATACTATTTGAATGCTTCAATATATCAATATTAGTTAAAGCTCTATTGGGTAGCCGACCATTTAGTTTTTTTTCTTTGTAACAAAAATTCCTAAACCTTCTTTGTAAGGCTTAAGATGTAATCCTTTTCCAATAATTAAAGCTTCTATTTGCTTGTTGTGACGTTCCGATTCAAGCAACTGTTTCTTAGCTGTTTTATATGAATTAATAGCTTTCGCAATCCCAGCAGCACCCCCAGCCAAACTTCCAGCGGCAGATAAACCAGCAAATATTGGTACTAAAGGAAGAAATCCTCCAGTTTTAGGTACTGGTATAATTCTGGGTAATTTTATGGGTAAATCAGATGCAAATTCATGAGCTGCAGCGCAGGCTAATTCCATTAACGCTTTCTTACAGGTGGGTTTTAGTTTCTTGATGTGTTTTTTGGTATGTGATACAATATTTTTAAGGGTTTTTCTAAACCCCGCTCCAGATCTTACTTTATCCATTTTGAAAGATGATAAACCAGCCATTTCTTTATTGCTTGTACATAGTCCTCGTGCTTTTTTCATTGTTATTATATTTTTTAATTATTTTACATAAACCTGAATTATAAAGTATGTCTTTATTGCATTAAGAATAAAGTGGAAGTGAATAGATAATTGTTTGTAAAATGCTTAAATATTGTTCAGGAGTTATAATACATTTGATTTATCAATCCAGCTATTTTCACTGGTCGGCAGCCCCAACCATTTAACATATACTCGCTTTCCTTCTCGTTTCAAAACTTTTTCAACGAGGTATATGTCGGGATGATTGGTTTTCTGAAGTTCTTGTGCATAAAATGCGCCTAGTATTGGTCGACATCTACCATCTTCTATTAAATAAGTTGTTGGATTTGTTCCTTGAATTTTTGTTATTTTAAATATTTCAGTGGACCAGTTGGGATAATAACCTTTATCAAAACATCCTTTATATTTACTTACTCTCACAAAATCTCCTACACTAAATTTCTTACATTTCACTTTTTTTCGAGACTGAGCTGCGTCTAAGTATCTTTGAAGTATATTTGTTTTATTCCTTTGATTTATTGAAGCAGGTGACTGACCGACAGTTCTATGAACATCATTGTTGTACTCATGTAACTTTTTTTCTAACATACCGTTAAACCATTTATAATTTCCATTCAAACTAAATTCCTTGTATAGTTTATTCTTTAACGTTCTTATTAATCTTTCAACAATTGAGGCCTTTTTAGTAGAATAAGTAGAATAATGATTAATTTTATACTTATTAACAACACTTTTAAATTGATCATTGTAAAACTCTTTCCCAAGATCGGTTTGCAAATTTTTTGGAACTCGTCCTGTTTCTATTACCGTTTTAAACGCCTCTGATACCTGTTGCTTATTTTTTTGTTTAAGTGGAATCGCCCAAGCATATTTTGAAAAAGTGTCTATAATCACCAGTATGTATTTATAACCTGCATTCACTTTTGATATTGCTTGCATATCCATCAAATCTGCTTGCCAAAGGTCATCTATATCTTTAAGTATTACACTTCTTCTTGGGAAATTAACTCTAGCGTTTTTATGGATTTCATTTATGACGTCTATTTTGCTCATAATGCTTGCTTAACTTCCCTGCTATTTCTTTTAAATCAATGGTCTGTTCAATGTTATTTAATCTGCTATTTAAACCACTAATTAATTTGTTCAATTGTTCTATTTTAATTAATATTTCAACTTTGTATTTATTAATATCTTTGCAGCATTCAGTTTCGGTTGATTTGTCTAAGATCTCAATATGCTCAGAGCTTATTTCATTAAAAGACAGCGACGTTTGTTTTGTATGAACCTTCATGGTTCAGACTCTCTTAATAACTAAATATAAAATTAGATACAATGCTTTTTATTATTTTATTATACCGGCTTCTTTTAACTCTTCAACAATTGATATAATTTCATTGTCATGATTAGTATTACCAGCGTTTTTTGAAGCCATTAATAGTCTTAATCTATCGATTAATTCATTAGGGTCATCCCAATAAACATAATCTGTATTACTCTTATACTTTTTTTTCAATTTAGGTAAGTAGCCACCACTTTTTGACTTAATGACTTGTTCTGCATGTTGAATGTAATTTTGTTCAGAAAACAAAGGTTTTATGATTTGACGGTATTTCAAACCTTTATCACCTTTTAATTGGCCGTTTGGATTAAAGTCACGTTTGTGAGCATTTGTATTATGGAGCATATCTTTGTAAACAATTTTATCAGTTTCAGTTACCAGACTGAGGTCAGGTCTATTACGTAGTAAAAGTTCTTTAAGTCCAGGAGTTATTTCATAATGTTTGTCATTAACTGTGGCTATAATTGATTTTAGGGAATTGTTAACGTTGTTTGTAAAAGAAAATGATACTTTAGAGTTACCCATCATCAAATTTTTGTTTTCACTTCGAATCCCGAAAGGTACATTCATGTTATTATCATAGATTTCAATCATATCTTCTTTATTAAGTGACATAAATGTATCGTTCTCGCTATCATCACCTGTGCAGCTAAAGGATGCAGAACCATCATTTGAATGTTTCTCTATAAATCCTTTGAAATTTTCAAAATCTACGGGTGAGCTACATCTTCTCATTATATTATTATCACCTTCACTCGTATCCAATATAGTTCTATTCTTATCATTAACTTTAATTAAAGTCTCTAGAGGATCTGTTATTGGCTTAAAAAGCTTCTTAAATTTCAAATTATCGACATCTTCTGCATTTTGTATTGTTTTAATTTTATTTTTTATACTATCTACGGATTTTATCAATTGTTCTTTTATATTGACCTCCATAATGATTCCCGACAATATCCAACCGTTATTTACAGATTGTAGACTACGATTGATATTTTTTTTACAGTATTATGGTTTTTATTATGTTTGCTCAAAAGTTACGAATATGTCAAACCCCTGTCTATATCTACCTTCATTTAGAGAACAATCTTTATTTATCAATACAAAGTCAAACCGATCTTGCCATATAGTAGAGCAAAGTTTTTTAAATTGAAGCCACTCCATATCCGTATTTACATGTTCATTATAAATATGTTTTAAGTTTATGTCGTCTTGTTTAAAGATTAACAAAAGATTAACATTATCTCGTATTAGTTGTTTAGGTATTTTGGAATAGGTTTGTGATAAGTAAAAACAATCTATCTGTTTGTGTCTCCCCATTGCGAAGTAGTTACGAATATTTATTTGATTTTCACATGCGACATCGTCGAAAATCATTATTGAATTGGTTAAGGCGTCATTAGGATGTATAACTTCTTTATTATCATGGAAGATAAATAACTTTGCATTGGGTATGCACCGGATGACCTGTTTTAAAAAACAATATTTTGGCTGGAAAGCTGTCTTCGAGTATAAATAAATATGCTTGAATTTTACTCCATTTTCATGTAATAGTAAATTAAGCATTATATTAGTTTTTCCACAGTTAGATGGACCGCATATAATACATCTTATAGTGTTAGGTAAGAGTGTGCTATGTCTCACTTTTTGTGAATGATTTTCTAATTTTATATTATTTATTTTAAAAGTATGTGATTGCTTAACGAAATTCATTGTGAAATGTGAGGTAATAAGACATGCCCCGAGTATATATACTTCTTATTTTACTAAAAGGTGCTATGTTTTATTTTTAACTAATTCTTAACTTGTAAGTAAAGTATGAAGAATATTGTACTAAATCTTTAATTAGACAGTAGTGTCCGATAGAATTTTTTTCGATATAAAGTAAATTAAAATGATTTTTTCTTCTATTTTGCGTTGCATAAAGAGGTCCGGTCACAGTATTATTTTGTAGGCCATATATATTTAAACTGATGTTGGGATTATTTTTTTCTAACGTTTTAATATCATTAATCGTAGGAGGAAATGACATTCCCTCAATATTTAAAACAGAGGTATAATGGGGGTATGAACTTGTTCTGCATACATTAATTTTAGCTGGGTATAATCCAGCAACTATACTCCATAATAAACAACAATTATCTTTATTTTTAATATTTATACAACTTTTAGACTGCTTAATAGCTGACGGCAGTTGTATATAAGACCCACCTCTCATAGGGGAATACTTGTTTACATTAATTTCGAGATGACTCATAGAAACAAATGTCCAACCAGATTGACAGTGCTGGAACTCGGTTAATTTATTATTTAGTTTATTTATTACTTTGATTAATAATTCATTCAAATCAGTGTTCTTATAAATAATTTCATATTTGGTATTAAACGACTTTAATTGTTGTTCGTCTGATTTTGATAACATAAAATAGGCAAACAATTCGAAATTCAATTTTATGCAATTGTGTTCATTAAGTGACATTTTTATCAATTCTGTTATATTTATTAGATGATCACCCAGGAACGCCTCTAAACCGAGGTACTCGTCTTCCTGAGTGACATTCAATCTGTATGTCATTAATCTGTTTTTGAATGCTGTTGCAATAATATGAATATCTGTGAACTTGGTATTCAATAAACAGTTTGCTTTGTGTATATTCGTTCTCATATGATAGGAATACTGATTTTCTGGTATTTCAATTTTACATTTATGACAGGTTATTGACTTTCTAGGGCTCGGAGCGTTGATTCCTTGCAGACAGGTTTCGTTCCAGAGAGGAATTGTGCCGGAGACTAATTTGCGAAGCGTTTTTATAGGCCTAAAATCACGTCATTCAGTCCAAATTTGTAAAACTGCATACTTGCAAAAATTGTCAATTGCGTACACGAGCGTATTTATCGTAGCGGTTAAGGTTTTAAGTTTACAGCGTTTTATGTAAGACAAATAAAAAAGCGATTTTGAATCTTGTGTAGGTACTCACTTAAATCAACAATAGGGGAAGCTCATACCTACTTACAATTATAAAAAATGTTTGTAGGTTGTTGTTTTTTTGCTGAATGTTTTCGACGTCGATGACGGCGACGGTACAAACGCTGCGGTTTGCACGCTCGCATGCAACTCCTAGACATGTGGAGAAGTGGAGATATGACGAGTCAGAATCTCATATTTCGGTATACAAGAATAATCTTGTTTTTATCTTATAATTTTGAACCTAATGCAAGCTCACCAAAACCTAGTGAAAGTAGTAAAACAGAAACAGCAGACACAGCTCTACCTGATTTAGAAGATGTTTTATGCTACCAGATTCAACCAGGAAATGAACTTTTTTTCTTTTAAACCGTTTTATCTTCACTGTAACAGTGTAACAGAAAGACAAAAAACCTGATGCCAGCTGTCAAAGATAGGCTAAATGTTGTGTAGTGCGTTCTGCAAATTGACCAAAACAATGTAAATATCCTCTAATAAATTATGTTCTACGATATTTATTGTTTCATTTACACAAAATACCTACCTCGATTTGGTCTGCATGATCTTAATATACTTCTTATACCAAAACTAGGACGCAATCTAGTATGTTATATAAACAAATAAGATTTGAGAACAAGAGCCATTTCACAACGAAGTGTGTGTTAATTCGAACACAATATAATTTTATCTACACAATAACTATACATGAAGCCTGCATTTTACACAGGTAACTAGATGCTACCCTATATAAGGTGTCGGAGGAACACATCTGTGCACATTCCACTCCAAACTCGTTGATGTCTGAATAGACTATTCCTACTGAATGATCCATTGATAGGTATGAAGTGACTGCTCTTTTCATTCTGAATAGACCATTCCTACTGAATGATCCATTGATTGATATGAAGTGACTGCTCTTTTCATTCTGAATAGACCATTCCTACTGAATGATCCATTGATAGGTATGAAGTGACTGCTCTTTTCATTCTGAATAGACCATTCCTACTGAATGATCCATTGATTGATATGAAGTGACTGCTCTTTTCATTCACATGAAACTACTTTCAATGTATTTAGTCAAAGTCTCATTTCGAATAGTGAAATATAGGAATACTCGAATGGTTAAACTGTGGAATATAGGGTTTTTCAGATCACGATTTGTGATCTGAATACCCTATATTCCAACTACTAGCGGCAACCTTGGCTGTGTGTACGGCAGCCCTCGCTAGCCCACGTTGGGCGCCACTCAATGAATAGCTACTATTGGAGAATTGGGACTATCACGCGATTTCTGCCGTGTCAGTCGTTGTATGGAAGACATGTGCTTTTAATTGTTATTTTATTTACAATACAGGATTTATATAACCTTATATATATAAATCCTCTATGAAACTATTATTTTTGTTATTCTTCTTCGAGAATTTTTCAGCATTTGACAGAATAATCAGACAACTACCTATTCGATTGAATTATTTGTTGTCTCTTAGCAATAAAATAAAGAGCGAAAAACCTCTTTTTCACAGTCCTGTTAAAATACGAGGGAAAAATAAGTAAAGCTTTTCAATTTCCTCTAACTGACAAAGCCAAATCGAATATCTGTAGATATTAATAAAAAAATTCCTTCAGGTACTCTTTGCTAATTGAAAAGCTGAAAGATCATCAACAAGAGCAATGAATATAAAATACTTTCTGAATCTCTCCTCCGTTTATTTTACATTTTCATTTCATGAAATGAAATGCTGTTATTTCAACGGTGTCTCATACAGTTGCGAGCATTAGCCATCTGGACTACTTTCATCAATCTCAACGCGTTGTCGACATGTGTAGGTTTATTGTGGTGGGTTCACACGCCACTATATTTTGTATGTACGGAGGGCCAATTTATTCGACCTACTAATTTTTAAGAAATGTTTGCAGTCGCACCTCAGTTGCAATTTGACAAAAATGTAGGGAAATTGACGTGTTTTTGACAGATTACGACTGAGATGTGCATGCGAACGTTGGTTTAAATAGGCATGTTGCCGGGGTTAAAACAATATGATTTTAATTAGTTCGTCAGTTAGATTAGATATCGAAAAATATTGGAAAGGTACGTATTTTTTATTTTATCAAATCAATA
Organism: Mamestra brassicae; assembly: GCA_905163435.1. Taxonomy (NCBI): domain Eukaryota; kingdom Metazoa; phylum Arthropoda; class Insecta; order Lepidoptera; family Noctuidae; genus Mamestra; species Mamestra brassicae. Next base: position 16,275,243 of record LR991000.1, on the reverse strand, counting down.
CCTAAAAATACAAAGATAAAACGCATCAAAGATGGCGGCTTGTAACGTCACTTTCCAGTAAAAAGTGACTGGTAAATGACGTCACACGAGTTTTCAACGTACAGTATCACCTTCATTTTTTGTTAACATGACAAAAGAAAAAATAAGTACCTATCCAATTATTTTTTTTGGAAATCTATCTGACGTACTAATTAATTTTTTTTTAGTCAAATACCCTGTTAGTAGAATTGGCACTCAAATATCTGTACAGCCTATGAAGTAAAAAAATTAATACGCAAACATATCGTCAGAATGTATGTGCAGACTCCAGGCTCGGATAAATACGCAGACTTACATGCATACTCCGACTTTTCCACCACACCGACATTTGTCTGCATTCTTTGTTGCACAGACAAAATTCTATCGAAGTTAATCGAAGTCTGTATCATGTGGAAACAGCTTCAGGTACATTCCCGCGAAAATGAGTAGTATACTCCCTCTTTGTCTAACTGTAGGGAAGTAAAAGGGAGATGTGTACAGTAATTGTTCACGGGTTTAACGTAGTTTCGCTGGACGGATGCCAGCGGCAGTTTATTAGTCGAGGTAAAAAGTGATTGTGACCCTTTATGAAGGCGCGCTGGTTAAGTTGTGAAATTGTTGAATTTTCACTGTCCAAATAAAAGGTCCTAGTAATCGGTCTGCCTGTAAACCTGTGTTTACGGACAGACCTATTTTTAGGATTGAATAACGTTTCCTGTTATTTGAAATCTGGGATCTGGTGATGTTAAGTGCGTAAAGAAATAGCGATCAAAAGAAACGGAAATCTATCCACCTACATCTATACTAATATTATGAAGAGATAAAGTTTGTGAGTTTGTGAGGTTGTAGTGTAGGGATAATCTCTGGATCTGCTGAACCGACTTTGAAAATTCTTTTGTATATAATAGCCACATTTATGAGGAATGCTATAGGCTATACGGGAATGGGTAATTCCTACGGGAACGGGAGAAATGCGCGTAAGAAGTTGCAGGCAAAATCTAGTACTTTATAAATAAGTGTTTAGGACCCTACTTATAGATGATATAGATATCCTATAATATTCTCTGTTATTAACTTTAAGAAAATAATCAAAGACTTGGTACTCTCCAATCAAATTAGTTTACAAAAGCAATTTACACTTAAAACAATAACTTGTCATTAAGACATGGTGATTAACAATCGTTAGGAAGCTACTGATACGATTTCTGCACTTGCAATATGATTTATTTGGTGGAATCTCAACGTCCGTATTTTACCTACCCACGTGTATCACGTGGGTAAATAATGGCGTGGCTTCGGGTTTGACTTTTTGTTAAGCAACGCTTGCCTCGGTCGGACTGTGGATGAGTGAACATATTAACATATCGAGATTCGTCCGTACCTCGGAAAGCACGTTAAGCCGTTGGTCCCGGCTGCCATTTCTAGATCTTTGGCAGTCGTTACGGATTGTCAGAAGCAGGAAAATCTGACACCAGTCTAGCCAAGAAGTACCGTGTTACCCAATCAATGGGTTGTGGAGGTCTGGTAGGCAGCCGCTCCACGTAAAACACAGGTATTCAGCTGAATCCGGTTTGACTGGGAGCCGACCCCAATATAGTTGGGAAAAGGCTAGGCAGATGATGTGTGTCACGCAGTAACAATGAATCTTGAGGCATAGGAACAAACCTCTTTATAATGGACTTAAGTAGTAGTTTTATTAGACCTAGTAACAAAGTCTAACAAAAGATAAGTGAGTTGGTTGAGTTTAAAATACAAATAGAACTAATAAATGTGTGATAAAACTCGTAAACGGTGACTAAATTGAAAAACCTAGGTAATGGTTAAATTGACACGTTCATTGATTGGTTTATAAAACTAGATTATGAAGCATGTCATTGGTTGATTGGAAATATAAAAACATTTATAAGGCTATTCATTTTTAAATATTGTTTAAATATTGTAAAATTGTGCCAGTCTTTGATAAATTCAGGTCTGCATTGATCTTGGATAAATTTAATAATATTAGCTCCTTAACATTAAACAATAGACAAAAACAGTTATGAGTTACGTAATCTTGATTACTTGCCAACATATAAACTACCTAAAACTGCAAATTTGTATGGCATGAGAACGTGGAAATATATATTACCTGATACTCTGAAAAAAAATCCTGAAAATGTGTTGTCAAATATTGCCACTAGTACATATAAACAAAAATGTGTGCGTGTACTAGTGTCCACACGTAAGAAGTGAAACTTCTTTATGACCTTATTTTTCGAAGAATGTTCTACTTTTGTTTTCATTTTAACTTTGTGAAAACAAAACACAAAACAAAAACAACAACAACTAACAACAACAACAACTACCACAGCAACAACTATAACAACAACAACAACTATCTCTAATACAAAAAACGGTCAATTCTAGTGGTGGGAGTAAGTCCGCTTAAACGACATGCTATCCCTTCTCCGTTAGAGAAAGTACTCTTCGAATCAACCGTGGTAGGGACAAGAAAAAGATGGTGCGTAACGGAAAAATGTGACGTGTAACCGAGAAATGACGGTAATTTTTTTTCCAACGCCGATAAAGAATTTCACTTCAAAAATGTAAATTTGCCTTTAAAATATATTTTATTATAGGTGACATCATGATTTAAGTAGGTATAAGTTTAATCTATTTTAAGTACATGTTGTGAGCGAGCTTGCTTTTTCCACTTTGTCACATAACCTTCAAAGGTTTTAGACAAGTGTCATGTTTCTACCAGGAGTGTAAATTAATGTACTTATTGAAAAATAAAATAAAAAAACATATATAAAATCTAACGATCCATGTTAAAATATTTTATTTATAATAAATACTCGCGTTTGACCACAATCTCATTATTTTCTGAAACTGACTTAACTTTTAAAAAAATTCTTATATCAAACAAGAATCCTTGAAAATCAATACCAGCACAATGTTAGACCGCCCATTGGACACTTGTTTTTTTAAACGTTTTTACTATGTTTGTAATGAGGTGTACAATAAAGTATATAATAATAATAATAATGTTTTCAAAGTCCCAAACAATAGTATAAATGGTATTCAACTCGTCGGCACTGGATGACTAGACTTTAGGTCATAAATACGAGCAGACATCTTCGCTTCTTCGTCTCGTTAACTATTCAGCCTTGACACAAAGTAGGCACAATCTCCTAACTCTAGTTTATGGTTCCTATCTGGAACGATTGGTCTATGGATCTAATGATGACGTATGGATTTGGCTTTCATTTTGATTTATAATCTTTTCCGTAGCTTATATCAATAGATAAGTTTGTGGTAATATTTCCTTGTAAGTCATGTAATGGTTTTATCAGTCCGTGTTGAGGACACTAATTTATACAGGTTGAAAGGTCATATAAACATTTAGGGGTTACCTTTAACATTCACCATGTATATTGTACCTTTAACTTTTCACCATGTATAGTCTGTGTTTGCTGATACGAGCTGGAGGTGTTTAAGTCAAGAATAAATTAGTTACTTTTACGCAAGCGTACACCATCGTCGACCACATCATCGCTTTCCATCTGGTGGGATTGTGGTCCAACGAGCCTTTCTATTATAAAAATATTTTAGTGACTGGGGATTGCAACCTATATTTTGGCGTTATGCTTCAGTATCCTTGGCCTGTCCTTTTATTTTTGAAAAAATAAATCCTATGCCTTGGCGACAGTCTGTCTAAGCTAAATTGTTTATGTCTATGGTAGAGAAATTGGCTCACAGCTTCTCTACGATTTCTATTACGAAAACAAAGTAGGGAGATAGGCCCCTTATTGTTTATTCCGGTAGTTATACGTTTACGTAAACATATAATATGGTAACTTTAATTTACTTTATTTGGTTTTGTTTTGACCTTCAAAGTTTTGGGCTTCATACTTCAAACAATTCTGTGACAATACCTTGAACTTTATTCATCAATTATGATCACACAAATAAAAATCTTATTTTATATATTTTTTTATTCCTTCCGAAACAACATTCTATTTTTAATTTTTATTTACTTATTGTAGATACACCTACCACAGTATAGTCTTTATAACCCAAAGGATGACTGGTAGAGAATGCCTTGATGCATTAAGTACGCCCATGTACCACTATTGTACATAAAGTTTAAATAAATAAATAAAATATTTGTTTTTTTAAATATTAATATTGTAATTCAATCTATTAGTGAATTTGTGGTTGTTCATGTTTGTGTTGTTTTTTCGAACATTAAATAGGCATTAATAAATAAAGAGCCTTTGTAGGTACAATACCCAAGAAATAACATAATCGGACTAATTTTCATAACGTCAAATGTAAAAATGTAGAATATATTGGAACATTCAAAAGTTTTTAATTTCTTTTATGTTTTCTGTGTTGTCAAATAAAAGCAAGGTAACAATCGTTTCCTTGAAAACTTAGTTATTTATAGTGTATTATTACTTTGTTTATTAGTTTGGTACAAACAGGATGCACTGAGTGCACATCGAGGTGGATGACCGTCGCTTTCCGTCAAGAGTGAAAAATGAAAAATGTTTATTTGTCCCAAAACAGTTACATGGATTATAAATGAGACATCCCCAGTAAGTAATTGATAATACTTGTGTTCTCAATTACTCAGTGCATCCTGTTTGTACCAAACTATGGTACAAACAGGATGCACTGAGTGCACATCGAGGTGGATGACCGTCGCTTTCCGTCGCAAATAACTTCGCAATATACCTACATTAAATATATCCTTATGTCAATGCGCATCCATAATAATAAATTCAAGAAGCTTCCAGAGACATTATTGTGTAAATTATATAAAGGCTCTGACGCACGACTGTAGTTTACTCCTTAAGAACTATTATTGTGTAGATTATGTAAAAAAAGAGGGTTAATGAAAGCATCTTAAATAAGCTGAGTATACTTTGTTTATACACACATACATTATCTCAAATTGAAAGAAGCGCAAAATACGTTGCGCAAAGGAACGTAACGCCTCACTTTTAGTTAACGCTCGACTTTATTCCTCATAAAATTTTCATACCGCGGGCTAAATATGAGAATAAACTCCAAAAATACGACTCGATCAGGAGTCACAGGACAATCATCAAAATAAAAAAAAAAAACAGCACACGCTTCCAACCTGAGAACTTGATAGTTTTTTTTTTGTTATTTTTCATTCCAAAACTTATAATTAAATATTCACAATTTAATAGACCATAACATTCTTTCTCTAGAAGTAAAATCATATTGAAGAATGCCTGAAAAGCGATAAAAACCGTCGCTTCAAAATCACAAAAGATATAAATTCAACCCACCATAAGTAGATCTCCCTTTCACGGATTCCCATAGGCAATGGCCATTACCGTAGGGCCTACTTTGGGCCATGTGAGGCATATCAAGGCCATTAGCCCAGGGTCAGGGCCAAGCCACGGACACGACTTTATTCGGTCCAAGCATGCGTAACTATCGCTGTAATTTGACTTTTGGAAGTCCGTGAAATTATAATAAGTTGGAATGTTTGAGTCATGGTTTTAATATTGTTCTTTGTGTGGGATAATTGCGAAGATTTGTGAAATTATGTAACGAGAGGATTGTGTTTTGTCATGTTGTCAGTCTGTTTTTAATGCTTTTTTTGGTATACCCCTGAAATATGAAATTTTTCAAAAGTACCTACAAGAAAATGCAAAAATATCGGGACCTGGAAAATTCTTGAAGTCAAGAGTGAAAAATGAAAAATGTTTATTTGTCCCAAAACAGTTACATGGATTATAAATGAGACATCCCCAGTAAGTAATTGATAATACTTGTGTTGGGGCTATGTCGCTCTATCCTTTAATTATTTACCTAAATAATGTAAAGGAAGTAACATCTATGTATGCGTATTCTATCACCGATCACATCGTCACTTACCATCATGTGTTAGTCAAATGCATACTATCGACGATAAAAAAAATACATATTCACAAGTACCTTACAAATATTGTCATATTCACGAGGACCTACTGCCGGTCGATTCTGTAAACATGTCGAAGTGAAGGCTTGGGTGAAGTGATCACGAGGTGAGCTGTCAATCCATACAATCAAGATGTCACGTGATCACGGAGTGAGCTGTCATTTCATTCCATCTTGATTATATGGATTGACAGCTCACCTCGTGATCACTTCACCCAAGCCTTCACTTCGACATGTTTACAAAATCAACCGGTAAAAATATTAACATATTGAAAAGAAACTTCGGGTAAATTAACATAACCACCTTTTCCAAAGAACTGTACTACTGGGCTGAACACCTACTATGTGGATAAAAACCTAATGCTCCATTAACATTATCGCATCGCGTTTATAGCCCACGTGGGACAGTGGGTCACTGCTCCCATAACTGGCACAAAATGGAACCGCAAGCAATATCAATTTCACGCAACGAAGGATATCTGTTTAGGCGCTGTAATATAACTTAGTCCGTAATAAGTTTGAGGATTTCATAAATGGATGAAGAGCTTTTCTTGTTAGCTTCGACAACATATTGCTAGCTGTTTTTTATTTGGAACTGACTTTGTGAAAGGTGAAAGCTCTTCTATTGAGAGTAGTGCGAAACTTCTCATTTGTAAAAGTCTTGAGCTTTTTAAGCGTTATGAGAAAAATTAGACTTGTAAAGTAGTAAAACTGCAAGTTGCAGGCTAAGATTTATAAATACACTGGGTAATATATACCCTTTGCAAAACTAGGGTCAAATTTTCTGGCAAAATTGCTGTCACGACTGTGAAAGATCTATAAAAGATGTCCGGGACTAGCGGCTTACGGCCGGTCTCAATAACGTAATAACAGTAGCTGATACGTCGTTCGTACGTTTCAGCTACTATTGGGAGCCAATTTGACAGTTGGTCAATGTTAGATACGTTATTGAAACCGGCCGTTAAAGTGTAACCTTCAGGTTATAGTAGCCCGGAGTTGCAGCGATCTGAACTTCAATTAAGGCTTTGTGAGTAGTGTTCTTTCAAAAATTTCTTGAGAGAACAGTCTGTTGGAGTCAGATATTGGCAATGCGTAAGTGATCGTAAGTGTGCTCGCGTTGCAGTGGGAGAGTAATACCTATTTATAAAATTAGCTTATTATTTTATTCTCATCTCCTAAAAAAATGTATCTACGGCTCAAAAAAGAATGCAAACATTAAATATATTAATGCATATGACAATAAATGTAAGGCTACTTGGACTGTCATTAAAAACGAAATAAATAATACTACCGACAAAGACAACATCGAAACCATAAAACAAAACGATACAGTAATAACTGACCCCGCAAAAATAGCTTCTGCATTCAACGACCACTATGTAAATTCAACGCCGATACCTTTGGAAGTCAGTGCTCGACAAAGCTTTAGAAAAAATATTTGTGTCAACTCGATGTTTCTCATACCAATGCTGGAAAGTGAGGTACGACTGGAAATAATGTCTCTGTCCAACACCAGATCAAAAGGCTATGACGAAATAAGCACCAAAATCATAAAAGCCTGCTGTTATGAACTTGCAAGTATTCTGACTCATCTAATCAATATGTCATTCTCCGATGGATCCTTTCCTATGAAACTCAAACTGTCTATAATAAAACCAATCAAGGTACACAAAAACGCATTAAGAGTCAAGCAGACATCAATCCTCCCTGACCTAATTTCAATTTAAAGAAATACAGCGTACAAATAAACGTCACTGATGAATTTATTCAACGTATTCTGAGCTCATTTCTTGACAATATAAAATACTGAAGAACGGATTTCAACGTTCCGCTTTTAACCCTGCTCGAATTATTGTTATTTTTGCATGTGACATTGTTATTTTCGTTTCCACACGAATTGCCAGGTTTAGTGACGTCAATTCTTAATTGACCAACAGTGAAATGTATAAAGATTTCGTGAAAATACAATAATTCTTTCAATGTTTTAGGTTACGCGTCAAAACATTTTAAAATACGGCTTGGAAATAATCAGTTTTCGGTCAAATGTAAGTCGTATGTTTTCTAATGTATAGCTATAGTTATTAATTAGGATGACACTAACACTTCAAGAACCTATCCGATACAAATTGGAAAGAGAACACTTCACACTATTTTTTCGTCAAAATCAGCATCGAGTTACTGTTCAGCTTGCTTGGTTCAGCATCAGACGAATCAGCCGGTCTTTGCTGACATCATCCCACCTTGTTAACTTAGGAGGTGTAAATATAAAGTGAACTGTCATCCCATTTTGTTTGTTTGTATGGATTGACAGTACACTTCATGTTCACTTCACCTAAACTTACACGGTGAGATGTTTACAGAATCGCACTGCAGTCGATTCGTGCAAAGAGGTAAAATAAATGACGTAGTTGATTATTTTTATATCAATAAATCCACTTATTCAAAGCAGTATAATTCAGGGCCTTCTGCTAGCGGAAGTAAGAGGATATGATATCATTATTCGAAACAAAGTTGGATAACTACAGTCAAAAACACCATTACGACCCTGACAAAATAATAAACAAACGCAATAAAGACGTCAAATCAATAAAATCTGCCGTACATTCCTGTCATACTACAACACTTACTTTCTTCACACTTTTATTGGAGTTGATTTATCGTCATTCCGGCAACAATAAACATCTCCTTTTCTCAAAGACCCTTAGAAAACGTTCAGAGAATATAAATAAATAACATCCGCAGCTTCCGCGGCCTATATCTCAGGAATCGTAGTGCTATTCTGTAAAAAACTCACAGTGAAAACTAAGATGAAGTGAGCTGTCAACCTCTAGCGTTAAGAGGTATGACAGCCGGTCTATTCTATCGCCATCTCACCGTGTACACTTAGGTAGAGTGAACATTAAGTGAGCCGTCATTCCATCTTGTTTGTATGGTTTGACAGCTCACTTCATATTTACTTCACCTAAGTTTACACGGTGACAGGTTTATAGAATCGCACTGCAGTTCCTTTCACGCTCACTTCACCTAAGCTTTCACGGTAAGATGTTGGCAAAATATACTGTGTGTTTTTTTCGGGACAAAAGTAAACTCACTGTGTTTCTATGACACTCAGCAATAGTGAAACCTTTAGTAAAATGTTTCTTGTAATCGGATCACAATTTCCAGAGATTACCCTTAACAAACATATAAACAAACAAACAATTTTACTTCATTAAATATTAATTTCGAATACTGGAAATGGCTGGAGCTATTTCAGTCATTTTCAATCACATTTACTTGAACGGAGAGAATGGATGAATGTTATTTATAAATAAGCTTTGCGACTGCAGGTGTAATCAAACAAAGTGTTTGTTTACACTGTCGAGATTTTCTTGGAAGCTGAAAGAGATATTACACCTGATGTTATTTGAACAGCACGGTATAGTCCTTTTAGTTGAGTAGAGGTTTCCATGCGATCATCAGGAAAAAGGTGGCATCGGTTGTGACGAGGATTCGAGGGAGTAGCAATAGTATCCTGAAAGTTGTGGCTGAGGATCCGAGAGCTCCTGTGCTGAGGCAACTCATGCGACATCATTGTCCTCATGAAATGCCTCGAAAGTACATGACTCATTAATTAATCTATAAATTTTGTTACTAAAGTGCATAAGTTATAGTATATAAGGTGTTTACTAACAGAAATGGTTCCAATGTTGTTCCTCAATAAAATTATATAATTATTATTATTAACAATAATTCTATGTAGCACAACTTTAATACAAGTAAATGTTGGCACATTAGGTGCTCATCTAAGAAATAAGGTTAAGCGTTATTCTGAAAGTTTTGAAGTAGGTAGCTATTCAAGCCAAGTGTACCGTAAGCCAATGGCTAATTAAACTTTTGTTGTTAGGCACTTGTATAAGAAACGTGTCTACAGAAATAGGCACAAAATAAACCAATCGCTTTTATAAAAAATAAATTAAAATCAGAGCACCCTTACAAGTAGCTTGTGGAGATTTTCCATTCATATTTTTCCTCATAATCGTTCGAAGCCTTGACAGCAACCAGCAGAAAAATACCCTATCTTAAAAAAGAATTACCCTCGTCTTCCTCGTTTAAAAAATTGCAAAAGTAAGATTTTATTATTAACCTACTTCAAAAAAAATGGAGGTTCGTTTATGTAACGTCACGTAATCACATTACTAACAAGGTTGTCTTTATCAGTTTGACTTGGATTATCATGTGTGTAGACATCTTTCGTTCTGATTTTCGTGTGGAATATCAAAATGAAGTGGTTATTCGGAACGTTTCTTAATTTGTTTTTCTTCTGTATCACCAGGAGATTCTTTATTCAAATTAATAGAGATTTTATCATTTAGAATACGTTAATCAGCATTTAACTAATTATATTTTTTAAATAGGTATCTAAGCTTGAAAATAGCTGTTTTTCAGTATTCAGCTAATAATTAATAGTAATACTTAATAATAAAATAAAATAATAATTAACTATTACTAATACTAGTTTGTAAGCTCGCAAATGTATACTAACAAATATGGATGTAATCGTAAGATTAATCTGAAATAAATGATTTATTATAATAATTATTAAAAAGAGTTTAGTAAATTCTGTTTACCGGATTTTTAATGGTTTTTGACTGTTCAAATTTTCTTTAAATCTCAGTTTACCAACACCCAACAATTTCCCTAATTAACAAAAACAAAGGCTCGGCAACATAAAGCAGGCCGCGGGAAAGGTGCGGTTTTAATACTTAACCGTTTAGCGCTCCCCTACACGACAAAAGGTTACAGATATTTGTCAAGGTTCCCTTTGATCTGCCGCCGCCGGCCCGCCAAATACCAACGCTACGGTCACTATATACGCTCAACCTTGTCGGGACTTGTCTCTGGTTTAAATATGAGAACTGTCGTTTGAAACTAAGACTTTTGTTTATTTTGATGTGTAACATCTTTCCTCTTGCTTTCCCGCAATCTGTGGGAGTGATTTCGTGAAATGGGACGGAAGTGTGTAACAGGAAGCCGAGGAAGCGCGCGCTATTTGATTTGACCAATGAGCGCACCATATTCGTTTTGACCAATGAGCGCGCGTAGTGGTCGAGTTGGCTGTCAGATGGTACTTTTAATGCTAATGTTGCTTTTTACCAAGTTGTGACGTCAGATGTCATCCTATGCGACTACCTACTGTAAGACTCGCTCGTTTTGTGTTTCGTGTTTGTCAAGAAGACCGCGGGTCTAATTTGTTGTGTTACTTGAACTTCTAGGTCAGACTAATTGGTTTTTCAGGCCGAGAGAAGCAATCAAATTTCTGAGCTTGGTGTTAATTTTCAATCAGTTGTGTTTATTTTATACTGATTATAATAAAGCCTTGCTTTTGGGGAAAACATATTTCGTTTTAAAATTAAATTAACTACTCAATTTCAAACTGTTTTCTTTTAACCGACTAACTAATAAAGCCGACTAATCATCATCATCTGCCTAGCCTTTTCCAAACTATATTGGGGTCGGCTTCCAGTCAAACCGGATTCAGCTGAATACCAGTATTTTACGTGGAGCGGCTGCCTACTAGACCTCCACAACCCATTAACTGGGTAACACGGTGGTTCATGGCTAGACTGGAGTCAGATTTACTGGCTTCTGACAATCCGTAACGACTGTCAAAGATCTACAAATGGCAGCCGGCACCAACGGCTTAACGTGCTTTCCGAAAAGCCGACTTTTTTTTTCGATTTAAATTCCAGCACATACTACTAATTACTCAATTTAAGAAGGTATTGAAACACCCTTATGCTATTGATACAACCATTACACGCTCCACACCACCCCTTTCTCAAGAAAGGTCCCTAAACGCTTCCTCTGACGCTGCTCGCAATCTGTACCTCTATAAATCACCTTTTTATAGCCCCGGAGCGTCGCATGTTGCCATGGTGACCGTAATCAGCGGTAAAGGCTCACACAAAGTAATCTTCACGAGAACTTAATAACTAGGGACCTAGTTTTCTTTCATATTTTCTGTTGGAACTATTTTCTTCTAAGCGGATAAAGCAGGCGGTAGTTGTGTTGCGAGCTACAGACGCGGTCAACACCTTTAGCATGGTACCATTTTCATTCATTTATATAAAAAACTTTTTTTTTAAACAATAAATACACTAGGCACCGACTTCCAAATAAAAAAACACTAGGTATAAAGTATAAACTATCTTTAATTGCGGAATTCGTAGTTTTTGGTTGTTTCTTCGTTTTTTGACACCCACAACCCACACTAACAACACCAATTTAAACGTCACAGGTAAACGACCAGAATGGAATTGGTCGCCATTTTATGTCAGTCCACAATTTCTCGGAATGACTTCGAGATATTATAGACTATCAAATTTTGATGCGTCAAAAAGTATTCCAAATGTTCAGTTGACAGTTTATCGAGAGTTTACAATCTCTCAAGTTATTTTATAATCTTACGGAGTTTGCCATTTTCCGGTGACAGTTATAAGGGTAAATAAAGACCAACGAAACGATGGATGAATTGGCTGAAGCTGAAAGGAGGTCCCTTTTGAGATCACTGCAAATTGAGATTTATGGGAGAAGAAGGCATTCTGTGTCGACTTTTAATAAGTTGATATAACGGTAGAAGGTTTATGAGGTGGAACAAATAGGTTTTATACATAGCTACCAGCAAGCAACTCGCATGCAAGTTTGATAACATTGCCGGGCACACTTAGCAAGGGATCACATTATGTAATGAAATAGCAGGGGCAGTTGATGGTGCGTCATGCTCACTCCAATGTCTCGCTGATGGTGGCGCGTGGATCATTCAGTTCCCTTCAAAATGGTTGAGTTGAATGGTGTTGATGCACGCGTCATGTTCGTGAACGGGCGCCGTCAGTGGAGACTGGTCATCCCTTAGTTGCCACTGCCTCATTTTAATATTTGATAATATAAATTGTTTTTTTCTTTCTTTACATTGTTCTCATGTAACAACAACAAGCAACTGCAACTGCAACAAGGTTAATGTAACCAGGATTTTTGTAAACATAAAATGATTTAAAAGAGTGTCCGTGGAATTTCTTGCACGTTCTTCTCCATAGAGATCTACGCTTTCGAACGTGCAAATAGCTTCATGTTTTTGACGGACTGACTTTGACAATTCAAAAGTACCTGATAATGGTTTATTTGAAATAAATGCTTTGACTTTGACTTTGAATGGTTACCTGCAATTAATGCAATTTGCATGCAGTTGCAGTTGCAAGTGGAAAGATAGTCTTAGCTATTCTGAACGTTACAAGCTTAATACTATCTCTCAAACCAACTACTGAGAACGGAACACCACTGTCTACCCTTTAGGGAATACAAGTATTAGTGTAGTGTATTAGTATAGTGAAGCCTGTGAAGGAATTCATTACAAAACTACTTATGTAAATCTGGATGTTTTCCTAAGAGAGGCGCCATTTGTAACGGATGGCTCGACTCCGGCCTTCGTCGTGTTTACAATAACAACCCCATTACTAGTTGAGAAACTGACGTTTTGAAATGTAAACTTTGGAAGTCTATTACTGAAAATACCTATTTTATTATAAGTTGTACTGTTTGGTGTCGGACGTAAAAGAATGGCACCATCCCATCATTACACCATCATCATCTCACATATATGTATGTTTGTATAATTTTCAGTTGAATGATGTAACTATATCATAGTAAAAAACATTGATTTAAAAAACTGTGTTTCTTGCACGATCTTCTCCATAGAGATCTACGCTTTGGAACGTGTAATTAGCTTCATCTCTTTGGACAGACTGACCTTGACTATTCAAAAGTGCCTGTAATGGTTCAATTGTATGCTTTGAGTTTGAGTTGAGTTTGAGTTTTCCTGTGGGTATCGTAAGAGGCGACTAAGGGAATCAACAGAGAATCGCCAGTAGCATTCTCTGTGCATTGCAACAGCTACACTGCGATCGGTAAATCGCCTGCCAAACGTGGCGATTATGGCAACCAATTTGGGGGAGGCCTAGGTCTAGCAGTGGACGTTTATCGGCTGAATGATGATTACAAAGTTGTGTTGGAATCATAGGTGGAAGTATCTCTGCCAGGCTTCCGGGATTGTTCGAAAGAGTTACCGAGACTCTGGAACGCAAAAGGCAATTGAAGGAACACGGGTGGGTTTAAGTCAGTAAGAGTCTGACGCTCCGTCCCACTTCACTAAGAGCGGGAGGAGACGTTAAATGATTTCCCATCCTTAAAAAAAAGGTAGAATTCTCTCTAACGAACTTATGACAGAAGTATCTCTTAACGACTTTTCTGAGTAGTCATTTGTGGCTGGATTTTAGATGATGATGATGGAGATTTAGATGAAATTTGGTTTAGAGATTGTTTGAGTCCCGGGAAAGGACATTTTTTACAGTTTTTATCCCGGGAGTATGTTTCCCTGGGATAATTTTCGACATTCACGCGGGCGGAGCCGCGGGCGGTAGCTAGTATAATATATGAATGTAATAAACTTTTAGCCATACACTAACTACTGAACTGGATCATTCACCAAGGTTAAGAGTTATTGCTGTACCTATTGTGTTTAAGCAATAACATGGCTGGTAGCCTGCCACACCAAGTGCAATTTTATCTTCTTTTCGTGTAACATCTTATGCCAAATGTAGTTTCGGTAGTGATTTGGCTCCGGTTGTAAATGCTTAACCCAGTTAGTGTCCATAGCGATCACATTATGTAAGTAAAGTATACAGTTATCTACATGTTCAACTTGGTAATAATAGTAGGTAGTATTTTTGACTGAATCTCGATTATTGCTGCCAATCTGTGCCGGTGACTAGACATTGGTGTGGGAAGATCACAGGGATCTTTTAGTTAATTTGAATTTGGAAATCTTTCAACAGGTCAACAGTAATTCTGTCTGTTTGTGTGTTTGTTACTAGTCTTGGGTGGTTCGCGAACGAACTAGTTCGTAAGAGCACTCCCAGGCGAACTACGCGAACTAGGTCCCAGATCCTCCGCTCTTTGGTTCGTTTGTTCCTTCGAAATGACCTTATAGTACAGCGAAGGTGAGCGGGAGCGCAGAGCTGCCCTACCTAGTTGCGTCGCCGCTCAACTACTGAAAGATGTGCTTCATAATCTTTCAATGCTATGCAAAATACAAGCTATTATTTACAAATATAGAACTGGTGAACTAGAGGAGCGAACTAGTTCGCCAAGGGGCTGCGAACTAAAATGAGCGCTCCCGGTCGTGATCTACTATGCGCAAGTCTATTTGTTACCTCTTCACGAGTTACATAACAGCTAAATGGATTTAGATCAAACTTGGCAAACCCGTAAACCCTGTTTTGGAATAAGAAATAGGTTACTTTTGAACTTGGGAATAAATATTTCTTAGGGTTATTTTTCGGCATTTGTGCAGCCGAAGTTGCCGAGTGAGCCTAGTAAAGAGAGATTTTACAAGGAAAAATAAAAAAGTTTTTCTAACCGGCCTTATAAATGTCAAACGCGGTGAAGCTTGGGATCCTAATCGTATCCTAATTGCGAGTGTAGGCAATCTTTCAGGACGTTTCAGGAGTCATCTTCATCAATCATCATCAACTCATATCGCTGCCCGCTGTCTTGAACGTTATTTATGTTTATTTATCGTTGTAAAAAGGTTGGCAAAACGACACGTTTCCTAAAAAAGGAAGGTTTTTCTATAAAGAAAGTTTTAAGGGTACAGGGTGAAATGATTTTATTTGGTTTTTTCTTAGGGTAAAGATTTGGAAAGATCACTTACTGTATTTTTAGGGTTCCGTAATTCCGTATGTCTGAGTGAAAAAATGGAACCCATATAGGATCACTCGTGTGTCTGTCTGACCGTCTGCCTGTCTGCTACAGCCAATTTTCTTTGAATCTACTGGATCGATTTGGTTGGTGGCAAACATTTGAGCTTCTGTGACCCAAAATCAAAGCCGGGACGAATCGTACGATCCCTTTATCTCATTGGAATCATGATGGGATTGGCTCGTCATACAAGGGAGCACATTTTGACGCTAACTAAACACTTTTCACTTACACTAAAACGAATTCTAAACCGAAGCAACATTTCCCAGCATATCTACAGATGAAACTGCTCTGGTAATAGTAATAAAACAGTTATCGTATTTTTCTTGTCGTATTTATGTGTCGTATTCGTATAGTTTCCCTTGCTGGAGCGCGATACGTGCCGATACTGTGGGTAAAGTACGCAATCAGGATATCCGAACGCTGTCGTATTGTAGGCGGGGGTGGTACCATACGCTGTGCAGAGTAAAGACTTTTTAGAAAAAAAAGTGGGTTTGTTTTTCAAGGAGTAGGTAGGTACTGAGAAAGAGAAAAGGTAGTAGGACTCATCTTCTGCCTCTATCTTTCCTTCCTCAGATCTTAACCGAAGAACCATATTATTCCTAGAAAAGTTGGTTGTCTGTAAAGACGGTTTACGGACGATAGTTTCACGTGACAACGTCATAACAAAACTTTGATGAAATGATCGTAACGTTACAATGAGCGTAACGTTACAATGAGTCATCCTTTTTCGTGCGTGCAGGCGTTCATCGGTTTATTAGACGTTGTCACGTCAAAAACAAAAATGTGGATGGAATGCGCGAAAACCTTGGGTCCACACAGCATCACAAGCAAGGGGAAAATGCTAAGTAACAAGGGAAAGAGCAGGCACAAACTTAAGGTCAATTAATTTTGATTTCATAACTTGTTAAAATTACATGGAGACACATTAATAATGTTCTATTCACTTTATTTCATAAATGCTAGATAGACTTTTAGAAGAAACAAACCTACAAAAAAAAGACACCTATCAAAAATAGGTCTGTTAATTAACCATGTCAGACAAACATAGATTTAAAAAAAAGAATTTCACAAATTTTCTTCCTAACTTGATTTTCTTCCCTTTCAGGAGTAAAAAATCCAGTGCGACTATTAGTAGCACGTGTGTAGTGGCCCTTACAGTTTTCCCATCACGCCAGTCACGTCTCAGTGCTTTGTGCAGACTGTGTTGGTCTTCGCTTCCTGATGCTACACTTTGAAACGGGCTTTATGTTGTTTTTAGTTCTGATGAAAGGTGCTGCACCTACTGCACTGAAGATGTAGGTATGCACATGTAATTCAGTAAACACTAGCGACCCGCTTCGCACGTGTGTAAATTATCTACAAAAACCATCCTCGTTTATCGCTCTTGCTATTAGTGAAAATTGTATCGAAATCTGTTGCGTGGTTTAGAAGAAGTAAGCGGAGAATCTGATACAGGTAGACAACTAATTTATTTTGTTCTATTTCGGGGTACAAATATCACGCCTGTGGTCCTGGAAGCTTTAGACAGAGTTGTAAAATACAGCCACATTAGATACACCAGTGACCTAGTAGGGGCTGAATCTAGTGCCACTAACCGGACGAAATATATTTTTTTCTATATACATATTGTTTTACGAATCTACTCATATTTAAAGGATTCCGTAGGCCGTAGTCGACAAGGAACCCTTATAGTTTCGCCATGTCCGTCTGTCTGTCTATACTTGGTTTAGCTCAGAAACGCTTAGCAATAGAGAGTTGGAATTTGGTATGTGTATACCACATATTAATTAGGCCAACAAAGTTGTAAAATAAATACTTGTCAAAAAATATTTTAGCGTGGCCCTCTACACTTACAGTGGCGAGGTTTTTTTTTATCATCAATCCCATGGTGAGTGGTTTCATTGGATAGGTCGTTTAAAAATATTGAGGGTGTGCTAAAATCATCTTTCTATCCAAGTTTGCGAAATATTGATCTTAAAAGTGCAAATTTTTGTTAGAGTCAAATGCCAGCTAAACCGTGGTTTTTGGAGACGTGAAAAAAATAATGGTTGTAGCATATATAACGAATTTAAAAAGAAAACTATTGCACCTACAACCTACGAAATGTATGTATGTAATTGTGACGTGCAACTACGGAATCCACACTGCGCGTGGCCCGACACGCACTTTGCCGGTTTTTTTTTATTTGTTAGCCCGCAACGCTATTTCCAACCACTACAACTCCTAACAGCCAGAATCACTAGAGAGGACCAGCAGAAAAACGTCGAGTCAATGAGTTTCGCTGAGTCCCGGAGGAACGGTTCAACTGTCTTGGATCCCACGACGAAATTATTCATTTTACTCGTGTAGGAGATAAGAGAGAAGGTAAAAGTAACTGTATTTCATTTTTTTATTCTATCCCAGACCATGTAAACCTTGATTACAGACTCCACGCGCGAAGAAAATTACTTTTGTTTTTCCTTACAAAGTACATACGTGTATGTATGTAATTTTCTTCAAACGTGTGTGTATTTTGTCTAAATCTTTTTATAGGTACGTTCTGTATGAGTTTTTCTAAAATCTGAATGTTATGTACCTACATGTAATATTTAGAGTAGGTATGTAAACGCACCCACGATAGAGGATCAACCGAAGTGGAGCAACGTTAAAGAAAATACTAGTCATTTGTCAAGTGACATAAATCTTATAGAAGAGGGTAATGAGTATAAATCCATCTCACACGAGGTATTAAAACGTTATCATGTTTTACTCGGCATAATTTATTAGAGGGATAAAATTCGTATTAAATAATTAGCTAATACACAGATTTTACGAAAACGGAGAGGTAGATTTAACGGTTTAAGAAATTTATTTCGCTCAACAAGAATACAATTATTCACTTATATGAGGAAAAACACAATAATTAAGATAAGCGACGGTTTCACTTAGTAATAAACTAAAATTAAGTTAAAAAAATACAATTTGATTCACTAGGATTTGGGCAGCTGTTGAATTTTCCCGTTGCAAATTTTGTATCAGTTTGGAGTTGGAAGTTGAGCTCGATTGATGGCTACAGGCGTGACCGTTTGAGCTCTTTTTAATGAGGCTTTGGTCCGGTTTCAGGAACGAAAATTATCGCAAAAAATCTTGTGACAAACTGTCAAATGCTAGCTGTTACGATTGGTTGCAAGAAAAATTGACAGTTAGTTCCTTAATGGTTGCTATTACTCAGACTCTATCAAATAGTTCCTTGGTAATTCCATCCTTCCAATCACCGAAGTCAGCTACAATTTTCACTTTTACAAGGAACATATTGGTCTACAACTAAGTTAATTTATATTGTACTAAGTACTTTTTTTTTTTTTTAGGGATTGGAAATCATCAAATGACTTCTTCCGCTCTGGGTGGAGTGGAAGGGCGTGTCAGACTCTTACTGACTAAACCCATCCGTGTTCCTTCTAAAGCCCTTTGCGTTCCAGGGCCGCGGTGACTCTTTCGAACAAATTCCGCAACCCTGGTGTACTAAGTACTTGCGTATTCTGACTCGTTTGTTATTTCTTTTCGAAACCGTGGTTTATTCTGGCAAATTGTGGCTCTACATACGAGACATCTACACATTAGGGACCTACATAAAGACCATATGTTGGATACTTCGGTATACATCCCTTTTTTTTTAGGGATTGAAAATCATCAAATGACTTCTTCCGCTCTGGGTGGAGTGGAAGGGCGTGTCAGACTCTTTCTGACTAAAATTCATCCGTGTTCCTTCTAAAGCCCTTTGCGTTCCAGGGCCGCGGTGACTCTTTCGAACCAGTTGAGTCGTTCTTGTTCTGGAAAGGCAACGTATTATTTGGGACAATAATTCTTATTAGTTTGGTAGTTTTGCGTGACCTAGGAGCTAATATTTTGTGAATACTAGCTGATGCCCAGTAGTTTGAACGCGATAGTTTGCGAGGATGCTTGTTACGCTTTCACGCAAAAAATACTGGACCGATTTTGCTGAAAATTTCAGTTATTTAGCATATGTATCAGAATTACACATAGCAGGTTATCACACTATATATCACGTCACACCATATTATAAAGGCGAAAGTTTGTGAGTGTGTGTGTATGTTTGTTACTTCTTCACGCGCAAACGGCTGGACCGATTAAGATGAGATTTGGTATAGAGATTGTTTGAGTCCCGGGAAAGGACATAGGAAGTTTTTATAACGGGAGTATGTTCCCTTGGGGTAATTTTCGACATTAACGCGGGCGGAGCCGAGGGCGGCAACTCTAAATTATAAAGCAGTTGAAGTAGGAATTGACATGATCATCTTCTAATGTAACCTAATTATTACATTACAGGGACATAATTTTCTTTGGTCCATTGTGGACATTAAAAATAGCAACTTCTTTATTAATAATTCTTAGAAAATCGTCTATAAACACTGTTTTAAGATAAAATGCGATTTCCTAAGAATTCTGGTAACATGCTACTCTGTGATGTAAAAATGGAACCTCACTGGGAAATATTTAAACATAACGTTAAATTAGTCAAAGATGCTGATTTATTATTTATCTTTTTACATTTCAGGAGCTTTTGACATGGCTTAAATGACGCGTCTTTTGAGATGGCAGCTTATAGAGATGTTTGATTAAAGAATGTATGATAGACCTACCTCAGATAGAATGGGGCAGGGAAATAATTTATGGAGTAGTTTCAGAACAGGCTCGATTGATTGATTCTAATCAATTTATCGAGCCAGATGTCAAAATGTCAGCAGTCAAAGCCTGTGTTCGTGTATTTTCCAAGGTTCTGTCCCAGTAAACACAATCAAAGAAATATTAAACGAATAGGTATGAGAGTTTTCAGCCATTGTTGCGTCGTCAACTGTACACGGGACCGTTCTCTTTCAGACGACAACAATGGAGGCTAGTGAATGAAGGACAATGACGGATGTAATAACGGCACTTGACAGGCCTTGCATTGGCAGTTAATCGTATTGTATCGAAATAATGAATATTGCATTATAGCAAAACATCTGAATAGGTTGTCATGGAGTATATCGTTTCGCGTCCCACAAAAAACATTACACCTGCCATCTTGCCTGCCATGTCAAAGTCAATTCATTTATTTCAACTAGACCATTAAAAGGCAGTTTTGAACGTCAAATTTATAGTTAGCAATTAAAATATTAGTGACTCTAGTTGTCCATTTGCAAAAAGCAGATTCTTATGGAGAAGAACGGACAAGAAACTCCATAGTTACTATTTTCAAATATAAGTTTTACAACATTTAGTAAACATTGATCAATTGATTTTATTATGTGAGCACAGTGCACCCAACATTACACTAATATATATGGCTGCTTATATCTCCAACATCCTTGGTTGACTGATAGAGAATGAGTAAGAAGTCTGTATTTGTACCTACCTCAGTAATGCATAAAGTTTAATACATTTAAAAGTATCCTGCAGTGTCAAAACAAGGTACCTACTGAAGCAAGAATTTGCATATTCTGGTTAATCAGCATATAATTAAATCGGTTATTAGGGGACCGTATGATCACAGGGTGTAAGTAAATTGGGAATCTCTCGGATATTGGAAAACTAGACATTGAACTAAAGACAAAGACCCCTCTTAAATCCGAAACAGGCAACTTTATCACCAACAAACTGTCAATCACCAATATTCATAATCGACGCAACTATCTCCCAAACTAAGCTTGACAGACGATATCAAAGAGCGAATAGTATCGCGAGTTTGAAACCCGCAGCCAATTAACAAGTTCCCCTGAATCAATCGATGTCCTAACCACAATCATCAGTAGGGATGCACCTCTAATGAATGACAAGTCAAGACTGACTGGTTCTTGACATTTCCGACGTTCCAATTTCAAATTTCGGATTTTGAGATTTCAATGGCCGCCAACGGTTGGCGGGAATAGAAATGGATGCGGTCTAATGATAAAGTTTTGAATCTAAATTACATAGTTTCTGTAAGTTCTGATATTAATTTTAGGTACGATTTGAATTGATTGATGTAAGGCGAATGTTATACTGAGGATCCTTTATAGTTTAATTAAATAATTTATTTTCTCCTTAAGGCAATGTCAATTTTGTTAATCATTAGTTAAAGGTTATGGAAAAATTATCTATTAATCTTGACTAACATGGTAAATGTCTGAGAATTTGGTCGTTTCCGAACTTGAAAAAAAAGTCGATACATTTTGTATCGTGTTTTTCAAGTTCGGAAACTTTCTTTACTTTAATAACCTTATCAATAATGTATGTATCTCTGTAGATACTTTATACTTGCCAACGTACGACAGTAAAATTAATAAAAACGAATCATATCTCAATGCAGAAGTTGTTTTTAATTTTTAATATCTCAATTTATTTTTATGTAAATCGATTAAATGAGTCAAATTTTGCAATTTTTCTTTCTGACTGCACTTTACGGCTTGTCGTAGTCTTAATATATTTTGTAGTTATATAGAAGAAGAAAACACAATAATACGCCTAAGTATTTTAGCAGCTATATCAAAGGAAGAGGGTCCATAATTATATTTAACAGGATGGGTCGCTAAAGCACTTAGGGATCACTAATTCACTAAGAACTTCACCAGACTTATATTATTAGATATATCATTTAGGCGTAAATGGAGAATGTGGTTTTGCTAAGAGTCCGTGGGTACAAACTACTTAGTCATTAATAACTAGACACTAAGAATTCGAACTAATATTTATTATATTAGTTCGAAAGTGAGTTTGCTTTTTGTTACGCTTTCACGCCTCAATCGCTGAACTAATTTTGATGGAACTTGTTACAGAGATCGATGAGACACTGGAGACGGTTATAGGCTTCCTTAACACAAGCAAAACCGCGGGAAATAGCTAGAAGTTTCGAGTACTACGCGAAGGAAGTCGTGGGCCAAAGCTAGTATAAAACGTATAACAGAATAAACGCAATACCTACGTCTTAAGGGGTCCTTGTACACATGAACAACTTTTACCATGGAACCAATACCGAAATCGCGAAAAAAAATCGACTGCCCCATACATTTCTGTGCGCATAATTCGACAAAATGTAAAAAAAAACAGCTGATTTTTTTTCGGGGTTGGTCCCATAGTAAAAATATTTCATAATGATGAGTACAATTACCCCTTAAGAGGTATTGCGTTTATTCTGTTACATGTTGTACAATACATGCGAGAGTGAGTTTGTTGGTTTGTTACGGTTTTACGCCTAAATCGCTGAACCAATTTTGATGGATTGTTCTCTGAGACGGTTAAAGGCTACTTTTTTTTGCGAAAGTATTAATGGGAGCGAAGCTGCGGGCGTAAACTAGTTTTATAAAGGTTATGATAATTTGTCACAATTTTGAAGTATGCAAAGAGCACATTCTGTATCTGTAATAAGATCTGCATTATGCATAGGTACATCTTGAAAAGAACGTTCGAACAATTGCTTTTCTTTTTATTTATTTTGACAGAATTTTTTGTACCTAAGTATGTTTTCAGTACTTACCATGATAAATTAAATTGTTGTGAATAATTGAACAAGTATCAAGCGTATCATTATGTTTCATCAACGCGTAGTTTTACTTTGTATCATCAACCTGATATATATTGAGACTGACAGACAACGCACAGCTGAAACAACTGGTCGTAGAAAGCTGAAATTTGGCATGTAGCTTCCTTGAAGAGTGTAAGGGAGCACTGAGAGAGAATTTCCCAAAATTCCTACGGGAACGGAAAAAAACGGGATATGCGCGTACGAAGTCGCGGGCAAAAGCTAGTATTTCATAAACACATGTTTTTTTTTAAATAGTTATCTATAAGTTAAAGGGAGGCTTCCTATGGGACTTGACCATAACTGGCGAAATGATGATGAGAATTTAGCCTCGAATCTGCCTTACCCCTCGGGGAACACGTGTTATTCTAGGTACTTCCTGTCCGACCAAATCCTATTCTACTTAAATTATAAATGCTAGAATGTTTGGGGATGCTTGGATGGATGTTTGTTACTTTTTCGCGCATACAACCCTAATCTCATCAAAATTAGAGTGAACAGGCTTCTTCTGGGTAAGCTCGCTTTGTCTCTGTCATCTTTGACGTAGCCTAGAGTCAAAAATAAACTCATCTCAAATAAAAAAAACTACAGATCGGATTTTGATTAAGCCACACACAGTAATATAATAATAATAATAAGTTTTATTCAAAATCATAGGTTAATAATAAATACAATTTGGCTTAAATCTATGTCAAGTCCACAAAAGTAATGTGCCTGAACTAGGTAATCCTGTGTTTCAGGCGAGAAAGAAGAGAATATAGCTTGTTATACATCAGAATAACACATACGCTATTATAACTTATAAAGGGAAAGAAGTAGTAGGTGGGCGGAGCCGCGGGTAGCAGCTTGTTTTGTAACAAATGAAAGGTCTTGGAATGAAAGACTTGTAATGTATTATTCCGTCATTAGTAGTTAAACGGTTATAAAAACACTTCGTCAGATTTCAATATTTGAAAGATTTTTAATTGCTCTGCTTCTAAAGTAACCAGAGTGTAAAGTAATTAAAATATTTACTTCGAGACTGAATTTTCTAAATTTTATAACGTCGTTTATGAAATATTAAAGAGAAAATCAAGTGCTTTTACTTTTATATTAACGTCTCGACTGTGTGACGACAATCACCTGAAGGTAACCTTCTTCATTGTCACAATTTTCATTTATTGAGTTTCTATTTACGAATCATGTATCTTTTCTTCAGACGGTAAGAAAATAACGATTTTTCTCCTCATCACTTAAGGCCAATATTTGATTTGACAATGAGGAGCTAAGAACATGTAAATTAAACCCTAATTTAATGATACATTTATTTTGATTAAAATAGAGTTAGTGAAATACCTACTCAACTTTTTTTTTATTCAGAAATCTGGAGTTAGCCTCCTGTGTACTTTCTCAGTTTATCTTGGACATCGGTGGAGAAAAGGTCTGGAGAAAACATTGAACTTAAATAATAAACGCCTGGAATCGCCAACCCACCCACCGCTAGGGTAGTGAAGCAACGCGAGGTGGCCCGCAGTGGTGAGCAGCCGGGGATTGCGGAAGTCGCATACGTTCCCGCGATCCCCGGCGTAGGTGGGAGATGGAACACCGGGGTGGTTTTAGTCAGTAGGAGTCTGACAGACCCCTCCACCCACCCTAGGGTGGAGGATTTCCATGAGGATTTCCCCCCGACATCAAAAAAATAAAAAATAATAATAAGGGTAGTGAAGCAAGCGAAGGGATTAATGCTGGTACTGTAACTATGCCCATCATGGCTCTTGATAGCTCTATGAGAAACACATACCTACCAATGCTTGAAGAAAATTACCCAGGGACTTGAACATCACTGTTTTGGATTGATTACATTTTTGTTTGCCGATAAATTAAAACAAGATAAGCAAAGTATTTAAAACTATCATTGGAAGAATCACCTTCTTCAGGATAAGCATTTCTGTTATCTACGTTACTTAGGTTCTGGTGTTCTGTATGGTGTCGGACGAAAAAGAATAGCACCATTCCATCACTTCCCATGGGTGTCGTAAGGCTAAGGGACTCGCCAGAGAATGGGCAGCAGCATTATCTGTGCATTGCAACAGCTACACTGCGATCACTAACAACCCCCCTGCCAAGAGTGGTGATTATGGCACCTCCCCCTTGGGGGAGGCCTATGTCCAGCAGTGGACGTCTTTCGGCTGATATGATGGTGATGGTGACGTTACTTAGGCACTTGTCTTACCGCCGACGATCAGCGAGAAGCGAGTAAAGCTAGAAACTAAATACGAGTTGGCGAGCAGCGAAAAGCGAGTGTGTAGTTCCGATAATTTTGTCGCTCGGCTATAAGCGAACTCTCTTGTGCGACGGGCACCGCTCGCTCCGGCCAACCGAGAATTACATTACTGCGCAAACCTGCACGCGCTACAAAGCGCTGAATTCATAATTTATGTTAACTAGCACTCAGATCGGCACTATAGGTAGAAATGACCGCTGGTTGGTCTCTCGGCGTGAGATCTGACCGCCAAACGAGCATCGCTAAACGAGTATTATCTTTGATAGCTCTTGTCGCTGCGACCAACTAGTGGTAAGAGAGTTGTCAGTGTGCTATCGCTATCGAGCTATCGACTATAAATGTATGTGTCTCTTTTACTCACACGGGATCTATATCTGTTGTCCGTTTCCTCAGCGAGAAAATAGTCGATAGCTTATCGCTTCCTCGTCGGCGGTGAGACAAATACCTTATTTACAAGCGGGACGACACTACATAGCTCCCAATGTACTGTCAACTAAAGAACCGCAAATAATGTCACGTATTATCGCACCTGATGGTAGCCCCCAGTAGCCTTCTTCAAGATAGGCATTTCTGTTATCTACCTCACTTATTTACAACTGAGGGCGATTTAATCAGCGGCGCCGTAGCTTCGCATGCCACACGCTTGTTTTCGCTGTACAGTCAGTCCTCTTAATTACCAACATCCTGTTGGAGAATGTCTACGAGTTTTTTTACTAGTTTCAGAATACTATACGAATTTAGAGTAGGGAATGGTGATATTTAGTTTGACCTTTAAAACATTGGCAATAAAATAAATTCAGGAGGTGAGATTCTCATGAATAATATCAACTTTTCCTATGGAATCAACTAAGAAAATTTAAAAAAAAATGCTGATTTGTTTGCCTTTACGGTTACAGGCACTCAGAAAATGTTTCTATAGCCTTATTTTAAGCATAAACAATTTTTTTTTTCGATCGCCATTAAGGTTATACAACAAGTTTGAGTTGGAATCCTTTTGCTGAAGTAAAGTTTTGTGTTCGCTTCATTGAGGGGTTTCATCAACAACATTCAGAGTCAACAGGAGTAGGGCCTAGCTACTATTTTTGTGTACCGACCTAATAAATATTGGGCGAAAAACTCAAGTTCCAAAAGTTCCTGACCATCTGTTTCAAAAACTTCGGGAACTTGACCAGATGGTCATGGAATTAATTTCTGGCATTCTGTATTGATTGATTGATGAAAATAGTTGTTGTTGGAGCTCTTACGGGGATTTGTATGTTTAGAAATTATGATTATATGCTCATTAGAAGTTAATATCGAAAAGTTTATCCGAAAAAGGTTCGTTTAATATGATCAGTTGAAAGCTCAGAAAAGCAAGAAATCAAAGAAGAGAGAGGGAGGCACATATTGCTTAATAGGCATGTTTTAAGTTATTTTAATTTAGTAATATCTTGACAGTGGTAGCAATTTTAAGTTTTTCTATAGAAAATAAAATAATCCCTAAGTCTTTAAACTCTGTTTCGAAAAAGCTTTTAACTAACCTTTTAGACCTAAAAAAACTTGCGAGTTTGTATGAAATACCATGAAGAGTAAACTACTGAAAGAAAGTGATACAAGAAACAATGAATAAACTTTGACTTTGACTCATCATCTGACATAGCGTACATTTGACATTATATCTGTCATACTTTCTGACATTTATTTATTTATAGACATCTTTTAATTGGTTGACTTGATGTTTTACTATACTTTGGCTTCAAATTGTACAAATTGTTTTGCATGTGACAATTTTATTGTAATTATTATGTACCTAGCGAATATTCTACACAATGTTTATTGTTTGAATAAAGAAAATGAAAATGAAATGAAAAATAACAGAAACAGAATTCAAGTCGTAAACACTGGTTTATACGAAACTGTTAGTTCTAGTGTAGCACCGGAACAGACAATATGTCTGTATGTCTATCCTTTGTTACGGAAAGAAAGAAAGAAAAGTGCCACGAATAGTTTCACCCTTTGTTACTCTTTACGTATCTTGAATATTTGATAGAGAAACTGAATTTTTATATATTTATGCAACAAAGGGTCCATTGTTTGGTATTGTGAAAGCCTGCGATGTCATTCAGGGCGGGTCAAGGGGCCCGATTAGAATCTCGGAGTAAATTACAAAGGTTTTTTTCTGTAGCTTATTACGGTGAAAATATATGATGACATTATGCGTTTTTAATAAGCTTAGCTGGCCTTTTGGTTCTAGGGGTTCAAGGTTAAGTTGGTATTCTCTCTTTTTTTTTTAATAAACTCCCAAAAGTAATCATTTTTCCACCTTACTAGCTTTTCATTCGAAGGTAACGTGAAAGGTTATTTAACGTTTCAATGGCGATCAAAGTTTTCCTAGTACCTATTTATTGATTTGTTAAACGTGACTCTATTAAGAATTCGTAGACAAGCACCTACCTTGCCTATTTTAGTGACAAATTATTCTGACTCTTGTGCTTCGCGAGAAAAGAAAATTAAATTGCTAAGTAGCTTTAGTGTTGCAAGAAGACTTCGCTTACGATCTTCAAGTTTAAGCGACGCCTGCCGTTGATGGGGACCATCCGTTACATACCGTGCCTTGGCACGCACTTACAACCGTTGGTCCCGACTGTCATTTGAAGATCTTTGAGAGTCGATACAGGTACTCAGACTTTCGGATTGACAATCTTCATTGCCATCATCAGCATCCTAGACATAACTCTAAGTCCTCATAATCCATCTGAAACTGTCGCTCGTACGTCTACCACCTTTGCGTAAAAATAATAAATAGGCCCATCGATATTATATTTGTAGGTTCTAGACTAGCGTTGTGGGATTTGTTCGAAAGAGTCACCGCGCGGCACTGGAACGTAAAGGGCATTAGGAGTAACACGGAAGGTTTTAGTCAGTAAGAGTCTGACACTCTTATTACTAAGTGTCGTGATTCCCCCGACGGACGTGAAGTCATTTTCTTGGCGATGTTTTTCCATCCAGGAATGTCCAGGGATGAGCGATTTTGTTCGAAAGTGTCACCGCGGCCCTGGAACGCAAAGGGCATCAGGAAGAACACGGATGGGTTCTAGTCAGCAAGTTCTAGTAGCAACCGCGTGAAAGAAGACGCAGTGTTAGAAGGCCTCCCACAAGGTGGACCGCCGATTATCTAGTGAGGACCGCGGGAGTACATGAACAGTCCCGGGGCCATCCATCGGTAACCGTCTTTCAGCTATTATGACGATGTCCACCTCGTTCGCTTTGTTTGTGGAATTAAATCGTTTTAATGAAATAGACATGGCCGCCAAAAGCTTGTCAGTGCGCGTTTGTTTCCGAATTTATTTGCGGTGTGGCTACAGGAATAGACCCCAGTTGGCTGAAACCAACAAATATATCGGCTAGATATGAGGACGGGTGTGAACCGCGCACCCAATTACAGGTGTTAGAATATATATTCACTCAATTATTTTGAGCGCAGAAAAGCGTTATAGTGATGTGGTTTTGCTTTTGGAACTTTCATTTTATAAGTTTTCGCCTGTATTTAATTGGACGTTAATGATAAGTAGTACGGTGTGATTTTTCGAATGTATATACTAAATATGTCAATGCTTCTAATACTTTTAGTTGTTTGTTTTTCTTTCATAAAGATTATAAAACAAAGAGCATTTTAAAACCAAAATTGAGTAATGATCTGGTCCTTTTAGTATTTTACTAGAAAAGTGAAATGAAAATGGTTGTGTTTAAAACACAGTTTTAAAATCTTCTCTTTGAAATGATAAGTCGAGGAAAACTTATTCAAACTCAACCAATTAATAACTATACCTACAGGTACCTAAAAAAATAAAAGTAAGTAACAGGCTGGTCATAAACATACAAACAAAGTAGGTAATTCGTTTACCTACGTGCACCTAAGTGATTCGTTTTATTTTATTTGACATTAACAGACAAAAGTGGTAGTTATGTCTATTCGGTTCTTGGAAATTAGTGTCTTCATAAATAACACGCGATGTCCGAAGTAAAAGTGACACTGAACGTGCCAATTAAAATAATCGATACCACTTTAATAGCTATTTGATTTGGATGTTGTTTGTTTGGCTTCTTTCCTTTGCCTAGCCACCGAAACTTATCCCCCGAAATGCAAATATGGAACCATAAATCGAAAAACGTTCTTCATTCCTCTTTTAATTTTTTCAAAAGTTGACTCTTTCACCTCGCATGTTTTACCTTACCATATTATTTACACTATTGAGCACTTAACAACTTAACTATACAATAAGCAACACTAATTATGCACTAACAATGAACACTTATTTTAACACTAATTTATTATTTTTATAACTGTCAACAAACTATCATGCAAGTCCGTGCCGCGCGATTTTCTGTCCGCATCGCGTTCGGCGCGTAAAATTCAAAATTAGAACACAATACGTCACTGACAATTTTTTTGTTTTTTTTTTCAAGCAGTGTTTATTTCATTTTTATGTTCGGACACTATCGTGTTTTTTTATAATACGCGATGGTGCTCACGGTCCGCGGTCGTTATGCCGACTGAGGATTTTGCCGCGCGCCCGACGAATATTTTACTCCTTGGTCACTGGCGTATTATCGATGATTTGAATCTTGATAACGTTCAGTACAATGGGGTCAGGGTTCGACTTCAACCGGTGATGAAGCGAAACTGTGACTTCAAGTCGACAGCTTTGACGTAAGTTTAGTTTTTCACGAAAAAATAAAGTTTTTCTTTTGTAGGTGTTAAATGTTCGACGCAAAAAAAACAGAAGTTTGATGAACTAAAACGTGACTCTTTCAAAATATTTCCAAACCTCACTTGTTTTATTAATCCAGCAATCCTCGTAAAAAAATGGCATTTAAAAACAAAACGTCGCTTAGCGAGCAACCGTGAAGCAATTATAACATTGCAACCTATGAAGTGTGCATTTGAATACTTTGTAAAGCTATTTCTGAGCGCTTTCATGCAGCTTCCATCAAGTATTTATAATATTATAAATGGCGTAATGTGTACATTTATTACTTGGCACTGTAACGATACTAAAGAACTAGTCATTAGGTAATCTATTTTGCTTTGTACTTAAACATTTAGAAACACCTCGAATTTAAACTCACTGATTAATAATCTATCGGATTCTTGTCTAACCAGGTACAGCTAAGATCCTATCAGTAAAGACGGAGCGACTGCGGATCTGAACTCCACAACCCAGTATAACCAAATAAAACAGTAGATAGCCCTGAAGAAGAAGGAGGCTGCTGTCAGCTTCTGCTACTGCTGTTTACTAGCTTCCGAAACAACTGTCAAATATCAACAAATGACAGGCGGGACCAATACGCCTATTAATCCTGGCTGCCATTTGTTATCATTTGTTGCCGGCCAGCGTTGATTAAACCCGAAAACCAAAACATGCGGCTGCTATTCTTTAACCTCCTTGTTTATAACCTTGTAAAAAATATCGAATTATTGCACTAGTGAGATAATGCAAAGAAAGTCATATTCTTAGAACTAAGCTTCTGTCACAAGCTCTAGTCGTGATTTAATTAATAAATAATGTTATTATTACTCTATTAAGGGACAGATTAATATTCAAGTCAATTACACCCTACCAGGGCTAGTGGACGGACAGGTAAAGCGATTATTATTGAAGCTATCCCGTTGGTAGGTTCGGCGTACGTAAATTGATTTATATTAATAGATGGATGAAATTGCACTATTAGAATATCTCTGAATACAGGCGTAACTAGAACAAAAAACATTCAAATAGGACTGAGAGTTCATTCAGTACTAGAAGGCCGAGTCACCCGCATACGTAGGAGAACACACGTAACAAATCCGTACCTACATGATGTGGTGCTAATCAGGTTAATACCTAATCAGTAATCATCATCATCATCATATCAGCCGAAAAATGTCCACTGCTGGACATAGGCCTCCCCTAAGCGGGGTTTGCCATAATCACCACGCTTGGCAGACGGGTTGGGGATCGCAGTGTAGTTGTTGCAAAGGCAGAGAAACACAGAGGATACTGCTGCCCATTCTCTGGTGACTCCCTTAGTCGCTTCTTACGATACCTACGGGAAGTGATGGGATGGTGCTATTCTTTTACGTCCGACACCATACAGAACCACTTTATACCTAAGCGTGTAAATATTTCAGGTAAGTATATTATTACTACTCAGTTAAGTTTTCTACTACCAAACTCTTGATCGATAGATAGACGAAAACATCCCGCTCTTCAGATTTATAGGGCTTTAAAATTTGTTTGCTTAAGCGGTAAAGAGTAAGAAACGATGTTTTCGCTAAAAGCGCAACCGAGCCGTTTCCCCGAGACGTCATAAAACATTACTCGTCGAGTTTGTCCTACGTGCAGTTCCTGGATTATTATTACATTGAAACTGTACGAGTTTGTGTGGATTTATTATTGAAAGACGGGTTTTAAAGAAGCTTTTACTTGCTTTAGTATCTACCTACCTAAGGTGTTGAATTACAACAAACTTGTTGAGAATTATATGTTTGAGGTTCAAACTTTGAGCCTTTGAGCCGTTTGGGGTTGAAACACTACCATACGTATTCGAGTGCCCACCGCGTTTTTCGTGAAATCAGTAAGCAGTCAGTAGACTCTTCAAGTGGTTAGTAGAGGGCTGGTTTTTACTTCAGCTAAAGAATCAGCATTGCCATTCAACGTGCCAATGTTGTCGGCTGGGTTTCCTCTTGACAGTGATGAGGATGATTTTATCGATGCCCTAAGAGTTAAATTACATATTTTAATTAAGAAACTGCCTCAAAATGTCAATAAATATTTAAAGAAGGGCTTTGTTCAGTCGCCCTACTAATACTTTTTCAAAATTATACGTGTGGATGTTTGTCAATAAATCACGCTTCAGCAGCCCGGATTTAAAGGCCTGGATTAGGAAACAGAATCTTTTTATCCGGGTAGTGCGTGCCCATGGGATAATTATCGACTATCACGCGGGCGAAGTCACTGTTAAAAACTAGTGTACTCTTGGACTTAGTCTAGGAACCTGTAATTGATAAATAAAATTTATTTTTACTTAGGCGAAAATTATTGATTGACATTGATGCAATCATAACAAGCAATGCGAACATATGTTTAATTTATCTTTTCAGCACACGGTGGGTCTCATTCACATATCAGTCATGAAGAAATGTTTATTATTGTTACGCTCCAGAATGAATGCCGGGTACATAAAGACATTAGTTACTACAAACGCCATCTAGTATCGAGTAGCAGAACTAGTAGAGTCAAGTACCTTCTAGACATTTCTATGCCAGAACATTGTACACTTCTCGATATCTGGTCAGTCGGCACCGGTAGTTACGAGTACTTTCCAGATGCTTCTACAGTAGAAGGTTCTGGAATTAATTGACCTATATAAGGCCAGCATAGTCTGCGACCGAGTCACAGCCCTGGCTGGAGGCTTTAATATTATATTAAGGCCACCACAGGCAAGCCCGGTTAAGCAGTCGACAACCTTATAGGTTGAACTGCGAGAAGCCACTCACAAAAAAAAAAACAAAGCGACCGAGTCAGTATTGGATTTGCGATACAAGCAAATACTTCGGAAGCGATCTTCAAGTGCGATTAAAGTGATCAGTAGTGAAGTTGTGTTTTATAATTAGTGAGTTTAAAGTTGTAATTAGTGTTGTTAAATTAAAGTTTCATTTTGGTTTTTTAATCGGCTGTTTAACCTCAAGCTCGTGTGTTCGCGTTCGCGTTCGCGTTCATGCACAGAAAAATGTGATGCATTATATTCGTTTGCAGTTTATATTATGCACAATACATTTAGCATTTAAAAGCATGAGGCTTTTTGCTGAGATTTAAAAATGTGCACTTCAATGTACGTGTATTTGCCAGTGCGGTTATGAAAAGTGAAATACACTGCATTATAAACCTAAAAGCGATGAAATAAGAGCCACGTTTCCAGGAAAAGTTTTTAGAAGATATTTTATGAAAGTTCTAACGTTCTCAACTTTAAAATTCACGATACAGTGCAACTAAAACGTATGCAAATAAACCAACACATTTTTATTTACCTACGATCGTTTATCCGCGGCTTTGTTCAAGTTAATAGATTTTCGCAAAAAAACAGTTCTTTAAAGTTTTAGGTTGAGCTACACGAAAACTGACAAACGCTTGCACTGTCTGGACAAGTTCAGCTACACGATACCTGACACATGCTTGCACTGTCTGGACAAGTTCAGCTACACGATACCTGACACATGCTTGCACTGTCTGGACAAGTTCAGCTACACGATACCTGACACATGCTTGCACTGTCTGGACAAGTTCAGCTACACGATACCTGACACACGCTTGCACTGTCTGGACAAGTTCAGCTACACGATACCTGACACATGCTTGCACTGTCTGGACAAGTTCAGCTACACGATACCTGACACATGCTTGCACTGTCTGGACAAGTTCAGCTACACGATACCTGACACATGCTTGCACTGTCTGGACAAGTTCAGCTACACGATAAGTGACAAATACTTGCACTGTCTGGACAAGTTCAGCTACACGATACCTGACACATGCTTGCACTGTCTGGACAAGTTCAGCTACACGATACCTGACACATGCTTGCACTGTCTGGACAGGTTCAGCTACACGATAAGTGACAAATGCTTGCACTGTCTGGACAAGTTCAGCTACACGATACCTGACACATGCTTGCACTGTCTGGACAAGTTCAGCTACACGATACCTGACACATGCTTGCACTGTCTGGACAAGTTCAGCTACACGATACCTGACACATGCTTGCACTGTCTGGACAAGTTCAGCTACACGATACCTGACACATGCTTGCACTGTCTGGACAAGTTCAGCTACACGATACCTGACACATGCTTGCACTGTCTGGACAGGTTCAGCTACACGATACCTGACACATGCTTGCACTGTCTGGACAAGTTCAGCTACACGATACCTGACACATGCTTGCACTGTCTGGACAAGTTCAGCTACACAATACCTGACACATGCTTGCACTGTCTGGACAAGTTCAGCTACACGATACCTGACACATGCTTGCACTGTCTGGACAAGTTCAGCTACACGATACCTGACACATGCTTGCACTGTCTGGACAGGTTCAGCTACACGATACCTGACACATGCTTGCACTGTCTGGACAAGTTCAGCTACACGATACCTGACACATGCTTGCACTGTCTGGACAGGTTCAGCTACACGATACCTGACACATGCTTGCACTGTCTGCACAAGTTCAGCTACACGATGACTGACAAATGCTTGCACTGTCTGGACAAGTTCAGCTACACGATGACTGACAAATGCTTGCACTGTCTGGACAAGTTTAGCTACACGATGACTGACAAATGCTTGCACTGTCTGGACATGTTCAGCTACACGATAAGTGACAAATGCTTGCACTGTCTGGACAAGTTCAGCTACACGATAACTGGCAAAGCTTGCACTGTCTTGATGGGTCCATTCGAACCTGCGTGGTGCTTTCCTCAAAAGGCCACCTCAGACGTTAACCTATGTACATGGTTCTGATATCTTTCTGACCATTCATTGTATGGACTTTAAAAGACACTGTGACCTCCGAGTTTGTTTCGGTGTTTCTTCTCAGGGTAGTCAGCAAGGAAACACCGGCCTCATCTAGATTACTATGACAAAAAAAAATGTTGACGTGTTAAAGAATTAATTGTATTTTAACTTATTTTCAAAATAAATCATCATTATCGTATATCAAAATCGGTTCAGCGATTTAGGCGTGAAAGCGTAACAACCAAACAAACAAACAAACTTTCCCATTTTCAATATTAGTTAGGGTACTTCTTCGTTCTGTATTCAACGTTTCAACAAATATCAGTCATCGAGAAACGTTTGTTATTCTGGTGTGTGACGTCACACGGTCACGTCGTATGAATTGTTCATGCACGGAGGAAGGTGACACAATTTGTGTCGTTTTCAGACTGTCATGGAGGCCATGACCTTACACACGCTGTTCTGTACGTGGACAATCGTGTCTTGGCGCTAACTATGAGGGATTGATATTTTTGTTTGTTATTTTGAGTGTCTGGAGGGTGGAGGGGCGTCGAACTAAAATTCAAAAGCTGCTGCTAAATGAGAAAGCTTATTTTTTCCGATTGATGATTTACTTTACCCCGCGACTTACTCTTTTTATGGATGGGAAATCATCAAATGATTTTTTTCGCTCTGAGTGGAGTGGAAGGGCGTGTCAGACCTAATTTCCTAATGCCCTTTGCATTCCAGGGCTGCGGTGATCCTTTCGAATAAACGCAACCCTGCCAGGCTTTGGCCCTAACGTGCCCCGTCCTCTGTGATGACATCTCTTTGAGGCGCGCTTGGAACACAGCACGCTGTCGACCCGGGCCTGTTTGGTCGGACAGCGAGAACGCTGGCGAGCGTTGGTGACTCGCTGTCCGATCAAACAGGCCCAGGTCGACGGCGCGCAGGCCCTACGGTGGAGCACGCGACTTACCTACCATGCCTTATTATTAATTTAGCCTCTGACTGAGCATTAATATTGATTTTTATCAGTGAGACAATTCTTAAATTGATTAAGTAGACTAGGCTTTGTTTAGTGATCTCACTGTTCTCTCATACCTGTTAACACTGTAATATGGAAACATTATAAAAAGAACAGCCGGGGACTTTCTTTCCGCTTTTAGAATAGAATAGTGTTGTGGAAGAAGACTGTACTGAAGAGTATGGACTTGACTATAACAAAACCACTGACAAAAAAATAATTTCGCTATAATAAATACTCGCATACCTACTCACTAAACTAGCTCCTCATCTATTAAAACCCAGGAAACAATAGTACTCGTAAACTTTATCCATACAAAAGTTATCACTGAAACAAAACAATAACACTTTATGGATCTGGCAGACGAAGAGACGGGTCGACGTGGGTGGGTGCGCCGCGGCGTAGCCAACTAATCATTTAGCTAGCCGATTTCAAACAAGCGACAAACACATCGAATCAGTATTCTTATTACCTACCGACATTTTAATTATATTCTCATACCCGGTTTCATAAAGGCAAATCTATACTTTATATCTATGCATACTAATAATAAAGTTGAAGAGTTTGTTTGTTTGAACTCGCTAATCTCTGG